>OY728125.1:886012601-888412601 GCA_963277665.1 Viscum album
CCCTCATTTAGGCTATGAAGGTAAAAACTGAGTGTTATGGGTGGTTTGATTGATGTGTAGTTGTTTTCTCGCGTTTAAAATTTACTTTATTGATAACCATGTTAGCTCTGTACTAGATTGTTCCCCTTGAGAACCTAGGATTCCATGACGATGATGATACATACATACATACATACATACATACATACATGCATACATACATACATACATACATACATACATACATACATACATACATACATACATCCATGCATACATACATACATACATACATACATACATACATACATACATACATACATACATACATACATACATACATACATACATACATACATACATACATACATACATACATACATACATACATACATACATACATACATACATACATACATACATACATACATACATACATACATACATACATACATACATACATACATACATACATACATACATACATACATACATACATACACACATACATACATACATACATACATACATACACACATACATACATACATACATACATACATACATACATACATACATACATACATACATCCATACATACATACATGCATACATACATACATACATACATACATACAGGCATACATACATACATACATACATACATACATACATACATACATACATACATACATGCATACAGGCATACATGCATACATGCATACATACATACATTTACATACATAGATACATACATACATACATACATACATACATACATACATACATACATACATACATACATACATACATACATACATACATACATACATACATACATACATACATACATACATACATACATACATACATACATACATACATACATACATACATACATACATACATACATACATACATACATACATACATACATACATACATACATACATACATACATACATACATACATACATACATACATACATACATACATACATACATACATACATAGGGTGAAATAATTCACAATGCATTTTTCTTGATACCTAGGTACTTATCCCCTATCTTTGGGGATTAAGAATGTATTTAAAGCCTTGTTGTGACTGAATTGGGTGTCCTGTTCAAGATTAGTTGGGTTGGTTCATGAAAAAATGGTATTAAAGGCTTGTTTTACTTGTTACATGGGGAATATTGGTAGATAAGATATAGGATTTTTTGGAACTCAAGAGTTAAATCATGAGTAGGTTCTTTACCACCACCTTTCATTTGAGATTCCAGTTTCTAGGGTTGGATGAGATGTGTTTGTATTGTGATCATGCATCGTTCTTGGTTGTTTTGAGATTTTTTTTATTTACATTTTAGTGATTTGTGATTTTTAATAAAAACAGGGAGAAACTTGGGGGAAGAGGTACATGTACAAGGTTTGGAAAATTGTGTACTGAACATGGGACCTTAAGTGAATTCTATTGGAGTTTGTGTGGTCAGTATAAGGTTTTTCATATCGTCCAGTCAATCCCTAAATTTTCATAAGTATCCCTAATTTTGAATTTTTTTATTATTTGTGGAATTTCAGATACTTCCATATTATGTGAGATTTAATTATGGATAATTGTGGTGTTTTATGAGTGTTTATGTTGGGGAAAAATTGAAATGTAAATTTTAAATTAGAAGTTTTATATTTGATTTTTTAAAATTATAAGTTTTTATAAATAAAATTTAAAATATATTCAATATGATATATGGTTTTAGAAATGTGTCTAAGATGTTTTTGATTCAAAAAAATGACTGATTTTTGGAAACTCTATCAGTATCTTGGGAAAAAATATCATTAATTAATTTCAACATTTTTATGTGATTCTAAGAAAGTTTAATTGGAATAATTTAAATATTTTAACTGTGAAATATTATAAAATGGGAGGTTTTGAAACATTTCTATATCAAATAATATTTTATTTTAAAAGTTGAAATAATGTTTAAATGTTGGTTTTAATAATTAATATTCTTTTTGAAATGAGTTTTCATAAAACCCTCCTACATAGAAGAGGTGATTTTCTCCAACTTATTAAAAATGAAATGGGTTTTTTGGTTTATAATTATTTTAGTGTTAGGTTTTAAATATATTTAAATCGTGTTTTTTAGATTTATTTTTTATTTATGATTTGTCTCACGGGGTTTGAATTTTGGAGTTTGTGTTCATGGTGTTTATATTTATTATTTTTAGAGTGTTTACCTATTTGGATTTCATGGAATATTATTAGGAATATATGAGGTAATCCCACTTTAATCTCTCTATAGTTGATAAAGATCTTATTGGAACAATTATTTTATCTACTCTAGTCTCAAATCTTAGGGTTCATACTTTTTTTCCCAACACATATATTTCATTCAAGAGTTCCAAAGCCTCAATACTATTCATTTATTTGGTAAATAATATTCTCAGGAAGTGGTGGTTTGTGTGATGACAATTGAGGTTATTTTCATTCAAATAAAACTTCATGAATCTCTTATGGTTAATTTTGGGACTTTTATCTTAAAGGGTCTAGGTTGGAAGTGGTAGAAGTCGGTCATCCAGACTAATCCACAAAAGGACCAGTCTTGGGAAGCTTTGAAGGAATGATTAATTTATAATATCTTTTCTCATATGGTGACACTAGTGGAAAAAACATTTAACACGTCAGAATTTTTCATGTCGGTTCTATATAAATGACATGAAAAGATTTAATAATCAATATATCTCGTCAGTTATTTTATAACTAACGTGATATATCTACCAGGATCCATTTTTTACATCGGTTATTTGATAACCGACGTGAAATATATGGAGATTAGATTTTTTGCGTCATTTATTGTATAACTGACATGAAAATCGAATCTGGCGCACTTTATCATGTCGTTTATAAAATAATTGACGTGATAAAGGAAAGCTCAGCGGTTTATCACATCAGTTATAAAAAACTGACGTGATAAAGCTAATCTCATCAATTTATCACGTCGGTTATCAAAAGAACTGATGTGATAAAGCAACATTTATCATGTCTGTTATTTTATAAATGATATGATAAATTGTTTTCTATGTCGGTTATTAAATAGCCGACATTATAAACATTAAAAAAAATATTTTACCACATCGGCTATTAAATAATAGACGTTATAAATATTTTAAATGATTTATCGCACCCCGTATTCAGTTATTCTGTTTTCTTCGATTGGGAAACCTGCAACTCATCTCTCTCACGCGGAAAACCTAGAAATGATTATTCGAAGTCATGCCCTCTGGCCTTGTTTTTCCAACATCATTATTCATATTTATTATCATCATATCTATCCAGTCGACTCACAACACTCAAGTAAGCCTCACACGTCTCATTTTCAGTTTTTATTTTTTGCGATGCCCTAAACTAATTTTTTTAGATGTTATTTTTCTTTATTCTCGTTATCATGGTAAGTTTTATAGTGTTAATTTATACCCTGATAAATTATTTTATAGTAAAATAAACCTATGTAAGTGATATCATGCAGGTTTATGATTTTTGTGTGTTCTATCATGTGTGCGTGCGAGTACAGGGGGTTTCCAAGGGGGTGGGGGCAGTGAAAGTGGGTGGGGGTGTCCAGGGGGGTTGGGTGGGCTGTCCAGTGGGGTGGGGGTGTCCAGGGGGTGTCAGGGGGGGGGGGGGGTGGTGTCCAGGGGGTGAGGGGGTTGTCCAAGGGGGTTGGGGGTGTCCAAGGGGGTGTAGGGGATGTCAAAGGGGGTGGGGGGGGGGGGTGTCCAGGGGGTGCAGGGGCTGTCCAAGGGGGTTAGGGGTGTCCTGGGGGGTGAGGGGGATGAGGGAGATGTCCAAGAGGATATGGGTGTTCAGGGGGTGTGTGGGGGGGGGGGGGGTTTCCATGGAGGAGAGTGGGCTGTCCAAGGGGGTAGGGGGTTTCCATGGTGTGAGATTATGTCTAGAGGGGTGGGGGGCTGTTCCGGGGGGTGGGGGCTGTCCAGAGGGGTGGGGGCTGTCCAGAGGGTTTGGGGGGGATGTCTAGAGGGTTGGGGTGACCATGGAGGTGGGGGGGGGGGAGGAGTCTAGGGGTGTGTGTGTGGGGGGTGGGGGTGGGGGGGGGGGGGTCGAAGGGGGTGGGGTGGGGTGGGGGGTGTCCAAGGGGGTGGGGGCCTGTCCAGAGGGTTTGGGGGCTATCCGGGGGGGGGGGTGTCTAGAGGGTTGGAGGGGTGGTGTCCAGGAGGGGTGGGGGTGTCCAAGGGGGTGGGATGGGGGGGGAGGGTTGTCTAGAGGGGTGGGAGGCTGTCCAAGGGGGGGGGGTGTTCAGAGGGGTGGGAGGGGTGGGGGCTATCCAAGGGGGAGGGGGTGGTGTCCAGGGGGTGGGGGGCTGTCCAAGGGGGTGGTGGTGTCCAAGGGGAGTCCAAGGGGGTGGGGGTGTCAGAGGGGGCGGAGGGTGGTGTCCAGGGGGGTGTGGGGGCTATCCAAGGGGGTTGGAGGTGTCCAAGGGGGTGTAAGGGATAACAAAGGGGGTGGGGTGTTGTCTGGGGGGGTGCAGGGGCTGTCCAAGGGGGTTGGGGGTGTCCAAGGGGGTGGGGTGAGGGGGTGTCCATGGGGGTGAGGGGGATGTCCAAGGGGATAGGGGTGTCCAGGGGGTGGTGTCCAGGGAGGTGAGTGGGCTGTCCAAGGGGGTAGGGGGTGTCTAAGGGGTGGGGGGTGTCTAGAAGGGTGGGGGATGTCTAGGGGGTGGGGGTGGTGTCCAAGGGGTGGGGGTGGTGTCCAAAGTGGTGTGGGTGGTGTCCAAGGGGGTGGGGGGTGTTTTCCAAGTGGGTAAGGGTGTCTAGGGGGTGTGGGGTGGTGTCCAAGGGGGTGGGGGTGGTGTCTCGGGGGTGGGGGGGGGGGCTGTCCAGTTGTACCGGGATGTATTCTTTGTGAACCTTTAGAAGAAGCGATCCAAGATGAATTTAAAAATTTTATATCTAACTATATTTTCTTTTTAAAATCATTTTCAAGCATATTTTTTTAAATACACATATATTTGTTTTATATTTCAATTTTTTTACATTCAAATTATGATATTTTTCATATAAACATATATTTTTCTTATCATAAAAAGATATATAATTTTGATATTTGTTATAGGTAATAATTAGTCAAAGTTGGATTACAGCACATCGAATGAGTAATGAATACGAGGAAGGTGTTGATTCCTTTTTTTAATTTTCTAAACAAAATGTTCCAAGTAGTGACATTTTTTTCTGTCCATGCCTAAAATGTTTGAATATGAAGAATTTGAAAAGTAAAGAGATAAAAGATCATTTGATTTTTCATGGTTTTAATCCGAGTTACAGCCCTTGGATTTGGAATGATAAAACTAGATGGAATTTTAGATCTACTGATGATTATGATTCACAAGATGGTTGTAGAGACCCGAAGCCTGACTTACATGGACATTACATTACATTTGCAGAATACTTAGTACATAACAAAAACACACACACAAGGATCGTAATAGTTTAGTGTCTTTGGAAACTTGGAATATAATCTTCTAATCCTGGTGAATGATCTTCAACATCTCCCATAAAGATCTTCTTTTTTTTAT
Source organism: Viscum album (assembly GCA_963277665.1). NCBI lineage: Eukaryota > Viridiplantae > Streptophyta > Magnoliopsida > Santalales > Viscaceae > Viscum > Viscum album. Next base: position 886,018,164 of record OY728125.1, read on the forward strand.
ACCTAAAACCTTTCTTTATATCCTGGGAAAAAGAAAACATAAAAGGGTGAGCTCAAACGCTCAGTAAGGGTAAACAAAAGAAATATAAATCACATCAAGCACATAACTTTTAGAAATCTTAACCTGCAAAAGAGATCATAATTTCATAACATGGGATAAATCATGGAAGTGAAATGTAATCACAATAATCATAACTTAAAACATGAAACTTTGTGGCATACACACATAATCATAGAGAATCATTTCTTGTTAGTCAAGACTCATTGCCAAGACTATCTTAGTGGACAAAGTCCCTTTCTGAACTGAGTCACCCTCGTTTCAGTCCTGTTTCACTAAACCGGTATAACCTACCATTCCAGCCATGTCTATCTCATGAGATATAAAATCTTTACCTAATGCATTGGAGGGATATATAGGTCCCGCCCATCTCATAATGATACCATTCTTATGTGTGCCACAAAATCATAAACCATACATCATAGCATAACCCATGTAATAAAAATGGGAATCTTAAACATCATGAAATCATAAAACAATTCATATAAGATAAAGGAATTCATAAAAATAATTCCATAATCAAATCAATGTAATAATAGGGATAAAAACAGAACCCTTTATTATCTTATATGGAAAATAATTTTGATAAAACACTTGAACTCCATTCTTGAGGAAAATATCCTTTCTACTTCAAAAACACTTTTAATTTCTTAATATGTAATAAAATTCTAAACTAAAAGAAGTTGATTAAAAATAAACTTGAAAACTTGTAAAGGAAGATTCTTGGAAATAATTTTTTAAAAATCCATTCATGCCGTATAAGTTAAAAAAAAATTCTTTTCATACTTTTGTCGGAAAAGTCAAAAAGTACCTTGTACGAAAAACGACAAAAGATTGCTTTCATATCTTTTACTAAAAAGTCATAGAAGGGTAAAATTGGATGTAAACTATTTTAGGTGGATGTAAATAATATTACATATTGAGGAAACATGTATGTGGATGATAAAATACACCCCAGTAAATTTCAAAGTATAATCAATCTCGGATAAAAATGAGATTGTGATATTTCCCTTACCTTAGGTCTGACTTGCTTTGTACGTGTCTGAACCTCCTTTATAATGATTTAAATCATGTTATTGAATTATTCAGGAATCATATTCATTGTTATTATATCATATATGGTCCACTTATGACTTTATATTACCCGTTCTTTTGTAAATTCATGTTAAAGTAGCGTTTTGGGTAAAATTGTCTCATTTATCGTAGGTGTTTGGACTTGTTGTTCTTGACATTATTATTACTTATATCATGATTTACTTACTTCCAGAATATAAAGTATGATTTATATATCATATATATTCAGTATATATATATATATATAATAGATAGATAAATGAAAGGAAACACACCGTTCAGGGAGACGGTAGTCCATACGTACGCATGAACGCTGCTTTCCTTCCCTTATTGTCTTGAATGGAAGTAAGTAGATGACACATATATATATATATATATACATAAATACAGTAGATATACCATGTCATATATTCCATTATTATTCATTATATATGCTTTATAATCATTCTGGAATGGTTAACATGGATAATGAATCTCATCGCGTCGTGGAGACGGTAGTCCGTACATACGCACGAGCGATGATATTGTTCCCATGGTCGTGGAATTGTGTTAAAGTGTATGTATACTATTTCAGTATAAATATAACTTTATAATAATAATATATAGTTACTCATTACACCATTATACCCATCCTATTAAGGTGGTGATGGAAAATAGATTACACCACGGCGTGGAGACGGTATTCCGTACGTATGCACGCGCGGTGATTTCATTTTTTCGTAGGATGGATAGAAGGTTAATTAGAGTTGTTTCATATTTATAATAACATATAAGTATATAAGAAATAATGATGTTATTACTTTATCATGAAAAAACTAAAGAAGAAGAAGTTGAAGAAGAAAGAAATTGAAAATGATCGGTAATGGATATTACCTCTTTTTGACGCGCCTTCACTTAACCTCCACTTAAAGAACTAAGTATGGTCTTTGAAGAATACCAGGACCTCTAGGATGATACTAGGGAAGTTGAGAAGATATTTTGGCAGGGGTTGGCCGAGCTTGAATGCTCAAATTGGTGTGAGGAGGAAAGGGAGGAGGTGCCCTTTTATAAGGGAGGAGAGGGGCATCTTAGGAAAATCTCAAAATATTATTTTATATTAAGGTAAAATTCGGTTTATAATGGTTCCAAATGGTCTTATTTCGAAGATAAAGTGTGGATGGGTCGAAATCATCTCATAAAATAGGATTTAGACAAGTTTAGGTTATTATTTTAACCTTATCAATTAGATTTAACTCTAAGTTAAATAATTTAACTTTTACCATGTCTTTTTGTTTTCTTACACTATATTGTTAATAAACTTACTATATGAAGCCAAACGGACCCCAAGTTGTTTATTATTAATATATATATCCTTATATAAGTCATTTGGACGAACCTTAGATTTTTAGGAATTAAATAACAATTAATAATATAATATTTGTTTTAAAAACTAATTCATGTCAATTTTGACACTATTTGGTACATGATTTTTATGAAATTTCTAACAGAATGATAAGTTCAAACAAAGTTACTTAAATCAACAATAACATGTCATATTAACTTAGAAAATTAGTTCAAGTCATAAAAAGTCTCCAATTACATTTATTTGGGAATTTATAACATCAATTATGTTAATATTTTCTTAAAAAGGTAATTACTGCATTATCGTTGTGTCATAAATAAATTAGATTATTTAAAGTATAAAAATTACAAATAAAATACCATTATGTAGGAAAGCTTTTTATCTTTCTAATGAATATTTATAATCGAAATTATATTATGTATAACCCTATATTAAAAATGTTTTAGTAAATAATTTTTGATTTTAACTCTTTTAACTCTTCTTTGAATTAAATAATAATAAATGTCCTAATCTAATCCAAGTGGGCCTAAATGATAATATTTTACACTTAAAGTTGTTTTTGGTCGAGATACACTTGTCCAATAGGATTAGGACATGTGTTAGGGTAATATTAATATCATTTTTACCCTTAATTACCCTATTTACTTTTAACCGTGGTAAATAAAAGTAAAAAGTTACTATTCACCAAAATTTATTTTCATCTCATTGAACCACATTTTACTTACTGACATCAACCATGTCTCTCAGATTTTTGAAATTCCATTCACAGAAGCGGTAAAATTAAGATTTATGAACAAATAATTTTTTTCACTACCACTTAGTAGTTTCACTATTCATCAAAAATTGAAGTTTTTCAGAAAAATGCCAAAATTTTACCCAAAAAATAATTGATATTCCGAATTCAAAAATGATTTCTATTTTACAAAATTCCAAACATATAAGTTGCATTAATTAATTTTATAATTAATTTCCACTGTCACAACAAGTAGCGTGTTTTTAAGAGATAATAACTATCAAAAGATTAACACTTGTTTATGTCTGGTGTAAATGTGAAATTACATCCAATGACCAACATTGTATTGAATTGTAAAAATATATACTAAATATAATTTAAAACCACTCAAATTAATAATTTATCACTATTAATTATTTCGATTAAAAAAGTTGTTTTTAATTAAAATTTAGTAGTTTTCACTATTCATCAGAATATGAAAGTTATCCGAAAAGTACCAAAATTTCACCTTAGGCTAAATTTGATACTCCGAATCCAAAAATGAAGTCCATTTTGAGAGCTAAAATTTCTAAAATTTTAAAACGTGGTTATTACTATTCATAATGGCTAGTTATAATAATATTTTAATATAATATCGTTGTTTAGTGAAACTCGGTATTGCATACTACACACGCTATCGAGGAAGGTCGTGATTGCGTACAAGACAAGTCAAGGATGTGTGTTGTGCAAACTCCTTTTGGTGTAGCGTAAAACACAAGGCATTAATAAAATTAAAAAGAATATTTTTCATAAAATCTCGGGCTGTTACAATGGTAACTCTGATGAAATTGAAGAAATGATTCACGATATTGCAACATAACAAATTGAGATATAACCGAAAGTTGTGCGTCGATATAGTGATTCTGAAAAAACATTGTATCCTAGTTGTACATATTTTACGGTTTTGTCGGCAATGTTAAGATTTATTAACCTGAAGTCGAAACATGGATGGAGTGACAAAAGTTTTACAGATCTGCTACAATTGATGAAAGACATTCTTCCAAAAGATAACTATCTTCCAGATTCACATTATAAGGCCAAGAAAATATTATGCCTGATGGGATTGGGATACAAGAAAATACATGTTTGTTCGAATGACTATATAATATATAGGAAGTAATATTAATTTCTGTTAGAGTGTCCTAAATATGGGACATCATGGTATAAGGTGAAAGAAAAATCACAGGCTGATATAGAGATTACAAAGATCCCATCCAAGGTATTTTGGTATCTTCCTATAATTTATCATTTAAAACGTTTATTTTCTAATTCACATGATGAAAAAAGGCTAAGATGGCATGCTGATGAGTGGATATGTGATGGAAAAATACATCATCCATCTGAATTTCTAAAATGAAATAAAATTGATGAGCAGTATCCTACATTTGGAAATGAAATTAAAAATCTTGGACTAGGGTTGTGCTTATATGAAATGAATCCATACCGAACCCTCAGTAGCACACATAGTTCATGGCCTATTTTATTGGTAATTTACAACCTCTCTCCTGAAGTTTGTATGAAGTGAAAATATGTCATGTTGAGTATAATGATCTCTGGTCCGAAGCAACCCGACAATGATATTGATGTTTTCTTGTCACCATTGATTGATGATTTGAAACTTTTATGGGAGGATGGTATTAGGGTGTATGATTCTTATAAAATGGAATATTTTCAACTGCATGCAGTGCTTATGTTCACTATAAATGAATTCCCAGCATATGGAAATTTGTCTAGATACAGTTTTGACGGGAATAAGGCATGTACAATTTGCGAACAACAGACTTCATATTGTCAATTGCATCATGGGAGGAAAACAATGTACATGGGTCATCAAAAGTTTTTACCTATGGATCACCCTTATAGAAGACTAAAAAAGTAATTCAATGGCTCACAATAATTTTACATTGCTCCAAAACCTTTATCCCCTAATCTGTTTTTTGAGAGGGTGGAAAACCTTGATGTTACGTTGGGAAAGACACATAAATCTGGTAATAATAGACATATTTGGAAGAAAAGGTAAATATTTTTTGAGCTACCATATTGGAGATATCATGAAGTTAAACATAATATTGATGTCATGCACATGGAGAAGAATATCTGTGATAGTTTGATTGGAACATTATTAGATATTAAAGGAAATACAAAATATGGGTTGAAAGCAAGATAAAACTTACTATCAATGGGAATACATTTGGAGTTAGCTACCACTCTAAATGGAAGATGAAAATTTATTCCCCCAGCTTATCATACATTATCCAAGAGGGAGAAAATTATCTTTTTTTAGTATCTTCATGATATGAAAGTTCTTGAAGTTTATTGTTCAAATGTAAAATTTTTTGTCTCATTGAAGGACTTGAAGTTGATAGGTATGAAATCTCATGATTGTCATGTCATGATGAAACAAATTCTACTAGTTTCATTGCATGGAATATTGCCCATCCGTGTTAGAAATACTATAATGAAGTTGTGTTATTTTTTGAATTCAATTTTTAATAAGGTGATTAATGTGAATGCTTTAAACATTTTGGAAAAGGATGAAATTTGTATACTTTGTCAATTGAAAATGTATTTGCCTCCAACTTTTTTTGATATAATGGTTCATTTAATGATTCATCTGGTTTGAGAAATAAAGCTTTGTGGACCTGTATATCTTCGTTGGATGTATCCTTTTTAAAGGTATATAAAAATATTAAAGGGGTATTTTACGAATCCATATCGACCTGAAGCCTCCATTATTGAAAAGTATATTTCTGAGGAGTTTACAGATTTTTGTACGTGGTACTTGGCTATGGTGTAGCACATATGTTTTCCTCCATCTCACCATGAATGAGTTAATAATGAGGGAAATGAGATTCATGGCTTGAAAGTCAAATCGTTGTCAGCTGAACAGATAAAGAAGTTAGAATTATACATCTTGAATAACATAGTTGATGCTCAACCATATATCACATTGAATATTAATGAGTTGAAACAATGTCATCCAAAGAAGAAAGAAATGTGGATTTTGAATGAGCACAACAAAACATTTTTGTCATGGTTTAAAATACCTTGTTTGGTAGATCAGATGTATCAGATACATTAAAATGGGTTGTGGGTGTTCCATGTTTAAATGTGATAACATGGCCCTGTTATGATGTTAATGACTATAAATTTCATATGAAAGCTCAGAACAATAGAAGTGCAGTTCAAAATAGTGGTGTATCGGTGTTTGTAGAAGCAATGCATTTTTCGAGTGCTAAAGACAAAAACCCAATTTCTGTATCAAGTTCATATTATGGAGTGATTGAAGAAATATGGGAGGTTGATTACTTTAAAATTAAAGTTTCTATTTTTAACTATAAATGGTTTATCGGTAACAACAGTTTCAGACACGATGAATTTAGAATGACAGTTGTTAATCTAAATAGATTGGAAGACACAACTGATTCTTTCATAATGGAAACACATGCAAAAGAAATTTTCTATGTATTAGATCAATCATATATGTAGTGGGCTATTGTTTTACAAGGGAAAAAACAATATGTTGGTGAGGATGAACTTGATGAAGATTCTGATTTATGTGAGATCCCTACTTCCATGGAATGATTAACAGAACATAATGATGAGCATGTTGAAGACATGGTTTGTTCCATAAAGAATGATCACGACGAAGGAATTTGGGAAAATAATCCATTTGTACATTCGTAAAATTACAGGTAACATTTTTTTATTTCTTGTTTACGTTTATTATTTTCATAAAAGTTTAGATATTGTAAGTTTTTTCTTTTTTAAAACATATATTAAAACAAATAATTATAAGTTTTTGTTTGTTTTAATTTTGTTTAGTTTACTTTATCCTGTTTACCATTACGTAAATTATATATCTATTATTTTTGTTCAATGACAATTACTTTACCATGTTTACCATGTTTACCATCTTTACCATCTTTAACATCTTTACCACTGTTTAACATGATTACCATATTAACCATGTTTACTGTTATGTAACTTAGTAAAATTTTCTATTTTTTTGTTTACATTAGTATTGTAATATTTGAATTAGTATATTTGTGAACTAATGTTTGTTTTTTTGATTTTAAGGATAATGAAATATCAATTAGTTGATCAACCACATGATTCTAGAGATTAGAATATTGGTCATACCTATGGGGAGGAACATTCAAATGCTCCTCTTGATGTTCCCCAATCATCCTCATGTGCTCCCATTACAACAAAGAGTTCAAGAGTTGGTAAACATGGGTGCACACATTTACCAAAATTATCACTTCCCCATACACAGGATCATAGGATACTCTTTGAGTTTTATGAGGATGATATTCCTAGAGGTCCAAATGCAAAATATTTTAAGAGTTTTGTATCAACTCAAGGTAAGAGCAAAGTAATCATTTTGTATGATGGCTGGAGAAGCACGAAAACGAGATAATCTCTCAGTTGTGGGAGTTGGTTTTGGTAATATATTTTTCTATTGTTTGCCTATTATTCAAATGTTTATAGTATATATAATATTTTTAACCTCTTCTTTATCAGATGACATTTGATATTCCTGACACTGGAGGAGTTAGGAAGAAATGCCTATAGATGGCTACCAGGAGATGGAGGGACTTGAAATCAACCCTATCATCTGATTTCATTTAGGGTTATAGGAGTTATGATAATCCATGTCATATACATCCTTTCATAGATGAAGACACATGGATACAGTTTGTTGAAAGTAGAAGAAAAGATTAATTTTTGGTAAGTGCAATGTAAACTTTTATAATATTTATTATATAAATGATCTTATAAATGTTTTCTTAATGATTTCTTAGTCTTAATTTATAGAAAACAAGGAAATCTCATCATAAGATCCAATCTAAAAGTGTATACCCTCATAGTTTATCTTGGGGAGGGTATACATTATTAGAAGAACAAATGATGGCGAAAAAATTACAAAAACTAAGAGATGAGTCTTCAAGATCTGGAGAGGTGGCCCCTCTATCCCCTCCATATAGACATGAAAAATGGAAGAGAAATTAGATGGGAAAAAAGGGTAATATATTTCTGAAAATTAGAGAATCATAGATGAGAGGATTATAAGATATATATTTTATTTATTTAGGTTAAATATATTCTTCATCTAATTTAAATCATTACATAAATGTTCAATTAATTAATACGGGATTCTATTGAAGAGCAGAGCTCACAGGGGGTATTTACAGCTGCTGGGAGGAAAGATATTTTATCTGCAGCATTGGAAAATCCCAACGATCCTGTTTGTGTATGAGGATATCAAACAGGTGTATCGGTAAGAAAAGTGTTGACACATTCTTCAACATCTTATATTGAGGGTGTTTATAAAAAAATATAATTCTTAGAGGATGAAGTTAATAATATTAATGCAATGATGGAGGAAAAGATTAGAGTGTCGGTGAAGTCTATGTTTGCAGACATGAAAAGACAATTTCATACTGCAGCTCCCACTCCTCCACCCCCCCTGCAGACCCCATTATTTATCCTCCACCTCTGCCAGTAGCTCCCACTCCCCCACCTCAACCTCTAGACCCCATTTTTTACCCTAATCCTCCACTGTAGCTTTATACTTATTGCGAGTTGTATGTTGATGATCCTTAACATCATATAGTTGCACATGGGATGATATATTTTATAGGAGATACAATTCATCATCAACAATTAGAGGTAGATAATCATAGGGTCACTGTATATGATATTATAGATAGATCAGCACGAGTACAATTACCTATAGATGAAGTGACGACAGTTGGACATAGTATCGACCATTTTTTAATTTGGCCAACCAAACTTCTGTGACACATTACCATAGGGGTATGTATGTTATATCTTCTATTTTTTTTTATTAAAGTTGTTTTATCATTTGAAAACTAATATATTTTTCTATTTATTTTTACAGAAATACTTAAAATTTAAAGAAATACTGTATAGAAAAAAACAAAGAAAAATGACTATGACATCAGATACAGATTCTAGTAGTCTTGATAGATTGTCACGATATTCAAATTTGTTGGCAGATCATTATGAGTTTCCAATGTAAGATCATGTTTGTGGAAATGCAATAAATGTGCGGATTGTGGAAACTGATATAATGGAACTTGTTATTGGAGAGAAGTTGGGAATCAACGTGGTGCAAATTTTTTCCATGTAAGTCTTAACACCTTTTCCCTATGTTATATTTATTAAAAATGTATACTTATGTCTATTTTTTTAGGAATCTCTATAAAATTTGTGAGAATAATGAGCATACATATGTATATAGATTTATGGACCCGCATTTGATTTCCCCTGAAGCACGTGCATTGGATGAGGAACAAAGAATGCTTTATATTGCTGAAATATTTGAACAGAATATAGTCACACAATGTTGGATGATGCCTTTTTGTGAAAGGTATGAAACACATCTCTCTCAAAGAGTTCATTATCTTTTAACATAAAAAATCACTACCCTTAAATTTTCTTTTATCAGTGATCATTGGATGTTAGGTGTTTTTTCCCAAGGGAGAAAACACTTTATTGGATATGCTCTGTCCATGACAATGTGCGGGAAAGTTTTAAGAAAATGTTGGAAAAGTAAGCTTCAATTTCTCAACAGTTTTATATATTATAATGAATTTTAAATTTATCCCATTCGTATTATTTTTTTACAGGGTATGGGTCTACTTTCAAAAAAACACAAAGAAAAGGACGACGAAGATCAAATATGTAAATGTAAAGGTAAATATCCAGTTATAATTTGTACTTTTTGATTTATTACATAAAAATAATATATTGAATTTACACACATTCAAACATAATTTTCATTAACAATAAGGCATCATCTAATGCGGATATTATATGTTAAGATTTATGTATGAAATAATAATAACTGGAACAGTTGTGAACTTTGACCGGTAATATTTCCTTTTAAACTTTTCCATAATATTTCATTTGATTTATTCATTATACACATTACAACTATCCTTTTAATTTGTAGCTATTTGATGACCCTTAACCCTATAGTGCTGAAGACGTCAAATTCTTACAAGTGGAATGGTCAAATTATTTTACAGGTTTGATTGAATTTTAGTTGGTTGTAGTGTAAAATGTAATTTTGAATATTGTTATTGTAATTGTCTATTTGGTAGTCATTTAGGTTGGATTTAGTTTTTTTTAAGTTGACATTGTAAGTTTTGAATGTTATATATGTGAATGTTTAATTTTTCTCTACTTCTTGTTTTGGTCTACTTATGATGGTTTTTATGGTATGGATTCTGGTCTGGGGGGAGGGGTTACAAGGGTGTGTGTGTGTGGGGGGGGGGGGGTGTCCATTGGGGTGTGGGGGGGGTATCCAGGGGTGTGGGAGGGATATTCGGTGGGGAGGGGTGGGGGGTGTCCTGGGTGTCCATGAGAGTGGGGGGGGGGGGGGAGGCAGTCCAGGGGGTGGGAGAGTCTCTAGGAGGGTGGGAGGGCTGTCCAGGGGAGTGGGGGGATATCCAGGGGTGTTCAGGGGGGTGGGGGTGTCTTGTGGGGTGAGGGGGGTTTCCAGGGGTGTGGGAGGGCTGTCCAGTGGGGTGTCTAGGGGTGTGAGGGTGTGTCCAATGGGGTGGGGAGGGGGGTATCCCAGGGTGTGGGAGGGCTGTCCAGTGGGGGGGGGGGTGTCCTGGGATTCCATGATAGTGGGGGAGGGGGGCAGTATAGGGGGTGGTAGCGTTTCCAAGAGGGTGGGATGGTTGTCCAAGGGAGTGGGTGCTGTCAAGGGGGTGTTCAGGGGCGTGGGGGTGTCCAGGGGTGTGGGGGTGTCCTGTGGGGTGAGGGGGGTTTCCAGGGGTGTTGGAGGGTTGTCCAGTGGGGTGGGGGAGGGGGGGTCTAGGGTGTCCATGGGGATGGGGGGGGGGTAGTCTAGGGGGGGAGAGGGGGCGCTGCCATCCATCGGGGGGATGTACACCACTGGAAGGTACTCATCACTCTGACATGCGAAGCTTGAGCTCTCAAAACGTTTCACAAATTATTTCATCCCCTATAAACACCATTTATTATATCACTTTGATGCCAGTATAACTAGGTGGGAAATGCCATCATGTGGGACTAAAACACGTGGATCTTGGTAGTGGCAATATCTCGGATCTTGTGGGACTGGAAATGATTCTCCCAAGGCTACCCATGAGATGCATGAAACAAAGTTAACAAAAAGCCCATCTGTGGGAAGAGGGTTCCAATTTAGTTGGTGGAGAGGGACGCGGAGAAGACTACTATGATGATCCTAAATATACCCAACAAGTAAACGAATGTGAATTTTTAGTTCCCCAAATTAGATTATTGAACAAATATAGTGTTGTTTGTGAGTTTTTTTGGTCTCCTCCATGCAATGTTGGTCTAGAAACATTACTAGCATATCCCTTCTATCCCCAAAAAAACACACAAAAAACCCTATATTTGTTCAAACATATAATTTGGGAAAATAAACAGTCACTTACATGTACTTGTTGGGTATATTTCGGATCATTGCAGTTGTCTTCTCCGCGTCCTTCTCCACCAACTGAACTGACGCCCTCTTCCCACCATCGGGCTTTTTGTTAATGTCATTTCATGTGTCTCATGGGCAGCCTTGGGAGCATCATTTCCAGTCCCCAAGATCTAGGAGATTGCCACCGCCAAGATCCAAGTATCTTAGTCACACATGATGGCGTTTCCCCTGGTTATACTCACATAAAAGTGATAGAATGAATGATGTTTACAGGGGAAGAAAACATTGGTTAAACATTTTGAGAGCTCAAGCTTCTCTTGTGAGAGTGATGAGTAACTTCCAGTGGCGTTCAGCCCTCTGAGGGATGGCGACACCTCCTCTCCCAACACCAGCTGTCTAGGGGCGGTCTACGGGGTAGGGGGAGTAGTCCAGGGGTGCGGTGGGGGGTGACCAGGGTGTGGTGGGGCTGTCCAATGGGGGGGGGGCAGTCCAGGGGTGTGGGGGGGGGTGTAGTGGGGGATTTCTAGTGGGGGGGGGGGGTCTGCTCTGATTTTGGTCAGGTTTTGGTATGGGGCAGTCCAGTGAGGTGGGGGGGGGGGGGGGGGCTGTCTAGGGGTGTGGTGAGGGGTGTCCAGTGGGGTGGGAGGGTGGGAGGGATGTCTAGGCGAGTGGGGGGATGTCCAGGTGTGTGTGTGTGTGGGGGGGGGCAGTCTAGTGGGGGGGGGGGGTTAGGGGTGTGGGAGGGCTGTCCAGTGGGGTGGGGGATGTCTAGTGGGGTGGTAGGGCTGTCCAGGGGTGTGGGAGTGCTGTCCAGGGGGTTGGGGGTGGGGGTGTCCCGGAGGGTGGGGGTGGGGGGTTATCCAGGGGTGGGGGGGGGGGGGAGGATGTCTAGGGGGTAGGGGGAAGTCCAGAGTTGTGTGTGTGTGTGGGGGGGGGGGGGTATAGGGGCGTGGGAGTGCTGTCCAGGGGTGTGGGAGTGCTGTCCAGGGGGTGGGGGGTGTCCAAGAGGGTGTGGGGTTTTCCAGGGGTGTGGGGGGATGTCCAGGGGGTGGGGGGATGTCCAGGGGTGTGTGTGTGTGTGGGGGGGGGGGTGTCCAAGGGTGTGGTGGGGGGGGGGGTGGGGGGTTCTAGGGGTGTGGGAGGGCTATCCATGGGTGTGAGAGTGCTGTCTAGGGTGTGGGGGTATCCAGGAGGGTGTGTGTGTGGGGGGGGGGGTGTCCAGGTGTGTGGGGAGATGTACATGGGTGTGGGGGGGGGGGTGTCTAGGGGTGTGGTGGGGGCTGTCTAGTGGGGGGGGGGGGGGGTTCTGGGCGGGTTTTGGTCTGTTTTTGGTCCGGGGGTGTCCAGGGGTGTGGTGGGGGCTGTGCAATGGGGTGTGGAGGGGGGTTCTAGTCTATTTTTTGTTTGGTTTTGGTATGTTTTTGGTATGTTTCAGGTCTTTTGGCAGGGCATAGTAGTGGTTCATCGGTGGTGGGGGATGTCCAGTGGGGGGGAGGGGTTGGTCTATTTTTGGTAATTTTTTGGTTTGTTTTAGGTCTTTTGGCAGGTCATAATAGTGGTTGATCGATTTAATTTAAAAAAAATTGTTTTTTTATGTCGGTTATTTTATAACCGACTTAAAAAATGCATTGGGATTAGTTTTAAAGTTGGTTATTTGAAAACTGGCGTAATAAATGCATGGGAAATGGTTTTTACATTGATTATTTCATAACCGACATAATAAATGGAAATGAATAGTTTTTTTACATCAGTTATAAAATAGTTGACATAGTAGATATGTTTTCACATCGGTTATTATTTAACTGACATTGGAAACCGATTGGCAGACATGTTTATCACGTCAGTTATGAAAATAACCGACATGATAAACACTTCAGAGGTGTGATTTATGAGGTCGGTTATATAATAAATGATGTGAAAGAGTATATACCATATCAATTATTAAATAACTGACATAATAAACCATGACTCCAAAGCATTTTCCACGTCAGGTTTTTATCAGCCGACGTGAAAAACGCTTTGGATTTGTGTTTTTTACATCAGTTGTAAAATAACCGAAGTAAACAAAAATGTTTATAACATATCCTGTAATAACGTAGGCTAATATCCGACGTAAAAATTAAAAATAACCACCATAAAAAACGTTTTCTATACTAGTGTGACGATACCTAACTACCAGAACCTAATAATTGGGGTCTCATCCCATACCGAAAAGAACATCAAGGTGGCCGTTTGTGTGGTTTTTAATTATATAAGAGATAGATGTTTCCATAGAAATGGGGAGGATGGTGTGTGTCAATTCTAACACCAAATTGTTTTGGTGTTAGGAATACTCTCCTAATGAGCCAATGGAATGATGAAACTAGTAAATACCACATCATTTGAAGTGCTAAATTTGTTGAACCCCTCCTGCCGAGGATGGGGCTAGGGTGAATCATGGGTGACCTGTTGTATTGAGATGATCAACCTGTGAAAAGTGGTATTAAAGAAAAGGTGCCTTTTATGTTTGTGGGATGTTATCATTTGGTCTTTGGTGGTGGGAGTAGAGTCCCAAGGTATGACAACCCTGATCTTTTATTACACAATTAAACATAATTTATTACATAAACTTCATTTGATACAACATAGAAAATTGAGAGGTATAGTGTCTTTGGGGCTTAGGATCATTAAATAACAACTTAAAACATGAAAAAGCAACATCTTTATTGAAAAATTCCTCTACATGACCACTGTATTCCCCCGTACTTAGCATTGCATGGGATAACCTGAGGACATGCATAAGAAAAGGGTGAGATATAAAGCCCAATAAGGGAATAATCATGGAATAACATGAGCAATACAATACATTTTAGACAATAGGAATATCAATAGAGCACAAGATAAGCATAAACATAAAGGCATGATAAATCATGATAATCATAACATGGAGATATGGAAACAACAGTTAACATGGAATTAGCATGATCCAAGGCTCATTGCACATAGAGCATGAGTATACCCTCATTGCACATGAATCATGAGTAAACCACCATTGCACTTGAATTATCATGATTAAACACCCATTGCACATGACATATCATGATACTATACTTTACCCAATGCATTGGAGCGCTATAAGGGTTCACCCTTCTTAAACATTTCATTTCATGTATAAGTGTGCCACATGGATCATAAAACATTGAATGATTCAAAAAAATATTTTATTCCACGATAAAATAATGTGGAATACATACATGAAACTATTTAAACAATAAGTAAATGTGCATAAAGTTGAATACCCCTTATAGAGAAATGGGCATGGTATTCACTACACAATGACTTTGGATTGGAAAAGCGCGGTGCAATTTCAGCAGCATAACAGCGTGACATAAGAATTCATAAAAATGGTTGACGAGAGAGAAATGGGTGTCACATAATATTTAGATGACATGAAATGTAATGGGTTCATATAGATAAATTTCCCAACAAATGTAATGGAATTTCGATACATGATACCAAATAATTTCTTGAATGTAAATGAGGAGAGAGAAATTCCTTTTTAAATTTCAGCATAGTAACGAGTGTACATGGGAGGAATTTAATGAGAGATAAAGGGGTATACCATCATTCAAACATAAAGATGGAATTATGGAGAGGTTATAAACCATACCCCAACATTTATAATTAAAATAAAAAGGGAATAACAATTTAAAGAATATTGGACAAAAACGAGGAAGGAAGAAAAACCCTTACTTGGAAGTGTGCTTCCAAAGGCATAAGAGAGGCTTGATAGAGGCTTATTGGGAGCTTGGGACACCATGGGAGGATTATAGGGAGAGGATTTCATAGGTTGGAAAAACTCCAAAGGCTTTGAGTGAGTAGGAAGTGGCATCTTGGGTGGGTTTATATACGAAAGGTGAGGGAATTCTTTATTATTTAGGTTTGGAACACATCACATTAAACTAATCCAAAACACAAACCATCCCATGGTTTTTGAACATGGTTTTTGGAAAATTGAAGTGAAAAAAAATATTTTATAAGGCCAAAGTCCGAACTTCTTAAAATATTGGGTTTGATTATGTGGAGGTGAGTCACACTCCCAAGGAAAACATTTTAAAAAGAAAAGATGGTTAATAAGTCTTGATGGGTCCATTACTGCTTTGTAAAATAAGACAAATAAACCCAAAATCATATTATTTTAATGGTAAAACATATATTGGCCGAAAATAAGGCTTATAGTATTTTACTACATCACTATTGGGTCATTATTATATTATAAAACACATTATATATTTAAACGGTATTTGTTTTTACCCAAAAATTAGGCTATCTCTGAAAATTATGAAAAATTCACCGTTAGATAATTTCAAAATCCTGATTCCAGAAATAATATTTATTTTATCTAAATAATTTTCTATATATGTTAATTTTCACCTTTAAAATAAAAACCTGCATTTATAGAAAATTCATGAGTTTTGACAAAAATGACTTTCATACCTTAATAAAAATTACAATTACATTCATAAAATTATACGATCATTTATATTTAATAAAAATTAATTTAATAATAATAATATTTTTATAAAATACTATTTAATTAAAAAATCCATTAATTCATCAAAATAGATTTCTTAGTTGAATTTTACCTAAAAAAAATACTATTTGAGCTTTAAAAACTATTTACAAGGTAACAATAATAAAATGAAATTATATTCATTATTATATAAAAAAATAATGTACATAACCATAGTTCTAAGGTCTTGTTAGATAACCCCTTACAACAACCGCATAAGACCAAAGGGTAAGGTGCACGATGATGACAGACTCTTGGGGTGGCTCGGATAACATTGCACGCATAGTGATCTCTATCCACATCCACTTCTCCCATATATAGTTTTGTTCGAGATTGAAATGTTAAAACTTGTCTTGGGCTTGGTCAAGAGCGAAGCCCAAAGACACCACCTCTTTTCCAGGCTCCGACAAATGGCCTTCGTATGGAGCAATTCTACTGGATGAGGCTATCGGTTCCTTTTTCTGAGTAAATTGGATTCATTAAAGCCTTATATTTATACTAATCATGTGATCACTATTCAATGACTATATTAGCCACAATCACAATTATTAATATAAAACCAAAGAAGTTGAAATTTTATATAAAATTTTTACATAAAGATACATTTAATTAGATCAAGATAGATTTCCATTAATGAAATTTTGGGTCGTTACAATCTTCCCCCCTTAAGAAATTTTACCCTTGAAATTTCATTTTCCAACACTAAAACAGATGTGGGTAACTCTGCTTCATCATTTCCTCCGATTCCCATGTTTCTTCTTCAAACTTGTGGTTTTTCCACAACACCTTGACGAGGGGCATTGTCTTATTTTGTAGAACTTTTTCTCTACGATCTAAGATCTTCATTGGCTTCTCCTCATAAGGAAGATCATCCTATAATTGTACCACCTCTGAAGAGAGTACATGTGAATGGTCCGGTATATACTTCTTTAAGAGGGATAAATGAGAGACATCATGTACCTTGGCTTGGGTAGGTGGAAGTGCAAGTCGATAGGCCACAACCCCGACACTATCAAGAATCTAGAAGGGCCCGATGTACCTTGGACTTAACTTCCCTTTATTTCCAAACCTCAAGAACTTCTTCCACAGAGATATGCATAGAAATACCATGTCTCCAACTTTAAACTCAAGGTCTCATAGATGGTTATCTGCATAACTCTTCTGTCGACTCTGTGCTACCTTGATATTCTTCTAAATGGTTTTCACCTTCTTTACCATTTCTTCGACCATTTTTGGTCCAAGAAGCTTATTCTCACTGACCTCATCCCAACACTCTGGTGTTATACACCTTTTCCCATAAAAGGATTCATATGGTGCCATTTGGTTGCTCGAGTGGAAGATGTTATTATAAGAGAACTCAAACAGAGGAAGATGTTGATACCATCCTCATTTAAAGTTCATTGAGCACTCTCTCAACATGTCCTCAAGTGTTTGGATATTCCACTCAGATTGGCCATCATTTTGAGGATGATAGGCCGTACTGAAGTTCAGTTCAGCATTCAGAGCATACTGAAGACTCTTCCAAAACATAGAGGTAAATTTGGGATCTCAATCGTACATAATAGATAGTGGTAATCCATGCAGCCTTACCACTTCCCTGATATATATCTGTTTCAGTTGATCCAATGAGAAATCCTCCCAAATAGAAATGAAGTGTGCAACCTTTGTAAGACGATCCAAAACAACCCAGATTTCATTGTTGCCTTTGGATGTCTTTAGAAGTCCAGTGACAAAGTCCATGGTGATGTTCTCCCATTTCCATTCTAGTATGGGAAATATTTTCATCATCCCATTAGACTTCTGCCTCTCTACCTTCACTTTCTGACACACCAGGCACTTTATTGTATATTCAACAATCTCCTTCTTCATATTATCCCACCAATAATGATATCAGAGATCTTGATACTTCTTTGTGTTTCTTGGGTGAATAGAGAAATTTGAACTATGTGCATCATCCAAAAGTTCCTTCTTCAGCTCCAGAATTGATGGAACACATAGTATTTTCCCAAATCTCATAATTCCTTCTTTATTAACATTAAACTCCAAGGTTTTCCCTTTTCTCATTGCTTCCACTTTTTCTAGAATTCCCACATCATCCTTTTGAGAATCCTGTAACTTTTCCAAAAGTGACTGTTGAGAAATAATTTGTGATAGGATTGATGATGTTCCCTTATTTATGATTCCCATGCCCATTTTCATAAAATCTAAGAATATTGGATCCTTTTAAATTCTCATCAATGATAGAATCATTGGGTTCTTTCTACTTAGGGCATCTTCCACCTTGTTTTCTTTCCCAGGGTGGTAATGGATTGATTAGTCATAGTCTTTGATTAGCTCTAACCATCTTCATTGGTGCATGTCAAACTCCTTCTATGTGAAGATATACTTGAGGATTTTGTGGTCCGTATATATTTCACAATTCTCCCTAAAGAGATAATGCCACCAAATTTTAAAAGCGAAGATCCCTGCATCCAACTTTAGGTCATGTGTTGGATAGTTATATTCATGAACTTTCAATTTCCTTGAAGCATAGACAATGACTTTTTCATTTTTCATCAACACACATCCTAGTCCCTTCTTCGAAGCATCACCGAAAACCACAAAAAGTTATCCACTTGTGGGTAATGTGAGCACGAGCATAGTGATAAGCCTCTTTTTCAACTTCTTGAAGCTTTCTTCACATTCATCACTCCAAGAAAACTTTACTACCTTCTGAGTTAGCTTGGTAAGAGGGTTGGACAATTGTGAGAAATTTCTCACAAATCATCGATAATATCCCGCTAACCCTAAGAAGCTACAGATATCTGTTACCGATGTTGGCATCGACCATCTCTCAATTGCATCTGTTTTGGAGGGATCCATAGATATTCCATTACTTTTAATGATATGGCCTAATAATGAGGCGTCCTTCAACCAGAACTCACACTTTCTGTACTTTTCATTGAGCTTCTCCTTCCGCAAGGTCTCTAGTACAGTTCTTAAATGATCCCCATGATCCTCCTTGGTTTTAGAGTATATTAGAATATCATCTATAAATAATACCACAAATTTTCCTAGGTAACCTCTAAAGACTCTATTCATCAAGTCCATGAATATTTCTGGAGCATTGGTGAGTCTGAAAGGAATTACTATGAATTCATAGTACCCGTATATTGTACAAAAATCAGTCTTGTGGATATCTTCATTCTTTACCCTTACTTGATAATATCCCGACTGAAAATCCACCTTGTAGAAATATTGTGATCCACAAAGATGATTGAACAAGTCATAAATTTGTGGGAGAGGATACTTGTTATTTATCATGATTTTGTTGATCTCACGATAATCGATACAAAGGTGCATTGACCCATCCTTCTTCTTAACGAAGAGGACTGGTGTACCCCCTGGTGAAGCACTTGGGCGTATAAACCCTTTATCTAGATTATCCTGTAGTTTTTTATTCAGCTGCTCAAGCTTTATAATAGTGATTTTATATGGAGTCTTGGATATTGGAAATTCCCCAGGTATAAGATCAATTGATAATTCAACATCTCTTATAGGAGGAAGACTAGAAAATTCCTCGGGAAACACTTTAGTGAATTCCCTCACAATAGGCATGTCTTCTAGGATGGTTACCTCCTTAGACTTAATCATTTGATCTAGATACGCATGCTCATAGGGCAATAATATCCACGCTAGAGATGATGGAGAGAAAGAAGATTCATCTTCCTCCTTGCACCTATAAAGAATCAGGGGTTGACAATCCATATGAAGAGTGATTTTCCTCTCACGGAAATTTATATTGGCTCTATATAAGTAAATCCAATCCATGCCAATAATTGCATCAAATTCCACCAGAGGGAGTGTGAATAGGTTATCTAGGAAGTTTAATCCACAGATTATGACAGGGGTGGAGTTATATTCATGGGATGCAATGATTTCCCCATTTTCTATCCTCATCGATATCTCCACTTCCATGATTTGTGGTGGTGCTGGGATTGTTCTACTAAAATTTCGAGATATAAAAGAATGCATAGAATCGGAATCAAAAAGTACATTCTCCATTCTTGAATGAATAACTAGTGTACCTATCACCACTTCGTTTTCAGGGTTCACTTTGGTAGTAGTGATGGAAAAAGAACACCCTTGTTGCCTTGGAGGTTGTTGGTTACCTCCGAAAACCCTTGGCTTAGGGCACTGATTTGAAAGATTCCCTAGTTCTTTGAAGTTGTATTAATGAACCACGTGTTGAGGTTTGAACAGATTCTTCTTATCCTATATCATAGTCATGGGTCTTTCTTGCCAATAGTTAACAGCTAGGTTCCCTTCTCTTCCACACCTACAACATTTCCTCATCCCCTTTAGGCAATTTCTAGGGTGCTTCATTCTGTACCTTTGGCAAGTGGGGTGCTGGATCTTCTTAGAACCGTTGGATTTATCCATCGGACCGCCAAAATTGAAGTACAATTATGATTCTTATCCCCATGATACCCCTAGGATTATCCAATCTCTATTTCAACCTTGAGGGCACATCAGACAATTTCCTCATAGATGTCAAAGTCATGGATTGCCAACGCTTTCTGCATGCCAGGCTTCAGCCCACCAAAGAAGCGGTAAACCTTACACTCAGGGGTAATGACAAAGCTGGAAGCATATCTTGAAATCCTAGGGAAGTTTTCCTAGTATGCTTCAACAGATTTGTCATCTTTTTTCTTGAGGTAAAGGAAGTCCCTTTACTTCCTAAGCTAGAGGGTGCACAAAAAATAATTATTGAAAAGCATCTTCTGGAAATCCTTCCATTCCAACGCCTAGATCTCCTCCTTAGGCTTCATATTTTTGATCAACTTCCACCATTGATCAGATTCACCATCCATATGAAAATCAGCCAGGAGAACCTTCTCTTTTTCAGATCATTGAAGTATGGAGAAGATCTTTTCAATGGATTTGATCAATTGTTCAGTGATTGAGGGATCATAAGATCCATTAAAAGTAGGAGACCTTTGTCTCATGAATCTCTCGATAACGACTTGTTCTTTCTTAGGGGGGGGGGGGGGGGGGTTGGACGTTCCTCTTAACCCATGTTTATATTCAAAGATTGAGTTATCTAAGAGAGAAGTGTGACAAAGTTTGTGATTCCTGCTCCCATCAAATTGGGCATCTCATTAGTACAATCGTCACATTGATCTTCACATCGGTTGTTAGCCCGAGTCCTCCTATTACCAGCCATTGGTTGGAATAAAAGGAGAGTTAGTGGTAACACATGAAGGGTAATCCAAAGACAAAAGCTGATGACTTATAAATAACTTTTATTTATTTAAATTATGAAACTATAAGCTTCAATCTATGTTATCCATGATCTACTTTCTAACATATATTCTTAGTGGAATTTTTTAATTCCCTTAATAAGGGTTCATACTAAGCTTGTGAATTTACCAAAGAATATCCCCCAGGAGTGTCGTAACCAAGAGTGCAGCAAGGCCCGTTGTTGTGTACCAGGATACCCTGGGTCAAGCCCAAAACTCCTTGTCAGGGTTTTCACCCCTAGGTACATCTATTTCAGAGCCACCTCTACCTGCTCGTATCCAGACATGGAAGTATTTTCTTGATAAAACACTTACTCAATACTCACCAAAACATAAGGATGTTTTTATTATACTTAGTCTTATATCTAAGGCTTTACCGGGGTTTTATAATCTTAATTCTAAAAATAACTAAACCTTTCCTCTGATACAAACTATGACAACCCTGATCTTTTATTACACAATTAAACATAATTTATAACATAAACTTCATTTGATAAAACATATAATATTGAGAGGTCTAGTGTCTTCGGGGATTAGGATCATTACATAACAACTTAAAACATGAAAAAAACAATATCTTTTTTGAAAACTTCTTTCACATGACCACTACATTCCCTCATACTTAGCATTGCATGGGATAACATGAGGACATGCCTAAGAAAAGGGTGAGCTATAAAGCCCAGTAAGGGAATAATCATGTAATAACTTGAGGAATAAAATACATGTTAGACAATAAGAATATCAATAGATCACAATATAAGCATAAACATAAAGGCATGATAAATCATGATAATCTTAACATGGAAATGTGGCAACAACACTTAACATGGAATTAGCGTGAGCCAATGCTCATTGCACATAGATCAAGAGTAAAACATAATTTCACATGAATAATGAGTAAACCCTCATTGTAAATGAATTATAATGAGTAAAAATTCATTGCAAATGACTTATCATGATACTATACTTTACCCAATGCATTGGAGCGTGATAAGGGTGAACCCTTCTTAAACATTTCATTTCATGCATAAGTGTGCCACATGGATCATAAAACATTGAATCATTCAAAAAAATATTTTAGTCCATGATAAAATAATGTGGAATATCTACAAGAAACTCTTTTAACAATAAGTAAATGTTCATGAAGGTGAATACCCTTGATAGAGAAATGTGCATGGTATTCACTACACAATGACTTTGGATTGGAAAAGAACAATGCAATTTCGGCAGCATAACGTCATGACATAAGAACTCATAAAAATGGTTGATGAGAGAGAAAGGGGTGTCTCATCATATTTACATTACATGGAAAATAATAGGGTCATATAGATACATGTCCCAAAAAATGTAATGTAATTTATTTTCATGATACAAAATAATTTCTTAAATGTAAATGAGGAGAGAGAAATTCCTTTCAGAATTTCGTCATAGTAATGGGTGTACATGGGAGGAATTTAATGAGAGATAAAGGGGTATACCATCATTCAAACATAAATAGGTAAGTATGGGGGAGGTGAGAAACCATACCCCAACATTTATTATTGAAATAAAAAGGTCATAACAATTTAAAGAATATTAGACAAAAATGAGAAAGAAAGAAAAACCCTTACTTGGAAGTGTGCTTCCAAAGGCTTGATAGAGGCTTGATAGAGGATTATTGAAGCTTAGGGAACCTTGGGAGGATTATATAGAGAGTAGGTCAGGGGATATATGAACTCCAAAGGATTTTAGTGAGGAGGAAGTGGGAGCTTTGGTGGGTTTATATAGGAAAGGTGAGGGAATTATTTATTATTTAGGTTTGGGACACCTCACATTAAACTAATCCAGGCCAAAAACCAGCCCATGGGTTTTCCCATGGTTTTTGGAAAAGGGAAGTGTAAAACAATATTTTATAAGGCTAAAGTCCGAAATTCTTGAAATAATGGGGTTGCTTATGTGGAGGTGAGTCACACTCCCAATGAAAACAATTTAAAAAGACAAGATGTTTAATAAGTTTGAAGGGTCCATTAATACTTTATAAAATAAGTAAAACAAACCCAAAATAACATTATTTTAATGGTAAAACATATATTGGCCGAACATAAGTCTTATAGTATTTTATTACATCACTATTATTTCATTATGATGTCATAAAACACATTATATATTTAAACGGTATTTAATTTTTACCCAAAAATATGACTGTCTTTGAAAATTATGAAAAAGTCATCATTGGATAATTTCAACATACTGATTCTAGAAATAATGTTTATTTTATCTAAATAATTTTCTAGATATGTTAATTTTCACTTTTAAAATAAAAACTAACATTTATCGAAAATTCATGGGTTTTGACAAAAAAGACTTTCAAACCTTAATAAAAATTACAATTGAATTCATAAAATTATACAATAATTTATATTTAATAAAAATTAATTTAATAATAATAATATTTTTATAAAATATTATTTAATTCAAAAATCCATTAATTCATCAAAATAGATTTCTTATTTCAATTTTAACTATAAAAAAAATACTATTTGAGCTTTAAAAACTATTTACAAAGTAACAATAATAAAATGAAAGTATATTCATTATTATATAAAAAAATAATGTACATAACCATAGTGCTAAGGTCTTGTTACATAACCCCTTATAACATCCTCATAAGACCTAAGGGTAAGGTGCGTGATGGTGACAAACTCTTGGGGTGGCTCGGATAACATTGTACGCATGGTGATCTCTATCAACTTCCACTTCGCCCATAGATAGTTCCGTTTGAGCTTGACATGTTGAAGCCTGACTTGGAATTTTTCAAGAGTGAATACCAAATATGCCACCTATTTTTCGAGCTCTAACAAATGGGCTTCATATGGATCAATTCTACTAGATGAGGCAATCGCTTCCTTTGTCTGAGTAAATTGGATTTATTAAATTCCTATATTTATACTAATCATGTGATCACTGTTCAATGACTATATTAGCAACAGTCACAATTCATAACATAAAACCAAAGAATTTGACATTTTATATAAACATTTTACATTAAGATACATTTAATTAGATCAAGAGAGATTTCCATTAATGAAATTTTGGGGCGTTACACAAGGTATCATGGTGGAGGTGAAATAATAAAGATAGTCACACTCAAGTGTGAATAACAGAAGAAAAAACACCACTATGGAGGGTGGGTTTCAATGATATATATCATTTGTGACCCAAAAATATGGTAGAACATGTATCTAATGATGGGGAGTGGGCATCCACTTAGCCACACATGAAAACCAGTTAGTTTTAAGTTGATCATTTCATAGACACACTTAAAGCCATGATCCTTCATGCACAAGGGCATGCATGGAATGGTGGTGAGAGAATGTCATGACCCAATCATGGGGGTCTTATCCCACATATTCCAGAACATCAAGGAAGTGTTTCATGAGGTTTTTTCTTATGCAAGAGATGAATGTTTCCCCAATATAGTGAAGGATGGTGCATTTCAGTCTTGGAACCACATTGGTTGGGAGTTTTGGCCACTATCCTTATGAGTCCATGGTAGGTTGAAACCAGTAAACCCCACATCATTTAAATATTTGGATGAATAATACCCACCCACAAAGTATGGGAATAGGGTTCCACATATGGGATGTTGATATTTAAAACCCATAACTTAAGTCTATTGAGTTTCATGAACACCAACAAAGTGAGGAATAATGTTTGAGTATACACATCATTTTATTTATTTGGTGTCGTATCTTACCAATATTTACTTGAATGAATCATTGATGGATTGGTTTTTTGGTGAAGGTATTCAACCTGAACTATCAATGATAATGTATTATATTAGCCTCAAATCCTATATAGTGGTGGTGAGGAAATTTATCAATGTTAATGCGGACTTGACTAGATCACCAGTGGTGCAGGAGGTTTCTCCAATTTCGGGATGCGGTGCATGGATCTATGGTATGGAGAAAAGAAATAATTCTAAGTTAAGACTTGAAAATAGTGATTTTAAAAGTCTATTTTGTTTCTTATCACTAAATTTTCATGGAAACAATCAGTTGGTTTGTTATCAATGTAGAAAGGTGGGACATAAGAAATCTTCTTTCCATAGGACTATTAAGTCATATAATTCTTTTGTCCACATGATTCTTTTGAAAAGGTTTTGAAAAGGAGTTTATTATAATAATAGTGGAGTGAAATACACCACTTATAAAGATCCTTTGATTAAAATCATTGATTTTATTGTGAGAGTGAAGAATTTTTGTGTTTTATTTTGATATAATTCATTTCCCCTTATTGACCTTATGATTATAGGAGTTGTGTTTTGGTTGTATTGGATTTTCTATGGTGTTTTTTAATTTAAAGTATTGTTTTTGAATTGTTTATTGGTAATATATGAATTATGTTTATATGTATTTTCTCATTATCTTTCCCTCATCTTGAATTCCCAGCTTTTGATGAGTTGAATGGGGAGGTTTTGAATGTGTGAGAAATTATTATATGGTGGAGAGAACCCAACCATTAGTGAAATTCCATATTGAAAAGATATATCTACTTGAATTGATATGGGTTTTGTTATTTGTTTTAGGGATGATGAAGATATTGAGTTATTGGGATGCCGAAACCATTGATGAAATTCATTTGTGATTTTTTTCTTACGTTTCTACTGACTATTCCCCATGGGTTGTTTGTTTTATTAGGAATTATCATGCCTCATTAATAGTTGTACTTCTATTCTCTTAGAATGATGTGGGCCTTGAGTTAGACCATTTATTTTGAATGACTGTATATAGAAAATATTGGGTAAGTGTTGTGTAAACCAGGGGCTAGTGTTTACTATGATCGAATTTTTTGTTGGAATCATCAAGATTTGGTGCTCTATAAGCATTGCTGCGATTTGTCCTTACTTAACCCCAAACTAGAATATGTTGTTATTGTCGCGGCATGATCCAATTTGGAATATTTTCAATTTTTATCAATTATTCTCTTGCATGATATTATCTGGTGAATTATCTTGAGGTAGTAATCTTTTGGATTCTTATTCAAGTGTGATGTATAATATTTATTGAGTGTGGTGCATTTAAGGATTCATCAGGTTAATGATGTATGTGTTCATTTCCGATTGAATATTTGACGATGAGTCATTAATTTTATAAAGGAATACTAGTTAGTGAATTTTATTTGGATAATTTTCTTCTTTATTGGGTTATTCCTTTTTTAGTTATTCAAGAGAGAGCCTTATAGTTTTGGGGGGATTAGTCATAAAATGGAATTCTAACATGGTAGGGTGACCACCATTCATGAGATTATAACATCAAAGTGTTTTATCTTTCATTTAATATATATTATAATTTAATATTTAGAGTTTCTTGTGATTTGTATTGGTGTTTTGGTTTAGAAGTGTATGATTTCTTGGATTTTCCTTTCAATTTGTATGTTTCTTCTTCCTCTTGATTGAATATTGTCCATTATACTTTTCATGGGGAAAAGGGATATGATGGGGTTAATTATCACACTCAGTGTCACTTTTAGATTAAATGTTCATTTATTTTTTCCATCTTTTTTTTGGGTTGATTTTTTTGAGAATTCCTTCAAACTTTCCTACCCATGAAGAACTAGAAGTAGTCACTTTAGAATCACTCTCATAGAAAATGATTCCATATAAAACTTCCAAATATTAGTGTTCTAAAACTTGGATGAATATAATTTACTCAAATAACCACACTAATTTTAAACAACTTTATCCCTATTCAATAAATGGATATAAAATATTTATTTAATTATAGTAAAATAAATATAAATGGAACAATTTTAATTTATGTGGTTTAAGCTAAAAGTCTTATATCCATGAGATAAACATTGCAATATTCCATTTCTCAAGAATAAAAAGTTAACAACTTTGCAACTAATTTGTCACATTGATTAATATATCAATTAATCAAATTACATTCATTTTATTACCAACAAATATGTCATTGTACTCCAATTAAAAGGAATTATAATTTGGTCATCTGGTCACACCAACCTCTAAGAAATCTAGGAGCTCATCCATTCCACTGCTTCCATTACTATTCTCCTGTATCAATATTCAGAACAATCAATACTTCTAATAAATATTCAACATCTCAACAACACACCGAAAATTCACCATTTTCTAGAAGTCCCAAATTATATTTCAGGAAAAAGATCACCTGGAGCTGAGATCATCAGAAGAACCACCCTTCAAGATTCCTCTTTCCAGAAATGCTAAAGGAAACATAGATACTGCCTCTACTTCAATGAACTGAATATTTTTCAGAACTAATCCATTTGGATGATATATTTCAATAAAACAGAGTAGACATTACATATTCCCAACAATCTATCACTTGAAGATTGCTTCATAGAAAACACAACACTTCCTTCAACTTCTATTACATACAACTGTTATCCACCTCCTTATGTTCACTCAATCCTGACCAAGTATTCATATTGCCTCATTATTTATGAACCCAAACTTATAGTGAAAATTTCCACTAGATTCTTCTTCTCAGATATCCTCTAAAGTTCTTACTCACCATATGCCAATAACTTCTGGATGTAACGGTGCATCAAATAGATGTGTTTTGTTCTTGAATGCAACATTGGATTTTTGACCAAATTAATTTCACTAGGACTATCATAGTAGATACACCATTCTCCCTAAATAAATATTTGTTATTTAACTAAATCACTCAATCACACAATATACATGCTAGCTTCCATCATAGACACATACTATACTTTTGTTATATAAAATTAAATCATTGGTTGTAACCCAGATATCAAACTGATTGTGGTCCAATTGAAAGTAAAAAAATATCTAGTTCTTCTATTCTGATAATTAGAATCACCCCAAATTCTTCATCTTCAAACCTAATTAAGAGATCAACATCTTCAAAAACATAGTGATTTACCTTATGTTCCTTTTAAATACCTAATAATCCACCTTAGAACTTCCTAATGACCTTTTCCTAGACATTACCTGAACCAAATGACCACTCTCACTACATGAGTAATATCCAGATGAGAACACACCATAACATACATAAAACTTATGATTTTTTAATAATACAAAACTTTTTCCATGGAATTATGTTCTTATTCTATTCATGATTCCTTATCAGTTGAAATTTTAAATTTGTAACAACTTTTATTTTCATATTTTTAACCTTTGAATATTTCTATGTATATCTTTGGATTTTCCCTCAGAGTTAGCGCTATGTTTGGGGAGTTGTAGTACCCTGAGATTAATATTTTAAAAATATTAATATATTTTAAATAACACATACACATTTATTTTGGGATAACTAGTTTTCCTATTGATCTAGAATTTGTATGAAAAATTTGAGATCGAAGTTGTTTCTGGGACATGGGGTTTCTCCTAGGCATGACATAAGGTTAGTTGGTGTCAGATGTTCTAATGAAGAAAGTCATTGGTGGGTGTGTTAAATAAATTAAATGTTAATTTAATTTAATTAATTAAATGTTTGATATATATCTCTCCTATATTTATATGACATTATGAAAGATCTCTAGTTTTAACCACATAAACCTATGAGAGTAGTGGGGGATGAGGAGATCCACTATTGGAATTAAAGGTCTCAGGAATTTAGATTAGCAATGAACAATAAAGGTGGTATGTGAGACAATTGGATAACACAGTGAGAACTTAACCATAATTTATAGTGGTCTTGTTCTTCACCAGCGATCAATAAACTCTTAAGGTAGAGTTCACTATTTTATGTATTTATACCCTTTGATTTAATTGACCAACATGAATTATTTATCTGCTTCATTTTCTTGAATCTTGGTATTTTTTTCACCCAATTTTAATTCATTGTTGATATTATGATTATTTTTTTATGTTGTGCATTTGTTTCACCCCCATGGATTTCCATAATTTCTAATTTTTGTCCAAGATCACAATGAAAAACAATGATCTCACTTTATTCTTGTACCTTTTTTTCTACAACTGTGCTTCACATTATTTATCATTAACGCATGGGGTCAATGATTCAACATTTCTGTACTAGTTTGATTGGGGTCAAACCTCCCAATTTATGATGATTGTGAAGAAAAAATATAGATTTATGGCCTGTGGATGGATTGAGGCATAATAATAGAATGTAGATGATTTTTTTCAGGGATCAAACATCCATTTTTATTTCAGGAGGTGCGACATATCATGCTCGAGCAAATAAAATCCACTAGAGGATGGTAAATGATGATCAAAGATGCCTTCTTTCGATTTTGGTGGATATGGATGAGTAAATAGTTGTGAAGTGTGGAGGAATAAATGTGTATTTAAAACCATATAATGGACATAAATTTCTATGGAAAACATGACTATATTCCATGTATTTTGGAGGAGAACACACTGTGTTCCTCAAAATTTCACAAAGGATAGTGTTTTAGCCTGCTATATGTATCACATGCCGTGTAGAGTACCCACACACCATGTGACCTTGGTTTTCTAGCCCAGTTGTGTACTGGTAGTACATGATTAGGCTAACTATTTATATCAGAGTACACCCCATGTATGATTACTCAGCCAGAGTACCTGTGTTCTATAAGGAACATGGCTTAGACCCCGGGTGGTCCCACATGTTATGTCATCTGGATGAAACTTCACATACTTTGTCTTTTACATGTTAAGTGTAGTGGTGGGACATGAATGGGATACAAATTCATGATACACCCCATGTACCCATATAGGACATGTCATATTCTCCCCCCAAAACCTTATACCTTATATATTTCCTTCTTTAGGACTCATATTTTGTCCCACAAGTAACCTATCCTAAGTATTTATCGACATAGGATATTATAGTGGACATAATTTTGGAATTATTGATATTAAAAGAGGTGATATGAGTAGTAAAAGTCTTCAGTGATGTTGAGTAGGTGGCAGTGATCGGTTTTGATCATTGGAGAGTTTCTAGGGTCAACACTACTCTAATGCACTAGGGACCAATCCATATGAGTTCTCTATATATGGAGCGTTACACCAATGTCATTGAGATTTAGTGGGGAGTAGGTCCTCTAATAGAGTATTTCTCCCTTCAATATGGAGCATAGTGGCAAGGAGCGGGCCCGCCACCATATTCTAGTGTGGTTGCGCATGATACATGGAATTAGAGATGGGGCCTTTGGTAGTTATAGGAAGACCCATAATTATTAGTTGGTTGTGAAGATGGAGACCCCATTTCTTTATTAATTTGAGTTTCTTTATGAGGATATCTAATTTTTGTTTCATTTACCATATTGTCTTATGGGTTGAGATAATTGTTTTATCATATTTATTCCTTCTTAGTTTTTGTGGTGTCCTACCTGGTATGTTTATACCTACCCCTATATGAGTTATTCCTACATGTGTCATGTCTTGTGTATAGGATAGACATATGAGTAAAAAAATTGGTGGACTTATTTTTAGTGGATCATAATGGCACTTAGATAAACTAACAATGTTTGGTGGTTAGTCTCAGAGATTGTGAGTTAGGATTTGTTTAGTTTCCATTTTTTTTCCAGTTGTTTTCAGTTTGTGACCACTTTTATTTTTGGGAATGTATTTTAATCCTTATACTTATGTATTACCATTATGCACATTGATATGTATCCTAGAGGTATTTATGTTCTTTTTTACTCTCTAGAAGATACTTTTTTGTTATATATATTAATTTTTTCATGGACCTGAGTGTGTGTGTACACACTTTAGGACGAGGCATCCAATTTCCCTGTTATGCCTACTTGGAACTTTTATACAGCCCCTAAAATATTATAGATGGGTTTGGGGTATCAATCTTGACTTACTACCAGCCTAGTTGGGGTCCCGGTGGGTCAGATATTTAAAAAAAGTGACCCAAGAGTGGAGTTCAAACCAATTTACATGCGCTCATTTTGATTCTCTCAATGATCTTTTGGCTGTAATCCTTATGTGATAAAACCATGCTACCAATTTTTCTATCATGTTAAATCCCTATTACCAAGATATTCTTTTCTTAAAAAAGACATTTCAACTCACACTTTTTAGAATAGTCCACATTCTACTTCCAAATCAACTGAAAATTTAGACCCACTAATAGCATATCATACACGCACAAGAGTAAGATAATCAAATCATCTAAACTAAACTCCTTATTGTGACATTAATGATCAAATATACTTAACATAAAACATTTCTCTTCCATGAAGGAATGAAAATTCAGGTTCCAACAATTTGGTGATTATTTCAAACCATAATGACTTCTTTTCAATTTTAACACCAAGCCCTAATTTTGATTGACCATGAATCCAATTGGTTTCTTCATTAAAATTTCTTCCTCTAAACAACCATGAAGAAAAGTTCTATTCAAATCCATTTGTTCAAGGTACATATTTATTGATGAAACCAAACATAAAATAGTTCACATGGTAGCATTTTTAACTATAATACAAAATATTTTGGATAAGTCAATACCATCCTTGTGCTGAAACCCCACTACAACCAGCCTTGTATTACACCTCTTCCTTCCATTAATTCTTATTTCAACTAAAAAAACACTTATTTTGAAGTTTTTTCTTACCTAGTGGTAATTCTATTAGATCTCAGGTGTTATTCACTCATATTAAATCCCACTCCTCCTATATTGATAAATCCACATTTTCAAAATCTCCCAGACTAGCCACTTTTTTCAAACTATTTGGTTCTCACACATCCTTTTAAGGTAAGAAACCTAGATCAGATTCATAATTATACACAATTTTTCATGACCCATCCCATAGAGGCCCATGTCTTGACTACCCAAAGCCCACTTCCAATAGGCCATAGGCGCCAACAAGCCCGTACCTGAGTGGAAAGGGCTCTTGATTGGCATCTAGGAGACCCGGGTTCAAAACCGGGTGGAGGAGAATTTCCGGGTTACTATAGCAGGACTATAGTAGTTACTGTTCGGTAATGTAGCAGCCAGAACTATTCACCCAATTTGGGCATTCGGGTCATCGGTTTGGGCCTACGGGTCTCCAGGGACTTCAGGTCCTCAATGGCCTTCGTACCACAGGGCCTTCGGGTCACGTAGACCATGGAGTAGCCCAGTTCACACAGAATAGGCCCCAGAAGAGGATCAGATCAATAAGAGTAGCAACCACCAGATGCAGAGTTAATCAGATTGGAAGAATGAGAGGGTATGACAGCCACCATCGGGACCAGGCACCGTGAAACTTTGTACAAGGCAATGCTAGCCGATTAGCAATGCAAGGTGGGGTGCTAGGAGATCAATGACGCAGAAAGATGGGGAGGGGCAGTTCAAGTGGGCTGGGCCTACGAGTCAGGTATTGGGCATGGTATTCATCTGGGACTTCGGGTCATGTATTGTGGGTTTGTCAGGCGTTGTGGCTTGGGCCTATGAGTCATGTATGGGTTCCCCTTCAACCCTTAAAATGGGGACTATCCATAATAAAATAAAAAATAAGGTCTTCGGGCCATTCAGGAAATAGGCCATAGGCAAGAGACTAGCACCGATTATGCATATCCCTCAAATGGGAGGCATTTACCTAAGTACCTATACACAAGCACATATTTCCATGCCCAAAATAGTAAAATATAAAAACAAGAAGTAAAGAAGCATACATACCACTAAGATACCAATAAAAGAGTATGACAGTAGAAAATTAGAATGTAAATAGGGATAGAATACAAGCCCACCGAAAAAGGAGTCTAGAAAAGTGAATGAACAAGTTCCTGAAACTCATCCACAGAAAACCCCACCTAATGGGAAAAGTACTAGACAACTGTCTAAAGTTGTAGGAGAACACCTCAACTGTCTGGTCTTACTAAGAACCACCTAGTCTTGGTTTACCTCAGAATCCTTCAAATAATTGATCATCTACACAAGAAATGACATGTGTGAGAAAAGCCCATACCAGGGTGAGTAAAACAATACTTAATAGGACACCCAAATCCACAAAGGAAATATACTACATAGGAAATTACAAAGGAATACCATGAAGGAAAACCAAAAAGGAAGACCACTAAAAGACAGCACAAAGGAAGACCATGAAGGAAGACCACTAAGGAACACTACTAAGGAACACCCTAAAGAAACACCACAAAGGAACACCACTAAGGAACACCACTATGTAAGACCACTAAGGAGAACCATGAAGGAACTCCACAAAGGAACACCACAAAGTAAAACTACTATGTAACACCACAAAGGAACACCACTAAGGAACACCATGAAGGAACACCATGAGGGAACACCATGAAGGAACACCACCAAGGAACACCACTAAGAAACACAACTATTGAACACCATGAAGGAACACCACGAAGGAACACCACGAAGGAACACCACTAAGAAACACAACTAAGGAATACCACTAAGGAACACCACAAAGGAACACTGCTATGGAACACCACTAAGGAATACCATGAATGAACACCACTAAGGAACACCATGAAGGAGCACTATGAAGGAATACCATAATGGAACACCACTAAGAAGAACTGTCACGACCCCCTCCCCAAAAACTGTACCCCTCCTGGGCCAGAAATGTGAGAAGGGAGATAATGACCCCCGAGTCCTGCCTCCAGTAGGCCCCGGGTTGGCGACTAGCATCGAGGGTAGAATAACACACAAATGGGAGACAATACCCTCTAAGAGAACACATGCGGAAGAGAGAGATAAGATAGACACCAACCAACTCCAACTAAAATATAAAAGAAACCCAAGTTCATATATGAAATTCCATGCAAAATTACTAAAACAAAAATGGGAAACTACAAGTACCCAAAAGAAAGGAAAGACAACAACAACTACAAGCCCGAACAACTCCTGCAACCACAAGCTAGTAGTAACCAGCATGATATCCAACATACTCCAAGTGACCTGAAAAACAATTTATATATACATAGGGTGAGTATAACAGTATACACTTTAGGATCCTCCCCAAATCCTCTCGTGCAAAAGTAAAGAAAGCATGCTAAAGCACAGTGAACAACAAGTAAAACTAACTCATCACCTAAACCTGTATACTAAGTTCCCAACCTTATCATGGATACTCTCACCAATTAAAGCATACAAGAATATATCATATAGTAAAGAATACCAAGGGTACCCCGCTACTACTTCCCCATTGGTTTTCCACTTTGCCCCAACGACATACGTCCTGTGCATCTCTCTCCAAAGGCTTGCCCGTATAAACTTGGGCTAAGCTCCAAAATCTTCACTACATGCACCACAAAGTATTTCCCGTAGAAACCTGGGATAAGCACCACACCATCCTGACAACCCAAAGTAACCAGGTAGTTTCCAGGAGCCACCACAACTCACATAATGTGTATCATATGTCAGGTATTATACCTCAAGCCATCACATCACATACGCTGAGTAAGGATCCTCAAGCCATCACAGCCTATACACATTACACCTATAGTAGTCCATAGTATACTATATCCAGAATATATGTGTGTGAAATAACCACAAGTTATTACAGCCCTGTACACACATATATGGGGAAAACTAACCACTGTGCCAAAGGCAATAGTATCTACCAAGAGAAGAGAGTGGGGATAAAGGGGGTAGTTATCCATTCAACCTCCTATCAGAATGTTGGGGAAAACACCCCCCATGGCTCAGAATCCCTGGGGTGTTAGTTGCCCTTACCGACAGGGTGGAGTAGCGTTTAAAAACACAAAAATTACAGAATATATATATATATATATCTCACAACCACACTATGGGCATAACCTAGTCTTAGACACAACTGCAACTAACATCTCTCGAACTTTGGGTTGCCACTTCTAGGACTAGGTATCCTATAAGCACAGAACCAGTTAAAGAACTTCATTAGGTTACTTCATTCCCTTTTTCATCAATTCCACTTTACGTTAATTAATTCTTTGCACATTACTTAACCATGAGCAAAACCACATTAAACTTCATTGGAATACACCAAGGGTCCACTTTCCCTTATTCAAATTACCACCTCATCATTATGTTCCAGCAAATTCCAACCCCACGGGTTAACAACATTTAATCAATCTTTCATTACAGAAATTAAATTCCCATATTCCCAGGCATTCTAGAAAAGAAACCTATGCTACTAAGAACAAAGGGGGCTCAACACAATGAGTAGATATGCTACCCGTCAAGTCTTTTCC
Source organism: Viscum album (assembly GCA_963277665.1). Classification (NCBI taxonomy): domain Eukaryota; kingdom Viridiplantae; phylum Streptophyta; class Magnoliopsida; order Santalales; family Viscaceae; genus Viscum; species Viscum album. Next base: position 886,053,838 of record OY728125.1, read on the forward strand.
ACCTATAGAAAAAGAATAGACCCATTCTCCCTCGAGAGGCTGAACACGGAAAGCACATGGCATACCCCGCGTGTCTTCACCTCCTTCGGAAGGTGGGTAAGCAAGACCAGCTGCCTTGAGCAGTGGGGAAAAGTAAAGCAGATAAACAAAAAAACAAAACCAGCAACATCCAGTCATCACATTCATCCCGTACCATCATCCTTGGTGTCCTCCCCGACACCCATATGCATAAACCGATGAATCTCTACACTCCAGGAGCCATCCACTGCCACAATCACAAGGCCTCCCTACCTCCACATATCACAACAGCCATACAGGCTCACATCACAACACAAGCAGCATGAAAACAAACATCACATCAAATGGTCTCTTGGACCTTTAACAAGGCATGCCACCTTCATACCAAATGAGCACTCATGGCTCCAAACCACAAGGCATTTGACCTTACAGGAAAGAGGGTAACTCAGAACCCTATCAGGCATTATATTTTATGAACAAAAAGTTCTTTAATCCCTCTTGAATTAATAAATACAATTTGTAGGTTCCAATTCTAGGAAACCTATTCAGTAAGCTATCACAAAAGATTTAACATGCTTACTATGCAAATTTGATTAACATAAAATTAGAACAAATACAACAATGGAAACAACCAGATTCATTTACATGCCTCTTTATCTTTAGCCAATTAATTATCAATTATTTCCAGCTTTATTTTCTTTATCAACTTCCATCAAGAACAAACAGCTAAACAATAGAAAACATAGATATCACACTATCTAGCAAAGCAAAAGGCAATAACATACGAGCGACAACAATTTATTTATCCAGTTAAAATATTTATTTAGGTCAATTTCATTGTGATCCAATGGGATAAATCATGATAACTCTACAATTTAACATAAACAATTAGAGAATCCATGAATCCCCTACCTCAAACAGTTCATCACATTCTTTATCCACACAACGGGTCCCGATCCTCCTCTCGCAACAACTGCATCCACTCGAGGACGCCACAGTATGTCCGCACCAACCAAAACCCATGAAAAACACATTAGAAGACTGAAGATTACATGCTATAATATGGAAAGAAGGATAGGAGTAGATGAACCCCCCAAGAACGACGATAAAACATACCTTATATCAAAGATTGATCGAGACAACTTGGTTGCATCAAAACAGAGCAAAACTGATCCAAGGAGTAAAGTTTGATTGCGAAACACTTGTAAGAATGTTTGAAAGGTTCTATCATCTCATAATAGAGAACAAAGAGGAAGAACAAGGGATAATGATATCTCGTTCCCTTTTTAAGATTTAATGAGGCGACGATTTAAGATCTGGTTAATTCTCTATTAAAAACTGATCGCATTAACCCATGCAATTTGACTAAGTAAAAACATTCTAAGCCTTAGTAATAATTAATATAAGATTTATGGCCATTGAATCGGCCTTAAGAGTCCTTAAAATAAGGCTTTAAATGTATTTTACGTTAAACGAAACGTCAAAAGGGGAAAAACTATAGGAATATGGAAACACTGTTCACCCACCGTTACTGTACATGAAACCGATCTGTGAGACTGATCTGTCCGACGGATCTGTGAGACTGATCTGTCTGACCGATCTGTGAGATTGATCTGTGAAACCGATTTGTCAGATTGATCTGTGAAACTGATATGTGAGACTGATCTGTCAGACCGATCGGTGAGACCGATTTGTGAGACCGATCTGTCAGACCGATTTGTGAGACCGATCTGTCAGACTGATCTGTGAGACCAATCTGTCAGACCGATCTCTAAGACCGATCTGTGAGACCGATCTGTGAGACCGATCTGTCATACCGATCTGTGAGACTGATCTGTGAGACCGCTCTGTCAGACCGATATGTGAGAGTCATCATGAAGATAATGATGGAGTTATGATACATGGAAAACATCATGTACCCAAATCATCTGTGGGGGAAGTGCTACTTGATACACCACAACTCCAACATGAGCTAACACCTTGAAAGGCCCAACAAACTGGGGAGAAAGATTACTTCCACAACCAAACCTTCACTGCCCACAACGGGGAGTCACCTTCAGAAACACATGATCCCTAACATTAAACTCTAAGGGTCTCCTCCTTTGATCAGCATATGATTTTTAATGATATTGTTCTGTCTTCATCCTCTCACGAATCACCTGAACCATCTCTGTTGTATTCTACACTAGTTCTGGTCTGAGAATTGCTGACTCTCCGACCCCAGTCCAGCACAACAGAGAACGGAAAGGCTGTCCATACAAGGATTAAAATGGCATCATACCAATCATAGAGTGAAAACTATTATTGTAAGAGAACTCTACCAAGGGTAAGTGCCTCATCCATGAACCTCCAAAATCAAGAATGCAAGAGCGCAACATGTCTTCAAGAGTCTAGATGGTTCGCTCTGTCTGACCATCCATTTGAGGATGAAAAGCAGTGCTAAGGCACAGTTGAGAGCCAAAAGCATGCTGAAGACCTCTCCACACCCTAGAGGTAAACCGAGGATCTCAATCAGAAATGATCGTTCTAGGTACTCCATGAAGTCTCACCACCTCTTCTAGATACTGCCTTGACAAAACTTCTACTGAGCTCGACTCCTGATCGCTATGAAGTGGGTTGATTTTTTTAAATGATCCACTACCACCCAAATAACATCATGTACTCCTGGAGCTCGAGGTAAACCTGTAACAAAGCCCATTGAGATGTACTCCCACTTCTACTGAGGAATATATAATGGTTGGAGAAGACCACCAAGAACACGGTGTTCGGCCTTCACCTTTTGGCAGACTAAATATCGAGAAACAAACTCCGCAACCACACGATTCAGCCCAGGCCACCAAAACTGACTCCTCAAGGATCGATAAATCTTTGTCATACCAGGATGTACTGATAAGGGTGAACTATGGAACTCTCAGAGATCTATCTCACACATCTCCAAGGGAACAAGAAGTCTACCATGTTACAACACTCAGTTTTGTTCATCCTCCGACCAACCATCAGGGGCCTCACCACAAACAACTCTATCTCTCTAACCTCCCACCTCTGGATCACCCAACTGGGACTCTTCCACCTTATGCATCAGCGATGAATACACCGTCATCTGGAAAAGACAACCTCTACCTCCAACGTCTTCCATATCAAGATGCAAAGATGAAAATTCCTCCATTACTCTCCAGGAATCACCAGATTCACGCACAGCATCACTACGTGACTTTCGGATCAGTGCATCAGCTACAACATTCCCTTTTCCAGGTGTATACGATATTCTTAAGTCTTATTCCTATAAGAACTCCATCCACTGACGCTGTCTCAAGTTCAAGTCACGCTGGGAGAAAACATACCTCAAACTCTTATGACCGGTGAAAACCACAAAGCGCTCACCAATGAGATAATGTCTCCACAACTTCAGATCAAACACCACTGCTGCCAAATAAAGATCATGGGTGGCATAGTTACATTCATGGGGATGAAAATACCGATACCCATAAGAAACAACTGACCTCTACTGCATGAGAACACATCCTAACCCCAGATGTGAAGCATCACAGAAAACATCAAACTGGACTCCCTCAGCTGGAAGACAAAGGACTAGAGAACTTACCAACTTCTAATTTAGATACTCGAAAGATTACTGACACTGATCAGTCCATACGAAGGCCTGATCTTTCCTAGTCAGAGTTGTTAGAGGAGTCAAAACCCGTGAAAAATTGTCTACTAACCTCCTGTAGTAGCCTACGAGACCAAGGAAACTTCGCACCTCTAAAACTATCTTGGGGGATGCCCAAGACACAACTGCTTCTATCTTCGATGGATCCATGGATACTACCTGTTGGGACACAACATGCCCCAAGAAACGAACATCTTGTGCCCAAAACTCACTCTTCAACAACTTCCCAAACAACTGATGTTGGCGAAGAACTCCCAAAATGGCTCGTAGATGCTTTGCATGCTCCTCTTCAGATGTGGAGTAGACAAGGATGTCATCAATGAAAACCACCACAAACTTGTCCAGGAACTCATGAAACACAACTTTCCTCAATCCCATGAATATAGCTGGATCATTCGTCACGCCAAATGGCATTAAAAAGAACTCATAATACCCATGATGACAACGGAAAGCAATCTTCAGAATATCCTCATCCTTCACACGCATTTGATGATATCCTGACCGCAAGTCGATCTTTGAGAACCAACTTGAACCCTTTAGTTGATTGACTAAATCATCAATCTGTGGAATATGATAGCAATTGTTTATTGTCACTTTGTTTAAGCAATGAAAATTGACACACAACCGCAAACTGTCGTCGGCCTTCTTCACGAACAAGATCGGTTCACCCCATGGTGACACACTTGGCCAAACAAAATCGCATTGTAACAGACCATCAAGTTGTATACGTAGCTATCACAACTCAGAAGGGGACATCCTATACATAGACATAGAGATAGGAGATGCTCCTGGCTGTAGCTCGATCCCAAACTCGATCTCTCGTCGAGGGGGTAATGCTACGACCTCTTCGGGAAAGACATCAGAGTACTCCTATATGACCCTAGGAAACGCCAACTGCTAAACCTCTGAATAACTCAGCATCAACTCATCCATTAAGGATGATAAGGTTGGAACTCGTCTAAGACCCATCCAAGGATCTCGCTCACCAAAAAACACCACTTTCTCTCCATCCGCATCAATGAAAATGACCTTCTTACTGTAGAAATCCACGATAGTCTGAACCGAATACAAATAATCCATGCCGAGGATGACATCATATGGTTGTATCTATAAACATAGGAAATCTCCCCAAGAGCGGTGTTTCCCCAACACTAGCTCTCAGTCTCTACATACTTAAAAAAAGTTAGCTTGACCTCCAACTAGCATAGTTAATGCCAAGGGCACTGGAAGCCTCTCTACCTCAAGTCCCAAGGCATGGACAATGGTAGGCGATATGAAGGAGTGTGTCACTCTTGAATCAAATAAGGCATAGACCAAGGTAGAAAAAAATCAAAGGGTACCTCGGACGACATCTGGCTCTCCTGGAGCTGGCAATGCTAGAGCATGAAGTTGACCACGACCTCCTCCATGGCCTCTCTGACCCTGATGATGACCAACACCATGGCCATGATCTGCTATCTGAGGACGAGGAGTGTCATGGGGCTATCCTATGCCTGCCCCATCTACCCTATGGTGACCTAAAGCTGGTGCATCCTGTTGCTACTGCCTTAGCTGGAACTGCCTCAATGGAGGAACCTAGAGTGGAGCGCCCAGTGCACAATGACTGCTCTGAAAAGTCGGGCACTTCTGCTACTGATGACCATGACCACCATAAGAACAACAAGCGCCTGATCCCTTGGCATAGGCCTGAGAGTTTCTGCCTCCAGAGAAACGAGATGGGAAGGGATGGGACCTACCCCCATGTGAACGGAAACTCTTCTACCCTGAAAATCGGGAACCCTAGACCAAAGCTCTGCTTCGTGAGGAATCATGAATATTCCCCTCTCGTGATGATCCGGTCCTGGCCAAATTCCTCTCAACAAACTCTTCCCTCGCGAGCACCTCAAGATATGTCTTCAGCATAAACGGGGTGACCTGGCGCTAGATCTCTGGACTCAAAGCCTCCTCGAAATGCCTCGCCCTGGCCTCCTCATCTGGTAACAGGTCTGAAGTATATCATAGAAGGTTTCTGAAATAGATTTCAAACTCTCGAACACTAGAGATCCCCTATCAAAGGGTAAGAAGCTCCTAACATCTGGATGCCTTCGCGGCCAAATAAAGGAACTCAACTCTGAACATGTCTTGAAAATCCTCCCATGATATCGCTGACTCCTCATGATCCATGAGGAACAAGAGCCACCACTGCCTCGCTGCTCCACGCAGCATCGTCACAACCAAGGACACCTAGTGCTCCTTCCAAGCAAGAATCAAACTAAAGCTGATCTCGACCTCCTCTAACCAGTCTTTCATGACTGCATCTGAAACGGAGCCCTCATACTTCAGTAGACTCTGGCACTGAAACTCTCAGAGTGTCTTCCTCCAAGTGTTTTCATCGTCAACCTCTACCCGGCGACGATTGGCTGGAACGGCCTGCTGGACATTTTATGTGAAAACCTGATGAGGACATCGACCTGGAGTTATACCTGCAAAAGAACAAACCATTAGAGCTCTAAATCCTGGATTATGGAAGACTCAACATTAATTAATTTATTGTTTTGTTTTTTTTCATTTTAGGTTAACCCATGCCAAGGTCTAACCATTCAAACACAGGCGCAAAGAAGAATGATGCATGATCCTTTCCTAGGTCTCTACCCTGAAACCAGTATCACATTGTTTAGTAGCCATTGTAAACTTAAAGGTCCGTGCAACATATCATAGGACTCCCTAAACGCCTATGTCTCTGCCGGTCTCCAGTTTTTACCCCACTTTCTAAACATGAATGACACTGTTTCCCTACCAACCCATGCAACCTCACCTGTGCCTAACTCCAATATCCATCCTATCCCTCAACCTGAGCCTCTGATACCACTCTGTCATGACCCCCTCCCCACAAAGTGTACCCCTCCTGGGCCGGAAATGTGAGAAGAGAGATAATGACCCCCGAGTCCCGCATCCAGTATGCCCTGGGTTGGAAACTAGCACCAAGGGTATAGTAACATAGAAATGGGAGGCATTACCCTCTAAGAGAACACATACGGGCGAGAGAGATAATATAGACACCAACCAACTCCAACAAAAATATAAAAGAAACTCAAGTTAATATATGAAATTCCATGAAAAAGTACTACAACAAAAAGGGGAAACTACAAGTAACCAAAAGAAAGGAAAGACAGCAGCAACTACAATCCCTAATAGCTCCTGCAACCACAAGCTATTAGTAACCAACCTGATCTCCAACCTGATCCAAGTGACCTGAAAAACAGTTTATATATACATAGGGTGAGTATAACATTATACTCAGTAGGATCCTCCCCAAAGCCTCTCATGAAAAAGTAAAGAAAGCATGATAAAGCACAGTGAACAACAAGTGAAACTAACTTGTAACCTAAACAGGTATACTAAGTTTCCAACCTTACCATGGCTACTCTCACCAAGTAACACATTCAAGAATATAGCATATAGTAAAAGAATACCAAGGGTACCCTGCTACTACTTCCCCACTGGTTTGCCGCTTTTCCCCAATGACATACGTCCTGTGCATCTCTCTCCAAAGGCTTGCCCATATAAACTTGGGACAATATCCACAATCTGCACCACGTGCACCACAAAGGCTTGCCTGAAGACACCTGGGCTAAGAACCACACCATCCTCACAACCCAAAGTAACCAGGTAGTTTCTAGGAGCCACCACAGCTCGCATAACGTGTATCATACGTTAGATATTATACATCAAGACATCACAGCCCATACGCCGAGCAAGGATCCTCAAGCCATCACAGCCTATACACGTTACACCTATAGTATTCCATAGGATACTATATCCAGAATTTATGTGTGTGAAATAACCACAAGCCATTACAGCCCTCTAAACACATATATGGGGAAACCTAACCGCTGTGCCAAAGACACTAGTATCTACCAAGAGAAGAGAGTGGAGCTAAAGGGGGTAGTCATCCATTCAACCTACCATCAGAATGTTGGGGAAAACACCCCCCCAGGTCTCAAAATCCTCAGGGTGTCAGTTTCCCTTACTGACAGGGTGGAGTAGCGTTTAGAAAAAGAAAAAGTACAAAAAATATATATCTCACAACCACACTATGTCCATAACCGAGTCTTAGACACAACTGCAGATAAAAACTCTTGGACTTTGGGCTACCACTTCTAAGACTAGGTATCCTATAAGCACACAACCAGTTAAAGAACTTCATTAGGTTACTTCATTCCCTATTTCATCAATTCCACTTTACGCTAATTAATTCTTTTCAAATTAATTAACCATGAACTAAACCACATTAAACTTCATTGGCATACACCAGGGGACCACTTTCCCTTCTTCAAATTACCACATCATCATTATGTTCCAGCAAATTCCAACCCGATGGGTTAACACCATTTAATCAATCTTTCATTACAGAAATTACTTTCCCATATTCCCAGGAATTCTAAAAAAGCAACCTATGCTACTAAACACAAAGGGGGATCAACACGGTGAGTAGATATGCTACCCGTCGAGTCTTTGCCGCCTATAGAAAGAGCATAGACCAATTATCCCTTGAGAGGATAAACACGGAAAGCACATGGCATACCCTGTGTGTCTTCTCCTCTTTCAGAAGGTGGGTAAGCAAGACCAGCTACCTTGAGTAGTGGGGAAAAGTAAATCAGATAAACAACCAAACAAAACCACCAACATCCAGCCATCACATCCATCCCGTACCATCATCCTTGGTGTCCTCCCCAACACACATATGTATAAACCGATGCATCTTGCCACTCTAGGCTCCATCCGCTGCTACAACCACAAGGCCTCCCTACCTCCACATATCACAACAGCCATCCAGGCTCACATCACAGCACAAGCAGCAAGAAAACAAACATCACATCAAATGGGCTCTTGGCCCTTTAACAAGGCATCCGACCTTCATACAAAATGAGCACTCATGTCTCCAAACCACAAGGCATTAGGCCTTACAAGCAAGAGGGTAACTCAGAACCCTATCAGGCATTATATTTTATCAAAAAGAAGTTCTTTAATCCCTCTTGAATTAACAGATCTAATTCCTAGGTTCCAATTCCAGGAAACCTATTCAGTAAGCTATCAAAAAAGATTTAACATGCTTACTATGCCAATTTGATTAACATAAAAAATGGAAACAAACAGATTCATTTACATGCCTCTTTATCTTTAACCAATTAATTATCAATTATTTCCAACTTTATGTTCTTTATCAATTTCCATCAAGAAAAAATAGCTAAACAATAGCAAGCATAGATATCACACTATCTAGCAAAGAAAGAGGCAATAACATACAAGCAATAACAATTTCTTTATCCAGTTCAAATATTTATTTAGGTCAATTTCATTGTGATCCAATGGGCTAAATCATGCTAACTCTACAATTGAACATAAACAATTAGAGAATCCATGAATCCCCTACCTCAAAGAGTTCCTCACGTTCTTTATCCACACAACGGTTCACGATTCTCCTCTCGCGACAACTGTATCCACCCAAGGATGTCACAGTACGTCCGCACCAACCGAACCCCAAGAAGACCCCATTAGAAGCCTGAAGATTACATGCTATAATATGGAAAGGAGGATAGGAGAAGATGAACCCCCAAATAACAACGATACAACATACCTTACATCGAAGATTGATCGACATATCTTGGTTGCATAAAAACAGAGCAGAACTGATCCGAGGAGTAAAGTTTTATTGTGAAACTCTTGTAAGAAGGTTTTAAAGGTTATATCATCTCATAATAGAGAAAAAAGAGGAAGAACAAGGGAGAATGATATCTCATTCCTTTTTGAAGATTTAATGAGGCGATGGTTTAAGATCTGGTTAATTTTTCATTAAAAACAGATCGCATTAACCCACATGGTTTGACCAAGTAAAAACATTACAAGACTTAGGAATAATTAATATAAGATTTATGGCCTTTGAATTGGCCTTAAGAGTCCATAAATTAAGGCTTTAAATGTATTTTATGTCAAAGGAAATGTCAAAAGGGGAAAAAATGTAGGAATCTGGAAACACTGTTCACCCACAATTACTGTACATGAAACCGATCTGTGAGACCTATCTATCAGACCGATCTGTGAAACCGATCTATGAAACCAATCTGTCAGACCGATCTGTGAAACCGATCTGTGAGACTGATCTGTGAGACCGATCTGTGAGACGGATCTGGCAGACCGATCTATGAGACCGATCTGTGAGACCGATCTGTGAGACGGATCTGTGAGACCGATCTGTGAGACCGATTTGTGAGACCGATTTGTGAGACCGATCTATCAGACCGATCTGTGAGACCGATCTTTGAGACCGATATGTTACTGTTCATAAAACTGGAGACACTGTTCACAAAACTGGAAAATTGGCAAAGTGTTGGGGATAAGTCACCTTGACCTCCCAAAACACCTCCAACACCACATTTTCACAAAGTAATGGACTTGAGAGGTCAGAGCCATTAAAAGCACACTAAGGAACCACACTAAGGAAAACCATGAAAGAACACCGTGAAGGAACACCACTAAAGAAAACCATGAAGGGACACTATAAAGGAACACCACGAAGGAAACCACACAGAAATAGTACAATCAATAGAGTTAGCTAACACAGGTATAATTCTAAATATTTAAGAGAAGTATTTTCACTTGTAGTCCACAAATCTCCCAGTTTTGATGACACTCATAGTATCGATGACGCACAGAGTGTCGATGGGGAATGGAGCATCGATGAAACCCATAACGTCAATGGCACTAGGAGGGTCGATGGTGCCCAAAGCATCAATGGCACCCAAAGCATCGATGGAACCCAAAGCATCGATGGATACCAGAGCATCATTGGTGCACGTAGCGTCGATGGCGCCCAGAGCATCGATAGCGTATGGAGCATCGATGGTGCATCGAGCATCGATGGTGCACCAAGCATCGATGGCGTATGGATCATCAATGGAACATGGAGTGTCAATGGAGCACGAAACCTTGATGACACACAAATAATCAATGGAGTACGAAGTATTGATAGATAAAAGAGCATCGGCGGACACTACTACCAATATGGACTTTAACAGCACTAGAAAAGGCCTTTAACAGTGCTAGAAAAGCACTGTTAAAGCTGGAGTAGATAAAGGGGGGGGGGGGGGTCCCCTTTATCAATGCTCAAAAAAGTGCTGATAAAGACCCCTTTTATCAGTGCTAAAAAAAGTGCTGATAAAAGGGGTCTTTTATCAGCGCTAAAAAAGGCGCTGATAAAAGGGTTCTTTATCAGGGATTTCTTTTTAGCATTGATAAAAGACCCCTTTTATCAGTGCTTATTTTTAGCGCTGATAAAACTAAAAAAAATTAAAAAAAATTAAAAAAAATCCTACCAATCTTGGGGGGGGGGGGATTTTTACAGTGCTTGAGCCCCCCCTTTATCAGCACTTTCCCACACCTCCAGTGCCCGCATACACCCCCTCCACCCTTTATCAGCGCTATACCCACCTTTATCAGTGCTATCCCCTTAAATTCATCCATGCACGCGCGACCCTACCTCCACCCAGATTTGATCTCGACACCTCCCCTCTGCACGCCTGATGCCTTTCCCACTCCCCTATATTGATTTGTTCTCTTATTTATGATATATCTATTTATTTATATATATATATATATTTAGTTATATTTATTCGTATAGTAATATATATTTATATTAATATATATATATATATATATAGTTATATTAATTTTTATATATAGATATATTAATATATATATTTATAGTTATATTAATATATATATATAGTTATATTAATATATATAGTTAGATTAATATATATAGTTAGATTAATATATAGTTATATAAATATTCATATATTGGTATTTTAAATAAAATGGATATTAGTTATTATTTAGATAAAGCTAATATATTTTATATTTAAATATATTTTATTATTTATATTTATAATTGAATTTTTATGTGTGAATATATACAAAATATGTATATATTGTTATATATTTGATTATAAATAGCAGTTCAATATAAAAAACAAAAAAATTTAAAATTCATAATATCAATATGAATGCAATACCTTAGAATAAATTCAGTCCCCACCAAAAAACCCAATAATACCCCCTAAAACGAGGATGAAAATCCACTAAATGTTAAAAATTCAGGGTACCCCGACTAAAAGATCAGTTTTAGAGGACTTCTAGGCCTATTTTGGCCTCGAAATAACCTTGAATGTGGATTTAATTAGATATAAGGGTATAGAGATTTTCACAGGCTTCGATTTGATATGTGGTAGAGCTCAAACGGACACCCGGATCAAAAGTTATGGACGTTTGAAGTTTGAGTTGCGTTTTCAACATATTTTGGATCATTTTTTTATTTTTTTATTTTTTAGTCTTCAAATTGTTATTAAATGACTATTACTCCATAATAATTATCAAATTATTAATTAAAAATATTTTTTTAGTTTTTTATAAGCTATTTTCACTAAATATCTTATATATTAAGTATATTAAGTGTAAATGTATATTTATACTTATCTAAAATATATTTAAAAATTATATATTATATTTATACCAATATAACTATATTTATATATTTATATATTAATATATTATTTTTAATTAACTTTTTTGAAGTTGACCCTTTATCAGCACTTTAAAAAAATGCTCATAAAGGCCCCCTTTATCAGCGCTAATAAAAAAAGCGCTGATAATGGGGGTCCCTTTATCAGTGCTAAAAAAAGGCGATGATAATGGGGGTACCTTTATCAGTGCTAAAAGAAAGCGCTGATAAAGGGGTACTTTTATCAGCATTTTTGTAGCACTGATAAAGGTACCCCCTTTGTCAGTGCTTTTTCGTTAGCATTGATAAAGATTGGCACTGGAAAAAACTGTTTTTATGGTAGTGGGACCACATAGCATTGATGGTGCTTGAAGCTTCAATGGGTCTTGCAACCCCCAAGTCACTTAGTCACCAAGTCATAGTCAGCTGCAGGATTCTACTCCAAGCGTAGTTATACCGGGAGAACATAATCCTCAAGAAAATAGGTAATATTACTACTTTAAAAATGAATCACTTAGAGTATTTACAAAAGACTGCCTCATCACAAATGTCTTAATGCTGCAAAATTCTCATCAAATAGACACACAATTTCAAACATTTGGCTGTTTTTGTAAAATGATCTAGCCCAGGTTTGAACCGGCCCTCCAAACCCAACCCAACCCAATCTGGCCGACCCGAACTGGTTCGGTACGGCCCAAACCGAACCGGCCCAGCTTATTAGGCTCAGCCCCCTAGGACACTAGAGAATCCCAGCTTCCATGGTTCGAGCTACTTTGTGGGCCATTTTACTCCATAGGATGCAGCCCGCCCTGACCGCACCCCCTAGTCCATGCGGTCCACCCTGAACATGTGGATCCACCATATCGCCAAGTCAATGTGATATTGATATGTGTTTCTCACGACTTAACCACCTCCTATACATGACCTCGTGACATCACCAGTGCGAGTTCCTCTAAACCGGCTCTGAGCCGCGTCCCAAATTGTCACTGTGGCCTCTAACCGTGACACTTGGTCACCAGTCACGACCTCCACCACTGCAGGATCCCACGTGGTCTCTCCTGGAATGTGTACTACTACCACTATTGGCCACCCTGCCGGCATCTTATCACCACCTCGTGCTCCCCCTGGACTGACCCCACCGACCACATCCCACCCTCACCACCGACTGCCCACTGGTAACCTACCTTGCTTCACGGCCTTACTCCGTGACCTTGAGCCACTATAAGCCGCTGCCTATTAGGAACCATACCATGCTTCCATCACACATCATCTATTCCATCGCAAGGTTAAATACTTCGATCTCAGATCATTGTGCCATGGATCAAAGGCACAAATTTCAATCATTCCTATGGGCATTTAAAGTGTGAAGAATACACAAAGAAGACAATATAGTGAGGGGGGAGAGATAAAGCACACAAACACCTATAGAAATGATCTTTTCCTTGTTCATGCCCACATTGATCTATTCATGTTAGAAGGTTTAATGAAGAACAATAATAGATAATTACAAATATCTATCTCCCCCTTTTAAACCCCATAATAATTATCCATCCCATAAGAATGGTCAAACCAAAAATCAACCTATTCATTGGTAGGTCCACGTTTGTCATTGAATCTAAGAGGGGAAGATAAAATCACAAATATATCAACATACTACCTTTGGTTTGGATTTTTTTTTGATGAGGAATGATTACATTTCCATCATTGATGATATCCTCCAACTCAATTAGCGCGAAGATCCACGATCTAATCTCTGATCTGTCATCGTTCACTCGAGAGGATTCTTTCTCCACGATATCTCTAGAGATTCTCTGGTGTTCCTAGGGTAATGTGAAAAACACTGGGATTTTTTCATAAGGATTTTTTAAGTAAATCATCTATGCATCAATAAAATAATTTATCTTTAAATTATTTAATGATTATGATGTCATTTTCAGGTTTTTCCCTAGAAGACCCACACCGACTAAAGTTAAGTTGTTCCTAGGTAAAAAAAAACTATGAATTCAAATATGGTATCCGATTTACAATTAGTATTTTTTTTCATGAGTTATTAGGATTTAAAAAGAAAATAATTTATATTTCATTATTTTATTTATGGTTAAGTCCAAAAACTATCTTTCACATTCAGACCACCCTGGCTGATGTTAGGCCTTACCTATGGTAAAGCCACTACTCTGAACACAATGGTTCTTTCATATTTATGATTTGGGAACCTGTTTAAAAGTTATTCCATTTTAAGGGAAATTGAATGTGCATGATATTAAAAACATAACATTTTTCAATGAGCTGTTCCTGGCACACCGGGCCTAGGAATCACATGTCGTCTCTACGCCGGGTCTCTAACTTTTTCCATATAATTTCTAAAAATACATTTGGGAAAATATGAATCATTAAAAAATTTATATAAACCATAAATATTTTCATAAATTAACCTATGATTCAACCTCTTATAAAACTATACATTCTTGACCATCACCTTCTATTACGCTTAATGTAGTTTCATCAGTTCTTGATATTTCAAGTATGTTTTATATTGGTTGAAATTGAAAACTTCTTACATAAAACTTCTATAACATGTTATCTTCTGGTAGACCCAGAGACATACACTACTGGGAATCTAGGTTTTCCCAACGCTTGAATGCCAACGATTCAACAGAATCGTTGGTATAGGGGTATAAAACAAGTATTTCTCAACGGTTTGAAGAAACCATTGGGAAATCTAAATTTTTTTCTCCCATTCCCAATGGTTTGTAAAAACCGTTGGTAAAGGCCATGGCATAGGAAGGCTTTTCCAACGGTTTGTGTAAACTGCTGGTAAAGCTCACCTTTCCCAACGATTTTAAAAAACCGTTGGGAAGGTTTTCCCCTAAAATCCCATCAAACCTGATATCCCATCCACGTGATTGAATTGTTAAAGTTGAGACCTAAGATCTCTCTCGCTTGGAAAATCATTCCACCAGATCCATATTCAATCACAAAGTTGTTTTGTTCTACACTTAAAATCTTTAAGTAGTATGTTATGTTTAATGTTTTGCATCTATTTTTTTATTTTTTGTTTTGATTTGGGTTAAACCTAAGGTTCGTGTAGTATGGTATACCAAACAATTTCAATTTGATTTGTTATTTGTTTTCTATTTTTTTTCTGGTGTCATGTGTGAATTAATTTTTTGTTCTGTTTTTTTTTTTCTATTTTTGTTCTCATGGGAGGTGCTGGGGGTGCAGTAGGTTGGGTGAAGGGGTGTGATGGTGGGGTGTTTAGGTGGGGGAGGGGGTGTGTTGGTGGGGTGTTGAGGTGGGGGGTTCAACAGGTGGGGGTGGGGGTGGGTTGTGCAGGTGGGGGTGGGGGGAGGGGTGGGTTGTGAAGGTGGGGGTGCAAGTAGAGGGGGGATGTTGTGCAAGTGGGTGGGGGGAGGGGAGTGTATAGGTTGGGGGGGTGGGCTGGGTAGGTCGGAGTCTATTGGGGGGGGTGAGGTGGGGGTTGTACAGGTGGGGGTGGGGGTGGGTTGTGCAGGTGGGGGTGGGGGAGGGGGGGCTGTTAAAGTGGGGGGTAAAAGTGGAGGGGGGTGCTGTGAAAGTAGGTGGGGGGAGGGGAGTGTGCATGGTGGGGGGTGGGTGGGCTGGGTAGGTGGGAGTCTGTTGGGGGTGAGGTGGGGGTGGGGTGTACAGGTGGTGGTGGGGGTAGGGGGGCTGTGCAGGTGGGGGTGGGGGAGGGAGGTTTGTGAAAGTGGTGGGGTGTAGGTGGGGGGTGGCTGTGCAAGTGGGTGGGGGGGAGGGGAGTGTGTAGGTTGGGGGTGGGCTGGGAAGGTGGGAGTATGTTGGGGGGTGAGGTGGGGGGTGTACAGGTGGGGGTGGGGGTGGGGTAGGGGAGGGGGGTTGTGCAGGTGGGGGGTGTAGGTGGGGGGGGGGGTGCAGTGGGTGGATGGGAGGGGGCTGTGCAGGTGGGGTTGGGGGAGGGGGGGGTTGTGCAAGTGGGGGTGTAGGTGGGGGGGGGGGGTTGTGCAGTCGGTGGATGGGAGGGGGGTTGTGCAGGGGGAGTCTGTTGGGGGTGAGGTGGGGAGGGGGGTTGTACAGGTGGGAATTCATCACTTCCATAGTTCACCAATAAGCACGGGGAATTCATCACTTCTAGAGATTTGGATAGTTTTGAGGCCTCTTTGGTTTCAGTTCTTGTCTAGTCATCTTGATGAGTAAGGAATTACATGATCTACAAGTGACATAAACTATATAGGATGAATTCACTCTCCCAAAACACATTTTTCTAGAAATAATATATCCTTGGAAGGTTGTGGGAGCCTTTTAAAATCCAATTCCAAAACATTTTCCCAATTACAAACTTGATACCATCATGTTATCAAGTCACTAATCCTACCAAATTGGATTTTAACTAAAAAATACCATTCTAATCCTTAACACCCATCTTTTGTTTTTCATAACATGAATGACAAGCCAATTAAATCTCATAGCTCTCAGTCACACCCCTGTGGATAGCTCGCCCACCCCCTGGACACCCCCTACCCCCTGGACAGCCCTGCCACCCTCGTGGACAGTCCGCCCACCCCCTAGACACCTTGTACCCCATGGACAACCCTGCCACCCCCATGGAAAGACTTCCCACCCCCTGGACACCCCCTACTCTCTGGATAGCCCCCAACCCCGTGGATAGCCCGCCCACCCCTTGGACACTCCCCCCACCCCCCGGACACCCCCACCCCTGGACACCTTGTACCCCCTGGAAAGCCCCCCCCCACCCCCGTGGATATCCCACCCACTATAGAGACCCGAAGCTTAACATACATGGACATTACATTACTTTTGCAGAATACTTAATACATAACAAAAACATACACACAAGGACCGTAATAGTTTAGTGTCTTTGGAAACTTGGAACGTAATCTTCTAATCGTGGTGAAAGATCTTCAACATCTCCCATAAAGATCTTACACTTTTTGTTTCCTTACCTAAAATCTTTATTTTGATCCTGGGGGAAAATAAAACATAAAAAGGGTGAGCTCAAATGCTCAGTAAAGGTAAGCATGGATAAAATAAAACATACCATATACATTTGAACTTAAAAACATGAACAAAATGTTTAAACATCAAAATCTTGAGCAAAGACATAAAAAATGGAAGTACATAAGGAATAGATCATAATGGAACATAAACCATGATAAAATAGCATGGGAATAAAATATGTAATTGTGGCATCCATTAAGCACATGTAATGATTTCCATAGTAGCCAAGGCATTGCTTCCAAGACAATCTTAGTGGACAAAGTCCCATTCTGAATCGAGTTCACTCCTCGTTTCAGTCCTGTAACACTGAACCAGATTAACTTACCATTCCAGCCATGTCTATCTCATGAGATATAAAATATTTACCCAATGCATTGGAGGGAGATATAGGTCCCACCCATCTCATAATGAAATCATTCTTACTTGTACCACAAAATAAACATACATCATTCATAATAACCCAATAAATAAAATGGGTTTCATAAACATCATCCCATCATCACATAATCCATATAAATAAAGTGGATATCATTTCATAATAAGAAAAGTGAAACCATGTAAATCATAGAGACATGATACTTGAAACATACACACGTAAAATAATGTCATCTTAGATGAAAATTGTTTTGATAAAACACTTGAAATGAATTCTTGAGGAAAATATCCTTTTTTCTTCAAAATCATTTTCTTTTCACAAAATGTCATGAAATTTTAGAAGAAAAGGTTTTTGTTGAAAATAGTCATGAAATCTTCTGGAGTAAGCTTCATGAAAATAAGGCTTTATAAAACTGTAAAAATCCTTTCGTTCCGTATAAGTTAAAAAAAAATTCTTCTCGTACTTTTGCCGGAAAAGTCAAAAAAAGTACCTCGTAACGTAAAAAAAGAAAGATTCCTTACATACCATGTAGTAAAAGTCAAAAATGGGTAAAAAGGACTTCAAAAATTCATGAAAACATTTTTATAAAATTTGGACATGGATGATAAATATAACCCCAGTAAATACTTATGAATAAGCAATCTCGGATAAAAATGAGATTTGCAAAATTATCCCTTACCTTAGGTCCAATTTGCTTCATAAGTGTCTGAACCTACTGTATAATGATTTAAATAATGTTATTGACTTATTCTAGAATCATATTCATTGTTATGATATCATATATGTTTCACTTATGTCTTTATATTACCCGTTCTTTTGTAAATTCCATGTTAAAGCAGTGTTTTGGGTAAAATCATTTCATTTATCGTATGTGTTTCGACTTGTCGTTCTTGATATTATTACTTATATCATGATTTAAATAATTCCAGAATGTAAAAAATTATTTATATATAATATATATTCATCATATACATATATATTATATATCGATAAAAAGGAAAGAAATACACCGTTCATGGAGACGGTAGGCCGTACGTACGCATGAACGTTGTTTTCGTTTCCCTTTTGAATTTAATGGAATTAAGTAAATGACATAAATATATGTATATATATATATACATAAATCCAGTATCATTATTATTTAATATATTTATTTATTATTCATTATATATACTTTATAATCATTCATGAATGGTTAACATGGAGAGTGAATCTCATCACGTCGTGGAGACGGTAGTCCGTACGTACGCACGAGCGAAGATATGATTCTCATGATAGTGGAATTGTATTGGAGTGTATGTATACTATTTAAGAATCAATATAACTTTATAATAGTCATATATAGTCATTATTTACACCATTATACCCATCCAAGTAAGGTGGTGGTGGAAAATAGATTACACCACGGTGTGGAGACGGTATTCCGTACGTACGCACGCGCGGTGATTTCATTTTCCGTAGGATGGATAGATGGTGAAATAGGGTTGTTTAATAATTATAATAACATATCAGTATATTATTGATACTTATGTTATTACTTCATAATGAAACAACCTAAGAAGAAGAAGTGGAAGAAGAAATAAAGTTGAAAGAATTGGTAACAGACATTACCTCTTCTTTGAAGCGCCTCTTTGAGATATCCTTTTAGGGCACTAAAATTGGTCTTTGAAGAAGACCAGGACCTCTAGGATTTAGATATGGAAGTGGAGAAGAGAATTTGGCAGGGGTGGGACGATATTGAAGGCTCAAAGTGGTGAGAGGAAGAGAGGGAGGAGGTGCCCTTTTATAAGGGAGGAGAGGGGCACCTTTGGAATAACAAAAAATATTATTTTATTATAAAGTCAAATTCGGTTTTTAATAGTTCAAAATTGATATATTTATAATCTAAGGTGGGGATGGGTAGAAATCATCTC
The DNA here is from genome assembly GCA_963277665.1 of Viscum album. Lineage (NCBI taxonomy): Eukaryota > Viridiplantae > Streptophyta > Magnoliopsida > Santalales > Viscaceae > Viscum > Viscum album. Next base: position 886,073,361 of record OY728125.1, read on the forward strand.
ATCCAGTAGAATTTATAAATGTTTAGGTTCCTATTTTAACCTTATCATTTAGATTTAACATTAAGTTAAATAATTTTACTTTTACCGTGTCTTCTTATGTTATTATACTATAAGGTTAATAAACTTACTATAATCAGCCAAAAGAACACCAAGTTGTTTATTATTAATATATATAACCTTATATAAGTAATTTGGCCGAACATTAGATTTTTAGGAATAAAATAACAATTAATAATATAATATTTGTTTTAAAACCTATTTTATGTCAATTTTGACACTATTTAGTAATTGATTTTTGTGAAAATCATAACAGAATTATTAGTTCAAAAAAAGTTAATGAAATAAATACTAACATGTAATATTAACTTATAAAATTAGTGTAATTCATAAAAAGTCTCAAATTATATTTATTTGGGTATTTATAACATCAATTCTGTCAATATTTTATTAATAAGATAATTACTGCATCATATTTGTGTCATAAATAAATTAACTTATTTAATGTATAAAAATTACAAATAAAATATCATTATGTAGTAAATCTTTTTATCTTTCTAATGAATATTTATAGTCGAATTTATCTTATGTATAACCCTATATTAAAAATGATATACTTATTAAACTTTGATTTTAACTATTTTAACCCTTCTTTAAATAAATTAATAATAAATGTCCTCATCTAATCCAAGTGGGCCTAAATGGTCATATTTTATTCCTAAGGTTGTTTTTGGTTGAATTAAACTTATCCAATAGAATTAGGATATGTGTTAGGGTAATAATAATATCATTTTTACCCGTAATTACCCTATTTACTTTTAACCATGGTAAAAAAAGTAAAAAGATACTATTCACCAAAAATTATTTTCATCTCATTGAACCACATTTTACTTAATGACATCAACCGTGTCTCTCAGATTTTTTAAATTCCACTCACAGAAGCGGTAAAATTAAGTTTTATGAAAAATTCATTTTTTTAACTACCACTTAGTAGTTTCACTATTCATCAAAAAAATGAATGTTTCCAGAAAAATACCAAAAATTAGGCCTAAGCTATATTTAATATTATGAATTCAAAAATGATGTCTATTTTACCAAATTCAAAACATATCAGTTGCATTAATTACTTTAAAAATTAATTCCAATCGTCAAAACAAATAGCGTATTCTTAAGAGATAATAACTATCAAAAGATTGACAGTTGTTTATGTCTGGTTTAAATGTGAAATTACATCCAATAACCAACATTGTATTAAATTGTAAAAATATATTCCAAATATACTTTAAAACCACTCAAATTAATAATTTATCACTATTAATTATTTCGATTAAAAAGGTTGTTTTTAATTAAAATTTAGTAATTTTCACTATTCATCAGAAAATGAAAGTTATCCAAAAGTACCAAAATTTCACCCTAAGATAATTTCGATATTCCAAATCCAAAAATGAAGTCCATTTTGAAAATAAAATTTACAAAACTTCAAAAAGTGGTTATTACTATTCATAACGTCTAGTTTTAATAATATTTTAATAGCATATCATTGTTTAGTGAAACTCGGTATTGCGTACTACACACGCTATCGAGGAACGTCGCGATTGCGTGTAATGCAAGGCAAGTAAAGGATGCGTGTTGTGCAAGATTATTTTGGTGTAGCATACAACACAAGACATTAATGAAATTAAAAAGAATATTTTTCATAAAATCTCAGGGTGTTACACCCACCCCTGGACACCCCCGCCCTCCTAGACAACCCCGCCACCCTCGTGGACAGCCCGCCCACCCACCTGGACACCCCATACCCCCTGGAAAACCCCGCCACCCCCGTGGAAAACCCTCCCTCAATTACACAGAATCAAATAACTCTACATTTCCCCCAATTTCTAGAATCCCTCGCACAGGTGAACCCTAACCTGAGGTCTTCCATCTGATCGGCTGCAACTCCCCCATCCAGGTTAGACTCATTCAACCTCTTCCCAAATACAGACATAGAATCCCTCATTAAGGTAATTGACATGGTTGGGGTAGTGGGGTAGGTGGTTTTCCTTTTTTTAGTGGGGTGATATGGTACTTTCTGTGGACTTTAGTTTGGGTGTTATTAAATGTACTAACTTTTCACAATATTTTCATTTTTTAGAATCAATAACTTATTTAAAAAACTCTCTTTACACATTCTTCATTTTTCATGAAAAGCCTTCACTTTGTAATATCTTGAAAAATGTTTTATCAGGTCTATGATGTCTTCTTGGTATGTGATAAATAAAAAAATTACAAAACACATCTCACCTCAAATCTAGGCACACATAACTGAATTAATTAGTATATCTTGGCATTGTTTTAATAGTTCACTACATCAACTAGAAACTCCTTCCTTTATCATTTACTTAAATGTATTTTCTATTAAAGTTCAATCCTATTGAATTGTTTATGACAAAATGACTTATATAAATTCTTTTTATAGAATGGAAAGAAGTTGGATGTATGAAACCGATCGGATCTCAAGCGATTTTCAAAACAATTTGGAGAGCTTTATATATTTTTCATTTCACAATGCTTCAGATAGTGGTCGCATACACTTCCCATGTTCCAATTGTGTTGGTAGACCATGGTTGAGCCATGAAGAAGTCATCTACCACATAACCAAAAATGGTTTTCAAGCAAACTACTTTGTGTGGTATCACAATGGGGAGAAAATGAAATCTCAAATTGGTGATGATCGAAATGAAAGGACTGGAATGGAGAATTTGTTAGATGATCAGTTTCCGTTTATTCATCACCATGAAAAAGAAAGTATTTCTACTCAAGAAGACTTCGATATGAGGAAAACTGATGCATCTTGTGAAAATGATGATATTGATAGGGTGAAAAAATTGAATGATGTTGCCACGAATCCAGTATATCGACAATGCGATAAAATGAAAAAACTGGAATTTTTAATCCGATTGTTTCATGGGAAAACTATGTATGGGATTTCTAATATAGCAATCGATTACATTCTTACCCTCTTGAAGGATTTACTTCCAGATGATGCAGATATTCCCTCAAACCACTATATGGCATGGAAGTTAGTTGAGGAACTTGGATTTTCAAGAAACAAAATTCATGCTTTCCCGAAAGATTGCAGTTTATTCTGGGAGGAAACCACTGAACGAAATGATTGAATAAAATGTGGCACATCCCGTTGGAAGTCAAAATTTAATGGAACACCATCCCACATTCCACAAAAAGTAATGTGGCACTTTCCGTTGATCCCCAGACTCCAGAATCTTTTTATGTCTGATGACATATCAATAAAAATGAGATGTCATGATACCGATAGAAAGAAGACTAATGATGAGTTGGTTCATCCTGCAGATGGATTTGCATGGAAGAGATTTGATGCTCGACATCCTGATTTTGTAGCTGATATGCGTAATGTGAGGCTGGATCTTTCATGAGACAGTTTTAATACATTTGGGCAGATGCTTACTTCGCACAACACATGGCCAGTTTTTATACACATTTATAATCTTCCCCCATAGTTGTGTATGAAAAAACCTTCCACTTTCATGAGTATACTCATATGTGGTCCTTATGATCCCAACATTGATATTGATGTATACATGCAACCTTTAATAAAATAGTTGAAACTTATTTGGGATGTGGGTGTGCGCACATAAGATGCATGTTCGAAAGACATATTTCAGATGCGTGCTACGCTTATGTGGATGATCAATGATTTTCCGGCTTATGCAATGATGTCTGGATGGAGCACGAAGGGAAAACTATCATGTACAGTTTGTATGAAGAATACACGATCCAGAAGACTGAAACATCGCTGTAGATTCAGTTTTATGGGACATCGACGATTCTTGCCAAAGGATCATCCATATAGAATGAATCGTTGAAGATTTGATAATACCATAGAGACCGATGATCCACCTCAGCGTATGTTTGGAACTAATGTTCTTAATGAATTGAAAGATTTCAGTTTTTCATTCGGGAAGGGTCAAATGAAATCTAGAAAGAGAAAGAATGTTTCCACTGAAACCTGTTACAATTGGAGGAAGAGGAGTATCTTTTTTGATTTGCCTTATTGGTCAACCAATTTGTTACGTCATTACTTAGACGTAATGAATATTGAAAAGAATATTTGTGAAATGTTGCTTTCGGTTCTTCTAAATGTCAAGGGGAAGACAAAATATGATTTACGATCTCGGCGTGACTTGGTGGATTGGGGAATCAGACCAGAATTGCATTCTGTGCATATCAGTGAAAATAAATGGCAACTTCCATGTGATTCTTATGTGATAACACCTATGGGAAAAATAATTTCTAGAAGTATTGGAGACTATTAGAGTTCTGGATGGTTATTCAAGAAACATATCTAAACGGGTCAACAGAAGAGAGTTGAAGCTAAAATCTTTGAAGACTCATGATTATCACATTCTGCTGCATGAGTTGCTTATAATAGAAATCCGTCATCTTTTGTCCAGTAATGTAAGGGTGGCTGTTATTTGGTTGTGCCATTTGTTTAGAGATATTTGTGCTAATAAGTTGTCCAAGTCTTTCTTGCAAGAAATGTTGACAGATTCCCCATTAATTTTGTGTGAGTTGGAGAAAATATTTCCTCCATCATTTTTCACATGCATGTTGCATCTGACTATCCATATTCCCACTGAAATAATTCTCGGAGGACCTGTTGTTTTTCGTTGGATGTATCCAACTTAAAGAAATATGTTCACATTAAATTATTATGTCCGAAACAGAAATCATCCCGAAGGTTCTATAGTGAACGGTTACCTGGCTCAAGAATGTATGGATTTCTGCTCGATGTATTTGTCTGATCTTACTACCATATTGAACAGACCAATGAGAAATGAAGAAGAACAGTATGAGAAAATTGAACCCAGTTTCCCATCACTTCCTTAAATAGGAGGAATTCCTAGATCATATACATTGAAGACATTAAGCCATGAAGAGTGGGAGATGGTACATCACACAGTTTTGTTCAACTGTGATTTGTTTGATGACTATATCATGTAACTACATTAATTATGTATATATTACATATATATCTGTTAAACTATTCATATTTTTTATCTATAGGGAACATAAAACAATGATAAATAGGAAGCGTCATTCTTTATCTTTGAGAAGGAGAGAGAGTTTGCATAGCAAAGAGTTTTCTACTTGGTTAAAATTGATGGTAAAAATATTACTGTTTAAATTAATTATTTCAATATTTAATTAAGTTTAACAATCATTTATATTACAACTATTGATTTTGTATGCTGACTCTTTCTCTGAGGAAATAAGAGCTTTGGCTTTTGGTGCTAATATCGTGGTTCATGACTATAAGTCAATTGTTATCAATGGGTACAAATTTATTGTCACTGAACGAGAAAAGAACATGAGAACACAACATGATGGTGTTATGGTTACTGCCACAACAGAATGTTATGCCAGTGCATCATATAGTAGACCGCGATTTTAAAATGTGGGTTATTATGGAGTCGTTGAGAAAATAATAATATTGGATTATTACTCTCATGGACGAGTCACAATGATGAAATGCCATTGGTTTGATTCGATGACAAGACATGGCACATTTATTGATGATTTTGGATTTCGAGTAATTAATATGACTCACACTCTTGCTACCGAAGAACCATATGTGTTGGCATCAATGGTTAAACAAGTTTTTTATGTCAAAGACCATCTTCGACCTGAATTTGGTGTCATAGTTGAAGTAATTCCAAGACATATTTTTGATGATGGTGGTGATGGAATTGACATTGTCCCTATTTCCATTGGAACCAATCCATTTATTTCTTTTTATGACTCCAATAGCTCAATTGTCAGAGTTGATTGTGAACATGAAGTTATGGTTGGAAATATATAGAATCATTCATCCATGTTCTCAATTCTTTTGGTTTACCTCAAGTTGGGTTATTAAGGTTGGTAATATTCAAATTGATTTAGTATTGATCACAAATATGTTTTAGGTGACTTGACCATTATGTGAATTTTCAATGATTATTGGTTTCTGTTTTATTTGAATTTCATTTTCTAATTTGGAATTGAACTGTATTCAAACCTAGTCAAACAATATTTCTAACTTGGTGAACATTACCACTTGTATGATTTATTAAATTCATTCAATCTCTTCTAAAACAATTTATAGCTAAATTACCAATGAATCCCCCTATTTCCTCATATAGTTAGTTTTTTGGTTTACACATTAGTTTCATTTTTCTAATTAATTACGTATTTGTTTTCAAAAGCAGGAATTGCATCTAATTGAAGAGAGACGAAGGTAAAAAATGATGGAGAACAATCATCAGATGACAGAGATGGGCGTTCCACCATTAGTGCCTATTATGAGTACTTTATTTCAAATATATATATATATTCAAAGAATATATAATGTCATGTGATTAATTTTTTTATAAACATTTTTGTTGGATCTACCTATACATTGATAGTTATTCGACAAGGAACCTAGTACTCAGGCCGGTGGTACGAGGAGGGTTCGTACCAGAGGTGGACGATCAGCTGCGCGTGCCCGACTAGACCCTGCCCCTCCCACTGACATGTCATCCTTCCCACATTCTGATCTTGGTGTGTCATTAGGGACACACGGGATATTTAGGCCTCCCATGTTTTCGCTACCTTCTGCATCTTCTGCTCCATCATTTTCACATCCCATGATGATTCCCACTCCCCAGTCAGAATCTGGTCATACTGCTGTCCCATCTTATTTTCCTTCTACTTCTATCTCTCTGAGCTTCTATATTCCATCATCTTCGACTCCTGTTCCACCACTTGATGTTTCATCAGTTTCTAGGGATCCGGTGGTGCTCAGCGATCAGACTGGCACATGTATATAAATAAAAACCCTACAAATTTTTATAGAAATATTTATTTTCATTATAACATGTTTTGATAAAATATTTGTTTTTCTTTCATGACAGATACATCAACTGACAGGAGGCGGGGGCGGGGGCGTACACGCATGCGTTCGGTGTGGAACTGCCGCACACAGGTTATGATGGATTACAATGAAGACAACCAAATGGTTGAGAAATGAGGGCAGCAATGTCGGAGTTTTTTGGCGACGCTTTCCAATTACTCCGACATCATTCCTGTCAGCCCGCTGTCATGGAGAAATTTTCCACATGAGGTCAAGGATAGAGCTTAGGCAGAGATATGGGTAAAAAAATCTGTTTTATTTCATGCCATGAATTATTTTTGTATTTATATGAATTAATATTTTGATGCCATCTTCGATTTAATTTTCCCGATGGTGAGGGTGCTCGAGAGGATCGTCTAAAGGATTTAAGTGAGATTTGGAGAGCCTACAAGAATGAGTTGTATATTGGATGGCATGCTAGAGTTGTAACTAAGTTGGAGGCGGTACCAGTCGTGGATGATTGTCCTATAGAGCAGTATCGTCAGATGATTACTCATTGGACGAGTACCCAGTTTAAGGTATGAATTACCTTTGAGGTATTTAAATAATAAATTTCATGGTTTTCATTAATATTATTGTTTTCATTATTGAATTTTATTTAGTAATCATCTGGAAAAAATAAAAAAACATTGATTCAAAAAAATACCTCCACACACTAGGACGTACGACGATGCTGGATCATGAGAGGAAGCAGGTATGCCAATTTTTTATAAGTTTTCTTTATGACTTACATTTTGTTTTTTTCTAAATTATTTAATCATTTGCTAAAGTTTTCATATAACTTTATTTTTCAATGTCATTGTAGAGGCAAATATACAATATTGAAGGACGTGTGCCTCGAGCAAAACTGTTTTGCTCGAGTAGATGGAAGAAGGATGGAAGTGCCGTCAACGAAGCGACTCAGCAGCAGATTGTAAGTTTTAATCTATTGATTTTATATTTTAATAACTATTTTGTAACTTAATAATATATTTATATTTGTAACAGGTTTCTTTAGAAGCCCTTGATTCCCAAGAACCATAAAATTTTTGGCCAACATATCATTTACATCAGGTGTTGGGAGAGGAGCATCCTGGCAGAGTACGCTGCTGACCTAGGATAGCCCCGATGAGGTATTGGCCCTCCTCAGGTACGAGCTGTAGTGCCACCGAGCTGCAGCAAGTTAGGGAACAGGCATAAAAGGCTGAGAAAAGGGCCACAGAGATGGCAGAACAGTCTGTTAGGGAAAACAGTGCGTTTATGAAATTTATTGAAGTTCTACGTCCAACACTTCCAGCAGAGGCCATCCCAGCTTTTGATGAGTATATGTCATTGATACGTTCTATATATGGTGCACCAGGTGGAAATTATATTGGTGTTCAGTACAATGTCTAGCTTGAAGATGATGATGGCGAGGAGTCTGATGCGGAAGAGGAGGGAGAGGAGGAGGGCGAGGCGGGTGGGGAGGGCGAGGAGGAGGGCGAGGGCGAGGAGGAGGGCTCTGAGGAGGGAGAGGACGATGATGGGGATGAGGACGAGGGTGATGATGATGGTGATGATGGTGATGGTGATGTGGGAGAAATTGATCCATTACATTTTTGACTGATATTACTGAGATTTGATATTTAATCTATTCTAGTTGTTGGTTTTATCTAGACTCGTAGTATAGTATTGTAGTTGAGTTATTTTTATATATTATCTATTTTTATGGATGTTGTTGTCTTTTAGTGGTTATGTGTTTGGGAACCCCCCACCTTCCTAGACCCTGGAAAACCCCCCACTATCCTCCTTGGACCCCAGACACCCCCCCAGACAGCACCCTGAATAGCCCCCGGACAGCCCCCCCACCCTCCTCCTTGGACCCCAGACAACCCCCCTAACAACCCCCCAGGCAGCCCCCCAAACAACCCCCTACCCTCCTCCTTGGACCCCAGACAACCCCCCCAAACACCCCCCATAAATCCCCCCACACAGCCCCCACCTCCTCCTTGGTCCCCGAACAGCCCCCCAGACACCCACCGGACAACCCGCCGGACAGCCCCGCCGGACAGCCCCCACCCTCCTAGATTTCATTTACTACTAAAAAACTGACCAAACACATTCGGTTTCTATTGAAACTTTAGGAGAACGATCCATGGGTCATATGTGACGTGTAAGAATCAACCCTGCCTCAATATGAGACGTGCTGTGGCCGACACCACTCAAAGTGTCTGTCTTTTATTTCAAAAGGACGTCATTTTAATTGAAAAACATCAACTGGCATATGGAAAACCGACCAAACGCTTTCGGATTATAAGTGAAAAGAACAACTGACATACGAAAAACTGACCAAACGCCTTCATATTCTATTAATACTTTATCACAATTATCCATGGGTCATATGTGATGTGTGCGAGCCAACCCGGGCTCAATCTGAGTCGCGGTGTGGCCGGGATCACTCTAAGTGTCTCTCTTTTGTTTAAAATGGAAAACATTTTAAGTACATATGGAAAACCGACCAAACGCATTTGGTTTCTTTTGAAACTTCAGGAGAATGACCCATGTGTCATATTTGATGTGTACGAGTCAACCAAGCCTCAATCTAAGGCGCGGTGTGGCCGACACCACTCAATGTGTCCCTATTTTGTTTAAAATGGACTTCATTTTAAGTGAAAACAACAACTAGCATACGAAAAACTGACCAAACAGATCCTGACTGTGTCGATACTTTAGAACAACGATCCATGGGTCATATTTGACATGTACGAGTCAACCCTGCCTCAATCCGAGGTGTGGTGTGGCTGAAACCATTCATAGTGTCTCTTTTTTATTTAAAATGGACATCATTTTAAGTGAAAACAACAACTGACATACGAACAACTAACCAAACTCATTCGAAATGTGTTGATGCTTTATGAGAATGATTCATGGGTCATATGTGACGTGTATGAATCAACCCCTCCTCAATCTGAGACGCGGTGTGGCCGACACCACTCAAAGTGTCTGTCTTCTATTTCAAAAGGACGTCATTTTAATTGAATAACATCAACTGGTATACGGAAAACCGACCAAACACATTCGGATTGTGTCGATACATTAGCACAATGATTCATGGGTCATATGTGACGTGTAATAGTCAACCCTGCCTCAATCCGAGGTGCGGTGTGGCCAGCACCACTCAAAGTGTCTGCCTTTGGTTTCAAAAGGACACCATTCTAATTGAAAAACATCAACTGGCATATGGAAAACCGACCAAATGCATTCGGATTGTGTAAATACTTTATCAAAATGATCCATGGGTCATATGTGACATGTACGGGTCAACCACTCCTCAATACGAGGTGCAGTGTGGCCGCCACCACTCAAAGTGTCTGTCTTTTGTTTCAAAAGGACGTCATTTTAAGTGAAAAACATCAACTGGAATATAGAAAACTGACCATAAACATTCAGATTGTGTTGATACTTTAGAAAAACGATCCATGGGTCATATGTGATGTGTAAGAGTCAACCCCTCCTTAACTAGAGGCATGGTGTGGACAAAATCACTCTAAGTGGCTCTCTTTTGTTTAAAATGGACAACATTTTAAGTACATACGGAAAACCGACCAAACGCATTCATTTTCTGTTGAAAATTTAGAAGAACGATTCATGGGTCATATGTGACGTGTAAGAATCAACCTCGGCTCAATCTAAGATGTGGTGTTTCCAGCACCACTCAAAGAGTCTGCCTTCTGTTTCAAAAGGACGTCATTTTAATTGAAAAACATCAACTCGCATATGGAAAACCGACCAAACGCATTCGGATTGTGTCGATACTTTAGAACAACAATCCATGGGTCATATGTGACATGTACGAGTCAACCCCGCCTCAATCCGAGGCGTGGTGTGGCCTCCATCACTCAAAGTGTCTGTCTATTGTTTTAAAAGGATGCCATTTTAAGTGAAAAACATCAACTGGCATAAGGAAAAACTACCAAACGCATTCATATTGTGTCGATACTTTAGCACAACGATCCATGGGTCATATTTGACGTGTATGAGTCAACCCTGCCTTAATCGGAGGCACGGTGTGGCCAGAATCACTCTAAGTGGCTCTCTTTTGTTTAAAATGGACAACATTTTAAGTACATATGGAAAACCGACCAAACACATTCGGTTTCTATTGAAAATTTAGAAGAATGATTCATGGGTCATATGTAATGGGTAAAAATCAACCCCGCCTCAATATGAGTAGTGGTGTGGCCGGCACTACTCAAAGTGTCTGCCTTTTGTTTCAAAAGGACGTTATTTTAATTGAAAAACATCAACTAGCATACGGAAAACTGACCAAACGCATTCGGATTATGTTGATACTTTAGCACAACGATCCATGGGTCATATGTGACGTGTAAGAGTCAACCCCACCTTAATCTGAGGCACGGTGTGGCCACCACCACTCAAAGTTTCTGTCTTTTGTTTCAAAAGGACGTCATTTTAAGTGAAAAACATCAACTGTCATAAGGAAAACCGAACAAATGCATTCGGTTTGTGTCGATACTTTAGAAAAACAATCCATGGGTCATATGTGATATGTACGAGTCAACACCTCCTTAAGCGGAGGCATGGTGTGGCCAGAATCACTCTAAGTGGATCTCTTTTGTTTAAAATGGACAACATTTTAAGTACATACGGAAAACCGACCAAACGCATTCGGTTTCTATTGAAACTTTAGAAGAACGATTCATGGGTAATATGTAACGTCTAAGAATCAACACTTCCTCAATATGAGATGTGGTGTGGCCGGCACCACTCAAAGTGTCTGCCTTTTATTTCAAAAGGACGTCATTTTAATTGAAAAACATCAACTGGCACATGGAAAACTGACCAAACGCATTCGGATTGTGTCGATACTTTAGAACAATGATCCATGGGTCATATGTGATGTTTACGAGTCAACTCCGCCTCAATCCAAGGCGCGGTGTGGCTGCCACCACTCAAAGTGTCTCTATTTTGTTTCAAAAGGACGTCATTTTAAGTGAAAAACATCAACTGGCATAAGGAAAACCGACCAAACGCATTCGGATTGTGTTAGTACTTTAGCACAATGATCCATGGGTCATATGTGACGTGTACGATTTAACCCTACCTCAATCTGAGGCACGGTGTGGCCGCCACCACTCAAAGTGTCTATCTTTTGTTTCAAAAGGACGTCATTTTAAGTGAAAAATATCAACTGGCATACGGAAAAGAGACCAAACGCATTTGGATTGTGTCAATAATTTAGAAAAACGATCCATGGGTCATATGTGACGTGTATGAGTCAACCCCGCCTTAATATGAGGCACGGTGTGGCCGAAATCACTCTAAGTGGCTCTCTTTTGTTTAAAATGGACAACATTTTAAGTACATATGGAAAAACGACCAAACGCATTCGGTTTCCATTGAAAATTTAGGAGAACAATTCATGGGTCATATGTAACATGTATGAATCAATCCCGCCTCAATATGAGACGTGGTGTGGCCGGCACCAGTCAAAGTGTCTGCCTTTTGTTTCAAAAGGATGTCATTTTAATTGAAAAACATCAACTGGCATAAGGAAAACTGACAAAACGCATTCGGATTGTGTCGATACTTTAGAAAAACGATCCATGGGTCATATGTGATGTGTAAAAGTCAACCCCGCCTCAATCTGAGGCGTGGTGTGGCCGCCAGCACTCAAAGTGTCTATCTGTTGTTTCAAAAGGACATCATTTTAAGTAAAAAACATCAACTGGCATACCAAAAACTGACCAAATGCATTCGGATTGTGTCGATACTTTAGAACAAAGATCCATGGGTCATATGTGATGTGTATGAGTCAAATCCGCCTTAATCAGAGGCATGGTGTGGCCAGAATCACTCTAAGTGTCTCTCTTTTGTTTAAAATGTACAACATTTTAAGTACATACGGAAAACTGACCAAATGCATTCGGTTTCCGTTAAAACATTAGGAGAACAATTCATTGGTCATATGTGATGTGTAAGAATCAACCCTGCCTCAAAATGAGATGCGGTGTGGCCGAAACCACTCAAAGTGTCTGCCTTTTGTTTCAAAAGGACGTCATTTTAATTGAAAAACATCAACTGGCATACGGAAAACTGACCAAACGCATTCGGATTGTGTCGATACTTTATCAAAATGATTCATGGGTCATATATGATGTGTACGAGTCAACCCCGCCTCAATCCAAGGCACAGTGTGGCCGCCACCACTCAAATTGTTTGTCTTTTGTTTCAAAAGGACGTCATTTTAAGTGAAAAACATCAACTGCCATACGGAAAACCGACCAAACCCATTTGGATTGTGTCAATACTTTAGCACAACGAACCATGGCTCATATGTGACCTGTATGAGTCAACCCCGCCTTAATTGGAGGCACGGTGTGACCAGAATCACTCTAAGTGGCTCTCTTTTGTTTAAAATGGACAACATTTTAAGTACATATGGAAAACCGAAAAAACGCATTCGGTTTCTAGTGAAGCATGAGGAGAACGATCCATGGGTCATATGTGACGTGTATAAATCAACCATGCCTCAATCTGAGATTCAGTGTGGCCCACACCACTCAAAGTGTCTACCTTTTGTTTCAAAAATACGTCATTTTAATTGAAAAACATCAACTGGCATACGAAAAACCAACCAAACACATTCGGATTGTGTCGATACTTTAGAACAATGATCCATGGGTAATATGTGACGTGTACGAGTCATCCCCGCCTTAATTCAAGGCGCGGTGTGGCCGATACCACTCTAGGTGTATGTATTTTGTTTAAAATGGACATCATTTCAGGAAAAAATATATGGTATACAAAAAACCGATCAAATTATGAATTGACTTCTGGATTCCACATATAATTGTCATCTAAATTTTAAATTGAATTCTAAATGAATTATGTATGTTTATAATTATGTTATGAATTATAATTTAATTATGGATGTGTATAGTTCCAACATTATATGTTTAATGTGTATGAATTTTTTCTCTATATGTAAGTGTTAGTTGGTTATTGCAGGTACAATAATTGTATATGTATGTGTTATTTTATTGTAGGTACAATAATTTGATTGGAAATGAGAGGGAACCCACAAAATGAGAACTGGTGGGAAAATTGCAGAGCTGCTGGGCAAATTACAGAGCTGTTGTGCAATTTGCCCCAGCAGAGGCTATGCCAACGGTTTGAAATCGTTGGAATAGTATGTCAGGGTTTTGTTTTACCAACGGTTCATAGAACCATTGGTAAAAAACTTTTCCCAACGGTTTAGAAAACGTTGGGAAAGAGGAGACCTTGGGTTTTTCCCAAAGGTTTGGCCAAACCATTGGAAAAAACTTGGTAATTTTCTCCTCTCTATCCCAACGGTTGTAAACCGTTGGGAAAAAGCTTTCCCAACGGTTTTCCAGAACTGTTGGGATAGGGTAATATTTCTCCACCCTATCCCAACGGTTCACTATAAACCGTTGGGAAAAGATTTCCCAATGGCTTACTTCCCTACAGTTTGCAGAACCATTGGTATAACATATACCAACGGTTCTACAGCCTTTCCCAATAGTTCTAAACCGTTGGGAAATCCTGTATTTCCAGTAGTGATATAAAAGTTTCAGAACCTTTAATCTTATCGAACCACCATTTAGATCAACTTTAATTGAAGTTTAATAATTATTCTCAACCTCCTTTGCATTAAATATTTGATCATTTCACAAGATATGATCATTAAAGATAACATTCCAACTTATGAAAGCATTATTCCTTTTTATCATCCCAATGTTGAAAACTAAAGTCTTCATATCCATAACCTATGAAGAAGCATGCTCGTGATTTTTATTCATGATTATCTGTAACACCCCAAGATTTTATGGAAAATATTCTTTTTAATTTCACTAATGTCTTGTGTTGTACGCTACACCAAAAGGAGCTTGCATAACACGCATCCTTGACTTGCCTTGCATTACACGCAATCACGACCTTCCTCAATAGCGTGTGTAGTACGCAATAACGAGTTTCGCTAAACAATGATATGCTATTAAAATATTATTAAAACTAGCCGTTATGAATAGTAATAACCACTTTTTGAAATTTTGTAAATTTTATTTTTCAAAATGGACTTCATTTTTGGATTCGTAATATCGAAATTATCTTAGGGTGAAATTTTGGTAATTTTCGGATAACTTTCATATTTTGATGAATAGTGGAAATTACTAAATTTTAATTAAAAACAACTTTTTCAATCGAAATAATTAATAGTGATAAATTATTAATTTGAGTGGTTTTAAAGTATATTTAGAATATATTTTTACAATTTAAAACAATGTTGGTCATTAGATGTAATTTCACATTTAAACCAGACATAAACAAGTGTCAATCTTTTGATAATTATTATCTCTTAAGAACACGCTATTTGTTTTGACGACGGGAATTAATTTTTAAATTAATTAATGCAACTGATATGTTTTGAATTTGGTAAAATAGAAATCATTTTTGAGTTCATAATATCAAATATATCTTAGGCCTAATTTTTGGCATTTTTCTGAAAACTTTCAATTTTTGATGAATAGTGAAACCACTAAGTGGTAGTTAAAAAACTGAATTTTTCATAAAACTTAATTTTACCGCTTCTGTGAGTGGAATTTCAAAAATCTGAGAGAGACAGTTGATGTCAGTAAGTAAAATGTGGTTCAATGAGATGAAAATAATTTTTTGGTGAATAGTAACTTTTTACCTTTTTTACCACGGTTAAAAGTAAATAGGGTAATTAAGGGTAGAAATGATATTATTATTACCCTAACACATGTCCTAATTCTATTGTAAAAGTGTAATTCGACCAAAAACAAACTTAGGAATAAAATATGACCATTTAGGCCCACATGGATTAGATTAGGACATTTATTACTAATTTATTTAAAGAAGGGTTAAAAGAGTTAAAATCAAAGTTTATTTACTTAACCATTTTTAATATAGGTTTATACATAAGATAAATTAGATTTTAAATATTCATTAGAAATATAAAAAGATTTCCTACATAATGGTATTTTATTTGTAATTTTTAGACATCAAATAATTTAATTTATTTATGACACAAAGATGATGCAGTAATTATCTTATTAATGAAATATTGACATAATTGATGTTATAAATACCAAAATAAATGTAATTTAAGACTTTTTATTAATTCCACTAATTTTATAGGTTAATATGACATGTTATTATTGATTTAAAAAACTTTGTTCGAACTTATCATTCTTTTATGATTTTCACAAAAATCAATTACTAAATAGTGTCAAAATTGACATAAAATAGTTTTTAAAACAAATATTATATTATTAATTGTTATTTTATTCCTAAAAATCTAAGGTTCGTCCAAATGACTTAGATAAGGTTATATATATTAATAATAAACAATTTGGGGTTCTTTTGGCTTCTTATAGTAAGTTTATTAACCTTATAGTGTAAGAACACAAGAAGACACGGTAAAAGTAAAATTATTTAACTTAATGTTAAATCTAAATGATAAGGTTAAAATAGGAACCTAAACTTGTCTAAATTCTATTTTATGAGAGTATTTCTACCCATCCCCACCTTAGCCTCGAAATAAATTAATTTGGAGCTATTTAAAACTAAACTTGACTTTATAATAAAATAATATTTTTAGTTATTCCAAAGGTGCCCCTCTCCTCCCTTATAAAAGGTAACCTCCTCCCTCTCTTCCTCACACAACTTTGAGCCTTCAATCTCGGCCAAACCCTGCCCAATTCTCCTATCCACTTCCCTAGACACATCCTAGAGGTTCTGGTCTTCCTCAAAGACCAATTATAGTGCCCTAAGAGGAGGTCTCAAAGAGGCGCTTCAAAGAAGAGGTAATTTCCGTTACCGATTCTTTCAACTTTATTTCTTCTTCCACTTCTTCTTATTAGGTTGTTTCATTATGAAGTAATAACATCAGTATCACTCATATACTGATATGTTATTATAAGTATTAAACAACCCTATTTCACCATCTATCCATCCTACGGAAAACAAAATCACCGCGCGTGCGTACGTACGAAATACCGTCTCCACGCCGTGGTGTAATCTGTTTTTCCACCAACACCTTACATGGATGGGTATTATGGTGTAAAGAATAAATATACATAGTTATTATAACATCATAATGATTCTAATATACTGTTTCATCCACTCCAATTAAATTCAATAATTATGGAAATGATATCATCGCTCCTGCGTACGTACGGACTATCGTCTCCACGACGCGATGAGATTCATTCTCCATGTTAACCATTTAAGAAAGATTATAAAGTATATATAAGAAATAATAATGAAATATATGACATTATAAATCTACTGGATTTATGTGTATATATATGTATGTCATCTACTTAATTCCACTCAATTCAATAAGGAAACAAAAACAGTGTTCATGCGTACGTACGGCCTACCGTCTCCATGAACGGTGTATTTCTTTCCATTTATCGATCCATTATATATATGTATATTCTGAATATATATTATATATAAATCATGTTTTATATTATATAATTAAGTAATAATGATCTAAGTAATCATATGAATAATTACAAGTTAAAACACGAATGACAAATGAGACGATTTTACCCAAAACGCTACTTTAACATGAATTTACAAAAGAACGGGTAATATAAAGTCATAAGTGAACCATATATGATATAATAACAATGAATATGATTCTGTAATAAGTCAATGACATTATTTAAATCATTATACAGGAGGTTCGGACACTTACGAAGCAAATCGGACCTAAGGTAAGGGAAATATCACAATCTCATTTTTATCCGAGATTGTTTATACTTTGAAATTTACTGGGGTGTATTTTATCATCCATATCCATGTTTCCTCAATATTTAATATTATTTCCATCCACCTACAATTTTTTAAAACCTATTTTACCCTTTGGTGAGTTTTTAGTAAAATATATGAAAGGAATCTTTTGTCGTTTTTCGTACGAGGTACATTTTGACTTTTCCGACAAAAGTACGAAAAGAATGTTTTTTTAACTTATACGGGATGAATGGATTTTTAAAACATTATTTACAAGAAGCTTCCTTTACAAGTTTTCATGTTTATTTTTAATCAACTTCTTTTAGTTTAAAATTGTATGACATGTTAAGAAAGGAAAAGTGTTTTTGAAGTAGAAAGGATATTTTCCTCAAGAATGAAGTTCAAGTGTTTTATAAAAATTATTTTCCATCTAAGATAATAAAGGGTTCTGTTTTTATCCCTATTATTACATTGATTTGATTGTGTTGTGATGGAATTATTTTTATGAATTCCTTTATCGTATATGAATTTTTTTATGATGTCATGATGTTTAAGATTCCCATTTTTATTACATGGGTTATGCAATGATGTATGGTTTATGATTTTGTGGCATACATAAGAATTGTATCATTATGAGATGGGTGGGACCTATATCTCCCTCCAATGCATTGGGTAAAGATTTTATATCTCATGAGATAGACATGGCTGGAATGGTAGGTTATACCGGTTCAGTGAAACATGACTGAAACGAGGGTGAATCGGTTCAGAAAGGGACTTTGTCCACTAAGATAGTCTTGGCAATGAGTCTTGACTAACAAGAAATGATTCTCTGTGATTATGTGTGAATTCCACAAAGTTTCATGTTTTAAGTTATGATTATTGTGATTACATTTCACTGCCATGATTTACCCCATGTTATGAAATTATGATCTCTTTTGCAGGTTAAGATTTCCAAAAGTTATGTGCTTATGTATATGATGTGATTGATATTTCTTTTGTTTACCCTTACTGAGCATTTGAGCTCACCCTTTTATGTTTTCTTTTCCCCAGGATATAAAGAATGGTTTTAGGTAAAAAAAGAAGATCTTTATGGGAGATATTGAAGATCTTTCACCAGGATTAGAAGATTATATTCTGAGTTTCCAAAGACACTAAACTATTACTATCCTTGTGTGTGTGTGTTTGTTATGTACTAAGTATTTCGCAAATGTAATGTAATTTCAATGTACGTCAAGCTTCGGGTCTCTACATTATCCATGTATTTGTAATCCACATGCATATAGGATAAACTTTAAAAAAATTTGAGGTGAGAATATTTTAGAATCCTTCCAGACCACAATTCTTCTAGTTATTTATTTCTAAATCGTGTTGATAGAATTATTTTTATTAATTAAGTTGTTGTACCCACTACTTATAAACAAAAATACTTAGGAATTATAGAGTTTTTTAACATACTTATTTTTATCTCCATAAAATCTTGATTCATTATCTCAATGACAACATTTTTTTCAAGTGTTCCTGGAACAATATTATCATGTTGGATCCCTGTATTTAAATAGTAATTCTAAAAAATATTTCTATAAACTCACTACCACTGTCCTATCTTAGACATTTAATCTGTCTTCTGTTTTATCATTCCACCATAGCCTTATATTGACGAAATATTCCAAAAAATTCCCTTTTATGTTCCAAAAAATATACCAATAATTTTCTTGTGGAATCATCAATAAAGGTAAAAAAGTACCTAGCTATTCCATGATAATGAACTGGGGTAGGTACCTAATCATTTTTATGAACCAAATATAGATTCTATAATTTTGATGTTCACATATAAAGATTGAAAGAAACCTTCCACCACTTCCTGAGTATACAACTATCATTTTTCAAAGTTTGAATGATCCCGCTTCAGTATTCCCTTTTCACTAGAATCTTCATACCTTTATCACCAAGGTTCCCATACTGATTATTCCAAATATTTGAACATATGGAAGATGGTGTTACTTAAAGTGTAGCTCCCACTTCTCTTCATGCCAGATATAATAACCGATATTTTACACCTCTAAATACAAAATTAGATCATCTAGTAATATTCCCTATTTATTTTGAAAATATGGTTCCGAAACCCACTTCATCTAGCTGACCAACTAAAATTAGGTTCTCTTAGAGACCTAAAATATGACACAGTTATATCCGTATAAGGAAAATTCCATTATTTAACTAAAATTTCACTTTTCCCTTCTTCTCAATGTCAAGTGCTTAATTATTTTTTGGATTTAATCTATGAAATGTTTTGGATACATAATTTTACATCCATCATTTTTCTCCTATGGAATGGAATAAAGCTGTATAATTAATGATCTAAGATTATATTTCAGTAGAAACAATATAAAGTAGGTCTACTCTACTATCTAATACAAAAATCAGTTCTATAGAGATAGTCCTTCAGATGGTTTTCTTTATTACATAATAATATTTTTTTGAGATGACCTTTCTTTCAAAAATACCAAAAATAGACATGGCTATAGAAGGCTTTCCTCTAATAACGTCCCTTTATTTCTGATTTGATTACTTATGATTCTTTAAATGAGAAAGGAACTGCTTCCTCATGTATTCAATATGTAATTGGAATAACCTAAACTATTTTCTACAACTCCTCATTTAGAATCATGTTTTGAGCATTAGTAAACACCAAGTCATTATTTTTTATTGAACTACTCACAACTATCCCCATGGATTCCCATGATTCCAATAAGTATGGTAAAAATAGAATTTCTAAAACATCATCCTTGAATACAACCTTCATAGGATCCATTAGGAACCATATTAAGTTGAAATATTTCAATATATCTAATGTAGATCTTCCTTATCATAACCTCATACTGAATAAAATTCTCATCAAGCATAATTTATTAAGTACTATAGGTTTCTCGTACATATTTTCTATGGCTTCCATAAACTTTATTTTTTATTTATTCTCTCTAATGTTCAAATACACATACCATAATAAAGAAATTTTTATCAGATCAAGTTACTTTAGATCTAGCATCTCCTATTCACCTTTATCTATTACTTTTAGTTTGACACAACTTAAATAAATATCTAGATATTTATCTATGAGATAAGTTTCCTATATATTTTCAAGAAACTTAAGTTTATTATATTTATTTTTTCAACCTATACCTTTCCATCTTTTGAATTTATCCTTTAAAAAAGACTAAAATTGAAATTCCAAAGCCATATGATCAAGATAAATTTACTAAATTTATGAGAAAAATACCGAGCCACTAATACTTACTCTAATACCACTTGCTAAGGATTCATCTAAAATATCATTCCAATGAAATACTAGAATCAGTTGATCTGAAATCACTTTAGTGGAAACTAATTTTAGAAGGAACTCTTTGAAGCATAGTGTTACAAAACATGGAAAAAAATAATTTCCCAAATCACCACACAAAGTCAAAAAAAAATTCATCCCTATTTACTCCAATAGATACAAAAAATTCATACAATGAAAATAAATGAATTAAAAAATAGTGCTTTCATTTTATGTGATTTAGAAAAAAAGTCTTACATCCAGAAGAGAAAAATTGAAACATTTCATTTCTCAAGAAGGAAAAGTTTACAACATTGTGACTAATGAATCACATGGAATACTATATCAAGTAATAAAGTTTTTTATTTTATTACCATAAAAGTGGACACACCCTCCAATTTATAGAGTGTATTATCCATCCATACAATTACAATAATCTCTGTAAAATGTAGGAGTCCATCCCTTCCATTCTTGCCACTATTTATCTCCTATAGAAATCTTTATAATGACCAATACTTCTGGTAAATAAGAAACCTATCTCAACACACCAAACTTCTTCCATTTTATGGATGTCCCACTCAAACATTCAATATAATATTACCTGTATATGATAACATTAGAAGAACCTCCTTCTGAATAACCTCCTTCCTAAAACCTCCTTCTAGAAACATTGAAGGAAACAAAATCACTTCCAATATTTCATTGAATTTAATACCTTCCTAAACAAATAATTTTGGTTGAATATATTTAATCAACTGAAGTATACTTCACACATTTCAAAAATTGTTTTTATCCTTTTTGGGTGGATTTGTGAAATTTTGGAGTTTTTGGGTATGTCAAAAATTTAAAGATGGTTAATGGGAACTATATGAAATTATAAATAAACCATGTGTCTTGTGGTGGTTTTGGGACAATTGAAATTTCACTTTATATGTATACTTAGTCAACCTATGTATCCAAACTGTATGGTTTCTCTAGTGTACAGAAATAGGTGCCCAATTTTCCAAACCATGCAGGGAAAATTAATTAATCCAAAATTTATTTTAAAACATAATATGCTTGATGTTGAACTAATTATTTCTCCTAAGGCTTAGGATTTGGATCTGGAGACTTACTTTTAGGGAATTTTCCTATTCCATTATATCTGTAGAGTAATTTCAATGGATCTTGAGATGTTGGATCATGGAAATTAGAGGTATGAATATGTTCCTAATTTTTATTTATCATTCTTACAGATCTACTCTTTTTTTATTGAAAGGAATCATATATTGAGGTATTTTTGAATAGATCTATGGGTTATAACTTGATCTAATGATATTTATTATGGACCAATTTAAGGGAGAGTAAGAGGAACCCAAATATACCATTATCTTTGTGTATATATTCAAGATTGTTTTATGGTAAGTTATTTCCATTTCACTTTGTTGATCTAGAGTTGTTTTGAATTTGAGTTTCATGATTCAGGTTTCATGGATTAGGGATATTTCTTTCTTCTTAGGATCTCTCACTCTTTGGCTTGTGGATTCCATTAGGTTGTTGAAAATTCCAAGAGTTTATGGTAGGTGTCCCCTTCATATCACTTTAAAATCAAATCTATGATTTATTTTTCTTTCATCATGGGTTTTTAATTTTATTTTATTATTTCCTCTTATATATTTTATATATGTCAAAGAATTATGTTTACTAAAGATCTTGATATAATTGGGAAAAAGGGGTTTTCACAGGAATTTATCTTTAAAATTGTTTTAAAGTAATATGGATTCATTTTAAAAATTTCAATGCATTATTTACTCTTGATAATTTTTCATGAAATTGTTTATATTTTTGACTTCCAGAATGATGGGATAATGAGTCTTTTTAAATATCCAGTTGGATGTCCCTTTTCTAGAATTTTTTGAAAGTACATATTAATTGAAGTGTTTAAATGATGAATATGAAGTTGGTTTACAAAAGAACTTTTCATTGAATTAATTTTTAAATAATGATACCAAGTTCAATTTGACACTTTTAATAGTTTAATTAGAAAATTATAACCCATAGAACATGCCCCTTCTATATATAATGGAAAATCAAGGTTCTTCTAAAATCCATGGGATAACTACACCTATACTGGTAATTATATTATATTATATTATATGGATACTCATGGTTGTTTTAGATTACATTGGATAACTACCAACATAGTGGTAGTTTCATTATATTACGATACTTGGATAAAAAGGAAGTTCCTATGTGGGTATAATAAATTGACCTAGGATACCCTCTAAACTAGCACCCTAAACTATTTTCCATAGACCTGAAGGGCGTTCCAAATCCCTACGAGCTGACGACTAGCACCCGAGAATCAAACAAACAAAATAGGGAATGATTTTAGAAAAACTAAAATAAAACACATGACATATATATAGGAATAAAACTAGAAACAAAATACAAGACGTAATAAAAAAAAAGATAGTGGTAGTGATATAACTAAAAAAACAAGATAAAACTTCAAGGTATATTTACATTTACTAAAACAGAAAACTAGAACAATAAATAACTAATCCATGTGATATTTGGGAAATGTCCCATTATATCACCACCAACTACCTATGCCCAGCTGACATAAATACCACTACCTGATTGTAGTGCCTCGCTTTTCCTGTATCAAAAGACAATACCAGGTCTACACATCCTTGAGGGAATGTATAGGGTGTGAGCTAAACATTCTTATTATGATCCCACCAATGTGTTCTATATCAAGTCTCTATATAATAATACAAATAGTATCAATTTACAAAAAACAAGTTATGATAATCGATTAATATTTTTTATACCAAAATCATGGTAAAAGTTCCCCTTTTTCCATAGTTTCAAAATAATCCAGGTAAAATAGTTTTAAATAATAATTTCCATAAACTAGTTATATTTATCAACAGGTATATCAATGAAAAAAACACAAAACCTATAACAACCCGTATTTTATAAATGATATCTTTTTCTTCAAATGAAGGAGTACTATATTATAAAATAGTATACGCAAACTACACGTAGAGAAACCAACAATTTTTTTCATTAATGAAAATAATTACATTATTCAATGAATAAACCCAATAAAATTACAATTATTACAAGGAGAAAAATTGAAAATATAAAAACTAAAATGGGAAAATATAGATCACCCTAATATGCTAGAATCATCCCTCCCATGAAAATACTATAGAAAAGAAGAAAAATGTTAGTAAACCAATCAATATTATAGAAAATGTAAAAATATACCCATTTGTTTAATTGAGGTAAATGTTGGGTGAAATAATGAAGTATTATTTATATGAGGTAATATGGCCGTTGGAATAGTAATGTGACTACTAGAATAATAATCTTACCATTAAAAATAGTAACTTGGCTACTAAGAATAGTATCACTTCCATTGAAATAGTAATTGAACATCAAAATAATAAATTGTGACACAAATTATATTTATCATGATTAATTTTAAAAAATATAAATATTATAATTCAGAAAAATAAATATCATGAAAAATTATATCAAAAAAATATAAGTGCATTTTTAATAAAATCTATTTTAAAGTATTTCGTAAAAATCATAATTTTTTATATTAAAAATTAAAATTACATATGTTAGAAATTTATTTTTATAAAATTAATATCATTTTTTTAAATCATCATGTCAAAATTATTTAAGGGTGATTTTTTTTAAATGCTTCAATTTTAGTGTGAATAGGTAAAACACAATTTTTCATATAACCAATGTATCTTAAGTTGCATCATTCATGATGAAATAATGACCTAATAATATCTAGAACTTGTGGTTCGTCCAAAAAAATATTTAATTTATTAGTTGAGTCATTATAATACAATAAAATTTGTTTCCAAATAGAAAAGGCACTTTTCGAAACCTAAAGTCAATGGTGATCCCTTAAAATTACAATTTTATTTTCTTCCCACTTTCCATTTTAATAAAATAATGAATTATAATTATAAAGAATATTAAATTATGAAAAACCATTTTATTATATTTATATAAGATTTATATTTTAAAAAATTCACTATTATAAGTTTTACCTTTGATAACATATTTTATTTAATATTTTATTCCAAAAATACCCCCCTCCTCATGTATAAATAACCCTTCTCCCTTCCCTTGGAAAACCACTCATATATCAATTTCCAAAGAAAAAGTTTTTCTCAAATACTCCCTATAAATACCCATTATATTTCCTATTTTTGTTCTATAGTAAACCAACTCCAAGAATCATTGGAGTTTTACTGTTGTACAAGAGAAGCTACACTAAGGATTAAGTAAGTTTTGATCAACTCTTTTTCTTTTATTTTGTGAAAAACCCTTTAAAAAAAAATTAAAAGATTAATTATGAATTAATTTAACATTATATTAATGATTTTATTCAACTAAAATATTATATTTATTATGTATGTAAATTTCAAACTTTTTTACCACTCTCCCGACAATGTCCCATCAAATGTCGGTTAACCACATATGGAGACATTGCCATGTCTGCACTTATATACATCATAATGGAAGGATATTATGAATTATATATAATATATATACATGTAATTACATTTATTATAAGATTATGTAATTAATTCTACTCATTTATAACAAATTTGAACAAAATTAGTGAAATTGAAACAAAATGAGAAAATTCAATGAAAAAATGCTATCAAAATAATTCACATTTAATAAAGATTGTTATAAAATATAATCCAATAATTATAATGGATAAATAGTGGAAAAATGAATATAATTTACTTAACAATGCTTAAAAAATCTTAAGTTTATTATTCAAGTGGCAGAAAATCAATGGAATAAAGCATAAATTCAGGTAAGGGGACTCTCAAACCCAACTCCCTTTCTTTGGGTTTTCCCAATTTCACATAAATTTTAGGATGAATATTCTTTTAATTGTCTTTATATTTCATTTCATTATTATTCCATTTTATTTTGGGGATATATGTGTTTCCACCATAATTTTTAATCCAAATATAACTATTTTCCAAAAATAATTTTCATTCAAAAATAAATATTTGACTCCTCATGTGTTTTTTATTATCAAAAGAAAAATGACATTTTATTCCAATTTTGGATCTCACTTTTTAATTTTTTAATCCCAAAAGTTTATTCATGAATGCATTATTTTTTAAATCCTTATGAAACCCATTACTTTCCATGGGTTATATCATGACTAGGATTATTATATGTTCTATGTGGCATGAGTGATTTTGTAAATATTATGATGTGATGGGTGGGACCCAAATTATATAACCCTCTGGTGAATTGGATAATACAATGTATCTCATGAGATTGTGTACATTTTGAATGAAAATTATTTTATCTTTATTCACAATGATGATATTATGATTATTCACATATGTTATGTGTGAACATGATGATAGATTTGTTCACTACTTTGTGTGGTATTTGAGCACTACGACATGATTTTTCATTTTTTTGAATTTCCACATTCTATGAATTTATAAAATGTTTCCCTCATGATTATTATGATGATATTATTATTATGATATAATTATTATTATTATGCTCACCCATGTTATATTGATTCATGTCCCTTATCCATCCTCTTACCGGGCTTTTAGCTCTCCCCTTTCTTTGATGTATATATTTAGGTGACTACATGTACTATAGAGATCATGAGCTTATTAAATGATAATTAGGTAGTATTTAAATAATTTTTTATGATTATTATTGTATAGTGATGTGTGATCCTAATTTCCCAAAGACACTAAACCTTTTGAATGTCAAATATATAACTACTTTGTTTTTAATCTTTAAAATGATGTAATAGTCGGGTAAGATAAAATAAGGTCACTATAGTTTGTATCAATTCTATGGTTTATTTAATTTGGGAGTTAGAATTAGAAAAATTTGTGAAAACCTATCAGATAAGTATAAGTACATGTAAACATCAAATAAGATATATTTTAGAAAAAGTCTAAAAATATTGACCATATAAGATATGAATTTAGAGTTAATTGCATAAAAGAATAAATTATTGATGCTTTGTTGAATTAGGTTTTGTTTAAACCTTTTATATTTAATAAAATTAAAGGAACAAGGATAAACCAGGCCAACAAACAATATGAGGGACAATGAAATTATATCTCAAATTACACCCCTAATTCCATGGGAGGTGGAGTTCAAAACTTCATGTCAATGATTACCCAGTGGTCTCAGGCTATGAATAATAACCTGAACCACGTAGAATTTAAACATTCACCAAAGAATGAGAAACTATCCATTGAGTCCTTTATATGACAACAAATGTTGATGTTTAGTGGGAATTTAAATCCACTTTTTATGGAATAATGGGTTAACTCAATGGATATCTTTTCTATGATCCACTATTTTGAGAAGGATAAGGTGACTCTATTTGTCTATCATTTAGATGGAGAGGAAAATCAATAGTGGGAATTGATAGAGAACACCAAGCCAACGGGTGAAATGGATGATATAGAGTGGGAATAATTTAATAACATATTTCTTAACAAGTATTTCCATTAAAATATTTGAATAAATATGTTGAGATAAATGATAGAGCTAAATAAAAAGGATGTTGAATCTATAATGGCTTATGAGAAAAACTTCACAAGTCTTGGAAGATACACCTCAGGTTTTTATCAATAATGATATAAAAACAGATAAATTTTTTAGTGGTATAAAATGAAACCGTGAAAATGATTTAGCTATCTTAGAATTTGGGAGTTATGAAGAAGTGGTTCGATGTGAACTCAAAGTAGAGATAGATTTTGGAGAATAGTCCCATATCTATGGAGATAATAAGTGGAGAATGGATTTTCAAGCTATTTAATTAAATAAACAATGAGAAAAGAGGATCCAACCACCAACATTGCAAAAACATTGGAAGAAACATCATGGGAATTACCTCAAAAGAATAGGTAAATAATTCAAGTGTGTGAGAGAAGGCATCCAAGATCATGAATATCGAAGAGACATGAAGAAGTTAACCAACATGATGGAGGAAAGGAAGGCACATCCTAATGAACCAACCATGGTTTAATGATTCAACTATTGAGAGGAAGGGAACTATGTAAGCTAATGCACTAAACCATAGGTCTTTGAGGGAAATAAGCATCAACAACCACCAAATCCAAAAGGGTAAAGGAAATATTATTCAATAACTACTACTGAAGTGGATTATGAAAATGAAGTCATACAAGGTACAATTCCAATTCACTTAATAATAGATGAATTTTAATTTGATTCCGGTTATATATATTCTTTTATATTATATAAGTTTTCTAGAACTATTGAATCAAATCCCTGATACCTTGAAATAGAAAAATATATAAAAACATCTAGTGGTGCAATCATTGCAACCCATGTGCTGGAATCTTATCCTCTTAAAATATGTGGGGTCTACAGCTACCAGTGATGGTTTTTGAGCTCTCAAAAGTGGCCTTCTTCATCCATTTCTCTTCCAGGGAAGATTTTTCATTATATAAAGCCATGGAGGAGCCTCAGTGTGTCTCCTAGAGGTTTTCTCTATCTTGATGTTCATGGGATCATCATTATGATCGGGAGTCTTCTTCTATTGCTGTCTGGGTGTGTCTCCCAGGCTTACCTCCCCCCCCTCCAAAATCCGTCGATCCTCAAAGATGTTGGTGAGTCTTTTGGATTTTTTATTTGCTCGGATGTAAGCACGTATTCTCTTCTAAGTGTGGCATGCCCTCACATCTGCATGGATATAGACCCCACTTCAAAGTTTCCTCCCTGGGTGCTAGTTCGTGTTGGGAGCGGCCTTCAGTAGTGGCATATGATACTCTAAAAATCTCCTCCAAGATTCTGTACGACATGCAGGCTTTAAGGGCATTCAGTAAACTTCTGAAGGAAGAGCTGATCATCTCCAAGACCTTTATGCGTGGGCCTCCGGGGTTATTGATTGGTTGGCTCCCATGCCTCCAACATGTGGTCGATGGGGGAGGTTTTTGTTGGTCTTGATCCTTCTTCCTCGATTCTCGGGTCTTCTGGTCCTCCAACATCGTCTGGCAGAGGGTCTGGTGAGAGGACTCCATAGATGGGGTTGTCTTGTTAGAAAATCTGATAGGATCATGGTGTGTCTTCTCCGGCCATAATGGTGGAGGTGGGAGGTAATTCTACCATTGGACAAATTTTTTCAAATATAAAAATGGACCCTACATGCCAACGGTTCTGTCCGACGAAGGGCGTGGTCTGGAGATGTTAGCACCAGTCTCTAACCTTTCTGTTTCTGATCTGATCTCGTGGTCCCCTTATACCCCTAGGTCTCCTCCAGTTCTCAATGGGGTGGCCTCTGACTAGATAACCAATGTCCATCCTTGGATCAAGCTTGGAATTTTATCCTTTTCCTTGTCTTCCCTGAGAAGAGCCTTATCTTCGATTCCAGCAGAGGTTTGGTTTTCTTCGCATTTGTCTCTGATGTTTCTTCAACATTCCCTTCATTCCAAACTGGCGTCAGTGACCACTGCAGTTTCACAGTTGTCTTTGGTTCTTAAGGGTGTGTCAAAGGAAGTGAAGTCTCGACGGGTTCATCCATAGTGGGAATTCCTAGTCTCCATGCTACAAGGGGACACAGAGCCTTGCTTCACAGGATTTTAATCTTCAGGGAAAATGTCTCTTCTTAAAGATGAGGAAGGGGCCTTCAAGAAAAGGATTATCCTTCCAAAGCCGAGCGAAATCCCAGAATGTGGCATGGGCCCACTCAAGCTGTCTAAGGAAAAGGAAGCTACTTTTAGAACGTTGTTCTCCCCTCCTGGTGTCCCAGTTTAAAGGATAGGAAATCCAAGGTGTAATGATGTCCCTAGTTATATGGAATGCAAGAGGGATGAGGGCACATGCTAAATGTTTCCCTCTGTCGATGGAAGCTAAGAAGTCTCATGCATCTATTTTTGTTATTCTTGAGCTAAAGCAAGACCATATAAAACTACCTGGCCTGTCAATAATGCTCAGTTTTCATTTGTATGTACATGGTTTCCTAGATAACTCTCTTATATGGATTTGTTGGAAGAAGTCTATTATGGTGGAGGTGATCAGATTTTCGTCACAGTGTATCAACAGAAAAATATCTTGTTAGAAGGGTGATGTGTTGTGGTTATTCGTGTATGCGAGCTCTGAGGTACGCACATGACTTGAGCTCTAGAGTTTTATTAATTCATTCTAGATAGGTTCCCTAACTTTGTTTATGGGGGGAAACTTCAATATCATCAGTGATCTGTCTGAGAAGAAGGGCGGCATTTCCGTGAATATTTGTGGGATTCAAGACTTCAGGGACTTCACTGCCTCTACATGCCTCTTTAATTTGGGGTTCAAGGGGAGTTTCTTTACGTGGTGCAACAATTATAGGGGCACTAGTCACATTTGGATCAGGTTGAATAGGTGCCTTAAAAACCTTCAAGAACTTGATTATTTTTTTCTCACTTCAGTTACTCATCTACCACGTTCTCTCTTGGACCATGAACCCTTGCTGGTGGAGCTTCATGCATGTGAGATGCAACATGAGAACCATGCCTTTCTTTATTCTAGCAGCTGGCATCAGTCGTCTGACTTCTTTCCGATGACGAGGAGCTCATGGGAGGGAAGAGAGGATGGTGGTCCTTAGTATGGTCTGTCAAACCGTCTCAAATGTCTCAAGTAGGATATTATGATTTGACTTGGTAATAGACCAAATTATTTTACAGAGGTGAACTCTATCGAGTGGGAAATTGATATACTGGAGGAGGATCTGATAGTGGCCTGGAATGAGGATACTTTTACTCTTATTTGTGATAAATGGGTCTTCCTAGCAGAGAAATTGGTGGAAATTGAGAGGGATCTCAGGAAAAGATCTTGGGTTTAGTGGCTCAATTAGGGAGACCACAATAGCGGATTTTTTCACTCTTTCTTGAAGGAGAAAGGAGCCATTAAGATCAAAATTCTTCTGGACAATTATGACTACACGAATGATGTGGACATTGCTAGGCATATGGTGCTAGAACATTTTGAAAGGCTGCTGTCTAGTGTGGTCCAAGTAGTCACTAGGAGTTATTGTGGTAGTGAGGATACTATTTCTTTTTTGGAGTGTGTTCCAAGGCTAGTGGGGGCTTCTAAAAATGAGCTATTGGGGATTATTCCCAAGGAAGAAGATATCAATAAGATAATGTTTGAAATTACAAGGGATAATGTCCCTATCCTAGATGGATTTTCTGTATGTTTTTATGTGAATGCATGGGACATTGTTGGACGCGAGGTGGTGTAAGTTGTCTAGGATTTCTTCCGAGGGGGGGGGGGAGCTTTTGGCAATGGAGTGAGTTCTTCAAGGATTTTTATCATGCTGAAGAAAAAAATACCCCACCATCATCAGCCAATTCAGACCAATATGCTTGTGTAATGTGTCCTACAAGATCCTAACGAGTCTCATTGGTAGGACAATGGGTGGATTGATTCAGAATTTGGTTTCCAAGGAACAACATGGGTTTATTAAGGGCCACAACATCCAAAGAGCAGTGGGAATTGCAAGCAAGATAGTTAATGATATCAACCAGTGATCGATTGGTTCCAATGTTATTTTTCAAGTTGATATGGATAAGGCATATGAAAAACTAGAGTGGTCCTTTATTCTCAAGGTGATGTGAAGGTTCGACTTCCAAGAATGGTCTTGTGATCTCTGTTTCCAGTGCATTTCTTCACCTTGGTTGTACATTTATCTTAGTAGGAAGTACTTCAGATTCTTCAAGACTATTCATGGTGTGAGATAGGGAGACCCACTTTCTATTAGTCATTTCATATTGGCACATGACACACTTTCTAGGAACCTTCAGAGGAAAATAGCAGATGGAAGTCTGAGGCCGTATGTTAGGCGGAGGGGTAGATATACCATCTCTCATCTCATGTTTTCATATGATTTTTTAGTCTTCACTAATGGTAGTCAAAGTCCCTCATTGCTCTCATGGAGGTTTTTTTCTAGTTATTGAAGGATTAGCAGGAAGATCATCAATCCAATCAAGAGCCAGGTGTTTATCTCTACCAAGTGTTTTCCCAGAGATGCAAGGCCATAAAAGGAACTTTGGGCTGCCAACAGAAGAGTTTTACCATGATATATATTAGGGTTCCTTTATCCTTTTATAGGATCAAGGGGGAACTCTTTGAGTGGGTTATTGACTATATGATGAGAAGAATTTACAGTAGGAAAAGATGATTTCTATCCTTTGGTGGGAGGGAAAAACTGATCAACAATGTCCTCTATTCTATCCCGATGCATATTGTTTCCATTATCCAGCCTCCAAGGGGAATAGTGGAGAGGATGGAAAATACTCTCATAGCCTTTCTTTAAGATTCCAATCAGTCAGGCTGGTGCTGTTGGTCCTCTTGGGACGACTGGCCAAAACAATTGAGGAGCATGGAGTGGGGCTATGGGATATCACTACTACCATACAGGGTATATAGGTGCGTTTGGCTAGGGATATTATTGTAGGGACTTAACTGTGGGTGAATTTATTCAAAGAGTGATATGGAGATCTTGAGATGAATAATAACAAGTGCAGGACTCGACCCTCCTTGGATAGAGCATGGTTGGGTTCCTTGAGAAGCTATGTGGTTTGGATCGGTGGATCATTGGGAGAGGGGCTGTCAGATTTTGGAAATACAACTGGGTGGGGGAGCGCTTGTTTCTCCCAGATGTTCTACACCGAATTTCACCTTCAGGGAAGCCTACGAACAACCAAAATTCACCAGTTTAGTTCTAATCCAGGAACAAAAGAATGTGTTTGATAGTATATGCATGAATGAGGAATATGATAAATGCTGCTACATTGGTTCAAGTTCGGGTACGTTCTATATTCGAGGCTACAAGGAGTGGAAGAGCACGGGGATCAGCCTTGGGGATGGGTCGGAGAAAATTTGGTGCAAGGCGCATCCAACCAAAATGATTTTTTTTTTGGTTTGGCATGTAAAAAACAGAGCTCTTCCGATAGATGATAACGTCTAAAGTATAGGGATCTTCTTGGAATCTCAATGCTTCTATTGCAGGGTAGCGAAGAGAGAGTCAAAAAGTCACCTCTTTTTCCAAAGTGAATGGGAAGCGGCTATCTGGAGCATTTTCACTCCTATGGTTTGCACCAGATTTGATCATTTCTCATTTTTGGATATCCTATCCTCTTGGTTTCCTAGAGTGAAAAACAAGGACTTAGACTTCAAGGTGTGGACTTACATTCTCGCTACCTTTTGCTGGGTTATTTTGGAGGCTAGGAAAAATGAACGTATGGGTTCCTGGAGTTCGATCTTCTTGCTCCAGTTGAGAGTAATATCATTGGTCTATGAGTTAGTCTCACTGTTAAGGATTGATCAGCACTCACCTATGGTGTGTAATTTTCAAGGAATTCCTCACGCTATGAACTTTTTTGAAGGGAGGTGGGTAAGATGGTATCCTCCTTCTAGTAGGTTCAAGTTAAAAATTTATGGCTCCTTCTTGCATGGAAATATGAGAGGTGGTGGGGTTTTACGCGACTCAGGAGGTTCGGTTCACATAGCCTTTAGTGCTTCCTATGGTATGGGGAATTCATTGTGGGTGGAAGCTCGGGCCCTCCTCACGGGGCTCACAGTATGCAAGAGTTGGGGCTTTCAGGTTTCGGAGGCAGAGTCAAACTCCGAATTCTTGGTTAAATATGTTCAGGGATGGTCGAACGTTCTTTGGGAGCTGGCTTACATCATCGGAAGGTGTTCCTTGGAGACCAATCAAGGACATGTCCTACATCATAGTTTAAGGGAGGGGAATTTTTTTGCTAATACACTCTCGAAGATTGGGTGTCCCGGGGATGAGGTAGTGATTTATGGAAGCTTAGGCACCCTGCCAGTTGAGTGTAGGTCATTTGTGATTGGGTATGCCTTAGGGTTACACTACTTTTGGAATCCTTGAGTGTCTGGGATGTAAGTTTCTTTCCTTAATCCTTTTATCATTTTTATAAAAATCAATCTTCAATCTAGTAAGCAGTATCCATGGTTTATAATAGTGGCTATAGGACTGTGAACCATGGCTGTAGGTTATAACAAGGTATCCACTATGGAAGTACACCTATAACCACTATTGAAAACTATGGCTATAGAAAATTTGATAGAAATTTATTACCACAGTTTGAAATTGTGGAAATAGTTCAAAATCCACAGTTCAAATAGTGGCAGTAGGTCTAATTCCATGTTTTAAATCGTCGAAATAAGGTTAATTACATGGTTTAAAACCATGGATAAAAATTAAAATTTGTAAAAAAATAGAAACTCTACTACCACGGTAGTAAACCATGTCTGCATATTTGTGTATAGAATAAAATAGCATTGTTTCACCCTACACCATGCCAAAATATGCACCCCACAGTCACACGCCACACCCCACACTCTTCCACACACCGTACTCCAAGAAATAAAAAATAATGAAGACATCGCTTATTCCCATTCCTTCCAATTAAATATTTACTTTATCAACAAAGACCTACATATACCATCATCATGAAAAATAATTCTAGATAATCCGCCATTGACCTGAAAAACCTACCATAAATAGAGTGAAGTAGGTTCATGAAAATTCAAAGATCCATAAATTGTCAAGTATAAGAGATGGCTCTTCAGAATAGTGTCTAGCTTCCCAGACTAGTCCTATAAACTCCATATAATGATCTAATGACAATTAGAAGGAAAACAATATAGCACAACATAACTCATAAAATTTCAACATTTTCTATCCTTCCTCACTTGGAGATGAAATCTATGAAACAATCAAGGGAAATACAAAAATCATCAATGAAAACTAAAACAACATGAAGCACCTAAAATGGGGTTTTGATAATGAAATATCTAAATATATGTAGACATTGTCATATGACCCACACTACTACATTGAAATAAAATTAATGTAAGAAATAAGTTCCATTAGATGTGACATGGGTACAAATCACCCCTTATATTCAAAAAGAGTAAATTCATTAAATCCTCACAAAGAATAAAGGATAATTGAGATTTAACATATTTAAATTCTCAATTATAAATTGAAACTGTAACCATGTTTCCATCCCTATATATGTGTCTGATTATAAAATTTATCATTCAATATTGAATCAATCATTTTATACATTCCATCTATAGTTTCCAAGGGCTAATATTTTAAAAAAATTACAATTTTAACCAACATTAATGATTCAACATTGAACCAAATCACGTGTCATCCATTCCATTCAATATATATTCTAAGAAATATAACATATTAATTCTTGTAATAAAAAAATAATGATTCCCTGAAATTTAGAAAGATGAATTATATAAATCCACAGTATATTCTAAGAATATATCTATAACATGATGATCCTAGCATTCCATGTGCTACAACTTTATTTTTTTCCTTGATCTAGTTATTAGTGTGGATTTATTATGAATTTTTTTACATTGATATATCTTCATTGGGAATCCTTTAAGTTTACATTTCATGAAAAATTTATAATGACCTTTTCATTTTATCATTGTACATCTTTGAAATTTAGAGGAATTTTGAGTATACACCATGATACATTCATAGACTTACTTAAATTGGAGATATTTATCATAAAAATAGTGTTTTAGGATCCCCAAATGTAAAATACTATTGTGAATGGAGTATGAGGAAAAAATTCAGAGAGTTACTAGTGGATAGATAGATTAAAAAATTAGTTCATGATGTTTTCATATCTAGTATCACATTGAGTATCAATAAGAAATTAGGATGATATGAATAACTGGATTGATATTTTAAATTTATAATTATGAAAACAATTCATGAAATTTTCTTATACTTTAAGGAAGAGAAAAAAAAGATATGTAACAAATATACCATCAACTCTCATTAAGTCATCTATCTAAAGATGGTTATTCCATATTCTCTAATGTTGTGTGAACTTGGAAGTCATGATTAATTTTTCTTTGAATATATATATCCATTTTCTTGAAGTTTAATTTTTTTATATTCCCACCTTTTTTAAAGGTTTCTATTATGAAATCCCATATGTAATAATATCCAATGATAGGATTATAGGTATAGGATACAGTAATATACAATCTAGATTATGATATAATTGTAGAGATATCCTACAATAAGTTTCATCTTAATAAAATCATTTATAATAGAGTGATAATTGATATCATGTGTGGAAGGGGATGGAAAATATTAGAAATATATGCAGAGATAATATTTGATCCCCAAAAGTTAATCTTCAACATCCTTGATGGGACCCACATGATATGATTAGTCATTTGACCACAATCCGATCTTACGATAGGGAATATGGAGGAGTGTAAGTATAATTTATAACCATTATGAAGTTTTTCAATAATTATAAAACTCAATAAAATATTTGATCCCCCAATGGTTTTAAGATGGTTTCATTGGTAGCTTGGAACAAGTGAATTGTTTAATGTGAAAATTCTTTTAAAATCTATCCATTAATTATTAGGTAATATAACACATTTAATCTAAGAAATGGTCTCCAATATTTTCTTATGGATGAAACAAATCTAAAAAATGTTTATGATATTCTATTGAATTATTTTAAAATACATTACAATCTAGTTATATATATGTGTGTGAAAAAAATATATAAACATTAAAATGTTGAGAGGGTTTGTAGGGAAAATTATTTGGCATGTAAGAGGATATTTACATTCTATATCAATAATTGAGATGATATTTTTACGTGATACCCTTTGAGTACATATCTTTTAATCTTATATAGAATAGAGGAATACAAAAGTGGGTGAAAATGTGGTTATGAATTTTGAGCCCCAAAAACCTAATGATATGATTCTTTTGTAATTCGATGACACCATTTGTAAAGAGAACCATTGATTTTACTTAGTTGATGAACTTTATTAAAACTTTATTATATTTATAATAAATATCCTTATGAGATTAGAGACTTTTATTTTATCCATTTAATATCTAATGGATTTTATTAAAATAGAATTGATTTGTAAAATCATATAGGTTTTTTCTCTCATTAATTAGATTTATATACTAATATTCTATTTCATTAAAGATTCACTGACCAAGACAATGATTAATAATTCCTTAGAGAGGGGTAGAGGGATGATTTCCCTTCCCAACTAACCATTATCATAAAAAATAACAATTGGGTGAACTATTAACCATTCAAGAGATAATAGAGATTTATAAAAGAGAAAAGATTATTCTAATGAACCTTTTATAAAAACCATCATAAGGATGATGGAGAAAAATTAAAAAACTAAGGCTTTTAAAAGAAATGGTGACGTAAACATTGGGGGGGGGGAGGGGGAATAAAACTATTTTTTAATTTTCTTTGATATAAATTCACACTCTCAGAATTAGTGTGTCGATGATATTGAATTTTTAAACCTAAAAAATAAAAATTAGGTTATAGAAATAGTTTTCCAATAATCATGGGAAAATACTTGTGGTTTGATGATTCTATTATAGTTGTTTTTTTTATAGTATTGTATTAGTGTGGATCATGGATTTGGTTTATCCAATAATGAAAAGTTCATTGCGTACAAAGGATAAAAATAGTGGTTAGTGAGTAGGTGACTTGAAGGTACATATCATAGGGTTTTGGTGACTGTGTGGCTTGAGATTCTCTAATAATTTTATGGATTAAGGTAAGGGAGACATTCCTATATGATATCACATGACCTAAAACATAAATAACTAATTTAAAATATAATCACTAAAACACCAATAAATAAATATAAATATAAAGTGAAGAAATATATTTGAATGAGTTTTTAATATAGAAGTAAATGATAGATGAAATAAATTATTACATAGCATTAGTAATAATTTTCACTCTTTTAAGAAAATATTCATTCTTTTGCTTGTCAATTGAAGCAATTCATTATCAATAATAAACTAAAATCAATAAAAATATGCATATAAAATAAAATAAGACTATTTTATATGAATTATCACTGGTATTATGAAATATAGACCAATATCATGTTTACAATATAATATTAATATGACTTTTGTTCTTCCAGATCCACCTTACCCCGCCTTCAAAATAGAAAAATAAAATTAAGGAACATATAAATATTTCATCAACGTGCCTTGAAAAACAATATTCCATCAATGAATCTCTAATAGTTCTTTTAGTTTTATAAATTACATTCAACTTTTCATTAATAAATTATTCCTAAAAGTTAAATTGGGAAAAAAACAAAAACACCATGAAACTGTATACATAATTTTATGAAAGTAGGATGATGGAATGGATCAATAACCTTATATATTTGAAGATAATTTTCTATTTTTTAAATTTTAACCTTCTGGTCAACATTAATATTTTGTAGTTGTAGATAAAAAAACAATAAAATTCAATAAAAATCCAAAATCTCACTACTGAGCTCATTTGATATGGAATGTAACAACATATGTCAGACAAAAAACTAACAATCATAGCCAGTTCAGATATTATAGAGACATCAAACATAATTTATGATGATTGATAGTTGAAAATAAAACAAGGACTCAATAAAAACATGAATAAAATATGATCAAATATAAAAGAAATAGAAATTAAAATTAATAAAAGGATTGTAAAAAAATAGGAGTATACAGAAACAAAATCACATGAATGAAGGATGAAGACTGACTGTGAGTGGGAAGAGTATGGTCCTCAGAAAGGGTAAGGGTTGGATCACATGGGTCTAGCTCGTGGATGGTCTCGACTATAACACTCATGAATGGTGCACTCACAAAAGTAAAGTTAGAAATAGTTTATAGGGAAAATATGTAACATATTTATTGTAGAAAAAGTATAAAAAATATGGTTAAAAAAATTATTAACTCATACCATCAAAGGCATGCTAGAGGATGAGGTAGGGAGGCCGCCTTAGAGTAGTTTCGATGGGGAGGTGCGGTGTTCGTGTCTGATGAGGAGGATAAAATTCAATATAATAATAATGAAACTTATCTACTAAAGAAATAGATATACACCATAATATAATAATTCAATATATATTGAAACATACAGACAAAATAGAATACAATTCAATATAACAATAATAAAACAAAACTTCATAATAAAATTCAACATATAAACAAAAAAAATATAATTTACATCAAAAAGTGATCTTAAATATTAGTAACACTAGAACCATGATAAACCTCATCCAATACTCATACCAAAACACGATCACCACCTATCACACCGCCAACATCATCATCGACATCGAAATCAAAACCGAAATTGGTACCATAAGTAGTAGAGGAATCTACATAAACAGAATTATGTGACATCAAAGAGGCATTAACCACTATAGAATATTTTGGTAGAAGTGTATAAGAAATAGTAGAAACAACTTTCATTATATATTCTTTTATCGTCTTTTGATGTTGAGTATCTTCTTCTAATTTTTGATCCATTTATTGAGATACTTTTTGAGATTCTTGTTTGATTACAACCTTCATTTATTCAACTATAACCATACCTGAACTAGTAACCAGTATCTAGGTAGAACAATCTTCTTCCCAGGTCCACAATGCACTCTCCCATAATGATCATCTCCTAATAACTGATACAGATGATCATTAAGGCCCAAATTGTCATGTTCTTTTTGTGCCAATGCCTCCAAATAAATATATTGAGTGACATATAACATAAATTAAAATGATAATATAATATAAAGAATAATTTTTTTTCCAAAATATAAGAAAATGAAATATACCTACTATCATCTCTTGGGTTTCACTATTTACTACACCACCATCTCTCTTTTTCCTGCTTTTACAAAACAAGGTAGAGTGAGGAAGACGACCCTTGATATTAAATGCCTTTTTATGAAAATAAATAAATAAATAAACATTATAAGTTAATTAAATCACACTAAATCAAGCTAAAAATAATCATATTGATCTTAATATATAGTTAAAAGTCATACAATTGCTTGAAAATCAAGGTCCAAGAAAACAAATGCAAATCAAGGTCTATAATCTTGATCGTCCAGAACCTAATAATCCATGAAATCCTCCCTTTAAAGTAGATTTATTCTTAAGGAAAGTCCAGCTAGTATGTTCTTTAATATAATATAAAGATGTTTGTTTCCAACATCTTGGACTAAGGTAGGAAATGAGGCATTTATAGGTGCATTAATATATGTAGCACCATTTTTATTTTTGAAATAATTTTGAATTTTTCCTATATCTGATTTAGTTTTTTTTATCACACACACAAATTATTGTTCATCAGATTACCTTCCATGGTCAAACTCACTACCAGGAAGAGTCATGATGAAATTTCCACTAGCTAGTTCTGAGATCACAAAGTCATTAATAGATTTCCTATTACATCTTAGAGCTAACATAGAATAACATGGGGCTTTAGAGGGAGCTTCCACTTCATCTAGATCCTTCATAGTTCCATCATTAATGTAAATAGAGTAATTCAAGTGTTATTCTTGAAAAAATTTTATAATAAGAAAACCATTCATTAATCAATGATAACTCACCCATATTTAAAGACTTTTTAAATACACAAGCCTATGAGGAACTATAAAAAAGTATTATCCCACAATATGACATCATTTTGTAGCTGAACATCCCCCATTAATAAAAGAGGATAAAAAACCTTATTCTGTTTAGATTCTTGGTGATCATATGGACACTTGGAATATAACTTATTAGGATTGTCACTTCCTATAGAGCAACTTAGTGTGAGGTGTACAGTAGGGATATTCTCTTGATATGTATATAAAGGGTCCAACTAATGGTCCTTTAGATAGTTGTACTACTTCCTATAATGGGGATCCTTATAGAAACTTATTATTAAATGATTAAAAAAATCATTTATTATTTCCATGGATAGGTCATCCTGGATAGATTTCCTCTTAGATCCAGAAGATAATATACACAATTGCTTTGGAAGTGGATCAAAATCGGGGTTTACATCCTCATTTACAATAAGAATAGCTTATTGTACATAAGTAAAGTTACCCCCATCATAGTGAATTAAGTTATAATCCTATTAATCATAATTACTAGTAGTTTTACCAAATATTATCATCCCAAAACTATGATTTGAGTCATATTTCTCTAGTTATTTATAAGAAATAGTGATCTATTACACTGTAATCTCCATGGATTATTATATCATAGATTCATAAAAATATTTATAGTTTATACCTAAAAACTATAAAATATTAGTATGTTTTTATCATAGGATATTAATCCATAGAATAGAGAGGCTGTAAATCAGCCTTTTCTTTTCTATGTTTTGGGCTCTTAAGCTATGTAAAAGAAATTGAATTCACTTCAAGTGTTTTTTCCTTTATTGGTTCACGAATGATACCAATCCCATTGATCATATTTTAAATCTAGATCATAGTAATCAAATTAATCTAATTGAAAATATGATTTTAGAATATGGTTGGATTCATTAATGGATTCATATATTACAATCACTAAGAGAAATGAAGTTTCCCATGTCTGTTTAATTTACTTATTAAATTCCTCATATCAATTTTGAGGGAGAGAAAGTGTTCTTAAAAATAAAAGGAAAAGATTAATGTTAAGGATATAATAAAATATATTACATATGGTTTCTCATGATCTAGGAGTGAAGTGTGTCTAAGACTATGAATATATCTTTCATTGCACTCTTATTTATTTTATTTATGTCTAATTTATCTTATAAACAAGAAATTAAATAATTCCATTAACATAAATAAAATGATTAATTTATAATTTTAAAAATATTTTCAAATAAATAAATGATTATATATATATAAATTTAACAAATACCTTAAACTCTAGGCTCTTCTAATAGATGATCATATATCTATACTGTGATATTGGGAAATCATGAATGATCGATATTTCTATAAGCTCTTTATCAACTCTATCTTTCTAACCAATATAAAATTCATACTTATACACTCTACACACATCACCAAATTCCATTAACCTTGTAGTATTGTAATAGTTTCTATTAAGAAACTTATATCAAAGCTGCATTGGAAAAAATCTATTTTTTTAAGAAAATATTATAAAATTTTATATATAAAAGATGATTAACATTATTTACCAAAATCTCTATGTAGAAATTGTTCTTTATTTGTTCTCCAAATTACCTTTAACTTATTAGTTTAAATGGAATGATTTTGATGGGTTTATAAATTGTTCCCATAAAAGTTTTTCATTCATTACCATATTTTCCAATTGTATCACTATCCTCATTATATTGAACCATGATCTACGTATGTTGATCCATACCTATATCAATTTTTTGTGGCCTAATAATATATATGAGTTCATAAATAATGACTGTTATTAATGTTTAATCACATACCAGTAGATGGGGGATTTTGTGATCCCTGAAGTGTAGCATCTAGAGGGGGAGTAGCTTCTGTGGTAGGTGGTATATATACCATAGGAGTACTATGTATAATCGATGATGATAAGTGTACTACTAGTGGGAGAAAACCTAATGGATAGAATTTTTCAGATGAGGAAGAATATGGATATGGATATGGTGGTGGGATATATGGGGGAGCAGTTCTATGTATAGTGGATGGTGTGAATGGATAATAATGAGGGATGTGATCTTGAGAACTACCATTCTGTATGGGTGTGGGTGGAAATGAATATGGAAAATGTGGGTATGGAAAATATAGAGATGATATAATTAGAGGATGACCTCCTGGTAATCAACGAAGGATGAAGGGAGGCTGAAATAAATGACCTCCTAGTGATTGAAGCATCGTAGTTGTAGGATGAAATATAGAATCGGTCATAATAGTACCCTCCAACAAACTATCAGACCTGTAAACATAATTAAACTATCTCTTAAAATATGTATCCTAAAATAACATGGATGATAAAATAAAATAGAGGATAAAAATATAAATAATATGAAAGAACATAATATTCAAACATAAATTATACTTACAGTGGTGACCAGAGGAGACACGCCTAAATATCTAATAAATTGTTCATTTATTTGTATTATTCTTATTATAAAATCATTATTATTAGAAATCTTGACTTGGAAGTTTAAAATAATATTTTAATTTAAATAGACATAATGTAAATGTTAAATAATACAACTGTAACATAGATCAATGAGATACATTTTGAACCACTTTTATCTTTCTTAAATAGGTGTAAATTTACTTTAAAAACATAGTATGTTTAGGGATTTTATTCACAACCTTGAATAATAGAATATTTAACTCAATTTTATTAAAAATATCAAGAAACTCAGGTTTGGGTTCAATGGGATTTTTTATCCTTGTTTATAGGTTAAGGAAAATGAACTATAGGGTCTGAAATAATGGTTAGAACAAGGGCTGATTTGGAAGGTTCAAAACATGATTTATTAGATAATGATTCACTTAAATGAGTAGGATTTCCACTTAGAACATCTTGGGTTTCAATAGGAAGAACAATATTTTCTTAAAAAAATAGCATGTTTTCCATGTGTTTTCTAGTTCAGTGTCTGGAATCCTAGGAATACAAGTTGAGTAGTGTTTAATTGAAATTCATCCACTAATATAATGAAAAAAATATATTTTATCAATCAAAATGTATAAATAAATTTCAAACTCGATAAATAAAACCAAAAAACATATTTTTATAATCATTCAAAAACAAGGATGAAAACATGATTTTTAATCCCAATACATCATGATTCTGCAAACAAAAATTATAGTTTTCAATGATGTAAAATTAACATATGTAGGCACCGGTAAGTAGATATGGAAACATATATTTTTA
Organism: Viscum album; assembly: GCA_963277665.1. NCBI lineage: Eukaryota > Viridiplantae > Streptophyta > Magnoliopsida > Santalales > Viscaceae > Viscum > Viscum album. Next base: position 886,117,164 of record OY728125.1, read on the forward strand.
ATAGAAAAAATAGTGTTCAAGAGTAGTTTAATGTAGGTCTCAAATATATTTCATGTTCCAGAATTTCCAAATTTCTAATATATTTCTAGGTAAAACATTAATTCTCACTCAATAAATGATTTTCATATGGATTTTTAGTAAATAAAATAAGATTTCATCAATTAATTATAACTTTATTTTAAATTTTCTATTTTATTTTTCTATTTTTTTTATATTCTTCTTTTTAGAAACTTCTCTGTCATCAGTATTAATTAAAGAGATTTTTTTTACTCATTTTGACATAATTTCAAATTTTATTCCTCAGGTATTATAATATATTATATTCTAGATTTTATGTAATAAGTTTAATAAAGAATATTTTTCCACTTTTTATTTTTTTTATATATTATGAAATTTGAATGATCATTTTAACCATTTTCTCATTTTTCTAATGTTGAATTAAGTAGTAAAAATTAAAGTTTCAAATAGTTTGAATTAAGGTAGCCTCTTTCTAGGTTGTAAAAATTATAAATCTTTCTTCACTGTATTAATTAATTCTCATCTCTAAATTCACACTAATGTAAGTTCAATAATCAAAAACCCATTATTTTAAATTTAATGTTGTGCACATGACCTGTACATTTGTAGTAATATATCTGGACTCTACCTGTCCTAAAAAAGGATATTCTGGGAACATAAAAAATTCAGCATTTCATTTCAAAATATAATATGTATAGTTTAATATTTGATATTTTTAACTCATAGTCAAAAAATTATGTTAAAAAACAAATAATATGTCATGAAATTCCATCAGGTAAATACTAGTTAATTTGATATCTTATATGAAAGTTAAAAAACACATACAATATGGCAATAATATAAGGTAAATACTTACAAATGATTCAATGATATGTGTTCTCTATGACAATTTCTAGTTCACAATACGTTCTAACAATTGAATCATTTGTGTCATCAAATGAAAAATTAAAATAAATACCGATAGGTTTATCCATAATAACATTATTAATAAGAAATAATAAAAAATATGTCTTGGAATGTCCTCAAAAATAACACCAAATTATTTTTTTAAGGGGTCAGTTACATAAAAAACAATCTCGATTGTGATGCAAGAATATAAGTTTCATCAGTATGAAGTTGGTGGTTCATATTAATCACTCTAAATACATAGTTATCTATTTACATGCTATGTCATTTCATTGAATCAAACCACTTTCATTACATCATTGCGAAATGACCTTGTTCATAGTAATCTAATAAAATAATTCTTTCAACAATCCCATAATATGATATATTGTATAATTGATATTTATTGTCTAATGCACTCACATAATAATCTATTTTAGTTCTTATCATGACTCTGTCATGCTACATTTCCAATTTTGATGCATAGGTATTTGTAATAAATTTAAATTCATTGGCAAGAATTGCCTTACAATGATGTACCACATTGTTTGGACCAAAGGGAAGCACTCTTATTCTATTTGATATATCATTCATTGGTAAAGTTATAACTTGAAAGATAGAAACATTGAATATTAAATAGATACCTGTGATTATGTTACGATAAAAAAAGGAAATATTTTACCTTTGACTTTAACTAATAAGTAAATTATTTTCTTTGAAATTGTTTCTTCCTATTAATATATATAAAACAAAGTCTATATTATAAAATTTCAAACTTTTCTCTATAAATATGAAAATTTTAAACTTTTATAAGATATAAATAAATATCATAATGAAAAAATGAATAGTTATTAGTTTACTTATGTGATTTAATCATCAAGCACACTATAGTTGAATACTACTATATAATGAGACATTTCACACTCTTCCCTACTTAATGTACACAATGAGTATGATCTAAATATCCCCCCTATTTGGGGAAGTGATGGAAATGTAGTCTCAATGGAATGATATTACTCATTTGATTAGATATATTATAGATGTTAGTCAATTATGATGAATATAAATCCATGAATTTTTGTTCCAAATAGCCTTTCATAATTGAGAATTCAGGATGATATTTATTTCTCACATAATATTTCAATTTAAACATCATTATTTATATCAGATACATCCACTGAATCAAAACAGGATCACCAAAAAGAACTTATGTTGGAATATGCATAGTCAGATGTTACATGCATGTGAAAAGTGACAGTGTGAAAATTTTCTCCAATTTATAAATACTATTTAGTGAATCTCTCTATACTTTATGAACAACACTTATACTTAGTATGTTTTCATAAAGGCCTCAATGGAAATTAAATAACTTAATCACAACAACTTTAACATTATGTGAAATTAAAATTTAAATGGAAATGGGAATCAAATCATGTAGCAAGGAATGGTAATCATGGTGTTTAATAGATTTTAGTTTCACATATTGTGTATTAAACCTTTTGAGAATGTTACTGGAATAACCATATGGAACCTTCAAACGTTATAAGACCTAAATAAATTGTTTTTTCTCCGTCTTTATCAACGAATAATAGGAAAAAGGGACTTTCCACTTATTTTGACTAATTAATTCATGATGAAGTCTTTCTATTATAATCTAATCCATAAAATCATAACATTACTGAAAAGAATATTTTTTTCCTTTAACATTTGAAAGAATATAAAGTAAGATATGACAATTTTTTTCTCGATATGTATTACATCCAAACAATGACACAATAAACTTGATGACCAATATGGAAACTCAAAGAATATTATTTTCTTTTTGATATTTGAAAGAATTTTTCCGATAAAAAAATTCAAACCACAAATTTCTTTAACATTATCATTCCTCTACATTAATTTAGGTGTTTTATTTATCTCAATGAAATTATCGAACTGTATTTGTTTTTCCTTGTATGGATGATCTATCATTTGAAATCATTTATGCCCTATGAAGTTAAATTTTTTTCGAAACATTAATCTTTATGAACATGTATTTTTTATGAAAATAGTGAAGGGGAATTTTTCTTTTATACTCTAACCATAATTCATTTTATTTTTGGGGAAATCATTTATCGTCTATAAAAAAGTTGTACAAATAATAAAGCACTCCTTCTTAAATGTTTTGTATACTTGCGCGTCAATAACAAAAATCTCATTCAACTGATCTATTAATGGAGGCAAGTATATGTAAATATAATTTCCAAGATTAATGGGTCAAGATATCTATATATTCATGATAGTAGAAAACTTCTTCATACACATCCATGAATTAAAGTTATAAATGTGAATGAAAATAGGCCATGTACTATACACAAAATGAATTTGGATAAATGGGTTGAAATCATCATTGGAAAATAAGAATATAAAATTTCATGGGTAAATTGAAATATTTGTATGTAACCTATCAAATTTATTATAAGATAACACATCTCAAGGATGCACTATTTCATCATTATCCTTATTTCTTTCATATTTATGACATCTCATATTCCTTTCCATTTTTATGAAATATTTTTTTAAAGATTGATAATTAAATGGAGGTAACCAGAAAACATTATTTTGTATGCAGGATTGAGTTTCATCTTTATTAGTCTTCCACCTTGATGTACCACACTGTTTTCACTATCTTGACCCTTCATTTTCCTTCCAGAATAGACAATAATATTTGGGGAAAGAATGAATCATTGTAGATAAAAATCAATTTTTTCAATCAACTTTGATGACATATAATCATTTTCAAGAATAAATTCATTATTAGGTAGTAAATCCTTAATAAATTTAAGGAGATAGTAAACTATTTTATTACTAAATACATACATTGATTTCCCATGATATAATTGCATTAAAAACTCAAGTTTACTCATTTTTTCACAAGCTTGATATTCTGGGGTATTTGCATCTTCCATCAAATTTATAATACTCTCAATGTCATCATTATAATCAATATATAAGAACTATGCCTTGGAATTCATTTCCTATTGCACTAGTCTATATAAGAAGTTTTCATCAGAAACAAATGGAAACTGATCAGAAATCAAATTTCCATACCAATACTTTTAGCTAAATCAATTTCATTCTTTAATTGATTTTTTAATCCATTTTTATAATAAATATGATTTTTAAACCCTGTTTAGTGATATGGAAAATCAACTCCTCATTAGTTAACCATGTTCTTCCATCTCAATCAAAACACAAGCATTGAATCAATCCTCCATTTGCATCAATATTGAATGTAAAGTCCAAAAAATATCATAAATACTTCCCAAACTCATCAGTGATCAGATCAATGTTGTATATCCTAATTCTATCCATCATGAGATAAATAAACATAAATTAAATAAATAATCTAGAAAATGACTTAAAGTGATATGTATTGTTTCAAAAGATAAAAAATAACCATCAATAACATGTTTATAGAAATATCATTAAAAATATCTTAAATGGAAAGTAAAATAATATATGTATACACTCTAAGAACATATCATATGTTTTGGAGTTCAATATATTTTTCACATTCATTAAAAAATTTATATATTTCTCTAATGATATAATTATTGTTCTTGAATTATGAGATCACAATTTACATGGTTATTTAAGGCACATGATGCACAATGGTGACAAGGGCCTCTGATGAAAAATCACATACACGACACACATTGCATGAAAAAATTAACTTGCGATGTATTAAGGGAATATAATAACATTTGAATAATGTCAAATAATAAGTTATATGGTAAAATTATCAGTAATAATAAAAATATAAAAGTATAAAAATATTTATAAATTTTAGTGAAATTTTATTTTAAAAAAAATCTAATTTTAATAATTGAAAATTAGTAATTCAAATAACAAATAATTACAATTATATTAGGGTAAGGATAATGATAAAGTTATAAAATTTATGTTTATTCCTAGTCATGGTGCCCGTTCAATGCATCACATATAGTAAGGGGAGGAAGGAGGGGATTCCCTTGAATTACAACAAGGTGTTTTATTAATTTATTTTAAAATAGGTAGTTTTTTTTGGTTAAAAAAGGTGAAAAAACAATCAAATTTCGATGGAATAATGGTATTCACAATTCCACACCACACCATGGTGAAAAAAGTAGACACACAATGCGGCATCTCAACTAGGAAATTGCACAAGCGTTGCGTGACATAATGGTCCCTAGTGCTAGTCATGGTGAAATAGTGCACCATGGCGTGAAACATTAATAACTATGCCTATTAGGGAGATTTTATTTATCATTATGTGATAAATAATTTTTTAAAAATATCATCAAAGAAGTGTTATATGCATTGGGGAAATACCAAAATGTTTCCATGGATGTCAAGAATTCCCAACCAGAAACTAATCAAAAAAGGATAAATGAACATGAAAATTCACTACAAGTCACAAGTAAAATTATTATGTATCATTTTGAGAATATAAATATGGGTTTTGAACAAATATTTTGTTTCAATGTGTTTGGAGCTTTAATTTAAACTAGGAATTTTGGATTGAAAAAAAGTTGGGTATTCCCAAACAACTGAGAAAAAAATATTACCACAAAAATTTTAGATAAGATTATATCATTATGAAATACACTATGTTGTGGTAAGATGATATAGAATTCATACCATTATCAACACTCAACCAACTCATAAAAATAGTTAACCCACTATCTAGTTCAAACAGATAATTACTGATCAATGTTTTCTGGAAATTCATGAATATATTTTAAAACAAAATAAAAATTTGGAAGTGTAAAAATACTAAAACAACCACAAAAACATCATATGTATAGGTAATAATTCCTTATACACCCCTAAAATTACACCAAAAGAGTTTTTTTCTAGCCTTAAAATAGTAAGCATGTCATGTTATATATAATACATTTAAAGTGAAAATAATGGGGTTAATTGGAAGATGTTAGTACTACAAGATATTTATCTATAATGAAATATATTTTTTTCATAACATTTCAACATATAGAGACTACAGAAGCCATAGAGAATGGGTAGAAAATATGAACATCTAAGAAAACCTGTTGGACCGATAAGGGATTTATAGAAAAAAATAAATCTGTCCATAAGTAATTTATTTTAATTTATTGAAAAATTCCATATTTTTAAAAATATATCTTGTCACTATTGTAATGAGTGTTGGTCTATACCAATCCAATAGAACCCTTATGATAATTTGACGAAAATTCCACAATAACTGGTTATAAATCAATGTAATAGAATTGAGTCTTCCATAGATTGAAAATCGGCGTAAAATGTTGTTTACCAGAGAACACCCATTAATTTAAAAATGAAAGCTCTAAAGGATATCAAACCAATAAGTATAAGTTATTTTTTCAATGAAAAAAGAGGTCGCATCAGAGACCATTTTAATATAGACATGAAAATTATGATAAAAGGGAGTAATATGGAATCAAGAAAAAAATCCATCCAAGATAGATATTATAAATTTATATTAGTGATTGAAACTTCTTGTGGAGAGGTTGAGAAGCTAAAAAAATGCATAGTTCAAAGTTGGAAATATAAATTATTGGAAGGTTTCAATAGGTTAGAAATAATACTAAAAATTTCATAACTATTTTTCATTGTCACATGAAGAATAAAGGGAATAAAATAATGAATCATTACATTAATTATGATACTATAAATAAATATGACACACATGAATAAGGTTTCTCATGTTAAAAAATAGTTTTGGACAGTATATACATCATAGTTAGAAGAGGCTACAAAAATGAAAAATATGTGAAATATGGTTGTGAATTTATTTATAAAGTAAGGAGTCGTATTATTGTTAATAATAAAGGTGAATTGAAGAAGCGATCAGTAATATTAAATGAAATTCATAGATAAAAGTAAATTGTGATGTAGACATGATTAGGTGTAGACATTTTATACCTTTAAATAAAGGAAAGTACTATTTGACCAATAAGTTTTAGCTCTGTTTCTATCATTGGGGACCTTATAGAAGTCCAAATTATTCCTATATTTTTTTAGTCATGAATCATTAATAATGAATTGAAGGAGAATATTGAATATTGGAGAAATGGTGCATGCTGTAATTTCTTAAGAGCATCAAAAGATTAGCCACCATGAACTATATCAATTAGTATTCATCTCTCAATTAGTATAAAACAAATCAAATGATATTATACATTCTTAGAAACTACCATTATGAAGAATGGATGGTATCACTTGATGGGAAGAAAAAAAATAAGTCCAATATTCTAAAAAGAATTCATTTTACAACAGTGTATAATTCTAGATAGATTTTATGGAATTTAAGAAAAAGGTTTATACACTTGAAAATCTAATTGTATAGACCCATGACAAATAAAATCAAAAGTAATATTACTTGGGTGTTTATTTTTAGAAAAACTTGTTGTCTAAATGTTTCATTTTTTTATCTACACCAGGCTATCCCAAGTAGACACAAAGTTGTCTAGTTGCTGGTGCATTTCATGGAAAATTGTATGGATGACCCTCTCAAATTGAAATAATTAAAAACATGTAAAGTTGATGAATTTATTGGGAGAAGATGATTTTATAAAAAATTATAAGATATTGGTTTGATAAGTCAATCCATTGGAAGTTTTTTTCATAGTTATGGGTATCAAGTGAATTTAAAGGATTCCCTAAAATTCAAAAAATGGTGGAGGCCAACTTTCCAGCCTTTTCATTTACTGACAATTAGGTGGAGAAGTATTGGATTTCATCTTGAGAAAATTATAAATTTTAAAAAAAAATTCAAGTGGGATATTGATTCTATATTTTATGTTTAAAGATAAAGTTTTTTTTTATTATTTAGTGATTTTAAATGTATATTGTAAATTTATATTGGAATATTCCTTTAAAGTTTCAAAAGAGAAAATGGATTAAGATAGAAAAGATAAGAAAAGAGAATACCCATGGAATATGGGTAATGATGCTAGTTTCTAGGTGAGAAACCAATTACATGTTATGATTTTTGAACTGTTCTTCATGATAAAGGAATGTACCAAGTATTTACAACTACTATCTACATCATTTAAAAAGTTGATGAAGTTCAAGCTATTTTGTATAATGTGTGATATGTTATTAAAAAATTGTTATAGATAATTTCAATAGGATATTAAAGTGATATATATATATTGAAAAACCATAAAATATATATCACACATAAAGGATTCTAAATACAAGAGTTTAATAACACTTATATTAATTTATGTGAAGATTGGATATGGCCTAAAGTTAGTTGTTGTAGCTCTGAATTAATTTAAAGAAAACCAAAATTTCAATGCTATGACTAAAAAATGGATATGTCTAGAGAACCATGTATGGTTTATTTAACAATGAAATATAAGTGTCATATACTATGTTTTTAAGTTTCATTTATACCATTCGTAACCATCATATATTGTATCTTAGTGGAAAAATATTAATGTTTTGTTCTATTTAATCATAATCCATGTTTTTGTAAATATCATTTTTCCTCTGTATATAGAATATATAGATGAGTGGTCATAAATCATTGTCAAAACAAAAAAACATGTCCTATGTATACATCATTATCTATCTATGAAAAAATGATTTAGGTATGTGAAAGAATTAAATAATCTACATTAACATCGATACTTATAGAAATTATAATTTGTTGCAGAGTAAAATATGAAGTTTCTAAATTTTATAATCTGAATTGATAGTCCATTTTAATAATTGTAAATTTCCTAAAATCATAAAAACCATTAGGTGTTTTTATTGAATTAATAAATTGGTGAAACCTTATCCTTAATCATGGAGATGAATATCAAAGAAGAAGGATAATCCAAGAGAATTGTTAAAATCATGAAATTGGGTCTCTAAATTTCAAATATTCTATTGAAAATGAAATATAAATATTCTAGGATATGATATCAAGATAATAAAATCATATATGAGGATGATCACCAATAGGTGTGGTGGCTACATCAGAGGAATGTAGAAGGAATAATGCGGGGAGTCATTCTAGGAGAAGCGTCTTTGGTGAGGTGAGTTGTACACATTCAGTGGTAGTGTCAGGGGAGGAGGGTCATGAAGAGGAGAGATCATGGGGGTGGGGGTGGCCTTGTTGGGTTGAAGTGAGGGGAAACATCAGGGGAAGAGGGTTAGGGATAAGACAAATCAAGAGGGGTATAGGGTCACACAAATGATAGGGTAATAATAGGAGGTCGCAGAGAGGAGAAAGGACACCCGACATAATCAACCCTATTGCCATGATTTTTAGTAAACAATGGCTTCAAATATCTATATAACTAGATAATTAATTAAACCATTGATATAAATTAAGCTATATATATAGACCAATAAAACTGTGGCTATAGGTCCATGGCTATAGATTATTTTTCTAGTAGTCATACCCTATGAACAAGAATACCACTCCCAAATGGTTGATTCGAGGGAAGGTATCAACATGGAGGAAATTACCTTTATAAGGGAAGAAAATTTTGTATTTTATGTAGAGTTACTCGTACATAACCCAGATCATGGGGTAGAGTTCTTAATAGAACTCATATTCAGAGCCACTCCTATCTCTAAATTCTTGTACATGATGGCCCTGATCGAACTAGAGGAGTTAAAGAAGCAAATGAAAGAGAATTTGGAAAAGGGGTTTATACTCCCTAGTCCATAACCTTAGGGTGTATTGGTGCTATTTTTCATGAATACAGATGGATCAATGTGGTTGTGTATCGATTATTGAGAGCTTAATAAGATCACTATAGAGAAAAAGCATCCCCTACCATATATTGATGACTTGTTCAATAAAATACTAGGAGATAAATACTTCCCAAAGGTGGATCTTCATTATGTATATCATCAGTTGAATGTGAAGAAAGAGGATATTAAGAAGACAAACTTTCGTACAAGGTATGGTAACTATGATTAAATATTAATTGCCTTTATACTTACCAATTACCTTGTAATCTACATGGATTTTATGAATATAATCTTTAGAGACAAATTCAAAAAGTTTGTGGTAGTTTTCATTAATGATATTATAATTTAATCTAAGATAAAGGAGGAACATGAAGAGAATCTAGGGATTGTGTTGGAAACATTAAGGAAGGAGAAAATGAAAGCTATATTTAGAAAGTGTGACTTCTTGATGTATCATGTCACATTTTGGGGGTATGTTATCACAAGTGGAGGTATTTTTGTGGACCCTTAAAATAAAAAAGTAATTTAGGAATGATCAAGAACCATTAGATTCATAAAAAATACATTGTTTTCTTAGCTTATAAGGGTACTATCAATGTTTTGTTAAATTTTTTTTCATGATTGTCTTGTCTAAAAACTAAGTTAACATAGGCAGGGGTAAAGTATGTATTGATATAAGAATGTGAGGAATGATTCAAGGAGATCAAGAAGATGTTAATCACTGCACCTTTACTCACGCTACCAATAAGGGAGAATGTTTTGTGATATATAGTGATGCCTTAAGGAAAGGATTGGGTTGTGTACTCATGATGAATGATAAAGTGATAGTCTATGCCTTAAGATAGTTTAATATACATGAGAAAAACTATCAGACACATGATATAGAGTTTCAAGCTATGATATTTGCCTTGAAAATCTAGGTGAACTACCTCTATGGTGAGAAATGTTACATATATACCAACCAAAAGAGTCTAATGTATATATCCACAGAGAAAGATCTCAACATGTATCAAAGAATATAGTTAGAGCTAATAAAGAACTATAATTTCTCTATTAACTACTATCTGAGAAAGGTGAATAAGGTAGCTAATTATCTTAGTAGAAAGGAACCTGAAACTTTATCCATGATGTAGATTGAGAAGGATCCTATATTCATGGATATGGAAAGGATGGATATGGAAATCATAATGGCATGGAATACATCATACCTTACCTAAATTATTTCACAAACATATATCCAAGAGAAGACCAAGGGGGCACAAATGGATGACCTAGAGCTTCAAAAGAAGGTGAAAGAAGTAATGAAATTGAAGTTACATGTGTTCCACATTGGTAAATATAGTTTCATTATATTTTGGAACTAAACATTATTTTCCTACATCACCTAAGATAAAGAATAAAACATTAGATAATGCTCATATATTATATTTCTCTATCCATACTTGAAATACCAAGTTTTACCATGATCGTAGAGAGAACTTATGGTGTTACAACATGAATAAAGAGATTTTAGATTATATCTCAAGGTTCTTGGTATTTTAGTAAGTGAATTATAGAGATTCATTTCTAAAGGGATGATTCAACCATTGCCTATTCCAACGTGGAAATGAGAGAATATCACCATGGACATTGTCACTGGTATCCCAAAGATATCCAAAGGAAACAATATGAAATGTATTGTGGTGGATTGAATCACCTAAACTACCCACTTTATCTCAAATCAATAATATTTATCACTTGATGAAATTTCCATGATATATATAAATGAAGTGGTGAGACTGCAAGGGGTTTCACTTTCAATCATCTCTAAATGTAATCTAAGGTTCATAAATAAATTATTTAGAATTATTCAACATTATTTGAATAATAAATTGAATTTTAGCATATACTATCACCACTAAACTGATGGCCAATCTGAAATGACAATTTAGACACACGAGTAAATACTGAGAGCCTTTTCAATGGAATTAAAAGGGGTATGGGATCAACATATCTCATTAGTTGAGTTCTCATACAACAAAAACTTCCACTCAAGTATTCAAATGGATTCATATAAAGCTCTATAAGAGTAGTTATTTAGAAATCAAACTTTTTGGGATGAAGTTGGGGAATGAAAGCTACTTGAACCTGATCTTGTGTAAGAGATGACATATAAGGTTCAAGCTATCCAAAAACATATAATAGATACTTAGAGTTAAAAAATAAAAATGATGACAATCATTGAAGTGACATAGAGGTAGTTGTTGAAGAAATTTTTTTCCTTTGAATATCCCCATGGAAGATATTCATGAAGTTTAGAAAGAAAGGGAGGCTTTCTCCTATGTATATTGGCCCCTTTGAGATCCTTGATTTCATAGGATTAGTTTTCTATAGAATTTCACTTCCACCAAATATGGATCAAGTTTATAATTTGTTCCATGTATCTATATTGGGGAATTTCATACTAGATACCTATCATTTACTAAATCCAGAGGTGGTACAATGGGAGAATGACCTCTTGTATGTGAAGAATTCGTTGAATATCTTGGACTATAGAGACAATTTTCTACTCAACAAGAGAAGTCACCTTATTAAGGTGTTGTGGATGAACCATAAGTATGAATAAGAAACATGAGAACTAGAGGAAATGATGAAACAAGAGTACCCTCACATATTTTCAACTGAGAATATGAGTTGAGATTTTAGGGAGAAATTTTATAAAGGGGGATATAATGTAACAACCTAGATTTTATTAATGATAATTTTTTCTTGAAATAAATGTGTATTATATTATATAATATTATACACAAACAACAAATAGAGAAACTAAAAACACATTATTTTATTAATGTAAATTGTTACATTATTAATGGAATAAATAAATTAAAATTATAATTATTACAAGGGAAAATATAGAAAATAGAAAAACTACAATGGGAAAATATGGATTTTCCAATCTATTATAATAATTCCTCCTACTGACAACACTATAGAAAAGAAAAAAAATATGAGTAAAACAAAAAAAATTATAGAGAATGGAAATATAAAACCTTGAGAGTAATTGAGATGAATATTGATTGAAATAATTAAGTAGTATTTATATGATGTAAGGTAACCATTGGAATAGTAATATGATTGTTGGAATAGTAACCTGCCCATTGGGAATAATAACCTGACCATTGGAAATAGTAACATGACCATTGGAATTATAAATTAACCTAAAAATAATAAATCATGATATAAATAATATTTATCATGATTAATTTAAGTAAATATAAATATTATAATGAAAAAAATAAATATCATGATCAACAAACTCAAAGAAAATATGAGAAATTTTTTAATAAACTATATTTTAAATTATTTCATAAAAATCATAATTTTTATATTAAAAATTGAAAATAATGATTTTAGAAATTTATTTTGATAAAATGAATATCATTTTTTAAAAAATCACATCAAAATTATTAATTGTTTATTTTTTGGTAATTTTTTATAATAAATCAATTTTCAGGTGAATAGTAAAAATACGGTTTTCACGTAATCAACATATCTTAAATTACATAAATCATGATATAATAATGTCATAATAAATTAAATAACTTGAGTTCTAGAAAAAGTTATTTAATTTTATAAATTATTTATTAAAATATAATAAACTTAGTTTCCAAACCAAAAAATCACTTTTTAAAACCTAATGTCAAAAGTGATCCTTAAAATAACTTTTTTTATATTTTTTTTCCACTTTTATTTATAATAAGAAAATAAATTAGAATTATAAATAGGTTTAAAGTACTTAAAAAAATATATTATATTTATATATGATCTATATTGTTAAAAATTTACTATTAAAACCATTGATATATTATTTTATTTAATATTTTATTCCAAAACACCCCTCTCCTCAATTATAAATAATCTCTCTCCTATACCTTGGAAAAACACTACTCCCTCACTTTCCAAATAAAACATTTCTACTCAAATCATACCTATCAATAACCCATATAATACCTGTGGACTTTATAGAGTGATTTCAATCCAAACATCAAGGGAGTTTTAGTGTCGTAGAAGTGAAGCTACACTGAGGATTAAGTAAGTTTCAATCAACTCTTCTCTTTTTTTATTCATCTCTTTATTTTTTTGACACCCCTTTCAAAAAAAACCTTATAATATTAATTATCTAATAATTTAACATTATATTAAAGATTTTAACCAATTAAAAGTATCATATTTACGATATATATAAATTTCAAACTTTCCTTTACATCTCTCCCAATAATGTCCTATCAAAGGTCAGTTAACCACCTATGACGAAATTTCTATGTCAACACATATAACCATCCACATGGATGGATATTATGAAATATATTTAATATATATACATGTAATTACATGTATTATAAGATTATATAATTAATTTTATTCATGTATAATGACTTTGAACAAAATTAGTGAAATAAAAAAAGGGAAAATTTTATGAAAACATTATATCAAAAAAATTCCCAATTAACAAAGAGTGCTATAAAATAGAATCGAAAAATTATAATGGATAATTATTGAAAATATATACACAATTAAATTTAGGGAAAATGTTTTTAAAACCCATTGTTTATTATTCTGGGGCAGGAAAATCAATGAAATAAAGCAAAAATTAAGGTAAGGGGATTCTTGAACCCAACTACCTTTATTTGGGTTTTTCCTATTTCAAATAAATTTCAGAATGAATATTCTTTTAATGTTAGTTAAATATCATATCATTTTTCTGAATTTTATTTTGATTATATAAATATTTCCACATTTATTTTTAAACCAAATACCAATATTTTTCAAAAATACTTTCTTTCCAAGACAAATCATCAATTCCTCATGTTTTATTTATTAACCAAAGAAAATTGATATTCTATTCTAAAGTGTGATCTCCCATTTAAATTTGGGAACCAGTAAAGTTTATTCATGAATGTATTCTTTATGAAATCCCTATGAAACCCATTCCTTTCCATGATTTATTTTATGACTATGATTGTTATATGTTCTATGTGGCATGGATTGTTATATAAATATTATGATTTGATGGGTGGAACCAAAATTATATATCCCTCCAATGAATTGGTTAATGTGATATATCTCATGAGAAAATGTGTGTTATGAATAAAAATTATTCTAGATTGATTCATTATGATGATTTTATGATTATGCACATATGTTATGCATGAACATGATGCTAGCTTTGTTTACAACTATGTGTAGTATTTGACCACTATGACATGATGTTTCATTTTTATATATTTCCACATTACATTACTTCCTCAAATATTTCCCTCATGATTATGATGATGATCATTTATTTATAATATGATTATTATGATTATTCTCAACCATGTTATATTGATTAATGTCCCTTATTCATCCTCTTATTGGTATTTTAATACACCCGTTTCTATTATGTACATCCTTAGGTGAAAATATATACTAAGGTGAACATGAGATTTTATATGTATAAGAAAGAAGGATTTAATTATATTTTTACTATTATTATGTAATAGTGAGGATTGATCCTAATTTTTCCATGATAGTAAACCTTTTAATCCTAGAATGTATAACTATTATGTTGTTTATCTTTAAAATGATTTAATATTCATATAAGAAAAATAAGGGTCCCTATAAAAAAAATAAAAATGGTAAAAAAAACAAGGATAAATTACAATTAGGTTATCTAGGAAACTCTTACATCAATCATGACTAGTCTACACTAAAAGTCCTTAGAACCCATGCATGAAGTCCTAGGGAATATAGAATCACTAACCCTCTTTTCATTTCGATCAAGTCCTAGAGTGAAATGTATCTTGATCTAGAAAAAAAGAGAATTATTGATAGATAACCCCCTTATAATACCGAAGGAAAATCTTAATACAACACCCTACACCCAAGTACCCTAGGCTTCCTTGTGTGGCATTTATCAAATAATTTAAAAAGGGCTTACACATTTCACAATACAATTTCAAAAATCCATTTTCCATAAAAACCTACATTGAAAACCCAGTCCACATTCCATTTCACAATGATTAGAAAGCCATATTTCATTTACCAAAATGAGGGGAAATACAAATTTTCTAGAAAACCCATTCACACACACAAATCAATCAATCTAGTATCTTGAAATTTCTTTAGAAAACAATTTATAAAATCAAGATCAATTACAACTTATCCAAACATAGGCTAGATACTATACCACCCACCTCAAAATTAATCCACAATCCACCAAAAATGATATATACACACTAAAATGAATGAAAAAAATAATGAAAAGATCCCTAAAAATGTTTCTCACAATTTTAAATTGAATTCCAAAACAATAGGTTCGACAATGAGGTTAGACCGAAACATACCTCGAAAAACCCACACATTGCACCACAACCAATTTAAGGGTTGGACCCTAGAATATGATATCATAACATATATAGATGGAATAAAAAAACATCATAACATTGTCACCAATTCCAAAAATTCATCCAAACACCACTGCCAAAATCCAAGAGCAACAAAGAAATAAAATTGAGAACAGAACACTTACTGAAGGAAGAGAAACCCAAAAAGACAGTGATAAACACATCAAAAGTAGAAGAAAGAAAGTGAGGAAACTACCCAAGAACATATGGAAATTCCAAATGTTTAAGTGAGAATGTTTTACATTTAATGATAGGGATTCATTCATGAAGTGCGATAAAAACCTTCTAAGAAAGAGAGATTCCTGTCATGAATCATGGGTTAATGATGTGAATACCCCAGTTTGCATGTATGAAGAAAAAGTAATTGCCTTAAGTTAAAAATACCTGGTGATGAATTCATAATGTTATTAACATCATGAATGTTTTTTACATTATGAAATGAGTTCAAGGATTTTTTCAATCGATGGATTCGTGTCATGAATCAATTTCAGGGAGTGATGTTTTTCTGCAGATAGAGCCTGACCCAATTTCCTAAGGAAGACTCCCAAGAAGTCCCTGACACCATCCAAACCCAAGAAACACACTATTAAACATTAAAATATAGAATAAATTTTATCTAGGATTTTAGAATCGCCCCAACATAGGGACTTTCTGTTGGAAAAAAATCCCTCAAGGTAACATTGCATCATTTTTGTGTTGATTGTGTTTGTTGAAAAAGAGGGATTCCAAGGTATGTTGTAGAGTCTAGAGAGATTTTTGACATGGTATGTTTATAAATATCCAAGGTAAAGAAATGGGTTCCCTAGAAGTGGTATAAAAAATTGCGTGTAGAAGGTGATGCCGTTTCCTAGTGTTTTCCAAAATTTTGGGGTCCAAAATTTAGAGTTTGGATCACATTGAAAAATGTATATTTCCATAAAGGCCTTATGAAAATATGGAAAAGGATTGAGTTTTGTGATAAATTGGATTTGCAAAGGTATAAATAAAGTTTACAGTGATCTCCAGGATTACAATAGCCTTCTTGAAAAGAAATTTTCCTAGAGCATCGTGAGACATGGAGAAATGGGAAGGAAATGAGGGAGCATTGCAAAAAGGTTCTCAAATGGATGGAAGATTTTGGAATGAGTGGAAAATATTATAAATAGGACTATAAACCTTCATAAAAGTACCAAGAATTAATGAATATATTAAGGATCTAGATTCTTGATGGTGTTTCATGAAGTGGTTCATGGGAAGAAATTTTCAAAGGTTATAACAACCAAACAAATGTTTTGAGCATCATGAAATTAAAGGATTTTGTGAAGTATATAAATAACCAATGATTTTTATATACTTTTCTTAAGGAAGGTTCTTCATTAAGACTATTTGATCTTCATATAAGGAAGGTTCTTCATGAAGGATATTTGAGCTTCGCGAAAGAAGGAGCTTCATGAAGGCAGTGAGTATCAAAAAAGTGTTTTAAAAGAGGTTTCCTAGTGAAATATGGTAAAGTAGTATTCAATAATTGGAAGAATGTGGAACTTCAATATAACATCCATCTACAATTGAGTATGTATTCATTTTTGATAATTGAGGAACCTAAAATTTCATAAAATACGGGTGAATCCATTATAAGAGTAGTGAGAAAAGGAAGAGGAAGAAGGTGATCCTTTCCAATAGAAGTGATCCTGAGAAAGAGACCTAGGGAGTAACCCTTGGGAAAGTAGTGAGGTAACCCTAAACCTTGTAATGTTAGTGAGCCTAGGAATAAAAGTGATCTATCCCAAACATTTTTTTTGGAAGTGATCCTTAGTGGATTTGGTACATCGAAAAATTGTTGTTGTATGCTCCTTGGATGTACTGTAATTAAGGTGAACCAAGTAAAATCATTGTGTACCATGAATGATTTCATTTATGTTCATAAATTTCTATTGGATAAGGAGAGAAGAGTGTTTTTTTTAACAATTAAACAAGATATGAAGAGGTAGTAGTTTTAATATTTCATACCTTGATTCACCCCCTCCCAGTGTATTTAACATAGTGGGACGAACAATTGGTTTTAGAGGGAAAGGTTGAAATTTAGTGGTTCTGTATTATTATAAGAAATAGAGGTCATCAATCATAAAGGGACTCCGATCATCATTGGAAACAATTTTCAATTATGGAAGAATCAGATGCAACATTAATTTTTATCATTAGGAATGGATGTATTTACAACATCAATGCATGAAATTTCAACTAATATCGATAATAGAGCCTTATCATAAGCTAACTAAAGAGAATTGGTTAATGACGATAAATGAATCAATGAATTATAGGGAGATCTATCAAATGTAATATATAAAAAAGTGATTTCATGTAATAAATCACATGCTATGTGGGAAAAGTTTCTGAATATCTATGAGGGTGACTCAAAAGTCAGAGAATCAAAGATGAATGTTTGATAGAACATGTATAAGGATCCCAAAATTCACCCTAATGAGTCTTTTGATACAACTTTTATTGGGTAAATGTTTTGGTGGAAGAAATGCATGGTCTTGGAGAAAAAATAATGATATAAAGATTGTTAAGTGTATCTTGAGAAAGATTCCACCATGGTTTAATTCGAAAGTTTCTACACTAGAAGATAATGGTGCAAAGGAGATCACCTTGGATAACTTTTATAGTACCCTTGTCACATATGAAATGAGAAATTATGATAAGGATGCTGTGGAAAAGGGGAAGTACAAAGATGTGGCATTAAAAGTCATGAATAATCTCACTAAAGAGTTGGAATCCTCATGTATTAATCAAGTTTTAATGATCACAAATCATATTCAGTCTATAAAAATTGTTAACTCTATGAAATATATATCACATCCAATGCACAATTGCTTAGTAAAAGCTATCCAAATCTCTTAAGTGCTATACCCTAGTTTTGGTTACTGTATACCATCTTTTGATCTCCTTTATAATGAATTTTCTGACAAATGATTGAGTTTAATCCCTTCCATAAATATCAATTATTAAGTATGAATATAGATATTTACCTAAGTATGAGACACCATGACATCCAGACACCGTGACCTCTAGACACCGTGACATCCAGACATTGTAACCCAGACACCGTGAAAACCAGACACTGTGACATCCAGACACCGTGACATTAAGACACCGTGAACCAGACACTATGTACCAAACACCATGAACAAGACACCGTGAACAAGACATTGTAAACAAGACACCGTGAACAAGACACCGTGAAAAAGGAATTGTGAACCAGACACTATGAACCAGAAACTGTGAACCAGACACTATGAACCAGACACCGTGAACAAGACACCATAAACAAGACACCGTGAACAAGACACTGTGAAACAAACACCATGAACGAGACACTGTGAATGAGACACCATTTCCATGAAATATTATAAAACCTTTTCTTAATATGTTTTTTCTTCATTCAATTTAATTTTAAACGGTCATATTTGAAGATTTTAAATACACTGACTTAATTAATATTTCATTGTAGACATGTCATCTGACAGTACGAGGCTTGAGGTGCAGAATACATAAAACCTGTCATCTCAAACACATGAACTCGAAGATAAAAGAGTAATTACCATAAAAACAGAAGTGTGTCATGGCACTAAAAAACAAAACAAGATGATGAGCGTGATCACGTCAATAGAATACACATAGAGAATTCTTGAAGAAAGAATTGTCTCATGAAAATCAACGCTGATGGAGAACACACAAAGCTAAATTTAATCACATAATTGCGAACATCTCTTCACTGTAAAACATCACGAAGAACACAGCTGGATCTGTCTAAATTGCGACACTTTTTTTTCCACATGAGGAAATGATTTTTGCATCTACTTCATCTCAGAAGTCCAGAGCATCAAAGACTAACATTCAGATCATTTCTAAACCTATCTCAATATTTATGATCTATTTTGTATATTTTTACTATCTTTCGAGCAATGTGTGTATCTTTAAAAAAACATACTCTGTCTCCTGCATTAAACTGAAGGAAATAAGATATCCTTCAAAAAAATCTTATTACACTTGTTTATACCCACAGATAAGTGTGTAAGAGGACCCTGTGTGGCCTGGTTGTTTGTACCCATGAAGAACTGTAGACGAAGTCCCGACATGACCTGGACAGTCCTTTGTACTATTGTTTAACCCCGATCCGGGGTGTGGATCAAGTTTATTTATATAAACTTCTTGGTGGTAGGTGATCACCAAGTGGAGTGGATTAGATCTCGGCTTGAGAATGAACCACTAGTTTCATATTTGTTGTGCTTCTTAATTTAGTCTTCTATGTTTTACTACTTTACTCTATAATTTAGAAATCTTTGGATTCACTTTGATATTTAATCTTTGAAAGAATTATAATTGTATTGTCTTAGTATAATTTCTTCAAAAGTAATATTAATAACTGATCGTAAGATTACATAGAACTAATAAATCTTCTAAGAAGCTATTTAAACAGTAAAACTCTTATAATAGTATAACCTTGATTAACTGGTACGTATCTAACCTTTTGGGGAAACACATTTTAAGAATAATTTGTAACCATAAATTTTTATAGTTACTCAATTTACCCCTCCCATCCTGAGTAATATACTCTAACCAACATTTGGTATTAGAGGTTGTTTATTAAGACTTTTTTAACCTTATTCAACTGTGATTGTAGTTGTACTTTGAAGATCTGTAAATTTCTGTTAATTCTAAATTTCTAGATCTTTCTACATATTTTTGTATTATGGATAATAGATTAGAAGGTTCTGCAACCAACATACCACCATTCTTTAATAAAACCTACTATGATCAAAGGAAAATTAAAATGAAAATGCATTTTGAGAGTATGGGTTTTGAAATTTGGTCTTCTATTATAGATGAATATAATATTATTTCTAATGATATAATCACATGGGATGAACCTTTAAAAACTACCTACAACAACAATTGCAAACTTTGAATGCTTTATACTAATCCTGATGAGATGAAGAATTCAATAGAATTTCTACTTGTAAAACTGCCCATGAAATTTGGGATACCCTATCTGTCTCACATAAAGGAACATATAGTGTAAAAGAAATGAGACCTAATACTTATAATATTAAATATGATATCTTTAAAATGAAACACGATGAGCCTATCTCTTCCATGTATCTTAGGTTCAATGAGATTGTTAATACAATGATTTCTCTTGTAAGATATGCCATTTCCAAGGAACAGATCATTAGAATTCTCAGATGTCTACCAGAAAGATGGATAGGAACCTATGTTTCTATTAGAGAATCACACGACATCAGCAAGATACCTATAAAAGAACTCATTGGGAAACTGATTATGTATGAAGAAGAGTTGAAAATCAACAAGGAAGATGAGGATGAACCAAAAAGGAAATATGTTGCCTTCAAAACCACCACCTCTAAACACAAAGACACAGGGAAATCGGAAGCTTTTTTAGAAAGTTCCAACAGTTAATAATCATCACTTGAGAGTGATGAAGAGATGGCTCTATTATCCAGAAGATTCAAGAAATTTTACAAGAAGAAGAACTTTTTTAAAAAGCCTAAATTCAAGGGAAAATATGACCAAAAAGGAAGTTGGAAGAAGTATTGGAAAGGAATTGACAAGAATGATGAAATTGTATACTATGAATGTAAGCACGAAGGACATATCAAGGATGACTGTCCAATGCTCAAGTAAAAAAAGAGATATGTGGACAAGGAAAGGAGGTATAAAAAGGAAATGAAAGCAACCTAGAGTGCTTATGAGGACAGTTCAAGTGACTCAGAAAAATCACTTGATAAAAAAAGATAAAAAATCAAATACATGTTTTATGACAAACACATTTGAGGAAAGCTGATTAAATAGTTCCTATAAAAGATTATGGTACTTAGATAGTGGATGTTCAAGACACATGACATGAGACTACTCATGCTTCGAGAACCTAATAAAAATAGATAGAGGACATGTCACATTTGGTGACCATGCCAAAAAAATATTATTGGCCTCAACCAAATCAGTAACTCTAAATTAGTTTTAATTTATAAATTACTGTTTGTTGATGAATTAAAATATAATCGACTTAGTATCTCACAATTATATGATGATTGATTTCAATTTAGATATGAAAATGATGCTTGAAATGTCTTTAATTCTAAAAAATAATTACTATTTTCTGCATTAAGAAATGAAAATGTTTACTCTGTTAACTTATATTCCTTAACTTCTCAAAATTCTATATTCTTAAGTGTATTTTATAAAGAGTTTTATCTCTAGCATTGAAGACTAGGACACTGTAATATTCACTCCCTTATAAATATTGTAACACCCTGAGATTTTGTGAGATATATTCTTTTTAATTTCTTTGATATCTTCTGTTGTATGCTACACAAATATTAACTTGCAATATACGCAACAATATACTTGGCTTATGTTACACGCAAGAACGACCTTCCTCGATAGCTTGTGTGGTACATAATACCGAGTTTCACTAAACAATGATATATTATAATATTATTATGAACTAGCCTTTATGAATAGTATTAACCAAATTATGAATTTTATAACATTATAATTCATCTTACACATTTTCTAGAACATGGTATGAGAACAAAATAAATTTTTCGTATAAAGGAATTATTTTTCAAAAAAATGAAGTTTTGCTGCCTTTTGATGGCACACCCATCATGGGAATTTATTTGTAATTTTTAAGAAATATATAATTACTTTAATAGATTATACATTAATGATGCATAAATTATTTATTTAGTGAAAAATCAATAATATAGTTTTTATTAAAATAATAATACCCATTAAAAGACTCAAAAACTTGACCAAAACTTATTTGTCGAGTATATCTACACCATAATCATCCAATTGTATACTTTGGGACCATTTTTAGCCTTATAAAATATATTATGACATTTATATTATTTTATTTTAAATGATGTCAAAGTTGTCACCTTCATAATTTAATGAATATAATAATTTAAATGTTATGATTTTAAGATGATAAATTATATTAAAAGTATTATTATGAAATATATTAGATTTATCTAAATCGTAGTATATTATTTTTAATTTTTATGCAACAAATATGTATATTAAATAAATATACAAAAATGTTGTAGTAATTCTCTTATTAATAGAAATATCAAACAAATGATTTTAAAAATATTAAAAGAAATATTATATTAACTAATTAATGTTCTCGAAGAATTTAATAGATGAATGAGAAATCATAGGAATCTATTAAATATTTTGTTTTGAATATATCTTCTGTTCGGATTTTATTTAAATTCAAATAAATGAATAGTGTCAAAATTGACACTACTGATATTTTATAAAAATAACATATTATTAAATTTTATTAAAAATCACAAAAATATTCAAAAATTAAAAATTGAAATTTGTATGGTATAAAATATAATAAATTATGTAAATATTAACAATCCAAAACACATAAGTAAGCATTCATAACCATTTAAAATTTATAATATTATCACCAAAAATAAAATCAAATTGATTAAATAAGAATAAATAAAAATTATAAGGTTTAAAATAAATTCCAAACTTGTATAAATTTTATTTTCTGATGAGATTACAACCATATATAATATCATATTCTAATTTGAGTCATTTTTGTAGGTTTTTAAGTAGGGTAGGGTTTTATTATAAATTAATATTTTTGAGGTTTCCAAAAGTGTCTCTCTCCTCTCTTATATAAGGGGACCTCCTTACCTCTCCTCTTCACTCAATTTTGAGTGTTCAAGATTGTCCAAACCCTGAAAATTACTCTTTTAAACCTCTCTAGTTACATTATATAGGTTCTGGTATTCTCGAAAGACTAAATCTAGTGCCCTAAGAGGAAGTTTAAAGGAGGCACTTCGAGGAAGAGGTAATATCTTCTACCAATTATTTCAAAATTATTTCTTCTTCTACTTCATCTTATTTAGTTGTTTCATTATAAATTAGTAACATAAGTATCACACATATACTAATATGTTATTATAAATATTAAATTACCTAATTTCACCTTCTATCTATCCTATGAAAAATAAAATCACCGCGCCTGCGTACGTGCAGAATGCCGTCCCCATGTCATGGTGTAATCTATTTTTCAACCAACACCTTACTTGGATGAGTATAATGGTGGAAATAATAACTATATATTATTATTATAACATGATACTAATTTTGAGATATTATATCATCCAATCCAATTCCATTCAATAATTATGGGAAAGATATCATCGCTCGTGCGTACATACAGATTATCGTCTCCACGACGCGATGAGATTAATTCTCCATGTTAACCATTCAAGAATGATTATAAAGTACATATAATGAATAATAATGAGATATATGAAATAATAATGCTACTAGATTTATGTATATGTATATATGTCATCTACTTACTTCCATTCAAGTTAATAAGGAAAGGAAAACAACGTTCATGCGTACGTATTACCTACCATCTCCATGAACGATGTATTTCATTTATCCATCTATTATATATATATATATATAAACTGAATATATATATGATATATAAATCTTTTTTTACATTCTGGAAGTAAGTAAATCATGATATAAGTAATAATATCAATAACAAAATGTCCAAACATGTATGATAAATGAAACGATTATTACCCAAAACATTGCTTCAACATGGAATTGACAAATGAACGGGTAATATAAAGTCGTAAGTGAATCAAATATGATATCATAAAAATGACTATGATTCTTGAATAAATCAATGGAATTATTTATATCCTTATACAGGAGGGTCATACATGTACAGGATAAATTGGACCTAAGGTAAGGGATTATTTCATCTCACTTTTATTTCCGTGAGACATATGCCTTAATCACCATCTATTTCTTTTTTATGGTGTTTATGCTTCCCATGAATGATTTATTTTTTTATTATGAAGGATATGATATTTACATCTTCAAGAAATTTTCTTTATTTTATGACATGTATGATTCCACCAATCATAAAAGGTAAGGGATAATTATTCCAATCTAGTTCTTATCCGAGATTGTTTATTCATAAGTTTTTACTGGGGTTATATTTATCATCCATTTTCATGTTTTATAAAGAAAATTTTAATAAAGTTGTTACTATTCTTCCATGTATGTTTAAAGTCATGTTTACATACTTTTGACTTTTACTATGTGGTATGGAATGAATATTTCTTTTGTTTACCATACAAGGTACTTTTTTGACTTTTCTGGAAAAAGTATGAGGATGAAGTTTTTTAACTTATATAGAGTAAAAATATTTTTTACAATTTCATAACACCTTGTTTAAATAAATCTTACTCTACAATATTTCATGATTATTTTGAACAAAATTATTTTCATTTAAAATTTCACGTCATTTTGAGAAAAGAAAATGATTTGAAAAAAGAAAGGATATTTTCCTCAAGAACTCATTTCATGTGTTTTAACAAAACTATTTTCCATCTGTGATGAAAATATTTAATATGGTCATGTTTCAAGAATAATGTCTCTATTATTTATATGGTTTTATTTTTTTATGATGAAATTATATCCATTTTTCTATATGGATTATGTTATGATGGGAAAGTGTTTATGAAACTCATTTTATACATTGGGTTATGATGAATGATTTATATTTAATTTGTGGCACACATATGAATCATTTAATTATGAGATGGGTGGGACCTATATCTCCCTCCAATGCATTGGGTAAGGATTTATATCTCATGAGATATACATGGATGGAATAGAAATTTAATCTGGTTCATTGATATAGGGTTAAAACGAGGAGTGAACTCAGTTCAGTAATGGACTTCGTCCACTATGATGGTCTTGGAAGTGAGCCTCGACTAATATGAAATGATTTTATGTGATTATGTCTATATTCCACAATGTTTCATGTCTTGGTTTATGATTATTGGTATTACATTTCACTTATATGATTTATTCCATGACGTGATATTATGATCTCTTTTGCAGGATAAGATTTTCAAATGAATATGATATGATTGATATTTCTTTTGTTTACACTCAATGAGAATTTGATCTCACCCTTTGTGTGTTTTCTTTTCCCCAGGACATAATGAAAAGTTTTTGGTAGGTAAAAAAAGGGGAAGATCTTTATGGGAGATTTTGAAGAACTTTCACCATAATTAGAATATTGTGTTCCAAGTTTCCAAAGACACTAAACTATTATGGTCCTTGGGTGTCTTTTTTTGTTATGTATTAAGTATTCCAAAAAAGTAATGTAATTTCCATGTACGTTAAGCTTGGGTCTCTACAGTTGGTATCAGAGGAAAGGTTTAGTTACCCTTTAGAAACTAGGATGTGAAAACTTTAGGGAGATCCCTAGAGATATTTCTAAGGTATGTCTAGGGATGTCCATAAGGTTAAGTATAAGTATAGGTTACAATCCTAGAATTATGATAACAATCATGAATAACCTAGGATTAAACCTAAGATTTTAGAGATTGAAATTAGTCCCCCTTGATTATGGTATTTTTTTAGTATGATTTTTGCCTCTAACACTATTCTTTTTGGGTTTCAGAAAATGGCTGGAAACAAGAAGATTCATGTTACTAGAGAATATGATGGAAAATGGAATGATATTCTTCATGAGAAACCAAATGAAACGATATTTGGAAGGCGAAACATCGTTATTATGCCTAATCATCAATCTCATAATATGATCAATAATCTCAAATTTGGAATGTTTCCTAACTCATCTAATAAGAAAAAGATGGAGTTTCATGATGATCATAGAGTAAAGAAAGTTTAATTTTCCTCATGTAAATCATGTGAGAAGAGGCATCAGGGAGAATGTTTCAAAGGAACTAGAAGATTATTTGGGTGAGGAAAAGAAGGACACAAAGCCAGTAATTTCAAAGGACAAGGTTCATTTAACATAATGGACAAGGTTAATGGTATTGCTAAGATATCAACAACAGTTAAATGTTTTAAATGTGGAATGTATGATAATTAAGAAAACTAATGCCCCAAAGTAAAATCTCATGAAAAGAATCAGCGTGGTCATATGGGTAGTATTTATGTTGATGATGATAAAGAGATTACAAATTATATATGAGATGAAAGAAGTATTGAGGAATAAAATGATGAAGCTCTGTCAATGGTTTAAGAAGGTAGTGGAATGATTGCATGTTTATCAAGAGTAATGTTGTATAAGTAATTTCATGGTACTATGGAATAAAGAAACATCTAAGGATTGTTAAACTGTTGTTTTTCCTTATGTTTTTGAAAGTATATGTTGAATGGTACTGGTAACCATGAAAGGTTATTCAGATATTTTTGGAAATCACCTAATATGCGCATAATGTAGGGATAAAGAGATAATGAAATGTTTGATAGTATTAATGATATCATTACTGATATAAGGAAAAAAATGATATCATGGTTTGAGTATATAGAAATTTTGGGATTTTGGTATGTGGAAAGAGTTAACTTTTGATAGCATTCATGTTTTCAAAAAGATTCTATGGTTATTCATGTTTTAAGAGAATACATGATTAAGGAATTCACATGTTTAGAATGTGACCAACAAGATATATCTTATGATATACGAGGGATAAATGATGGTATTCAATGCTTGGTATATGACCTTTATAGTAATCATTTTATTTATACTATGAGATTGGAAAAAAGTATTTTCAATAAGACTAAATGTTGGAATGGATTAAGTTCGACATCAGATAGTATTTTAAGGATAAAACTTTTTTTAGAATGTTATAATATTATAGTTTTATAAAAAAAGGACAACCTGCAAGATGGGCGACAACCCATCATATTGGACAAGGATGCGGGAGTCGAACCCACAAACGAAGTGTGAAAAACCTTTATCTCCTACCACTGTCCTACATGAAGTCCCTGATTAGTAGAAATTAGTTTTATTTTATTAAGCGGTATGATAGATGAAGTATAAGTCCATTTTTAGAATCATATACAGTTAATCTCACCATAGATGGACTTATATATATTTAATAATTTGTGCTATCCTTTTTGTGATAAAGACAAATGGAATGACCTTTCATTTTATCTCATGATTTGATAACACTTCAAGAATGAGAAATTAAACCTCATTTCTTTAAATAAGAGATGAAGTGGGAATTTTTCATGGAATGACCAATGATGATATTACACTAAAATAAAGTAAGTATTTATTCTTAGGAAAACATTCATCAACTTTAGGGAAATGATCTTGAAATTTTTTTTGTCCTAGTACCCTCATATCCGATAAATTATATGGTATCTTAGATCATCACAAATTTATGGCTTTGTGATTTTTGGCTTTTTCATAGCCATGTTCTCTACCACTCTTCATCAGAACTTGATGGTTAAATTTCCCTTCCATATCCATGTTTTCACTTATGTTATCCTATGTGGAAACCCAGTGATGAGTTAATTTGGGTAATCGTTACGTTTTATACTTTATTTTTTAAAATTAATTTTAAGTATTCCTTTTTACAATGTGTGTTTCGATGAAAGAAACTTTCAAGTAGTAAGCCATTTATAACCTTGGTGAATTTTGAGGGAAAAATTCATTTTATGAGGGGTAGAATGTTACACCATAAGATTTTATGAGATATATTCCTTTTAATTTCTTTGTTATCTTATGTTTTACGCTACACCAAGATTATTTTGTAGTATATTCAATAATATACTTGTCTTGTATTACACGCAAGAGCGACCTTCCTTGATAGCTTTTGTGGTACGCAATTTAAAGTTTCACTAAACAATGATATATTATAATATTATTATGAACTAGCCATTATGAATAGTATTAACAGAAATTTTAATTTTATAACATTTTAATTCATCTTACAAATTTTCTAGAACATGGTATGGGAACAAAATCAATTTTTTGTATAAAGGAAGTATTTTTACAAAAAATACAGTTTTGATGCCTTTTGATGGCGCACCCATTTTAAATATAATTTTTGAAAAGTTTATAAGTTTAATTTCACAAAATAAACTAATTATTTTGAATTTGGATATAAAAATTTACTTTGGATAAAACTTTCATATTTTTATGACAACTTTCATATTTTGTTGAATAGTAAAAATACGCTAAATTTTACTTAAAAGGAACTTTTTTCATCGAGATAATTTATATTCTTAAATTATAATATTGAATGTTTTTAAATTATAAATATAATATATTTTTACCATTTAATATAATTTATTTCATTATAATTAATTTTACAATGAATTCATAGGTAAAATCATTTCAATCTTTTGCAACATTTTAAACAAAAACCCGTTTTTTCGACAATGAGATTATTTTTAAATTAAATTTCTGCAACTTCTGTGTCTTGAATTTGGAAAAATGGATTCCATATTTAGAATTATTATTTTCAAATTATGTTAATAGGAAACTTTTATTTTTGGGCATTATGAATAGTAACTACGATAAATTTTATTTACCACAGTTAAAGGTAAATTAGGTAATTAAGGGTAAAAATAATATTATAAAATTACCCTACCACTTGTGTTAATATAATTGGATGATTATATTTCATTTTAAAATATAATTGGGTTGAAACTTTATCTTTTGGAACCCATTTTGATGAGATTAAGACGTTTAATTTATTTTATTTAACGGAAAGTGAAATATGTCTCACTCAAACTTTAATAATTAAATTATTTTTAATATAAGGTTATAAAAAATATAAATTAGATTATAAATACTCATTTGAAATATTAAATGATTTTATTTATCATGGTAATTTATTTTAAATTTTTAAGAAATATATAATTACCTTAATAGCTTATACATTAATGATGTAGAAATTATTTATTTATTGAAAAATCAATAATAGTTTTTATTAAAATAATAATACCCATAAAAAGACCAAAAAACTTTACCAAAACTTATTTGTAGAGTATATATACACCATAATAATCCAATTTTTGACTTGTGGACTATTTGGAGCCTTATAAAATATATTATAACATTTATATTATTTTATTTTAAATGATGTCAAAGTTGTCACCTTCATTATTTAATGAATATAACAATTTAAATGTTGTTATTATTAGATGATAAATTCCATTAAAATTATTATTATGAAATATATTAGATTTATCATAATTATAGTATTTTATTTTTAATTTTTATGCAACAAATAATTATATTAAATAATTATACAAAAATGTTGTAGTAATTATATGTTTAAGAGATATATCAAAAAAATGGTTTTAAAAATATTAACATAAATATTATATGAACTAATTAATGTTCTAAACAAATTTTCTAGATTAATAATAAATTTTAGGAAACTAGTAAATAATTTTTTTGAATATATATTCAGTTTGGATTTTATTTAAATTCAAATAAATGAATAGTGTCTAAATTGATACTATTGATATTTTATAAATATAAAATATTATTAAATTATTTAAAAATCACAAAAATATTTAAAAAATAAAAATTAAAATTTATATGGTCTAAAATATATAAATTTTTTAATTATGGAAAAATCAAAACACATAAGTAAGCATTCATAACCATTTAAAATTTAGAATACTATTACCACTAATAAAATCATATAGATTAAATAAGGAAAAATCAAAATGATAAGGTTTAAAATAAATTCCAAACATGTCTAAATTTTATTGGTTGATGATATTACAACCCTATCTCATCTTATATTATAATTTTAGTCATTTTAGAGGTTTTTAAGAGGGGTTGGGTTTTATTATAAATTAATATTTTTGAGGTTTCCAAAAGTGCCCCTCTTCTATCTTATATAAGGAAACCCCCTTCCCTCTCCTCTTCACTCAATTTTGAGCCTTCAAGATTGAAAAAAACCTTCAAATTCCTCTTCTAGACCTCTCTAGTTACATTATAGAGGTCCTAGTCTTCTCAAAAGACCAAATCTAGTTCCCTAAGAGGAAGTTTAAAGGAGGCAATTCGAGGAAGAGGTAATATCATCTACAAATTCATTCAAATTTATTTCTTCTTATACTTCATATTATTTAGTTGTTTAGTTATAAAGTAATAACATAAGTATCAATAATATACTTATATGATATTATAAATATGAAACAACCATATTTCACCATATATCCATCCTACGAAAAATGAAATCACCGCGCGCGCGTAAGTACGGAATACTGTCTCCACACCATGATGTAATCTATTTTCCACCACCACCTTACTTTGATTGGTATAATGGTGGAAATAATAGCTATATATGATTATTTTAACATGATACTAATTATGAGATATTATATCATCCACTCTAATTCCATTCAATAATTATGGGAATGATATCATCGCTCGTGCGTACGTACGGATTACCGTCTCCACGACGTGATGAGATTAATTCTCCATGTTAACCATTAAAGAATGATTATAAAGTATATATAATGAATAATAATGATATATATGACATAATAATGACACTGGATTTATGTATATATATATATATATATTTCATCTACTTACTTCTATTCAAGTAGATAAGGAAAGGAAAACAACCTTCATGCGTATGTACGGCCTACCGTCTCCATGAATAGTGTATTTAATTTCATTTATCTATCTATCATATATATATATATATACATTTAATATATATATGATATATATATATATATATCTTGTTTTACATTCTATAAGTAAGTAAATCATGATATAAGTAATAATATCAAGAACAACAAGTCCAAACACGTACGATAAATGAAAGGATTATTCCCCAAAATGTTGCTTCAACATGGAATTAACAAATGAATGGGTAATATAAAGTCATAAGTGAATCATATATGATATCATAAAAATTTCTATGATTCTTAAATAATTCAATGACATTATTTTAGTCATTATACATGAGGTTCTGACATGTACGGAAGAAATTGGACCTAAGGTAAGAGATTACTTATTCTCACTTTTGTTTCTATGATACATATGTCTTAATCACCATCTATTTCTTTTTTATGGTGTTTATGATTCCCATGAATGTTTTATGATTTTTATTATGAAGGATATGATATTTACATATGCATGTAATTTTATTTATTTTATGACATGTGTGATTCCACCGATCATAAAAGGTAAGGGATAATTATTCCAATCTCATTCTTATCCGAGATTGTTTATTCATAAGTTTTTACTGGGGTTATATTTTTCATCCGTGTCCATGTTTTATAAATAATTTTTTCATAAAGTGGTTACTATCCTTCCCTGTATGTGTAAATTCATGTTTTCCTTTTTTTACTTTTACTATGTGTTATGGAAGAAATCTTTCTTTTGTTTACCATACGTGGTACTTTTTTTACTTTTTTGGAAAAATTACAAGGAGGATGTTTTTTAACTTATACGGCGTGAATAGATTTTTTACTATTTCATAACGCCTTGTTTACAAAAATTATCCTCTAAAATATTTCATGATTATTTTAAAAAAAATCTTTTATTTTAAAATTTCATGTCATTTTGAGAAAAGAAAATGATTTGAATGAAGAAGGGATATTTTACTCAGGAATTCATTTCAAGTGTTTTATCAAAACTATTTTCCATCTATGACGAAATTATTTAATATGGTTATGTTTTAAGCATAATTTCTCTGTTATTTACATGGTTTGATTTTGTTTATGATGAAATTATATCCATTTTTTATATGGATTATGTTATGATGTGATGATGTTTATGAAACCCATTTTATACATTGGGTTATGATGAATGATTTATGTTTAATTTGTGAAACATGTATGAATGATTTAATTATGAGATGTGTGGGACCTCTATCTCCCTTCAATACACTGGGTAAATATTTATATCTCATGATATAAACATGGATAGAACGAAAATTTAATCTGGTTCAGTGATACAAGGCTGGAACAAGGAGTGAACTCGGTTCAGTAATGGACTTTGTCCACTATGATGGTCTTGGAAGTGATCCTTGACTAATATGAAATGAATTTATGTGCTTATGTATATATGCCAAAAAGTTTCATGTCTTATGTTATGATTATTGGTATTACATTTCACTTCTATGATTTATTCCATAACATGATATTATGATCTTTTTTTAGGATAATATTTTCAAATGAATATGATATGATTGATATTTTCGTTTTTTACCCTTACTAAGTATTTGAGCTCACCATTTGTATGTTTTCTTTTCCCCAGGACATAATGAAAAGTTTTTGGTAGGAAAACTAAAGGGGAAGATCTTTATGGGAGATGTTGAAGATCTTTCACCATGATTAGAAGATTGTGTTCCAAGTTTCCAAAGACACTAAACTATTACGATCCTTGGGTGTCTGTTTTTGTTACGTATTAAGTATTATGAAAAAGTAATGTAATGTCCATGTATGTCAAGCTTGGGTATCTACAATGATAACTAGAAATATTTTAGTTAAATACTTATGCAAACTTTAATTTCCATATGACAAAGTGTGTAATCCCTATCAAAAGGGAAAACAACACAAAATTTTGTTCAAACCAAAGAAAGAAGTGTCAACATCTAAACCTCTCGAACTGGTTCACATGGATTTTTTAGACTATCTAGAGTTTCTATTTTAAAAGGAAAGCACTATGTTTATGTTCTTGTAGATGAATTTTATAGATATACTTGGACCTTATTTATGGCTCACAAAAGTGAATCCTGCTCTTATTTTATTAAATATTCCAAGTCTGTGGAAAATATTAGTGGAATTAGAATTAAATACTTAAGAAGTGATCATGGAAATGAGTTTGAGAATCAAGAGTTTGAATCCTTTTTCTCACAAAATGGTTATAGTCACAATCTCTCTGCCCCTAGAACACCTCAACAAAATGGAGTTGTAGAAAGAAGAAAAAGAACCATGCAAGAGATTTCTAGAACAATGCTTAGTGAATATGACCTACCTATTTTTTTGGGATGAAGATTTCAATACAACATGATACAGAATAAATAGAGTGTTGATCATACCTATTCTTAAAATAAATACTTATGATTTATGGAACAATCGAAAACTGAAGGTTAACTACTTTAATGTTTTTGGTTGCAATGTCTATATTTTTAATACTAAGGACAATCTTGACAAATTTTCATCCAAGAGTGATGAAGTTATATTTTTAGGATATTTGATATCCAGTAAAGTCTATAGAGTGTTCAATAAAATAACTAACTGTGTAGAAGAATCTATCCATGTCAAATTTGATGAAACAGATCCAAATGAGCCTAAAACCATTCTAGGGAACCTAGAGGATTATGTATCAAATCTGAACATTAATCCAAAATCCTCAAACTGTTTTGTGAAATAATCTGTGAGAAATTCTAGTTCTAGAAATTCTTTAGACACAAGTCACAATGAACCTAAAACTATTGATGAACCCGAAATCACTAGTCCATCCTTTTCTAGATCTGTTAGAATTCTTAAAAACCATCCTTTAGATGCAGTTGTAGGTGACCTAGAAAAAGAAACTCAAACTAGATCTTCTCATAGAAATTTGGTTAAACATCAAATCTTCATGTCACAACTTGATCCTAAAAACTTTAATGGTGATATCAATAATGAATTTTGGGTGATGGATATGCAAGAAGAACTTAATCAGTTTGAAAGGAACAATGTTTGGAAACTCATTGAAAGAACTACGGGCACATTCACCATAGGAACTATATGGGTGTTTCGAAATAAGGTAGATGAAGCTGGTAACATTGTTAGAAACATGGCTATATTGGTTGCACAAGTCTATAGTCAAGAATAAATAATTGACTATGAGGAGACTTTTTCACCAGTAGAAAGACTTGAAGCCATCATAATTATGCTTAATTATGTTGCACATATGAATTTCAAACTATATCAAATGGATGTTAAGAGTGAATTCTTAAATGGGTATATAGCTAAGGATGTCTTTGCTGAACAACCCCTTGGTTTTATAAACCCCCATTTTCCAAATCATATTTATAAGTTATCAAAAGCTTTATATGGTTTGAAACAACCTCCAAGAGGTAGGTATGATTGGTTGAGTATTTTTTCTTATTTCCAAAGGTTTTAAAAAAGGAATAGTTGATCCTACCCTATTTATAAAATGAATATCAAATGATGTTTTAGTTGTTCAAATCTATGTCGATGACATTATCTTTTGGATATTCAAGAAATGTTTTATGTGTTGACTTTTCTAAAATGATTCAAAATGAATTTGAGATGAGTTTAATGGGTGAACTAAAATTCGTTCTCGAATTTCAAATCCTTCAAAATAATGATGTTATTATTTTAACTCAATGTAAATATACTAGTGATATTTTAAAATGTTTTGTACTAGATCTCACTAAAATTAGTTACACTCCCATGAGTACCACTTATAAGTTGGATCTTGATGAAGATGGAAAATCAGTTGGTCAAACCACTTATAGATGAATGATTGGAATTTTACCCTACTTAACTGCTTGTCGACCTGACATGATGTTTAGTGTGTGTATGTGTTCTCATTTTTGAGAAAGTCACAAGGAATATCATTTAAATGGTGTAAATAGAATTTTCAAATACCTTAAGTAAAAACCCAACCTATGGATGTTCTATCCTTGAGGACAATAATTTGAATTAGTTAATTATTCTGATGTGGAATTCGGTGATTATAAGTTAGATAGAAAAAGAACCTCTAGAACATGTCACTTTTTTTAGAAAGTCGCTAGTATCATGGTGTAGTAAGAAACAAGATTCAGTTGAATTATCTACTACAGAAGCTGAATATATAGCTGCTGGCAGTTGTTGTGCACAAATCTTGTGGATGAAACACACATTACTAGATTATAGATATAAATTATGGAATGTACCTATAAATTGTGACAAAAAAAGAGATATTAACATCTCAAAAAATTCTGTTTCACATTCTAGGACAAATAATATTGATGAAAGGCATCACTTTTTGAGAGATCATTATCAAACGAGTGATATTACTTTGGAATTCATTGGTACTGAGTATCATGTTACTGATATATTTACCAAACCATTAAATTCTGAAAGAATATACTACACCATACATGAATAAGGAATGATAAATCTTAAGTAAATGTCTTATTGTTTTGTACCTTAGTGTTTTATATCTCACTGTTTCATGTCTATAGTCTCATAGTTAGTATTTCGTGATTACTGTCTAATAGTCACTGTCTCACCGTAAGGATCAGTCACTGTCTCACCGTAAGGATCAATCACTATCTCACCATAAAATTCAATCATTGTATCACCATAAATACCTAATATGGTCTCACTGTAAAGATTATTTTTGTTTTTTATTTAAAAAGTAAAAACTGTATCGTGATAATTATTCGTTTCACCTTTTTTATTTTCCCGTGATTTTACTTTTTCATCATTTAGTATTAGTAAATGATGAAATAAAGTAAGTGTCAATTTTCATTCACTCGAGCTTTCTTCTAATAAATCAATTTTTAACCCTTCCTCAACCCTTCAACCCTTGTCTCTATCGAACCTTCAGTGAATACCTAGGATGAAATTATTTTCATCGTCGACTCTGGAGAAACATAGCTCAAATAAGACTAAGATCATACTCAAGCTAGAACCTGAAGGTTCTCTAAATCCAAATATGGTGAACCGAGTAGTGGTACCTGAGAAAGAGATATTCCCTAAGTGGATTCTATCAAGTAAGTCTCTAGTTTTTAATGTTCTAAAAGATAAAGGCTGGTTAGAATGGTTTTTAAAGTAAGATAGACCTATCTACCCTAAGCTTGTGGCTCAATTTTATTATTATGTTCAGTTCTCCTTTTATTTTGAAGATGGTTATGCTGTGAGAAGAAAGATAAATGGCTATAAATACTCATTCTCTTCGAGTTTATGGCCAGCATGCCTTAAGATACCTCATTAAGGAATCTTTGAGGACTATCAGAGAGGACCTCCACCTTCTAGTGAATTATTTGTTTTGGAAGATGCTTTGGAAAGCTTAACTAGAAATTACACCAAGAGGAGAGCCATTTCTGGTGATATGGATGGAGAATCTAGACTTCTATTTAAGTTTATACAGAACTGGATTATCCCCAGAAAATGTGATTTTGATATACTAAAATATCATGATGTGTTTCAGATTCATCTTATGAAAAATGGGCATAAGATTAACCTTTGTAAGTATTTCATACACCATATGTGTGAGCTAATCAAA
This sequence comes from Viscum album, assembly GCA_963277665.1. Lineage (NCBI taxonomy): Eukaryota > Viridiplantae > Streptophyta > Magnoliopsida > Santalales > Viscaceae > Viscum > Viscum album. The sequence continues at coordinate 886,154,316 of OY728125.1, forward strand.
ACCACATCCAAGTCAACCTCCTCGTTTTATTCTTAGCTTATTTCATCCATGATTCATGCCAAAGGTATGGTTGGAGCTAATGAAGATGTTATCAAGGATTTTGAGTTCTTCCTTTCAAAGGTCATAATCAAGAGGATGAAAATCAATTGGAATCTTTTGAAAAATGCATGGGTGGAAGACAATGATAGGATTTATGAAAAGTTCAATCTAGTAGGACATCCCTCAAGACAAAAAGATATTTATGATCCTAGTTTGGAACCAGTTGAAGTTGTTGAGTATTATGAAGAAGAAGAAGAAGAGGCTATTGTGCCTCCCAAGGAAACAATTTCTAATAAAGAAGTCAATACTCCTGTCTCTCATGAAGTAATTGAAGAGGAAGTTACTTCTTCTGAAGATGTTGTTAATCTGGAATATCAACCCGAAGTTGAAACAAAATATTTTTCCAAAGAAACTGAATAGAATGCTATGAAAGGTCTTAAAGAAGAAGAATTACCTGTCATGCAAGAAGCAGATATTGAAGAACTCCCAGTGGAACAATCTATTCCTAAAGTCATTCCTTCTGTTGAGGAAAGGATGGAGTTGTATTTTCAGCCGGCTAGACAGGAAATGAGAGAGGAACTAAGATATGAATTCATGGAAATAGATCAATCCCCTAAGCCTCTCAGTCCTGATAAGGATGAAACTGGTGAGGGGGAGAAACCCCAAAATCTGGAATCAATTGAAGTACCAAACATGAATTATCCAATCCCTAAAAACTCTCGATATAAATCCCCCAGATTTTATGATGTAGATGTCTCCCATGAAGTCTCAGTAAAAGGCCTTGACCTTTCCACTATTTTCCAATTGAAATCTATCTCTAATCTTTCCTCTAAAAAAGACATGAGCCAGTATCAATCCCTATTTCTAAAACTTCACCAGAACAACCATATTTGGTAAGAAAATATGACCTGAAAGAATTTGGAGATACCATTTTGGATAGAGTTAAAAATCTCCTGAATACCCAACCAACTCCTGTAACAAATCTAAGTGAGAGAGATGCCTCACTGTTGTTGGAAAAAGTTATTTGGTAGATTCAACCCAAAATTATTTATGAGATTCAGGAATTTAGAGTTGAAAATAGACTTCTTAGTGATGAATTAAAGACTCTAAGATGTATATTTTAATACATGAAGAAAGTGGTGAATTCAAAATAAGAGCTTGCTTCTCATCATGTGGATCATGCTGTTCCTTAAACCCTATAAAATTTTGTCTCTTAGATTCAGCCTCATTTATCATCCTTAGTTGAAATGGTCACAGTAAATAACACATAGATTGTATGGGAGATGTGGGATCCTATTGTTAATATTAACAAGCTCACTGATGAGTATATTGGGTGCCTTCAAAAAGTTCTAAATCAACTAAAATCTATCACCTCAGCTGTCAATGCTTTTAAAGAATCTGGACAATCATCTCATTCTTCCTTAGATAGTGAACTTCTTAGAAAAATGGTCAAAGAAGAACTTCAGACTATGATTAGTGGTTTCAATAAATATTCTCTATTTTAAGTTATTAAGAACACTGTCCAAGTTCTTGATATGGTCCAAATCCATTCAAACCTTGCTAATGATGCTTAACAAGAAATTTCCATGAAATTGGATTTATACTTTAACCAAATTTTCTCCAAGGCTGACATGACCAATCATTTCAAATATCTTGTAGAAAATATGAGGATTCCTCCTGTTACTCAAGATTTCAAGACTCAAGTCCAAAAGCTCATAGAGTTCACTCGTCTGTTGGATAAGTTTATGGAAAACAAGGATGACTTTGAGAAATCTATGCAGTATGGTGGAGAGATCATTACAGATTTTATTAAGAATCTGAGGAACTATCTTCATGTACAGAGTACAACCATTGTTTCTCCTACAACTGCCCCTATGATACCTAGTTTGCCTACATTCACCTATTCCTTAGCCTCCACTTCTATGTCTGTCAGTCAGGAACTGAGTCAGATCAGGCCTGTGATCCTTGATGAACAATTGCCTCGGTATTCTACTACACCTACTCTGGCTCCCTCTGTCATTAAAGGTCTTCTTTTACCTTCTTTATCAACCGGCTCACTCCATTCTTCTACCTTAACCTCTGCTCTTATGCCTTCCTCTTCTACTACTACTGATAAAGGCAAAGAGAAGGCCAACCAGTGATAAAAGATAGTTATTACTCTCTTTTGATTGGAATCGTGTTGCCTTTGGTGTATTTTTTTGTACTAACCCTCTTTTTCTCTAATGCATTATTCACTTTTCTTGTCTCTTTTGTGTTTATTTTTCTTGTTACATTTTGATAATCCAAAAGGGGGAGAAAAATAGGAGAAATATGGGAGAAATATGGGAGAAATATGGGATAAATATGGGAGAAATATGGGATAAATATGGGAGAAATATGGGGGAAATATGGGAGAAATATGGAAGAAATATAGGAGAAGAGAACACTCACTCGATATATGTTATATACACATTCTAACTATGTTGTTAGAACAAATATACACTCTAAATATACATGATTTGTGATCATCAAAAATGGGGATATTGTTGGACTCCTCATGTATTAATCATGTTTTAATGATCACAAATCCTATTCAGTCTATAAACCTTCCTAACTCTATGAAATCTATATCTCATCAAATGCATAATAGCTTAGTAAAATCATCCAATTCTCTTAAGTGCTATACACTAGTTTTGGTTACTATATACTATCCATTGATCTACTTTATAATGACTTCTATGACAAATGATTGAGTTTAATCCCTTACGTAAATATCACTACTTAAGTATGAATATAGATATTTTATTATGTTTGAGACACCATGACATCCAGACACCGTGAAATCCAAACACCGTGACATCCAGACACCATAAACCAGACACTGTGACAACCAGACACCATGTCGTATGGACTCCGTGACATTAAGACACCATGAACCAGACACTGTGAACCAGATGTTGTGAAAAAGACATCGTGAACAAGACACTGTGAACAAGACACCATGAACAAGACATCGTGAACAAGACACCGTGAACCAGACACCGTGAACCAAACACCGTGAACTAGACACCGTGAACAAGACACCTTGAAAAAGACACCGTGAACAAGACACTATGAACAAGACACTGTGAACCAGTCACCGTGAACCAGATACTATGAACGAGACACCGTTTCCATGACAAATTGTGACACTATTTCTTAATATGTTTTGTTGTCTTTCAATTTAATATCTAATGATCATATTTTAAGATTTTAAATGCACTGACTTAATTAATATTTCTTTGTATACATTTCATCTAAAAGTACGATGTACGAGGTGCAGAATACATGCAACCTGTCAGATCAAACACATTCACTCCAAGATAAAAGATTAATGCCCAGAAACACAGAAGATTAGCACGACACTAAAAAATGAAAATAGCTGACGAGCATGAGCACGAAAACAGAATACACATAGAGAAATCTTGAAGAAATAATTGTCTCATGAAACTCAATGCTGCTGGAGAACACACAAAGATAAATTGAATCCAAGAATTGATAACATCTTCGCACTGTCAAACATCATGAAGAACAAAAGCTGGATCTGTTTAACTTTCGACACTCTATTTTCCATACGAGGACTTGATTTCTACATCTACTTCATCTCAGAAGTCCAGAGTTAAAAATACTAACATTCAGAGAAATTCTAAAACTGTCTCAATATTTTTGCAATGTTGTGTATCTTTTTACTATATTTTGAGAAGTGTGTGTATCTGTATAAAAACACACTCTATCTCTTACATTAAATCGAAGGATACAAAATATCATCACTCAAACATCTTTTTACACTTGTGTATACCCACAGAAAAGTGTGGAAGAGGTCCCTATGATGCCTGGTTGTTTGTACTCATGAAGAACTATGGAAGAGATCCCTGCGTGACCTGGAAAGTCTTGTGTACTATTGTTTAACCCCAATCCAGGGTGTTGATCAAGTTTATTTATATAAACTTCTTGGTGGAAGGTGATCTCCAAGTGGAGTGGATTAGGTCTCAGTTTGAGACTGAACCACTTTTTTCATATCCGCTGTGCTGCTTAATTTAGTTCCCTCTGTTTTATTTCTATACTGTATAATTCAGAAATCTCTAAAATTTATTTGATAGTTAATCTTGGAAAGAAGTTATAATTGTCTTGTCTTAGTATAATTCCTTCAAAATTAATATTAATAACTGATATTAAGATTACTGAGAACTAATTAATCTTCTAAGAATCTATTTAAATAGTAAAACTCTTATAATAGTATAACCTTGATTAACTGGAATGTATCTAACATTTTGGGGAAACCCTTATTAAGAATAAATTTTAATCAGAAAATTTTATAGTTACACCATTCACCCTTCCCCTCTTGAGTAATCTACTCCGACCAACAAGTACGCTGAAGAGATTAATGAGGTGATGAAATTCCATTCCTCATATCTTTAAATAGGAATAGAAAATTTCAAAGGGAAACATCCACTTGCATGATTTTGATGTGGAAAGGTTGGACATCTTGCAGAAAGATTCCCTAAGAAGATTAAAAAATATGAATATGATGAAGTTGAAATTACCATGAATAAGTCTTCAACTTACATGAATGGAAAGAAAAATTTTAAGATTTTGTTTTATAAATAAAGAATCTTCTTTAAAAAGAAGATAATAATTTAAAATATTCTGAGGCATAGAAGCTGGAGGACTGTAAGGATCATAATGAAAATGTTATGGTGGAAGTTGTTATAAATTCCCAAACAAGGGAAAAAAAGACAATGAATGAGAATAAGTTAAAGAAAGAGCTGAACTTTTGGTTTAATTATAATCTTATCTTGAATAAATAGATGCTTGGATAGACAAAATGAAAAAATCCAACAAAATGGTTAATGATGCCAAGGTTTACATGTAGCAGAAGGAATAAGAGAAGTCTGAGTTGAATGAAAAAAATTGAAAAACTGAATTCTTAAATGCCAAAGAAATCAGATATGGTTGTTGAGTACAAGTTCAAATTTGAATAATATAAAAGATAAATCAATAGTTCGAATGAAAATAGAAAATATCAAATAAAGTCTATCTATGAAATTGAAGAGGAAGTCATCGGTCCATGAATAAGTTATAATAATCAAGAAAAATATTGACTACCGACATGAAATTAGGAAAAAATATGATATAAGAAATTAAAAAGATGAAAGTTGATTATAGTGGTCAAGTATAAAAAAATAATTAGTCAAATCCAAATGATAAGGATGCTGTGAGGCTTGATAAAAAACACAAAGTAGTAACAATTGATGTTTAACCACAAGAACCCACTCTAAGATTGAGGATTTATTTAGATAATAATTATAATAAAAATATTCAAAGAACCCATTGGATAAACAGTGGTTTATAAGTGACACACATGAATTTACCACATATCAAATGTCATTGATATAAAATATGGGACACTCAAAAAATTGGTGTTCCATAGCCAAGAGTTACCGAAGGGTATAAGAACAAAAATGGCATAAAAACAGAGTTTGATAATCTATAATATCATATGAGGGTCATTGTTTTGGGTTTGGATGATTCAAACACATGGCCAAACATTTCACATCAACCAATCCGAGGAATAGTCTGAATCAGCACCAAATTGGACACAAACAACAATTCAATGAACTATCAAGTGAGATGAAAATGAAAAATTGGTTTATAGTATTACAAGATGAAGTGGTCCATCGTACACTGAGAAAGATAAGGATTACCAATCTGTATCAAATATGAAGTCAAAAACATGGATAAAAAAGAAGAGAGATGAATAAAAATTTGTAGTAGATATTACTTTTAAAGAATCATATCACACTAGAACACAGATCATTGATAGTGGGTCCACCTCTCATGTGATAGGAAATATAGATTTGGTCATTGGAATTAGGTAATATAATTAAGGTATCACAAGATTTTTTAATGATGAAGGATTTAAAATTATTGTCTCTAGAAACACAGTGTTTGGGGGAAAAGACATGAGATGTGCAGATATCTTGATTATTGAAGGACTAAGTCACAACTTACTAACTGTCAAACAATTATGCGATTCAAGATATTCCATAATATTTTCCAAAAATTATGTGTCTTCAGGGTAAAATATGATGCATTTTTTTGCAGGTAAATCATACAAAAGGGATTCTCTACCTTGTGAGTAGAGTATAAAATATGTGTTTTTTGTCCAAGGAAGAATAAAACAAGTTATGGAATAGAAATCTTGGTCACTTGGGACAAAAATTATTGGAATATCTAGTGATATAAATGTTGCTTGAGACCTCCCTAGATTATCATGTGATCATACTCATATGTACAGTTCTTGTCAATAAGGGAATATCATTCAAAAGACATATAAGTAAAAATATAAAAGGTTAATAAAATTTCTTGAGTTGGTACATATTAATTTGTGTGGACCAATTTCACCAAGGTATATTGATGAAAGGATACATTATGATATCTTTATTGATGGTTTTGGATAAATGGAATGGGTCATAGTCATCACTAACAAATACGAGGTGTTCAATTTCATAAAAACTCATCTAAGGGATGTTGAGAAGATTATTGATCAAAAAATCTGAAATATCTGAATAGATAATGGAACAAAGTTCAAAAATTTCCAAGAGGAGTATTATCTTGTGAAACATGGGATAAGGCACCATGTTTTAGCAGTTAAACTCCTCATTAGGATCTAGTAGTCGAGAGAAGAAATCAGATTATCAACAACATGGCTAGAACAATTTTCATTAAGAAAGAACATCCAGATAAATTTTGTAAATAAGTAGTGATGAATCAGTCTACTCAACAAATAAGCCATTAATATTTCCAAAAGAAGATAAGTCTCTATACAATCTATGATATATAAATAATCCATCATTGAATTACTTTTGAGTTTAAGAAGTATGATTTTAGTTCTCAATAAGGAGAAACAGAGGAAGTTTGAATCATTTGGTGATGAAGGGTTATTTCAGGGCTACTAAAACAAAAGAAAAGCATATAAATGATTCAATAAGTGGTTTTCAAAGTTAGTAAAAATATATGACGTAACTATAGTGAAAAATGCACAGAATATTCATCAAATACATGATCAATATAAGGAGGATAATGATAAAAAGATAATAATATTATAGGATGTTATAGTTTCAGAGTCTGATTCAGTAGAATATTCAGATAATGATAATTATGATAAAAATTTGATATCTTCACAAAGACATAAGAGAATATCAGAAGTTGATATAAAAAACATAATTGGTGATCAGATAGCACCAATAAAGGCAAGGAGGATGAAGACTCTTTAACAAGATTCGTACTTATCACAGGTAGAGACTAAATGTTCCAATCAAGCAGCTAGAGATGAGAATTGGGTTAAGGCTATGAATGAAGAGATTGACCAAATTGAGAAGAATCAGACATGGGATACTGCTTTGAGGCCAATAGATACTAATTTCATCAGGAATAAATGGGTCTTTCACAAAAAATTGAATGAATATGGTGAGATAATTCAAAATAAAGAACAACTAGTGTGCAAAGGGTACTCTTAGATTGAGGGTACCAATGACAATGAAACATTTACACATGTTTCTAGGCTAGAGACAATTAGATTATTCTTAGCCATAGTAGTTCAAAAAATGTTCATGGTTTTTCAGATGTATGTAAATTCAGAATTTTTGAAAGGGATTTTTGAAGAAGAAGTTTATATGCAGAATCTAAATGGTTTTATCATTCATGAAGATGATAATAGATTTGTTAATAAGAGAAAGGATCTTTTTGATTTAAACTAGACACCAATAGAATGGTATTCAAGACTAAATCATTTTTTTGAAGAAGATTGATTTTTAGCATACTAGAGTTGATTAAAATCTATATGTCAATAATGATTGTAATCAGAAGGTGATGATGCTGGTGTATGTTGATGAAAGAATTTTTGGTGGATCAGATGAAGTGCAGTGCAGACAATTTTCTAAATTTATGAAAAGTGAGTTTGAAATGTAAATGATTGGTGAACCAGTGTTTTTCCTTAGTTTACAGGTAACGCAAAGAAATAATGACACATTAATTTATCAATATAAATATTCCAAGTAAGTTTTGATAATATTACGAAGGGATAATTCCAAGGAGATGAATACTCCAGTAGTTACCTAGACAAAACTATCGTGGGATGATGAGGGAAATATAATTAATGTTATAGAATACAAAAAAATAATCGGTAGTCTACTACACTTGATATCTACAAGAACTGATGTTGTTTTTTACAAATTAAAAGCAAAATAATATTAAATAAATCTCAAATAAATCCACATGCATGTAGTGAAAAGAATAATTTAGTTTATCAAGGGCATGGTGTATTTCAGTTTGATTTATAATGAAAAATATCAGCTAGAGTTATGGGGTTATATAAATGCAGATTAGGAAAGATCATGGAATTGTATTGAAGTGTATGTATACTATTTCAGAATCAATATCACTTTACAATAATCATATATACTTATTCTTTACACCATTATACCCATCCAAGTAAGGTGGTGGTGGAAAATAGATTACACCACGGCGTGGAGACTGTATTCCGTACGTACGTACGCGCGGTGATTTTATTTTCTGTAGGATAGATAAAAGGTGAAATAGTTTTGGTTCATATTTATAATAAAATATCAGTATATGAGTGATACTGATGTTATTACTTTATAATGAAACAACTAAGGAAGAAGAATTTGAAGAAGAAATAAATTGGAAAGGATCGGTAATGGATATTACCTATTCTTTGATGTGCCTCTTCTTAACCTCTTCTTAAGGAACTAAGGATGGTCTTTTAAGAATACCAGGACCTCTAGGATGTTTCTAGGGAAGTGGAGAAGATAATTTTGCAGGGTTTGGCCTAGCTTGATGGCTCAAAGTGGTGTGAGGAGGAGAGGGAGGATGTGCCCTTTTATAAGGGAGGAGAGGGGAACCTTTGGAAAAACTAAAAATATTATTTTATTATAAAGTCATATTCAGTTTTTAATAGCTCAAAATTGATTTATTTCAAAGATAAGGTGGGAATGGGTCTAAATCCACTCATCCAATATAATTTTGACAAGTTTAGGTTACTATTTTAACCTTATCATTTAGATTTAACTTTAAGTTCAATAATTTTAATTTTACCGTGTCTTCTTGTTTTATTACACTATAAGGTTAATAAACTTACTACAACAAGCCAAACGAACCCCAAGTTGTTCATTATTAATATATATAACCTTATCTAAGTCATTTGGCTGAACCTCAGATTCTTAGGAATAAAATAACAATTAATAATATAATATTTGTTTTAAAAACTATTTTATGTCAATTTTGAAACTATTTGGTAATTGATTTTTGTGAAAATCATAACAGCATTATTATTTCGAAAAAATTTAATTAAATCAATAATAACATGTCATATTAACCTATAAAATTAGTTTAATTCATAAAAAGTCTCAAATTACATTTATTTGGGTATTTATAACATCAATTATGTTAATATTTCATTAATAAGGTAATTACTACATCATCATTGTGTCATAAATAAATTAAATTATTTATTGTCTAAAAATTATAAATAAAATTCCCTTATGTAGGAAATCTATTTATATTTATAATGAATATTTATAGTGGAATTTATCTTAGGTATAACCCTATATTAAAAATGTTTTAGTTATTAAACTTTGATTTTAACTATTTTAACTATTCTTTAAATAAAATAATATTAAATGTCCTAATCTAATACAAGTGGACCTAAAGGGTAATATTTTATCCCTAAGGTTGTTTTTGGTTGAATTATACTTATCCAATAGAATTAGGACATATGTTAGGGTAATAATAATATCATTTTTACCCTTAATTGCCATATTTACTTTTAACCGTGACAAATAAAAGTAAAAAGTTATTTTTCACCAAAAATTATTTTCATCTCATTGAACCACATTTTACTTACTGAGATCAACCGTGTAACACCCCAAACTTCGACGGTACATTTCCCTTTGAATAATACAATAGCATGTGTTGTACGCAACACTGAGTTCAAGTACACCACGACTTACCAAACTAGCCGTTCAAAAGAGGTTATGAATATTATTAACTAAAATTTAAATATTATATTATCCTTATAATTTTAATCCATATTATGAGTTTCTAAGACATGATTTATGAACAAATTCATTTTTTTCAAATAAAAGAAGTATTTTTCAAAAAATGAAATTTTACCGCCTTTTAATGGCGAAGCCTTTTTAAAACCAATATTTGAAACATTTATATATTAAATTTGACAAAATTAAATTCTTCTTTAGAATCGGGACATAATAATTTAGTATCAATAATGTTTTGGTGTCTTTCTGATAACTTTCATATTTTTGTGAATAGTAAAAAATACTATATTTTAACTAAAAACAACTTTTTTAATCAAAATAATTTGTATTGTTAAATTATAAATTTTAATAGTTTGGAAGTATAAATAGATTATATTTTTAATATTTAATCTAATTATGGTCATTTTAAGTAATTTCACTTTGAAATTGGACATAAACAAATGTTAAAATTTTGATAGTTATTATTTCTTAAAAATACGCCTTTTGGTTTCGAAAGCGGGAATCAATTTTAAATTAATAAATGAAACTTTTATGTTTTGAATTTGGTAAAATAGACTTAATTTCTGGATTCATAACAACGAAATTATCCTAGGGTGAAATTTTGGTACTTTTCGGATAACTTTTATATTTTGATGAATAGTAAAAAATTACTAAATTTTAATTAAAAACAACTTTTTTTAATTGAAATAATTAATAGTGATAAATTATTAATTTGAGTGGTTTTAAATTATATTTAAAATATATTTTTACCATGTAATAAAATGTGGGTCATTGAACATAATTTCGCATTTAAACCAGACATAAACAAGTGCCAATCTTTTGATAGTTATTATCTCTTAAAAACACGCTTTTTGTTTTGAAAATGAGAATTAATTTTAAATTAATTTATTCCACTTCTGTGTTTTGAATTTGGAAAAATTGATTAAATATTTAAAACCAGGATGTTAAAATTGTGTAAATAGGTAACTTTTATTTTTAGACATTTTGAATAATTACTTCGGTAAATATTTTATTTACCATGGTTAAAGGGTAAATCCGGTAAATAAAAGTTAAAAAATAATACTATAATAATAATAAATTACCCTAAAACGTATTTTAACCCTATTTGTTGATACATGGCCGACCATGTGAATCTTTTGGTTGATTTTGGGACCCCATGGATCCACTTGTAAGTGATAGGGACACTTTATTTTAATTAAGTTAAAATGAATACAAAAATGACACAAGCATATATCCTTTAGCAAAACAATTGTTAAATAGGGTTATATATGTTGGATTTTAGACTATAAATATTAATTATAAAGATACAAAGATTTAATACATAAGGATATTTTATTTATAATTTTTAGACATTAAATAATTTAGTTTATGTATGACACAATGAGGATGCAGTAATTACCATAATAGTGACAAATTAAAATAATTGATATTATAAATACCCAAATAAATATAATTTGAGACTTTTAATGCATTAAACTAATTTTATAGGATAATATGATATATTAGGATTTATGTAATGGACTTTTTTAGAAGTAATCATTCTGTTATGAGTTTCACAAAAATCAACTATTGAATAGTGTCAAAATTGACATAAAAGAGTTTTTAAAACAAATATTATATTATTAATTGATATTAAATTTATAAAAATATAATGTTCATACAAGAGACTTATATCATGATATTTATATCATTAATTGACCACTTTAGGGTCTCTTGGATGTATATAGTAAGTTTATTAACCATATAATATAAAAATACAAAGAGACATTGTAAAAGTGAAACTAATTAACTAAGAGTTAATACTTAAAGATAAGGTTCATATAATGACCCAAACCTGTCTAAATTATACTGTTTGAGTTGTTTTCGACCCATACCCACCTTAAACTTTAAATAATCAACTTTTGAGATATTAGAAACCGAATATGAATTTATTATAAACTAATATTTCTAGCTTTTCCAAAGGTTCCCCTCACCCCTCTTATAAAAGGGCTCTCCTCCTTCTCATTTCTTCACACCTTCAAAGCCTTTTGGTTCGGCCAAAATCTGCCCAAATAGTCTCCCAACTTCCCTCACTACAATATAGAGGCCTTAGTTTCATCATAAAGCCAACCTAAATAGACCTTTTGATCAAATCAAAAGGAAGAACCCGGAGAAGAGGTAATGATTTCACCACACTTTTCCAAGTTCCTTTCTTCTTCCACTTCATCTTCCTTTGTTGTTACCATTTTAAAATAATAACTCCAGTATCTTATATATAATGTGATGTTATTATAAATATTGTACAACCATATTCAGTATTCTATCCACCCTTTGAATAACATGTCACCATACGTGCGTACGTACGGCTTACCGTCTCCACGTCGTGGTGTAATTGTTATTCAATATATTATTATTTGGATGTGTAAAATAATGATGTGTAATTCACGTAAATAATAAATATAACATGATAATTATTCTGTATATATGATATACCATCCAATTATATATTATTTTAATATCAAAAGAATGATATTGTCGTTCGTGCGTACGTACAGACTACCGTCTCCACAAACACGATGAGATTCATTCTCCGTCATATCCATTCAAGTATAATTATCATTTTATGATTTAAAAATAGTATCTACGGACTTGATATAATTCTGCATATGAATAATATACATCCCATTAATAACGAATATGGCTCACATAACAAAGAATATAGTAAAATGAACCCGTTAACACCCGAAATGACGATAATTCTAAGATATTATTAACAAATCAATGTTAAAAGATCATATATGATATCATATTAATGTAAATGATTCTTTTATAATTCAATAACAATTATTTCACCATTATACAGGAGTTTAACCTACCTTCGACCAAGGAAAAAGTACAAATTAAGGGATTTTCTTATCTCACTTTCAATTCCGTGAGATTTCCATTGTTCGCCATTAAAATTATTGAAAGTGGTGTATTGTGTACTGCCATTTGATATATATTATCATTATTATCATTATATTCATGTTATTCTGTAAATAATTTTGTGGTTATTAACTTTTGGTCATACGAATCAGTTGATTATAACGTGGTAAGGGGTTTCTTATCTCACTCTTAATTTTGTGAGAAGTCCATTGTTCACCACTTATTTATTGCATGTGGTGTATGTGTACTACCCATAATTGTATTCATTTTGTATTATACTTTAATTTATGGGAATTTATATCATCATTGTATGATCCTTCCTTCATGGGTGTATGTTTCATAAGTTACCCAATCGATAAGAGAATTTGAAATTTCAATTCCCATTTATTCGGCTTTACGCAAACTCCATTGATTATTTTACTCTAAGATTATGTGTGGAATCACTATTCATTTGCTTATGTCATAATTTCCACTCCCCTTTTCTGTGGATATACTTTTGATACACATAATCACTCCATTGATAATATCTCAAGTCATCGAGATGAATTTGATAAGAGTAATTTTAACTCATTCTCCATTTGTTGAGTTAAACATCCAATTCATTGGTGTTGTTTTTACAAGATTATGTGTGAATGTTCTTTGATTGTTTTACACTGAATATCCAATCATATTTAGTGTATTTATATTTTTCACACATAACTATGTCATTGATTTATCCTTAACCTTTGGGTATGACCTTTATGAGAGATTTCATCTCAATTTACATTCCATTGAGACTTCTTTGTTGATATACACCAAATCACTTTTATGTGGTGTATATAATGTACATTGACATAGTATATCATGAATCCCTTTATTCTCATGATATTAAAATATTTTTATTACCTAAATTATTTGTATTCAATTGTCTCTCTCTTGGTTAGAAACTCTAACTAAAATACCATTTTTAAATGTTTTAAAGACTTATTCTTCTAAATAATACTCATTAATGTCCATGTTTTAAAAAAATGTTTTTAAGGATTTATTTATATGGACATTAAAGTTTTAAAATTAAAAATACTTTTAAAATATTCAAAGTGGTATGGGACACTTTGATTCAAAAATCTATTTTTAAATGGCTTCTTGACAAATAGTGCGACTTTTAAATGTTTTCAAGAAAAAGAGGGATACTTCTGTCAATAGTTTGATGATTATTTTAATGTCAATATCCTTCATTATTCTTGATTGAGGTTAATGTGATACAATACAATCTTCAATATTGTATCGAATGAGTTATGTTTGACTGTGGATGTGCTATTTTTATACCATTCATGGTTTGTGGTTAAAGTATTGACATTTCGTATGATAGTTTTAATACGAATGTTTATGTTATGTTTAAACCTGTTCATATGAGGAATGCATTGGACTTAATAAGTGACGGGTAGAGCCCTCTATATCTCCTCAATGCATCGGTAGGTCTCATGAGACAAACTAGTGTCTTGCCACAAGGCCTTGGCAAAATCTTATTTGTAGTCTTGGCAGGAGGCCTTGGCTATGTGGTTACGATAGTCTGGTATTATGAATTCCATCATTATGAAAGTGGTTATTGATATTGCATGTGATTGTTCGACTAGTAGAATATCTATGTGAATAAGTAAATGGAATTATTTCATTTTATCTTTTCCATATTATGCTGATGTTCAAGTTTAAAAGGCTTTTGTTTTAATTATAAATTGCCTTAAGTGTTTATGCTTATCTATGAAAGCTTTTGCTATAATGTTATCCTTTCTGAGCATCTGAGCTCACCCCTTTCAATGTTTTATTTTTCCCAGGATTATGAATAATTAATTTATGAATGAACTACAGGGATAGTATGAGGGGATATGAAGACAAGATGTTTTTTTATGTAATGTCAAACATTATGATTGTATCTAGTGTTTCCAAGGCTACTAAACTAACCGGTCTTTCGAGACTTGATCTTTCTTGTGATCATACCAATGTTATGTAATAATGAACTGACTCTGGGTAACTGGGGTTGGGGCGTTACAAACTGTGTCTCTCGGATTTTTTAAATTCCATTCAGAAAAGTGGTAAAATTATGTTTTATGTAAATTTACAAATTTTCCTAGGAGGTGGGTAAAAGACGGTCAAAAGTTCAATAAAATTTTTATATATCTAAAATTATTATAAAATGACTCCAATGAATTACATTGAACATATATAGGTATTATGTATCAATTTTTACCTAAAATAAATTTAAATAAAATAAATAATTATTTAAATAGAAATTCGGTTTTTAAATAGTAACCCACTGCTTTCACTATTCATCAAAAATTGAAGGTTTTCAAAAAAATACCAAAAATTCACCCTAGGCTAATTTCGATATTCTGAATCCAAAAATGAAGTCCATTTTGAAAGATAAAAATTTTAAAATTTCAAAAAGTGGGTATTACTATTCATAACGACTAATTTTAATAATATTTTAATAGCATATCGTTGTTTAGTGAAACTTGGTATTGCGTACAATGCAAGTTATCGAGGAAGGCTGCGATTGAGTGTAAATCAAGCCAAGCTAGTGTTGTGTGTAGTGAAAGATTCCTTTGATGATGCATATAACATAAAAACAATATATTTCTCTTAAAAATCTTGGGTGTTACATTCTACCCCCCTTAAAATGAATTTCGCCCTTGAAATTCGTCACTTTGTAACAAACAGATGAGGATACCTCTCCCTCATCATATCCTCAAGATCCCATGTAGCTTCTTCTAATTGGTGGTTCCTCCATAAAACTTTCACCAAGAAAGTGGTCTTGTTACGTAGGACTTTTTCACTACGATCCAGAATCTCTATCGGCTGTTCTTCATAAGAAAGATCTTGCTCCAGTGGTACAACTTCTGAGCTGAGTATATGTGAAGGATCGAGTATGTACTTTCTAATGAGAGATACATGGAACACATCATGAACTTGAGAGAGATTCGGTGGAAGCTCTAACTGGTAAGCTACCTTCCCAACACGATCCAGTATTTCGAAAGGACCGATATACCTAGGGCTCAGCTTTTCCTTATTTCCAAATCTCATTACTCTCTTCCGAGAAGATATTCCTAAGAACACTTTATCACCCACTTCAAACTCTAGGTCTTTTCTTCGATTGTCGGCATAAATTTTTTTTCGACTCTGGGCTACTCTTATGTATTGTTGAATAGATCTGACCTTTTCTTCCTTCTCATAAACAAGATCAGGTCCTAATAGATTTATTTCCCCAACTTCATCCCAGCAAGTTAGAGTCCTATATTTCTTTCCATAGAGAGCTTCATAAGGAGCCATCTGAATACTAGAGTGAAAGATATTATTATAAAAAAATTCCACCAAAGGTAGGTGTTGATCCCAACCACCTTTGAAATCCATAGAGCAAGCTCTTAACATATCTTCTAGAGTTTGAATTGTTCTCTCAGACTGACCATCTATTTGAGGATGATAAGCAGTGCTAAAACTCAACTCTGTATCCAGAGTATGCTGAAGACTTCTCCAGATCATTGAGGTAAACCTCGGATCCTGATCAGATATAATGGAAAGTGGTACTCCATGCAATCTTAACACTTCCTTTACATATATCCTGGCAAGATGATCAAGAGAGAAATCCTCTCTAATAGCAAAGAAGTGTGCTGAATTCTTAATAAGATCAACTATAACCCAGATATCATTATTGCCTTTGGATGTTTTCAGAAGTCCAGTGACAAAGTCAATAGTGATGTTTTCCCATTTCCATTCAGGTATGGGCAGTGGTTGTAAAATCCCCTTAGACTTCTGTCTCTCATCTTTAACTTGTTGACAAACCAAGCATCGAGAGACATATTCAGCAACATCTCTTTTCATTCCATCCCACCAGAAGTACTCTTTCAGGTCCCTATACATCTTCGTGCTTCCAGGATGAATAGAGAATGAAGAACTATGAGCCTCATGCAACAACTCCTTCTTTAATTTTGGGATGGGAGGAACACAAACCTGATTCTTGAACCTTATTATCCCATCACAATCAAGGTTGAATTTCGGAACATTTCTCAACTTCTTTTATAACTATACGTCTTCTTTATGTGACTCTTTAATCTTTGCACGAAAAGATGGTTGAACATTCATTTGAGAAGGATAATATTTTTAACCTTCCATTATAAATCCAAGATCTATCCTTTGTAAATCCATAAATATTGGATCTTTTGTGATCCTCATCATGGATAAGATAGCATGGTCATGTCGACTTAATTGGTCTACCACCTTGTTTGCTTTCCCAGGGTGGTAATGAATTGAGTAGTCGTAATCCTTAATCATCTCCAACCATCTTCTTTGATGCATATTCAGCTTCTTTTGTGTGAAAATATACTTTAAACTTTTATGATCAGTATAAATATCACACCTTTCACCATAAAGATAATTCCTCCAAATCTTTAATGCAAATATTACCGTAGCTAACTCCAAATCATGAGTTGGGTAATTTTGCTCATGGATTTTTAACTGTCGTGAGGCATAAGCTATCCCCATATCATTTTGCATGAGAGCACACCTTAATAACTTCTTGGATGCGTCACTATAGATCATGAACCTTTCTCCACTACAAGGTAGTGTGAGCATAGGTGCACTGGATAACCTTATTTTCAACTCCTTGAAATTCTATTCACATTCCTCCGTCCACATGAACATAACTCCTTTTCGAGTCAACCTGGTGAGTGGATTAGATAATTGTGAAAAATCATTCACATAACGTCGATAATATCCATCCAGACCAAGAAAACTTCGGATCTCATTTACTGTTGTTGGTCTCGACCATCTTTCAACAACCTCTGTTTTTGCTAGATCCACATATATCCCCTATTTTGAGATCATGTGACCCAAAAATGAAACTTTTTGAATCCAAAATTCACACTTGGTAAATTTGGCATAATGTTTATCCTTTCTCAGGGTCTTCAATAAAATTTTCAAGTGATCTTCATGTTCTTCCTTACTCTTTGAATAGAAAAGAATATCGTCTATAAAGACTACCACAAACTGATCAAGATAGTTTCTAAAGACTCTATTCATTATATCCATGAAGATAGTAGGGGCATTAGTAAGACCAAATGGAATCACTATAAATTCATAGTGTCTATACCTTGTATGGAAAGACGTCTTTGGTATATCCTCCCTTTTAAACCTTAATTGATGATACCATGAACAAAGATCAATCTTGGAAAATTATTGAGCTCTGCGTAGTTGGTCAAATAAGTCATCAATGTGTGGGAGAGGATATTTGTTCCTGATAGTGATCTTGTTAAGTTCTTGATAATCAATGCAGAGTCTCATTGATCCATCTTTCTTCTTAACAAACAGAACAGGTGCTACCCAAGGTGACTCACTAGGGCATATGAATCCCTTATCAAGCTTCTCTTGGAGTTTCTTCTTCAATTCCTACAACTCAATTGGGGCCATTCTATACGGTGTCTTTGAAATAGGCATAGCACCTGGTATGAGTTCAATTGAAAACTCAACTTCACGATTTGGTGGAATACCTGGAAATTCCTCCGGAAAGACATCATTAAACTCTCGTATAATGGGAATATTCTTAATTGTGAGTTTCTCACCAACCATTTGAGATAAATAACCTTCATTTAGTGGAATCAAGACCCATAAGATGGAAGAAATTTCCACTGGAAGGTTATGTTCATCCTTGCATTGATAGACGATCATAGATTGATCTGGAATATGAAATGTGACTTCCCTTCTTTGGAAATTGATATGATCTCGATATAAGGAAAGCCAACCCATGCCAAGAATCACATCAAATTCCACTATAGGAAGGATCACAAGATTTGCAGGAATCACTTTCCCACAAACTTCAATCGGAGAAGAATTATAAACTTTTGATGAGACTGTTGTGCCATTAAGGGTTGTCACATCTAACTAAACATCTAATTGTTGAGGTAATACAGAGATACACATAGAAAATTCTTCAGAAATAAAATAGTGGGTGGATCCAGAATTAAATAAAACATTTTCTACTTTAGAGTGGATGGTAAGTGTACCTTTCACCACTTCACTATCGTACTCCACATCACCAATAGAAATTGCATGTGGCTTTCCTTTGTCTTTAGCCTTTAGAGTTTCTTGACGTCGATCATCATCAAAAACCCTTATATTAGGGCATTGATTGGCATAATTCCCCATTTCCTTGCACTTGTAACATTGAAGTGTAGGAGGTGCACCATGTGTAGCCTTTTCTTTGTTCGCATCACTAGACATATTCTTCCCATCATTGCGGCATTCAAATGCCTGATGACCTTCTTTTCTAAATTTGAAACATTTACTTGTCCCTTTAAGACAACTCCCTCCATGTTTCTTTCCACACTTTTAGTATAAGGGAAAACCCATCTTCTTTTTAGTGTGCTCTTTAGATTTCCCTTTGAATTCCATTTTCCTCTTCTTATCAAACACATATGACTGATGGGCTACTCCAATCTCTATCTCAACTTTGAGAGCACATTGAATGATTTCCTCATAGCTATTAAAGTCCCTTATGGCTAACACCCTTCGAAGAATTGGTTTTAAGCCACTAAATAATCGATCGATCTTACTCTCAGGTTGGATAATAATTCTGGAAGCATACCTTGCAAGTCTTGTAAAATTTTCCTTTTAGGTGCCAACAGATTCATCATCCTTTTGTTTCAGTTCAAGAAACTCCTTCTCCATCTTTGTTTGAAGAATATGAGGGAAATACTTATTGAAAAATAAGTTCTTGAACTCTTCCCATTCCATGGACTCAATTTCATCTCTTGGCCTCATATTCTTGATAAGATTCCACCATTGATCTGCTTCACCTTCCAAAAGATATACTACTAAGATGACTTTATCATGTTCAGAACATTGAAGAACTGAAAATATCTTTTCAGTGTTACTGATCCATTGTTCATCCACTAGTGGATCAATAGACCCACTGAATGAAGGTGGACGCTGCCTCATTAAGGATTCAACAGAATGTTGCTCCTTCCCTTGCTCGTTTGGAAGTCCTGCTTGATTCATAGCTTGAGAAAGTTGTGTGAGCATGTCTACAAGATTTTGCATTCCAACTCCCATAACGTCTAGTTGCTCAGGGGGATAATCATTGCATTGCCCATCGCATTCTGCATTAACATGGTTCCTTCGGGTTCCAGCCATTGACTAAAACCAAGAAGAATAGTGTGAGAAACACTAATTATAATAGGAAAACCACACAATCAAGAATAAAATTTCATACTTAAGGTCTTATCATAGTTTGTTCATGGACATTTCTAAAACACTAATATTGTGTTCTATGTTTAGATATATCCTTAGGGTTCTTACTAAGGCTTTCACATCCTAGTTTCCAAAGGTTGACTATACCTTTTCTCTGATACCAACTATAACGACCCATAATTTACATACATTTTTATTACTTCAAAATTGAAGCACACTTATTACAACATATAACCAAATCATGAAAGAACCGTATAGGTATAGTGTCTTTAGAAACTAGGAAACATAAACAACTAGTTCATAAATCATCTACATTGTCTCCCATTTATTTCATCATATCTAGAGTCCCTTTTGGCATATAATACTTAATAACCTTCTTCCTAACCTGGGGAAATAAAACATACAAAAGGGTGAGATCAAATTCTTAGTAAGGGTAAACAAAGTAAATATCATATTCAAAAGAACATAGAATTTCAAAAATCCTAACCTGCAAAAGAGATCATAATATCATAACATGGGATAAATCACAGTAGTGAAATGTAATCCCAATAATCATAACATAAAACATGAAACTTTGTGGAATAAACACATAATCATAGAGAATCATTTCTTAGTAGTCAAGACTAATTTTCAAGACTATCTTAGTGGACAAAGTCCATTTCTGAACCGAGTTCACTCCTCGTTTTAGTCCTATATCACTGAACCGGATTAACCTACCGTTCTAGCCATGTCTATCTCATGAGATATAAATCTTTCCCCAATGCATTGGAGGGAGGTATAGGTCCCACCCATCTCATAATGATACCATTATTATGTGTGCCACAAAATCATAAATCATACATCATAGCATAACCCATGTAATAAAAATTGGATTCTTAAACATCATGCCATCATAACATAATCCATATAAGAAAAAAAGACATCATAAAAATAATTCCATCATAACATAATCAAATCAATGTAAAAATAGGGATAGAAATAGAACCCTATATTATCTTATATGGAAAATAATTTTGATAAAATGATTGAACTCTATTCTTTAGGAAAATATCCTTTCTACTTCAGAAAAACATTTTACTTTCTTAACATGTCATACAATTTTATAATAAAAGAAGTTGATTAAAAATAAACTTGAAAACTTGTAAATAAAGCTTCATGGAAATGATTTTTTATGAAATCATAAAATCCATTCATTCCGTATAAGTTAAAAAAAACATTCTTCTCGTACTTTGGCCAAAAAATTCAAAAAGTACCTCGTACTAAAAACGACAAAAGATTCCTTTCATATCTTTTACTAAAAACTCACTAAAAAGTAATATTGGATTTAAAAAATTGTAGGATGATAAAAATAATATTTCATATTGAGGAAACATGGATTTGGATGATAAATACACCCCAGTAAATACCAAAGTATAAACAATCTCAGATAAAAATGAGATTGTGAGATTTTCCCTTACCTTAGGTCTGATTTGCTTCGCACGTGTTCGAACCTCCTGTATGATGATTTAAATAATGTTATTGAATTATTATAGAATTTTACCCATTGTTATGATATCATATATGGTCATATTCTTAGCTTATTATTAGTAATATTGCATTGTTACTTGTTATTCGGGTGTTTATTTATTTTTGTTCTTACGCGTGTTTTGTCGAATAAATTCTTATTCTTAGTTTTAGGTTATAGATAACTCATTTACAGAATATTATTAGTGTAATATATATCATATTTATTAATTAAATTCATTTATATAATCATTATGCAATGAAGATCATGTAGAACGAGTCGCATCACATCGTGGAGACGGTAGGCCGTACGTACGCACAGGCGATGATATTGTTCCCATGATCGTGGAATTGTATTGAAGTGTATGTATACTATTTAAGAATCAATATCATTTTACAATAATCATATATAATTATTCTTTACACCATTATACCCATCCAAGTAAGGTTGTGGTGGAAAATAGATTACACCACGGCGTGGAGACGGTATTCCGTACGTACGCAAGCGCGATGATTTAATTTTCCGTAGGATGGATAGAAGGTGAAATAGTGTTGTTTCATATTTATAATAACATATCAGTATATTAGTGATACTGATGTTATTACTTCATAATAAAACAACTATTAAAGAAGAAGTTGAAGAAGAATGAAATTGGAAAGGATCGGTAATGGATATTACCTCTTCTTTGACGCGCGTCTTCTTAACCTCCTCTTATGGCCCTAGGAATGGTCTTTTAAGAAGACCAGGACCTCTAGGATGTTTCTAGGGAAGTGGAGAAGAGAATTTGGTAGGGTTTGGCCGAGATTTATGGCTCAAAGTGGTGTGAGGAGGAGAGGGAGGAGGTGCCCTGTTATAAGGGAGGAGAGGGGCACCTTTGAAAAAACTAAATATATTATTTTATTATAAAGTCATATTCAGTTTTTAATAGCTCCAAATTGATTTATTTCTAATATAAGGTTGGGATGGGTCGAAATAATCTCATAG
This sequence comes from Viscum album, assembly GCA_963277665.1. Lineage (NCBI taxonomy): Eukaryota > Viridiplantae > Streptophyta > Magnoliopsida > Santalales > Viscaceae > Viscum > Viscum album. The sequence goes on from OY728125.1 coordinate 886,177,056, forward strand.
AATAGAATTTGGAAAAGTTTAGGTTACAATTTTAACCTTATCATTTAGATTTAACTTTATGTTCAATAATTTTACTTTTACCGTGTCTTCTTGTTTTCTTACATTATAAGGTTAATAAAATTACTATAACAAGCCAAACGAACCCCAAGTTGTTAATTATTAATATATATAACCTTATATAAGTCATTTTTCCAAACCATATATTTTTATGAATAAAATAACAATTAATAATATAATATTTTTTTAAAAACTATTTTATGTCAATTTTGACACTATTTGGTAATTTATTTTTGTGAAAATCATAACAGCATTATTAGTTCAAACAAATTTAATTAAATCAATACTAACATGTCATATTAACCTATAAAATTAGTGTAATTCATAAAGAGTCTCAAATTACATTTATTTGGGTATTTATAACATCAATTATGTTAATATTTCATTAATAAGGTAATTACTACATCATTATTGTGTCATAAATAATTTAAGTTATTAAATGTCTAAAAATTATAAATAAACTTTAATTATTTAGTAAATATTTTTATCTTTATAATGAGTATTTATAGTCGAATTTATCTTATGTATAACCCTATATTAAAAATGTTTTAGTTATTAAACTTTGATTTTAAGTATTTTAACTCTTCTTTAAATAAAATAATATTAAAGGTCCTAATCTAATCCAAGTGGACCTAAAGGGTAATATTTTATCCCTAAGGTTGTTTTTGGTCGAATTTCACTTATCCAATAGAATTAGGACATGTTTTAGGGTACTAATAATATCATTTTACCCTTAATTACCCTATTTACTTTTAACCGTGGTAAATAAAAGTGAAAAGATACTATTCACCAAAAATAATTTTCATCTCATTGAACCATATTTTACTTATTGATATCAACCATGTCTCTCGGATTTTTGAAATTCCATTCACAAAAGCAGTAAAATTAAGTTTTAGGTAAATTTTCAAATTCTCCTTGGAGGTGGGTAAAAGACGGTCAAAAGTTCAATTAAATTTTTATATATCTAAAATTATTATAAAATGACTCCAATGAATTACATTGAACTTATATAGGAATTATGTATCAATTTTTACCTAAAAGAAATTTAAATAAAATAAATAATTATTTAAATAAAAATTTGGTTTTTAAATAGTAACCCAGTGTTTTCACTATTCATCAAAAATTGAAGGTTTTCAGAAAAAAACAAAAAATTTACCCTAGGATAATTCTGATATTACGAATCCAAAAATGAAGTCCATTTTGATAGATAAAATTTGTAAAATTTTAAAAAGTGGGTATTACTATTCATAACGGCTAGTTTTAATTATATTTTAGTAACATATCGTTGTTTAGTGAAACTCGGTATTGCGTACAACACAAGTTATCGAGGAAGGCCGAGATTGCGTGTAAAGTAAGCCAAGCTAGTGTTGCGTGTAGTGAAATATTCCTTTGATGATGTATATAACATAAAAACAATATATTTCTCATAAAAATCTCAGGTGTTACATGAGCTGTGTGAATGATGAATTTTCCCAGAGCATTGCGAGATAAGGAGCATCGTGAATGAAATGAGGGAGCATCAAAAAAAGGTGATAACATGAATTTAATCTTCTAGAATCATTGGAAACACCTTCAAATATGACTCTACCCCCTTAATAAGTGTATCAATACTTAATTAAGATCTTAAGGCTCCAGATTCACAAAGGTGGTATGTGAAGTGGTTCTTGTGAAAAAGTTCACGAAGGATATAACATCCAACTAAATGTTTAGTGCATCGTGAAAGTAATGGAGTTCATAAAGGATATAAAAATATAAATGTCAACTATGCGCTTCATGAATAGAATGTTCTTTGTAAAGGTTATCTGAGCTTCGTGAAAGGAAGGTGCTTCATAAAGGCTATTTGAGCTTCATGAAAGAAGGAGCTTCACAAAGGCATTGAGTATTGTGAAAGTGATTTAAAAGGTATTTCCCAGTGAACTGTGGTAAATTGTTATTCCTAAATTGAATGAAAGTTGAACTTCTATAGAGAATCTGTTTACCACTAAGGATGTATTCATTATTGAAAATGAAGGGATCTAAAAGTCTATAAACTATGGTTAAATCCCTTCCAATAGCAGTGAAAAAGTAAGAGGAAGAAAGTGATCATTTCCACTAGCAGTGATATAGAGAAAGAGACTCAGGGAGTGACCCTTGGGAATGAAATGAGATGACCCTAAACCTTATAAATACAGTAAGGATATGAATAAAATTGATCTAGCATAAAAAATATATTAGGGTAGTGAGGCTTAGTGGATTTGGTATATTAGAAAATCATCATTTTATGTTCCATGGGTGTATCCCAATGAGGGTGAACCAAGTAAAATCATTATGTCCCTTTCATAATTTCATTTTTGTCCATACATTACTACAAGAGAAGGAGAGAAGATTGTTTTGTTTAACAACAAAACAAGATCCTAAGGGGAAGTATTTTTAATCTATCATACCCCGATTCAACCCCTCTCATGGTATTTAACTTAGTGGGACTAATACTTTTCATCTATGGGAAGTCACATGGTAGAAGAATTCTCCTAAAAAAGGTGAAGTGTTTTCTCCCTCACTAATAATTCATGCTCCCAAGTCACATGAGAATCTGATCCTTTCAACCACAACACTTTGATCAATGGAATAAACTTCCCAGAAAATACTTTCATCTGATAGTCAATTATCTCCATTGGTTTCCCCATAATGAAAAAATCCATCTCCAACTCAATACGATACCAAATCAAAACATTGAAGGGATCGTGATGGTACTTCATGAGCTGAGATATCTAGAAAACATCATCTATAGTCATCAATTGAGCTGAAAATGCCATGAAATAAGAAACATGTCTAAGATATTCAGTAATCTCAAATGTTCCAACATATCTCAGAGCCAGTTTACTTTATTTCCCAAGCTGATAGTGAACCAACCAAGGAAAAACATTTAAGAAAACCCACTCCCTAATTAAAAACACTGAAGGACGATGTTAATGATCCACACATTATTTATACCAAATATGAGATATAAATAAGTTCCAACGTATATATGAAATCCTCACTAAAATCTCATGAATGTGTCTTGGTCCCACAAGATAGGCCTCACACACCTCTTCCTCGCAAATAGGTGACCCAAACTGGAAACTATACAAATAATTGAAGGGATCCATTCCGATCAATGACTAGAAACTATTATTATACATAAACTCAACCATTCTTAGATGGCTATCCCACAATCCTCCAAAATTCAATAATCGAGTATAGATCATATCCTAAAGGGTATTAATAGCATTTTTCGTCTAACTATCCATCTATTGATGGTAAGTTATACTCAATTGAACCTGTGTCCCCATATCATACTAGAGACTCTCATAGAATCTTGAAGTGAACATGTGATTCATGTTTGATGCAATAGAGAAGGGAACCCATGAAACCTCACAATCTCTTTCATTTACAACTTACCCAGATCCTCAACTTTGGTGGATTCCTTGATCAGAATGAATTCATATGATTTCATCAACTGATCGATTATCACCCAACTAGCATTCTTTCCTTAGAGATTCTATGTTAATATAACAATGATGTTCATGGACACCTCACCCATTTCTAAATTAGCATTGGAAGAGGATGGAATAGACTAGAAGGCTTCAGGTCCTCTGCCTTTATCTATTGGCTGGTGTAATAGTGGGACATGTAATCCATGATGTTTCATTTCATACCAAACCAACAGAAATTTTATCTCATATCATAATATATTATTGCAATTCTAGGATGAATGGCCCACCAAGAACTTTGAAAATCATACAACAGTGAATTCCTCAAGGTTGACGGGATGAAAAATCATTCCCTTAAGCGAGTAATACCATCATAAGGGAGTGACCAACTCAAAATGGTCTCCCCACCATATAAGGTTTCTTTGATCCCTTTGATATCATTATTTTTCTATAAAACTTTTTGAATATACTCAAGGAGGTGTGATAATAACTGAATATTGGTTAGAACCATAACTGAATCCTTCTTCTTCATGTTCAAATGAAACTGAGAAAAGAGTCCCATTAGGTTCCACTCTTACTTTGATTCCAAGATAGTCTATGGTGAAACCTTTTTATCGAGAGTGTCAGAGACAACACTCCCCTTCCTTGGGGTATAGGTGGCGGTGAAGTTGAACGTATAAAGGTATTCCACCCACCATATTTTACTTACATTCATTAATTTTTGATAAAAGGTATAGATCAAACTTAGATGAATAGAAAAGGCCATGATCATTTCCTAAAAAAGATAATTTCACCAATATTAAGTGCATGCATAACTATAGAGACCTTTAAATCATGAGTGGTGTATTTTTTCTCATGCGGTCGAAGTAGATGTGAGCCATAAGATATAACATGATCATCCGACATACACACACAACCTAGAAAATCGCCAAAGTCATTTTAGTATACCACATACCCCTTACTAGGCTCCAAGAATATAAAAATAGAAATTGATGTCGGTATTAATTTCAAAAAATTGACATTTTTTATCCCATGTGAACTGTACCCCTTTCTTGGTAAGAGTATCTAGAGAAATGAAAACTTTGAGAAATACTTGATGAACTAGTTATAGTATCCATCTAAACCTTAAAATATTCGTATCTTAAATATGTTTCATGTCTCTTTCTAGAACAATACAAGTTTCACCTTCTCATGATCGACTAAAAGGACATGATCATAAATCTTGTGTCCCAAAAATAAACATCTCAGATCCATAAATTTCATTTTGATAGATTCCTGTAAAGGAAGTAAGTCCCTAAGATTTCCAAAACCATATTAGTGTGGTTCTTGCACTCATTCTAGGATCTTGAATAAAACAATATATAATTAAAAAATACTACAACAATGGTGTCGAGATATTGATGGAATATCTAGTTTATCAATGCCAAAAAAATATAGTATCATTATCTAGAGAAAAATGAATCACAAGAATTCATATTAGACATACCTTCTCTTAAAGTGTTCTTTAAAATATTAGACTTCTGAACTTAGATTTGATGATAATTTTTCCATAGAACAATTTTCACAAACCACTTTTCCCAATTTAACTATTTAAACACGTCATCCACACTGGAAAAAAGGTACTTATTCTTAATAGTCATCTGGTTCAACTTTCAACAATCCACACAAAAACAAAGTGAACCAATCAGCCCTTTCGGAAACGATCATGGGGGATACCCATGGTGAAACACTAGGGTAAATAAAACATTTCTTCATGAGATTGTCCAGTTGGATCTTAAGCTCCTTTAACTTAGCTGGAGACATAACATAAGAGGGTATCTTGATCGGCTACATACCTCACACTAGAAAAATCATAAAATTTACCTCCCTTTCAGGAAAAAGACATGATAATTCATCTGGGAAAACACCATTGAAGTACCCAACAACCAAGGGAAGATCACAAAAATGGGAAGCATCATCAAGATCATCTATAATGAAATTCAAAAAACCTCTAATCTCTATGTGGGAAGGTCTTACATGACCAGACCTAGGATCCCACTATCCTAGAAACACCTGAGATCACCCATCAATTTCAAATAATGAGAAACACTATCGATAACAATCAATTTCATCATGATGAGAAACAATCCAACCCATCTATACGATGAAGTAGAAAAAATCCAGAATGAGAACTAAGAAACCCTAGACCTACTCCATGTTAATTATTGATCGAGAATAATATAGAAATTTAAATGGATTATCTTTCATATTTAAAAGAGACATCGATGTTTGGTCAGATACGATGGATGAAGTATGTCTTGGAGGGGTGAATATACCTTTTATTCATTTATTTATGTTATTAAAAATAATTTTATAACATAGAGTTTTACAATTATTTAATAATTATTTAATAAAATAATAAGGATAATGGATGTGTGAAGAGTGTATAAAGACAATTAAAGAGAAGAACATAAGGAATTTTTATAGTAGTTCAAATCTAAATAATCATAATATACTCTTAAGAACCCAACCAATGAAGTATGACACCCACTATGAATGAGAGATATAATTTCACATAGGATCAATCTAAATCTATACTTTTACATCAATATGAATCCCAACATAGGACTTTGCGAGGAGAAGACCAAAATCTATACACAGCCTTTTGCAGGACAATACATAAACCCATAATTTCTACAAGGAGTATCCCAAAATTAAGTGTCTACATTTTTTAATAGTAATAATAACCAAGACAATACCTTTTAGTGGTTGTAAAACCCATGAAAGAAATGATTAAGTCTATACCTCTACCCATACAAAAAATATAAACAAGATAATACAACTTGATAAAAGTAGAAAGATTGTTTTTAATGAAAATAGTTGATGCATGACCTTTTAAATGATATTGTATGTGCACTCTGACAATTTCAAATATATTATAGTTAAACTCTTTAATGTGATTTGGAAGTCAAAGAATAATTTTTCATTCCTAGAGAGTTCATCATAATTTATGTAAACAGTTGAGCACTAGATTAGTTTTCTTGATATAAGAGTATAAAAATAAGTGATCTTATGTTATCATTATTAACCATTATCTTGGATCTAAGAATCCTTGAGTCCTTGAAATATAAATCGACTTACACACTTGACTAAACTGTTAGAATAATAAAAGAGATAAAACTAGATTAACAAAAAGATATAAAAAAGATAAGTTATCATTTCATAAATATTGGCCAACTCAAGACCAGAAATTAAAACAAAGAAGAATATTAAATTTTTTTAAATCACTCATTAAATTAATAAAATTTTCTCAATAATAATAGGTTAATTAAATATCCCACAAAAAAATAATGTTAATTTTTAAATATGAAATTCAAAAAAATTCAATTTAAAACAAGTGGTAAACATGAAAAGTATATAAAAAACTAATAATACTACATCTCAGATATTAAAACAAGTTTGAATGATTCTAATATCAATTAATATAAATTTAAAAATAATATAATCAAAGAAAAAAAAATGTAAACTAATAAAAAATATTTTTGAGTTTCAAGCTGTAAGTTTTATGCGTGAAAATATAGAACAACCTCTGATCTTCATAATGAAAAGTTTAAAACAATGAAAATACATTTTCATAGGCTATAAATAATTAATATGAATTTATAAAGTCATTATAAAAATTTATATATGTTAAATAAACATGTAAAAATCAATATAATAAACACAACACAAAATAGAGTATAATTTCCTGTAGGATTTTCGTTGACCTACATAAGCAAATTCACATAGGGGAATTGCACATAGGTAGTTTCCTCTACATAAGAGAATTAACCATATAAGAGAATCAATTTAAGGGAATAGAAAAAGTGATCCACATAATTGATTCATCATGTAGGACATTTTCTCACATATCTAAATTTCTCACCTAAGTGATTCTTGTAAGAGAATTTTTGAAAACTAAAAACAAATTACATTTTTAATATTAAGACCTAAAATAGAAAAGGATAAATGTAGAATCAGATTTTGGTACATTTTAATTATATTTATATAATTTCATTATATTTTTAAATAATCAATAATCAACTTAATTGGATTTATATAAATCATGTTATTATTAAAAATAGTTGAAAAACAGTTCTGGAAAACTCCATAAAATAGACTAAAATCATATAGAAACTTAAAGCCTAATTCTAGAAAAGACAGAGATTGATTCATAAGTTGATTTATTCTAATGAAATTTATAAAATATTGTAATATTTATAATAAAAAATAATCATTTAATTTATATTTCTATACATCATGATTTGGTTACAATATATCAGGTAACAAATTATAGAAAATTGGCTACGTGGATAATAAATTGGCTATATAGTGAACAATGATTTTGCTATATTGGGATAGTAAAAAAACTAAATAATTTATATTTTAAGGTCTCAAATGACTTATTCATCCTAGGAACTAAAAATAAAACTTACTGACCATATTAAAATAAATAAAAACATAAAATATAAAGATAAATTATAAAATGAATAAAATTATATGATCAAGATTAAGAATACTTTAATTAGTGAAAAATTAAAAGTATTAATACTTTTAAATGAAATAAAACACATAATACTTTGTAATTATAAAAATATAAAGTGGTTCAAGGAACCAATCAACAGTCCCCATCTCCATTACAAAGGACATAAGATCCATAGAAAGTTTTATAATATTAACAAAATGATAAGATATAAACGAGTGTGAGATACATTTATCAGACAAAGTTATTTCCATAGAATAAGAAACAAGGATGGTACCTCTCACTATCACTGGGCTCATGTCAACCTATGATGAAAACTAATTCATTTCATGAAGGTTCTTTGCTTCAGAGGCATATGGTCGGATCCCTATGGAATTTGAAGCATTTGAATTTTCCACAATGGACTTTGGAATAAAATACCTTTAACAATAATGGGGAGTATCCATATCCTGATAGATCCTCTACAGATAGCCTTAATGACCACAAGAATTTAAAATCTTCCTAGGTATGGGATAAGAATGTTGGGTGTGCCCTACCATTCTACACTAATAATAATTCAGGGCCAAACCATTAGCTATTTCTAATGGTGTAGTGGAATACAGAAGCTAAGAACCACATCCACCACCCTTGATATTATCATGCCACTTTATCTTTTTTACCAATGCACCACTGAAGCAACTTATGGGTGGAAGAGAAGATCTAAATAATCCAAGACTTCTTGCCATGTCAATTTATATGATAATATCACTTTCAAATATCTCTTCATAGATAGAAATATTAAGTATATTTACCTAAAATTGGATGTATAGTCATAACACTTCCTTGTAATTTTTAGATTTCAATTTATTTTTCATCACCACTTTCTAATAAATAAACTAGATCTATAAACTTATAGATGTAATTCTACATTGAGTGCTCTCCCTATTACAAGGAGAGGAATTCCAGAGACTTCAATACAATTTGGGACTCTGGGTAGAACTAACGAAAGAAGATATTCTTGAAACCCTTCCAATCAAATACCATGTGCCAACTTACATATACCATATAATCCCCCACCTCTTTAGCGATCCCTTGAGATTAAACTCCTTTCATTTCAACTTGGTAGCCTTAAGTGTATCCAGTATTTCAAAGAACTAGTCAACCTTGTTCATCCACTACTCCACCTCTTGAGTCTCATTTATACCCTTGAAGGATGGGGAATTCTCACATATGAACTCTCATGGTGGTTCCCTGTCTCCTCTTTCTTTTGGATGGGCCTCAACATCTAGGTTTCTAAACTCACATTATATTCTAGTCCCTGACATGAAATTCCTATACAATAGTGTAAAAAATATTATAATCCAAAGTAGGATTCCCTTAAGAAGAATCTCACACTATACCTTCATATGGAACCTAAGGAAGATATATTTAAAGAATGTTTCTATATACCAAAAATATTATAAAACATCTAGATAATGAAAAAAGTACCCATTTAAACCAAAAAACAACAAGAAGAAAATTAGATCAAGATCAAAAACCCCAAAATATGATACACATATCCAAACATCCCATGGTAACTTGAGGATTTTCATGACAAGAGATGTATAATCACTCATCGAAACCTACCTCTCAAGTCTCTAAAATACTACCTCCTATCTCATAGAAATCAAAAGACATGGAATCTTGAGGAAAAACCACCTCAGATAGAAATTGTAAAAAAACAACCCAGGATACCCTCTAAACTGTTACCTGAACTTATTTTTCACTGAACCAAAGGGAGTTACCAATATCTATAGGCTGAAAAATTTCACCCAGGAATCAAACACAAACAAGAGGGAATTATTTCACCCAATCTGAAACAAAACACATTCCATAATCAATTAAATATAGCAGTAGGGATACAAATCAAAAAAATAACATGGTATATTTCCAATGATCAAAAAAGACAACAAAAATAAGAAACAAATATTCTATGTGATATTTGGGGAATTTCCCACCATATCACCACCATCTATCCATACTCAACTACCATAAATTTTTTTTCCTCACTGAATGCTCTTTCCTTTTCCTCTATCAAAAGTCAATAACATAATTATATATCCTTGAATTAACATGCTAGGTTTGAGAAAAAGGCTCATTAGTATCCCACCCGGGTGTTCTATATCAAGTCTCTATACAATAATACCAATGTGATCAATTTATAGGAAACAATTCATGATGAATAGATATTTTTTTTATATCAAAATAATGGTAAACAGTTCCAATTTTTCCACAGTTTCAAAACAAGATTGGTAAAAAGTTTCAAAGAATAATTTCCATAAACCAGTTATATTTATTAAAACTAGGTATATAAAATAAAAAATAGTAAAAAACCAAAGTACAATGGTACGACACACTTAGGATAACTTATGACTGGGTCATATTGGAGACTCATACATCTATCATGACCAGTGTGCACTACAAACCTCTAGAAACCATGCATCAATGTCTTGGGAATAGAGAAACACCATAAAATACCAAATGACCAGCCTAATACTACAATCTTCACCTAGGTATACAAGGATATCATGTGTGAAAATTATCAAATAATTTAAAAAGGGTGCACACATTTAAAAATACAATTTCAAACACCCTTTTCCTTCAAAACCATCTTTGAAAACCCATTTGAAAATCTATTTCACAATTCATTGAAAATCATTTTCTTAGAAAAATAAGGGGAAAACCATATTTTCCCAAAAAACCATTTACTCACACACATAAATCAGTCCAATATCATGAAAATTATTTAGAAAAAAATTTAGAAAATCAATATCAATTATGTTTCATCCAACATAGGCTAGATATGGATCCAACTATCTCAAACTTGGGTCGCACACCACCCATAATAGGATCAAAAAACAGCAAGGAACATGAGAAATAATGAATAGAGGACCTAAAAATGATTCTCAAATCTTAGAATTGAATTATATAATAAAATGGTCGGCCTAGAGGTTAGAACAAAACATTCCTTGAGAAACCCACGTGATGAACTATTACCAACACAAGGGCCAACCCCCATAATACAATCACATAATAGATATAAAAGGGAATAAAAAACATCATCACATGATCAATAATCCCAAAAATGTTTCCCAAAAATACTACCAAAACCCAATATCAATGAAAAAAAGAAGAGAAAACCTAAAATGAATAAAAGGAAGATAAAAACACAATTCCAAAGATTAATGCACCAAAAGGAGAGGCCCCAAAGTGATAAAACCACCCAAGAACACCTAGAAGATACGTAGGGTTTGAGGGATATGGATTCACATTGAATAATAGGTATTGAAACATAAAAAATGATAAAAATCCACTGTATAGAAGGTATTCATGTCATGAATCATGTATTAATTACATGAATACCCAACTTTTCATGTATGATAAAAAAGGAGTCACCTTGGGTTAAAAATCATAGGTGAAAAATTCATGACATGAACTTATTTCATGCCATGAATGTTTTCACATCGTGAACTAAGATCATGGATTCCATTGATAAAAAAATTCACATCATGAATTTGGGATCATCTTTAGAGACCATAATAAGGATGTTGTGGAATTGTTTTATGGATCCTTTAGCCATGTCACTGCACTTGAAGGAGAGATGTTGGGCCTCATCAAGATAGTTGACATCAAATGAAAAAGAAGTTGAAATAACATATGGTTCTTGTGTGACTACACCAAATTTTTTCAAGATATCTATATGAGAACAATACATATATCATGGAAGAATATAGTGAAATGGACCAATTGTCTTAATAAACTCTCATACTTGAACTATATTACAACCCACATATTCCAAAAAGCAAGCTATCTTGCAGATAGTCATGCAAAAAAAGGGTATGTGAATAGGGGAGTAACTTCTCTATAACTCTTCCTTGTGACATGATTCCTATTTTTCTTCAGGGAAAATTTTAAATTCCTTCCTTCATACTCCTGCAAATTTTTCTTTGCTTTAATATAATAGTCATGATGCTCATATTTCTCAAAAAAGTTTGCATACCAATTTCTTATAGAAGACTCCCATGAAGTCCTAGACACTCTCTAAACAAGATAAACACACTCTTAAACTTCAAAAGAGAGCAAAAATTTTAAACAGGAAAATAAAATCAGATTTCAAAAGTGAGAGAAAAATAAAAAATGAATGGTTGTTTTATGATATGATTACATAGTATGATTATTAATTTTAAATTTTTACCTCTGTTTTGATATTTCAAGGGAAGACTGGTTTGGATGTGTTGGAAGTCTAGGTACACATGTGTACTAGTTTAGAGTTATTTCCTACGTAGTAGACCAAAGTGGAACATAGGTCAACCTATGGGATGTTTCCCCTCACTTAGGCCAGGAAGGGAGAGACGAGGTGTTCGACAATATTCAATTAATGAAAAGTTTTTTTAGCCTGTGAACTTTTTTTATTGATGACCATGTTAGCTCAGTATATGATTATTTCACTTGATCCTCTAGGATTCTAGGATGATATATATATATATATATTCCAATATATGGTTTTCTAGATTTTTTATAGAATAAGGTTTCTATATTCCATCAAAGTTTTTATTAATTTTTTTCAATACAATTTATGAATTATTTTGTTAAAATTATATAAAATGTTGTTTTATTTAGAAAAAACCTCAGATATTTGAAAATGGGGAGATTTTAGGGAAAACAGATTGATAATTTTTTAATGAAGGAAATTCAGAAAACCAATTTTATATCCCTATTTTATAGTTGGATGGACTTTATTTTCATTTAAAGTGTTATTATATAGATTGAAAGGTGGATACCTATTAGGTTTTTTATCTAATTTATTAATATATTATAGTTTCATCAGGGTGATCTGATGTAGTGAATATCCCTAAGTATTTTGGTTTGGGTTATATAATGGATGTGCATGTGGGGCTGCCTCACTTGCACATAGAGACCTCATGCTGGTGGCATGCCATATTTTATTTTTTATTTTCGATTATTCTTGTCACTAGAATTTTATACTGATATCATGTGATCAAGTTATATTATTTTTTATATTTTTGTTCCTTTTTTTAACTTGTTGATTTATTATTATACTACTTATTTATTATTTCTATTAGGATAAATTTCCCAGGTGCTTGTTTCCATCCCATGGGGATCTGGAACACCCTTCAAGACTTGTGATGACTAGATCAAGTGTCTTGTTTAGGGAAAAACTGGGTTTGTTCATGACAATCATTGATCCCCCAAATTTATTATATATAAGAAGATATTTTTTGGCTCAGTTCCAACACTGTAAAACCTCTCATCGCTTTCTAACTCATTTCCTTTCTTAGAATTCCCTAAAATCTAGTGAAAACCCTCAATGCCTTCTATGATGAACATAAAATCGATCATAAATCCCTTCCACCTTCTCATATAGAAAAACCATCAACACAAACTCATAACATCATTAAAAGTACTAAATTCATATTTAACATCTTTATGACTTCTTGTATGATCATTATATCAAGTTGAAAACCCTTCCACCTCCCTAGAAAGAAGAAAATTCCTAGGTAAACCTTTTTCCTTCCTAGATAGAACATATCTCTAGAATAAAACATTTCCTCTCATAAAGGAAACTAAATCCTTTTAAACTATTATACATGAGGTTTGAACACATTTGAAGGAATTTTAACCTGAGGTAAGAGACTTTACTTGTAAAATATTTTAGAATGTATCTTTTTACATAATTCAAATGATTTTTAACTTGTACAATATGAATGGATTTTTTCACTTTTATAATGCATTATTATTTGTAAGTCTTATTTATAATAAATCATAATTATTTTAAAATAAAATGTTTTCTTTTTTATGTTCACAACATTCTTTTAAAATAAGTGATTTTCCTCAAAAAATGTTTTCTGAATGCAAGTATTAATGATTTAGATTATGTTCTGGTTATTGATCATTATTTATGATGACTTGTGGTTCTATTATAGAGAAATGATCAGTGGGTCCGTAATAGTCCTCCAATTCAATGGGTATGTTGGAAGTGGACCATAATGATTATTCTAGGTGTAACTATGATAGTTAAATTATAGAGTATTCATTAGAGTTATATTATAAGGTATTCACAAGGATTATAAATCATATGGTATCCTTGAGGGTTACAATCATATGTAATTATGGTAAGAAAATTATGCCCCAAGTTACCAAAATAATTCTTCATGCTTGATATATTTTATGTAAACCTAATATTTTCATAAAATAAGTATATGTTACTTTTAAGGGTGAGAATTATATCTTTCCTATGTTTATAAGTATTCAAAGACTAACAGTTTATTTCCTTATTTTTATGTCTCTTACTGAGAATTTTTTGATAATCCCAAATTTTAATTTTTTTTCAAAGGTTTTAAGGATGGGTAAGAGAAAATTAGAAGCCAAGGTGAATGTTGTGAATATTTTCATGAAATTAATTCATGTTTTATTAAAAACTTTTGTATTATGGAATAACTGGATACTATTTTAATAGTATCCACATTTCATGCTTGTGGGTTTTCATGTATGAATTATAACCCAATTCTCTAAAACTATAAAATTAAATGATATTTGTGAATGTAAGAAAGTGAACTCTAGTTGAATTAACTTGAGTATGTAATGTTTATGGTCAGGTCCTTATAGTTGGTATCAGATCACATTTTGGATAACTTTAGTGGTTTAGATAAGGTTACTAGTATACCATAAATTATTTCTAATACATTTTTAACTCGAAATGACATTTCATTTGAATATTAACTTGTTCCTTACTCTAAGATATGTCTATTTATAATGTTTTCTTTGTAGAATAAATGGAGAAAATGAAGTAAAAAGGCATTGAGCAGATGATATATTTCTAAATCCACAACCTGGAATGGTGGAAATTAGAACTGATCAGTTCATGAAAATAATGGATTAGTTGAAAAAATATATAAATAGTGGTGTCTTCCACACAAGGCAATAGTCCGATCTCCCATAAAGGAAAATGATAATAGTGGAATGTTTTATGAGGCAACCTCATCCTACTTTCAATAGATCTTTTGGAATAGTAGTGAATGAAGGGTGGATTAAATCCCTTTAAAAGATATTTGATGTCATGGGGTGTTTAGATAATCTAAATGTTATTATTTCTATTTATTGTATTGAAGGTGAATCCAACCAATGATCATCAATGGTCAAGAATATCATGTAAAGGGAAGAGATTCATGCATTGTAATGGGATTAATTTAAGAATTGTTTTATTGATTTTTTTTCCTAAGATAGTTCGACTTGCGATGGAAAAGAAATTTTTTGATTTGAAAAAAAACGAAGAATATTCAATGGCCATTTATGAATAAAAATTCAGTAATTTGGAAATCTAATCTCTAAGTCTTATTTAGGATCTTGATAGTAAAATCAATTATTTTTACCCAGGTTTGAAGCCAAGATATCAAAGGGCATTAGACTCTTGTGAATTCAAAAGTTACGAGAAACTTGTTTGATGTGTTGAGATTGTAGAAATTGAGTTTTCTAAGGATTACATATACTTTGAAAATAATCATAAGAAAAGGTATAGATATCAGGAAATGGGTAATAATCAATTATAGAAATCCAAAGGTAAAAAACTATAGTTTCCAATTTGGGGGAATTATGGTAAAAATCACCATGGGAAATACCATAACAAATCCAATAATTGTTTTTAATGTGGTTTGTCTAGACATATGTCCTAGGATTGTATTTAAAAATATATTAGTGTTGGTATGTTTAATTATTAGAAGTAAACTATAAATTGTCATAGATGTGGTGAGATCAGGAATTATGCACATACCTACCCAAAAAAGGATCTAAATGATTGGAAGAAACCATACTATAGGTAGAAATGTGTAGTGAAATCCTTTACCACTACTCTAACATATGTTGGGCCATCCAATGAAGTTTTATCATGTACATTGTTTGTTTAATCAGATTTTTCTAATGTCATGTTTGGTACAGGGTGTACACATTACTTTATTTCTAAATAAATTTCTGGTAAATTTGAAATTTTACCTCTAATAATAAAACCCAAAATTATCATAAAAACAATAGGGGTAAATATTATATAAAAAAGTTATTATAGGAATCTTCCTGTTATTTTCTGTGTAAATAAATTACCTTAAATACTTGTTGTTTTTTCTTTAGTAGAGTTTGATGTTATTATGGGTATAGATTGGATTTCGATTTCCCTTGTTAAGATTTATTTTATATCAAAAGTAGTTGTTTTTTAGAAATATTTTTAGTTTGTATTAAGAAATGAACCCATACAATTGATAAAATATCAGATAAAATGTTAAAACATGGAAATTAAAGTTATCTTTCACATATTATTAAAAACAAGGGAATTGTTTAGATAAATTATGAGCCAATGGTAAATGAATACCTGTATGTCTTTATGGATGAATTTTCTGATGTTATACCTGACTGAGAAGTTGAATTTACCATTGATTTAGTTCCTAATTCTAATACAATTTCCAAACCCCCTTATCGAATGACTTAAGGGGAAATTATATAATTGAAAAATAATTTATTGGAGTTTCTGGATAAAGGTTTCATTCACCCTAAAACATCACCATGAAGTGGTCTTATTTTTTTGTTAAAAATAATTATTATTCCATGAGGCTTTGCATTGATTATAGAGCATTTAACAAAATTATTGTAAAGAATAAGTATCCATTAACTCATATCGATGACTTGTTTGATCAACTCCAAGGAGGTCATTATTTTTCCAAGATAAACATGTGATCCGAGCACCATTAGCTGAAGGTGAAAGTGGATGAAATTCTATAATAGATATTAACAATATGAGTTTTTATGCCCTTTGGATTAAAAAATGATCCCATTGTATTTATGGATCTTATGAATATAACATTCTAGGAATATTTAGAAAAGTTTGTGTTTGTTTTTATTGATGAAATTTTGGGTTTTTCAAACAATTATGAAGATTATGAAAATCTTATACTTATTTCTTTACAAACCCTTAAAAAATAAGTTATATGAGAAATTTAGAAAATGTGATTTTTGATTAAAATAAATTTCTTTCCTTGGACACATTTTAAATAATTATGACATAACAATTGATACTGCTAAAACAAAAGTGGTTGATGAATGCGAAAAACCTAAAAATGCTACTGAGTTTTGTAGTTTTCTTGGATTAGTAGGTTATTATCGAAGGTTTGTTAAAAAAAATTCCTGGTTATCTAGCCCACTAAATATGTTAACACAAAATGATTTTAAAATTATTTGGACAGAATAATGTGATGTATGTTTTTAGGAATTGAATAGGAAATTGGGGAATGATCTAGTTTTGGACATGCATTCTAGAAATGGTTATTTTTTATTCTATAGTTTTGATTCTTTGAAAATATATGGTGGTATTCTATTATATAATTATTTGGTAATTGCTTATGGTTCAAGAAAACTAAAACCTCATGAATTAAATTATCCCTCACATGATTTGGAATTAGAAGATGTGGTTTTTTCTTCAATAATCTAGAGGCATAATTTATATAGAACCAAATGTGAAATATATACAGACTATAATTTTAAAGTATATATTTACTCCAAAGTAATTGAAAATGTGGAAGAGAATATGGATGGAACGGATAATGTATTATGATTTCATGATCAATTATCATCAAATAAATGCAAACAAAGTGGCAGATTCCTTTAGTAAAAAATATCATGCATTATTAACCATGTTACATATAGAACATGACCCTTTAGTTAATAATTTTATGAATTTTTTTTGGTTGTTTTCGGTTCTAAAAATTACTCTATTTTTTTTCCAGTGTTATTGTAGTTATCTCTCATAGTTAGAATTAATAAAGCACATAAGGAAGACCATGAGTTACAAAAAAGGTATAATTGGTTATGAATAATATGTTTCCTAGATTTAATGTCGATAAATATTTTTTCCTTGATATTCGGAAAGAGATTATGTGTGCCTTGTGATTCCAAACTAAAGAAACTATTGTTTAGTGATGCTCATAGTTCTCCATTTTAAGTTCATCCTATCAGTACTAAGATGTACAAAAACCATTAGAAGTATTTATGATGGGATGGAATGAAAATAAATATTTATTATTTTACCTTGAAATATTTGACATGTAAATAGGTTAATGTATATTAGAATCTACCAAATATTATGCTTTAGGATTTTACTTTTCCAGAGTGGAAATGGGAAAATATATCCATGGAATTCATGGTGGGACTACCAAAGACTTCTTATAGTAACAACGCAATTTGGGTTATTGTTGATCATCTAACCAAATCTACACAATTATTTCCAATTAGAGATACTCTATCATTAGATCAAATATATATATTTTATATCAATGATATTTTAAGGTTACATTTAGATCCTATGTCCATTATATCTGACTGTGATCCAAGGATCACTTTTAACTTTTTGAAAGTCCTTTACAAGACAAATGGAACTAAATTAAATTTTAGCACAACCTTTACTCCTCAATATAATGGACATACCAAGAAATGAATTTATAACTTTGAAAACATGATAAATTCTTATTTAATGGATTTCTAGGGAATTTGGGATCAAAAAATTTGATTAGTTGAGTTTTCTTATAATAACAATTTCTATTCCAGTATACAGATGAAACCAATTGAGGAATTATATAGAAAGCGGTGGAAAAATCAATAATTTTGGGATGAAGTTGGGGAAAGTAATTCCAAGGGACCAAAATTAGTAGAGAAGGTGGATAATAAAGTGAATATGATCCACCAACACATGAGGATAACTAAGAGTAGGAAGAATTGTTTTGTAGTTAATAGGAGGAAATACCTTTCTTTCAAGGTAGGTGATTGTGTTTTCATTAAAATCTCTTCATGGGAAAGTGTTACACATTTTTGTAAGACTGGAAAGCTAAGTCCACAGTTCATTGAAACATATGAAATCCTAGAAAAAGTTGGACCAGTTTCCTACCGAGTAGTTTTTTCTTCATGTTTATCCCAGGTACATAACATCTTTCATGTTTCGATGTTAAGAAAGTATGTTCCAGATTCATCTCATGTTTTGATATGAGAAGTAGTTCAGATAAAACAAAAAATTTCTTCTAAAGAGAACCCTGTTCATATTCTTTATCATACAGGGAATGCATTATGGAATAAGGTAATTCACCAGGTTAAGGTTTTTTGGAGAAACCACATGGTTGAAGAAGCAACATGAGATTCTGAAAATACTATGAGGGAAAGGTATCCCCATTTGTTTAATAAGTGAATAAATTGCAAGAACATAATTTTCAGGGGGAGAATGTAACAACCCAAGTACAAATAGACTAATTTTTTTCATATTAATATTATTTAATTGAATTGTAAAATTCATTGTGTTATGTAATTCTTAAAATTAATAATTGTTTTAGTAAATAATTTAATTAAAATAAATTCTTATATGGTTATATTTAGATTATTAATTTTAAAATTATAGAACATTAATTTTTAAAAAATAATTTCTTTTTTGAATTCAAAACGTAAAAATTATATTACAATGAAATTTTGAGACATTTTTGAAATAAATTTTTTTTTGTGAATTTTAAAAAATACAATTTTTTTAAAATAAAGTATATTTGTGACATCATCAAGACATAAATATGATTTAAAATTTATTAAAATTATGGAAGAACTAAATTATGATATTATTAGAGAAATATTGTATAGAAATAATTTAGAACATTTAATTTATAATTTATTTCTTGATATGTATAAACATCACTGTCACTGTGACACAGTGCCTACATAGCATTGGTAAAGTCAAATTTGGATCCTTATAGATAATAATTGGGTGCTAAAATCATTTAAATTAATAATTTATTAATTAATCTATATAATTGATGTTTTTGGATGATATTTTATAATTTTAGAGTTATATGACATGAATATTATTTAAATTCTTGTTCCATGATTGTGCAATGTAAGAAAAGTAAAATTAATAAATTAAAGAAGTTGTCTTGACATGGATAAGAGTAAATATAAATAATGAATGAATATAAATGATTTAATTGAACATAATTAATTTATTTTTGTGATATTAATTTCTTTTGAATTTTTATATATTAAATAACTAATTTTAATTCATAGGAAACACTAATGCACTTCTTGTACAAGTAAAAAGAAAATCACTAAAATGATTTTAATTAACATTATAAGAACCATTTTATGAACTAAAAATTTGAATAAATATTTTTGTATGATTAATTTTCTTCCATTGTATTTTTTTTTGAATTGGGGACCTTTTGGATCCACATATATCACTTTATGAAACTTATAATGTTTTTCTAAAAAAACCTGTTATGTTGTCCACACTATAGTTTTTAATTAGTATAATATTTTAATGTATGGTTTTCCAGAAGAGTTTTCAGAAAATAAATATTAATTTTAAATATAATAAATCTATCACTTTCATGAAAATTTATTTTAAATTTTTAAGCAATAAATAATTACCTTAATGTCTTGCACAACGATGATGCTGTAATTTTTTAATTAATGAACAAATCACAAAAATTATATTAAAAATATTAAAATAAATATAATTTGATATTTTTAAATTAAACATGAATTATATAGATTAATATTATATTTATAGGATATAATAAAATTTTGTTTTCTACTTTGACACTTTTTGTTGATGTTTATAAAGTTATATTAGTGAATAGTGTTAAATTTGACAAAAGCTATTTTTCACGAATAAAATATTTTATTAAATTATTTAAAAATCAAAAAATTATTTAATAAAGAAAAATATGATAATATTATGTCTAAAATGTAATCCCATGATCCTTTTAGTCCTTTTGGATGTCTTTACGTCTATATTAGACATATTGTATTTTAATATTTCAATTAATTCCTAAATTTCCCCCTACTATAATTATAAAAAAGGGACTCATTACATCACTTATTTTCATAAAATTAAGCCAAATTTATTGACAATAACTTACCAAATTCCCTTATCCTCATCCATTTCCACATTCTAGTGTTTCTTGTGTCACAAAAAGACCAATTCCAAGAGCCTAAAAGAGCTTCTCAATGAGAAAAGATTCAAGAGGTCAATTGCTTATTCTCTTTTAAATTATTTCTCACTTCAACCTTATACTCACCCCCAATAAAAAGTTTAATGACAAATACAGTATCATATATATACTTTAATTTTATTGTTTTAGTGTTATATACATCATCAAATATCTTATTTTCACCTTTTATTGTTTAAAAACGAAATCATTGTCCAGGGTGTGTCAATTCACCACCTTCGTGGATGATGAGTTTTTATTTCTCATTACCAAATTCATGGAATGTTTAAATTAACTTATAATTATGTAAAATAACCTATATATATATATATATTCTCACTTATGGATTATTATTACATTTTGAAAAGAAAATCCCTAATGAACCGACCATCTAAACCATGAAATGAACTCACCCAAAAAAATAGAATTAACAAAATATTATTAATAAATGTCTGGAAAGATGTTATAAGAAGATCATACAAGGTATTATAAATATGAATATAGTTGTTATTAAATTATTAATAATATTTAAACTATTATTCAGGTTGATTTAATAAAATTTAAGGAAGTATAACATGAGTTAAGAGAGTTTACTTTTAAAATATTTTTAAATGTCTGTTTTTATTAAATTCAAATGATTGTTTATTTAACTTATATGACATGATCATATTTTAATATTTTCAAGGAACCTTGTTATTTTGAAGTATTATTTATAATATTTCATCGTTATTTTCAATTAAAATATTTTTCATTTTATGTGTGCATTATTCTTTTAAAATAAGTGATTTTCCTCAAGGAATGTTTTTATGATGAAAGTAATAATGATTTATGATTATGTTCTAGTTCATTGGAATTATTTATGATAATAAGTGGTTACATTATAAAACAAATAAATTTGGGTCCATAATATCCCTCCAATTAATTAGGTATGTTGGAAGTTGGCTGTAATGGTTATTCTAAGTGTAACTGTGATAGTTACATTATAAGGTATCTGAGAGGGTAACATTGTAAGGTTTCCATAGGGGTTAAAAAAAATATGGTAGACGTGAGGTTATAGTCATAAGTAATTATTGTATGAAATTTTTTCTCCAAGTTTCGTAAATGATTTTTTATTCTTGATAGGTTTTATGGAAACCTAATATTTTTATAAAGTAATTATATGTTACTTTTATGGGTGATAATTATATATTTAATGTGTTTATAAGTATTCATGGACTAATGGTTCAATTCCTTATTTTTTATGTCCCTTACTGAGCATTTTTTTCTCATCCTAAGTTTCTTTTTTTCATATGATTTAAGGATGAGTAAGAGAAAAGAAGAATCCAAGCTGAATTTTGTGAATATTTTCATGAAAATAATTCATGTTTTATTATATACTTTTTTATTATGTATGAAATAGATTTTGATTTAATAGTATCCAATTTGCATGATTGTGGGTTGTCAAATATGAATTATGACCTAATTATCTAAAACTATAAACTGAGAAGATCTTTGGAAATATATGAAAGTCAACTCTATTTGAATTAACTAGAATATGTAATGTTTAAAGCTAGGTCCTTATAAACAAAACCAAACAGGAACCATATATCACAAGTAATATACAAAAAAATAAAGAAATAAATGTTCCATAATAATGAAAATAAAGTAAATATGCTCTAAATAAATCTCCCCTTAATCAATAACCAAGAGTAAAAAAATTAAATGTGTCAAGGGCTCCACCAAAGGATCTCTAATGTACCAAAACTCTCAGTATATATGAGTATAACCACCCTGAACTAGCTATCGACATGCACTTAAGTCCAAAACCAGTCATCCAATTATCCCACACAAGCATCATTGCAATGACTAACCCCCACCCAACACTTTTTCCAAGAAAAAATGGTTGTAATCCAGTATCATGTAAACCAACTAGAGGATCATGCTTGATCTTCTACATAGTACCAAATTTCCCATGACCAATAGAGGAAGTGAGGTTTATGATTTAATGATCCAAGTCTAATACACAAGGAATAACCAAAAAAACCTCACCCCTAACACCTAATGTTGAAAATCCCCATTCATATAAAATGCACCCATGGTATAACAAGAATATTACCACACAAGTGTAGACACAACAATATCAGATAGTGATCAAGAACACACACAAGGGGAATGAAAACAAGGGGAAACAAAGGGGTGTCTGTTTTTCCTCCCAGGTGGCGCGTTTGGGGCTATTAGGAAATAGTCCAATGGGAATCATCACCTTCCTATTTCCATAGATACTGGTCCTCATCAAATTCATCATTTCTTTTGTTTCAACCCGTTTTGCATCATTATCATTTAAAGGAGGGTTGTATTAACCCCACGGGGACTAGGAAATTTATCCCTTATATACTGTGAATGAGATGCCATAATCAGATGGTCGTAGATGGCAATTTCATGGGGTCAATAACTCGTGAAATCGGTCCTCCTCGGTTATAAATTCCTCGCATGATCTCGAACGGGTTTATTCGTGTAGCTAGAAACACCCAACGACCCTGGTATCTATGATTCATGGACCTTCCTTCAAAAGGAAAGTTCTCGTTAATCGATGATTCAACTGAAGACACTTAAGGACGCTATTGGTCGAGAGGATGGGAAGTCGAGCTCATCACACCTCTTTTTAGGGGAGGATTATTTCTTGTTCTAGGAAACTATTATATATTTAAGTCATGTTCATATGTTCGTGAATCCTTGGTTCATTCTTGAAGTGTGTGTCCATGGGATACACCCTGGTTTTCTTGATCGTTGTAAGCACATATGGATTTGATTCTACAGAGGTGATGCTAACTTGATCCATAAAATAAGGTTCTATGGAGTTTATCATCATCTCGGGGGTATGAAAGGTGACTTGATCTTGGGATCAAACCCATAAGATGGGATTCCTATGTATCCTTGGGAGAGGAATCAGAACCCACATAGTTCATATTAGCTGGGGATTACGGATGGACGCTGCCCATTTGGGGGGACATTATGGGTGAACCCTTTAGTATGGGTAC
Organism: Viscum album; assembly: GCA_963277665.1. Classification (NCBI taxonomy): domain Eukaryota; kingdom Viridiplantae; phylum Streptophyta; class Magnoliopsida; order Santalales; family Viscaceae; genus Viscum; species Viscum album. Next base: position 886,201,114 of record OY728125.1, read on the forward strand.
CCTTTTGATCTCAGGCCTTCCAGTTGGCTTTTTAAGTATATTGGTTTTATCAGGAAATAGAGTTCTCGTAGTTCAAAATCATTGGGGATTACACAATAACGTTATCCTTTTAGGGGGTCATGGTTGGGTGAACCCCTTTGGAAGGGAACCCTTTTGAGCTCGGGCCTTTGAGTAGAGGTCCTACATATCTTAATTTGATCAGGAATCATAGTTCTCATAGTTCAGAATTATGTGGATGTTGTAAACATTTCAAACTTCTAATCCCACATGAGTCACGCTCGGTGTGAGAAAACAGAGGATATGAGAGATATGACCAACCACATGCTTCTTACCCTACTGGTGTGAGAGGGCGAGCCTATGAAAAATGAGGCCTGGGCGACGGTGGGTGAGGGAATGGAGCAACAAAACCATTAATGTGAGATTCCATTAAAGGTTCTGTGACTCGACCTTAGAAAATTGGGGATTTAACTTAGTGGGAGTGCCTTGGAATGTGTTCTTGGAGGGGGGGGGGTTATCCTCCTTAAATGGGGGAGAAAACATAACCCTATTGACTGATCACCATTCCTCATTGAATTAAAAATTATGTGATCACCCTTAATCCCTAGAATGGGGAGGTTCACATTGGCATCCCAAGGTTAGAATCTTAGTTACCATGGAAATGTAGACCCACATTCATCCCTAGAGCCTGAACCGTTGTGGGGATATCTTTCATGAATCCACTTACCATGGGTATTTAGACTCAAAGGGGCACACTAATGTACCCAATGGTCTGATCATATGGGTCTGATGGCTTTGGAGGAGGCTTTGGAATGATGTCAAGGGACTGGTTCCTAGAGTTATTATGGAGAAATGGACAATAATGAAGGAACAATATTGGAATAATAGGAAAGAATACTTAAAAACACCTCATTCCACATGCTGATTTATTATGTGGGATGGGGGAAGCTCTGCATACCGTAGTGGTATGTGGGCAGAGGGGTCATCCGCATACTGAAGCAGTATGTGGGCATAGGTGTGGATAAACATGTACCATAGTGGTACATGGTCCATCACACCATTTTGGGTTCCATCCACATACTGATGTAGTACACAATGTTTGTTTAAATCGGAGCAGTGATACACTATGCAGAACACCATTTTGAAGGAGGTTCTGGGGGATTATTATTCTTGGGGAGTTCATCCCTGAGAATTATGTGGTTTGCAGTTTCAATAGTTAGGTCCACTGTTCTATTATTATTATTCAGTTCCCCCATTTTATGGTTCACGACAGGCTATACCTTTAGAGAGTTTGGTTTGTAATTCAGTCTTCATTGATTATTCAAGACTAAATCCATAATCTTTCTCGAGTTCTTTCTTCTAACCTCTGGGTCCCCTTAAAGTATTTTTTGTCCTTCCTTCCTCAATTTCTTATGTGATCCTTTTATAGATCTTCAGTGCAATCATATCTATGGACATGCATTACCATTTGTGGAGGCCCATGAAGAGATGTACCAACCCGCAGAAGACTCGATCAAATGGGTTTTTCAGAGGCTAAAATTCATGATCATGGTTTGTAGAACCCTACTGATTTCTTCACTCATGAACCATTGAGTTTATGAAATGGTATGAGGATGGACTTTGTGAACATGAGTCCTTCGGTGACATAGTTTTTGGTCCACCTTGTTCATTGACCATCACTTCATCGCCCAGTGCCTTGCAGATCATCCTGTGTACCGATGGTTCATGATCTAGGCGGTCTATGGACCCTACCTGGTGGTGGTTTTTCGTCCATTTGTAATCCTTTGAAAATTTGATTTCCTTCAAGTTTCTTCTAAAATTTGCAACTCAATTTGAGTCCATTCACCTTACTATCCTTGTATAAGTACTTGATTCCTTCAGAAAAGTTATTTTCGTAGTATTTTCTTCCCTTGACAGAATTTTCAGGACCCTACAAATTACCTCCATCAGAATGGGGTCCATTAAGAACGAAAAGAGAACTATTATGATGTAGAAGCAGTCCAGAACTGAAATAGTTAATTATAGAACAGATAAGCTGGGTAGGAGAGGACCACACCTATATATAAAGTCCCATGTCATTTTCCTTTAACCATTTATTTTGGTGTAAAGTGATCTCGACTTCTCTGGTTTCCTCAGCATTTTCATACCGTGCATCTTGAGAAAGTCCTTTTTCACAAATCACTTCATACATGTCGCGAACTGAACATTTCACAATTTATCTACCCTCAAACGGATTTTCAGATTTCAAAAATGGATTTGTGGAATTTTAAAATTAAAATCTGGATTCCAAGTAGAAGAACTCTATGCTAATTTGTGTCTGCATACTAAGCTTGGACTGGCGAACCAAACTTTAAGAATTAATACGAACTTAAACTCTTAATCCTCAATCTTTGAAAATGAACTTAATGGGTCCTAGGTTTGCGGTATCCACCATCCATGAACCCTTATTTTTGAATTTCAATTCTATGTGGGCTGGTGCATTGTGGCTGGTTCTCGTTCCATGGGTGTACGTGGTGTAACTCTCCCAAATACCATAGAAGTACGTGAGAATTGATTTTTCACATCATGCAGTATGTGGAATGTGCCTACTGCGTACCATTTCCAAGAAAAATACATGGAGCTCTATGTAGACATATTTTTTAGTCCTTTATATATTCTTTCGTATCCTTTATCCAAATATTATTGTACTAAATTTTTAGTGTCTTTTGGATCCTCCAGTGTAGGATACAATGGCTTCTCCATTGGATACCACTAACATTACTGCTTATTTTAAGGCTAGTACTACTACCCCTCTTTCTAATGCTGATGATAAATTGAAGAACATGGTGGCTTTGGTTGATGAAAAAATTATGGTCATTCCATTTCAACAATATCTGGAAAATCTGCTTACAACGATCCAACGAGAGTACCCAACTTCAAACATGATTCTTTATTATGGGTTTGGTCTATTGTCTGATATAGTGATCCCAATGCCAAATCTGAATAATCATCCTACTACTTGGATAGTTAATACCTATATTTTGAAGGCATTTATTTCCTCTAAGGGAAGGTACCTTTAGAGAGACACTACCTCTAGGTCCTTGCTAAACTGCATACCTAAAAATTTAGAGGGAGTGCAGCAGAAGCCCGACCGAATGACCCACTATTACCAGAGCATTGTGCAGAAAGCTACATAAAATGAGAAGCATGGTTGGTAATACTGATGGGATCTTCGCTTTAGAGGCTCATTTGGCTTGGACTGGGGGTGGCCTTTTTGGGATCTCTAGAGTTTCAAAGAATTCCAAACCAAGATGCAGACTGTGGGACTATTTGAGGCTTATTGGGTTTCACATAAATACACCCACCATACTACTGCCCTTATTTTACAACTCCTAAGCTGGTGGAGTCCAGACACCAATACCTTCCATTTGACCCACATGGAGGTCAGTATGAGTCTTTAGTACATTCAGCTAATCTTGGGAGTCCCAATTATTGGGGACATGTATGATGAGTTCCTATCTCCCTCCTCTATTTTGCATGATGAGGAAAGAACCCCTCCTTTATCTAAGAAACTCATCGTTCAAGCGAAGACACTCTTGAGGGAAATCAATAATTGTCTGAAGTAGGACGTTCCCTTTGAGGATTGGTTAGGTAATTTTGTTAATCATACTGTTCTAGAGCCTGATACACATAGACCGTGGGCCTGTCCTACCAAAACCACCTGGAGGCAAGCAGGTACTTACTGGACCACCCTAGAAGAGGTGGATTTTCAGAAATGGGGTTGAGGGATAATCCCTAACGTTGATTGATTATTTTGACTAGTAACTTTCTTGGCCATGTTTATGGGAAGGTGGGTCTTACCAGTGTGGGAGTCTGGTGGTGTAAAAACATCAAATTTTATCATGGACACTCATTTGGCCACTGAGAGGTGTATGAATTTAGTTATCCCAGTGTTGTCCATGATTTACCACCTACTAGGTTGAATAAATGAGGGGGCACCTTATTGGTTGACTAGGACCTTCCAAATTCTTTGGGGATGGATGGGATTCCACATAAGAGGTTATTTCTTCATCAATTTCTTACCAATTTCACATTCCACTCTCTAACCACATCTTCATACCACCATCAGGGTCATTCCGGCGACTTGGGATTCACAGGATAAGAAAGAGGAGAAAACCGAAAATAACAAGCATGACTTAATGGATTGTCTCAAAATTTATGAATTTTTATATTATCAACCTTATGATTCCTCAACTCGTACTATTACAAATAATGAATTTTAGGACTTTGTTTACTAAGGTTACTTTATTTATTTCATAGAAGGAATCCTGGTTGCCCATATCGTAAGGGAGGTTATTTTCGAGGGATATGCACCCTTCCAATTTAGTCGTCAATTTAATTGTGTCTAGAAGTTATTCCTCCTACTATGAACAATTCTCATTTGGAGAAACATTTGATGACATCCTGTCAACTATGGCTAATGTTTACCCGGTAAGACACCCAGTTCGTGGCTAGACATCTAGAAATTGGGGATTTTGTGCTCTTCTTTACCAAAGACTATGTTTAGGCATGTGTTAAATCATATTTTGAAGTCCAATTAGGAAAACTGGTGCCTATTGTGACAACTTCCAAGGAATATAGGGAAAATGGAAATGAGAAACAAAAGGGTGTTTTTGAACACTCTCGACTGGGAAAAGTTCTATGAAGGTCACTTGGCTCCCCCTGAGAAAAATTGTGAAATATGGGATTGTGACTTCACAGGCAGCCAAACAAGATTATGAGGCAGATACCAGAAGTCCATCATCCATTCCTATGGAGGCCAAATTTTCAATGGCCTGGAGGCAAAGGGACCTACTAAAAGGCCATTAATCTACCCACGACTGGTCCCCTCATGATTTATGACAGCTCCTCTAAACTAGGGAAGTTTCTCTTACTAGCATTGGATAGGTTCCAGGACCTGCTAACCTTTCTTTTGATGAGGATCCATATAGTTTGAGTTGCTACCTTAAGGACCTTGATACCCTCATCCACTCATGAAGTGGTCGTTGCAAGTACTCGCATTGGGTACTTGCCATGCTTTGACCAGAAAACATTGATGAGGATGATGATTTCGTTGGCTCACCTATTAGAAATGCCATTGAAAAATCCTATTATTTTCTCCCATTGTATCATAAACATTCCCCTTATCGAGGTCCTTATTTTTTAGGGACACTTGAGAAAAGTATTCAGTTTTTGAAACCCACCCTTCTCCCTTGAACCGATTCTCCAACTCTGGCCATCCCAATCATGGCTACATTTCTAGACACCTAGAGAGTCTGGTATGACTTGAGGGTGAGAGACTCAAATTAATATATATGGAGGATTCTTCCAGAGGGAATTTTTTGACCTTTTGGGATTTGGGGGAGCCATTTATCCTTCTATAATTTTATCCGAAGAAGAACCTAAGGAGGTGGTTTCCTACTTGAATGAAATGAACAAGTGTCTCCACACTCTTGCAAATAGTCAGTATTGGTCAGACTACATGGCATTGATGGAAGTACTCCTATGGCTGATGAGAGAGGTTTTATTTAAAACCTCTAAACATAAATTCTTTTGATGTGGATATGCTAAATATTACCCCTCCCTTTTATTTTTCAGGGGCCTGTAGGGTCTTAGGAAAATGATTTTTTCTTTAATTTATTCTCTTGGAAGTACTTTAGTTGGGGAGTGCTCCCTATCAATGGTAGGGGGTACTGTGGAAGGATCCCATAGAGCCCAAGAACACATGTAATTGGTCATTACATACCCTTCTAGGGAATTTCCTCCTCCATATCCTCTTGGAGATATTATTAAGGAGTTATACCCCCGAATATCAGAGAAAGGCAAGAAAGCCTCCAAGTTGTCAAAGCGTATTCGAAGGGGAATCACAAGTAATTGTCTGTCCACTTGGTGATTGTACCAAGTAACCTTATCTTGTTGACTCAATGATACATATATGCACATTGATGTAGGGCCTATCGGTAACCAGATGATGACCGCTCAGGCATCTACAGCTCCTATCCCTTTTAGGGTAGAAGAAGGTTCGCCATCTTTTGCAGTTAACCGAAACAGGGAATCATAGCCATATGAAGAGGCCGGGGGAGATATTGACCCCCAAGTGTTCCTTATCCCAGTCAAACAATCTATACCCAAATAATATACGGATATATAGAAGTTTAGGGCTCACTAGACCATGTTAATACAACTCTCATGGAGAGAGACAAGGTAGTCTTTATAGCAGGGGTTGAGTCCAGTGGTGAGCCCCAAGCCTTGATAGATTTTTGAGGGGATTAAAATATCGAAGAGACAATAAATCTTGATAGAACTGTATTTTTCCATATAGAGGGAGTCACTATAGAGATTGATATTCCACCTGCACATAGTGGCACTACTGAAGTTACAATTGGGGAGGATAATGTTCCGACCCCTGAAAATTTGGAGTGGGATATCGTGCCCTATTTTACAGTTATATAATGGGTATGTTTCCTGCCCCCATGATTTAGGGATCAGTACCCTAATATAAAATTACTATCCCTACATGACTTATATTAACCAACAACCTTCTGCTGGCCACCTTGAGATATACTGTTTTGGCACAGCATGGCCCCGGGTCTTTAGTATTCTTGTGTATCCATGGAGCGCAACTAATGATTGAAGATGTAGAACCACCTTCTTTAGATAGTGGTACTGATATTAGGGTCATATGTACTGAATAATTCTCCTACTTATCCTCAGAATTACAACCAAAAGCCTTGGTAATAGTGGTGGACACCCCCATTTTTTCATCCATTACCATTACCAGAGAAAAGGTCATTGCAGGGCTGGGATGCATTATAGCTGCTGGATCTAGTCCCTCTCTTATGACATTCATTCCTGACTACATTTCGTCATCAGGGAGTGACTCTGAGACCTATCAAGAAATATTGTCCGATCATCATCTCATTCGGAAAAAGGTTTTGATGAACATTTGGAGATTAATTTTTCATACCCCATTGGATCAGATTCTAGTGAAATTTCCAAAGTTACACCGCCAGTTTTTGGTCTTGGGTTTGGGTGGATTTGATTATCATGGTATTCATGATATAGTAAGGCAGGTGGTAACTTCTCAAGATGCAATTGGTATGCTTGAATATCAACCTTCTATGGAAGATTTGACGAATTATCTTGTTGCTACATGGAAAATTCTCATTGAAAAGGATACCAATCATGTTGGAACGGTTTCAAGGTTGCAGAAAAAACTCATGAAGAAAGAGTCTTTGATAGAACAAATTAACTATGAAGTGGAGAAACAAAGACAGAAACTGGAGTATCTCAAACTTGAGTGGGCTCAAGATGTAGCCGCTGTCGAGGAGAGGCGATGGAAAATTAAAAAAGGATAAAGGACCAAACTCCAATCCATGAGGGATGCGGAGGCACTGTGGGAAAGCACACAATTTGCGACTATGAATTTATTGAAGATTCTCTAAACTATTGAGGATTCATATCAATCATTGATGAAACTATATGACTCTGCCAAAAGTATCTTGTAAAGATACTATCTTTCTTTCAAAGAGAGTCTCTTGGTTGTGGATGCCCACCATATATTTTTATGAAATACAATGGAGCTAATTTTCCTTTGGATTTTTCTTATTTTCCATTTCCTATCATATATATTGACCACAAAACATAATTTCGATCAGGTATTAATTTAAAACCATGACCAGTAATCTTGAAATAATCATCTCAGTCTCTAATTTCTTCCTGATCTGCAGGACTCAGCATACATAGTTCGACTAATGCTATGATTTTATGGAATAAACTCAAAAACTTTTCTGTATTTTTTCTTATTACCCTAATTTTTTCCAAATAATTCTTGATAAAGGTTTAGCGGGAATAAATTGACTTTTTCTTAGGCCACTCATTATAGGTTTTTGACCTAACAAGCTTTACATCTCTTTTAATGGCTCAAAAATTTTTATTGAGAGAATACTCATATTTTACCTAGAGGTGATTTTTGTAGATTTTCTCTCTAAAAAGTATGGAATCTTTTTTGCTGGAAGCTCACTGTCCTGACAATCAAACTTATTACTAATATTTTAGGTCAAATATCTTTGACCAAACATAATGAGGCAGGGCTTTAATCTGGGATCATTAGCTGGGAATGCACTAATATCCTTCAAACATGGATTAAATATTTTTCTTAACCATAAAGTTTTGAATTTTGGATATGCATGAGGCTCAGAAGTCATTTTAGGCATACAGAGGTATGAAATGACTATCCTGGGGATGAATTTTCCTTTTATTGATGGATGTTTTGTTGGTGACATATACAAATCCACATGGGTATGATGTATATAGTCAAACAAATGTGTCCATAGGAGAGTGGCCTTCCATCTCCGATAGTTTGGTAGGGTTTTCAACACATTGAATTTATTTTGATGTTTGGAGCCATAGTGGGTGTCTGATCTAACTAATGAAATCCAAATATATTAGGGACATTAATATTGGCTTTGAGTGGGAATATTTCTCCGCACAGTTCTTACTTTCTTAAGGGGGAGCTTGTGAGTGGTCGGTTTAGTTAGAAATCCTTTTTTTGTCAGGGGAACTTGGGATGAGAAAGGTATGTAAGCTGTTATCTAGGGGTTTTCCAGCTCCATGGGTGTGAAGAAACCTGAATGTCATCCAAGAATATGTAAACTGTAAAGGACTCTCCTAAGAACAAATTTTACTTTGATTGACAGCCATTGTGTAGTCCATATATGATAAGTCTTCGGGGCATGATATGCATAGTCAGAAAAAGGTGTCTACAAGATACTAGTCCTCCATTTTCAATGATGATGAAGAGCTATGGAGATTTGAAACTTTATGAACACAGTATGTGACATTTGAAAAGGGGTGAACCCTAACATGAAAAGGGCCTTTTAGCTGAACTTTTTCGGTAAACCCAAAAATGTGTGGGGGAACTCTCTTTTTCTATGCGGGTCATCTTTAAGAATATGGATGGGGAGTCTTTAGAAACCTCAAAAGAGACCGGAGATGAATTGGGAAAATATGCTCTAATATATCTAGTATGTGTGTAGGAAGGAAAATGTAAACAATGAATTTGAGGGCACATGAATAAGGAGGGTTGGTATGAGGCTTGGAAGCCATTGGGTGTATTGAGAGAGGAGAGGACTCTCCTAGGGACGATTTTTTTTTATTCATGATCGTTTTGTAGGAAACATATACAAATCCATCGGGGAATGATGTGCATAGACAAAAAAAATGTGTTCGTAGCACACTGGACTTCCATCTTAGATGGCCATGGAGGGTTATGGGGATTCAAGATCACTCAGAGCACAGAGTTTGAGGTGTGGAAGACATGTATCTGGATACATTGGAGACATTTGAGCTTAAATTTACTCATAGATTTAGGTATCCTTTCTGTAGATATGACTCATATACAGGGTGAGCCATTCATCACATCTTTAGGGCACCCCATAATTTAACATCATATGGACAGGATTTAAGGTTCCTTACGGGGAAGGGAACTATGACATGCCTTTTAGGACCATGCTATTCGGACCATATTCCTGAACTGTCTTACCATAATTCCACGGTGGATATCTTTCTAAGATCCATAATCTCATGTGAGATATGCTCGGGGTGAGAAACAAGGGATTTTGAGTATTCCATGCCATTACCTAAGAACTATAAAACTCAACTTTAGAGGGAACTTTAGGATTAAACCATTTAATGGTAGTTTAACATCATACAACAAGGACAATTTTGGCCTTGCAGTTTAATGTTGTGTGGTGAGGACATGATGCTATGCAGTTTAGAGTCATGCAGAGAGGAAGATTATGCTATCATTAATATATTTAATAGATTTGAGTTAATTGAAATCTGTATGTTCTAGAATTACTTAGAAATGAGTGATGATAGAGGGTGGAAACCATATTTCTAGGGGAAACATGAGTTAATAGGGATGACATGGGGCTTGGAATCCATCAGGCGTACCAAGATGGGAGAGGTCTCTCCTAGGGACTAATTTTCATTTGATTGACACTATTTTTGTGGGTAACATATGCAGAGCCACCAGGGCATGATGTGCATAGCCAAACAAAGGTTTCTATAAGACACTAGCCTTTTATACCAGATGTGTAACACCCCAATCTTCCACGATACACTTCCCTTTGAATAATACAGTAGCGTGTGTTGTACGCAACTTCGAGTTCTAACACACACACCACAACCAATCAAACTAGCCATTATGAATAGTAATACCCACTTTTTGAAAATTTATAAATTTTATCTTACAAAATGGACTTCGTTTTTGGATTCGAAATATCTAAATTAGCCTAGGGTGAAATTTTGGTATTTTTCTGAAAACTTTAAATTTTTGATGAATAGTGAAAAAACACTAAGTTATAGTTTAAAACCAAATTTTTATTTAAATAATTATTTATTTTATTTAAATTTAATTAAGGTAAAAATAGATAAATAATACCAATATAAGTTCAAATTAATTCATTTGAGTTAGTTTAGAATAATTTTAAATATATAAAAATTTTATTGTACTTTTCACCGTCTTTTACCCACCTCCTGGGAGAATTTGGAAAGTCACATAAAACATAATTTTACCGCTTCTGTGAGTGGAATTTTGAAAATTAGAGATACATGGTTAATATCAAGGAGTAAAATTTTGTTCAATGAGATGAAAATAATTTTTGGTGAAAAGTAACTTTTTACTTTTATTTACCACAGTTAAAAGTAAATAGGGTAAATAAGGGTAACAATGATATTAATATTACCCTAACACATGTCCTAGTTCTATTGGAAAAGTGTATATAGACCAAAAACAACCTTAGTAATAAAATATTATCATTTAGATCCACATGGATTAGATTAGAACATTTATTAATATTTAATTCAAAGAAGAGTTAAAAGAGTTAAAATCAAAGTTTATTTACTAAAACATTTTTAATATAGCTTTATACATAAGATAAATTCGATTTTAAACATTAATTAGAAATATAATGATATTTCCTACATAATGTTATTTTATTTATAATTTTTAGACATTAAATAATTTAATTTATTTATGACAAAATAGTGATTCAGTAATTACCTAATTAATAAAATATTGAAATAATTGATATTATAAATATCAAAATAAATGTAATTTGAGAATTTTTATGAATTACACTAATTTTCAAGGTTAATATGACATATTAGGATTGGTTATATAAATTTTTATCGAAGTAATAATGCTTTTATAAAATTATCAAAAACAAAATACCCAATAGTGTCAAAATTGACACAAAAGAGTTTTTAAAACAAATATTATATTATTAATTTATATTCTATTCCTAAAAATCTATTTTTCTGTCAAAGTACTTGTATCATGATAGGTGTATCATTAATGGACCACTTGGGTGTCTCTTTGATATATATAGTATGTTTATTAACTATATAATATAAAAATACAAAGTGACATGGTAAATGTTAAACTAATTAACTAAGAGTTAAAACTAAAAGATAAAGTTAATATAGTGACCCAAACCTATATAAAACCTATTTGTTGAGTGATTTTAGATCTATAACCACCTTAACCTTTAAATAATCCACTTTGTAGCCATTATAAACCAAATATGAATTTATTATAAAATAATATTTCTACCTTTTCCAAAGGTACCCCTCACCCTTTTTATAAAAGGCACCCCCCTTCCCACTAATTCACACATTCAAATCCTTTTAGCTCCACCAAACCCTGCCCAAATACTCTCTCAACTTCCCTCAATTAGACCTAGAGTCCTTAGTTTGATCATAAGGCCAACCTAAGAAGCCCTTTTGATCAAATCAAAAGGAAGAACCCGATTAAGAGGTAATGTTTTCACCACCATCTTTCAAGTTCATTTCTTCTTCAACTTCTTCTTTCTCTGTTATTACCATTCTAAAATAATAACTCTAGTATATTATATATACTGGAATTTTATTATAAATATGGTACAACCATATTTCATATTCTATCCATCCTTTGAATGACATGTCACTATATGTGCGTACGTACGACTTACCGTCTCCACATCGTGGTGTAATTGTTATTCAATAAATTATTATTTGGATGGGTATAATAATGATGTGTAATTCATGTAAATAATAAATATAACATGATAATGATTCTGTATATATTATATACCATCCAATTATATATTATTTTAATATCAAAAGAATGATATTGTCGCTCGTGCGTACATACGGACTACCGTCTCCACGAACGCGATGAGATTCATTCCTCATCATATCCATTCAAGACTAATTATCATTTAATGATTAAAAATAATTTTTATGGTCTTGATATCATTCTAGATATGAATATGATATAACCTATCCATAAAAAACACGACTTATGTAACAAAACATATAAAAGAAAATAAGTAAGTTAACACCCGAAAAAACGATAATACTAAGATATTATTAACAAATAAATGTTAAAAGATCATATATGATATCATATTAATGTTTATGATTCGTGTATTATTTAATAAAAATTATTTCACAATTATACAGGAGGTTAACCTACCCTCAACTAAGGAAAAGTACAAGGTAAGTGTTATTTCACAATCTCTTCATTATCCGAGTTTGTTTATATGAAATTATCTACTGGGACCTCTTTATCATCCACATCCAAGTTTATTAAGAATGTATTTCGAAACATTCTTACAATTTTACCGAATATGGGTTAAAGTCATTTATACCCTTTTTTGATGTTTTATAAGAAGTTTATAAAGTAATCTTTCTGTCGTTTTCCAAACAAGGTCCTTTTTAACCTTTTCGATAGACGTAAGGTAAGAATGTCTTTTTTAACTTATACGGAGGGTGCCACTATTTTACACCATTATAAAATCTTCGAAGCTTCCCTTATAATATTCTAAGAATATTTTCAAAGTAAAAGTTTTATTTTATAATTATGTGACTTTTAAATGATTTCAAAAAAGAGATATTCCTCTCAAATAGTTTTGATTTCATCTATGTCAACATCCTTTGATGGATTTTAAACTTATTTGAAGTTTTTTTTATTATGATAAAAATCATCCATATTGTATTGAAGGTATTGTGATATGTTTGACTGTGGATGTGTTATTTTTATACCATTAATGTTTTATGGAGAAAGTATTGACATTTCATATGCTATATTTAATACGAATGTTTATGTTATTTTTAAACCTATTCATATGAGGAATTCATTGGACTTAATAAGTGACGGCCGGAGCCCGCTATAGCTCCTCGATGCATCTGTAGGTCTCATGAGACAAACTAGTGTCCTGGAACAAGGATTTGAAAAAATCTTATTTGTAGTCTTGGCACGAGGACTTGACTATGTAGTTATGATAGTCTAGCACTATGCATTCCATCATTATGAAAGTGGTTTTTGATATTGCATGCGATTATTCTACTAGTAGAATAACCACGTGAATAAGTAAATGTAATTATTTCATTTTATTTTTGTCATATTATACTGAAGTTCAAGTTTAAAAGGCTTTTGTTTTAGTAATACATTGCCTTAATTTTTTATGCTTATTTATGAAATTTTCCGCTATATTTTTATCCTTACTGAGCATCTGAGCTCACCCCTTTAAATGTTTTATTTTTACCAGGATGTGAAGAAGTAATTTATGAATGACCTGCATGAATAGTATGAGGGAATATGAAGACAAGATGTTGTTGTAGTTTTTTTAACTTAATGATTTAATGTAAAACTTTATGAATGTATCTAGTTATTCCAAGGCTACTAAACTAATTGGGCTTTCGAGACTTGATCTTTCTTGTGATCATGCCAATGTTATTTAATAATGCACCGACTCTGGGTAACTGGGGTCGGGGCGTTACAGTTGGTATCATAGGAAGTTTAGTACAAACCATGGAAGCTAGATTTAGGTAAACTCTGATTAGAGCACATGTATCTAAGATATACTTTGAGGATTAGTATAGAAGAAATTCGTAGAATTATGGTATTGTAGAGATTCTATGAGTTTTACGAGAAATATATCCTTGTCTGGATATGATTAGGTAGAGGCGGCTCTGGAACAGATGTACCTAGGGGTAAAACCCAAAAACACCACTTTGAACTAGACTCGAACGGGAACTGGTGCATGACAACAGGCCTTGATGCACTCTTGGTTACGACACTCTCGGGGGATATTCTTAGGATAACTCTCATTTTCTTTAAAAATAATTATGAAGGGTTTATGAGTATATAATTTCTCAATGAAAACATTTTTATTATTATAGATCATATCCATTATTAGTTTAATTTATGTTAAGTGTTTTTATAGGTATGGAATTATGTATTTTGATTCATAAACTGATCTAGTTTATGCCATTGTTTAGGAATGACACCTAGTGGAATAAATGGAAACCGTATCAATGTACACACTTCATGTAGGGATTTCCCTCCTGCTCAAGATAATTATAGTGGAGCTGGTGATGCAACTGGTGTTGATCAGATAATCGCCATACTGGGACAACTCACTCAGGTTATGAATAATAACCTTACCCATATGGAGCACCCTGATCCTTAGCGTGGAGGATCAATGTTAGATCGCTTCATGAGGAAACAACCACCAACGTTCAATGGGAGTACAAATCCCTTAGTAGCTGAGCAATGGATAATTTCCCTAGAGAAAATATTTCAGGCTTTGAGGAGTAGTGAAAGGGAAAAATTTATCATGGTAGTCTACCGCCTCACTGGATATGCTGATCAATGGTGATCCTTGATTCAAAACATTAAATAAGATGATGAAGTATGAAATATGGAATGGAGGGAGTTCAAAGATATGTTTTTAGAAAAATACTTTCCTCGTGACCATCAAGCAGATATAGAAAGACAATTTCTGAGTCTAAGACAAAAGGAGGATGAGAATGTCGCAAAGTATGAGGATAACTCTATAAGGTTAGCAAGGTATTCTAGAGATTATATACATAACCCAAGAAGTAAGATTGATCGTTTCATTGATGGGTTAAAACCATTTATCTGTCGATAATTAGTCTCACAAACCTTCTCTTCATATGAAGACATTTTCTCATGTGCTATCAAGACAGTGAAGGAATTCTCTAAGTCTGATGAAATTAAAGCAAAGCAAGAGAAGAAGAGATCTACTGATGAATCTGGGAATGAAAATAAGGGGAAGAAGGGGAAAGTTGAATATCCATCTTGTAGTAAATGTGGTAAGAAACATCCCGGTACTTGCTTAAAAGGAATGGGTGTCTGTTACAAGTGTGGTGAAAAAGGCCACCATGCTCATGATTGTAAGGGGAATAAGGAAGCTACCGATGTCCAATGCTACAATTTTAGGGAGATGGGACATTATAAAAATAAATGTCTTTAGCGTCAGGGGAGCTTATCTCAGAAAAGTCCAAGGGATCAAGGCCAAGCTTATGCTATCACTACTATTGAGGTAGAAGCTCTGAATGACGTGGTTGCAGGTAATTTAATGGTTTCCTCAAGTTTAGAAAATGCATTATTTGATTCTGGATCATCACATTGTTTCATATCTTCCCAGCTCGCTAAGAAAATTAGATATTTCCAATTTGATTTAACAAGGGATTTTTCAGTTAAAACTCTGAAGGGAAGTATCATTGTAATAATGTTTTGTGAATCAATCCCCAGTAGAGAACATAAATTTTCTTTATCCGCTGATCTCATCATCATACCTATGATTGAATTTGATATAATCCTTGGTATGGATTGGATTTTGGACCATGATGCAAAAATTTATTTTAAGAAGAAGGAGGTTGCTATTTTTTATGATGATGATAAGGAACACCTTATCTTTAGAGCAGAATTGTCACCACCTAATTCTCATCTAGATCCACCCCCAGTAGCTCAACTAAAGATCACACGTAAAGGGGTTAAATTTGTTTGGATAAAATAGTGTGAAGAATTTTTTGAAGAAATTAATAGAAGATTAGTCAATTCTCCTATATTGACTCTACCACCGGGGAATGATGGGTTTGTTATTTATAGTGATGCATCAATGAAAGGACTTGGTTGTGTCCTTATGCAGAATGATAAGGTTATTGCCTTTTCATCACAATAGCTAAAAATTAATGAGAAAAACTACCCTACTCATGATCTTGAGTTAGCTGCTGTATTCATTACTTTGAAGATATAGAGACATTTTCTCTATGGTGAAAAATGTGAGATTCATACTGATCACAAGAGTTTGAAGTATATTTTCTCACAGAAATAACTCAACATGAGGCAAAGGAGATGGATGGAACTAATCAAGGATTATGATTTCACGATACAATACCACTCGGAGAAGGAAAATAAGGTGGCAGATTCTTTGATCAGAAAAGATCATGGAGTTTTGAACATGATGATAATTAAAAGGGATCCTATTTTCATTGATCTAGTGAAGATGGATATGGGAATTACAGTGGAAGGTGATACATCGATACTTTTTCAAATGGTTTCCAAACCATATTTACAAGGAAGGATAAAGAGTTCTCAGATCGATGATGAAGAGTTTAAAAAGAAGATTAAAGCTATGAATGATGGAAGATTGAAAGACTTTGTGTATAAAGACGGAATTTTAAAAATTGGGAAGAGGCTTTGTGTTCCCGATATATCTGATCTGAAAAGGGAATTGTTAGATGATGCTCATAGATCAAATTTCTCTATACACCCTAGGAGCACCAAAATGTATAGAGATTTGAAGGAACATTTTTGGTGGGACAACATTAAGAGGGAGATTGCTTATTTTGTTTCAATATGTATGGTTTGTCAACAAGTGAAAACTGGAAGGCAACAACCTGGAGGATTCATGCAACCTATTCCCATACCAGAGTGGAAATGGGATAATATCATGATGGACTTTGTCGTGGGACTAACAAAGACTCCTAGAAGGAACAATGCAATATGGGTTATTGTTGATCGTCATACCAAGTTGGCACATTTTCTTGCTATAAGAGAAGATCTACCACTGGAACGTCTAGCAAGACAATATATTAATGAAGTTATGAGACTTCATGGAGTACCCCTATCGATTATTTCTGATTGTGATCCCCATTTTACTTCAAGATTCTGGAAGAGTCTTCAGAAGGCCATGGACACTGAACTTCATTTGATCTATGCCTACCACCCTCAAATAGATGGACACTGAACTTCAGGGTATGTGGGATCAATATTTACCTCTGGTATAATTTTCCTATAACAATAGCTTCTATTCGAGTATTCAAATGGCACCATATGAAGCATTATACAGAAAGAGATGCCGCACACCAACTTGTTGGGATGACTTTGGTGAAAGAAAACTTGTATTCCCAGAACTGGTGGAGGAAACGATGGAGAAGGTTAAGGTAATCCAAAACCACATCAAAGCAGCTCAAAGTAGGAAGAAGAGCTATGCTGACAACAAAAGGAAGGATTTGGAATTTCAGGTAGGAGATCATGTTTTCTTGAAGGTATCTCCATGGAAGGGAGTTATACGTTTCGGCAAGAAAGTAAAATTGAGTACCAGGTACATCGGACCTTTCTAAATTCTAGAGCGAATTGTGGCTGTAACTTACTGTTTGGAAATGCCGCCAAGTCTCTCCAAAGTTCACGATGTGTTCCACATATCACTGTTGAGGAAATACATGCCTGACCCAACACATGTACTCACCTATGAGGAATTAGAACTGGAACCCGATCTATCTTATTGTGAAGAGCCCATCTAGATTCTTGACATGAGAGAACAAGTACTGAGAAACCGGACGACTCGTCTGGTAAAGGTTTTGTGGAGAAACCATAAGATGGAAGAGGCAACGTAGGAACCCGAGGAACTTATGATGAAGAACCACCTGAGCCTTTTCATGTGATAGCATTCTAGAAATTTAGAGGATGAAATTATTTGAAGGAGGGGAGAATGTAACACCCCATGCTTCTGTGGTACACTTCCCTTTGAATAATACAGTAGCATGTGTTGTACGCAACTTCGAGTTCTAACACACACACCACAACTAATCAAACTAGCCATTATGAATAGTAATACCCATTTTTTGAATTTTTTTAAATTTTATCTTTCAAAATGGATGTCGTTTTTGGATTCAGAATATCGAAATTAGCCTAGGGTGAAATTTTGGTATTTTTCTGAAAACTTTAAATTTTTTATGAATAGTGAAAAAACACCTAGTTATAGTTTAAAATCGATTTTTATTTAAATAATTTTTTATTTTATTTAATTTTAATTAAGGTAAAAATAGATAAAAAATACCTATATAAGTTCAATTTAATTCATTGGAGTTAGTTTATAATAATTTTAAATATATAAATCTTTTTTTTAACTTTTCACCATCTATTACCGACCTCCTAGGAGAATTTGGAAATTCACATAAAACTTAATTTTACTGCTTCTATGAGTGGAATTTCAAAAATCTGAGAGACACGATTAATATCAAGGAGTAAAATGTGGTTTAATGAGATGAAAATAATTTTTGGTGAATAGTAACTTTTTACTTCTATTTACCAGGATTAAAAGTAAATATGGTAATTAAGGGTAAAATGATATTAATATTACCCTAACAGATGTCCTAATTCTATTGGACAAGTGTATCTCGACCAAAAACAACCTTGGGAATAAAATATTATCATTTAGGTCAACTTGGATTAGATTAGGACATTTATTATTATTTAATTCAAAGAAGAGTTAAAAGAGTGAAAATCAAAGTTTATTTACTAAAACCTTTTTAATATAGGTTTATACATAAGATAAAGTCGATTTTAAATATTCATTAGAAATATAAAAGGATTTCCTACTAAATTTTATTTTATTTAAAAATTTTAGACATTAAATAATGTAATTTATTTATGACACAATGGTGATGCAGTATTACCTAATTAATGAAATATTAAAATAATTGATATTATAAATATCAAAATAAATGTAATTTGAGAATTTTTATGAATTAAACTAATTCTATAGGTTAATATTACATATTAGTATTGGTTATATAAATTTTTTTCGAAGTAATAATTCTTTTATGAAAGTATCAAAAACAAAATACCCAATAGTGTCAAAATTGACATAAAAGAGTTTTTAAAAGAAATATTATATTATTAATTTATATTATATTCCTAAAAAATCTAAGGTTTGTCCAAAGGACTTGTATCATGATAGGTGTTTCATTAATGGACCACTTGGGGGTCTCTTGGATGTATATAGTACGTTTATTAACTATATAATATAAAAATACAAAGTGACATGGTAAATGTTAAACTAATTAACTAAGAGTTAAAACTAAAAGATAAGGTTAATACAGTGACCAAAACCTATCTAAAACCTATTGGTTGAGTGGTTTTCGACCTATCACCACCTTAATATTTAAATAATCCACTTTGGAGCCATTATAAACCAAATATGAATTTATTATAAAATAATATTTCTAGCTTTTCCAAAGGTTCCCCTCACCCCTCTTATAAAAGGTCACTCCCCCTTTTCACTAATTCACACATTCAAAGCCTTTTATCTCGGCCAAAACCTGCCCAAATACTCTCTTAAATTCATTTTAATTGACCTAGAGGCCTTTGTTTTATCATAAAGCCATCCTAAGTATCCCTTTTGATCAAATCAAAAGGAATAACCCGATTAAGAGGTAATGTTTTCACCACCCTCTTTCAAGTTCCTTTCTTCTTCAACTTCTTCTTTCTTTGTTATTCCCATTATAAACTAATAAATCCAGTATCTCATATATACTATGATGTTATTATAAATATGGTACAACCATATTCGGTATTTTATCCATCCTTTTAATGACATGTCACCATACATGCGTACGTACGGCTTACCGTCTCTACGTTGGGGTGTCATTGTTATTCAATAAATTATTATTTGGATGGGTATAATAATGATGTGTAATTCATATAAATAATAAATATAACATTATAATGATTCTGTATATATGATATACCATCCAATTATATATTATTTTAATATCAAAATAATGATATTGTCGCTCGTGCGTACATACAGACTACCGTCTCCACGAACACGATGTGATTCATTCCCCATCGTATCCATTCAAGACTAATTCTATTTTAATGATTTAAAATAATGTTTAAGGACTTGATATAATTATGGATATGAATTAGATACAACCTATCCATAACAAACATGACTTACGTAACAAAACATATCAAAGAAAATAAGTAAGTTAACACCCGAAACAATGATAATACTAAGATATTATTAACAAATCAATGTTAAAAGATAATATATGATATCATATTAATGTTTACAATTCTTGTATAATTTAATAACAATAATTTCACAATTATACTGGAGTTTAACCTACCCTCAACCAAGGAAATGTACAAGGTAAGGGTTATTTTACAATCTCTTCATTATCCGAGGTTGTTTATACGAAATTATCTACTGGGACCTCTTTATCATCCACACCCATGTTTCTTAAAAATGTATTTTAAAACATTCTTACTATTTTACTAAATATAGTTTAAAGTCATTTATACCCTTGTTTGAAATTTTATAAGAGGTTTATAAAGGAATCTTTCTGTCCTTTTCCAAACAAGGTTCTTTTTACCCTTTTCGACAGAATTAAGGTAAGAATGTCTTTTTTAACTTATACGGAGGGTGCAGCTATTTTCCACCGTTATGAAATCTTCGAAGCTTCCCTTAAAATCTTCTAAGAATATTTTCAAAGTAAAAGTTTTATTTTATAATTATGTGACTTTTAAATTATTTCCAAAAAAGAGATATTCCTATCAAATAGTTTTGATTTCATCTATGTCAACATCCTTTGATGGATTTTAAGCTTATTTGAAGCTTATTTATTATGATACAAATATTCTATGTTTTATTGAAGGTTTTGTGATATGTTTGACTGTGGATGTGTTATTTTTATACCATTCATGGTTTATGGAGAAAGTATTGACATTTCATATGCTAGTTTTAATACGAATTTTTATGTTATGTTTAAACCTGTTCATATAACGTATGCATTAGATTTAATAAGTGACGGGTGGAGTTAGATATAGCTCCTCGATGTATCGGTAGGTATCATGAGATAAACTAGTGTCTTGTCACAAGGCCTTACAAAAATCTTATTTGTAGTCTTGGGATGAGGCTTTGACTATATGGTTATGATTGTCTGGCATTATGCATTCCATCATTATGAAAGTGGTTTTTGATATTGCATGTGATTATTTGACGAGTAGAATATCCATGTGAATAAGTAAATGGAATTATTTCATTCTATTTTTTCCATATTATGCTGACGTTCATGTTTAAAAGGCTGTTGTTTTAGTTATACATTTCCTTAATTGTTTATGATTATTTATGAAAGTTTCCGCTATATTGTTATCCTTAATGAGCATCTGAGCTCACCCCTTTCAATATTTTATTTTTCCCAGGATGTGAATAAGTAATTTGTGAATGACCTGAAGGAATAATATGAGAGAATATAAAGACAAGATGTTGTTGTAGTTTTTTTACTTAATTATGTAATTCAAAACTTTATGAATGTATCTAGTTATTCCAAGGCTACTAAAATAATCGGTCTTTCGAGACTTGATCTTTCTTGTGATCATGCCAATGTTATGTAATAATGCACCGAATCTGGGTAACTGGGGTCGGGGCGTTATAAGATGGACATGAATGATTATGGGGATCCATGTTTTCCCAGGGTATGGAGTTTGAAAAACGAGAAAGATGTGTCTCGGAATGGAGGAAATATCCAGATCATTATTACCCATGTACTACTAGAACTTTCACATAGATCTGACTCATATCTATAGGGGGAAGTAGGATATTTTGACTTATCATGAGTGGGGGCATGTGCGTGATCATGTAAAATTGACAATTGGGCCCCACATAACTCTTAATGAATTCTAAAGTTTATTGTCATGTGGTTAGTACCTTTCATGGACTCCCCATACAAGTCTAACCTACGCATGGGAAAAAGGGGGCATTTTTGGGTGGATGGGACAAGATACCAAATTCGGGCATTAATACGTGTCCTACAAGTGCAGGAATCAAGCTGCATGTAGTTATATATTTTCTCTATACCGATCTAGCTCAGACCATGTGTAAATAAATGTGAGGGAATTTATTCAATGACTGGGCCAAGATTCCGAATCTGGGAGTCACTACATATCCTGCAAGAGCAATAACCAAGATGTACATTGTTCTGAATGACCCCTATATCGATCTGGCCTGGTCCATGTGTGGGGACATTTTGTTTAAGTTGTTACAAGTTTTGGATATACCATATTTCCCTATAATCTGTTTTTGTAAGAGAATCCTTACCACTAATCCTAAGCTCACCTGAGTTGTACTCAATGTGAGAAACAAGAAGTGACAAGTGTTTCCTACGCCAGTGTGGGGGAGATAGAGGATATGATAGATGCATTTTTTTTGTGGGGGTTGTTCCAAGATCAAGGATAAAGGCATCAATATTTATATTGCGATGAAATTAATCAATTTGTATGTAGTTCTATGAGAGATCATGCAGTTTTTCGTTATGTGATTAGGACGCTTTGTGCCATACTGTTTAACGTCTTGCAGTGAGGACATGAGTCACTATTTAAGGTCATATTTCAAGGACGCGTTCCTCAAAGTTTAACATCAATAAAACAAAATTTTATTGAATTTTTTTATTGATAATAAATGATAAAATTTAATCACATTGTGTTAGATATATTTATTTATAAAATATTTTGGATTAGATCATTCATTTGAAAATTTGATTGAAATTCTTGTTTTACCCTTTATAGTGCACTATAGAATTTCAAAGATAAATAATTTTAGTATTTATTATATGAACTTGAAATTTTGTAACCGCGTTCATGAATTAATGGGATATGAATTTTTTTCATGACATTGGAGCTAAAACGTGCATTTGATTGGACTAAATGGACCTTGAAGTCAAATGTGGGCTGGACCCACCAGATTGGACATCAGTTCTGTATTTGGGCTATAAATGCTTCATATGAGTTTATATTGGGCCCCAACATTGAGAGGATCTCTCCAACCCAATTGTGAAAAAATAATTCTGCTGAAAAAATAGCTGGTTCATGCGTTTTAGATGTCAAATAGATGGTGCAAGTTAGATTAAAATATTTGTCTGAGATTCCCCTTTCACACTTGAAACCAATTTGAAACTAGCCTCCCCAACACTCTATAAATTTCTGTTTTTCTCAATTTTAGGGATTGGGAAATGAATTGAGAAGTTTATGGAAGAGGAAAAGTATATCCACTCTAATTTTCCAACCATTTCAATAAGGGTATCTCTTGAAGCAAGGATCCCCTAGACCAAGCCTTCTTCTTCTTCTTCTTCGTGTTGTAAAACTTTTGTTTGTGTAATAAACTCCTTAGTTATTCTTTAATTTATTCTATTTTCATATGTTTTGTTCATTTAACTTCCTAATTATTCTTCCTATTTGGGTAGTAATTCAAGAGTAGGAATGATATAGGGTTATACCCTTTCTAAACTCTTACGAAAGAAAAAGGTTTCTACGATGACTACATCGCCCATGGAAGTGTAGTTTGTTTTAGTAATTGATCTACCTCTAACCTTCTTCATTCATTTATTTTGAATCAATGAGATACTATAATTAAATTAATAGGATCTATGAATTTAGTTTTTAAATTACAAGAAACTAAGTATGATATTGAAAAATTAACACAAAAATATGCGAGGTTCCGAATTTGTGTAAATTGTGAGAGCGCAAACTTAATCAATAAAATAAGACCATACGGGATAAATTTGTAGAGTTAAAATATAATCCCTAAGCTTAATTCATCATCATTTTCCATAATGGACATGTGCCTTAATTTAAAACTGGCCATAATCTTTATTTATATCATTAATAAAAGCGGGGTGCCACGATAACATGTTTCAAAGGTAGCCTTAAGTTTAATTAATTTCATCTTGGTGGTTAAGCTGATTCTAGTAGGGTTCAAGGGTTAAAAAATTAAGGGATCATAATGAAGTGGATATTGATTTAAATTATAATGAAAAATAATTGAATAAATGGGTATAGTTAGATGGATCACACCTTTTAAAATATTTTCTAAAATAACATCTTCTTGTTGCGTCTTTTTAATCGAACTTCATTTTAAAATTTAAAACAAAAAAATTAAATATTATTCCAGAAAACTTCTTTTAGTTTTATAAACAATATACAACCCCAAAAATTTAAATTACTTTTTTATTCTTTTATTTTATTTTTATAATACATTTAAAAAGTTACTTTTAATTTACTTCCTCCTTTGAGAGATGACCTTGGTGAGCCACTCTGCTGCACCCAAGTACCCAAAAAATCACACTCCATTTGAGAGGTCACACGACAACACCTCTCAAATGGAGTGTGATTTTTTGGGTACTTGGGTGTAGGAGAGTGGCTGACCAAGGTTGTCTCTCAAAGGAGAAAGTAAATTAAAACAACTTATTAAAGGTATTATAAAAATAAAATAATTGAATAAAAACACTACTTAAAAGGATGGATTTTCTTCATCATTTGTAAAACTAGAATAAGTTTCCAGGAATAAGATTTCATTTTTATGTTTATAATTTTGAAATGTAGTTCGATTAAAATGATGCAACATTAAGATATTTTTAGAAAATATTTTAAAAGGCGTAATCAATATAACTCTACCTATTCATTGAATTAATTATCATTATCATTTCAATAAATATCCACTTTATTATGATCCCTTAATCTGTTAACCCCCAAACCCTATGAGAAATAACTTAACCCCCGAGATGAAATTAATAAAATCCGAGGATAGCTTTGAAACGTGAAATCACAAAACCCTCCATTGATTAATGTTCTAAATCTAGATTATGGTCAATGGTAAATTAAGTCACATGTACATTCTAGAAAATAAGGATGAATTGAGATTAAGGATTATATTTTAACTCTAAAAATTTATCCCATGTGGTCTTGTTTTGCTGATTAAGTTTTCACTCTAACAATTAACAAAAATTATCGACCTCACGTGTTTTTTGTGTTAATTTTTCAATTGCTTACTTAGTTTTTTATAATTTAAAAAATAAATTCATAGATCATATTATGTGAATTAAATTATCTCATTGTATTCAAAATAAATAAATGAATAAGGTTAGAGGTATATATATTACTAAAAAGAACTATGCTTCCATGGGCGGTGTAGTCATTGTAGAAACGTTTTTTTGAAAGAGTTTAGAAAGAGTATAACCTAATCTAGTTTATAATATTGAATTAAAGACAAAATTGGAAGAATAATGAAAAAGATAAATGAACGAAATAGATGAAAATATAATAAATTAAAGAAAAACTAAGGATTTTATTACACGAAAAAACATTTTACAACACGAAGAAGAAGAAGAACGCTTAATCAAAGGGATCCTTGCCTCAAGAGGTACCCTTATTGAAATGGTTGGATAATTGGAGTGTATCTACTTCTAATATTCCATCAACATCCCAATGCATGTACCAAACCAACCAAATAACACAAATATATAGAGTGGTGGGGAGGATAGGTTCAAATTGGTTTCAAGTGTGAATGGGGGAATCTCAGACAAATATTTTAAGACAAAATGAACCACCCATTTGACCTCCAAAACGCATGAAACAACTATTCTTATAGAGTAATTATTTGTGAAAATTTGGTTTGGAGAGATCCTCTAAAATATTTGGTCCCAATATAAGCTCGGATGAAGAAGTGATGGCCCAAATACATAACAATTGTCCAATCTGGCTGGTCCAGCCCACATTTGACTTTATGGTCCATTTAGTACAACAAAATTCATGTTTCAGCTCTAATGTCCTGAACAAAAGTTGTATCCCATTAAGTTAGGAACATAGTTACCAAATTTCAAGCTCAAATAATAAATATTAAAATATTTATCTTCAAAATACTACAGTAAACTATTAAGAGTAAAACTGGAATTTACCTCAAATTTTCAAATGAATGATCTGATCCCTAATATTTTATAAATAAACATATTTAACACAATGTGAGGAAATTTTATCATTTATTATAAAATAATTAATCAATAAAAATGTTTTTTATAAACCTTCCCACACTTAACTATGTGCACTCCTGGGAAAAACCAATTATCATGTATTCGATAAAATGGTGACAAGATATGCATATTCAAATTTATCAATCCATGGTGAAAACATATGAAAAGTAAGAATCCCATCAAGAGTCAATATCAATAAATTTTAAAGTTATTTTATCATAAATTGTGTCAAAACA
Organism: Viscum album; assembly: GCA_963277665.1. Classification (NCBI taxonomy): domain Eukaryota; kingdom Viridiplantae; phylum Streptophyta; class Magnoliopsida; order Santalales; family Viscaceae; genus Viscum; species Viscum album. The sequence goes on from OY728125.1 coordinate 886,227,315, forward strand.
AAATCTAGTGAAATTCATAACACTAATCATAGAAAAACAAGTCATGGGTCTACCATGCCACTAATTCTCCACATGTGTGTGTGCCAACCATTCCAAGTTTGTATCTCCACCATTTATCTAGTATATTCATGTCAATAAAAACTTTTCTTCTTACCTGATTACATTACGCCAAACTTGTTCAACATCCTTTGCAACCAAATTCCAAAACCCACTCATTTAAGCATTCCTAGAAGTCAAACCATGATATCCCATCCTAAATATCCCCACATGTTGTACATTTCTTCACTCCCCTCTTTATTTATTGTTTTTTTTTTTTTTTTTTGAATTTCGTTTAGAGGGTGTACAATAGTCAGATATTAGGTGCACATGCATAGGTCAATCTGGTACAGTGATGGAAATTATCAAAAGGCAAATGAACATATGGAAATTCCATGTTATAAGCTGAAAAGAATTACTTACCTTGAATAAACATTTAATTGGTTAAGAGAAACTCAGAAGTCATGATTGTGTGAAAAATTATGAGGAGAAATCAATGACACAATTTACCATGAACAAATATCACAAATAATTATGTCAAAATCTAAAATGTTTTATAATGACACAACCATTCATATCATCAATGACTTTATTTTTTTATAAAATTCAACAATTGATGATGAAATCTTACTCATTCTTATATTTCTACAAATGAATTTTGAAAACATGAATTTTCCATATGTTTCAAATGTTATATATTTTTCTTTTTTTATAGATTTTTTTTGAAAATTTTAACCAAAAAATTAATAGAAAATTCACATAAAACACCAAAATGAAAATCGTAATTATATACCCCAAAATTCTGTCCACTCCCCCACACTTAAAATATTTAATTATCCTTAATGTGAAACTATGAGATGATATGTGCACATGAAAAGTAGAACTTTAAATATGACAAATAATATAAAAGTGAAAGGGTTAGGAACAACCTGATATGCTCACGTGATAATGGGGTCATGCGGTGTGATGAAATCCACTATATCAATAGAAAGTCCCTCAATGTATTCCATCAAGTATTTCCAATTGATTGTGAATATCCTTCCAGTGCTCTCTTGTGTGATCTCCACTACACCATAATGAAAAAATTAGATACAATATAAGGAACTAACCATCTATAATACAACTTACCAGGCATCAACTTCAGTCGTTAACTATAGAAAATGACTTTCTCTCCAACAAGAAATTCATTTTTATGGATCATTTTTTCTAAGATATTTTAGATATTTATTTTTAGAGCCTTGAGTTCTCATATGAATACAATATAATCTTTTCAAGATCTTTAATTTTCATCTTAATTTAGATTCCCTCTTGGTCCAAATCAACATTGCATTTATTTATATCCCAATAAGCCAGATGCTCAACTTCTACGGGGAGACGACATGCTTTCCCAAAAACAATCCTCTATGGGGACATACCGATGGGCATCTTATATGCTGTCCTATAAGCCCATAATGCATCATCTAAGTGATTTCTCCAATCATCCCAATTTAGCTGCATAATTTTCTCCAAAATTTGTTTCAACTCATGATTTGAAATCTCAGCCTAGCCATTTGTTTTAGGGTGGTATGGTGTTGATGTTTTATGTGTCACCCCATACTTCCGATGGAAGGAAGCCAAATTCCAATTGCATAAGTGTGTCCCTTGGTCACTAATGATGTCCTTCGGTACTCCAAACCAATAAAAAATATGTGTCTTGAACAATTCCACTACAACATGATAATAATCAGTACTAGTGGACTTAGCCTACACCTATTTACTCACATAATCAATAGTAACCAAAATATAAAAAAATCCAATTGAACTAGGAAAAGGACACATAAAATTGATGCCCCATACAAAAAAAAACTCACAATAATAGTATGGGTTGTTAGGGAATCTCATGTTTCCTAGAAATGTTCTCAGTGTGTTGTAAATGAGAGCACGACTTACAAAACACATGATAATCATGGAATAAGATAGGGAAATATAATCCAGAGTCTAATACTTTTCTAGCTGTCCGTTGGGGTCAAAAGTTTCCACCACAAGCAAGTGTATGACAAAACTGTAACACCCCGACCCCAGTTACCTAGAGTCAGTGCATTATTACATAACATTGGCATGATCACAAGAAAGATCAAGTCTCTGAAGACCGATTAGTTTAGTATCCTTTGAATAAATAGATACATTCATAAAGTTTTACATTACATCATTAAGTAAAAAAAACTACAACAACATATTTTCTTCATATTCCCACATACTATTCCAGTAGGTCATTCATAAATTACTTCTTTACATCCTGGGAAAAATAAAACATTGAAACGGGTGATCTCAGATGCTCAGTAAGGATAATAATATAGCATAAACTTTCATAAATAAGCATAAACAATTAAGGAAATGTATAACTAAAACAAAAGCCTTTCAAACTTGAACTTCAGCATAATATGGAAAAAATAAAATGAAATAATGCCATTTACTTATTCACATGGATATTCTACTAGTTGAATAATCACATACAATATCAAAAAACACTTTCATAATGATGGAATGCATAATGCCAGACTATCACAACCACATAGTCAAGGCCTCGTGCCAAGACTACAAATAAGATTTTGTCAAGGCCTTGTGCCAAGACACTAGTTTGTCTCATGATACCTACCAATGCATCAAAGAGCTATAGCGGGCTCCACCCGTCACTTATTAAGTCCAATGCATTCCTCATATGAACAAACATAAAAATAACATAAACATTCATATTAAAACTAGCATACGAAATGTCAATACTTTCTCCATAAACCATGAATGGTATAAAAATAACACATCCACAGTCAAACATATCCCAAAACCTTCAATACAATATGGAAGATTTGTATCATAATAAATAAACTTCAAATAAGCTTAAAATCCATCAAAGGATGTTGACATAGATGAAATCAAAACTATTTGAGAGGAATATCTCTTTTTTTTGAAATCATTTAAAAGTCATATAATTATAAAATAGAACTTTTACTTTGAAAATATTCTTAGAAGCTTGTAATGGAAGCTTCAATGATTTTATAATGGTGAAAAATAGCCACACCCTCCGTATATGTTAAAAAAGACATTCTTACCTTAATTCTGTGGAAAAGGTTAAAAAGGACCCTGTTTGGAAAACCCCAGAAAGATTCCTTTATAAAACTCTTATAAAATGTCAAAAAAGGGTATAAATGAATTTAACCCATATTCGGAAAAATAGCAAGAATGTTTTGAAATACATTTTTATGAAACATGGATGTGAGAGATAAAGAGGCCCCAGTAGATAATTTCGTATAAACAACCTCAGATAATGAAGAGATTGTGAAATAACCCTTACCTTGTACTTTTCCTTGGTTAGGGGTAGGTTAACCTCCTTTATAGCGGTGAAATCATTGTTATTAAATTATACAATAATCATAAACATTAATATGATATAATATATGATCTTTTAACATCGATTTGTTAACAATATCTTAGTATTATCATTGTTTCGGGTGTTAACTTACTTATTTTCTTTTATATGTTTTGTTACATAAGTCATGTTTGTTATAGATAGGTTGTATCTTATTCATATACAGAATGATATAAAGTCCTTAAACATTATTTTTAATCATTAAATGAGAATTATTCTTAAATGGATACGATGGGGAATGAATCTCATCGCGTTCGTGGACACAGTAGTCCATACGTACGCACGAGCGACAATATCATTCTTTTGATATTAAAATAATATATAATTGGATGGTATATCATATATATAGAATAATTATCATGTTATACTTATTATTTACATGAATTGAACATCATTATTATGCCCATGAAAATAATAATTTATTGAATAACAATTACACAATGACGTGGAGACGGTAAGCCATACGTACGCACGTATGGTGACATGTCATTCAAAGGATGGATAGAATACGGAATATGGTTGTACCATATTTATAATAACATCACATTATATATAAGATAATGGAGTTATTATTTTATAATGGTAATAACAAATAAAGAAGAAGTTGAAGAACAAAGGAACTTGAAAGAGGGTGGTGAAAACATTACCTCTTAATCGGGTTCTTCATTTTGATTTGATCAAAAGGGCTTCATAGGTTGGCTTTAAGATCAATATAAGGCCTCAAGGTCAAAGTGAGGGAAGTTTAGAGAGTATTTGGGTAGGGGTTGTCCGAGCCAAAAGGCTTTGAATGTGTGAATTAGTGAAAAGGGGGAGTGCCCTTTTATAAGAGGGGTGAAGGGCACCTTTGGAAAAGCTAGAAATATTATTTTATAATAAATTCATATTAGGTTTCTAATGTCTCCAAAGTGGATTATTTAAATTTTACAATGGGTATAGGTCGAAAACCACTCAACCAATAGGTTTTAGATAGGTTTGGGTCACTATATTAACCTTGTCGTTTAGTTTTAACTCTTAGTTAATTAGTATAACATTTACCATGTCACTTTGTATTTTTATATTATATAGTTAATAAACTTACTATATACATCCACGTGACCCCCAAGTGGTCCATTAATAATACACCTATCATGATACAAGTCCTTTGGCCAATCCTTAGATTTTTAGGAATAGAATATAAATTAATAATATAACATTTGTTTTAAAAACTCTTTTCTGTCAATTTTGACACTATTGGGTATTTTGTTTTTGATAATTTAATAACAGCATTATTACTTCGAAAAAAATTTATATAACCAATCCTAATATGTCATATTAACCTAGAAAATTAGTGTAATTCATAAAAAGTCTCAAATTACATTTATTTTGATATTTATAATATCAATTATTTTAATATTTCATTAATTAGGTAATTACTGCATCACCATTGTGTCATAAATAAATTAAATTATTTAATGTCTAACAATTATAAATAAAATACCAATATGTATTAAATCGTTTTATCTTTCTAATGAATATTTAAAATCGAATTTATTTTATATATAACCCTATATTGAAAATGTTTTAGTAAATAAACTTTGATTTTAACTCTCTTAACTCCTCTTTGAATTAAATAATAATAAATGTCCTAATCTAATCCAAGTGGACCTAAATGATAATAGTTTATTCCTAAGGTTGTTTTCAGTCTAGATACACTTTTACAATAGAATTAATACATGTTTCAGGGTAATATTAATATCATTTTACCCTTAATTACCCTATTTACTTTTAACCGTGGTAAATAAAAGTAAAAAGTTACTATTCACCAAAAATTATTTTCATCTCATTGAACCAAATTTTACTCCTTGATATTAACTGTGTCTCCTGGATTTTCGAAATTCCACTTGTAGAAGCGGTAAAATTTTGTTTTATGTGAATTTTCAAATTCTCCTAGGAGGTGGGTAAAAGACGGTGAAAAGTTCAATAAAATTTTTATATATCTAAAGTTATTCTAAACTAACCCCAACGAATTAAATTGAACATATATAGGTATTGTGAATCTATTTTGACCTTAATTAAATTTAAATTAAATAAATAATTATTTAAATAAAAATTCGGTTTTAAACCATAACTCATTGTTTTTTCACTATTCATTAAAAATATAAAGTTTTTAGAAAAATACCAAAATTTTATCCTAGGATAATTTTGATATTCCAAATCCAAAAACAAAGTCCATTTTGAAAGAAAAAATTTATAAAATTTCAAAAAGTGGGTATTACTATTCATAACAGCTAGTTTGATTGGTTGTGGTGTGTGTGTTAGAACTCGAAGTTGCGTACAACACACGCTACTGTATTATTCAAAGGGAAGCATATCGTGGAAGATTAGGGTGTTACATTCTCCCATCCTTCAAATAATTTCGTCCTAAAAATTTCTAGAATACTATTGCATGAAAAGACTCAGGTGTTTCTTCATCATAAGTTCCTCGGGTTCCCATGTTGCCTCTTCCATCTTATGGTTTCTCCACAAATCTTTTACCAGATGAGTCGTCTGGTTTCTCAGTACTTGTTCTCTCATATAAAGAATCCGGACGGGCTCTTCGCAATAAGGCAGATCAGGTTCTAATTCTAATTCCTCATAGGTGAGTACATGCGTTGGTTCAGGCATGCATTTCCTCAATAGTGATACGTGGAACACATCATGAACTTTGGAGAGACTTGGCGGCATTGCCAAACGGTAAGCTACAACCCCAATTCTCTCTAGAATTTCGAAATGTCCGATGTACCTGGGACTCAATATACATTTCTTGACAAAATGTATAACTAACTTCCACAGAGATACCTTCAAGAAAACATGATATCCTACCTGAAATTCCAAATCCTTCCTTCAGTTGTCATCATAGCTCTTCTGCCTACTTTGAGCTGATTTGATGTGGTTTTGGATTACCTTTACCTTATCCATCATTTCCTCCACCAGTTATGGGCCTACAAGTTTTCTTTCACCAACTTCATCCCAACAGGTTGGTGTGTGACATCTCTTTCCATATAACGCTTCATATGGTTCCATTTAAATACTCGTATGGAAGCTATTGTTATAGGAAAATTCTACTAGAGGTAAATATTGATCCCACATACCCTGAAAGTCAAGTGAGGAGGATCTCAACATGTCTTCTAAGGTTTGAATAGTCCGTTCTGAATGTCTATCTGTTTGAGGGTGGTATGCAATGCTCAAATAAAGTTCAGTATCCAGGGATTTCTGAAGACTCTTCTAGAATCTTCTAGTAAAACGGAGATCATGATTATAAAAAATCGATAGGGGTACTCCATGAAGTCTCAACACTTCATTAATATATAGCCTTGCTAGAAGTTCATGTGGTAAATCTTCCCTTATAGCAAGAAAATGTGCTGATTTGGTAAGATGATCAACAATGACCCATATTGCATTGTTCCTTCTAGGAGACTTTGGTAGTCCCATGACAAAGTCCATCGTAATATTGTCCCATTTCCACTCTGGTATGGGAAGAGGTTGCATGACTCCTCCAGGCTATTTCCTTCCATCTTTCACTTGTTGACAAACCATACATCTTGACACAAAATCTGCAATCTCCCTCTTGATGTTGTCCCACCAAAAATGTTCCTTCAAGTCTCTATATATTTTGGTCCTCCTAGGGTGTATAGAGAAATTGGAACTATGAGAATCGTTCAACAATTCCCTTTTTAGATCCGGTATATTGGGAACACAAAGTCTCTTCCCAAATTTCAAAATTCCATCTTCATACCCAAAGTCATTCAATCTCCCATCACTCACAGCTTTAGTCTTCTTTTGAAACACTTCATCACCGGTCTGAGAACTATTTATCCTTTCTAGTAAAGATGGTTTCACAACCATTTTAAAAAGTATCGATGTCTCACCTTCCATGGTAATCACCATATCCATCTTCACTAGATCCATGAAAATAGGATCCCTTTCAATTTTAATCTTGTTAAAAACTCCATGATCCTTTCTTCACAAAGCATCTGCCACCTTATTTTCCTTCCCTGGGTGGTAGTGTATCATACAATCATAATCCTTGTGTAGTTCAAGCCATCGCCTTTGCCTCATGTTGAGTTCTTTCTGTGAGAAAATATACCTCAAACTTTTATGATCAGTATAAATCACACATTTTTCACCATAGAGATAATGTCTCCATATCTTGAAAGCAAAGATTACAACAACTAACTCAAGATCATGAGTAGGTTATTTTTCCTCATGAATTTTTAACTGTCGTGATGCATAGGAAATAACCCTATCATTATTCAAAAGGAAACAATGAAGTCCTTTCATTGATGCATCACTATAAATAACGAACCCATCATTCCACGATGGTAGAGTCAATATTGGATCATTGAATAATCTTCTCTTCAGTTCTTCAAAATATTCTTCATACTCTTTTGTCCAAACAAATTTAACCCCTTTACGTGTGATCTTTGTTAATGGATTAGCCAATCAAGAAAAGTTCTGGACGAAACGTCAATAATAACCTGCTAAACAAATAAAACTGCGTACCTCGGTTATACTCGTTGGTGCTGGACATTCTTGGATTTCTCTTGTCTTTGAAGGATCAACATAGATTCCATCTTTGGAGACAATATGGACAAGAAAAGAGATCTCCTGAAGCCAAAATTCACACTTGCTAAACTTACCATATAATTCATGTCTTATAAGAGTCTTCAGGATAATGCGCAAGTGATTTTCATGATCTTCATATCTTTTGGAGTATACCAAGATATCATCAATAAATACCACCACAAAATCATCAAGATATTCTTTGAAAACTCTATTCTTTAGATCCATGAATACTGAGGGTGGATTAGTCAATCCAAAAGGCATTACTGTAAACTTGTAATTCCCGTACCTTGTTCAGAATGCTGTCTTCGGAATGTCTTCCTTCTTCACACACAACTGATGGTATTCAGATCGAATTTCAACCTTTGAAAAGTATTGAGATCTGTGTAGTTGGTCAAATAAATGATCAATGCGAGGTAGGGGATACTTGTTATTTATTGTTATAGCATTGATTTCCCTGTAGTCGATATATAACCTCATAGATCCATCTTTCTTTTTAACAAAATGAACAGGGTCTCTCCCTGGAGAAACACTAGGGCTAATAAATCCCTTATTACTCAATTCCTCTAGTTGTTTTGTTAGTTCGACTAATTACACAGTGTCCATTCTATAAGCAGTCTTCGATATAGGCCTCGATCCAAGAATTAAATTAATGGAAAACTCAACTTCTCATTCTGGAGGATGTCCAGATAAATCTTCCAGAAACACATCTACATATAATTTCACAATAGGTACATCCTCTATTTGAACATTCATTTCCTCACCCACAGTCCTTTCATTCTCTTCCTCCCAAATAATTTAATTCAGTTGAGCCACTGAGGGTGGGTCTAGGTAAGAATTAGGTGATGATGATTCCACTCTAAATATAAGGTGTTCCTTATCATCATCATCAAAAATAGTAACCACCTTCTTCTTACAATAAATTTTTGCATCATGGTCTGAAAGCCAATCCATACCAAGGATTATATCAAATTCAATAATAGTTATGATGATGAGATCAACGGATAAAGAACATTTATGTGCTCTAATGGGGACTGATTCCCAAAACTTTGTTGCAATGATACTTACCTTCAGAGTTTTAACTGACAACTCCCTTGTTTAATAAAATTGAAAATATCTAATTTTCTTAGCAAATTGGGAAGATATGAAACAATGTGATCACCCAGAATCAAATAATGCATTTTCTAAACTTGAGGAAACCATTAAATTACCTGCCGCCACGTCTTTTAGAGCTTCTACCACAACAGTAGTGATATCATAAGCTTGGCTTTAATCCCTTAGCCTTTTCTGAGGTAAGTTCCCCTGATTATTAGGAAATTAATTTTCATATTGTCTCATCTCCCTAAAATTATAGCATTGGACATCATTAGCTTCCTTCTTCCCCTTGCAATCATGAGCATGGTGGCCTTTTTCACCACACTTGTAACAGACTCTCATTCCTTTTAAGCGAGTACCAGGGTGTTTCTTCCCACATTTACTACAAGATGGTTATTCAACTTTTCCCTTCTTCCCCTTATTTCAATTCCCAGATTGATCAGTAGATCTCTTCTTCTATTACTTTGCTTTAAAGTCATAAAACTTATAGAATTCCTTCTCTATCTTGATAGCACATGAGACAATGTCTTCGTACGACGAGAAGGATTGTGAGACTAATGCTCGATGGAGAAATAGTTTTAACCCATCAAAGAAACGATCAATCGTACTTCTTGGGTTACGTATATATCTCCAGAATAACTTGCTAACCTTTAAATGTTAGCCTCATACTTTGCGACATTCTCATCCTCCTTTTGTCTCAGACGCAGAAATTGTCTTTCCATATCTGCTCGATGGTTACGAGGAAAGTATTTTTCTAAAAAAGTCCTTGAACTCCCTCCATTCCATATTTGATACTTTATCATCTTCCTTCATGTTTTGAATCAATGACCACCATTGATCAGTATCTTCAGTGAGGCGGTAGACTGCCATGATAACTTTTTCCCTTTCACTACTCCCCAAAGTCTGAAATATTTTCTCTTGGGAATTCATCCATTGCTCAACTACTAAAGGATTTTTTACTCCCATTGAATGTTTGTGGTTGTTGCCTCATGAAGTGATCTAACATTGATCCTCTATGCTGTGGATCAGGGTGCTCCATATAGGTAAGGTTATTATTCATAACCTGAGTGAGTTGTCCTATTATAGTGATTAGATGATCAACAACAGTTGCATCACTAGCTCCACTATAATTATCTTGAGCAGGAGGGAAATCCCTACATGGAGTGCATGCATTGATACGATTTCCATTTCTTCCACTAGACATCATTTCTAAACCATGGAATAAAATAGATCAGTTTATGAATCAAAATACATAATTCCATACTTATAAAAACACTTAACATAAATTGAACTATTTATGGATATAATCCATAATAATAAAAATGTTTTATTTGAGGAAGTATATACTAATAAACCCTTCATAATTATTTGTAAAGAAAATGAGAGTTATCCTAAGAATATCCCCCAGGAGTGTCGTAACCAAGAGTGAAACAAGGCCCATTGTTGTGCACTAGTTCCCGTTCGATTCTAGCTCAAAGCGGTGTTTTTAGGTTTTACCCCTAGGTACATCTGTGCCAGAGTCACCTCTACCTAATCGTATCCAGACAGTGATGTATTGCTCAGAAAACTCACAGAATCTCTACAATACCAAAATTCTAGGAAGTTATTCTATACTAATCCTCAAAGTCTATCTTAGGTATATGTGCTCTAATCAGAGTTTACCTAAATCTAGCTTCCAAGGTTTGTACTAAACTTCCTCTAATACCAACTGTAACGCCTTGACCCCAGTTACCCAGAGTCGGTGCATTATTATATAACATTGGCATGATCACAAAAAAGATAAAGTCTCGAAAGACCAATTAGTTTTACATCCTTGGAATAACAAGATACATTCATAAAGTTTTACATTACATCATTAAGTAAAAAAACTACAACAACTTATTGTCTTCATATTCCCTCATACTATTCCTACAGGTCATTCATAAATTACTTCTTCGCATCCTGGGAAATATAAAACATTGAAAGGGGTGAGCTTAGATGCTCAGTAAGGATAACAGTATAGAGGAAAATTTCATAAATAAGCATAAAAATTAAGGCAATGTAAAACTAAAACAAAATCCTTTTAAACTTTAAATTCAAAATAATATAGAAAAAATTAAATTAAATAATTCCATTTACTTATTCACATGGATATTCTACTAGTCAAATAATTGCATTCAATTTCAAAAACCACTTTCATAATGATGGAATTCATAATGCCAGACTATCAAAACCACATATTAAAGGCCTTGTGCCAAGAATAAAAATAATATTTTGTCAAGGCCTTGTGCCAATAAACTATTTTGTCTCATGAGACCTACCTATTCATCGAGGAGCTATAGCGGGCTCCACCCGTCACTTATTATGTTCAATGCATTCCTCATATGAACTGGTTTAAAAATAACATAAGCATTCACATTAAAACTAGCATACGAAATATCAATACTTTCTTTATAAACCATGAATGGTATAAAAATAACACATCCTCAGTCAAACATATCACAAAACCTTCAATACAATATGGAAGATTTGTATCATAATAAATAAACTTCAAATAAGCTTAAAATCCATCAAAGGATGTTGACATAGATGAAATCAAAACTATTTGAGAGGACTATCTCTTTTTTTGAAATCATTTAAAAGTCACATAATTATAAAATAAAACTTTTACTTTAAAAATATTCTTAGAATCTTGTTATGTAATCTTCAAAGATTTTATAATGGTGAAAAATAGCCGCACCCACTGTATAAGTTAAAAAATACATTCTTACCTTAATTCTATCGAAAAGGCTAAAAAGGACCCTGTTTGGAAAATGATGGAAAGATTCCTTTATAAAACTCTTATAAAATGTCAAACAAGGGTATAAATGACTTTAACCCATATTCGGAAAAATATCAAGAATGTTTTGAAATACATTTTTAAGAAACATGGATGTGGATGATAAAGAGGCCCCAGTAGATAATTTCGTATAAACAACCTCGGATAATGAAGAGATTGTAAAATAGCCCTTAACTTGTACTTTTCCTTGGTTAGGGGTAGGTTAACCTCCTTTATAGTGGTGAAATAATTTATATTAAATTATACAAGAATCATAAACATTAATATGATATAATATATGATCTTTTAACATTGATTTGTTTACAATATCTTAGTATTATCGTTGTTTCGGGTGTTAAATTACTTATTTTCTTTTATATGTTTTATTACATAAGTCCATTTTTTTATGGATAGGTTGTATATTATTCACATCCAAAATGATATAAAGTCTTTAAACTTTATTTGTAATCATTAAATGATAATTATTCTTGAATGGATATGATGGGGAATGAATCTCATCGTGTTCGTGGAGACGATATTCCGTACGTACGCACGAGCGACAATATCATTCTTTTGATATTAAAATAATATATAATTGGATGGTATATCATATATATAGAATAATTATCATGTTATATTTACTATTTACATGAATTTTACATCATTATTATACCCATAAAAATAATAATTTATTGAATAAAAATTACACCACGACGTGGAGACGGTAAGCCGTACGTACGCACGTATGGTGACATGTCATTCAAAGGATGGATAGAATAAGGAATATGGTTGTACCATATTTATAATAGCATAAAATTATATATAAGATAATGGATTTATTATTTTATAATGGGAATAACAAATAAAGAAGAAGTTGAAGAAGAAAGGAACTTGAAAGAGGGTGGTGAAAACATTACCTCTTAATCGGGTTCTTCCTTTTGATTTGATCAAAAGGGCTTCTTAGGTTGGCTTTCAGATCAAACTAAGGCCTCTAGGTCTAAGTTAGGGAAGTTGAGAGAGTATTTTTGCAGGTTTTGGCTGAGACAAAAGGCTTTGAATGTGTGAATTAGTGAAAAGGGGGAGTGCCCTTTTATAAGAGGGGTGAGGGGCACCTTTGGAAAAGCTAGAAATATTATTTTATAATAAATTCATATTAGGTTTATAATTTCTCCAAAGTGTATTATTTAAAGTTTAAGGTGGGGATATGTAGAAAACCACTCAAACAATAGGTTTTAGATAGGTTTGGGTCACTATATGAACCTTATCTTTTAGTTTTAACTCTTAGTTAATTAGTTTAACATTTCCCATGTCACTTTGTATTTTTATATTATATAGTTAATAAACTTACTATATACATCCAAGCGACCCAAAGTGGTCTATTAATGAAACAAATATCATGATAAAAGTCTTTTGGACGAACCTTAGATCTTTAGGAATAGAATATAAATTAATAATATAATATTTGTTTTGAAAACCTTTTTATGTCAATTTTGACACTATTGGGTATTTTGTTTTTGATAATTTAATAACAGCATAATTAATTTGAAAACAATTAATATAACCAATAATAATATGTAATATTAACCTAGAAAATTAGTTTAATTCATCAAAAGTCTCAAATTACATTTATTTTGATATTTATAATATCAATTATTTTAATATTTCATTAATTAGGTAATTACTGCATCACCATTGTATCATAAATAAATTAAATTATTTAATGTCTAAAAATTGTAAATAAAATAACATTATGTAGTAAATCTTTTTAGATTTCTAATTAATATTTACAATAGAATATATCTTATATATAAACCTATATTAATTTTTTTTAGTAAATAAACTTTGACTTTAACTCTTTTAACTCTTCTTTGAATTAAATAATAATAAATGTCCTAATCTAATCCAAGTGGTCCTAAATGATAATATTTTATTCCTAAGGTTGTTTTTGGTCGAGATACATTTGTCCAATAGAATTAGGACATGTTTTATGGTAATATTAATATCATTTTTACCCTTAATTACCCTATTTACTTTTAACCGTGGTAAATAAAAGTAAAAAGTAACTTTCCACAAAAAATTATTTTCATCTCATTGAACAACATTTTACTCCTTGATATTAACTGTGTCTCTCGAATTTTTGAAATTCCACTCACAGAAGCGGTAAAATTAAGTTTTATGTGAATTTTCAAATTCTCCTAGGAGGTGGGTAAAAGACGGTGAAATGTTCAATAAAATTTTTATATATCTAAAATTAATCTAAAATAACTCCAACGAATTACATTGAAATTATATAGGTATTATGTATCTATTTTGACATTATTTAAATTTAAATAAAATAAATAATTATTAAAAAAATTCGGTTTTAAACTACAACTCAGTGTCTTTTCACTATTCATCAAAAATTTAAATTTTTCAAAAAAATTCCAAAATTTCAGCCTAGGCTAATTTCAATATTCCAAATCCAAAAAACGAAGTCCATTTTGAAAGATAAAATTTATAAAATTTCAAAAAGTGGGTATTACTATTCATAGCGGCTAGTTTGATTAGTTGTGGTGGGTGTGTTAGAACTCGAAGTTCTGTACAACACACACTATTGTATTATTCAAAGGGAAGCGTACCATGAAAGCTCGGGGTGTTACAAAAACTACAGAACAAAATGAAACTCATGATGAAGAACACACCTCCTAATAACTTGGTCACTACACATGCGCCATAAGTAGGGATCATCCCACACATAAAGTCTTGACTCACTCTTTAACTTTTGGACTTTATGTTTGTTTAAATTTGTAGAAATTTCATATGCAACAAGGTAGTTCACTAAATCAGCATACGAAGGATGCATACATGATATTGAATAAATATGATCATTAGGGAAAGTGTCCTGAAGTGGTACCTGGTGCAAGGTGTAATCCTCTAGTGTGCGAGGAAGCCCACTATTGTGGTTTTCCACCTATTTTTCTAACCCCTTCTTGTATTTTATTTCATTATCAGATTCTTGAAGAAGGGGAATCTATCGGATTAGCTTGGGCTTTACATCTGGCTTCATTAAGAGATACCTCAGAGTTGCATAGTAAAAAAAACAACGACTTTAGAGCCCAATAAATATGAAATAAATTTATATAAAGAGAATATGACAGAAAGAAACTCATTTTCCGAGGTTCTGTAGTTTCATTAGGCTGAATCCAGTGTCCTCGATGAATAAGAAATCACATGTGGACGTACCTCTACCCTCTAAGATAAGACAACTCCAACTACAATGTTGTAGGTGTCACAGATAATCTCAAAAGGAATCTCCCACCATGGGTTATGTATGATAGGTAGTGTCAACAGACACTTCTTTAGCTCATCCAATGAATTCCTGTAAGAATAATTAAACAAACAATTAGAATCCTTTTGAAGTAATCATGACATAGGAAGAGCAATCTTACTAAAATATTTGATGAAGCACCAATAAAATACTGCATGTCCTAGGAAAGATCTAACATCATGTACACATGAAGGATATGGTAAGGATGAAATAATTTCTACCTTAGATCTATCAACCTCTATACCATGTTTTCACACAACATTCCATAAGACAATTCCATGCTCTACCATGAAATGACACTTTTCAAAGTTCAATACCAGATTTTTCTCAATACAACGATTCAAAACCTTTCCCAAAGTAATTATAAATTCATCAAATGATGATCCATACTCTATAAAATCATCCATAAATACCTCCATGTAGTTCTCAATAAAATCAAAAAAAAACTCACCATGCATCTCTAGAAGGTACCTGGGGAATTTCTAAGTCCAAATGGCATCCTCCGGTAGAGAAACATATTGAATGGTCAAGTGAATGTTTTCTTCTCTTGATCCTCTGGAGCAATAGGAACCAAAAAATATCCAAAAAATCCATCCAAGAAACAATAATGTGTATTCCAAGCTAGTCTCTCAAGAATCTAATCAATAAATGGAAGGGGGGAAATGGTCATTGTGAGTAGATTGATTTAGTTTCCTATAACCAATACACACATGCCAACTGTTTTGTACCCTCATTGTATTTAAATCATCTTTCTCATTTTTAATAACTGTAACACCACTTCTCTTAGGAAAAACCTGAATAGGACTCACCCAATGGGAATCTAAAATGGGATAGATTATACCACCCTCGAGCAATTTTTCAACCAATTTTTTAAAAACCTCCAAAAGTGTTGTATTGAGAATCCTTTGCGGATGGATAACCAGTTTATCTCCATCCTCCAAAATAATCCTATGCATGAAAATGTAGGGTCTAATACCTGATATTTCAGCCAAGGTCCACCCGATTTTCTTAATGTTCTCCCTCAAAAGATTCAAAAGTTTTTCTTCAAGTTCAAAAGGGAGTTTTTTAGCAATGATAATAGGTAATTTCTCACCACTCAACAAGTATGAGTATTTGAGATTTAGTGTAAATGGCTTGAGTTCTAGTGTTGGGGGTGGTGTATGGATAAAGACATCGAAGGAACTGAAATATGAAGACAAAGAGCATCAATATCAGAATAGAAATCATCACAATCAGAGAATAAAACATCAAATCCATCAGCATACTCAACATATAAGTCATAATCAGATTGAACACAATCAAAATAAAAATATGAATCCATTTCAAAATAAAATTTAATAGAGTTTTGTGCATTATAAATGGGAGTGGAATTTATCTTAGACATCAAACTAGAACCAATGATCATAATCTCCCTAAGCATGGGACAATCTAGATCCATGGGGTTTTTACTTGTGTTTTCCAAATGGGAGATAAAAAAAGAAAAATGGTCTTTTGAGGGGTAATTCATGGATTCCATGATATTAAATATCACAACTTCATCTCCAAATTTCACGGAAAGTGTACCCTAAATGACATTTATGAAAGGTTTTTTAGTTTTTAGGAAGGGTCTACCTAAGATAATGGGAGCATGAGAACATACCGGATCATCCTCTATGTTAAGCATGTAGAAATCTGTGGGGAAGATCATGTATTTTACCCAAAAAAAGTACATCCTCAAGGAATCCTAAGGGATCCTACTAGATATGCTATAGCTCTATTCGCCAATTGCACAACTACTCTTGTCGGTTTCAACTCACCAACTTGTAAAGAAGAGAATACAGTGTGAGCAATTACATTTATAGAAGCTCCTAAATCACTAAGAGAATCAGAAAAGTGTAACTCCCCTATCGTGTATGGAATGGTGAATATCTCAGGATCCTTTCACTTTGTTGGAATTTTAAGTGTTGTTGTAATGAGTGCTGATAAAATCCTTCCAAGATTGATCCTTTCATTTCCTTTTAGCTATCTTCAATTGGTATAAAGTTCTTTTAATAATTTTTCATACCTTGGGATTTGTTTGATGGCTTCAAGTAGAGGGATGTTGATCTTGACATTCTTGAATGTGTCCAAAAATACTTTTTGCATTGCTTCTTCAGCCATATTTTTTGTTTGAAGAACTCTATTTGGAAACGAAAGGGGTTTAGGAAGAACATTATTAATCTTTTTCTTACCTTTATCTTTCTCCTTGGGTTGCTCATCAGCTGGTTTTGAATAGGGATTCTCTAGATTTGCGGTGAATCATGGTGGAATGATAGGTTCAGATGTATCAATTGTTTTCTTCCCACTTCTCATTTTGATGACACTAAAATTTCCTTCGGATTTGGATTAGGTTGGGAAGGAATATTTCTATAGTTCTTACATACCATTTCATGGAGGGTGACGACAATCTGGATCATTTAAGTCTTCAACTCCAATCAGCTCTAAAGATTGAATCTTTAGCTCATTCTATTGATTAAGAACAATTTTCTTCAAAAGGTCATCAATGATATAATATACCTTGGGTGGCAGATTCCATTGTTGCTGGCTTGTTGATTCTTTGGCTACAAATCTCTTTTAGGGTTATTGGAAACCCTACTGGTAAGGTGGATGATGCTAGAAGTTTTATTGAAAAGAGATGATTTTTTGTTTTCCAGAGCCATACCTCATGTCTGATTGATCCTTCCACCCTTGGTTATATGTTGAATAAAAGTAATCAAGCATATTTTGGGTATATGGTTGTTTTTTTGCTAGAATAGTCTCCTAGGAAACACTGCTGCACAATCTTCTATTTCTTTTAGTTGGGGGAAACAATCAGTTTGGTGGTTTGTCTTAGTGAGAATTCCATAAGTCCATGAAGGATGGGGTTGGGATGTATTTTGAGCCAAAGAAGTCAGCCACACCGTAGTGATCAATTCTTCCTACTTGGTATCAATTAAATGAATCTCCATAGAAGGACTTACCTAATGTACTCCCCTGATATGTGGTGTACCTCGATCACCAAATTGTTGGTAGTTTTGTGCCATCTTGTCGATCAACACACGTGCAACTGCTGGTGTTTTTTTGACCAATGATCCTCTAGGTGAAGCATCCACCATACCACTCTCCATAGGTGTGAGTTCTTCATAGAAGTATTGGATGTGGAGTTTCTCACTGATTTGTTTATTTGGTAAGCTTACACAAAACTTCTTGAATCGATCACAATACTCATACATTGACTCCCCTTGGGATTTCTTGATCCCATAGATCTCCTTACGAATGGAATCTCTCCTTGATGTTGGAAAAAATATCTCCCAGAAAAGGCATTTCAAATCTCTCCAACAATTTAAATCTTTAGGTTGTGAATAATAAATCCAATATTTTGCAGCTCTATCAATTGAGAATGGGAATACTATTATTTAGATTTGATCTTTAGAAAAATTTCTTGGTTTTATGGTTGACTAAACCACATTAAATTCTTTAAGGTTTTTATTGGGATCCTCACCAGAGAGGCCAAGAAATTTTGGAAGGAGGTGAATTAACCCAGATTTTGCTTCAAATTTTGATTCGAGATTTGGGTATGAAATACAATTTGGTTTATAGTTAATATCAGGTGTATCCAATTCTCCAATGGTTTAATTAAGTTCATTTCAATTATTTTCATCCTTGGGTTCTTGTTTTATGCTTGAATTTTAATTACTTATAATTTTAATGTTCTAGGAGTGGATGAATTCTCTAACTGGTTGACTGTGGAAAATTCTCGTAGACTAAGAATGTCTGATTCGAGATCGAAGAAAAAATTAAATCTCAGGGTGAAGATCTAAAAGATAATTGGCATTAGTTCGTGTCATTAATCAAATAAAAATGAAAAGAAGGAAAATGGACCATAGTAAAATAAAAATGATTTGTTTTAGTTGATGGTCTAAAAATAAGAAGAAGAAAATAAAAGAAGAAAAAAAATTCAGATTGGGTAAAAAAGGATGAAAAAAGAGAAGAAGATAATAAAATGTAAAATAAAATAAATACCTAAAATTGGTTGAAATAATTACTTGCCTCCCCGGAAACAATTCCATTCAAACATAATGTGGAATAGACTATGACTCATAGTTTAATGTCAGAGGTATTGGACCGTGAATTCATGGTATTACTACTCTTTATTTAAGTTCATAGTGTTTGGACCATGGGGATAATACCATACATTTTATTATCATGTTGGTCAAGAAAAAAACTCATAGTTTAGGGTCATAGAGTTTATACCATGAGGATAATAAAATAAATTTTATCGTTATGGTGGTCAAGACAAAAACTCATAGTTTTGGGTAACAGAGTTTGGATCATGGCAGATGCTTTACTATTATATGACTTACGTCTTCAGGAACATTGAATTTGTGGGAGCCTTGATGACCTATCTATCCATTAATATCGGGGAATATTCTCCAATGGAATAGGCCTTATGTATGACATATGGTCCTTCCCACTTTGGTTCAAGCTTTTGTGGCTTCTTTCTAAGTATCATTGGGGTTGTGAGGACTAACACCATTTCTCCTTTGAGGAAAGATTGAAGGCGAAACATTTTGTTGAAGGCTTGTGGAATCTAATTTTGGTAGATTTCCAAATGGCGTATAGTGTGCTGCCTCTTTTTATCTTGCTGCTCCAACTCATCAAACTGTATCTGGAACTGCTCATCCAGGGACATTTGGTTGCAAACGACCACACGAAGTGATGGAACATGGATTTCAATAGGCAAAACCGCTTCTTCCCCATATACTAGTGAGTACGGGTTAACCTAGATGGAAGTGTGGGTCGGGGTCCGGTAATCCCACAAAGCATGAAGGATCTTATCTGGACATAATTTCTTATCCTTATCAACCATATTTTGGAGTATATTGGACAGAGTGTTGTTGAAATCCTCTGTCTACCAGTTGGTCTCCACATGGTAATGGGATGAATGGTTGGATTTGATTCTGTACTCTTAGTATAGCTTATCTAAATCAGTAGAGCAGAAGTTGGTGCCTTTGTCAGTCAATATTGTATGAGGGACACTAAATCTGGTAATGATGTTGGCCTTCACAAATGTAATGATGTTTTTTTGATTCGAATTCTTTAACGGGTATGGATTTGGACCATTTTGAAAATAAGTTAGTTGTGAGTATGAATGTGAATTGTATGGCTGTGGCCAGAGGATATGGTCCCAAAAAATCCATCCCCCATGCCGCGAATGGCCAGGAGTACATAGCTGCATGAAGTAACTTTGCGAGTTGGTGTATAAAATTGGCATGAAATTGGAAGGAATGACACTTCTTGGTGAATATGGAACAATCCTGTATCATAGTGGGCTATAAATACCCAAGCCTTCAGATTTAGTGAGAGAGATTGGTTGTATATTTGGGCACTCCACAAGCTCTGGTGTGAACTTCCTTCATGATGACAATAGTCTCTCTCCGTCAATGCACCTGAGAGGGACTCCATCGAGGTCTTGTTTGTAGAAAACAATTTCTTGGTTTACCCCATAGTACAAGACTAAGATGACTGCCCTTCTTCGGACTTGTTCCCTTCCAACCCTATCTGATGGGAGTTCCCCCTTTGGATATAAATCTGCAATGGGCATCACCCAGCTGGTGGTGTGACCATAAGGCTAAGAAATGGGGCTAATTTCATAAATCTCCTCCTTACTGCTTTGGATAAATGGCCAGAAAATCTAGCGGTAGGCAATTCTAATGACCATTTCATCCTAGTCAAGATTATCCAAGGTCATGGATTCATTTTCCAAAGAATCAGCTTGAGCATTTTAAGACTAGGGGGCATAGGTCAATGTTGGTTTTTATGGGAATTATACCATCAGTTCTCAAACATGGTTCATACAGGGGGAAAATACTTATTTCGTAATGGCATATTCGCTATTGACCTATTTGATGATTGGATCAAAATCACCAATTATATTTTGGTGTTTGGATTGTATATGAAGTACCTATTCTAGGCCTGTAATGTGGGCCTGATATTTAGCTTCATTATTTTCACATGCTTCTGAAATAAGGAGAGAGTATGGAATGAAAACCTTTTTTGGGGATATGAGTATAATTCCTAGCCCCACTTTGTTGATCTTGAGATCCTTCATTCTTTTCCATGTTGAGATTTTGGAAGCACCATAGATGTACATTTCAAATTTCTTAGGGTCCTCTTGGACAGAGAGCACTTCTTCATCCGGATGTTTGAAATCCAACGGTGTTGTTTCTTTTGAGGGGTGAGCAGCCAAGAAGTTTTCTAATTCCTGGAATTTGATGGCCTTATGGGGTATGTACTATATGTAAAACTGTTGTAGGATGACCACCCATTGTGATAGGTATCCATTTAACATGGGACGATCTAGGATATATTTGAGAAAGTTGTAGCGAGATACCATATGGACCTCATGGTGCTGCAGGTAATGCCTGAGTTTTTGAACTGCAAATATTAGGGCAAGGAAATTATTTTCAATTTTTGAATACCAATTTTCAGCATAAATCATTGTTCATATGAGGTAATAGAGGCTGTTATCACTGTCGGCATGATTTTTATTCATCAGGAAGGCACCTAATGACTGTTCTAGGGAGGTTACGTACAAAATGTGTGGTCTCCCCTCAACTGGCGGCATCACCACTGGTGGGCTTAGAAGATATATATATTTTTTATTTTTGAACTCTTCTTGTAAATCATTATCCCACTCACACATATCTCCTTTCTTCATTAACCTAATGAAATGTAAAAATTTACCCACCAGGTTGGCTATGAAGTGCCAGATGTAGGACAGGTTCCATTGGAGACCTCTCAACCTAGTGAGGTTATGAGGTGGGGACATTCCAAGGAGGGATTTTTGTCTTTTCAGGGTTGACCTCGATGCTATGATGGTCTACAATAGAGCCGAAGAATTTTCCAGAGGTAACGCCAGAGGAGCATTTTAGGGGATTCATCTTTAAACTGTGATGTCACAGTTTGTTGAAGACAATTTCAAGATAAACTAGGTGCTTTGAGTGCTATCATGATTTAACCATCAGATCGTTAACATAACACTCGACAAAATTTCCCAAGAAGGGCTTGAATATGGGATGCATGACATGCTGATATGTGGCGCCGAAATATTTTAGACCAAAGGGCATCACCTTATAATAGAAAACTCAATGAGGGGCCCTAAAAGTGGTAGCTTTATCATCTCCTCAGGCCATATAGATCTAATTGTATTCAGACTATCCATCCATGAAGGAAAAGACATCGTATCCAGTGGTTGCATCGATCAAAAATTCTGTGATCGGGACCAGTAAATTGTCTTTTGGGAAATGTTGATTTAGGTACATGAAGTCAATGTATATTATAGTATGTTCGTTCTTCTTTTTTTATAGGGACTATGTTTTCTAGCTAGATTGGATACTGAACTACCAGTATAAAGTTGGCCTTTATCAGCTTGTTAACATTTTCCTCTATTCTATAATCATGCATTGGGTGGGTTATTTTGGCTTCCTACTTATAGTCCCAGTGATTTTTTAGTAATCTCAGATGATTAGTGGCGACCTCAGATCAAGTCCTGTCATTTCCATGTAATTATAGGAAAACACATCGCGATTTTTCTTTAAGAAGGTGGTATATGCCTCCTGCTACTCAACAGGCATATCCACACTGATCAGAGTGGGTCGTGGGTTATCTTTGGTGCATATGTTTATCTTCTTAATTTAATCATTTATGGTGGATACACATTCTTTGAACATGATAGGGGTATATTTGTGGTCTTCTTCTTCTTCTTCATTTTCTTCCTCTTCTGATGGAGAGAGGATTCTTGATATGAGATCTCCAATGTAGTGAGATAAATCGTCTTTTTCCTTAGTGAGTTAGGAAAGGGATTTTTTGGGTACATAGGATGGTTCAAAAGTATTGTTGTTAGGGATTTTCCTATCATCACAGAAGCCAACATATTCTCTTGTGTCTTTGGAATTGGTAGCCGCAATGGAGATCATATAGACAATTTATTTTGCATCTATATTTGAACTTATTAATTCAAGTTTGTTGATGGGCAATACATAAAATTCCCCAAGCTGTTGGAGGGGGTCAGCGGGAGTCATTTCCAATCCATTAAGGGAATTAATCCAATCAAAATTGTCAGTAAATGGATATTTTTCTTCTGGTTCATATAAACCTGCATCGATATAATGCAAATCACATGACTCAAATGGGGATTTATCAGCGTGAAATATCATGTTTTCCCATTAGTGTAATATTTGACACACTGATGGTATGATGACATAATTACAACATGATGATGTAGCCAAGGCCTCCCTAATAGGACGTTGAAGGTCGTACACATCTATATTACAAGAAACTCAGAATCTAACATGATTTCTCTAAGACATGTTTTAATCTTGATTCAACCCAATGGTTTTGACTCGCATTTTTCATATCCCAACAGAGTTGTAGTGCAGGGTGTCAAGATGTCTTTATCATAACCTAGATAACAAAGCATTTGCAGTAGGAGGAGGTTGACTCTAGGTCCGTTGTCGATGAATACACTCTGGACATTAATTCCATTTATCTTGATAGAAACATATAAGGGTTTGAAGTTTCCTTGCACGATGGTGTCCTCATCCCTTTCCATGAAGGAGATGATGGTGTGGCATTCTTCAAGACTGGTCTTCATTCGATAGACTTCAGCTGCAGCCACTTCGGCCTTGAACTCCTGGGGATATAGTAATTCTTCGATGAGCGCCTCCCTAAGATCTTCAGATAGGCTTAATGCATCTAGGATTGATAGATTTGGTTGTACCGAAGCCATAAACTTTAGAATATCATACATATGATTTAAATCATGGTGCTTCTTAGCTTAGGGTTTCTCTTTCACAAACACTTTAGGGTTCTGGGACTTGTACATGGATGGTTCGGTTTCTGTGATCGGGGCTGATGGTGCTGTGATCCTTTCTGGGTTTGTCTGAACCAGTCCACCCATATGCGTTGGGAGATTTTATATTTGTTCTTTCTCTTATGGATACTCTAATATAACTGGTCTTGGATTTTTCTGCTGGGGGTGTAGGAGCGTTCCAGTTTTTGTTGTGTCTACCGGAGGGTCCTTTCGTGAGTTTGTGCAATGTTAATGGTTTGAGTTATTGAATGGCCAAGAATTTGACTCCTGCCATGATCATGCCTTCCATGAAACCTCTATCTTCTATGGCCTCTTCCTCCAGATCTTTGATTAAGTGTAGGGAATTTGGGTTTTTTACCATAGTCTTCATTAGAAAAGGGGTCCATTAAGTGAATGAAATTAATGAAACTATAGATTAGTTCTTGATCTGAAAATGTTTTTTCCTGACTGTCTCTTTATGAAAGTGTCATTTGGCGGGGTAGTTCTCATTGTACTATTTGGTGGGGCGGTGCATGTTGTACCAGGTTTGTTGGTATGAAATTCTCCAGTGTTAGCACTGACTTCATATTTGGTGTCATCCCATCTTCTTGCTCTTTCTGTCTTCCATTCTGGCTTTTGAGGGTAGTGGGGTTGAGGAGGATTGATATGTTGTATTAAGATATTTTGGGAGCACAGTTTATTATTTCAACTACACCTGGAAGATTCCATTAGATCAGTTGACAATCTTTCAGGTCATCCAATTGTCTAATTTTTTCTCCTTCTTACTGGTGACTATTTTCTATTCCTCTTCCCCTCTTAAGTCTAATGTGGAAACATATGCAACCTGTGCTGGCGGCGGGCCCAACTTGACTTGATCGGAATCAACCATATTTTTTAGTATATCCTTGAAAATGAAGCATTCATGGATGGTGTGTCTCAGTATCTAGTGATAGGGAAAATATTTTTAATGGTCGTTGAGACCCACTTCATCAACTATATTTGTCTTTGGATTCCAAAGAAAATTGAAAGTTATAGCAGCTATGAAATAGCCATGGACCTGGTCATCTCGGAACGAGTAGAAATTATTTCGTTGTTCTTTGAACTGATTTATTTTATAACCTTGTAACTTATCTTGTTGAGGTGGGGCTGGATGATGTCACCCAGGGGGTTCTACATGGTTCGTTGGGGGCCTCATAACTGGGGATGGTGTTGGGAGTGGTTTAAGAGTAACATAAGTCAGTTTATATTTTCCTGCTCTTTTTCTTGGGGCTGATAGGGCCACTCGAGACTTGAGGTTGGTCTATTTCAAGGAGTCCTCTATTATTTGAGCAATGGCAGAGAAGATTCAGAACCTGCTCATGTACTTCACCAGGATAAGAAGTGTTCATAATTCTTCATGAAGGTTGTCGATGAACATAACGATCATTTCATCATGGGAGAGTGGCCAGTTCAGGGAGTATGTCAGGCTTTTCCATATGGAAATGACGTATGAGAGTCTTTAATTCTCTAACTACTTGCAGTTAATGAGATCACTGACCATCATCTTAGGTAGCGTTGAACTGAACTTGAAGATAAAATATCACTAGAGGCCCTCATAGCCTATGATTGAGTTAGCTGGAAACATAGTATACCATATGAAGGCCGATCCCTGTAGGGTTCATACGAATCATGTGATTTTTACTGCTTCTTTCTACTCTAGAGTTCCCTTCATGGGGTAACAATAAGAGGCGTAGTTCATTAGATGTTGTTTTGGGTCTCCTGAGCCATTGAATACTAAGAATACGGGGTTTCCAAAAATTGGTGGTGGAGGAACATTGCTCACCCACTCATGGTAGGGTTTATGTTTTGGTTGTATCAGAGTGCTCTACCCCTCTGTGTCTTCTAGTCGATCCGTTAGTTTCCCGATGGTGTTCAAGAGCCCATGATGCATATCCTGGAAAGATTGAAATTGGGCTGGTATGGTAGTGGCCAAAACTGTGTGTGCCGGTGCTGCTAGAATTTGGGGTGGATACCCAGTCAGGGGTATCCTTAGTGGGTTTACATGAATATTCTCTAGTTTCCTTCCCAGCGGGGTGAAGTATTGATGTCCTTCTAGGGCAGGTTTTAAGTAGTTTAACAGTACCAGTTCCATATTAGACGGGCCTCCAAGCTTGGATTCATTCACCGAGATGAGTGCTTGTGGAAAGGGTACCTCTTCTGGGAACACCTGATGATGTTATTCAGGGGAAACACATCCAGATGGGTAGATTCGTCAACACAACTCAAAATTAATTCACTTGAGCTATTTCATTTAATTATCCTTCATGGAGAACCATTCCTCAAGAGTGAGGGACACATTCTCGGGGGGGGGGGGTAATAGATGACCTTGGATTTATTCTTCTCCTATTCAGGGTTTCGCATGGGAGGTAATGATAGATTGATTGTGTGGGTGCCCAAATTTAAGACTGCTCTCTAGTTCTAGGTCTTCACACCATTAGGCTCAGGGTGGGATGCCTCTGGGTGGGAACCATCATCCTTTATGTCCTCTCCCTCAGTCTGATTTCTTATAAGAACTATGGGGTTGAAATTTACCACATTCACTAAGGCATACCACATTGGGGGTGGTGTACTCGGTGCCAAATGGTAGGAATGATTTTTGCATCCTTTGTTGGACTTTCACCTTCCATTATGTGGTATTCTTCGGGGTTCATAGTAGAAATTGACCTGAAGGGATCCCTGATCTGACCTCATAATGCACATTTGTCATGGAGGGTGTGAAACACAAGAATGGGTGGAACCAGTGACTCCTATGTCCATCATTCTTTCTATAAGGGAGAATACAGACGTCCGCTATGTGGGGAATTGAGATAAAAATACCCCCAACCCTACGGGCTGCGGTTGTTCTAGTTCTTCCATTGATGCTCTATGGCCTATATTTTTTGGTCTAACAGGGGCACTTTAATTTAAAAATTTCCCCAGTCCTGTGGGATGGGGTTGTTTCTGCATTGCAGCAATAACCACTATTATTTCCATCTTTTCAATTTCACATCCACCCACATGGGTGTGAGAAAAGTATGGTATTGGGCCTACACAAAGTCTATGGTATTTTGAATACATGATCAGTACTTGCTGGTTGGCTTCCCTTAGACAAGAATCTTGCTGAATGTTTTTGGTTTCCTGACTCAAAATCCTTCTTCTGGATTGATCTCTTTAATCTTGATGCCTTTGAGACTTACTTTGGTCCAGTTTTTGTTGATTATCCCATCTTTCCTGAGTATATGTTTTATTTGATTGTTTCCTTTCGGTAATGACATTTCACGATGTCATTTCCAATGGGGTTTGCTAGATGGGATGAGGGGTGAAGTGTAGAGCCCCATATTATCCCCACCCCCAAATGTGAACTCCAGTCGGGGAATCACCAATGAGGAGACACAACTTATGTATCTCATGGAGGCAATCCAATTCAATGTTTTTCTTTCGTATTTATGATTGTATCTACCATGAAGACGAGAAATCTTCCAAGTCTATTAGACGGTGAAGCTCCCCTATCATGTCAACATGGGCCGCATACCATTTTTAGGGTAGGAAATTTTCTTTTAGATGATGAATAGTTGTACATATATTTAGGTGAATTTCATGTATACATTCCCTAGATAAATCTCTTGGTATGTTGAAGTGAGAAGTGGCCGCAGGCCAATACATCACTGGTTTATTATCCTTAGCCAGTTGTCTTCTCACCAGCAACATATCTTTCTATTGTTCTTCCCGGGCTCCTCCACTAGATATTCCTAGCTCGACTACTTCTTAATAATTTTCTTCCAAGAAACTGGGATGGTGGGAGCCTCATTGATATGAAGTAGGCACAGGGGGGGGGTAGCTTAGAAGATGGTTGTAGCCCTGAGCCATCCTCTGGTTGAGAAAGAATATCACTCATTATATATAGAGTGACCGATGTGTTTGAATCTATCTTTCTGAGTGCCTCAGCATAGGAGGGATTTTTCACATTTGTTCCAAAAAGGGAAATACCATCTTGTTAGTATGAATTTTGGTTGCATGGAGGACCTTCGAAATTGGTGCTGCAATGGCGAGGGCTAGTATTACAACTTGATGCCCGACTGCAGAGAATTTCTTAATGGTGTATACCCTAGGGATGACCTTCAGGGTGGGCTACAATGAAGGTAGGATCTTCTTTCTACTTGATTTCACTGAGGGGAGGACCTTCTCTGTGATTTCTATGATGGAGAGGACTACCATCACAGCCTGATATCTGGACATAAAAAGAATTTCTGTAGTGCCAATCTTGGGGAGGGACTTCTAAATGTACTTCAAGGAGGGGGGACCTTCTCATTTCTTTACATTACTATGGGGAGGGACTTCACAACAACTACCATTGCGGGGAGGGACTTCACAATGACCATCATCATGGTGAATAATACCATCATGAATTGATGTCCGACTATAGGGAGAAGCATATCTGTAGTGTATACCCTTGGGATAACCATTAGGGAGGGTGAAAAAAACGATAGGACCTTTTTTCAATATGATATCAATGTTAAGGGGAAGGCTACCCCAACGCGCATCAAGAGATAGGCTCTAATGATCGATCATTCCGGGCCCATGGACTGAGCCCCCGTGGGTGCGCTGGGGAGGATATTCAAAGCTGCTGGTAGAGAAATTGCGAGGAGGGCTTTCACAACTACTACTACCACTTCCATTATTTGGTAATGGAAAAATAGGGTATTGAGCCTTTATTAATATATCTTTGAGGTCATCAATAACCTCAACTTCATACTGAGTATGATCAATTATGTGCTCTACATTTTTTGGTTACCTTTGGAACATTTATATTTGAGCACTCTCTTGTGGGAAATCGGGGCTGTCTACTATTGGTAATGCCATTCATATAAGGGTCCCTATTTTGTTGTGTCTTATAATGTCGTCAGGATATTTTGACGAACATCTTGAATTTTGGTAGGGATATATGCCTTCTCTGGAGTTACCACCACATTTGACCAGCATCCCCTAGTTGGAATGGGTATTTTTTCTTGATATGGTTGTCTGTGTATCAGGGGATATTTCTCTTGACCCTCTTGGACTGAACCAGGGGTGCAAAAATGTTCTGAGGTGGCTAACTCATTTTCAGAGTGAGTCATTCCGTTTGAGTAAACCAGATCATGGGCCCATTTTCTTTCTTTTTCTGCCGATGAAATGATATATTGGCACATTTGGATGATAAGGTTTGTGATCAACATCTTATCTTCCATCATTTCCAGGATGTGTTGAGATACATCTTTGGCTGAAATGGGTATGATGCCCCATTCTGATATCGGATTAAGGGTTTGTTCCTACTCTAGTGCTCCATGAGTTTCTAGTAGATATCGACAGTTCTCATGTGCTAGGATAGTGGTTAGTAATCATTATTCATAAATCATTTTATACATGATATAATAATCTAAATATACTATTTATGTTGGTTCTAGGAACACACTATTCCAACAAGGGGTTTATTAGGATTCATCTGAATGCTTGAGTGAAAGCTCTTTTTGTAAGAAGATTCTACTGAAGGAAGTTATTGATCCCAACCAAATTTGAAATATATAGAGTAATAAATTAATAGGTATTATAGATTTATAATGGTCCTCTTACACTAACCATATTTCTAAGGATGATTAGCATTACTGAAACTCAGTTCTATATGCAAGACAATATGAATAATTACCTAGAAATTCGAGGTAAGCCTCCTATCCCAATCTGATAGAATTGAGGGTGGTACTCCATGAAATCTCGAAAACATCTTTAAGATATAATCGAGTAATACAAAAAAGAGATAAATGTTCTCTAATAGGGATAATATGTAGTGATTGTTTTACTATGAACAACTAAAACCCAATTATTATTATTCCCTTTCAATATTTTGGGGAGTTCAATGATGAAATCCATGGTAATATTTTCCCATTTCTATTCAAAGATGGTAATTACTATAATATTCTCTCAGAATACTATATATCATCCTAAAATTACTAACACACCACACATTAGGATATATACTCTATAATATATATTTTTATTTTATCACATAAAAAATACTCTTTCATATCTCTATACATCTTCTCACTTGCATGATGAATAAATAATGATGAATTATGAGCATCATCCAATAAAACATTCTTCAAGTATGGGTTTTAAAGAACACATACTCAGTTATTGAACATTATCATTCCACCATGATCATAGTTGAATTCAATAATATTAATCACCTTCTTCTATAATTCCACATCTTCCTTATATGCCTTCTTAATCCTCTCATGGATGGATGGATGAAATCTTACCTAAGAAAGATAATATACGTCCCATTTCCTCAAGATTTCAGGATACAACTTCTATAAATCCATAAATATTGTATCTCTTTTAAACCTTATCATAGAAAACCAAGTACGATCTTTCAAAATCAAAGCATCAACCACCTTATTCATCTTCCAAGGGTGGAAATGTATTGAGAAGTCATATTCTTTGATCAAATCCAACAATATTCTCTTGAGCATGTTCAACTATATATATTTAAATATATACATAGATTTTATGATCAATATATATATCACACCATTACCATATAGATAATACTTCCATATTTTCAAAGAAAAAATTACCATTACCGGTTCCAAATAATGATTCAAATAATTTTTCTCATGAATTTTCAATTTAAAAAAAGAATAAGATATCACCATACAATTATGTATGATGAAACCTCTCAGTACCTTTTTTGATGTGTCACTATATATCACAAACCCTTATCCACTATAGGGAAGTGTAATTATAGATGCATATACTAACCTTATATTTAGATCTTTTAAACTCTCCTAAAATTTATATATCTATATAAACTTGGATACCTTCTAGGAAAACTTGGTGAGTGTATTAAATAGTCCATATAAATCTCTCAAAAATTATTAATTGTGTCCATCCAATACAAGAATACTATGGATCTTGGTTACCATGGTTGGTTATGTCATAGCTCAAAAACTTTAAACATTGAAGGATCCATCAATATAACCTCACTTGAAATTATTTGAATAAATAATGATGACTTTTTAAGCTAAAATTCACACTTAGTAAATTTAGCACACAACTAACCCATCCCCAGGGTCTTCATCACAGTTATTAATTATTCTTAATGCTCTTAATTTATCTTTTAATATATAAAAATATCATCAATAAATAATACTACCACAAATTGATCATGGTAATATCAAAATAATTTATTCATTAAATCCATGAATATAGAAAGTGAACTAGTAAGTCCAAATTGAATTACTATAAATTTATAATGATCATACATCATATGGAGGGCTATCTTGATAAAATATTCCTTCTTGACCCTTCGACGATAATATCCAGATCAATTATCAATCTTAGAAAACTATTTATCTCCTCATAATTAATTGAAAAAAGCATAAATATGGGGTAAATAATACTTTTTCTTAATAGTGATTTATTTAACTTCACTATAATCAATGAAAAGACACATTAAGAAATCATTATTATTAAAAAAAATGCATTCACTATATAGTGAATAACTAGGATAACACTACTGGGAAAACGGGCTATACCCACAGTTCAAAACTGTGGGTATAGCCCCCGAAACCATGGGTATAGGCTATACACACAGTTTTGGAAACCGTGGGCTGGAACAATGTCGGTATAGGTCCCCATCCTATACCCACAGTTTATAAGAACCATGGGTATACCTTTTTTGAAAATCCTCATGCAATTCCACGCTATCAAATCCATCTTCCATGGTTTTAAAACCGTAGGAATAAATATTGAAAAATAAGACACCGTAGGTGTGGAACCCACGACCTCCCAGGAATGTCCATTTACCAAGTTCTGTCTAACCAACCATTCTATGCGACTCATGTTTTATTATATATAAATTCTGGTTAATATATTAGTTCAGTTCTCTGTAAAAGAAAAAAAACCCAGCCAGATTTGATCCCGCATCTGTCGCTCCAAAGGAATCGCGTCTGACCACCTATGCTACGCGGATTCTGCTTATTTTAATATTAATTTTGTGTAATATATTAATTTTTTTCACTGTATTAGAAAATAAAAGTCCAGTAGGATTTGATCCCACGTCTTCCATCTATAGATAACGACACCTCACCAACAAGGCTACTAATTTTATTTGTTTAATTACTTGTATTTTCATAAATAGATTAATACAAACTGTGGGTATAGGAGGGAAAACCATGGGTATAGGTTTTCCCGCCAAATTGTTTTTGTGCCCCGCCAATTTTTTTCCCTCCATAGCACGGGAAAGCTATACCCACGGTTTGGTAAAACTGTGGGTATATGTCATCGAAGAAAATAACTATACCCATGGTTTTGGCAAGAACCGTGGGTATAGGTGTTTCATTCCCCATGGGTTTAGAAAACTGTGGGAATAGGTCATAAAAAAAACCTATACCCATGGTTTTCCAAAACCGTGGGTATTGGTTCACATATTATCCATATACCGATGGTTTTCCAAAACTGTTGGTATAGGGCACCCATATACCCATGGTTCTCCCTAAAATCGTGGGTATAGGGCTATTTTCTAGTAGTGTAAATGAATACCTTATCTATATTCTCTTGAAGTTTCTTCTTCAATTACTAAAACTAAATCAGGTCCATTCTATATAGAGTCTTTAAAATAGGAGCAACGCCAGGTATGAGTTTAATTAAAAATTCCACTTCATGATTTGAGGGAAGAATAAGAAAATATTTTGAAAAGACATAAAAAAAATTATATACAATTGGAATGTCCTAAATTCTGAGATTCTCCACAATAATATGTGACAAATATTCTTCATGAATATGTAGTAAAACCCATTTTATTGAAGTAATTTTCATTTTTTGTTTAGGTTCATCCTCACACTAATAGACTATCATAGGTTTATTTAGAATATAAAATGTAACTTCCCTTCATATAAAATTTATATAGGATGTAAATTAAGAGATCCAATCCTTGCCCAAAATTACCTAAAGTTTAACTACTAGAATAATAATAATATTTTTAGGAATCACATCACCACAAAATTATATTGGAGAAGAGATATAGAATTCATATGCAATTTTACCACCATTAGAAGTTTTCATTTCCAACTCAACATCTAATTATTTAGGTGGTTATTTTATATCCATAGAGAATTATTCAGATATAAAAGAGTGGGTATAAAATAAATCAAATAAAATAGTTTCAATTCTATAGTGGATGGTAAGTGTACCTTTCCCCACATATCCTAAAGCTTCCACTTCAGCTAGAGTAATTCCATATACATGGCCTTCTCCCCACGGATTCTTTGGTGGTGAGTTCCCCTGATGCTTTGGAAATTGGTCTAAATAATGCCCCATATCTTTATAGTTTAATCATTGAATATATGTGATTTCTCACTTTTCCTAACATCCAGTTTCCAGATGATCATTATCTCCACACTTGTAAAATATTCCTATGCCTTTCAAGCATTTTCTAGGATGTTTCATTCCACAATTATTACATGATGAAAATTTCATCATTCCCATATTATTCTATGACGTGTTCCCTTTTTTATTATACTTAACCAAACTATTATTCTCTTGGTTTCTCTTGAATATATAAGATTTATAAAATAGTTTCGCTACCTAAATAGAACTTGATACAATATCATCATATTATGAAAATGTTTTATTATATAATTCTCTTCAGAGACTTATATTAATCCCATTAAAGAAATAGTTAATCTTACATTTCTAATAATGAAGATATAATAAAGAATGATTGGATAATCTCTTAAAGTTATTTTATTACTCTTCCATACTTTATTAATATTTATACATTAAATTAGGAACATTCTACTCCATTTCAGCTCATTTTTCTTGAGGGAAGTATTTATAAAAAAAATCCATTTAAAAGTTCTATATTCCATGATTTCTATTTTTTCAACCAATTTAGTGTTATGGATCAATGGCCACCATTGATCATGTAATGACTCTGTTTTTTATTTGTAAAATTTTATAACATTTTAAACAATATTTTTGAAGTTATGAATTGAGTTAACATGGAGTTTTGAGGGCAAGGGAACCTTGATATTGATATAAAAAATATTAAATATATTTTATCACAAATGGATTTTTTTTGAAATTATAGAATAACTAAAATAAATTATCAAATAGAAAAATAAATAATTCTATTAAATCTAGAATGATGGTTTTATGCTAAGAGTGAAAAAACCTTTGTATACATCGAGTGTATGGATTTAATGCAGTTGTGGAAATATTAATAAACAAATAAACAAATATAATTATTTTTTGTTTATTAAATGGAAAAAAATATTTCATCTATTTAAACCCTACTACGGAAAATCCATAGGGTTATCATCCCAACCCTAGGGATTTGAGAGGATCCATCGAAGAAAGCCTTGATGAATGATTATATATCATGGGTTGACAATTGGTGTTTCAATGAGTTCATCATTAATAGAGGAGATCATGGATCCTACCGAGGATAGTGACATAAAACCATTCTTTATCATTGATTAAAATAAAATAAAGGTAGTAAAATTTATTTGATTATTATAATCCTTGATTTTTCTATTCCATGTAGAATGTGAATCAATCCTTCTAATTAATTGATTCATCAGTCAAATATTTATTTACTGTTAGAGAATTTTTATCCCTAAAATTTTTATTTGTTGATCATTGCTTATTCCTTTCTGTTTACTATGGTCACACCCATAGATTGAGGTAAACCCAAAAAATGGATGAGTTTTGTTCCTCATTTTTGTGTTTTATGATTTACCTACTTGTTTTTCATGAATTCATTATTAGTGTTCCTTTTGGTTTGTATTTCAAAAAATACTTTGAAATCAATCATTGAGTATTCAGTCTTTAGAGAAACAGATCATTTTTCTGGGTTTGTATTTGGGATCGTAAGCATGATTAAGGCATGATGGGATGTGATGAAAGATCAGGTGTAAACCATAGTGGATTAGTTAACCTTTATTGAGGGGTTTCTACATTCATTAGGTCAGAATGATAGGGAGGGACCGCGAGTGGATCATGTGGCTGGAATTTAGAAATTGATGACTTATTGGGTGTAGTTAGTCCTTGATCCAAGTTCGTCAATGTAATTCATACCAAAATCAGTGGTTATAGTGGCATGAAAATGAAGTGTAAAGACTGTAGGAGTTTCTAAAAAATACCGAGTTATGCAACATGTAGTTTGGATGAACATATCTCTTGTAGTTCCATGTTCTGGTAGCTAGGGTTTTGTAAAAATTAAATATCAAATGTTGTGTGGGCGCACCACATACAATGTGACTCAACACTAGAATCTAGGTGTATTACCTAAGTATGAATTAGAATAGGAATTATTAGGAACATGTGCATGAAAAGAGTATATATGAACAACCTGGAACATGATCATGGACACAACCAGGTAAATGGGCATGATCAGAGTACATAGGCCTGGGTCAAAGTTCAAAGGCACAATCTTTGTAATGACCCAATGTTTTTCTATGAAATTTTACTTCTTATAAATACAACATAATCACATGAAATCACAACATAATGTACTACTAAGTTCTATTTAACCTCTAAACATATGTTTTTCACTTCTGTGTTTTGAATTTCGAAAATCTAACATACATGGTTGGGATCATTAAGTTATTTGGAAACCAATAAGACAAAATTATTTTTTGGTGAATAGTAACCCACCCATATGAATAGTGACAAACCCTTAAGAATAGTGATATACCCTAATAAATAGTAACCTTACCTATGATAGTATATAAATAACATTCATGTAAAATTATGATATACCTATATCTTTGAAAAAGAAAAGAAATGTTTTAAAATTGTTATTTTTTGAGTAAATTGTGATTTTGATTAAATACTTATTTAATCATATTTAAACAATTATTTTCTAAAAATGGAATTATTTTTTGGATTCTACACATCGAAAAATGGTTCGAGTGATTTTTTTGGATTTTTCTATAATACATAAATTTTTGATGAATAGTAAAATACGATAATTTACGGTATATGATAAATACATGAATTATGATGTCATCAGGTGATGTATGGATGATGTAAGGCCATTATCTAGAACTCATATGCACAAATTACTTTGTTTTGTCATGGAGTCATCACTAGTACTGGTCTTGAGGGAATTTAATTAACTAATGATTAAAAATTTATGAAAACCCTCCTCTCCTTCACTATAAACCCCCACTCACTCCCTCTTCTCTTAACTCCTATCTGGCCTTGTTCCTTCCCTATATTCTACCTAAATCTCTCCCTAAGTTCCCTCCTCACATCTAGATGCCATGTTTCTCCTAAAAATACAAAAACCTCTCCCCTTAAGAAGTTCTCAGGGAAGGTTGATTCAAGAGGTAAAATTCCTCTTTTCTTTTCTTTCATTTCAAGTTCCTTTGTTCTCTTTTAATTCCTAGACTCTACACATGCAAATGGTATGAAAAATCCATTACCATTAATGTACTGAAATGTTTTTATTATAATGGGATATTTTATTATCATATCTCCTTTTCCTACCTTTTATTTGAAAAAAAATGAAAACACCATTTGAGATGGATTAATTTAGCACATTCAAGGACAATAGTTTATCAATTTCTATTACTATATTAAATTATGTTCATGTAACCATTTTTATTGTTACACTGGACTATTATATGTTTATTTTATCTTATTAATTTTCTTTAATCACTATTAACCCATTATGTAAAATAATAATACAAAAGAAGTTTGTTGTGAGAAAAATCGCTAAAATTAATTCAAGCGTTTATCATTAATGTTTTATATAATGATTAAATTTCACTATAAGTAAAAAAATTATATATTCAACCATTAAATAACCTAGATGTTCACTAGTATCATATAAATTACATTATAGACAAGCAATTTTATATTACATCTTTATCTGAACATGAATATAAGTGAACCAATCATTAAAACCAAGCAAGAAAACGGACCCAAACAATGAAATTGAACTTTATAACCAATCAAAAAGGTATTTAATGAACTAAAAAATGTTATACTAAATCAATTACATATAGAAGATGTCATGGAATTATTAATTAATAAAACTAATTTGTTTATTCAGGTCAAGAATAAAAAGTGGAGAACACCACCAGACATAAGGTAAGGGATCCTCTCTATTATATTTTATTCATTGTTGTCCAATATGTTATGACATTTTATATGTAATTAATAGTGATGGTTTATGATTATGAACCTAACCCATACTATCTTAATGATGTATAAAATATGAGAAATCCTTTTATCTCTTATTAATCCCTCTTAAGTACACTCGATATCATGCCAACAATCATTAATAAATTTCTTCCCGAACTGCCTTTATTGCTTCCAGTTCCTATATCTTTATTTTTACCCAAATTATGTTGTCTTTTATTGAGTAGTCAAATTCATTGATCAAATACAATAATATTCTCTTGAGCATGTTTGAATATATATATTTAAATATATCCATAGATTTTATGATCAGTATATATAGCACACCTTTACCATATAGATAATACCTCCATATATTCAAAGTAAAAATTACCATTACAATTTTCAAATCATGATTTAAATAATTTTTCTCATGAATTTTCAATTTGAAAGAAGAATAAGATATCACCATAAAATTTTGTATAAGGAAACCTCTCAGTACCTTTTTTGATGCATCACTATATATCACAACCCCTTATCCACTATAGGGAAGTGTAATTACAAATTCATAGACTAACCTTCTATTTAGTTCTTTTAAACTCTCCTAAAATTTATATATCCATAAGAACTTGGATACCTTCTACGAAAACTTGGTGAGTGTGTTAAATAGTCATTATAAATCTCTCAAAATTTATTGATTGTGTCCATCCAATACATAAATACTATGGATCTTGGTTACCATGGTTGGTTATGCCATAGCTCAATAACTTTCAACTTTGAAGGATCCATCAATATAACCTCACTTGAAATTATTTGAACAAATAATGATGAATTTTGGAGGTAAAATTTACATTTATTAAATTTAGCACACAACTAACCCATCCCCAGGGTCTTCATCACAATTATTAATTATTCTTAAAGCTCTTCATTTATCTTTGAATATATAAAAATATCATCAATAAATAATACTACCACAAATTGATCATGGTAATATCAAAATAATTTATTCACTAAATCCATGAATATACCAAATGGAATTACTATAAATTTATAATGATCATACATCATATGGAGGGCTATCCTGAGAAAATACTCCTTCTTGACCCTTCAACGATAATATCCAGACCAGTGATAAATCTTGGAAAACTATTTATCTCCTCTTAATTAATTGAAAAAATCATATATATGGGGTAAATAATACTTTTTCTTAATAGTGATTTAGTTAACTTCATGATAATCAATGAAAATACACATTGAAAAATCATTATTATTAACAAAAAATGCATTCACCACATAGTGAATAACTAGGATAAATGAATCCCTTATCTATATTCTCTTGAAGTTTCTTCTTCAATTACTAAAACTAAATCTGGTCCATTCTATATAGAGTCTTTGAAATAGGTGAAACACCAGGTATGGCGTTAATTAACAATTCAACTTCATGATTTGAGTGAAGAATAATAAAATATTTTGAAAAGACATCGAAAAAATCATATACAATTAGAATGTCCTCAATGACGAGTTTCTCCATAATAATATGTGACAAATATTCTTCGTGAATATGTAGTAAAACCCATTTTATGGAAGTAATTTTTATTGTATGTTTAGGTTCATCCTCACACTAATAGACTGTCATAAGTTGATTTAGAATATAAAATGTAACTTCCCTTCATATAAAATTGATATGGGATGTAAACTAAGATATCCAATCCTCGCCCAAAATAACATAAAATTTAACTATAGGAATAATAATAAGATTTTTAGGAATCACATCACCACAAAATTATATTTGAGAAGAGATATAGAATTCATATGAAATTTTACCACCACTATAAGTTTTCATTTCCAACTCAACATCTAATTATTGAGGTGGTTATTTGATATCCATAGAGAATTCTTCAGATATAAAAAAGTTGGTATAAAATAAATCAAATAAAATAGTTTCACTTCTATAGTGGATGGTAAGTGTACCGTTCACCACATATCCTAAATCATACACTTCAGATAGAGTAATTCCATATACATGGCCTTCTCCCCAAGGATTCTTTGGTGGTGAGTTCCCTTGATTCTTTGGAAATTGGTCTAAATAATTACCCATGTCTTTATAGTTGAATCATTGAATATATGTGATTTCTAACTTTTCCTAACATCCAGTTTCCAGATGATCCTTATCTCCACACTAGTAAAAAATTCCTATGCCTTTCAAGAATTTTCTAGGATGTTTCATTCCACAATTATTATATGATGAGATTTCTCTTGAATATATAAGATTTATAAAACAGTTTCCCTACCTCAATGGAACTTGATACAATATAATCATATTATGAAACAGTTTTATTAAATAATTATCTTTAGAGACTTATCTTAATCCCATTAAAGAAATAGTAAATCTTACATTTCTAATAATGCAGATATACCAAAGCATGATTGTATAATCTTGTAAAGTTATTTATTACTCTGCCACACTTTATTCTTATTTCTACGTTAAATTAGGAATCTTCTACTCCATTTCAGATCATTTTTCATTAGGGAAGTATTTCTCAAAAATTATCCATTTAAAAGTTCTATATTCCATGATTTCTATTTTTTCAACAAATTTAATGTTATGGATCAATAACCCCCATTGATCATGTAATGGATCTGTTTTTTTATTTTTAAAATTTTAGAACACTTTAAACAATATTTTTGAAGCTATTAACTGAGTTAACATTGGGTTTTGAGGCCAATGGAACCTCGATATTGATATAAAAAATATTAAATATATCATATCACAAAAGGATTTTTTCTTGAAATAACAGAATAACTCAAATAAAATATCAAATAGGAAAATAAATAATTCTATTAAATCCAGAATGAAGGTTTTATGCTAAGAGTGACAAAACCTTTGTATACATTGAGTGTATGGATTTAATGTAGTTGGGGAAATATTAATAAAAAATAGAAAAATATAATTATTTTTTGTTTATTAAATGAAAAAAAAAACATTTCATCTATTTAAAACCTACTATGAAAAATCCATAGGGTTATCATCCCAACCCTAGGGATTTGAGATTATCCATCGAGGAAAGAGTTGATGAATGGTAATAGATCATAGGTTGACAATTGGAGTTCCAATGAGTTCATCATTAATATAGGAGATTATGGATCCTACTGAGGACCGTGACATAAAACCATTCTTCATTATTGATTAATATAAAATAAAGGTAGGAAAATTTATTTGATTATTCTAATCCTAGATTTTTCTATTCTATGTGAAATTTGAATCAATCCTTTTAATTAATTGATTCATCGGTCAAATATTTATTTACTGTTGATGAATTTTTATCCCTAAATTTTTTATTTGTTGATCATTGATAATTCCTATTTGTTTACTATGTTCACACACAACGATTGAAGTCAACCCAAAAAATGGATGAGTTTTGTTGCTCATTTTTGTGTTTTATGATTTCCCTCCTTGTTTTTCATGCATTAATCATCAG
Source organism: Viscum album (assembly GCA_963277665.1). Lineage (NCBI taxonomy): Eukaryota > Viridiplantae > Streptophyta > Magnoliopsida > Santalales > Viscaceae > Viscum > Viscum album. The sequence goes on from OY728125.1 coordinate 886,268,046, forward strand.
TGTTCCTTTTGGTTGGTATTTTAATAAATACTTTGAAATCAATCATTGCGTATTCAATCTTTAGAGTAACAGATCATTTTTTCATGTATGTATTTGGGATTGTAAGCATGATTAAGGCATGATGGGGTGTGATGAATGTAATGACCCGAAACCTGACATACATGGAAATTACATTAATGTTTCGGAATAATTAGTACATAACAAAAAAACACACACACAGACCGTAATAGTTTAGTGTCTTTGGAAACTAGGAATATAATCTTCTAATCGTGGTGAAAGATCTTGAACATCTCCCATAAAGATCTTCTTTTTTTAAAACCTAAATCCTTTCTTTATGTCCTGGGGAAAAGAAAACATAAAAGGGTGAGCTCAAATGCTCAGTAAGGGTAAACAAAAGAAATATCAATCACGTCATATTCATAAGAACATGTCTTTTGGAAATCTTAACCTGCAAAAGAGATCATAATTTCATAACATGGGATAAATCATAGTAGTGAAATATAATCCCAATAATCATAACTTAAAACATGAAACTTTGTGGAATACACACTTAATCATAGAGAATCATTTCTTATTAGTCAAGACTCATTGCCAAGACTATCTTAGTGGACAAAGTCCCTTTCTGAACCGAGTTCACTCCACGTTTCAGTCCTGTTTCACAGAACCGGTATAACCTACCATTCCAGCCATGTCTATCTCATGAGATATAAAATCTTTACCCAATGCATTGGAGGGATATATAGGTCCCACCCATCTCATAATTATACCATTCTTATGTGTGCCACAAAATCATAAATCATACATCATTGCATAACCCATGTAATAAAAATGGGAATCTTAAACATTGTGACATCATAAAACAATTCATATAAGATAAAGGAATTCATAAAAATAATTTCATCACAACATAATCAAATCAATGTAATAATAGGTATAAAAACATAACCCTTTATTATCTTAGATGGAAAATAATTTTGATAAAACACTTGAACTCCATTCTTGAGGAAAATATCCTTTCTACTTCAAAATTACTTTTCATTTCTTAACATGTCATAAAATTATAACTAAAAGAAGTTGATTAAAAATAAACTTGAAAACTTGTAAAGGAAGACTCTTTTAAATAATGTTTTAAAAATCCATTCATGCCATATAAGTTAAAAAAACATTCTTCTCGTACTTTTGTCGGAAAAGTCAAAAAGTACCTCGTAGGAAAAACGACAAAAGATTCCATTCATATATTTTACTAAAAAATCACCGAAGGGTAAAATTGGATTTAAACAATTGTAGGTGGATGTAAATAATATTAAATATTGAGGGAACATGGATGTGGATGATAAAATACACCCCATTAAATACCAATGTAAAAACAATCTCGGATAAAAATGAGATTGTGATATTTCCCTTACCTTAGGTCCGATTTGCTTCGTATGTGTCCGAACCTCCTGTATAATGATTTAAATAATGTCATTGACTTATTCCAGAATCATACTCATTGTTATGATATCATATATGGTTTACTTATGACTTTATATTACCCGTTCTTTTGTAAATTCCATGTTAAAGAGCGTTTTGGGTAAAATCGTTTCATTTATGGTCTGTGATTTGACTTGTAATTATTCATGTGATTACTTAGATCATGATTAATTAATTACAGAATATACAACATGATTTATATATAATATAAATTAATAATATACATATATATAATAGATCAATAAATGTAATGAAATACACCGTTCATGGAGACGGTAGGCCGTACGTACGCATGAACGCTGTTTTCGTTTCCTTATTGAGTATAATCGAATTAAGTTGATGACATACATATATATATAGATAAATACAGTAGCTTTATAATGTCATATATTTCATTATTATATCTTATATATACTTTATAATCATTCTTTAATGGTTAACATAGAAAGTGAATCTCATCTCGCCGTGGAGATGGTAGTCCGTACGTACGCACAAGCGATGATATCGTTTCCATAATTATTGAATTTAATTGGATTGGATGATTCAATATATCAGAATTAGTTTTATGTTATAATAACTATGTATATTTATTCTTTACACCATTTTACCCATCCGAGTAAGGTGGTATTGGAAAAACAGATTACACCACGGCGTGGAGACAATATTGCGTACGTACGCACGCGCAGTGATTTCATTTTCCTTAGGATGGATCGATGGTAAAATAGGGTTGTTTCATACTTATAATAACATATCAGTATATGAGTGATACTGATGTTATTACTTCATAATGAAACAACTAAAGAAGAAGAAGTGGAAGAAGAAATAAAGATGAAAGAATCGGTAATGGCATTACCTCTTCTTTGAAGCGCCTCTTTGAGATCTCCTCTTAGGGAACTAAAATTGGTATTTAAGGAAGACCAGAACCTCTAGGATTTTTATAGGGAAGTGGAGAAGGGAATATGGCAGGGTTTGGCCGAGCTTGAAGGCTCAATGTTGTGTGAGGAAGAGAGGGAGGAGGTGCCCTTTTATAAGGGAGGAGAGGGGTACCTTTGGAAAAACTAAAAATATTATTTTATTATAAAGTCATGTTAGGTTTTAAATATCTCCAAATTTATTTATTTCAATGCTAAGGTGGGGATGGGTCGAAATCCTCTCATCCAATATAATTTAGACAAGTTTTGGTTCCTATTTTAACCGTATCATTTAGATTTGACATTAAGTTAAATAATTTTACTTTTACTATGTCTTCTTGTGTTCTTATACTATAAGGTTAATAAACTTATTATAAAAAGCCAAAATAACCCCAAGTTGTATACTATTAATATATATAATCTTATATAAGTAATTTTGCCAAACCATAGATTTTTAGGAACAAAATAACAATTAATAATATAATATTTTTTTAAAAAACTATTTTATGTCAATTTTGACACTATTTAGTAATTGATTTTTGTGAAAATCATAACAGAGTGATTAGTTCAAAAACAGTTAATTAAATAAATAATAACATTTCATATTAACCTAGAAATTATTGGAATTCATAAAAAGTCTCAAATTACATTTATTTGGGTATTTATAACATCAATTATGTCAATATTTCATTAATAAGATAATTACTGCATCATCTTTGTGTCATAAATAAATTAAATTATTTAATGTCTAAAAATTATAAATAAAATATCATTATGTAGGAAATATTTTTATCTTTCTAATTAATATTTATAGTCGAATTTATCTTATGTATAAACCTATATTAAAAATTATTTATTTATTAAACATTGATTTTAACTATTTTAACCCTTCTTTAAATAAATTAATAATAAATGTCCTAATCTAATCCAAGTGGGCCTAAATGGTCATATTTTATTCCTAAGGTTGTTTTTGGTCGAATTACACTTATCCAATTAAATTAGGACATGTGTTAGGGTAATAATAATAACATTTTTACCCTTAATTACCCTATTTACTTTTAACCGTGGTAAAAAAAAGTAAAAAGTTACTATTCACCAAAAATTATTTTCATCTCATTGAACCAAATTTTACTTACTAACATCAACCGTATCTCTCGGATTTTTGAAATTCCATTCAAAGAAGCGGTGAAATTAAGTTTTATGAAAAATTCATTTTTTTTAACTACCACTTAGTGGTTTCACTATTCATCAAAAAATGAAAGTTTCCAGAAAAATATCAAAAATTAGGCCTAAGCTATATTTGATATTATTAATTCAAAAATGATGTCTATTTTACCAAATTCAAAACATATCAGTTGCTTTAATTAATTTAAAAATTAATTACCGTCGTCAAAACAAATAGCGTGTTCTTAAGAGATAATAACTATCAAAAGATTGACAGTTGTTTATGTCTGGTTTAAATGTGAAATTAAATCCAATGACCAAAATTGTATTTAATTGTAAAAAATATATTCTAAATATACTTTGAAAGAACTCAAATTAATAATTCATCACTAATAATTATTTTGATTAAAAAGGTTGTTTTTAATTAAAATTTAGTAATTTTCACTATTCATCAGAAAATGAAAGTTATCCAAAAAGTACCAAAATTTCACCCTAAGCTAATTTCGATATTCCAAATCCAAAAATGAAGTCCATTTTGAAAAATAAAATTTACAAAATTTCAAAAATTGGTTATTACTATTCATAACGGCTAATTTTAATAATATTTTAATAGCATATCGTTGTTTAGTGAAACTCGGTATTGCGTATTACACACGCTATCGAGGAAGGTTGCGATTGCGTGTAAAGCAAGGCAAGTCCAGGATGAATTTTGTGCAAGCTCCTTTTGGTGTAGCGTACAAAAAAAGACATTAATGAAATTAAAAAGAAAATTTTTCATAAAATCTCAGGGTGTTACAATGAATGATCAGGTGTACACCACAGATAGATTAGTTAACCTGTATTTAGGGGTTTCGACATTCAGTAGGGCAACATGATGGGGAGGGACCACGAGCAGATCATGTGGTTGGAATCTAGAAACTAATGACTTATTGGGTGCAGTTAGTCCTTGATCCAAGTTCGTCAATGTAATTCATACCAGAATCAGTGGTTACAGTGGCATGAAAATTAAATGTAAAGACTGTAGGAGTTTCTAAAAAATCATGAGTTATGCAACATGTTGTTTGGATGAATAAATGTCTCGTAGTGCCTTGTTCTGGTAGCTTGGGTTTTGTAAAAATTAAATATAAAATGTTGTGTGGGCTTACCACATATTGTGTGAATCAACATTGGAATCTTGGTTTATTTCCTAAGTATGAATGAGAATAGGAATTATTAGGTACACGTGCATGAAAAGAGTATATATGAACAGCTTGGTACATGATCATGGACACAACCAGGTAAATGGGCACGATTAGAGTACATAGGCATGGGTCAAAGTACAAAGGCACGATCTATGTAATGACCCAATGTTTTTCAATGAAGTTTTCCTTATTATAAATACATCATAATCACATGAAATCACAACATAATGAACTACTAAGTTCTATGTGACCTCTAAACATAAGTTTTTCACTTCTGTGTTTTGAATTTCAAAAATCTGACGTACATGGTTGGGATCAGTAAGTTATTTGGGAACAAATAAGAAAAACTTATTTTTTTTGTGAATAGTAACCCACCCAAATGAAAAGTAACAAACCCTTATGAATAGTGATATACCCTAATAAATAATAACCTTACCTATGATAGTATATAAATAACATTCAAGTAAAAGTATGATATACCTATATCTTTGAAAAAGAAAATAAATGTTTTAAAATTGTTATTTTTCGAGTAAATTGTGATTTTCATTATATAATAAATTATTCATATTTATAAAATTATTTTCTAAAAATGGAATTCATTTTTGGATTTTACACATCGAAAAATGGTTCGGGTTATTTTTTTTGATTTTTCTAAAATACATGAATTTTTTATGAATAGTAAAATATGATAATTTATGATATATGATAAATACATGAATTACTATGTCATCAGATGATGTATGGATGATGTAAGGCCATTATCTTGAACTCATATGCATAAATTACTTTTTTTGGTCATGGAATCATCACTAGTACTGGTCTTGTGGGAATTTAATTAACTAAGGATTAAAAAATTATGAAAACCCTCCTCTCCTTCACTGTAAACCCCCCTCACTCCCTCTTCTCTTAACTCTTATGAAGCCTTTTTCCTTCTCTATATTCTACCTAAATCTCTCCCCAAGTTCCCTCCCCACGTCTAGCATCCATTGTTCTTCTAAAAATAAAAAAACCTCCCCCTTAAGAAGTTCTCTGGGAAGCTTGATTCAAGAGGTAAAATTCCTCTTTTCTTTTGTTTCATTTTAAGTTCCTTCGTTCTCTTTTAATTCCTAGACTCTATGCATCCAAATGGTATGAAAAATACAATACAATTCATTTACTAATTTTTTTTATTATAATGGGATATTTCATTATCATCTCTCCTTTTCCTACCTTTTATTTGAAAGAAATGAAAACACCATTTGAGATGGGTTAATTTAGCACATTCAAGGACAACAGTTTATCAATTTCTATTACTATATACAATTCTGGTCATGAAACCATTTTTATTATTAAACTGGACTATTATATGTTTATTTTATCTTATTAATATTCTTTAATCACTATTCACCCATGATTTAAAATAATAATACAAAAGAAGTTAGTTGTGAGCAAAATAGATAAAATTAATTCAAGCATTTATCATTAATGTTTTATATAATGATTAAAATTCAAACTAAGTAAAAGAATTATATATTAAACCATATAATTACCTGGGTGTTCACTAATATCATATAACTTCTATTATGGACAACCAATTTCATGTTACATATTTATCTGAACATGAATATAAGCGAACCAATCATTAAAACCAAGTAAGAGAACGAGCCCGAACAATGAAATTGAACATTATAACCAATCAAAAAGGTATTGAATGAACTAAAAAATGTTATACTAAATCAATTACATATAGAAGATGTTATGTAATTATTAATTAATAAAACTAATTTGTTTATTCAGGTCAATAATAACAAGTGGAGAACACCACCAGACTTAAGGTAAGGGATCCTCTCCATTTAACTTCTATTCATGATTGTCCAATATGTTATGCCATTTTATATATATTTCATAGTGATGGATTATGATTATGAACCTAACCCATACTATCTTAATGATGTATGAAATATTATAAATCATTTTATCTCTTGCTAATCCCTCTTAAGTACACTCGATATCATGCCAATAATCATTAAGAAATTTCATCCTGAACCGCCTTTATTCCTTCGGGTTCCTATATCTTTCTTTTTACCCAAATTATGTTGTCTTTTATTGAGAAGTCATATTATTTGATTGAATCCAACAATATTCTCTTGAACATGTTCGAATATATATATATATATATATATAAATATATATATAGATTTTATGATCAGTATATATATCACATCTTTACCATATAGATAATACCTCCATATCTTCAAAGTAAAAATTACCATTACCAGTTCAAAATCACGATTCAAATAATTTTTCTCATGAATATTCAATTTTAAAGAAGAATAAGATATCACCAAACAATTATGTATGAGGAAACCTGTCAGTACCTTTTTTGATTCATCACTATATATCACAAACCCTTATCCACTATAAGGAAGTGTAATAACATATGCATAGACTAACCTTTTATTTAGTTCTTTAAAACTCACCAAAAATTTATATATCCACAAGAACTTGGATATCTTCAAGGAAAACTTGGTGAGTGTATTAAATAGTCATTATAAATCTCTAAAAAATTATTTATTGTGTCCATCCAATACAAGAATGCTATAGATCTTGGTTACCATGGTTGGTTATTCCATAGCTCAATAACTTTCAACTTTGAAGGATCCATCAATATTACCTCACTTGAAATTATTTGAACAAATAATGTAGATTATTGGAGCTAAAATTCACACTTAGTAAATTTCGCACACAACTAACCCATACCTAGGGTCTTCATCACAATTCTTAATTATTCTTAAAGCTTTTTATTTATCTTTTAATATATTTAAATATCATCAATAAAGAATAATATCACAAATTGATCATGGTAATATCAAAATAATTTATTCATTAAATCCATGAATATAGAAAGTGAACTAGTAAGTCCAAATTGAATTACTATAAATTTATAATGATTATAAATCATATGGAGGGCTCTCCTGATAAAATACTCCTTCTTGACCCTTCGATGATAATATCCAGATCAATGATCAATCTTGGAAAACTATTGATCTCCTTATAATTAATTGAAAAAAATCATATATATGGGGTAAATAATACTCTTTCTTAATATTGATTTAGTTATCTTCATGATAATCAATGAAAAGAAACAATGAGAAATCATTATTATTAACAAAAAAATGCAATCACCACATAGTGAATAACTAGGATAATTGAATCCCTTATCTATATTCTCTTGAAGTTTCTTCTTCAATTACTAAATATAAATCAGGTCCATTCTATATAGATTCATTGAAATAGGTGAAACACCAGGTATGAGTTTAATTAACAATTCAACTTCATGATTTGAGGGAAGAATAAGAAAATATTTTGAAAATAGATAGAAAAAATCATATAGAATTGGAATGTCCTCAATGCTGAGCTTCTCCATAATAATATGTGACAAATATTATTCATGAATATGTAGTAAAACACATTTTATGGAAGTAATTTTCATTGTATGTTTAGGTTCATCCTCACACTAATAGACTATCATAGGTTGATTTAGAATATAAAATGTAACTTCTATTCATATAAAATTGTTATAGGATGTAAACTAAGAGATCCAATACTTGCCCAAAATTACATAAAATATAACTACAAGAATAATAATAAGATTTTTAGGAAACACATCACCAAAAAATTATATTGGATAAGAGATATAGAATTCATATGAAATTTTACCACCATTATATGTTTTCATTTCCAACTCAACATCTAATTATTGAGGTGGTTATTTGATATCCATAGAGAATTCTTCAGATATAAAAGAGTGGGTATAAAATAAATCAAATAAAATAGTTTCAATTCTATAGTGGATGGTAAGTGTACCTTTCACCACATATCCTAAATCTTCCACTTCATCTAGAGTAATTCCATATACATGGCCTTCTCCCCAAGGATTTTTTGGTGGTGAGTTCCCTTGATGCTTTGGAAATTGGTCTAAATAATTCACCATGTCTTTATAGTTGAATCATTGAATATATGTGATTTCTCACTTTTCCTAACATCCAGATTCCAAATGTTCCTTATCTCCACACTTGTAAAAAATTACTATTCCTTTCAAGCATTTTCTAGGATGTTTCATTCCACAATTAATACATGATGATATTTCTATTGAATATATAAGATTTATAAAACAGTTTCCCTGCCATAATGGAACTTGATACAATATCATAATATTATGAAAAGGTTTTATTAAATAATTCTCTTCAGAGACTTATCTTAATACCATTAAAGAAATAGTCAATCTTACATTTCTAAGAATTTGGATATACCAAAGCATGATTGTATAATCTTGTAAAGTTATTTTATTACTCTGCCACACTTTATTATTATTTCTACCTTAAATTAGGAATCTTCTACCCCATTTCATCTCATTTTTCTTGAGGGAAGTATTTCTCAAAAAATATACATTTAAAAGTTATATATTCCATGATTTATATTTTTCAACCAATTTAGTGTTATGGATCAATGGAAACCATTGATCATGTAATGGCTCTGTTTTTTATTTGTAAAAATTTAGATCATTTTGAACAATATTTTTGAAGCTATGAATTGAGTTAACATGGGGTTTTGAGGCCAATGGAACCTCGATATTGATATAAAAAATATTAAATATATTATATCACAAATGGATTCTTTTTGAATAATAGAATAACTAAAATAAATTATTAAATAGGATAATCAAGAATTCTATTAAATCTAGAATAAAGGTTTTATGCTAAGAGTGAAAAAACCTTTGTATACATCGAGTTTATGGATTTAATGTAGTTGGGGAAATATTAATAAACAAATAAACACATATAATTATTTTTTGTTTATTAAATGGGCAAAAAAATTTCATCTATTTAAACCCTACTACGAAAAATACATAGGGTTATCATCCCAACCCTAGGGATATGAGAGGATACATTGAGGAAAGCCATGATGAATGATAATAGATCATGGGTTGACAGTTGGTGTTCCAATGAGTTCATCATTAATAGAGGAGATTATGGATCCTACCGAGGACAGTGACATAAAACCATTCTTCATCATTGATTAAAATAAAATAAAGGTAGAAAAATTTATTTGATTATTCTAATCCTAGATTTTTCTATTCCATGTAAAATTTGAATGAATCCATCTAATTAATTTATTCATCGGTCAAATATTTTTTTACTATTGATGAATTTTTATCCTTAAAATTTTTATTTGTTGATCATTGCTTATTCCTCCTTGTTTATTATGTTCACACACATATATTGAGGTCAACCCAAAAAATGGATGAGTTTTGTTCCTCATTTTTGTGTTTTATGATTTCCCTCCTTGTTTTTCATGCATTCATCATCATTATTCCTTTTGGTTGGTATTTTAAAAAATAATTTGAAATCAATCATTGCGTATTCAATCTTTATAGAAACAGATCATTTTTCTGAGTTTGTATTTGGGATCGTAAGCATGATTAAGGCATTATGGGGTGTGATGAAAGATCTGGTGTACACCACAGATAGATTAGTTAAACTTTATTTATGGGTTTCGATATTCAGTAGGACAACATGATGGGGAGCGACCGCGAGCGGATCATGTGGCTGGAATCTACCAACTGATGAATTATTGGGTGTAGTTAGTCCTTGATCCAAGTTCGTCAATGTAATTCATACTAGAATCAGTGGTTAAAGTGGCATTAAAATGAAATTTAAAGACTATAGGATTTTCTAAAAAATCCTAGGTTATGCAACATGTAGTTTGGATGAACATATGTCTTGTAGTCCCTTGTTCTGGTATCTAGGATTTTGTAAAAATTAAATATCAAATGTTGTGTGGGCTTACCACATACTGTGTGACTCAACATCAGAATCTTGGTGTATTCCCTAAGTATGATTGAGAATAGGAATTATTAGGGACACGTGTATGAAAAGAGTATATATGAACAACCTGGTACATGATCATGTTCACAACCAGGTAAATGGGCACGATCAGAGTACATATGCATGGGTCAAAGTACAAAGGCATGATCTATGTAATGACCCAATGTTTTTCAATGAAGTTTTCCTTCTTATAAATAAATCATAATCACATCAAATCCCAACATAATGAACTACTAAGTTCTATGTGACCTCTAAACATAAGTTTTTCACTTCTGTGTTTTGAATTTCGAAAATCTGACATACATGGTTGGGATCAGTATGTTATTTGGAAACCAATAAAAAAAACTTATTTTTTGGTGAATAATAACCCACCCATATAAATATTAACAAACCCTTATGAATAGTGATATAACTTAATAAATAATAACCTTACCTATGATAATATATAAATAAAATTCAAGTAAAAGTATGATATACCTATATCTTTGAAAAAGAAAATAAATGTTTTAAAATTGTTATTTTTTGAGTAAATTGTGATTTTCATTAAATACTAAATTAGTTATCTTTATAAAATTATTTTCTAAAAATGGAATTCATTTTTGGATTCTACACATTGAAAAATGGTTCGGGTTATTTTTTTGGATTTTTCTAAAATACATGAATTTTTGATGAATAGTAAAATAAGATAATTTACGATATACGATAAATACATGAATTATGATATTATCAGATGATGTATGGATGATGTAATTCCATTATCTAGAATCATATGCACAAATCACTTTTTTTTCTTCATGTAATCATCACTAGTACTGGTCTTGAGGGAATTTAATTAACTATGGATTAAAAAATTATGAAAACCCTCCTCTCCTTCACTATAAACCCCCCCTCACTCTCTCTTCTCTTAACTCCTATCAAGCCTTGTTCCTTCCTTATATTCTACTTAAATCTCTGCCCAAGTTCCCTCCCCACTTCTAGCTACCTTTTTTCTTCTAAAAATACAAAAACCTCTCCCTTAAGAAGTTCTCAGGGAAGGTTGATTCAAGAGGTAAAATACCTCTTTTCTTTTCTTTCATTTTATGTTACTTTGTTCTCTTTTAATTCGTAAAATCTACACATCCAACTAGTATGAAAAATCCAGTACCATTCATGTAATGAAATGTTTTTATTATAATGGGATATTTCATTATCATCTCTCCTTTTCCTACCTTTTATTTGAAAGAAATGAAAACACCATTTGAGATGGGTTAATTTAGCACATTCAAGGACAACTGTTTATCAATTTCTATTACTATATTCAATTCTGGTCATGAAACCATTTTTATTGTTAAACTGGACTATTATATGTTTGTTTTATCTTATTAATTTTCTTTAATCACTATTCACCCATGATGTAAAATAATAATACAAAAGAAGTTAGTTGTGAGCAAAATCGCTAAAATTAATTCAAGAGTTTATCATTAATGTTTTATATAATGATTCAACTTCACTCTAAGTAAAAAAATTATATATTCAACCATTTAATAACCTAGGTGTTCACTAATATCATATAACTTCCATTATGGACAACCAATTTCATATTACATCATTATCTGAACATGAATATAAGTGAACCAATCATTAAAACCAAGTAAGAAAACGTGCCCGAACAATGAAATTGAACCTTATAACCAATCAAAAAGGTATTGAATAAACTAGAAAATGTTATAATAAATCAATTACATATATAAGATGTTATGGAATTATTAATTAATAAAACTAATTATTTTATTCAAGTCAACAATAACAAGTGGAGAACACCACCATAATTAAGGTAAGGGATCCTCTCTATTTAACATTTATTCATGGTTGTCCAATATGTTTTGCCATTTTATATGTAATTCATAGTGATGGTGTATGATTATGAACCTAACCCATACTATCTTAATGATGTATAAAATATGATAAATCCTTTTATATCTTGTTAATCCCTCTTAAGTACACTCGATATCATGCCAATAATCATTAAGAAATTTCTTCCCGAACCTCCTTTATTCCTTCGGGTTCCTATATCTTTATTTTCACCCAAATTATGTTATCTTTTAATTTTATGTAAAACTTCTACATGATGTTTATATTATCCAAAAAAATGTTTCAAGATTCACCCCTCATTATCTTATGGGGATATACAATCATTTAAGTGATTCCCTCCTTGATACTTCCCAGTAGCAAACTCATTTTAAGGGAACTTCCCAAATTTTTACCTAATTTCAAGTGCACTCTATCCTCTGTTTTAATCTACCATTGTCATTATAAAATAAATATGTTGATTATGAAAGATTTCTTGGTTCACTTATGGTTTTATATAAAATGTTATTCCCTTTTCTATTTTGAAGTCTCTTTAGTTTTTTCCTTATAACCGCACTAAAAGGTTTTAATGCTATGAATTTACTAAATACTTTTCTTACATCTTGTACCTTCTGTTCTACCTCACTTACCATGATATATGAATGTTTTACCATATTAATTAACAATTATGTTTTAATTCCCTTATCTCATGGACACTCTTATGATATGCCCATTCATTATGCTTCATGTCACGAATGTGATACCCATTTTTCTCCACAGGTTCCCTTACATTTATGTATGATTATTTATGTGAAAATAATATTCATGAACATCTTATGATGGGAGTTCTAAGATAGAGCTCCAACGTAATTGTTAAATTTAAGCCTTGTGATATGTTATGTGCGACGGTCTTGGTGGTTAGCCTTGTCCTGTGCTACTATGGGAAACGATCTTAGAGGTTAGCCTTGACTCATACTAAAGTCATGTTTTAAGTTGCTTCCACATTTCTACTATTCCATGTTTATATGACTCCATGTTTATATTTTATGATCCCTTATGTTACATGCCTTTTTTATTTCATTATTTCATTTTTTCTAACCCATGTCCTAAGGATTTATTCTTATTCTTATTCCCTTAGTGGGATTTTATCTCATCCATTTGTTCATGTTATCCTCATGATATCCCATGAAGATGTATGAGCACAATGGAGGATAGGAGCTCATTGTGGATTTTAAATGAAATTTTTTGTTTATAATGTTTTATTATGTACCTAGTCTTCCAAGACAATAGACATTATGATCCTTGTCTTGTACTCTGATGCATAATTATGCTAAAAATCATGTATTGTTATATGTAAAAGGCTAGGTTCTATATAGTTGGTATCAAGGCATGGTTTAGTTATTTTTGGATATTATTAATAGAGAACCTTAGTGGGAACCATAATGGTGATACAAAGTATTAGAAAACACCCCTAAGTATTGGTAATTATTGGGTAAGTGGTTTATCCAAAAAATACATCATTGTTTGGATACAAACAGGTAGAGGCCACTCTAGCACAGATATACCTTGGAGTGAAAACATCGACATGGAGTTTCGGGCTTAGCCTGGGGTATCTTGGTACATGACAATAATCCTTGATGCTATCTTGGTATTGAAACTCCTAGAATAAATTCTTTAAAAAATTCATGAGCTTAGTACAAACCATTTTTAAATGAATTAAAAAATCCTGAAAGAATATAAAATAAGAAATAGATTGAGGATAACCTAGATTAAAACCTAAGGAATCACATGTTAGGATATACTTCTTTTTTACAATATTATCCTTTTATGATAAAAGTGTAATTTTTTATGTTCAATAACTATGTATTCAAGCCCTCTAATTGTAAATTCTTTTTCTTAGTTAATGGTAAGAAATATAAGAACACATTCCAACAACCAATGTGATTAGAAATTTGAATATTGCTATAATTAAATGCCTTATATGTTTGGAATGGGTGATCAAAACATCATGATAGTACTTTATTAGGTGGATAAAGTAATGAATAATAACTTGAATCATATGAAACACCCACATCCTCCAAGGAAAGATCAAGTTTCAATAGAATACTTCATACATCAAAGGCCTCCCATGTTTAGCGGATCTTCTGATCCCGTCCTTGCGAAATAGTGGATTAAATCCATTGAAAATATATTCAACACCCTCCAGTGCAGGAAAGAAGAGAAAGTTATACTAAAGGTCTATTGTTTTTGAGTGTGAATCTGATCAGTGGTGGACACTGATCAAGAATACAAAGCCCTAAGAGGAAATTGATTCCATGGATTGGTAGGAATTCAAGAGGATGTTTTCAACAAATATTTTCCTTGAACCCTATTTCTCAAGATAGAAATAGAGTTACTCAGTCTCAAGAAGAAGGAATATGTGTCCATTGGGTAATATGAAGAAAAATTTACAATTATTGAATGGTATGCCTCTGTATTTATATTGAAAAATGAAAGAAAGGTGGATCTCTTCTTTAATAGGATAAAACCAAGTCTGTGGAAGGTGTTGGAGATTTGAGAATTTGACAGTTATGAGGATATTGTTAGTTGTTACATAAAGGTAACAATGGATATTTTAGACTCTTCATGGTCTCGTGGGCCCAGTGAAAAGAAGGAAAAAATGGAGAACAACATGGGTGGTTCAACAAACAAATCCCATGATGGAAAGCATCCCAAATATCCCACTTGTAAAAGTTGTGGGAAGAAGAATCATGGGAACTATCTAAAGGGAACCATGAATTTCTTCAAATGTGGAAAGCTGGGACATATGGCCAAGAACTAGATAATTTATATGAAAAATCCTGCTAATGTGGAAGATGAACCGAAGGTTCAGATCAATGCTTAGTCAGTGGTGCTGTGTTTCAACTGCAAGGAGCATGGGAATTATTAAATTTTTTTCTCTAAGCTGTGGGTTGTCATAGGAAATCAACAACAACCTCCAAGGAAACAAGGAAGGTATTATGGTATAACTACTATTGAGGTGGATCTAGACAATGATATGGCAATATGTATGTGATTTATTCATTTAATAATAGAAAACATACTATTTGATTCTAGTTCTATTCATTATTTCATATCTTACAAGTTGAGTATAACTATTCAAACACCACCTTAAAATTTTGAGGAAAACCTAAATGTGAGAAATATGAATGGGGAAATTATTTCTTCCATTGTTTATAACTCCTCCCTAGATAACATTTATGGACTGAACCCCCCCAGAAAATATCATCATAATTCCTTTAGTGGAGTTCGACATTATCTTTGGCATGTGTTGGATATCTTTATACAAATCCAACACCAAATGTCGGGAAAGGGAGATATCTCTTCACATCCCGAAGAATCCTATTATTCTTTACAAGTGTAAGGATAAATATTAATCTCCTTTAGAATCATTATCTCAAGTGTGGATCTGCTGCTGTGTGAGCAAGCATATCTTGTTCAAATGATTGAGAAAAAGGATAGAATCATGCTTGAAGAAATTCTTATCAAGAGGTATTACACAAAAGTATTCCTGAAAGAGTTTCATGTTCTTATTCCTGATCATGAGGTTATGTTCTCAATGGATCTTATTCTTATATCTCTCTATATATAAAAAACAAATAATATATTGGCCATTGTAGAGTTGGAAGAGATAAAGAAACAGTTATAGGAGAATCTGAAGATGGGTTTTATACGCCTGAGTGCTTCACCATGGGGTGAACCATTCCACTTCATCAAGAAGAAGGATTGATCAATGCACCTATGTATTTATTATCATGAGATCAATAAAATCATGATAAATAATAAGTATCCCCCACCATAGATAAATGAATTGTTTGATAAGGTTTCTAGGGCCAGTTATTTCCCTAATGTGGACCTTCTGTTGGGTTACCACCAATTAATGGTAAGGAATGAAGATATTCCAAATATTTCCTTAAGAATGAGGTATGAACACTATGAGTTCATAGTGATTACCTTAGGACTCACTAATGCTCCATAAATTTTCATCGACTTAATGAATAGAGTCTTTAGAAATTACCTCAACAAATTTTTGGTAGTCTTTATTAACAATATTCTGGTATACCCCAAGAGAAAGGAGGAACATGAAGAGAATTTGAATACTGTGTTAAAGACTTTGTGAAGGGAGAAGTTGTATGAAAAGTATAGTAAATGTGATTTTTTAATGGAGGAAGTATCATTCTTGGGGCATGTTATCATAAGTAAAGGGATATCTTTGGAACCTTCCAAGACAAAAGAAAATTGAAGAGTATCCCAAGCCAACATCTGTAACAGAGATCCACAAAATTTTTGGTCTAGAAGGGAATTATCGATGATTTTTGAAAAAAATATCATGATTATCAAGCCCTATGACCAAGATGACGCAGAATGGAGTAATGTTTTTCTGGACTATAAAATGTAAAGGTTTTTTCAAGAAGTTAAAAGAGTCTTATCACTACCCTAGTACTCACACTCCTAATAAGTGGAGAAATATTTTTGGTGTAAAGTGATGCTTCAAAGAAGGTATTCGGATATGTTCTAATAAAAAATGGTAAATTGATAGCCCATGCTTCAAGTTAGCTTAAAATACATGATAAAAACTATCCTACACATGATCTAGAGTTGGCTGCTGTGATATTTGCATTGAAAATCAGGCGATATTGTCTCTATGGGTATAAGTGTGAGATATATACTGGGCAAAAGAGTCTCAAATATATATTAAAACAAAAATATCTTAATATGAGCCAATGAAGACGGATAGAGCTCATCAAGGATTAATACTTCTCAATCCACTACAATCTCAGTAAGGCAAAAAAGGTGGAAGACGATCTAAGTATAAAGGATCCTACATCTTTATCAGTGATGAGAATTGAGAAGGATCATATATTATTAGGTTTTCTGAGGATGGACATGGGAATAATTAAGGGAAGAAGATCATCAATTTTTTCTCAAATAATTTATCAACCATCTCTCAGAGAGAAAATAAAGTATACTCAACGAAAAGATATAGAAATTCTAAAAAGGGTGGAAGCTATCAAAAATGGGAAATTCTCAGAGTTCAAGATTGATGAGGAAGGAGTTGTAATATTTGGATCATGATTAAGCATACCATCTGATCTAAATATAAAGAAACAGATTTTGAATGACGCACCAAGATTAACCTTCTCTATTCACCCAAGTATCACAAAGATGTATAGAACTCTCTGAGAAATGTTTTGGTGGGACAATTTTTAAAGATAGATTGCTGAATATACATCAATGTACCTGGTATGTCAGCAAGTGAAATATGAAAGGCAAAAGTCTAAGGGGATGATGGAACCACTACCCATACCTACATGGATGTGAGATAACATTACCATGGAATTTTTCATTAGACCTCCAAGGACTTTCATTGGAAACAATGCTATATGGGTCATTGTGGATCATCTTACGAAGACATATCACATTATTGCAATTCGAGAGGACTACCCATTGGATAAACTTTCATAGATATACATCAAAGAAATGGTAAGTGTGCATGGAGTACCACTATTTATTGTATCTGATCATGATTCGAGATTTGCCTTGATGTTTTGGAAAAGTCTCCAACATGCTCTATGCACTGAAACAAACATCAGTATGAACTATCGTCCTCAATATCATGGCCAATCTAAGTGAACTATTTAGAAATTGGAAGTTATGTTGAGAGCATGTTCTATGGACTTCAAAGGAGTATGGGACCAACATCATCCACTGGCTGAATTCTCCTACAACAATAGTTTCCACTCAAGCATCCAATTGGAACAATTCAAAGCCCTTTATGTGAAAAGGTGCAGGACACCAATGTGTTGGGATGAAGTCCATGAGTGTAAGCTTATAGGACCTGAAATGGTCAATGTAATGGTGGAGAATGTGAAAACCATTTAGTAACATATCAAGGTATCCCAAAGTATATAGAATAGTTATGCAAACAATCCTTGATGAGACCTTTAGTTTAATGTTGGAGACATGGTATTTCTACTTATATCTCCATGGAAGAAGGTCATGAGGTTTGGGAAGATAGGGAAGCTAAGTCCCAGGTACATCAGCCCCTTAGAAATTCTTGATCATGTTGGGGATGTGTCCTATCCAAAAGAACATCCACCTAACATGTAAAATTTACATGATGTATTTCATGTATCCCTATTAAGTAAGTACATACCAAACCCTTTGTAACATCTTGGTTCTGGAAGCCACCTAGAGGCACCCTGTACATGGTTGATCACATGTATTCAAGCGCATTTCCCCTAACTCCAGAGGTTTCCGACTAGCAGTGAGGGCCTTGGGTGTGATAGTAGGGAAACTAAGCCCTTATTGGATGAGTAACACAATGTAATAGAAATAGATAACAATAATGGAAGTAGTAATAGTGTCATACAATAGTAAACTTGGAAGAATGAATGTAATAAGCATCTGGAGCACATATATAATGATGTATGATACGTATGTCTAGGAAAGTATCCAAACATGTCACAATGGTAAAATAAAGTACTAAACCAAAGTAAAATAAGAAAAAAGTAACCAACTCCTCAGCATCACAAGCCTCATCTTTGTCCCATGATCTTCAGCTCGAAAGAAGTCAAGTACCTGAAGTAGAAGGAAGCTTGACCTTATCTATACTTGAAACAATATAATCTATTTGGCCCCAAAAGCATAACCCAAACAAGGTGTGAGAATAAATACCAGTATTCCCCCACCAAGAGATATATGCCTAACAGTTAGTAAATATATATGGCAAGAAATAAGAAAAAGAAGCAGTAAATAATGAACTACTCGACAATAAACATTCGTACAGTTTCAATCAGACACCACATACTAAGTAAGAAGATAATCACAAATAGGTAACCCTATGGGATGTTCTCACAGCCGAAACCCCTCTGGTCCTACCTAGCTGACACAAGCAACCCTCTTGGAAGTACACACAGTCTAACCCCTCTGGTTCAGCTATAACACAGACTCTCTGAGGAAGCACTCACCATAAATTTCTCCTATAGTATTGTATCAGTAACTAAAAGGTCATCTAGGGAAGTACTTATGTATCATTATCCCTTGTGTCCCATGTCGAATAACTACAGACACTATGAAAAAGCAGTTACGTCAATTCCCCCTATGGTCTCACAAAATAATAGTAAAAACAGACCCTTTAAGGAATCCCTCACGTCCATTCTCCCTATGGTCTACTTCCCAAGGTTCTCACAGCTCTGTGTAAGTAAAAAGAGCACAAAAATACATAGCATCCAAGTAAACCTCAATAACTAATTGGATAATAGTCAAAAACATAACAACATAACAACATGTAAAATAAATAATCACACCATCCTACAATACTAGTCATGGGAAAAACAATGCAGCCTAATAGGCTAAGCCGAACGAAACAGTCATAAACAAAACATGCATGGGCATCACTTCCATAGCATAGAAATTTACCCTATTCATAATCAATTAACCTCTACTCAATCATACAAGCATAGCAGAAAATTTACAGGGTTAAAACCGTAAACACGCAAATACCTCAATCAAGGGTATTGGAAAAGTTTGCACATATAACTCAAAAACTATCTACGGAAAGGTACAAACAACCTACCTAGTTGTTGTAGGATCATTATACATGAACCTCAAGCCTTGAATAACCCTAGAATGTCAGAGATCTACAAAAACATCTAAAACGTTCAACCCACGATATCTCACAAGATAGAAGGAATCAGAAAAAGGTGTTCAAGAATAAGAGAGAACTCACCGATGTGATTCCTACGTGACCTTCAGAGTTTGATTCAGAGAATGGATACACGATCAAGGGCTAGGTGAAGATCCATGTTGTACAGAAACTCTCAAATGAACTAGTTCAAGAAGAGATGTAATCTGTCCATCAGACGAGATCTCAATACATTTAATGAAAAAAGAAAGTACATGACATGTACTTTTGAAGTACACGGTGTGTACTTGACTTATTCGGCCCCCGAATAAGGTTCTCTCTAGGTCACCACACATGGCTGTGTGCTCGGTAGTTACACAGACATCACACAGCTACTTGCAAAAAAAGAGTACACAACGTGCACATATAAGTACACTACATGTACTTAAAATTTTTCCAGAAACTCCTCTTTTCATCAAAACACCTGAGAAGATAAAAACATACCTGAATATAAGATCCTAGTTCTTAAAATCTCCCCCCTTAAAGAAATTCGTCCCCTAATTTTTCTAGCAAGGTGGCGTAGAAGAAGATTCCTTGAAAAGTACCAGCCACTGAGATTGTACATCTGCCTCCCACTCCCAGGTCTCGTCCTATACTCACCCATGTTGTTATAACACTCGTACTAGAGGAACATACCATCCATGGAGAACCTTCACACTTAGATCAAAAATCCAGATAAGATTCTCCTCAAATGAGGTTTTTGCCTCTAACACAACATCCTCAGGTTGAAAAAACATGATACATGACTGAGAATTAACATCAAAGCTAAGAAATGTGGAAGAAATTGTGCGTATCTCGGTACCTCTGAGGTAACTATAACTGATTGGAAACCGGACCGACCCTCTCTAAAACCTCAAACAGAGTTATGTACCTCGGTGAAAGCCTACCCTATCTCATAATCCTTCTGTTCCCCAACCTCGATGTGACATGTAAGAAAACATGATCTACGACCGTGAACTCCAGAGGTCGTCTCTAATGATCAACATAAGGCTTCTGATGAGACTATGCAGTAGCCATCCTCTTTCGAATAAACTTTATATGTTATGTGGTCTGCTGGACAAGACGAGGTCCCAATGTAGCTTCCTCTCCTACCTCCAGCCAGAATAAGGGTGAATGACATGGCCTACCATACAAAGCCTCATAAGGTTCCATCTGAATAGCAAATTTAAAACTGTTATTGTAGGAAAAATCCACAAGGGGTGTGTGCTTCTACCATGAACCTCAAAAATATAGGATGCATGCTTGAAGAATCTCCTCAAGCACCTGAATCGTACTCTCGGACTGTCCATCTATCTTGGGATGGTAAGCTATACTCAAATGTACTTGTGTATGCACAGACTTCTGTAACCCCTACCAGACCCGAGAAGTAAAACGTGTATCCCTGTATGATATAATAGAGTGTGGAACCCCATGAAAATGTAAAATCTATTAGATGTACAACCTTCCTAGTTCATCAACACTGAAGGTCTCCTTGATTTTTAGGATGTGAGAAACCATCACGAGTCTATAAATGAAAACCCACACTGCATCGTTCCCTCGAGTCAACCTTAGTAAACCTATTATAAAATTCATCGTGACATCATTCCACTTTCACTCGGGAATAGGTAACTGCTAAAAAAGCCCTACTGGTCATTGATTCTCCACCTTCACCTACTGATAGGTGGAACACCTCATTAAAAAACTAGAAACATATCTCTTCATACCTGACCACCAATAATGATGGTGTATATCACGATACATCTTGGTGATACTAGGATGAACTTCCCAAAATGAGGATTGAAAATCTAACATCAGCTCCATGCATATGTCTGTTGACACCCACACATGCCCATGAAAACGTAAGATCTCATCCTTGCCTATGGTCCATCCTGGAATAGGGTCCTCTCCTGACATGCTTTCCTGTAAGACTAGGACTTTTGAATCTGACTGCTACCTCATCCATACTCGATCAAGAAGAGTAGAGGTAACATCTGCAGAAGAAAGAAACATTTTCCCCTATCTATCATGCACCTCCAAATGCATCTCATAGAATAGAGCCATAAGCTGCCACTCACTGCTGGCCTCCTGAACTGCTTATATCTGAGTCCTACTACTCAACACATCAGCTACTGCATTTCCTTTTCAAGGTATATAGGCAAACTCAAATTCAAAGGATTGAAGGTACTCAACCCACCTTCACTATCTCAAATTCAGGTCACACTGAGTAAAGATATACATGGGAATTTTGTGGCCATTGATAACCACAAAATTCTCTCCCAAAAGACAATGTCCCCAATAGCATAAGGAATGAACAACTATAGCCAATTCAAGATCATACATCAGGTAATTACTCTCATGTGGCTCAACTGTCAAGACCCATATGAAACGACTCTTTCCCCCGACATAAGCACCGTTCCCAGCCCAATACCTGAAGCATCACATTAAACAGTGTAGTTGTTGCCTGGATATGAAAAAACAAGTATTAGTGCTGAAGTCAACCTCTGTTTTAGTTCCTGAAAGGCTGACTCACAAGAATATGACCACAATTACTTTTCGCCCTTCTTAGTTAGGCCCGCCAGTGGTGGTGCTAAGCATGAAAAGTCCAGTATGAAACTTTTGTAGTATCCAACCAACCCTATAAAAACTTGTACCTCAAAGAAGTTTTTTGGACACTCCCAATAAACTACTGCTCTCACTTTATTTGGGTCTACTGGTACTCATGTCTCTATGATAACATGACCTAATAAGTGAATTTGATCCATCAAAAAGTTTCATTTTGAGAGTATAACATATAAATGATGCCCTATCAGTGTACTCAAAATGATCTCGAGATGGGTAGCATGGTCATGTCGAGTGTGAGAGTACACCAAGATATTATCCACGAAGACCCCCATGAAAGTATCCAAGTATGGATGGAACACTCCCTTCATCAGTTCTATGAAAACTGCAGGCACGTTCGTGAGACTGAACAGAATAACCACATACTCATATGGACTATACCTGCTTTGAAAGGTTTTAAGGGGTATATCAGATGGTCTAACCCACAAATGATGTTAATTGGATCTCAAGTAAATCTTCAATAACACCTAGGCTCCTCGTATTTGATCAATGATATCATCAATCCTAGGAAAGTGATATTGGTTCATGACCTTAAACTGGTTCAAATTCAGATAATCCACACAAAGTCTGAGGGTACCGTCTTCCTTCTTCACCAACAGGACATACGAACCCTAAAGAGAAGTACTGGGTTGGATAAAACCCTTTTCCAGTAACTCTTCCAACTGCTTCTTGAGCTCCTAAAACCCTGGTGTAGCCATCCTATAAGGAGGAATAGACACCAGTATTGATCCTAGAACAAGATCAATAGAAAATTCCACCTCTCTCTTTGGAGAAAAACCTAAAAAGTTCTCTAGAAAGACTTCCCTAAAATGATCCAACACTGGGGGAAAGTCGATCTGTGAAGTACCCCGGTCATCTATATATAGTCTAGAAATCTGGGCTATAACTCCTCCCAACCCATGGTGATCGGGTCCTAATCTGGCCGCCTGGACATCCCATTCACCCTTATGAAGAAATGATCTGCCCTTTGGTGATGTGAAACTCACCCTACAGTGATAGAAATTGAAAAATACCTAGAAGGGAACTATCCAGTCCATTCCGAGAATGAAATCATAGCCTATAATATTTAAGACATAGAGGTCCCAAAAGAAGTGACACCCAACAACCTCAAGAGGGCACTGCATTCACTGACCTACACTAGCCGTTCTTGTCCCCAACGGTGTTCCTAACATCAAGACATTAGCATAAGTAATGATACAGAGCCCAAGGCTCTCCACTACAAAAGTATGACCTACACCGCGGCCTTGTGACCCTGCCTGAATACTCTGAGATGATCCACCCTGTTGTCACTGAAATCCTGGTGACTGACTACCATGATCGTGACCTCCACCTCATCCTGAATGTCCGAAAGAACTCCAGTTCCCATACTGATAAGAAACTGATGGTGCTTCTCCTGAATGATGAGTCATATAAGAACCCCTATCACCAACTACTGGTGAGAATATCTGATATAAACACTAATGATGACCCATATTGCCATAAGATTAGCACTCCAATGGGTCTCTCAAGCAATGTGGCCTCATATGCCCACTATTCCCACACTGGTAGCACACCACGTGGCTAAAATAAGTGTCTCTCCTCCTTGGATCACCACAAGAAGACCCCCTATGGGACTTCCTACTATTAGTAGGATGAATACTAACTCTGAATGTCGAACTGCCCGGGCTCAAAACTCCATAATCCCTCAAATTGTGCTCCGTGATTAGTGACTGGTTGACTATAGAAGTGATGGAAGTCAACCTGAAGATGTTCACATGATATCGGATGTCGTGCCTAAGAACATCCTCAAACTTCCTTACCATAAATAACTCATCACCTCCTGGAAGAGGTGTGAAGCACTCCAGCTCTATGAAACGAGATGAGTACTCCATGAATGAGAGAGTACCCGACTCCAGACTCATGAACTCTCAGGCTCGATCTACCCTCAAGGTCTCAAGATAGAAGTAATCATTGAAGGCACACTGGAAATCATCCCAGGACATAACCCACTGGTGTCCCACCTATGAGATCACATCCCACCATTTCTTGGAAGAGTCTCAAAGAATGTATGTAGCGAGATTGAAACTCCTCTCTAGAGGCATCTCCAGATGCTTGAAGATGAAAAAATGGATTCTAACCATGACTCTGCAGCCTAAGGTCCCCCTTCCCTGGTGAAAGTGGGATGCTGCTGCTGCTAGAAACCCTGCATCAAATTTTCCATAGAAGGGGCAAGATGCGGTACTGCTCAGAAGGTCTACATGAACCTCATGAAGCCCTCTTAGAATAGTGCATCAACACCTGTGTCCAGAATGACAGCTGGTGCCAAGACTGGTACTACTGAAGGATCTTCTGGTAGTCCTTAACAAGCCATGTCTAGTGCCTGATCATTGCCTCACAACTGGCATACAACTAGAGGAAATCTTGGTGGCATGACTCTGCAAGGTCAAGTGCACACCCTAGATCAAGATTAATAGGGACTAAAACATTAAAGTATTAAAAGGTAATAGGAGAAAGAAAGCATTCATGATTTTTAAAACATAGATACACGTCATGTATAATGAATACACGACATGTTCCATTAAGCCTTCACATGGGTGTGTACCTTTTCCAACCCATGTCATGTAGCACACCATACACATGACGTGTTTCCTCAAACACAAAGTGTACATGAATCCTCTTTCCCTACCCGAGTTCTTCTACAAGGTTAAGCCACACGATTTTCCTAGAACGAGACTACATGGTGTTTTAGTTCCAGACGAGGTATGTACTAGACGACCTTCACCAACCCGTGTTGTTAGTGACATGGAAGGATACATGGATCACACTATAAGTCATGTTTTAGATGAACATGATGTGAAATAGGAAGATTTTTCTAACCCGTGTTGTTCATTACACGGCCGGGTACTCGGGTTACACTACATGGTGTGTTCTAGACGGACATGGCGTGTATTAGAGAAGACTCAACTGACCTGTGTTGTTAGTGACATTTCCTGTTACACAGTTCTATAACACGGAATGTACATCTGGTACACGGCGTTTCCTAACAAGGATTCCAAACGCCGTGTCTCCTCCCCCACAGTCTGAGACACAGTTATCGACTACATGGCGTGTACATATAGTACACGGTGTGTATTCTGGGTTTTTCAGGACTGTAAGCCTAAAAAACCACTCTGGAACCAAGAAAAACACTGAAACAAATATTAAAGTGCAAAATTCTGATCTGTGAGGGCCCATAATCCCAGTGAATCAAAGATTAGCCTCTTATACATGTCATAAACAAGGATCACAATGCAATAATCCACCAAATTCCTATCCATGAGTGACCATAACACATCTTGAACCAATGTTTGGCATTAATTAGACCAAAAAGTTTACAATCTAATGCTCTATAAAAAACATGCATTCTATCAAGGCATCTATCACAACAACATGTACATCTTGCACAACATCTATCACAACAACATGAAATTTCCAATGCACCCTAAATGGTATGAAAAGAATGCATGACATGAGATTTCTAGAAATTTCCAATATGATGCATGAGATGGCATACCCTCATCTCATCGGGTTTCAACAAAAATAGAACCTCAATAAAATCAACAATAACAACAAAAAACATATGAATCACCCAACAGTGAAAATCAAATCCACTGTAAAATTTCAAAACAAGAGAAATTGAAATAAATGAGGTAGATTGAATTTCCCCTGTACAAAAGTTAGCTATTCCCGGGAACAACTTATTACCAAGTACCAATTGCATCCTATCCCAGGCTATAGGCTCCAAATAGTAATTCAAGAAGAAGAAAAATCCTCTAATACCACTTTGTTACATCCCGGTTTCAGAAGGCGCCCAAAGGTTCCCCATACCTAGTTGGCCACATGGCCTCAAGCACATTTCCCTAAACAGTAAAGGCTGATGACTAGAAGTGAGGGCCTTGGGTGCAATAGTGGGGAAAATATTCCCTTATTGGTAGAGTAACACAGTGGAAGAGAAATATATAACAATAGCAGAAGTAGTAATAATGGAATAAAACAATAAATGACAAAAGACTAATAGTAATAAGCAGGTGGAGAAAATATATAATGATTCATGGTACATATGTATAGGAAAGTATCCAAACACGTCAAAATGCTGAAATACAGTACTAAACCAATGTATGAAAGAAAACAGTAAACAAATCATCAGCATCGCAAGCCTCAGCTTGGTCCCATGCTCTCCAACTCCAATGCAGTCAAGTACCTGAAGTAGAAGGGATATTTCCATTATATATACATGCAACAATATAATCTGTTTGGGACCAAAAGCATGACCCAAACAGGGTGTGAGACTAAATCCCATTATCCACCCACCAAGAGATCTGTGCCTAACATTCAGTGAATATATATGGCAGACAATAAGAAAAAGAAGCAATAAACATGAAAGTACTCAATAGATTGTAACATTCCTACAGTTTCGAAGCATTCAAAACCCACATACCAAGTAAGTAGATAATCAAAAACATTTAACCCTTTGGGATGTTCTCACAGCCTAAACCCATCTGGTCCTACCTAGAAAACACAAGGAACCCTCTAGGAAGCACACACAGTTTAACCCCACTAGTTCAGCTTTAACACAGACTATCTGAGAAAGCACTCACTGTTAATTCCCCCTATAGTCTCGTATCAGTAACTAAAAGGTGATTTGGGGAAGCACTTACGTCTCATTCCCCATGTGGATCATGTTGAGGAACTACAGACACTCTGAGGAAACAATTACATCAATTTCCCCTTTGGTATCACATCGTAAC
Organism: Viscum album; assembly: GCA_963277665.1. NCBI lineage: Eukaryota > Viridiplantae > Streptophyta > Magnoliopsida > Santalales > Viscaceae > Viscum > Viscum album. The sequence continues at coordinate 886,295,559 of OY728125.1, forward strand.
TATAAAAATAGACCCTCTGGAGAATCCCTTACGTCCATTATCCCTATGATCTACTACACCCGGTTCTCATGACCCTGTGTAAGTCAAATGAGCACAACGATACATAGCGGCCAAATTAAACCTCAAGAACTACTTGGATAACAGTTTAAAACATAACATCCTGTTAGATAAATAATTAAACCATCCTACAATACTAGGCATGGGGAAAACAAGGAAACCTAATAGGCCAAGAAGAACCAAATGGTCATAAAAAACATGCATGGTCAACACTTTCATTGCATATAAATTGTACCTATTCACAATAAATTAACCTCTACTCAAGCGTAAAAGCATAGCATGCAATTTATAGGGTTAAAAATGTAAACATGCAATACCCCAATCAAGGTTATTGGGAACTTTTCCATATATAACTCAAAGAATATCTACGGAAAGGCACAAACCATCTACCTCGGTGTTGTAGGATCATTATATGTGAACTTCAAGCCTTTAATATCCCTATAATACTGATGATATACAAAAACTTCTAAAACATTAAACCCACGATATATCATGAGAGAGAAGGAATCATAATAAGGTGTTCAAGAAGAATATAGATCTCACCGATGCAATTCCAATGCAACTTTCGATGTTTGATTGGGAAAAGAGACACTCGATCGGGGGCTTGATGAAGATCCATTTCATAAAGATGATCTCGGATGAACTAGGTCAAGAAGATATGTGTTCTGTCTGTCAGATGAAATCCCAGTACATTTAATGAAAAAAAAGAAAGTACACAACATGTTCTTTTGAAGTACATGGTGTGTACTCACCTTATTCATCTCCCGTATAAGGTGGTCTCTAGGTCACCACACACGGCTGTGTGCTTGGACGTTAAATGGTCATCACACGGGTACATGCGGAAAAAGAGTACACGACGTGTACATATATGTACATGGATTGTACATCAAAGATTTTTAGAAACTCTTAATTTCCTCAAAAACACCATAGAAGAGAAAAGCATACTTTAAAATAAGATTTAGGTTCTTACACCATTCACATGTACTCTCTTCAGAGGTTGTACATTTGGAGGATAAAATTTCCTATGGGGAGAAGCCAGTGAAGATCTTGGATCATAGAGATAAAGTTCTACATAACAAGACTACTCACCTATTCAAAGTACTGTGGTAGAACCATAAGTACAAAAAGGAAACATAGGAACTGGAGGAGGGAATGAAGGAAAAGCACCTGTACTTGTTTTTTGGACTAGAATGTAAAATGACATTTTGAGGGAGAAATAACTTAATGGGTGAAGAATATAATGACCCAATGTTTTTAAATGGAAATTCCTTCTTATAAATATGTCATAATCACATGAAATCATTGTATAATGAACTACTAAGTGCTATGTAAACTCTAAACATAAGTTTGTCACATCTGTGTTTTGAATTTCAAAAATCTGACATACACAGTTGCGGTCAGTAAGTTATTTAGAGACCAATAATAAAACCATAATTTTCAGTGAATATTAAAATAACCTTATGAATCTTGACATACTATAACACCCCAATATTTCATAGTACATTATCTCTTCAAAGAAATTCAATAACTTGTGCTACACGCAACATCAAGTTCGAGCGCACCACGACTTACCAATCTAGCCATTCAAAAAGAAGTTATGAATATTATTAACTGAATATTGATTTTTATATACTTCATATAATTTTAGAATCCATATTATGTGTTTCTTAGACATAAAATAAGAACATATTCATTTTTTTCAGACAATAGAATTTTTTTTCAAAAAAATGCAATTTTACCACCTTTTAATGGCAAACCTTTTTTAAAACCAATATTTGAAACTTTTAAATATTTAATTTAATGAAATTAAATTATTAGTGAGAAGTGGGACATAAAAAGTTATATTGGATAATTTTTTGGTACTTTTATGAAAATATTCATATTTTGATGAATAATGAAAAATACTAAATTTTAATTTAAAGCAACATTTTTAATCAAAATAATTTATAGTGTTAAATTATAAATTTGAGTGGTTTTAAAGTATCATTAGATTGTATTTTTATCATTTAATAAAATTTTGGTAATTTGATGTAATTTAAACTTTAAACTGAACATAAACAAGTGTAAATATTTTGATAGTTATTATTTCTTAAAAACATGTTTTTTGTTTTGACAACGAGAATTAATTTTAAATTAATTTTTACCACTTCTATGTTTTGAATATGGAAAAATGGATTCAATATTTGGAATAAATCAGTCCAAATTTGGTAAATAAGTAACTTTTTTATTTAGACATTATGATTATTTACTCCACTAAATCTTTTATTTACCATGGTTAAAGGGTAAATCTGGTAAATAAGGGTTAACAAATATTTTTATAATAATATTAAATTACCCTACTATGTGTCCTATTCCAATATTATGATACATTTACAAAAATTGCAATCCCTGTGTCGATTTTTGGACCCCATGGAGCCTCTTGAGAGTGATAATGACACTTTATATTAATTAATTTAGAGTAAATACAAAAATTACATAAACATATATCTTTTAGTAAAACAATTTTTACATGGGGTTATATAAGTTATCTTTTCAAAAATAAATATTAATTTGAAAGATAAAAATATTTTCTACCTCATGGTATTTGTTTTATATTTTTTATTCATCAAATGAATAAAATTATTTATGACACAATAATGATGCATTGTTTACCTCATTAATGAATGATTTAAATGAATGAGATTATAGAAATTTAAAAAATATCAAAAACATGTCCAATTTTAATTAGATGATTTTATATCTAACATGAGTCATCTTATCTTCTAATTTAATTAGTTTTGGACCTTTAGAAACCAAAAATCATTATATTATAAAATAATATTTTTAAAATTTCCAAAAGAGCCCCTCCCCACCCTTACAAAATGCCATCAACTCTAACAGATTACTCACACCTCTAAAGCCCCTTGGATCATACAAAATCTACCTAATTAATCTAAATACATCCCTATATTCCTATTTTAAGACTTAAATTAGGCCTAAGTAACTTCAATTAACCTTTTTGGTTCAAACCAAAGGGAGCTACCCGATTTAAATGTAAAATCTCTTCTTAAGTTCTTTTATTTTATATTACTTCTCCGACCCCCTAAAATCTCCTTAATTGTTTATTTTATAACAAAAATAGTATCCTAATTATGATAGGTTATTGTTATGATAATAATTTTAACTAAACTTACACACACTTCCATCTAGTGGGTATAGAACATAATGTTTATGTGGACGACGAACTAATGCCTCACGAAATGATGTTTGTCCAATCTTCTACTACCACGTCTTATGGTGGCCATTATGATGGCACTGTAATTATATATATTATATTTATGATATTTATTTTATCTATAATATTATGTAATTCTCATTTATAACATAACTATATTCTTTTCATGTTGTATATATACAATAATTTCATTTGAGGAAGTGCGGACTACCGCCCCCTCAAAGTGATATGACTCGTTCATACCATACATGGAACATATAAAGGATGGTGTTAGTGAACTTATGTAACATATATAAAATATTATATTATAATAAAATAACAATATACCTATGTATAATTTGTTTTTCATTCCTTTTAACATAAAAATTATAAATGGAAGTAGTGTTCGTTTGTACGTATAGATTACCGTCTCCACAAATGCGATGAGATTCATTCCCCATCATAACCATTAAATAATATTTTTCATTTGATTATTAAAAAAATGTTTAAGAACTTAATATCATTCTGGATATGAATCAATTACATCCAATCCATAACAAGCATGACTTACGTAATGAAACATATAAAGGAAAATGAATTAGTTTACACCCAATGCAATGAAACTACTAAAATATTATTAAAAAAAATAAAATTTAGAAGATCATATATGACTTAATATTTATGCATGTGTTTATTTTATAATTTAATAACAATGATTTAACTATTATATAGGAGGTTAATATACCCTTGACCAAGGAAAAGTACAAGGTAAGAGTTAATTCCTCAATCACATTATTATTCATGATTTTTTATGTGTAACTTTTTACTGGGGAATATTTATTACACATATCCATGTTTCATAAAAGAGTTTTAAAATGGATTATTTTAAGCGAGTATTTTAAGAAAAAACCATTTTAACTATTTTAATTATTTATTCTTCTAAAACTTTCTCATTATTGTCGATGTTTTCAAAATGGTTTTAAGGATTTATTTATATGGACATGAATGTTTTAAAATGTTAATTCCTTTAAAATGTTTCAAAGTTGTATGGGACACTTTGATCCAAAATAATATTTGAAATGGCTTCCTTTATAAATTGTGTGACTTTTAAATGAGTTAATGAAAAAGGATATTTATCTCAACGATTTTTCTGATCATTTTCAACTATGTCAACATCCTTTAAGGGATATTATTCTTGATCGAGGATTATTTGTTATAATAAAATCTTCCACATTGTTTTGAATGAGTTATGGTATGTGTTACTGTGGATGTGCTATTTTTATACCATTCATGGTTTATGGTTAATGTATTGATAGTTCATATTCTAGTTTTAATATGAATTTTTATGTTATGTTTCAAAAGTTTTATATGAGGAATGAATTGGACTTAGTAAGTGATGGGTGGAGCCTACTATAGCTCTTCGATTCATCAGTAGGTCTCATAATACAAACTAGTGTCTTGGACCAAGGCCTTGATTAAATATTAGTTGTAGTTTTGGCACAAGGCCTTGAATATGTGGTTATGATGTCCAACATTATTCATTCCATCATTATGAAATTAGCTATTGATATTACATGTGATTATTTGACTAGTAGAATATCCATGTGAATAAGTAAATGGAATTATTTGATTTATCTAGGCCATATTTTTCTGAAGTTTAAGTTTTTAAGTCTTTTGTTTTAGTTTTATATATTTCCATAAATGTTTATGCTTATTTATGAATGTTTCATCTATACTGTCATCCTTACTGAGCATCTGAGCTCACCCCTTTCTATGTTTTACTTTTCCCAAGATGCGAAGAAGTATATTATGACTGACCTATTAGGATAGTCTAATGGATATGAATGTGGTCAATGGAGAAAATGTTGTTATTGTTTTTAACTTTATAATTTAATGTAATGTTCATGTATGTAATCTATTTTCCACGAATTCTAAACTGATCGGTCTTTAGGGACATGATTCAATATAATCACGCTAATTTATTAAACTAATGCACCGATGCTGGGTAACTGTGGTTGGGGTACTATAGTTAGTATCAGAGGAAGATTATAAATAACCATGGAAACTATATTTAGAAAACTATGATTAGAGAAAATTACCCTAAGATAGACTTTGAGGATTAGTATAGAAGAACATCCTTGAATTTTGGTAATGTAGAGATTTTGTGAATTTTAAAAGTAATACATCCCTATATGGATACAAGAAGGTTGAGGCGGCTCTAGCATAGATGAACCTAGGAATGAAAACTCCGACAAGGAGTTTTGGGCTTGACCCAGGGTGTCCTGGTATAGGAAAATGGGCCTTTCTGAACTCTTTTTTACGACACTCCCAGGGGATATGCTTAGGATAATTCAAAATTTTCATTACAATCCATTATGAAGAATTTAGGAGTAAATACTTCCACAAAGAAAACAATTTTTTATGATTATATATTATATGCATAATCTTTTCAATTTACATTAGGTATTTTACATGTTTGGAATTATTCATTGAGATTCATAAACTAACCTAGTGTATGATATTGTTTAGAAACAGAACCCAGTAGATGGAATGAGAACTCCAACTATACGTATGATCCAAAGAGTAAGAGGAATCATATATTTCATGGTATTAATCCAACATTTAGAAAGGAAATAGTCTCCCACGTATTATCATCATAAGAAGAAATAGTATCATGTGTTAATAAGATAAGTAATGAATTATCTGAGTCCTATGGCATTGAAGATAAGCCAGAGAAGAAAAGGATGGTAGAGAGAAATATGGATAAAGGGAATAATTGAAAGAAGGATGTTCCCATATGTGACAACTGTGGAAATAATCACCTTGGTAAATTCTTAAAGGGAATGAGAGTATGTTATAAGTGTGAAAAAAAGAACACCATGAATGTGATTGTAAGGGTATGAAAAAGGTTTCAAATGTACAATTATTCATCTACATGGAGTTGGGACACTACTCGAATCAATGTCCTAATCATCTAAGTATACTACAAATGATTCGAGTAGCTAATCCCCAAGTTATGACATTACCACATATGAATAGTAATGACTAGTTTTCTAATGATAATATTAAATAATTATGTCATTTAAGTGTTGTATCAATGATGTACTGGTTATACTAATTATGGAGTATATAAGGATTGTACTACAGTACTATTTCATTAAGGATTTTGGATTGTGTGGTACCAAGAAAAGTGACTCAATAGCAAGTTAAATTTTTTGTAAAATACATGGTTGAAGGAAAGATACACTTTAATATGGTTTTGATTCAGTGGTATTGATTTTGGAATAAGAGATAATTGATTTGGATAAATCATATTGGATACCTGAGAACTAATTAATGGTTTTTTATTCCATCATTGTTGGCTATTACAACATTTTTGGATTTAAGGAGTATATCTAGTATTTTATGATTTATAGAATGAATAAGGAAGAACATAAATATTAAAATATGTTTTTTTGGCAACTCATTTTATTACCAAATTTTAATAGAATACATGATGAAGGTATTCACTTGTATATTATGTGACCTTCCTTAAGAATTTTTGACTGTGAGTTCAGAAAGAAGTATTGTGGATAAGTCTAAAGGTTAGAATAGATTAAGTTTTACATTGGATAATATTGTTATGGTTAAAGCATTTCTTAAGATTATTTTTTGTATTTTCATAAAAAGGACAACCTGGATGTCGGGGGACAACTCGTCGCGTCCGGCAAGGCTGCGAGACTTGAACCCATAACCGAAGGGTGATAAGGGTACATCACCTACCATTAGACTACATGATGTCCTAGTTTTTAAAATGTAGTTTTTCAAATATTCTGACAAATTAATTAAAAAATCATTTTTTGTAACCCTATATGATTAATATAAATAGTATATTTTTTAATTATATTTCCTTTTGGAGTGAAATATGAGTTTGGGGTAGGAATTAGTTAAAGGATGAAACTCTACCTGTCAAGTATATTTAATTCCCACTTATTCTATGAATAAATTAATTCTTAAACTTAATGGAATGGAACTTAATATCAAAAATGTGTTATCCTAATACTGTATGTTTTTTTGAACCACTGATATTTTAATTTATCATCGATTGATAGATTTGAGGCCCTCAATTTTAAAATTGTTTGCGACTGCTGACCTCAATCCATCCCTATAAATATTTATTTTTTCCATCAAATTATGTGTCTCTAATTTCCTCCAGTGTTCTTCTAATCGAGATCATAATTTGGTGGTGACTTTTTCATTTCTCCTTCTCTTTTATTAAGAAAAAATTTCATTAACCCAATTTCTGATGTGGGTTTTCCACAATGGTATGTTTCTTTTTTTTAACATATTATTTTCAAATAAAATTTTCAAATTATAAGGAATCAATTTATTTAAGGAGGGGAGAATGTAACACCCCAAGATTTTATAGTACGTTATCTCTTCAAATAAATTCAATAACTTTCGCTACATGCAACACCGAGTTTGAGCGCACCACGACCTACCCAACTAGCTGTTCAAAAAGCGGTTATGAATATTTTTAAATAAATTTTCTATTTTATATACTCAATATAATTTTATAATCCATATTATGTGTTTATTATACATAATATAAGAACAAATTCATTTTATCATATAAAGGAAGTATTTTTCAAAAAAATGAAATTTTACAACCTTTTAATGGAGAACATTTTTTTAAAACCAATATATGAAACTTTTATATATTCAATTTAATGAAATTAAATTATTATTTATAAGAGGTACATAAAAATTTATTTTGGATAAATTTTTGGTACTTTTCTAATAACTTTCTTATTTTGATGAATAATCAAAAATACTAAATTTTAATTGAAAACAAATTTTTTAATTGAAATAATTTATAGTGTTAAATTATATATTTGAGTGGGTTTAAAGTATTATTAGATTATATTTTTATCATTTAATATAATTTAGGTCATTGGATTTATTTTCACATTTAAACTGGACATAAACAAGTGTCAATATATAGATAGTTATTATTTCTTAAAAACACGTTTTTTGTTTTGACAATGGGAATTAATTTTAAATTAATTTCTTCCACTTCTGTGTTTTGAATTTGGAAAAATGGATTCCATATTTTAAATTAGGTGGTCCAAATTGTTTAAATATGTAACTTTTATTTTTAGACATTATGAATATTTATTTCAGTAAATATTTTATTTACCATCGTTAAAGGGGTAAATCTAGTAAATAAGGGTAAAAAAATATTATTATAATAATATTAAATTACCCTAATATGTGTCATATTCCTGTTTTTTGTTACATTTACGAACATGGGTATCCTTTGGTCTATTTCGGTACCCCTTGAAGCCACTTGAGATTAATAATGACACTTAATATTAATTAATTTAACGTAAACACCAAAATAACATAAACATATATATTCCCGTAAAGAAATTTGTACATGCAGTTATATAACTTATCCTTTCAATAATAAATATTCATTTTAAAGCTAAAAATATTTCATAAATCATGGTATTTTTTTATAATTTTTAGACATCAAATAAATAAAATTATTTATGACACAATAATGATGTTGTGTTTACCTCATTAATGAATGATTTAAATAAATGAGATTATAAAAATTAAAAAAATATCCAAAACCAGTCCAATTATTGTTCTATGATTCTATATAAAACATCAATCATCTTATCTTCGACTTTAAGGAGTTTTGGACCTTTAGAATCTGAAAATATATATATAATAAAATAACATTTTCAAACATTCTTAAAGATCCCCTCCCCTCCCTTATAAAAATCCATCACCTCTAACCCATTACCCACACATCCCAACACCCTTGTCTCATCCAAAGTATGCCCAATTAAGCTCCCTAAATCTCTATATTCCTCTTATAATCCTCACCTTAGGTATGAGGAACTTCAAGGAAGCCTTTTGGTTCAAACAGAAGAAAGTTACTTGATTTAAAGGTAAAATCTCCTCTTAAATTCTTTTTTTATTTTACTTCTCCAACCCCCTAAAATACCATTATTTCTTTATATTATTAGAAAACTAGAATCCTCAGTATAATATGTTGTTTTTATGAGAGTTATTTTAACTGTACTTACACACACCACCATCTAATAGATATAGAACATAATGTTTCTGTGGATAGTGAACTAATGCCTCATGAAACGATGATTGTTCAATCATCTAATACCACTTCTTATGGTGGCCATTATGATGGAACTGTAATTATATCTGATATATATGATATTTATTTTATCTATAATCTTATATAATTATATTTTAAGGAATACCTTTATTCGTTTCATGTTGTATATATACGATAATTTAATTTGAGGAAGTACGGACTACCGCCCCCTCAAAGTGATATGACTCGTTCATACCATACATGGAATGTATAAAGGATGGTATTAATGAATTTATGTAACATATATAAAATATTATATTATAATGTAATAATATATATATATATGTATAATTTGGTTTTCATTCCTTTTAAAATAAAAAAATTGAAGTCGTGTTCATGCGTAAGTATGGATTACCGTCTCTACAAACGCGATGAGATTCATTCATCTCAATATTATTTTCATGGGACACATGACATATTCACAGATTAATTATTTTTGGTGATGTATATGTTTCTAAAACCTTATTTTGGGAGAAAATACAATATTTGTAAGGACATAATGCGCTGTTGGTTGCCCCACATTACTGCTTTCTAAATGTGGGCGACATCTATCGCTTATTCAGGGACGTTTGCTCCTTGATCAAAACAGGACGATGGGATGTCAGTTCCTCATTCTGTGGATTCATCCTCAGAACTCGTCACCATGTATAGGTCTCCCTTAATGATGAAGACATTGTTTGTGAAACTCTTCCCAGTTCCATGTCTTCATGGACACCGGTAAATTACACTACTTCTGTACAGACATTCCAAGGGGTTCTGTCAGGGGAGAAACCTTCAGTCGGGAGAGTAGTCATTTTAGACATCATTGGCATGTCTGGATGATAGAACACTGATGCATATGGGTTTATTACCCTAAAATTAGGGCTTCTTGAGGGCAAGGAAACTGGTTTCATCCTACGTCGAGTGGGGGGAATTATATGACATAGGCATGTCTCTGAGGCTTTCCTCTACTTCCCATATTTAAGAGAGGGTATGCCGCGAGTTTAATGTCATTTAGAGATGGATCAGACTGATTGGAAGATCGATAAGAGTGGATTATAAGAGTGCATCCTTAGGAGGTAACCCTGATGCTGGGGTAATGTGTGGTTAGTTACATGATTGCTGCTAAGTGTAGTGATAAAGTGGGTGACATGATCTCACCAGGATTTGGCGGCCCACGTAACAAATCAGGATGGATATAGTTGGTTGAGAGTGGATGGAGAATGAGGTGGAACTAACATGAGGATGACGATGATGTTGGGATTGAGCCTCGAAGAGACTTCTTACGTATACCCATGGTAGGGAATCAATGTCCATGTAGTTTGGTGGGGCGATGGGACACCTGAGGAGGCATCCCATGAGAATGGATGTATGGATGGGATCCTAAGGAAGTTGAACCTTTAGGATGGGGAATGACCTTCTTGAAACACATAAGCTTGAGGGAGAGACCACGATGGGACATGAGTGATGGGCCTGAATCTCAGGAAGGCTTCCTACGTATCCCAATGGTAGGGAATCAAAGTTCACATAGTTCTGGATGGGGGTATAGAATCATGGTGTACAAATAGGAAAATGACCAAATGATATATTAGTTCTTACATGTGGTAAGCATCTTGGGTTAGTCTGATGCCACGGGGGAAGACCAGATATGTGGGTCCCATTAAAGTGGACTACAACAGCTTACCACTAGACGGGGACTACAACAGCTTACCACTAGTGGGGGTTCCAATGGATTACCGCTGGTTGGGTTTCCAACTGCTGATTGGGGTTCCAACGGCTTACCGCTGGTTAGGGTTGAACCTCATGGAGGCTTCCTATGTACCTTGTCCAGGGGAAAAGGATCAAATCCCCATTAGTCCGGCCGCATACATTTTAATGTCATGCAGGACAAAAGGGGGGCATATAGTTTAACATCATGCACGATGAGGGTAAACCAAAGTGGAGTGGTCGGGACCAATGGGTGTTGGTCTTAATCCTCTAGGACACGTCCTATGTACCCTTCCTAGGATACAAGGACCAAAGTACATGTATTTTGGTAGAATACAGATTACCTTCATGCGGGATGAAATTTAATTGATGTGAAGGGGTCGGGATAGGTAGGTGTTGGTCTTGAACCTCAGAGAGGCTTCATACGTACCTTTCTTAGGAGACAAGGATCAAAGTCCATGTAGTTTGGTAAGAGGGATAAACATTCACGTCATTTAGGATAAAGGTGAAATGATGTGAAGGGGTTAGGATAAGTAGGTGTTGCACTTAAACCTCAGAGAGGCATCTAACGTACCTTTCCATGGAGACAAGGATCCAAATCCATGTAGTTGGGTATGGTGTGGGGCATACATGCTAAGGAAGCCCATGAACGATTCCATGGTCAATGCTTACTATAATCCCATGTGATTCATGCTCGTTGTGGGAAACAAGAGGTAGCAAAGATTTGACAATTACGTCATGAAAGGTGTGTCCGTGGAATGTGGAGTGGGAATTACATGTGGTTAGAATATCAAAGAGGAAACAGGGTATTAAGCGTGCTTAGTGGCCTAGGGAGATGGATATTGGGACATACTCCAAGATAAAGGCCTGATGGTGACAACGCCTAGAGGGATAAGGATGGAGTAATGAAGGTCTTTGTGCCCATATATATTCTAGTATTTGGCACTGAAAAATAAAGGAGTAGTGGTGCTACCTCTCATAAGAAAGTAAAGGGATTACACCAAGATGGTTACCCTTCCCCACCAACAAACATCGCTCCAACAAAGATGATCTCATTCCATTTGAGGAATATCTCACTCCCATGGAGATGAATTGGCATAGAGAATTTCAATGGTGGGGAAACCCCTGTATAATGCCCAGGGTGAGGACACATTTTAACGCCATGTGCTGAGAACGATGGGGTGGAAGGAATCAGAAATATTGTGGTGTGGGGGTGTTGTGGAGTGACCCACTGAAGGTCCCATGTTAGCATGGATATGAAAAGAAGAAATATAAATTAGCATGAACATACAAATAAGAAAAATTCTTAGAAACACAACATGAAGTACCACCCAAGTGACCTTGAAATCACTTCGTACGAACCTGGAGGGTTGTACAAGATAAGGGTTTGTGAAGAAAATGGGTTCACATGAAAGGACCTTGTGAAGATATGGTGCTCTATGTAGGGGAGGGACTTAGTGAAGGGGTCTGCTTCACGAAGTGGAGTGGCCTTGCTTGGTCATAGGTTATAGGTGGATATGAAGGATTATTTGACAAGTAGAAAGGCTTTTGTGGTGTAGGACATCGTGAAGTAGGGGTACCTTGCAAAGCATAGAACTGTGAAGAAATGTGATTCATGAAGCACAGTGACCCTACCTTAGCATGTTGTTCGCATGTGAATGGGATGTAATTCATGAAGCATGAGTGATTTGCGAAGACCCAGGTCCCCTTATGGATCTCCCTTATTTGTGATGGCCCATGGACTCTATGATGGGCATCCATGCTTGAAGAGGGGTTGTATTTGAGATAAGGGAAAGGTACTTCACAATGCTCAAGTATATTGAAGAGCTATTTTTTCACAAGGTTTCATAGAGCAGAAGGTCCTTCGTAATAAAAGAGATGAGTAGGTGAATGGTTGGGGGTATTCATCCTTTGGTTCTGAAGGAATCTGGGTATTTATAGGTGAGGGACGACACAATGTAGGGATAGCTCTGTGGGAAGCCTCATGGAGCTTCATGATTGACCACAGATTGTGTCAAGTTTATTGTAGTCGTAGAGTCATCCATCATCCCCTCTTCGACACAGAGCTCTCATTGGTTCCCTCCGTGGTGATCACAGAGGCTTCTGTCATGTTTCAAGGGATCTTGGAGGTCGATTCGGTTCGCTCCATAGTGCGAAGATTCCAGCCAATTGCATCATAACCACGAAGCCTCCCACCACTTTTACATTGCGGCGACTGTATAGGTGGTTTCAGATACATACTAGACATAGTGTTGGTCGGGCTCCATGAATGGACTTCGCAAGGTAGCCCCTTTGGGATAAGTTTCTTATTTGCATCCTTTCCTTCTGCACATATTTTGGCACCAACAGTATATATTGTGTATAAATGTATTTTATGATTATTATTATGAAATTTATGATATATAAATGTCCATATAATGTTATTGATTTCATGGACTTATGATTCAAAAGTTATCTAAGTGGTAAGAGTTTTATAATACAATCTCATTGTTTATTAGGAAAAATTATTATTATGTTTTTTATAATGAATCCATAGGATATTTACCTCAGGAATATCATGAATTTTTTATCCTATGTTGATTTATGTAAATAACACGTTTCCATCTATTTCCATATCTTTATGTACTCAAGAGTCCTAAATAATGTTTTTAAGGAAAAAGAAACTTTATTTCCCTCATTATTTGAACATCCATTCTCATCAACGTGCATGTTTTCAAAAAATGTTTACATTAATGTTTTCATTATTCTAGAAATATTTTTTGACATAATTATAACCATTTTTTACTTTTTAAATTTTTTTAAAAGTTATATTCTTTTAATTTTTGGAATGATCAACTATTTGGATTTTTATGTAAAAGAGTGAAATGAATGTTTTATTTTAACTTATATGACATGTACTTAATTTACTACCATCATAAATAATAAATTATTTGAATATTACTTTATATTTTAAAGGGTTTTTTTAAAATAAAATGTTTTAATTAATATTTGGGAAATTTTTATACTTTAAATAGGTCATTTCGAAATGGATAGTATATTTTCCTTAAGAATGTTTAAATGATATTTTAATGGTATTTATATTCATTAAAGACAATGAATATAGTTGTTACTTATGATTTTTGGGGGATATGATATAATGATACCATCCTTATCCTTTACCTATATGTTTTATGATTATGATGAATTTTTTTTGAATCCCGTGTCTTTCCCCTGGGTTATGCTATGATAAAATATTTATATAAAAATTTTAATTTTCATGGGTTATGATATGATGAATGGTTTTTTGGAACACAAATATATAATTTTCATTGTGTAAATGGTGGTCTAATTATTATATAGGTATATAATGAATTGGGTAATGATTAATATTTTATGATCTCAAAGGGTGCATGGGAGGTTATACCCATAAAAAACAAGAGGGTATATAAGAGGTTATCCCAAGAGAAAATAAGTGTATATAGTAGGTTATACCAAGACGAAAAAGTGGGTAAATTAGAGATTAAACCAAGCTAAAAGTTGGTACATGGGTGGTTAGCCCAAGCCTGACATGTTAGGAATGTCATGGTTGGTATTCATAACATGGGGTTTTCTATGCTTATATGCATGACAAAAATCATATCTTATGCCAATATTATAGTCACATGAATTATTTTCTTTGATTACTTTACGATTCATACCTTATGAATTTTTAGGAATTATTTTATTACTCAAAATTATGATCTATTATATTTTGGGTATGGTTATTAAATGTTATTCTCTTGTTCTTATACCTTTATGCTCATGTTATGTTGATATATCCCTTGTTTATCCTTACTGAGAACCTAAGATCACCCTTTCTTATTTTTACTTTCCCTAGGTTATGTCAAAAGATATTATGTGTGATTAGTCTAAGAAGGGTGATACTTATGATGAATTTAGTGGGAGATGATTATGTTCACTTATGAACCAGTTTTTCATGTATCCATTTATCTAATGATATTACACATTTATGATTCCATCATTAATTTCTATGTTATATAATGAATATTAATCTAATAAGATGTTATATTTATGCATGAAAAGTGTGGGTACTTATAAATTTATAACATACCTATAACTTTGATGTATATTCCATGATATAATTATTTATATGGTCCCACTAAGAGTGCTCTTAAATATCTTGATACATCTCTATGATTTCTTTGTCGATATAGAATATAAATCAATGTGTATCATTAAATTTATCTTTTATCATTGAATTTAATTGTACATATAGTCATGACCCTAATATTTTGTCTCCTTTGCCAATTTTTTATTTTAAAGATTTATCTTTTCATATAGCATCCACCTTTATATATTTTTCCACATCATACCATTGAGAATCCTTTTTATTCTTCTGAATGGATGGTTTAGAAATCAATTGATCTAGGTATAAATTTTGTCCCTTCCTTTACGACATCCATGTTCATCATTTTTAAGACAAACAAGATTGGATCATTCTCAATTCTCATCAACCATAAGTTTGTAGGATCCATTTTACTCAGAGCATCTACCACTTTATTTTCCATCATAAGATGGTAATGGTTTGGGAATTCATAGTTTCTAATCATATTTAAATACATTTATTGGCATGTATTTAGCTCCTTATATGTGGATATATATTTGAGTCTCTTCTTATCAATATATATTCCACACTTCTTACCATACAAATAATTTCTCCAAATCTTCAATACCATGACCACTATAGCCAAATCTGTAATTTTTTGGAAATTTGAATGATTTTTTTAATTAAATGGGATTATTTCAAGACCAGGTATTAAGATGTCATGTAATTCCAAGGCTTGGATTAGCCAGAATGGATTTTCAATTTTTTTATTTTTATTAAATAATTATGTGATCATGTTTTTCTATCATTTGAACTAATTCCCAGATCAAAAATATGAGGGCTCCGTTGAACTCTGAGCATCTGGATTTTCCTAGAAAGTCTCTAACGTTTGAGGGTGTGGTCCAACAGTGGAAGTTAGTTTTCAGCCATTTGTAGAAAAATAAAATATTTTTAAAACGTTTATTTTATTCAAAAATTGTGTTTCTACAACACAACGTGAGCCAACCGGTTCCTTCATTAAATTAAATAGTGCAATGACTCATTAATTGAAGCATACCAGATATGTTGTTTCATAAATGAAACATCTTAATGATGAAACAATACAATGTAATAGAAACACGACATCATGTTTCTCTTTTAACGGGATAATGGGTTGGAGATTTAGTGTTGGAATTTCTTTGATGGACTGTGAAGAATTTATCTCTAATTAAGAAAACTGGAAAATTGGAAAGCGATGATGATGACTTGGAGAGTGGATCTAAGATGAGAGATCAAAGAATGACAAAATCTTCGAATGGATTAATTTAAATAACGAACTTTATCTAGGTAGGGGTTTATTTTTTTTTTTGTTTTTAGATTCCCCATTCCTCTTTCTATATTAAATAATACGGATCAACCCACAAAAAGGTTGATCTGCATATCGCTTTTTTGTGCAGGAGGGTGCTAATTCTAGGGGATTTTCAGTGGGTTTAAATTTTTGATAGAAACTAAATCTTCTTCTTATATGTTTCAATATCTAATGAAAATTATGTAGGTCTATATGAAAAGGGTTTGATCCCCTCCGACTTTATATATTCTTCTGTGTTCTTTGTGGTCGAAACTCTGACTTGATTGGAAAGAATTTCAGAGGACATAGTAGGGAAGCTGGTACGTCATGGAGGTAAGAGGCATAGATGGTCTGAAGAATAGTCCACCAGAGTGGACCAAGTGGTCGGCATAAAATCATTTTTGCGCCCCCTGATAAGACACAAAAAATATTGTCATGGATGGATCATGTTGTGGTGGTGCAGCAGGAGTCATTGATGCTCAGGCTAACGACAGGAGGAGGTGAGACACGACCAACTGGATGCATCAGTGGAGAAGCCCGCATCGTACATGTAGTACCTTCACACTGGAACACAGTATAGCAGATACTGCGTGTGGGACCCGATAAGGATGTCTGCTTTGCCGGTGTTTCCTCTGGAATTGGGGATGACCTCGTTGATTAAAGGTTAAAACATTCCAATCGGTTTCTAACGAGTTTTTTCGTAGAACCAGAAACATTCAATGATTCCATATCCATTTGGACCTAGTTTCCAAAGGTAGGTGCTCATTAGTTGTGGACAGATGAGGCTTACGAATTTGTATTGGTCGAGAGGATGGGAGGTCAGACTCATCACACCTTTTTTGAGGGGAATTATTATCTACTCCGAGACTCTCTTTAAAGATTTAAGTTCTGTTCGTGAATCCTTATTACATTAACAAGTATAAAATGAGATTTCCTTTATATCTGACAATCAATGATTAGATATGTTGGCGATTTAGAGAATATTTTATATGTATTCTAGGTTATTCATCGATAGAGAATCATCTATATTTGTTAGAGATTCTTAGTCAATGGTATCCTTCAATACATAAAAGTCTCTTGGTCATTATGATGACCATAATGGTTTTAAATCCAATCAGTGGGGAACTTGAAGTTTATTTTCGTTCAGAAGGACATGGATTATTTCAGAGTTGAGATCGTACACGCAGATGGTATACCTACGTATCCTTTGTTTAGAAAAGGAATCAGAACCCATGTATTTCGAGAAAGGGAGTATGATGTTTATGCATGATTGATGGCTCAAAGAATGATGTCATGATTACTTTTACACTCTAAGCTCACGTGAGTCATGCTCGGTGTGAGAAACAAGAGTTATTGGTGTAACACCCCAAGATTTCATAAGTTTGTTAGTTCTTCAAAATAATTCAATAACTTTCACTACATGCAACACCAAGTTCAAGCAC
Organism: Viscum album; assembly: GCA_963277665.1. Lineage (NCBI taxonomy): Eukaryota > Viridiplantae > Streptophyta > Magnoliopsida > Santalales > Viscaceae > Viscum > Viscum album. Next base: position 886,313,514 of record OY728125.1, read on the forward strand.
ACCATGACATACCAAACAAGCCGTTCAAAAGAGGTTATGAATAGTATTAGATAAATTTTAATGTTTATATAATCCTTATAATTTTAGAATCCATATTATGAGTTTCTTAGTCATAATGCAAGAACAAATTCATTTTCAGTATTGCACTTTTATCAACTTTTGATAGTGAAACCTTTTTAAATACTATATTTTAAACTTTTTGACTAAATGGGGATATCAAAAATTTAAAATGAAACATCCCAAGCTTCTACGGTACGCTTCTCTTTGAATAATGTGATAGCGTGTGTTGTACGCAACACCGAGTTCTAACAACCAATTAAACTAACCGTTATGAATAGTAATAACTACTTTTTGAAATTATATATATTTTATATTTCAAAATGGGCTTCATTTTTGGATTCAGAATATCAAAATTATCCTAGGGTGAAATTTTGGTACTTTTCGGATAACTTTCATATTTTCATGAATAGTGAAAATTACTAAATTTTAATTAAAAACAACTTTTTAAATCAAAATAATTAATATTGATAAATTATGAATTTGAGTGGTTTTAAAGTATATTTAGAATATATTTTTACCATTTAATATAATGTTGGTCATTGGACATAATTTTACAATTAAACCGAACATAAACGAGTGTCAATCTTTTGATAGTTATTATCTCTTAAAAACACGCTTTTTGTTTTGACAGCGGGAATTAATTTTAAATTAATTTCTGTCACTTCTGTGTTTTGAATTTAGGAAAATGGATTCAATATTTGGAATCAGGATGTTCAAATTGTGTAAATAGGTAACTTTTATTTTTAGACATTTTGAATAATTACTGCGGTAAATAATTTATTTACCATGGTTAAGGGTAAATCCGGTAAATAAGGGTTAACAAATAATATTATAATAATACTAAATTACCCTAAAACGTGTCTTAACCCTATTGGTAGATACATGGTCGACCATGGGAATCTTTTTGTCAATTTTGGGAGCCCATGGATCCACTTGTAAGTGATAATGACACTTTATTTTAATTAAGTCAAAATGAATACAAAAATGACACAAGCATATATCGTTTAGAAAAACAATTGTTACATAGGGTTATATAAGTTGGATTTTAGATTATAAATATTCATTAGAAAGATAAAAAGATTTCCTACATAATGATATTTTATTTATAACTTTTAGACATTATATAATTTATTTTATTTATGACACAAAGATGATGCAGTAATTACTATAATAGTGAAAAATTAAAATAATTGATATTATAAATACCCAAAAAAATATAATATGAAACTTTTAATGAATTAAACTAATTTTCTAGGATAATATGATATATTAGGATTGATTTAATTTACTTTGTTCGAAGTAATCAATCTGTTATGAGTTTCACAAAAATCAACTATTGAATAGTGTCAAAATTGACATAAAAGAGTTTTTAAAACAAATATTATATTATTAATTGATATTAAATTCCTAAAAATCTAAGGTTCGGCCAAGAGACTTATATAAGGATAGGTTCATCATTAATGGACCACTTGGGGGTCGCTTGGATGTATATAGTAAGTTTATTAACCATATTATATAAAAATACAAAGAGACATTGTAAAAGTGAAACTAATTAACTTAGAGTTAATACTTAAAGATAAGGTTAATATAAGTACCCAAACCTGTCTAAATTCTATTGGTTGAGTGGTTTTCGACCTATACCCACCTTAACCTTTGAATAATAAGCTTTTGAGCCATTAGAAACCGAATATGAATTTATTATAAATTAATATTTCTAGCTTTTCCAAAGGTGCCCCTCACCCCTCTTATAAAAGGGCACTCCTCCTTCTCATTTCTTCACACCTTAAAAGCCTTTTGGTTCGGCCAAACTCTGCCCATATACTCTACCAACATCCCTCACTACAACCTAGAGGCCTTAGTTTGATCATAAAGCCAACCTAAGGATCCCTTTTGATCAAATCAAAAGGAAGAACCCAAAGAAGAGGTAATGATTTCACCACCCTTCTCCAAGTTCATTTCTTCTTCCACTTCTTCTTCCTTTGTTCTTACCATTCTAAAATAATAACTCCAGTATCTCACATATAATGTGATGTTATTATAAATATGGTACAACCATATTCAGTATTCTATCCACCCTTTGAATAACATGTCACCATACGTGCGTACGTACGGACTACTGTCTCCACGTCGTGGTGTAATTGTTATTCAATATAATATTATTTGGATGGGTATAATAATGATGTGTAACTCATGTAAATAATAAATATAACATGTTAATGATTATGTATATATGATATACCATCCATTTATATATTATTTTAATATCAAAAGAATGATATTGTCGCTCGTGCGTACGTACGGACTACCGTCTCCACGAACACGATGAGATTCATTCTCCATCGTATCCATTCAAGTATAATTATCATTTGATGATTTAAAAATGATGTTTAAGGACTAGATATCATTCTGGATATGAATAAGATACAACAACCATGGCTTATGTAACAAAACATGTAAAAGAAAATGAGTAAGTTAACTCCCGAAACGACAATAATTCTAAGATATTATTAAAAATCAATGTTAAAAGATCATATATGATATCATATTATTATATATGATTCTTGTATAATTTAATAACAACTATTTCACCATTATACAGGAGGTTAACCTACCCCAACCAAGGAAAAGTACAAGGTAAGGGTTATTTCACAATCTCTTCATTATCCGAGGTTGTTTATACGTAATAATCTACTGGGATATCTTTATCATCCACATCCATGTTTCTTAAAAATGTATTTCAAAACATTTTTACTATTTATAAGAATATGGGTTAAAGTCATTTATACCCTTGTTTGACTTTTTATAAGAGGTTTATAAAGGAATCTTTCCGTCGTTTTCAAAACAAGGTCATTTTTAACCTTTTCGACAGAATTGAGGTAAGAATGTTTTTTTAACTTATACGGCGGGTGCGGTTATTTTACACCATTATAAAATCTTCAAAGCTTTCCTTACAAGATTATAAGAATATTTTCAAAGAAAATGTTTTATTTTATATGGATCTTAAATGATTTCAAAATAAAAGGAGATATTTCTTTAAAAAGAATTTTGATTTCATCTACGTCAACATCCTTTGATGGATTTTAAGATTATTTGAAGTTGATTTATTATGATACAAAACTTCTATATTGTATTGAAGGTTTTGTGATATGTTTGACTATCGATGTGCTATTTTTTATACCATTCATAGTTTATGGTGAAATTATTGACATTTCGTATGCTAGTTTTAATACGAATGTTTATGTTATGTTTAAACCTTTTCATATGGGAATGCATTGGACTTAATAAGTGACGGGTGGAGCCCGCTATAGCTCCTCGATGCATCGGTAGGTCTCATGAGACAAACTAGTGTCTTGGCACAAGGCCTTGACAAAATCTTATTTGTAGTCTTGGCACGAGGCCTTGGCTATGTGGTTATGATAGTCTGGCATTATGCATTCCATCATTATGAAAGTGGTTATTGATTTTGCATGTGATTATTCGTTTAGTAGAATAACCATGTGAATATGTAAATGGCATTAATTCATTTTATTTATGCCATACTATGTTAAATGTTCAAGTTTAAAAGGATTTTGTTTTAGTTATACATTGCCTTAAATGTTTATTCTTATTTATGAAAGTTTCCGTTATATTGTTATCCTTACTGGGCATTTGAGCTCACCCCTTTTCTATGTTTTATTTTTCCCAGGAAGTGAAGAAGTAAATTATGAATGACCTGTAGGGATATTATGTGGGGATATGAGTGTGGATTATGGAGACATTATGTTATTGTAGTAGTTTTTCATTTTATGATGTAATGTAAAACTTATGAATATATCTAGTGTTTCCAAGGCTACTAAACCAATCGGTCTTTTGAGATTTGATCTTTCTTGTGATCATGCCAATGTAATGTAATAATGCACCGACTCTGGGTAACTGGGGTCGGGGCATTACAATTGGTATCAGAGGAAGTTTAGTACAAACCTTGGAAGTTAGATTTAGATAAACTCTGATTAGAGCACGTAGACCTAAGATGAACTTTGAGGATTAGTATAGAAGAACTTCCTAGAATTTTGGTATTGTAGAGATTTTGTGAGTTTTCCGAGCAATACATCCCTGTCTGGATACGAGCAGGTAGAGGCGGCTCTGGCACAGATGTACCTAGGGGTAAAACCCGAAAACACCTCTTTGAGCTAGACTCGAACAGGAACTGGTGCACGACAACGGGCCTTGCTGCACTCTTGGTTACGACACTCCCGGGGGATATGCTTAGGATAACTCTCATTTTCATTACAAATCATTATGAAGGGTTTATGAGTATATACTTTCTCAAAGAAAACATTTTTATGATTATGGATTATATCCATAAATAGTTCAATTTATGTTAAGTGTTTTATAAGTATGGGATTATGTATTTTGATTCATAAACTGATCTAGTTTATGCCATTGTTTAGAAATGGCGCCCAGTAGAAGGAATGAGAACTCCAGAAATACACATGATTCAAAGAGAAGGAAGGATCATATCTTTCATGGTCTTAAGCTAGAATTTATAAGAGAAATAGTCTCCCATGTATTATCATCATATGAAGAAATAATATCATGTGTTGATAAGATATGTAAAGAGTTTATTGAGTCCTATGGCTTTGAAGGGAATCAAGAGAAGAAAAGGATGGAAGAGAGAAAGATGGATAAAGGGAAAAGGGAAAAGAAGAATTTTCCCATATGTGGTAACTGTGGAAAGAAACACCCTGGAACTTTCCTGAAAGGAATGGGAGTTTGTTATAAGTGTGGAGGAAAAGGGCACAATGTACGTGACTGCAAGGGTAAGAAAATGGTTTTAAATGTACAATGCTTCATTTTCAAGGAGTTTGGACACTACGCGAACCTATGTCCTAGTCATCAAACTATGCCGCAAATGATGTTATTGGATAATAATCAAGTTATGATACTACCACAGATGAAGAGGAATGATTAGAGTTCTTATGTTGATTATGTCAATTGAGTGTTGTATCAACAATGTACTTGTTACAATAATCATGGAGTATATAAGGATTGTACTGCAATACTATTTCATTAAGGACTTGATATTGTGTGGAACAAAGAAAAGTGACTCAATAGCAGGATAAATTTTTGGAAAATATATGGTTGAGAGAATGATAAATCATAATATAGTTCTGATACTGAGGTAGTGATTTTGGAATAATATGTGATTGTTTTGAATAAATTATATTGGATATTCTTGACTACCCTGGAACTGATTAATGATTTGTATATTCCATCATTGTTGGGGTTTAAAACATTTTTGGATTAATGAAGTATATCCAGCATTCTATATGGAATAAGGGAGCATGAATGTAATCAATAAGGAATATAGTAATACATGATGAAGGTATTCATATGCTATTACGGGGTAAAAAGGATCTATATTATGTTTACCTTCCTTATAAATGTTAGACTGTGAGTTTGGACAGAAGTATTTTGGATAGTTCTAGTTTGGATTATTTTGGATTGCCATAAAAGGACAACCCGGAGGTCGGGCGGCAACCCGTCGCGTCCGGCAAGGCTGAGAGACTTGAACCCGCAACCGAAGGGCGACAAGGGTGTATCACCTACCACTGGCCCACGAGATGTCCTAGATTAAATAATGTAGTTTTTATTAAAAGATCTTGTAGATGAATTATAAATTCGTTTATTTTGGAACCCTATACGAATAGTGTAAATAGAATTTTTTTTACATTCTATTATCTTTTAGAGTGAAAGATGAGTTTGTGGTAGAAATTTATTAATGGATAAAACTCTAATTATAAAGTAAGTATATCTCCTTATGATCTTAGCCAATCTCATAAATAAATTCCTCAATATTAAGAAAAGCAACTTAGAACAAAAATGTTTTCCTAGATGGTACCTTAAATCATCACTAATTTATGGCTTTGGGATTTTTGGCCTTTTCATAGCCATGTTTTCTACCACTCTCCATCAGATAATTGATGGTTATATTTTTCTTCCATATCCATATTTTCTTACATGGAACCCTAGTATGTGTTATTTTCGGTAATCTTCATACTTTCGACTCTTTATTTTAAATAGAGGCCTCGTTAATTCATTTTTCGATGTAGGATTTCAACTAGGATATTTTGAAACGTCAAAAATGTGTTATCCTAATACCCTATGTTTTGTTGAACCGATGGTATTTCAATTCATCATAGATTGATGAATTTAAGGACCTCAATTTTATACTTGTTTGTGATTGATGACCTCAATCACTACCTATAAATATTTACGTTTTTCCTCCGATTATATGTCTCCAATTTCCACCAATGTTCTCCTAATCGAGATCATAATTTGGTGGTGACCCTTTGATTTCTCTTTCCCTCATATTAAGACTAAATTTTAGTAACCCAATTTCCGATGTGGGTTTTCCCACAAATATATTTTCTACTTTCAACCTTTTATTTTCGAAGAACAATTTCAAATTGCGAGGACGCAATTTATTGAAGGAGGGGAGAATGTAACACCCCAAGATTTCATAAGTGTGTTAGTTCTTCAAAATAATTCAATAAATTTCACTACATGCAACACCAAGTTCAAGCACACCATGACTTACCAAACAAGCCGTTCAAAAGAGGTTATGAATAGTATTAGATAAATTTTAATGTTTATATAATCCTTATAATTTTAGAATCCATATTATGAGTTTCTTAGTCATAATGCAAGAACAGATTCATTTTCAGTATTGCACTTTTATCAACTTTTGATAGTGAAACCTTTTTAAATACTATATTTTAAACTTTTTGACTAAATGGGGACATCAAAAATTTAAAATGAAACATCCCAAGCTTCTACGGTACGCTTCTCTTTGAATAATGTGATAGCGTGTGTTGTACGCAACACCGAGTTCTAACAACCAATTAAACTAACCGTTATGAATAGTAATAACTACTTTTTGAAATTATATATATTTTATATTTCAAAATGGGCTTCATTTTTGGATTCAGAATATCAAAATTAGCCTAGGGTGAAATTTTGGTACTTTTCGGATAACTTTCATATTTTGATGAATAGTGAAAATTACTAAATTTTAATTAAAAACAACTTTTTAATCAAAATAATTAATATTGATAAATTATGAATTTGAGTGGTTTTAAAGTATATTTAGAATATATTTTTACCATTTAATATAATGTTGGTCATTGGACATAATTTTACAATTAAAACGAACATAAACGAGTGTCAATCTTTTGATAGTTATTATCTCTTAAAAACACGCTTTTTGTTTTGACAGCGGGAATTAATTTTAAATTAATTTCTGCCAATTCTGTGTTTTGAATTTAGGAAAATGGATTCCATATTTGGAATCAGGATGTTCAAATTGTGTAAATAGGTAACTTTTATTTTTAGACATTTTGAATAATTACTGCGGTAAATATTTTATTTACCATGGTTAAGGGTAAATCCGGTAAATAAGGGTTAAAAAATAATATTATAATAATACTAAATTACCCTAAAACGTGTCTTAACCCTATTGGTAGATACATGGTCGACCATGGGCATCTTTTTGTCAATTTTGGGACCCCATGGATCCACTTGTAAGTGATAATGACACTTTATTTTAATTAAGTCAAAATGAATACAAAAATGACACAAGCATATATGTTTTAGAAAAACAATTGTTACATAGGGTTATATAAGTTGGATTTTAGATTATAAATATTAATTAGAAAGATAAAAAGATTTCCTACATAATTATATTTTATTTATAATTTTTAGACATTAAATAATATATTTTATTTATGACACAAAGATGATGCAGTAATTACTATAATAGTGAAAAATTAAAATAATTGATATTATAAATACCCAAAAAAATATAATATGAATCTTTTAATGAATTAAACTAATTTTCTAGGATAATATGATATATTAGGATTTATTTAATTGACTTTGTTTGAAGTAATCAATCTTTTATGTGTTTCACAAAAATCAACTATTGAATAGTGTCAAAATTGACATAAAAGAGTTTTTAAAACAAATATTATATTATTAATTGATATTAAATTCCTAAAAATCTAAGGTTCGGCCAAGAGACTTATATAATGATAGGTTAATCATTAATGTACCACTTGGGGGTCTCTTGGATGTATATAGTAAGTTTATTAACCATATTATATAAAAATACAAAGAGACATTGTAAAAGTGAAACTAATTAACTTAGAGTTAATACTTAAAGATAAGGTTAATATAAGTACCCAAACCTGTCTAAATTCTATTGGTTGAGTGGTTTTCGACATATCCCCACATTAACCTTTGAATAATAAGCTTTGGAGCCATTAGAAACCGAATATGAATTTATTATAAATTAATATTTCTAGCTTTTCCAAAGGTGCCCCTCACCCCTCTTATAAAAGGGCACTCCTCCTTCTCATTTCTTCACACCTTAAAAGCCTTTTGGTTCGGCCAAACTCTGCCCAAATACTCTCCAAAAATCCCTCACTACAACCTAGAGGCCTTAGTTTGATCAGAAAGCCAACCTAAGGAGCCCTTTTGATCAAATGAAAAGGAAGAACCTGAAGAAGAGGTAATGATTTCACCACCCTTCTCCAAGTTCATTTCTTCTTCCACTTCTTCTTCCTTTGTTCTTACCATTCTAAAATAATAACTCCAGTATCTCACATATACTGTGATGTTATTATAAATATGGTACAACCATATTCAGTATTCTATCCACCCTTTGAATAACATGTCACCATACGTGCGTACGTACAGACTACCGTCTCCACGTCGTGGTGTAATTGTTATTCAATATAATATTATTTGGATGGGTATAATAATGATGTGTAACTCATGTAAATAATAAATATAACATGTTAATGATTCTGTATATATGATATACCATCCATTTATATATTATTTTAATATCAAAAGAATGATATTGTCGCTCGTGCGTACGTACGGACTACCGTCTCCACGAACGCGATGAAATTCATTCTCCATCGTATCCATTCAAGTATAATTATCATTTGATGATTTAAAAATTATGTTTAAGGACTATATATCATTATGGATATGAATAAGATACAACAACCATGGCTTATGTAACAAAACATATAAAAGAAAATGAGTAAGTCAACTCCCGAAACGACGATAATTCTAAGATATTATTAAAAATCAATGTTAAAAGATCATATATGATATCATATTATTATATATGATTCTTGTATAATTTAATAACAACTATTTCACCATTATACAGGAGGTTAACCTACCCCAACCAAGGAAAAGTACAAGGTAAGGGTTATTTCACAATCTCTTCATTATCCGAGGTTGTTTATACGTAATAATCTACTGGGATATCTTTATCATCCACATCCATGTTTCTTAAAAATGTATTTCAAAACATTTTTACTATTTATAAGAATATGGGTTAAAGTCATTTATACCCTTGTTTGACTTTTTATAAGAGGTTTATAAAGGAATCTTTCCGTCGTTTTCAAAACAAGGTCATTTTTAACCTTTTCGACAGAATTGAGGTAAGAATGTTTTTTTTAACTTATACGGCGGGTGCGGTTATTTTACGCCGTTATAAAATCTTCAAAGATTTCCTTACAAGCTTATAAGAATATTTTCAAAGAAAATGTTTTATTTTATATGGATCTTAAATGATTTCAAAATAAAAGGAGATATTTCTTTTAAAAGAATTTTGATTTCATCTATGTCAACATCCTTTGATGGATTTTAAGATTATTTGAAGTTGATTTATTATGATACAAAACTTCTATATTGTATTGAAGGTTTTGTGATATGTTTGAATATGGATGTGCTATTTTTTATACCATTCATAGTTTATGGTGAAATTATTGACATTTCGTATGCTAGTTTTAATACGAATGTTTATGTTATGTTTAAACCTTTTCATATGGGAATGCATTGGACTTAATAAGTGACGGGTGGAGCCCGCTATAGCTCCTCGATGCATCGGTAGGTCTCATGAGACAAACTAGTGTCTTGGCACAAGGCCTTGACAAAATCTTATTTGTAGTCTTGGCACGAGGCCTTGGCTATGTGGTTATGATAGTCTGGCATTATGCATTCCATCATTATGAAAGTGGTTATTGATTTTGCATGTGATTATTCGTTTAGTAGAATAACCATGTGAATAAGTAAATGGAATTACTTCATTTTATTTATGCCATACTATGTTAAATGTTCAAGTTTAAAAGGCTTTTGTTTTAGTTATACATTGCCTTAAATGTTTATTCTTATTTATGAAAGTTTCCGTTATATTGTTATCCTTACTGGGCATTTGAGCTCACCCCTTTTCTATGTTTTATTTTTCCCAGGAAGTGAAGAAGTAAATTATGAATGACCTGCAGGGATATTATGTGTGGATATGAGTGTGGATTATGGAGACATTATGTTATTGTAGTAGTTTTTCATTTTATGATGTAATGTAAAACTTATGAATATATCTAGTGTTTCCAAGGCTACTAAACCAATCGGTCTTTCGAGATTTGATCTTTCTTGTGATCATGCCAATGTAATGTAATAATGCACCGACTCTGGGTAACTGGGGTCGGGGCGTTACAATTGGTGAAACTATAAAATTATGCCACGAAAGATGCAATGATGTGGGGCTTATGTATGCATGAATTCCCAAATAAATGAATATTAGGATTTACTTAAGGGAAGAAACCCATGAACAAGGTCTATAAAGGTATATGTACTTCATGGAGATTTGGATAATCTAACTTGGGACTTACTCCTGAGGAAGATGCCTAAATTAGGAGGGGACTTTATGATTGGGTTTTACTCCTGAGAAGGAAACCCAGATCAAAAGTAAATTAAGGCTGGTTTAGAGAAATTAAAATTGGGGCTTACTCCTGAGAAGGAGGCCCAGGTGAAAGGGACTTGGGGCTTACTCCTATGGAGGATGCCCAGATTTGTAGACTTTGAGACTGGGGCTTATTCCTGAAGAGGAATCCCAGGTTAAGAGAACCATGGTTGGGGCTTACTCCTGAGGAGGATGCCCATATTTGAGAACTTGAAGACTGGGGATTACTCCTGGAAAGGAAGCACAGATTAAGGGAATTATGACTGGGGATTACTCGTAAGGAGGATGCCCAGATTAGGGGACATGGGGCTTACTCCTGAAAAGGAGGCCCCAATAATGAGGACTTGGGGCTTACACTTAAGTATGATACCCAAATTAATGAGAACTTGGACTGGGGATTACTCTTGAAAAGGAGGCCCAGGTTAAGGATTCTATAATTTTAAAGGATGAGGTTGAATGAATGAAATCTCTGATCTTAGTGACATGAGGATATGTAAATCACTAGGGTTTAAGAGATGTTACCCATGATTACTTTCAGATAAGGAATCCCACAAAGAAGTCATGCCATGAATGGATTTGGAGAGAGTTCTGAAGGCTTAATACTGGAGAGGATAGGTGGATAGGTGTAAGAGGGTTGAAATGGGTAGTAAGGGCACCCAAAAAAGAGAGGGGAATGCAAGTACTGAGTGGGCACTGAAGTATTGTGTGGGCGCGAAAGTCCTAGTCGCACAGGTGTACCTGCGCGACACATGGGTACTTGCGCGATAGTCAATCCTTAGGAGAGAACTTGGGAGAGGCTTGGATCAAGCCCTTAATACTACTCCTAGAGACTTGCAGAAGTGAGGCGCACAAGTTATGTGGAAGGGGTAAGGCGGCACACAAGTGTGGCCATTACCCTTAAGGGCTGGCCACCCAGGCGCGCAAGTTTTGATGAGTTTCAACACTTAGGACTTACTCCCCCTCTTTAGATCATTCGATCTAGGTAAGAAATTACCTTATAAGTGTTCAGAATATTTGAGAAGAGACTAAGGCACTGGGACCTCAAATATGAGGTTCTGGGATTTTTCTTTGTGAAATGGGGGGCCCACATGGGGTATTTATAGGCTGAAGAAGACCCTGGGTGAAATTCAGAGAGGGCGCGGAAGTCACCTGCGCGGCGCACAAGTCACCTGCACAGCGCGCAGGTCACCTGTGCGACCTTGGTGGAACTTGCAAGACTCAAGTACATTTGAACCTTTTTTCATGCCGTTGTCAATTTTTGATGTTTCTTAAAAGGATGAATCACTTTGGGTTCAAGGTATTTTCCTTTTTTCAGTCGTTAGACTTTGTGACTGAAAGGAGCGTCAACCAAAGTCCCCCCTCAGAGTTGGATCCGAGGAGAAAAGAGGATTTGAATCTGAGAAAAAAAGAGAAACCAGTGGTCTTTGTGGTTATTGGCAGTTTAAATTCATGCATGTCAGACATAAAAATGATAATGTTTAAGGTCGAAATAGATTTGACCAAATGTATTGACTCAATTTTTTGATAATTTATTTGAAAACATATTACCATGTTCAAGTATGAAGGAAAATATGTAAACGATGACTTAAGAAATTTTGAATCTGAGGAATGATATGAAAAAGGGATTAAAGGCATTAGAAAAAGTAGTTCTCAAAAATGAAGTTACCACTATTCAACAAACCCGTTAGGGGGTTGAATTATGCAAGGCCACCTAAGGGCATTGGCCGCATAGTTAAATAATGGTATTTTTTGGGTGAGAAGTCTGTTACGCAGACTGTTTATGCAAGCCCGCCTAAGGGCACGTGCTGCATGGTCACACAAAAAAATATCAGAAATTTACTTTTCTACTACTAAAAATCCAGTGGTTGTTTATGGAGATTCAAATTTTCCGAAGCATAGAGTTTTCTGTAAGGAGAGAGGTACTTGAGTGGGGAGAATATATTTCCAAGCAAGATCATCTAAGAACTAGATTAATGTCACTTCTACGAAGGTCTGACCCAAACGTAGGGAAGAGAAATATAAACCATAGACTTGAATACTTTCAGATCATGGAAAACAACATGGGGTGAATATGTTAAGGATGGATATTCCTGAGGATCCTTACATATTATCATTAAGACAACTTAGAAAAAACGAGGTTTTCTTTCCAAGAATGAAGTGAACATTATTTAACAAACCCGTTAGGGGGTTGAATTATGTAGGGATACCTAAGGGAATTGGCTGCATAGTCATATAATAGTATCCTTTGGCTGACAAGTCTGTTATATAAATTGTTTATACAAGTCCGCATAAGGGTACGTGCTGCATAGTCAGGAAAAAGAACTCTCAGAAATTGGACATTTTGTGACCAGAAGTCAAGAAAAGGGTTATGAAGATCTAGAAGTATTTAAGGTTAGGATTTATGAAACATAAAAATGGGTATTGTATAATGTATGTAGAGATACATAGATCAATGCTAACCATAATCATGTAGTGGTTGGGTCCTAAATTGAAATGTTGGACTTCACTACATATCCCATAAGAATGAGAATCAAGACATATGTATTTCTTGAAATAAATTTTAACATCGTGTGGGACGAAAGTGTAAGAGATCTAAGTTTAGGGTCATAGAACTCAGACTATTATAAAGAATAAATAGTGTGTGTTTTCACAGGGACTTTTTAGCCAGGGGACTGAAAGTGGAATTTGGGGTTAGGCACAAAGACTTGGGGCTAGATTCGAGGGATGCTCGAATGTTCTTACATATCCCATAAGGATGGGAATCAAGATGCACGTAGTTCTTGAAATACATTATGTACAGATTTGGTTCGTACATATGAAGGATGAAAAGGGGACTTTAGTGCAATGATAGTTTTACCCAAGATAAAAGGTTTGGGTATTTCCATGTATGCACATAGTCTTTGAAATATAACATGATTAAAAACCAATTTAAATAATGATTCCCTTTCAGGTGAGGGTATCAAGGAATATTGTATTTTATTGTCATACATGACAAAAAATGATGTACTGTTTAACGTCATATAGCAAGGACAAAGGTGAACCAATGTGAAGAAATTTGTTTTGGGATTGAACCTTGGGAGGTTGCCTACGTACCCAGCCTGGAAGGAAAGGATCAAAGTCCGTGTAGTTCAATTAAATAATGAATTAGTGATCAAGTTGTTCTTGGGGACAACGACCTAAAAAATGGTGTTGGGACTTACACATGGTTAGCATCCCAAAGAGGGTGTTATGGTTTAAGTTTACTCTAAGCTCATGTGAGTCATACTCGGTGTGAGAAACAAGAGGTAGAAACAACCTTAACGATACGATGTTTAACGTCATGTAGGACGTATGAAGGGACTTTGTAGTTTATAATCTTGCAGTGAGGACTATTAGTGCTGCACAGTTTACTGTCATGAAGCTGGGACAAAATACACTTTAACGTCATGTAGGACGTATTAGGGTACTGTACAGTTTAGCATCTTGTAGCTAAGATGATGGGGACAATACAGTTTAATGTCATGTTAGACGAAAAGGGGGACTGTGCAGTTTAATGTCATGCAGTAAGGACAAAATAGGACACAGTTTAACGTCATGTTCGATGTATTAGGGATTTTTCCACAGTTTAACTTCATGTTGGAAGAAAAGGGATGATACAGTTTAGCATCATGTTGGATGATGGTGAAAATAGTTTAAGGTTATATGCATAGACCGTTGGTTATGCAGTTTAACGTCATGTTGGACATATGTGCTGATAGTTTAAAGTCATATGCATGGACCCTTGATGCTGCAGTTTAACGTCTTACTGTACAATATCACAGTTTAACGTCATGTTGGACATAATTTTCAATAGTTTAAAGTCATATTCATGGACCCTTGGTGTATTTTGTGTTCATACAAAATATTTCTTCAGAAATATGGCATTGTTTGGAGTAGTGATGAGTTCTCCATCCATTGAGATTAAAGAATAAGCTCCATTAGAGTAGACCTTATGTATTGAATAAGGTACTTCCCATTTTGGCTAAAGATTGGGAGGTTTCTTTTTGGCAATCATTGGAGATCTGAGAACTAATACCAATTCTCCCTGAATGAGTGAACGAAGACAAACTTCTTTGTTTAAAGCTCGTGCTATTCGATTATGATAGACTTCCAAGTGGTGCAGGGTGCACAATCTCTTCTCATCTAACCGTTCTAATTCATCCAATCGCATTTGAGATTGTTCATCTGTAGACCACTGATCACAAATGGCTACTCTGAGGGAAGGTAATTGAACCTCAATTGGCAAGACTGCTTCCGTTCCATATACCAATTAATATGGAGTTGATCGTGTTGTAGTGTGTGTGGTGGTCTGATAAGCCCATAAAGCATGAAAGAGTTTATCAGGCCATGACTTCATATATTTATCCACCATCTTTTGCAGTATATTTGACAGATTCTTGTTGAAAGCTTCTATCTAGCCATTGGCCACTACATGATACAAAGAAGAATGATTGGATTTAATGTTGTATTCTTGATACAACTTCCTCACCTCGGATGAACAGAAGTTGGTGCCACTGTCCGTCAATATGGTATGAGGGACACAAAATCTAGAAATGATGTTAGAATTGCTGAAGCTAACAGTGCATTTAGAACTGACTTCATTGAGGGGTATTTCCTCTGCCCATTTGGAAAATAAGTCAGTAGCAGTAAGAATATACTTCAACTGCTTGGATGTAGCCAAAGGATACGGTCTTACTACATCCATTCCCCATGTAGAAAATGGCCATGAGTATTTAGCTGTATGAAGCAACTCCGGGGGTTGATGAATGAAGTTGGCATGTAATTGGCATGAATGACACTTCTTTATGAAATCAACACAATCTTGTATCATTGAAGGCCAAAATTATCCAAGCCTTCGAATTTGATTAGATAGTCTGTGTCCAGACTGATGGGCACCACAAACTCTTGCATGAACTTCTTTCATGACAGCCATTGTCTCTTCACCATCAATGCATCTGAAAATAACTCCATAAAAACCACATTTGTAGAGATCTTTCTCTAAGTGATCTGGGGTATCATAAAGAGTGAAATTGACCACACATCTCTGGACATGTTCTTTCCCGGCTCTATCAGGTGGAAGTGTTCCATTTTGAAGGTATTCCCTGATAAGTGTCATCCATCCTGTATTATGACCATATGGTTCAAATATGGGACTAAATTCATTGATTTCCTCTATTCTGGCTTTAACATAAGGTGAAATTATACAACGGTGGGCAATACTGATTGTTGTCTCGTCCCGATTTTGATCTGCCAGAGCTGTGGTTATATTAGCCAGTGCATCAGATTGGGAATTCTGTGATCTTGGAACATAAGAAAATGTTAGTTCCAAAGGAAAATCCGCAATTAATTATCTGACGTAATCATATAAAGGGAATAATAATTATTTTTTATTACGTAATCCCCGTTGACTTGTTTTATTACCAGGTCTAAATCACTTTTTACCTTTATGTGACTCACTTGTGCTTGAAGTGCCAACTCCAAGCCTGCGATGAGAGCTTGGTATTCTGCTTCATTATTTGTACGGCCTCCCAAAAATGAAAAGGAATAAGGTAGAAATGCCTTTTCTGGGTAAATGAGTACAACTCCTAACCAAACTTTGTTGAATTTAGGATTTTCCATTTTCCTCCCTATTGGACTACTGGATGCACCATGAAAGTACATTTCCCATGTTTTAAGACTTTCTTGAATAGAGAAGACTTCCTCATTAGGGAGTTCAATATATGAAGATGTGTCTTCCACTAAAGGGTGTTCAGCAAAGATATCAGTCATAGCTTGGCCCTTTATTGCCTTTTGAGACATATATTGAATGTCAAATTGTTGAAAAATAACTTCCCACCATGCCAGATGTCCTGTAAGCATTGGGTGACTAAGGATGAACTTGAGCAGGTTATTTCGAGATACCAATTGGAACTTTTGATGATGCATGTGGTGTCTCAACATCTGAACTGCAAAGATTAATGCTAGGCAGCACTTCTCAATGCTTGAATATCGGGTTTTGGCTTCAAGCATATTCTGACTGAGATAGTAGAGGATGTTTTCATTCCTAGCATCATTCTTCTGAGCAAGAAAGGCACTTAATGATCACTCTAGAGCTGTCACATAGAGGATAAGTGGTCTTCCTTCAACATGTGTAATTAACACCAGGGGACTCAAGAGATACTTCTTGAGAATATCGAATGCTTCTTGACATTCTTTCATCCACTTGTAAGTGACTCCCTTCTTCATCAATTTGGTGAAGGGTAAACTTTTTCTTGCCAAATTGGCGATGAAACGCCGAATATAGGCCAAGTGTCCTTGAAGTCCTCTCAATTACTTTAAATTTCGAGGAGGTTACGTACCAATGATGGACTTCGTCTTCTTAGGATCGACTTTGATACCACTATGGCATACAAAAAAGCCAAGAAATTTTCCTGATGTTACCCCAAAATCACATTTTAAGGGGTTCATCTTCAAATTATATTGCATAAGCTTGTGGAATATGACTTCAAAATCAGCCAAGTGATTAGAACGTTGTTTGGATTTAACCACCAAATCTTCCACATAACATTCAACAAACTTCCCTAAAATGGATTTGAAGATATGATGCATGGCATGCTGATATGTTGTGCCTGCATTCTTTAGGCCAAAGGGCATTACCCGATAGAAAAACACACCCTGAGGGGCTCTGAAAGATGTAGATTCTTAATCTTCTTGATCCATTCAGATTTGATTATATCTATAATATCCATCAATGAAGGAAAGTGCTTCATAGCTAGATGTTGCATCAATTAAGAGTTCTGTAATTGGTACTGGAAAATCATCCTTAGGAAAACGTCGATTAAGATCTATGAAATCAATGAAAACTCTAATTTTCCCATTCTTATTTTTCACTGGGAAAATATTATCCAACCACTTGGGATGTTGAACTTCTCTGACAAAGTTATCTTTGATGAGCTTATCCACTTCAGCATCAATTTTGGAAGCATAGGTTGGGTATGTTCTTCAAGCAGATTGTTTGAATCCTCAATGTTCTTTTGGAAAACCCAAACGATGAGTGGAAACATAAGGATCAAGCCTTGGAATCTCTGTATAGTTCCATGCATATATATCTCGATTTTTCTTTAGAAAGGAAATATACATCTCTTGCTCTTCACGAGTCATGACTGCACTAATTAAATTGGGGGCATGGATCTTCTTTTGTACCCAGATTTATTTCTCTGAGTTCATCCATGGTGGTAGAGATACCCTCTTAAAATGCTGGAGGAGCATCTCTAAGATCTTCTTCTTCTTCTTTAACATGTTATATTTCTTCTGTTTCTCCTTGCATAGTAGATTATGAAGTAGAATTTTCATAACCAGAAGTGATGTTAAAATTTGAACATCTTGAAGAAGAAGCTTCCATTTCTGACCCGATTGGTGACGAAGGTTCTTTCTTGTGTAACAAACAAGAGATGATGGATTGAGAATCGACATCATCGTTTACCTATGACATTGCTATAACTTTATCTATCCTGATTGGTGAAGTATAGATTTGTTGGATTTTAGCAGATGAAATGAAGACATCTCCATTTGAGATTTCATCTTTTCTTGGTAGATCACCACTTTCTCCCATGTTGTCTAGCTTGATGGCTGTAATTGAAATTATGGAGGTTTCCATAAGAGTATTTTAATTTGGGTCTATCCTGTCAATTTGACTGATAGGAAACACATAATATGTACTCACATGTGTAAATGGGTTTACTGGAATTTTTTCCAAACTATATAAAGCATTAACTTTGGTAATCTCCCTTGTTGTGGATTCCTCATTTTCCTTCATGTGATAGAATTCCGCCTCAATGTATTGAGATTCACATGTCTTGAACGGGGAATTATCCCCATATAATATCCCAATTTGACCATCGAAGCAATATTTGAGACATTGATGGTATGATGAAGGGATAGCCACATACCGATGTAGCCAAGGTCTACCAAGAAAGATGTTGAAGGCTGAATATTGATCAACAACCATGAAATTTGAATTGGATACAAGATCTCCAAACTATGTTCTGAGGGTATTCTCGCCCAGTGGTTCTTGTTCGTTTTTATCATATCCTTGTAACATCAAAGTAGAAGGAGATAAATCAGATTCTGTGAGGCCCAATCGACGAAGTGTACGAATGGGGATGAGGTTAACTCCTGAACTATTATCAATGAAGAATCTTCAGACGTCTACACCATTGACCTTTCTAGATAATTATAAAGGTCTGATATGTCCATGAACGACATCATCTTCATCTTCATCTGTGAAAGATATCACTACATGGCATTCTGAAGGATTATTCTCAATGTGGTAGGCTTCAACCGCAACAATTTCAGTTTAAAACTCTTGAGGACTTGACAAAGCCTCGATGGGTGCATCCCAAAGATCCTTTGATAAATTCAAGGCATCAAGAGTTAATAACTTGGCCGGTACTTGGGCCAAGTGTTTCAATACATCATACTTCTGATCTAATGGTTTGCGTTTCCCAACAGTAACATGTGGTTTCACAGGTAACTTGGAAGTAGATGCTTTGGAAGTTGATACATCTTGTACTGGGATAGGAGTTGTAAACACTCTTGGATTTGGAAGATTAGACCGATTAGGTCTATTTAATTTCTGAGAGGAAGAAGATGGAACCTTCAACCGATCTTCCAGAATAATTATGCTAGGGATATGTTTTCCTTGTGTGGAAGAACTTGCTTGTTCTTTTTAAGCTTGTTGAAGAGTTCTTCCACGAGTTTCTGCTGCATACACAATTCTAGCAAGGGTAGAATTAGAATAGTGGCTGCTAAAAGATCCATGTCTTCCCCTGTATCCTGAGGCTCTGGAACTTCCTCTGATTCCTCTACTTGATATAGGGAATTCGGCCTCATCAAATTTGAAACTGCAACTGGCATATGGATCTGTTAATTGAATCATATTAACAGAACCAAAAATCAACTCTTCATCCGATGAAGACTCTGCCTGATTAGCCTGTTTAGGCTATGCCATTTGGTGGGATGGTGCCCGTGGCTTTGAAGTAGATGGAATAAAATCTGCCAAAGTCAAAGACAAGTTGGGCTTTGACACATACTCATCTTCTTCTGATTCTTCTTCTTTCTTTGAATCATGCCATTTATTTGCAGATTTTCCCTCTTATAAAGAGGGTTTTGTTGCGACATTCATGGTAGAAGACACAATTGGTTTCTTCAATTATGTTCGAAAAATGGAATGAGTTCGGTTGATCATTTTTCTAACCATCCGATCATGATATTTTTGCGCATTTTTGTTCTTCACTTCTTGCCACTCACCCTCTTTCTCTGGATCTATAGTAGTAACACATGCTATCTAAGCTGAAGAACCTTTTAGTTTGACTTGTCCCAAGTTGAACATTTTCTGCAGGAGTTCCTTGAAGACAAAACACTCTTGAATGGGATGCCCCAACATCTAATGAAATGGGAAATAATTGGTACGATCTTCATCTCCTTCCTTATTCGGCCTCTTGGGCCTTGGCAATTGAACCCAATTATTTTCCAAAGCTGAAAAGAAGTAACTATGAACTTATTCATTTCAGAAGGAGTATGTTTTTCTATTCAGATCTTCAAATTGTTTCCGTCTTTGATATCTTTGATCGTCTTGACGAAACTGACTCTGTTGTTGATGCTCAAGAGGCGGATCCCTTCAAGAAGATGAAGGCCTTAAAGTAGAAGCAGGTAAAGGGGCTTGTTTAAGCATAACTGTAGCAGTCTCTGATTTACCCATTCTCCTTCCTTGAGCTGATGGAAGTACACAAGCTTTATCCTCAGTCTTTATAAGAGGGACTTCAATATGTTGAGTGATTGAAGTAAGGTCTCGAAACCCTCCTATGTATTTCACAGGGATCAGCGGTGTGCACAACTGATCACGTAAATTCTCCACACATATTGGAAACAATTTCTCATGAGGGAGTGCTAAGCTTAGGGAATATATTAATCCCTTCCAGCGAGTAATGAAATCTGAAAGCCTTTCATTATCCCTTTGCTTACAGTTTGTAAGATCAAAAAACTGTTGTCTTTGGAAATGTTGAGCTGAACTGAAGAAATAATTTTTGGCGAAGATCCTCCCATCTGGTAATTGACCAGGATTGAAATCTTGTGTACCAGACACAAGCAGGTCCTTGTAATGACTGTACAAAACACCTGATCTAAACAACTTCTTGTTGCTGAAGGGTTCCAATCATAGGATCACAACGAGAAACAAAATGTGTTAAGTATTGCTCTGGGTCTCTAGAACTATTAAAGATTGGGAATGTGGTACATGAAAAATTTTATGGGGGAGGAATTTCATCAACCCATTTAGGGTATGCTTTATTTTCTGGTTGAATTTGAGCACGCTTTCACTCCATAGCTTCCAACTGAGTTGTTAATGACTCAATTTTAGTTATTAACTTTTGAGAAACATCCGGTTGGGCTTGGACCTGAATAGGTGCAATGAATGGAGCTGGTACAGATGTGGCAACTGGTATTGAAACTGATGGCAGCACTGCCAATTTGTTTTTTACTTGACCTGTAGGATTAGACCTTTGAGGGGGTACTGATAGAAGAAGATATTCTTGATCCATCTCAGTAGCTGCAACAAATTCCCGTGGCTGACTGACTCCAGCACGCTTAAGAGAAAGAATACTTTGAAGTAGTTCTGCATTCAACCTCCTCAATTCCTTCATCTCTTCCTCTTGTTGTGTGAATATTTGATCTAGTGAGAGTGATTTGCCTTCTCTAGAAGAAGGGAATTTTACCTGATTCTTTCCTTCCCCCTTGTTGTCTCCCTTTCGGAGAGGGGGAAGTGGGTTACTTGAAGGATTACCTAGATTCTGGTCAATCCTTTGATTTCGTGTATGCACACCTTCTTCATTTGTGTCTGTGTGTACAACTTCTTGAGCAAGAATCTGTTCATCTTATCCCTCTGAGTTAACCTCATCTAGTGGATTAGAAACAATGACATTTATTACATTGATTGATGCATAACTCGTTGCATCCCTTCTTTCATCATTTATGTGATATTTATTTCTTCTATGTCTGTGATGAGACATTACCTTTTGTTGATTTGATCCCTCATGAACTTCTTGACGAACCATAATTTGGAGGGAATATTCTGATAATTTGGATCTTCGTTCCTCTTAAGGTTTCTTCCCTAATCGAGAGAAGACTAAATTTATCTGAGGGAGAGATTGAGGATTTTTAAAAGTCCCCAGTCCTGTGAACTGGGGCTATTCCTGCTCAACTCCTCGAATCCTATTTGTTGATTATGAGGGTTGGGTTAAAAGAGTCCCAAGTCTGGAAAGCTAGGGTGGTTCTTGACATGCTATATCTGAGACTTTCTTGAAATATATCCTGATCTTTCGGACTTTAGTCTGGAAATTAGCTCGATGCATCAACCTACATCTACTCTTATCACCCGGTTCAATAGACCGTTGGATGATTTTTGACACTTCTGTCACTTGGTGATGTGCTTGCTCCAAATGCGAGGCATGTTCAATATTCTTGTTTGCTTGATGAATGAGTAATTCAAAAACTTGTTCTTTGTATTCCTGATTTTGAGAAGAACTAGTTGAGGCTGGTACTTGAGCGAGGCTTTGATTACAAATGAATCCCATTGGTTGTGTCCATCTATGGGCAATAAAATTGCATGAAACCATTTTCGATGGGCTTTGCTGACTGGAGAGTACAGTGAAATGTAGTGCTCCATGAAATCCCCATCCCCTGATATGAATACCAGATGGGGCATTGGAAATTAATTGGCGTAATTTTCTTAGTGCACCAAGGCATGAATGCTGAAGGGTTCTCTACTGCTTTTCAGCCTTTGGATATCGAGAAACTGAGAGAGATGCCAAGTCAATTTGGTGTTGTAACACTTATATTATCTTAACAAGATTTTCATATTCATCATAAGATAATATTTTCTTTTTCAACTGAAAAAGAGTTTTCTATATGTTAAGACGAATATCATGAATTCCATCTTCCTTTAACATCTCTGGAATGTCATACTGAGAATCAGCCAATGGAAAAAACATAACTGGAACTTCACCTTTCACAAGGTGTTTTCCCATGATCAGTACTTCCTCTTTATTATTTAATGAAGATTCTTGTACCTGATTAGACCAGAGTTGGTGCTTCTTTGTTTCTTCATCAGATTCAACATGATTGTTTGAGAAATTACCGATCAAACTAGAAGATTCATGACTTAGGGGTGGTTTGGAGAATGACCTACACCATGGGATATCTTTTGGTTGATAAAGTATTTCAACTACTAATGGTAAAGCATTAGACATGATTGGCTTCAAATTTTCATGTGCCTCAAGATAAGAGGGCTTTCTCATCACTACATTTTCTGTTGGAGAATTTTCCAAGTAATGTTAATCATTACTGTAGAGATGACTTTCGCAGCTAAATTCATCACCATGGGGAGGACCACCATGGTGGGTTACAACAAAAGATGAAACATTGTGCTACTTGATCTTCTGGCCACATAGAGGGTTCTTGTGGCTATCATATGAAGATTAATCTTCGAGGTCGACCAAATTGTCATGAAGCAAGCCTTCATGAGGAAGTGTCTGATGCAGAACTTCGGAATTTATGTCCCAACTATTGGGAACTGAGGGAGTAGAATCTTGAGTTGCAACAGATAATTGTCTGAGTGTATCAAGAACTCCAGCATCGAGTAAGGCCTTATTACATATTGGCCCTTGATTTCTTGACTGTACTGGGCAGGTCTTTTTCTTAGACGCCTTATTACTCAATTTGGAAGGTGTATGTTCTTGCTCAGGAGAAATGATCAGGTTAGGCTGATTATCTCTGCTCAAACCGGGTGTATGTACCTGACTTGGTTATCCGTATGATATGGGGGAGTACGCCCCACAAGCCTCTTGGACTGAAACAGAAGTGTGTGTCTGTTTCGGAGTGAACTGTTGATTTGTCACTCCACTGGTAGGGATAGATTTATGTTTCTTTCCCTGAGATTCTACTGAAGATGTTATAATATCCTAGCTGGCATCCAGAATATGAGCATGGATCTGTTTCTGCTCTTTCACCATTGACAGAATGTGCTTGGTGACTTGAGCAGACGGAATAGGGATATACGTCCATTCCGTGCTTAGAGTAGGTATATGTTCTTGCTCATGTACTTTTTTTCCTATCAGTGAATTCTGACAGTACTCAAGTGTGGGGGAAGAGAGTTGAGTCTGCCTCCTATTTGTCATCGGAGCTTTCCGACTGACTTCTCCGAATTCTACCAAACGAGACTATTGGTAGGCTTGATCAATACTAGCAGGTGTATGTGCCTTCTGATTGGACTCCGCAGAATGTGGTTGACGATATTCCTTCAATACTGATAGACGAGGCTACCGGCAGGATCGATGAGTGTAAGCAAGTGTATGTGCCTGTTTACCAGTTGTCAACACATTAGGTTGGCGGGCTCCATCATATGTAGTCAAAAGAGCCTGCTGACTAGCTGATGATTTATAAACAGGTGTATGTTCCTGTCTATATTACTCCACCAGAATTGCCTGGAAGGATTAGCGTGCTGCTGCCAGACAAGTCAGCTGGACAACGAGATTAGAACTGACGGGTGTATGTGCCCGCTCGTTTTTTGCCACCAATTTAGGTTGGTGGAATTCTCTGGAAATAACAGAGATAATAATTTGCTCACTAATAACTGGTTGTCACCTCTGCTGGTTCGTCTTGTGTACTCGGGTTCGAGGAACCTGAGCCGAACGCCTGGAGACGACACCCTCATCATGTTGAGGGCGCACTGTCGCAGGAGTCTGGCGACGATTGTTGATAGGATCCCTCGGGAAGGACTCCCGTCTCTTTGAATTAAGTCCCTAAGGGTCGTGATCATTCACCTCTATAGAATACGGGAGAGAATTTTGATTGCGTTCCGGGGATAACGACATGAAACGGTTGGAGACGGTAGTTAGCACCGCCTACTTCTTGATCGCTGGTCGTCGCTGTCCGGTTGACCAGGGTGAGTTGTTCACTTGGAGGGCTTGTCGAGAAGCCTATAGAGTTGGAATGGTACCGTGTTGATGGTAATCCTTAACTAGCACATTTGATACCCAGCATTGAAGATGCTGAGTAGGTGATGTCATCCTCATAGTGGACGACGATCCAACAGGAGTTGCAGCAGATGAATTTACAGAAGAGGTTTTCACAGCAGAAGTATTCACAACAGTGAACTTAAGAAAAGACATTCTATTAATACAGAAGATCTTGGAAAAGAGTGTCTGTTTGATATAACACACATAATCAAGATAAATTCAGCTTCTACATCTTTTTGATTAGAACATATGTTATTGATTTCTTGTTGGCCCTCTCATTGAGTTTAAATGGGGGTCTAACAAAAAGGTAAAACATCACTTAATCTTTGGTTAAGGATTCATGTTAGGGTCACCGTTTTTTGTTTCCTCTGTAATTGGGTATGACCTTGTTGATTAAAGTTTCAAACATTCCAATTGATTTCTAACGGGTTTGTTCGTAGAACCAGAAACATCCAATGATTCCATATCCATTTGGACCTACTTTCCAAAGGTAGGCTCTCATTAGTTGTGGATTGATGAGGTTTAGGAATTTGCATTGGTCGATAGGATGGTAGGTCGGACTCATCACACCTTTTTTGAGGGGAATTATTGTCTACTCTGGGAATCTCTTTATAGATTTAAGTTATGGTCGTGAATCCTTATTACATTACCAAGTATAAAATGATCTTTCCTTTAGATCTAACAATCTATTATTAGATATGTAGGAGATTTTGAGAATCTTTTATATGTATTTGAGGTTCTTCATTGATATAGAATCATCTGTATTTGTTATAGATTCTTAGTCAATGGTATCCTTCAATACATAAAAGTCTCTTGGTCATTATGATGACCATACTGGTTCTAAAGCCACTTAGTGGGGCACATGAAGTTTATTGTCGTTTAGAAGGACATGGATTATTTCAGAGTTGGGATCATACCCGCAGATGTGCTACCTACATATCCTTTATTTAGAAAAGGAATCAGAACCCACGTAGTTCGAGAAAGGGAGTGTGATGTTTATGCATGATTGATGGCTCAAAGAAAGATGCCATGATTACTGTTATACTCTAATCTCACGTGAGTCATGCTCGGTGTGAGAAACAAGAGGTATTGGTGAAACTAGACAATTGTGCCATGAAAGATGCAATGATGTGGGTCTTATGTATGCATGACTACCCAAATAAATGAAGATTAGGATTTACTTCAGGGAAGAAACCCCGGAATAAGGTCTATAAAGGTATATGTACTTCATGGATATTTGGATACTCTAACTTGGGACTTAATCCTGATGAAGATGCCCAGATTAGGAGGGGACTTTATGATTGGGTTTTAATCCTGAGAAGGAAACCCAGATCAAAAGTAAATTAAGACTGTTTAAGAGAAATTAAAACTAGGGCTTACTCCTGAGAAGGAGGCCTATTTGAAAGGGACTTGGGGCTTACTCCTAAGGAGGATGCCCATATTTGTAGACATTGAGACTGGGGATTATTCCTGAAGAGGAAGCCCAAGTTAATATAACCATGGTTGGAGCTTACTCCTGAGGAGGATGCCCATATTTGGGAACTTGAAGACGGGGGCTTACTCTTGGAAAGGAAGCCCAGGTTAAGGGAATTATGACTGGGGATTACTCCTAAGGAGGATGCCTAGATTAGGGGACTTGGGGCTTACTCCTGAAAAGGAGGCCCAAATTAATGAGGACTTGGGGATTACACTTAAGGAGGATACCCAAATTAATTAGAATTTAGACTGGGGCTTACTTCTAAAAAGGAGGCCCAGGTTAATGATTCTCTCATCTTAAAGGATGAGGATGAATGAATGCAATCTCTGACCTTAGTGACATGAGGATATGTAAATCACTAGGTTTTAAGAGATTTTCCACATAATACCTTTCATATAAGGAATCCAACAAATAAGTAATTCCATGAAAGGCTTTGGAGAGAGGTCTGAAGGCTTAATCTTGAAGAGGAGAGGTGGATAGGTGTAAGACAGGTGAAAAGGGCAGTAAGGGCACCCAAACAAGAGAGGGGAGCACAAGTACTGCATGGGCGTGCAAGTACTGCATAGGCGCGCAAGTCCTGGTTGCGCAGGTGTACCTGCACGACACATGGGTACCTGCACGACAATCAATCCTTAGTGTAGAACTTGGGCGAGGCTTGGCTCAAGCCCTTAATACTACCCCTAGAGACTTCCAGAAGAGAGGCTTGCAAGTTATGTGGAAGGGGTAAGGCGACGCTCAAGTGTGGTCATTTCCCTTATGGGTTGGCTGCCTAGGCACGCATGTGTTGTTGAGTTTCAACACTTAGACCCTCCTTCCCTTCTTTAGATCTTCCATTCTAGGTAATTAATTACCTTAGAAGTGTTCGAAAGCTTTGAGAAGAGACTAGGGCACCAGGAGCTCAAATTTGAGGTTCTGGAATTTTTCTTCGTGAAATGGGGGGCCCACAGGGGGTATTTATAGGCTGGAGAAGACCCTGGAAAAAATTTAGAGAGGGCGCGCAAGTCACCTGCGCGGCGCGCACGTCACCTACGCGGCATGAAAGTCACCTGCGCGACCTTGGTGGAACTTGCGCAACTCAAGTGCATTTGAACCTTTGTTCATTACATTGTCAAATTTTTATGTTTCTTCAAAGGATGAATCACTTTGGGTTCAGGGTATTTTCCATTTTTCAGTCATTAGACTTTGTGATGGAAAGGAGCGTCAACAACCGACCACGCCGTGCTAGAAACCTGCCTCCGTCTTGGTATTCGGGCTAGAGGAGATTGGCCCTCCATGCGGGCTGGAATGCGGGGTGCGAACTGGGCCGCTGAGCAGCCGAGGTTGGAGTAAAGCCAGCCTGATTTTCTAGTTCGGGCTGATGAAAAAAAACCAGGCCACTGGGAGGCCTGGGATGGAAACAAATAGGACTACCTATTATGGGCCAGCCCGGATTGAACCACGTCACTGGCTGACCTAACGGGCTGGACCATCATCCAAACCGGGCTGGGTCCAGCAATTCCCAATGGGCCTGGCCTAGGGGCCAGGACAAACTGAGCCCTCCCAGACCTGAAATAGGTTGGTTTGGATCATCCAAATAGGGTTGGGTCATGCGGGACCCCCGAACCGAGTTGGTCAGGTCATTCTGACCAGTTGGGACTGGGCTTAAACCGAATCAACCCATATTTACTAAAACTCAAATATCTTTCTGACTGGGAATTCGATTGATGAGTTGTTTGCAACGTTGGAACCCTTGCGATGAGGAAATTATCTTGGCATTATCTAAGGATGTTTCAATGGAAGTTGAAATATGATGAATGGCTTGAGGAGAGGTTTATCCTAGAATAAAGTATGCTATGTGTGGGAATGTTGTAACTGGATAAGAACAGAAAACTATTGACGAGTGGGACCATGTGACCCTATAGGCCTAGAAGATAAGAAAACCTATGTGGATCAGCTTGAAGTGACCCTGTGTGGATCATTTCCATGCAGCCCTGTGTGGATCAGCTGCAGGTGGCCCCATGTGGATCATCCATAGGAAACACTGTGTCGATCAGCTCCAAGTTACCTTGTGTGGATCATTTACAATGAACTTATGTGGATCATCTACAAGTGGCCCTGTGTGGACCAGCATTGATGGCCTAAGTGGTTTGTGGTTTCGTGTGACCCAACAGACCCACGGTACTCATCATGGATGAGTAACTCAGTATTCCAAGTTTATCAGTGTTATGACTGACGGTCTTTATTTCTATACATTAGATTATACCCGAGTAGTACCCCTCTATCATAACAAGGTGAATGTCCTTCATGAGTAGTACTCCCATGTTGGAACCAGGGTGTGATTCCTCACTTATGGAGTTGTACTCCCCTGTCACTGAGTAGCAATGAGGAGCGGGTCCTCCATATGATTTGGATCTCCCTAGACTGTTAGAAATAACTATAAAGAGTGGTCCCCTCTACATGAAGAGAACCAATACCTAAGTAATATCAAGTGATCCCTTGATGAGACTGAGGGGTGGGCCACTCCTTATAGGAGAGACTGAGGTATCAAAAGTTTGTTTGGAGTAGTTCTCCCTAAACTCTACATAGTGGCGAGGGGTGGGCCTCTTCACTTGAGTTTTTTTAGTCATGCATTGGGAACAAGACTATGATGAATAGACCTATAGTGTCAGTCATCAGAGTTAGGCCTAGTAGAATGTTTTCAATGGAGTGTATCTCTTAGAAGAGTGCTATCAGAGATGACAGAGATTGTGGAGTGTGATCTCCTGGTTTTTGTGTTACTACTTGAGCCTTCTACGAGAATCTTGATGCCAACTATGGGGTTGGGACCTCATGCTTCTTAATGGATGAGAAGAGTATATCTGCATTTTCATGGTACATGTATGGGAATATAACTGAGTAGAGATGACTGTACATTTCTTCATGAATTTTCTCTTGTGATTAAACATTGTGTTTTCAGGGTCCCCTACTATGTATCATTTTACTCACCCATGCACGGGCTCCGCCTGCATGTGTTCGGTCTGGTGCAGATGATAGGCTCAGTGATAGTGGACTCAGAATCCTAGGACCGGGTGGTTCCCAGTGCGATACGATAGGCAGGACGTACTTCCATAGCTTCTGAATGCCAAGACATGCCTAACCTTTAGGTTGGGTCTTCTAAAGACATCTTACAGAGATTTTTTGTACTTTCTTGTTTTCAGTTTTCCTTTTATTGGGTTTGTATTCGGTCCCATTTGACATACTACTTGTACCTTTCCTCAGTGGTTGTTTAGTGGCATGCATTTTTTCCTTTATAGATATATGGGACATGGTTGTTTGTGTGTGCATGTGTACATGTACTCTGGAAAATGCCTCCCACCCATCAGATAACACATTTGATGCTACTCACCAGCCCTTGTACTTTGGGAGGTGTGCTTGGGGTAGTCACAGCATGGGCCCTGAGGGATGGTTAATGAAAAATTGGAATCATAGGAGCTCAGTTCTATCTCAAAGTCTGGGAGTCTATGGGTTTGTTTTAGGGAAATAATTCTATTTGTTTCAAGTTTGTATTTTAGGCCAGCGACTCCAGTGTTGGTGTGGTGGATGGCGTATCCATACACCAGGACTCTGGACACCCTATTTCCAGCTTGGTATATAGAAAAACTGGTTGTATGAAATAAATGGTACATGCATCATATAAAAATGGTTTGTTCTTTCCATATCCTTGAGTCAGATATCCAGATGTACTATTTTAATAGTGATTCATCTCGATTCATTTGAGGATGCCTCCATGATGAGAACCAGATAGGATGCTATAGCCTGGTTGTAATGATGATCTGCCCAGATTAGAGGCTTTTGTGTAGGGAACTGATTTCAAGGTGATACCTCCGGGTGGTGAACTAGTGATGCCACCACCCATCGATTGGAAGTTTATACTAGCTCTATCATTAGGGGATGTGAATAGGCTGAGTGTGGTACATGTGTTCCAGGGATAGAGACCACCTAATTTTTGAGGTGAGACAGATCCTTAGGTAGATGAGGATTGGCATGAGGCAGTTATGAAAGTCTTTTACCTAGTGAGGAAGCCTCTCGACCGGATGGTGATCTCTGACACAAGCCTTCTTCAGGGATCAGTGGGTAGATGGTGAGCTTGAAGATCGAGACACACAATGAGGCGACCCACACCTAGTTAGACTTTGAGAACCTCTACAGGGAGGATTTTTTTATGGAAACATTACTCTATGTGTGTATATAGGAGCTGCTACACCAACGGTAGGGCAACATGATGGTAGAATAATAATCAGCATGATTCATGGATATTTCTCACTAATATATAGATATGGTGTGGGACACTTACTTCAAGGCCCAAACCTTTGATCAGTGACTACGGTGGGAGAACAGGGCATCAGTGATACCCCTTAGCATCCTGTCATATACTGGGGTGCTGGAGAGAGCCCTGATGGTTGAGAGTTTCCTAGAGGAGGAGCATATGGATGTGATCTATAGCCTAGGACACAAGGTAGAGGCGTCTGTTGGATCTAGTAGACTATAGACAACAGGATCACAGTGTTTGTGGAATACTCTTTCCCGAACATAGACATGTGGGTCTTTGACGTAGGGGCAGTGCCAAAGAGCCGATCAGCCACATGGGAGGTGGTTTTATGCTTGAAATGGTCAAGGAAATCTTCAATGGATTTTCCAACACATCGTTCTGCTGACGAACCGCCTTGGAAGAGACAATGCATGGATCAAGGTGTTCTAAAAAATGGCTGGCGAGTTAGAGGAGCTGGACGAGCAGTAGGAGGTGTTAGGAATTTGGTAGCTTTTCCACCACTACACCCAGGTGTTCCATTCCAGGCCTAGGGAGCCAAAGGATATGGATGAGGATATCTGCATGCAGTCATGGCTTATGACCTAGAGACTCCAGGAGATATTTGAGGTATAATATGTGTCTTTTCTTTTGGATTCCATTTTAAAAATACATAGGTTCTAGTCGTTATCATTTTCCCATGAGTTTTATTTGGGACTTTGAGAATCTAGTCGGACCATAGATTTGAACCTCATGCTTAGAGATTCATTCTAGAGGAGACCCATTGATCACACACCAACACTGATTGTGTGACCTAACACTTGGAGGTGAGAGTTGTGGTTGGGATCTTTTAGTCATGGCATCGAGGACTTATGCAATAATTCTTGGTATGGAATACTACCATTCATACCTAGATTGATTGTTTTAGGAAAATAATGCAGCATGACAGTGATGGTGAAAAATGGTTTTCCTTTATGGTGAGAGGGAAACCCAAGCAGCATGAAGTATACTCTCACATTGATTCACGCTTGATATTGTTCTATGGTGGAAGAGTTGGACCCCATGATATTTCTGCAGTATAGATTAGTTTCTTACTATCCATACTCAGCTAGGATACCACTAGTTTGTGTGGAAGTGTTACTATTTTGGAACGTTGTGTGGTTGCTGGGGGTTGTAAACAAAGGGACTAGTAAAACCCAAAATTATCTCTTCGACGTCCTTGTTTCACTTGTAAATACCCCTAAATGTTAATCATCATCCCTAAATGTGTAATTCTTGTAGAAGATTTAGCATAGTTCATCCAAGGGTGGATGTGAACTGTGGGATTCTATCTGTATCTATGTCAGGTTAGAATGGAGTTGAGCCACTAGACCCCATGACTGCAGATGAATCTTAGTGCTTGGTGCTTTCCCACTTTTTGTATCTAAAGAAACATGTGCCCATTATTAAAAGATATTACCCTAGCATAAGTTGGACATGAGAGTGGTTGATCTCGGTGGTTCCTCAAGGTACATGCTTGTAAGCAGCGTAGGGACCCATGGTGAACTCAGTTTTCTTCCCTTGAGTGTAGAATTTTTCTTTTTGGGGAAAAAGTGTCTGATGGCAGGGAAAATGTAATGTCCTAGATATTCTATGAATAAATTTAATTAAATGGAATTGTTTAAATACTATTTTATATGATGTAACGTCATTCTGAGGCCAGAAATGGCCGAAATGGATTTTCAAACTTTTTTAAAAGTTTATTAAAATATCATGTGGGAAGGTTTTTCTATCTTTTAAACCAGTGCCCAGATAAAAAATATGAGGGAACTATTGAACTCAGTGCATCGAGATTCACCTAGAAAGGATCTAACATTTGTCGCACTGGCCAATAGTGAATGTTAGTTTTTGGCAGTTTAAGGAAAATAAAATAAATTTAGAAGGATTATTTTATTCAAAAATTGTTTTGTTTCAACACAGTGATGAGCCGACTATTTCAATCCATAAATGAAATATCATAATGAATCATTAATTGAAGTGAAACTGATACATTTTTTCATAATTGAAAAAACCTAATGACATGACAATGCATCATAAGAGAAATGATGTGACATGTTTCTCTTTTAATGATATAACAGGTTAGAGAATCAGAGTTGAAATTTATCTGAGGGACGACAATGGATTTCTATATAATAAAGAAAACTGGTGAATCCGAAAGTGGAGATTATGCCTTTAATAATGGATTTGAGATCACAGATTGACGAATGAAAACTAATTCAAACGGATCGACACAAAAAATGCACATTCTCTAGGTAGGGGTTTATTTTTTTGGGTTTTGAGATTCCCCGTTCCTCTTTCTAAAACAATGAACATGGATAAAACCATGAACAATATGATCTGTAGATCTCTTGTTATTGTGGGAGGGTGCTTATTCTTGGTGTTTTTCATCAGGGTCAAAATTTTGATCAGATCTAAATCGTCTTCCTCCATGTTTCAAACTCTAACATGAAGGGTACGGGCCAACAAAAATAAGTCTCAGGCCCATCGACCTTTGTTGGTTCTTGTGATTTGTTCATGGTTGAACCTATATGTTGACAATGAAGCATTTTTGAGTCCTTAGCAGGGAAGATGGTACCCCATGGAGGCCGGAGGCATAGACGGTCTGAAGAACGGACCACCAGAGCAGACCTGATGGTCTAGAGAAAATCTTATTGGTGCACCATGATGATGCGCCGACAAGATTATCATGGATGGCTCGGGTCATGGTGATGCAGCAAGAGCCAATGGTGCTCGGGCTAATGGCTGGCGGTGGTGGGACACAACCAACCGGCCATGTCAGTGGAGCATCCTACACCCTATGGGGTGTGGCTTCACGATGGAACACTATACAACAGGGACATTATGCAAGAACGGACAAGGATTCCAGCTTAGCCAGCCACCATGCACCACAAAACTGGATTCCCTCTTAGTATTCAGGATTGAGGAGACTGGCACACTGTGTGTACCAGATTGAGGGGTGCGAACTAGGCCACTGAGTGGCCTAGGATGATGTAAAGTAATATTGATTTTGTGGTTTGGACTGGAAAAATAAAACTGGGCTTTTGGGTGGCCTAGGATGGAAAAAATGGGCCCACCTATTATGAGTCAGGCCAGATGGAATCGGGTTACTGGGTGACCTGGTGAGCTGGAACCTGATTGAACCGGAACTAGTCCAAAAAGGCCCAATGGGCTTGGCCTAGTGGTTAGACTGGACTAGGCCGGCCCAAACCCGAACTCGGTTGTGTTGGGTCGGTCAAATAGGTTTAGGTCATACAGGACCCCTAGATAGGGTTGGTTGGGTCTATCAAACCTAGTCAGACTGAGCCCTGACACAACCGACCCCAGTTTACTAAAAATCCAATACCTTTCACATCGGGTGTTCAATTGATGTGTTTTTTGGGGCATTGGAACCCTTGCGATGAGGCAAGTCTTTTGGAATTCTCTATGGTGATTTTCATGGAATTTGAAATACAAAAATGTCATGAGTAGCGGTTTCTCTCAGAATCAAGTGTGCTACATGCGACAATCATGTGGTTGGATGAGACACAAAGACTACTGAATATTGGGACCACGTGACCCTGTAATCCTATATGATATGTGAACATATGTGGATCAGATCAAAGAGATCCTATGTGGATCGACTCTATGAAATGAGATGTGGATCAACTACAAGTGACCCTGTGTAGATCAGTTACAAATGACCCTCTTTGGATCACCTCCAAGTGATCCTGTATTGATCATCTACAAGAGACCTTATGTGGATCAACTACAAGTAGCCCTGTGTGGACCAACTTTTATGGCCTAAGGGGGAAGTGGTTCTGTGTGACCTAACCGACTCCCAGTATTCATCTGGGATGAGTTCCTTAGGATTCCAAGGTGTTCAGTGTTACAAATGTTAGACTTTCAATCTATACATTTGGTTATTCATGATTAGTAATCCATTCTCATAATAGGGTGTGGGTCCTCCATGAGTAGTACTCCCCTATTTGAACTAGGTCATGGGTCCTCACTTATGGAGCAGTACTCCCTCATCTCTAAGTAGCTTCAAGGATTGGGTCCTCCATAGGAGTTGGATATCCTTCAACTTTTTGATACAACTATGAAGAGAAAGACCCTCAACATGAAGAGAATAAACACCTATATAGGAGAAAGTTCTCCCTCTATGAGACTGAAGTGCGGGAAACTCTTAACAAGAGTAATTGAGGTATCACAAGCTAGTATAGAGAAGTGCTCCTCAACTCTACATAGTGGAAAGGGGCGGGCCTCTTCACATTGGTTTCCATAGTCTTGCATTGGGAGCAAGACTGTAATAACTAGACCTCTTGTGTCAGGCACAAGAGTTGGACCTAGTAGAATGTTTCCAATAGAGTGTATCTCTCAGATGGGTTCCATTAGAGATGGAGGAGCTTGTGGAGTGTGATCTACTGGTTTGTGTGTTAAGACTTGAGCCATCAGTGAGAATCCTAATGCTTGATGTGGGGTTGGGACATCATTTTTCTTAGTGGATGAGACAAGTATATCTAGATGTTCATGGTATATGTATGGGCATATACCTAAGTGGAGATGACTTTAAATTTCTGTTTGGTTGTTATCTTGTGATATATCTTTATGGTTTTGGGGTCACCTACTGAATATCGTTTTACTTATCCCTACACAAGCTTCGCTTGGATCTGTTGTGTCTAGTGAAGATGATAAGTTCTCCAACGGAAACCTTAGTAGCCCAAGACGAGGTGGTACCCATTGATGTATGATAGGAAGAATGTACTTCCACAACATCCTATATCCAGTCCATGGCTACCCTTTAGTTGGGGTCTTCTACAGACATCTTACCTAGATCTTTTTTACTTTCATGTTTTCATTTTGTCTTTTGTTGGGTTTTTATTCTAGCCCATTTGATTTAAATCTAGTACCTTTTCTCAGTGGTTGTTTAGTGGCATGCATGTTTTCTTTCCAGCTATTTGGGATGTGGTTGTGTGTGTGAGTGTGCGTATAGGTACTCAGAAAAATGCCTCCCACTCATGGGATAATGCATTTGATAATAGTTGATATCCCCAATCCTTCGAGAGGTGGGCTTGTGGTAGTCACGACATGGGACCTAGGGGACAGGTTGTGACAATCTTTAGATCACATGTTTGATAGTTTTGATAATAAACTATCAAATACCTTTAGGAATAGGGTTTCACTTTAAAATTTGGCATCAGTATATATACTAAGACCTTCTTGGAAGCATCGTTTTATACCATTAAATTTTCCCCACTTTTGGGTTGTGTATGTATAGTTGTAGTGATAAGCCTCTTTTTTAATTCCCAGAAGCTCTCTTAAAATTCATTGAATCAAAAAACTCACTCTCTTTAATGTTATATTGTCAAATAGGTCTGAAATTCATGATACTCATAACAAATAATATATAGTACCCAGATAGTCTAATTAAACTACATTTATCCATTATAGATGTTGATCCTCATCACTCCTCAATCACCTTTATTTTAGAAATATCCACATATATTCATTTTCTGGTGACAACATACCATAATAATTATACTTCCTCCATTAAAAAATCACATTTATGGTGCTTTTAATATAACATATCCTTTCATGAATTCTTTAGTACAATATTCAAAGGATACAAATTCTCATCCTTATATTTGGTGAATATCAAAATATCATCTATAAACACTACCAAACATTTGTCATGGTAATCTCTAAATAAATTATTCATTATGCCCATGAGGATTGCTTGATAATTTTTGAGTCTTAAGAGAATCCCTATGAACTCATCATTTACATATCTTATTCAAAAGGAAGCCTTGGGAATGTCTTTCTTCTCCACCATTAATTGCTGTTATACCAAATAGAGGTCCACCTTATAGAAGTACTAGGCACCACTTAGCTGATCGAGTAAGTCATCAATCTGTGCCATGGGGTACTTTATCTTTATTGTGATTTTTTTTTGTTCACAATAATAATTGTATAGTCACATCATACCTTATTTTTTCATGATAAAGAGGACCAAAATTCCCCATTTTAAATCACTCGTGAATATAACACCCTTCTTTATATTATCCTATAACTACTTATTTAATTATTTTAACTCAATAATTTATATTCTGTACGGAGTGTTGGATATGGTTAGAAATCCTACCACAAATTTAATTGAGAATTCAACCTCTCAGTCAGGTGTAAGACCATGAAAATATTCAGGAAATACATAAATATAGTCCCTCACAATGGGTGTGTCTTTATAAATGAGTCTCCCCCTTTTCTCATTCATTAAGATAGATATATTTTCTCATAAGAAAATAATATCCATGGTTGTAAAGTTGATTACCAAGGATATAAATATGATTCAAGTTATGTAGAATGATTTCCCAATTCTGATAATCGATTTTGGATTTATATAAGGAAATCCAATCCATTCTTGATATAGTATTAAACTCCACTGATGTATGTATAGTAAAAAATATTATGGAATTCAGTCCAAAAACATTGATTGGGGAGAAGTTATGTACATGGGATACAATAATTCAACCATTTTATATTCTAATGATTAGTTCAAACTCCGTGTTTTGAGGTGGGGTTTTAATTTTTATAGAAGACTTGGATGATAAGAAATAATATATAGACCCAAAATCAAATAATTCATTCTCAATTCTTGAATAAATAAATAGAATCTATATAATTACTTCATTATCAGGGTCAACCTCATTTTTAGTGATAATGTTGGTTGTTCTTTTCTCTATAAGCTCTAGGGGTGGTGGTTATTCATTATCTATAACAACACTTGACTTTGTAAATTTAAATTCATAATGATCTTGTTCTATAAAGTTGAAACACAAGACTACAAGATTAGGGATAAACAAACCTTATTTTTTTATTGCATTAGTAGGCTTATTCATCTCCCTTAGACATTTTTTTATAATTATTCCCCTCTTTTTTACACTTTAAATATCACCATGTTCCCCTAAGGGAGTTTCTAGGATTCTTGTTCCCACACATTTGATGTGTTGGCTATTGGGTTTTCTTGTTTCCATGGGATTTATGTATTGATCCTCCCAAAATAAATTCCATTTTACACTTTTATATCTAACTCTTTGAGGACATTGAGAATCATCAATTTATATCTCAACATTAATAGGAAAATAAAAAATATCTTCATCAATATCAAAGTCTTGAATCACCAAATATTTTCATAGAATCATCTTTAATCCCCTCATAATTTATTTTACCTTACCTTTTGTGTTGATAATAAATCTACAGGAATACCATGAAAACCTTTTGATTTTCACCACCTAAGACAGAATAGACTCATCATCCTTTTATTTATTCTAATTAATTACCTCTCTATTTCCTTCAATTAATTATAATATAGGAAAATATTAGGGATGATATTTAATGAACTAATAATAATATAAATATTGAAACAATGAAATTAGAAGTAATAACCTATGAATGACATGTATATAATTATTTATGAGTATATGGGTTTAAATCATGTTTATTAATTTCAATTTTCAAATTATGTTTTCTTAAACTAACAAACTATAAATGGTCCTTAATAATGGTTCATAAATATCATGTGAATTTATGAAATCATAACCTCTTATAGTATCAAAAAAATATGAGTAGTAAGTTAAATTTTTAGTGCACTAGGTAAAAGTTGAGTTAATACCTAATTATCCCTTTTGTGATTATTACCATTATGTATATTTTTTCCAAATACACATATAACCATAGTATCAAGATATAAATTTCATTTCATGGGAACCACTCACTATATACATTACCAAAAATTTAGGATGTTTTCCTTTAAATAGATGTTTAAATAAGGATTTATATAATGTATTGATGTACTAATCCCCATAAATAATTAGATTTTTCTATGATAAATAATATAGTGACCCAATCATATTACACATATCATTACATTATTTTTAACATTAAAATATAATAAACACAACCCAAAGAACCATATACCATGTTTCTTTGGAATAATAGGTACATAAAACATCAACATGAAATTAAAGTAAGAAATCTTTATATTAATATCCATAATGAGATCCTGAATCCTTTATTTCTTCAAAAACATTCCATGATAACGTGGCGAATACATAAAGAATATGGGTGAGTGATAAATCCCAATATTGGAATAAGAATGCAATGGCCTGAAGTCCTTATATTTTTATTTATTTTTTGGATGATATCTTTTTTCAACTAGGTTGATAGGGAACCTTTACATCACATATAGGCCCAATAGAAAAATGCCCATAACATGACCAGAAGGCCCAAACTAACTATACTAAAATATCCCTCCCTATAATACGCATCATTTAAGTCCTAGCTCCCCACCTTTAATTTCTTGTCAACTAGCATTGCCCCATGTAGAGCTGTATGGTGCCAGGTACTAGTGTAAATTTTCAAACCCTCTCATTTTTAAATCTGGATAGCTCTTCTTATGGTGGATAATACATTCTATGAACACTATTCTGGGTCATTCTCCTATGTGTCCACCTAGGATACTTCTAATACCTTATGGCCCCAAATAAAATGGCCTAAAAGCCTTTTATGTATCGAAGTCCTGACTATATTACCCTGTCTAGGGACTTCACCTCTGCCTGCATCATTCCTACTTCACCACCTACCCATTTCATCCTTGTATAACCACCAAATCATAAATCACCCAATGAGCCTTCCAAGATTATAACCCTGGTCATTTGGATGCAGTATTATGGGTTTTACCACTCATGAACCACCCAAACTGTAATATGGTAATAAGCATAATAACGAGGCATATCGTATGATTCTAAAGGCATAAAATGATATCATAAAAGAAATGTAAAATGAATAATTTTATAGAATGAAAAAATAAATATAGAATTAAAATATCAGGTAAAAATAGTATGTTGGAAAAATTATAAAACATGACATAATCATATCTCAAGGATCAGTTCTAAGACAACATAACATGGTGGACAATGTCCCATCATGGATTATGTTTATTCCCCAATCCCATATATTTCATCTCATTAGACATAAATATTATCCAATACATTAGAGTTCCAAATATGTTCACCAATCATAACATCTATATTTATATTTGTTCCACATAAAGGAATAAAACCTAACAAATAAGTATAAGAAACACACACGTAAAGAAATGGGTAACAAAATATTGCCTCAAATCATAATTAAAGGATACCTTATAAGGCTCCAAAAAGGAAGAATGAATTAAGTATTTTGAGTTTTACTATTTTTATAAATAATAAACTATCTATAATATGGATATCAATTAAATAAAATCACATGAGTATGGGAAGAGAAATAATTTTTGAATTGAACATCTTTAGTGAGGATTTAAGAAAACTGTATGGAAACCTTAAATATTGTGAGTGGATAATTTTTTCATAAAATAAAATATCAACCAAGAAGTTTATCCACAAAAATAATGAGTACTTATAGAAATATTTAATGGTTAAAAACATTTCATGTTGTGGTAAATCAAATGAAATAAGAAATAGTAAGTTCCTTTAAATTGGGTTTACATAAAATGATGATTAGGGAAGAGAACTTCAAGATCGTGTGTTTTAACATAAATTAAACGGAGACTAATCCAGTTATATATGTATGAGATATATATATATATATATTAATAGTTATATAATGTTATTTATGAATATAAATGAAGTTATATATAGATATCCTATAATCTAATGAAAATAATGTTGTTTGGAGAGTTCACTTATCTTGGGTCCTTGACTCACTCAATACAATTTCCAAACTTCAAATATTTTTTTATTTATTACTATTACCTTATATAGAAAACTAGGATTAACATACATGAATATTACATATTTTTAGATTAATGTTCATTAAATTACACAAACACAGTCACAATAACCATAATAGTTTAGTGCCTTTGAAAAATTAGGACATAATCTTCTAGTCTATTGAAAGATCTTCAATGTTTCCCATAAATATATTCCCATTAATTACTCCGACATAAAACTTTTCTTCATAACATGGGGAAAGGAAACACATGAAATTGTGATCTCAGATTCTTAGTAAGGGTAAATAAAGGAGATATATAAGAATAACATGGACTTAAGGGTATGAGAGTATGATAATAACATTTGGAGATCATACCCAATATATTAAAGATTACACACATGGTTCATAGCATAAATATTATTAGATCATAAGTCATAAACCATATGGGAATCAAGAGAATAATTCATGAGGGAACAACATAATAATAATACAAGGAATTGTGGTATACAGATAATTATTGAGAATCGTATGTCAAGGATACCTACCAAGAGCTTCATGAAATATTAGTCTTGGGATAATCACCTATTTACATGCTTTAAATTTGGGATATCATCTTATTTACCCTAATTTTTTGGTCTTGGGATAACCCCCCATGTACCCTCTTATTGTGGGCTTAGGATGACCTCCAATTTACCCTCTTATTATGGGATTGGTATGATCTTTCATGTACCCTCTTGTTATGGGAATGGGTTGAACACTCGTGTTACCATTGATATTTAGAACATTTATCATCACCCATTCCATTAGAGGGAGATATAGGTCCCAAATGTCACAAA
Source organism: Viscum album (assembly GCA_963277665.1). Classification (NCBI taxonomy): domain Eukaryota; kingdom Viridiplantae; phylum Streptophyta; class Magnoliopsida; order Santalales; family Viscaceae; genus Viscum; species Viscum album. The sequence continues at coordinate 886,354,807 of OY728125.1, forward strand.
ATATAATCATACATTTTTATTCTACAATATCATAAACATTCATAATATAATAAACCATTAAATTAAAAGGGTATCATAAAAATTTCATAATATCATAGCCTTTGGAAAAAAGAGAGGTTTTATAATAATTTTATCATAGAATAAGCCATGAAAAGAAGTAAGTTTTATAACCATTTTATCATAGTACAACTCATGGATGAATAATGGGTTTCATAACCAACTTCTCAAAATATACATGAATCATTAAAAAAAGAATAATAATGGTTTAATTCAATAATATTCTTAGTGTGGAATTATTTAAACCAATATATGTCTTCTTAAATAGAAAATAATTTCTAAATATCATTTAAAACATTTCTTTATCAGAATATTCTTTCCACTTCGAAAAATGATTTTTAAAACATAAAAAAATTCAAATCCATTTCCTATGGAAACCACATTAAAAAATGAATTTAATGATTATTAGGAAGAACATTTTCTTTAAAAATAATATTTTTAACATTAAAAGGAAGCTTCAAATAAATTATGGTCATGTTGGTGGATAAATCAGTACATGTCGAGCATTCCTTTTTCATCGTAAAATGTTTAGAAAAGTTACTTGATCGAAAAAAAAACGAAAATATTCCTTTTTAAAAATACTTTAAAAAGGTAAAACGTGTGTAAAAATGTATTCTAAAAATAATAGTATAATATTAGAACATTTGTGAAAGAAAAATTAGAAATCATAGTTTTTAAGGAAAACAAATTTTTGACTAAAGAGAGATATAAAGAGAGATTTTATTAAAAATATTTTATTGATTAAATTATATACAAAAGAGTGGAATAATGAAACCATTAATTGAATATATCATTAATTAAAATTGTAGAATAAAATTAATTATGTTACTTGAGAGATGTATCATAATATTTACTCAATGGAAGTATAATCTTAAATAATCCCAATAAACGATGAGATTGTATTAATAAATTCTCACCAATTTAATAATATTGAACCATAATCACAGTAAAAGAATAACCTCTCTTGAGGCATAAAATATCATGAAAATAAGTATATTCATGATATAAAATTTCAAATGGGCACTATATACACATTTTAAAAGAGTATAGGTGCATAACATAACATGTGTGTCAAAGAAAAAAATTTAAGACCAAATTCTCTTACCGCTTTGGTAACATTTTAACCGTAAACCCCATGAAAGATAGATCCTAAAAAAGATTTGTAAACAAAAATAAATTTTATTAGAATCATATTAAAATAAATTCATGTCTAGTATATACCACATATAATAATAGGTGGTGAACATGACATGTGTCATATGGAAAATAAAAGTGAGATGTAAATCCATTACTACATAACTTTTGAATCATGATATCCCAAAAACAATAACATAAATTAAAAAAATTAATATTATTAAATAAATTAAATTCATTATATAACATTTCCTAGGGAATTATATACACCACAAAAAATAAAAGATTAGTGATATTTCATAAGTCTCACAAAAATAAAAGTGGGACTAGAAATTGCCTAACCTTAAGTCTTGAATCTTGTCATACTTGTTAAAACCTCATGTATGATAAATATGAATTTATTTTACATCTATAAAAAAACATAATCATATTTTTCATAACATATATGATTTTATTATGACATTATATTACCCATTTATTAACAAATTCGATGTTAAAGTTACGTTTCGAGTAATAGTAAATTTGTTTTCGATATATTTTCTGACTTGTTATTTTTTGTATTCTTACTTTTATCATGATATTGTAATATAAATAAGGTAAAAAATGATATAAATGTAATATATATTCAGTATATGGGTATTTATAATATCCTATAGAATATATAAATTGGAAATTAAATACATTGTTCATGAATATAGTAGGTCATATCTACACATGAACATTGTTTCCATTTTCTTATCATATTGAATAAAAGGAAACTAAATAATATATATCAATATATATATATATTATCATTCTAGTAGAATAATTATTCAATATATACAATGTAATTTTATTAAACGAAGAAGAACCCAATATTTGTTTGAGGTACAGATCCCTTCTTTTTTAATTTGAATGCTTAAATATAGCCTCATGTATGTTCCCAACTTGATCACAATGTTTTTGGAGGTTCCTAAGGCTTGTTTGGATCCTAGAACTATGTTTTGGGTAGAAAATAGCATGGAACATGGTCTATAAAAACCATATGGGGGATTCCACATGGTTAGTAAAAACTATGTGAAGCCAGACAGATCGGTGGTATAGGCCAAATAGTTTTTAAAACTATGCAAGAGAAGCCACACGGTCATGTGGCATGGTCTGATGTTTTTTCAAAACATGATAGAGGCCGTTCAAACAGTTCACACATGGTTTTTAAACTATGCAGGTAAACTATGTGTGTGGCCCTTGTCCTATAAGATTCCATACATGACCGGTTCATGGTTTGTCAAACTATGTGATCCCTATATTTTGAGGATTTTAATAATTTTATAGTTAAATTAAATCATTTATTAAACCTATATTATATTTCATTCTATGCACAAAAATCAGATCCCTTAGAAGCACTCAAAGGTGACTATTATTAGAATTCAGATATACTCCCCATCTGACATCTAATTCAAGCATGGTTTGCCTCATCAAATATAAATTAGTAAGATTTTCAATCATTTTTAACATTTCATGGTTTTTATATCTATCGATTGTGAAATTTGGATTTAGTCTCATATGACCTAGTTTATTTTATTTTTTCATTATAAATTTTTGGTCTAATCCAAGTAAAATCTGGACTTTATACTTGATAAGCTCTCCTCTATGGAGATATGGTTTGTGGTCTATAATATTTTTTGTCTTTTAGGTTATTTCTAGAGCTATCATTCATTATGTCACCCTTTGGACATTCCGACACAACCCCTAAATTGAACCAGCTAACTTAAATAAGGGAAATAGGAACTATTATGGACTCCTAGAGGGTCCTTGAGATGTGTTGGTGGGTTTTTAGCCAACCTAAGGCCACCCATGGGGTATTACATCCCTTTTCATTGGTTTTATCCTTTTATAAACAACATAAGGGGTTTGATCTTGAGTTTTTCTAGTTTAAGGAAGCTCAATTATAATAAAATGGGATTGAATTATATAATTAAGAGATTTTATTCCTCCTTACATTATGTTATCATAATATTCAATTCCTAAATTCATTAAATGGCATAAATTTAATTAGTTAAATGAGTGTGTATACTCATAGGTTTTTTTAAATTACTTAAATGTATTTGTAAGATTTTTTTTAAATGGGTGGGTATATATATTTGGATTATTAAATACTGAAATGTGATTAATTGGTGGGTATACCCATGTGATGTGTTTAATAGGAAATGTTGATAAATTAGTGGGTATCCTCATTTCACATGATTGAAATGGAATGAAATACATGAGTGGGTATACTCGTGACATGTAATTTGTTTGTAATGTATTAATTAAGAGGGTATACTCATTAAATGGAATTGAATATATTTAATTATATGAGTGGGTATACTCATATGGAATTGAATTATTAAATGTTATGAAATTGATGAATATTTTTATAGATTATATGGATGGATCTCCATTAATCTGAAACATGGTAGTGGATTCCTTGGTTGAGTATTCACCTTGGGTATTGATTCCATGGTGTGCCTCAGGTTTTTCTACCCCTTGGACCGGGATTTCTTAGTATTGCATATGAAATGTTGGTAAACATGATCCTATGACTCCAACTAGTGCATATAACAATTTTTCATCGATATGCTCCAAGAACATAATGAGGATTCCTTGGTCTTTTACACCTTGGATTTGGACCTTTGTGGTCTACAATTCATTATAAGGCACAATTGTGGGATATATGAAACTTTGGTTATTATGGTGTGGGAATGGAAACATGATACACATCATTATACATTAAGTCCATGATATTTTGATATGGATTCATTATATAGAAAGGCCATGTGTACTGGATATGGATGGATGGATGGTGAGGTTGTGTTTCTTGTTTATATTGAAGTTAGCTACCTTGTTAGGGGATGACACTTGTTTTAAGGAGCCATGAGAGGCTGTTTGGTATTATTTTCTTGTAGTGGTTATATTCCTTAATAATTAACACTTACATTAATGCTTATTTACACTTTTTAACTTATTTCTTTGTGTTTAATAAAACTATATAGATATTTATGTGGTTTACTAATGGTATTTTTATCTCACACCATGTTTAGGCCACCTAGAGGACCCAAATAGATTATATAGTTAAAGTTAATCATAGGATCAAGGCACCTATAAAGGATTTTTATTTGATACCATAGAGATTTGAAGCATAGGACCATGTTGGGGCTTGTGATTCTATTGGGATACCATTTTGGTCTTTTAGGTTTTTCAGATACGTGTATTGTACGAGACTCCTTGTACCTATTTTGGATACTTTTTTAGACAAATGACATGTATATACATGATCCTTGTATATGGGATTTCTTTTTTGATTGTTATCTATTATGATGTGTATATGATGTCTACTTGTTATTTATGCTTCCACTACTTGTATGTTATCACTTTTCCATTATGTACACTATGGTAATAAAGGAATAGTCCCCAAAATGAAACACCCTAGGACCTAGCTACTGGTCAGCAACTTATGGAATTTGGGGAGATGTGGTTAAGGCTTCGTGACCCATTAGGATCGGGGCACTATTGAGTGCAATCCAGGTCTAGGATATTAAAACTGGTATCATTGACAGTTTCTTTTCTAGTTTTCTTTACTTTTTGGAAATAATTGAAAAGAAAATGAAGGAAATAGAATTTGTTAACGAGTTTTGGTCACGCATAGCTAACTTGTGTAAAGGGAAAACGTGAATTTCCTCGAATATATTTTTTATGGATTTTGAAAATTACAGTTGATTTGATTGCACATTTGGGTGATAAACTTGTGTTGTGATGTTACTATTGATATTATAGTGGTTCTATTTCTATTGAAACTCAATGAGATGTGGGTATTCCATCACATGCATCATATAAAACCTTGCTAGAAATCACATGTCATGCATTATTCCATTCCATTCAGGATGCTTTACACGACACAAGATATTATGATAGGGGTTGTGATAGTTATCCTACTATTGTGATAGACTTTTTGTATTGGGTATAGAAGTTATGTCATCTTAAAATTTATTAGGTGTATAGGCTTTTATGGATTGAAAAATTATGCACCATTTGACATTTTTTTAAAGTGAACTGAATGAGATATTTTATGAATTATATACAAATTAAAGTTTTGTTCATCAGGTATTATGGGCCCTCGTGTATTGGAACTTGATGAACCATCAATTAAATAAATTGAATAAATGAATGTTAAATAAAAATGTAATGGAATAAAAAATAGATAATTAACCTAAAACCAATATTTGAGTGGGAAAGAGGTAGAGTCCCTATTGGTTTGGGTGACTTGTCATTTTTATATTACTGAATTTATGAGTAGATTGTGGGTTTGACTTGGTTTTAAGAGGGTTTTGACGTGTCTTACAATTTTGAGATATGAAATGTTATGTTGTTCTTTTTAAAGCCACACTATTGGATTTAAAATTAATATAATTGATAAATTTTTTAATTATAATGGGATACCAAAAAGTTTTTAGTCTTTCAAAAGGATGTTCATGTTTTACCCCATGGGGTATTGGATAGAAAAATCATGATCCTATTGTTTTATTTAAAAATTTTACTTGAAGATTTGAATTAAATATTTTATATGTTTAATGATTTAAATGTGAATAAATGTAATGGACATAAAATGGATCATGCTATGGTTTCCTTTTTTTAAACCCTTTTGTAAGGGTAGTTTAAGTATTTATAGTGGTATTCTATGAAACAAGGATATGAACATTTGTCCATAGGTTGATTATTTTTATCAATTTTTAAATGAAATGATTCTGATCCCAATGACATCTATTTTATGTCACCAAGTGATCAGGTCAATGTTTATGCTTCGTAGGGGGCTATCCTATGGTAGGTTATACCCTTAGAGCCTGAAATGTATTGCTAATACTGTGATATTTTCTTCATTTGGTGTCCCTCCCCGTAGTGTAACTTTTAATTTTTTTAAAAGGAAACCCTTTTTTATATCGATGGTCATTGAATATTTACCATTGTTATGGGATGAGTGTCAAGGAATGAATAGTTTTTTAGGTTATACAAGACTCAGGTATGATTAGCCACATAATAGGTCATGTGAACTACTATTTTTTCCTTAGTGATGGACGAAACAATTTTCCATTATCTGAGTTAATGGTTGAATGGGAAATGTGACTCAATGGAAAATATTTTTATTTGATCCATTTGATACTTAATTGAATTGGGTGGACAACCTATGGATTATATTCATAAGTTTTTTTTGTGATCACAATGTAGTTTTCATTGATATGTGTTGTGCCTATCAAGTGGTTAAATGTTGTAACGAACCGGTTGATTACAGTGGAATCATCGATTTGTTCACTATTGGGTGCATCTTTGGGTCAAGTCTCGAATATAGAGACCTGGGAAGTAAGGAATCATGTTTGTCCCAATGGTCTGGATGACTTCCTTGTGATTATGGTGTTTTGACATGCTGGTCCTCTGATTTCGAATTCATTCCCAATTCTTGGTGCTTGTTATTGTGACTCAGAGAAGCATCACATGTTTATTAAGGTAGATATGATCTAGGTTTCTTTTGATTAGCTGATCTATCTCTTTTTCATATGTTGGGAGACTCCTAATACAAGGAGCATTGCTTTGGTTCTCATAAACATTTCCTTCCAAGTATAATTAAAATAACCAAAGATGACCATTGGAAGATAGTTGGTTTTTTAGGAATGCCTTTGAGGATTTCTAGTGTTGAAATTGTGTTAGTGATTACTTGGTAGAAATATGTTGATGTGTTTGAATGAGTATGGTACCTTTAAGAAACACCAACAGTCCTGGATGGACTTTGGTTGTTTTGCTTGAACAATCAGGGAATACCTCAAGTGGTAAAGTTTTCTGATTAGCTTGTAACTATGAAGTGGAAGGTGAATCTAAAATTCTTTTAGAGGAATTTGACCAGTAGTGGTTTGGATGATCTTATTGAAAATCTTTCAATCCTCTTAGTGTATTCATCTAGAAGAGATGTTCATGTTCCCTATCTTGACATCATCTTTGATGCACTAAGGGAGCATCAGTCTTATTTCATTCTAAGGTTTTAAAAGCTATTTGGATTTTCTGGGAAGTTACTTAGTGTTTAATGTTGAATCATTGTTCTTATTGAGGCATGGTTTGTCTTGGGAGATACTTTGGTTCCTATGTTAGAAAACCTTGGGAATACATTTTGACACCAGTCCCATCATTTATGTGACCTCTAAAAGGATTCCACTCTAGGCTTAGTTAATGTTCTTACATGGGTTTATTAGATTTATACAAACACCTCACTTATAGCATGGTGTGTAGAATACTTAGGGAAAATTCCATGGAATCCAGTTCATTGAATTCGAGGTTATGCTGGACTTGTTGTCTGGATCAAATGTAATGCTTTAATGGGATCATGATTATGGTGTTTTGGATCAGGATTATACCTTTCCTCGTGTTGTGGCATGATAGTTAAAATGATAATGGGATGATTTGACCAAGGAAAATCACCATGATTCATGTATATGATTCATTGAATGGGATCATTGTGAACATGTGGTTACTTGGGATAATGAATTGAATTTATTTTATAATAAACTGGACCTCTATAATGAACATTTGTAATATTAGTTGGATAGATGTTTCCTGAATCATTATCCTTCATGTTCCTTCTATTTGGTTTAAAAGAACCAGTTTGAACATGTCGTAGTTTAAAGCAGGTGTGGTGTAAAGTTCATCAATGTATTTTGAGGGAAGCTCATGTGACCAATTTTGGTTATGTCGATCAAGCTTCATCTGTTCCTTTAAGTGAGGCCTCAGTTATGACCTCATTTGTGCTTGTGTTTTCCTAGATAGAGGAAATAATACATTTATCATCGCTATAACACAAAGGGGTATGATTTTTCAGAAATTATGATAGTGGATGTTTCATGGTAATGATGTTGTTTGGGTTTTTGTGATAGGATCATGAAGGTTTCCTGTTTCATGATGACCAAGGAGACCTTTAATGTGGATGTTATTGAGTGGTTTAATATCTGTGAGATTGTATGAGTCTATGAGGTCCCTGTCATTACCATTTTAGATAGGGCCACACGATTTATGTATTGTTTTTACCAGGGTTTTTAGAGGGTGTTGTGTACATAGGTGATTCATATCAAAGCATTCCACCCTCAGACTGATATCTAGTCTGAGTGTATGATAATGGTGTTAGGGGATATGTTGTGAGTATGTGTCCTAGATTTTGGGGCTTATTTGGAGAATAATATACCCCTTATAGAGTTCACCTAAAATAATAGTTATCAGGAGACCATAAAAATAAAAACTTCTATGGTTTTATACGGTAGGCCATTCTGATTACCCATGTACTAGTTAGATGCAGAAGAGGAGGCTTTATTAGGATCTTGTCCCATGTAGGAGATTTCTGAGTAGGTCCAGTTGATTCAAAAATGGAAGGATATTGCGAAGACTTGAGAGAAATAATATGACAATCATTGTAAACGACCTATAGTGTTTGAGGCCAGGGATCATATTTTCTTTCATGTTTTACCGAGTTTAGGACACATGAGAATCAGAAGACATGGTAAGCTTTCACCCAGATATATTAGTTTATTCAATATTCTAGAAAAAGTTTGGGCTGGTACCATAACATTTGCAGTTACCTCAGAGGTGTTGTGCCATTTACAGTATCTTAAATGTATCTTAGTTGTGTTGCTATCAATCGAAACTATTTCACTCTTTTCATCCTGAGGAGGTTGAGTTACAGGTTGATGCATCCTTTGAGGAGAATCTGATTTATATCGTTGGTATGAGCACAAAGGTTCTTCAAAGTCATTAAATTCATCTAATATGGTTACTATGGTAGCACAACCATTTATTGGATGAGACTTGTATGTGGGATGCTGACGTACATGCTCATTTTCTGGAGTTGTTCTCATAAGAGTCTTGACCACCATTTAGAGAGTAATTTGGGGACAAATTTCTTTAAGGGGGAATATTATACTAACCTGTGTCTTTTATGAGGTATCAATCCCTTATTTTTTAATATTAATGGTTAAATATAGCCTTATGTGAGTTCACATTTTGATCATGGGTGTTTTGGAGGTGTTTGGGGCTTGTTTGGATCCTGGAACAAGGTTTTGGGCTAAAACTATCTTGGACCATGGATTATTCAAACCATGTGGGGCAGGCCTATTGGTTAGTAAAAACCATGTGAGGATAGATAGAGTGGTGGTATAGGATACACGGTTTTTTGAAACAATATGAGTGATACTGCATGGATGTGTTGCCATATCTACAGTTTTTTTGTACAACTTCATAGAGTCGATTCACATGGTTTACACAAGGTTTGTAAACCGTGTGGGTAAACTATGTGGGTGTCCCTTGTCCTACATGAATTTTCACATGATTTGGACACACATTTCTAAATCGCATGCCTAAAACATTGGACCCTTGTATTTTGATGATTTCAATATTTTTTATATTAAATTAAATCCTACATTAATCTTAAATTTTATTTCATCCTATTCCCATCATGGAGATCCCTTGGAAGCTCTCAAAGGTTTTTTATTCTTGGAATTCAGATCTACTCCACATCTATCCTCTAATTCAAGTGCGTGTTTCCTCATCAGACCCGAATCGATATGATTTGTAATCATTTTTACCATTTCTTGATTCCTCTATATATCGATTTCACTATTTGTATTTAGACACATATGCCATAATTTCTCATTCTTCATCCGTTCATCAGTTTTCATCTAATCTGAGTCTAATCTGGACTTGATACTGGATGAGAATTCCTCTACCATGACATGGTAGGTGGTGTATAATTTTCTATTGAAATTTGGTGATTTTTAGAGCTATCTTCTATTATTCCACATGTCAGACATTCCGACATGACCCTGAAATTGAACTAGTTAAGTGAATTAAATGGAATAGGACCTATTAGGGATGCCTATAGGTTCCTTGATATGTGTTGGTGGTTGTTTCCCCAACCCAAGGCCACCCATGAGGTGAACCATGCCATTTCTTTGGTTTTGACCTTTGATTAACCACCCAAGGGGTGTGTTCTTGAGTTTTCCACGTTTAAGGAAGCTCAACTATAGTTAAATTAGATTGAATTACATGATTAGGAGTTTTTATCCCTCAATTCCTTATTTTATCATAATATTACAAGCCAAACATGATTGAATTCCTTAAATGGTATTGGGTAAATGAGTTGTTATACTTGTTTGTTGTTTTTAACTTTCTTAAATGGATTTGAGAGAGATTGTGTTAAATGGGTTGGTATACCCATGTGGCTTTTGTAATAGTGAAATGCGATTAATGGGTGGGTATACCCATGTGATGTGTTTAATGGAAAATTTTCATAAATGGGTGTGTATCCCCTTGTTACATGATTGAATGGGAATGGAATACATGAGTGGGTATAATCATGAGATGTAATTTGTTTGGAATATATTAATTGAGTGGTTATACTCATTAAATGGAATTGAATGAATTTGATTATATGAGTGGGTAGACACATATAGAATTGAATTATTATATATTATGAAATGGATGAATGTTTTTATAGATTCCATGGATGAATTACTTGGGATCTTGAATGTGGTATTGGAAACCTTGGTTGGTTATGCACCTTGGGTCTTAATTCGGTGGGATGCCTCGGGTTTTGCTACCCCTTAGATCAAGCTTTCTTGGATTAACATAGTACATGTTGGTACACATGTTCATATGAATCCAACCATTTCCTATACTGAGTTTCCAAAGAGATTCTCCTAGAACATGATGAGGATGACTTCGTTTTCTACAACATGGATTTGTCCCTTCATGGTCTACACTTCATTATACGACATGACTGAGGGATATATGAAACTTTGGCTATTACAGTGTGGGTTTGGAAATGTTATACACATTTTTATATGGTAATTCCATGATATTTTAATATGTATTCATTATATAGTGAGGCCATGTGGACAACATATGGATGGATGAATGGGAAGGCCATGTTGCTTGTTTATATTTCAGGTAGCCACCTTGTTAGGAGCTAAAACATGTTGCATGGATAATTGAGAGTTTTTTGGGTATTATTTTATTTCAGGGGTTATATGAATTGGTAATTCACACTTAAATTACTTCTTAATTACACTTGTTTAGCTTATTGTATTGGTTTTCTTAGAACTATATAGATCATTGGGTGTTTTCTTTCTAGGACGTTTATCTCACACCCTGTTTGGGCTACCACATGGACCCAAAAGGATAGTATGGTTGAAGGTAATTGTAAGATAATGTTCTCTAGTACCTGTTATTGATTTTTTCTTGGGAACATTGAATCATAGGACCAATCTAAGTCTTACAACACTACTAGGATACATTTTGGTCTTTTGGGTGTTTCAAAAACATGTATTTTATGACACTCCTTGTACCTATTTTGGTAGATTTCATTGACATGTGACATGTATCTCCATAAAAATTGTATATGAGAATTATTTTGTGATTTTTATCTATTATTATATGTATATATCATCTTATTGTTATATATCAATCTACTACTTGTATGTTACTAATTGTTTGTTGGATACTCTTTAGTAATGATGGCATTGTTTCCTCATGGACACACCATAGGCCCGTGCTTCTAGTCAGCAACCTATAGAATTTAAGGAGAAGCACTTGAGGAATTTTGACCCAATAGGATTAGTGAACTATTGAGTTTAATCTTGGTTTGGTACATTAAAAAACCATCCTTAATTCATTCCATGTAAATATTAAATGAATGACAACACTTCACGAGGCAGTAGTCTGATGTACACAATACCGACGTTATCATATTCCCAAAAAATGAGAATCAAGAAGGTATGTGTTATATAATATTTATTGAATCATGAAGACATCATAAATTTAATATATATTATATATAAACTTTAAATCCATCAATAGTATGAACCTTTAAATGTGTTAGTGGAAGAACGAATGGCATCAATTCGTGAGGTGGTAGTATGTCGTACACACGAACGATGATTGTATATCCCATTTGGTGGAAGTGTGATATTTTATAAGTGGTAACCTTAATAGAAAAATATCATAGTATATTTAATATAATATGGTTATTATATAATAATGATATAAAGATAGTTTACGGGGTTTGAAAAAAAAAGAAAACAAAAATGTTTATTAATGAAGGTTACGACGTCTTTTGGTATATCCTTTAGTTTTGCAACAAAGTATTTCCTTGGTTTACTTTTTTCAAAAAGTAAGGATTCTAGTATAAGAGTAGGAAAATTGCGAAGTAATTTTTATGGGTTTTTTTGAGCCAAATGTTTTTTTAGAAGTTAATAACTGGGGAGATTCAATACTCTTTTATAATGGAGGAGTGACATTCTTGTAGATACCAAAAGATTAAACACTATTGGGAGGTCTCCCTAACATCACGTGCCATAAATAATGAACCATTTTTATAAAATATGGTATATGGTCTTAATATCTCTAGAAAATGGGTTTTGAACAAGTTTATATATCATTTTCACCCTTAATTTAAATGTTTAGTTCTTTAGTAAACATCATTTCCTCTTAATCATCGTGATTAATTAAAACTATTTTCAATAATAATTTTGGTAAAAATTTAATTTATCCTTATTATAATTTATAAATTATTCTTATTCAAACTATGGGATGAAATTTTCGAAATTAAATTTACTAAATTAGTAAAAACTAATTTAAAATCAATTCTGCAGATGAGACAAAATAACGAGGTTTTAAAGTGAAAATGTTCAAAAGTTTGAAATGTTTTTATATCAAATTTCATTGTAAAATTATTTATAAAAATAAGTTGGTTTAATATATGAATAGTTGATATAAATAAACATTAAAACCATATATATATATATATATCAATTAATTGAAAAATATTTTTTCAATTAAAATTCCGAATTTGTTTACTATTCATCCAAAAATGAGACTTCTTATAAAATTAAAAACAATTAATCCAAAACTAAGTTTTAAATGAATATTTAAAAAATAAATTTTATTTTTTCAAATATTATTTATATATGCTTCAAAATTTATTTTCAAAATAAGAAATCCATCAAAAGACAGTAAAACATCCTTTAGAACAAAACCTCTTTTTATACATAAAATTGTATTTATTGTTATAACTTTTCTAGGAAATACATAAGTTGAAAGTTAAGTAGTTTATTTAATATATAATATACAAATTACAGGTAAAAATTTACCCAAAATTTCTTGTTTTATTTATTGACATAAAACTAATTAGTTTATAAATAAATGTTTTTTACAAAAGGAATTTCTCTATTTCCAAATTCTTATCACCCAAATTTATAATTAATTGGTTTCCAAATAATTAATTTTTTAAAATTATATAAAACATATTTTTATAATTTATTTGATATTATTATAATTTATTTTTCCAATGGCTAGGTGATAACAATAATAATATTTTAATAATATTAATAGTATATTATAGTTCGTTAAAACTCGGTCTTGTGTGTAACCCATGATGTCGAAGGAACATAGTATTGTGTATAACACATGCTAAACATAGTGTTTCATGTACCAAAATCTAAACATAGTGTTTAAAGTAGTGTAATCATAACTTGGTGTTGTGTATGAAGAAATATTAACTTGGTGGAGTGTGTAATGAAATCCATCAAAGAATTTTAATTTATTCAAAAAATAATATTACGTCATAAAAACGCATTATATTAAATTCTACCACCATAAAAATGAATTTATCCCTAAAATATTTTCTAGTTCATCAATGTTTTAATTCTTTAAATTTCCTTTCATAGAGTCCATCATCATAAAAATGAATAATAAAACATCCTCTAAAAAAAGAAAGTTAGAAACAAGATGGTTACCCAAAGAAACTAATAGCTAGGTTTTCATATTTCGGAACACATGTAGAAAGTGAAAACATGGACATAAAATAGAAAACAAAAACCCAAATACTGATGGAGAGTGATAGTGGAAATGGTCTGGAGAAATTTAATGATCAAAAATCTATAAATAAAATATGATTTAAAGAGGTTATTGATTTCATAAAAAATGATGATATCATAACAGTATTTTATTTGAAGCCCCTTTTCCTAAAGTTGATAAATTTTTACAAGGGGATATAATTACGTGATTTCATTTCATTTAAAAATCACAATCTCAAACATCAATTGTTCCTTGATCAATCATTAATTCATATCTTACTTCAAGAAATAAAGATTAATTTGTTGTGTTTAAAGCACTTATGGATACTAAGATCCATAAATATAATGATAATTCATTCCATTTATCTTCGGTCATCATCATGATAAAATGGTTAGTATAGGTTATCCAATATGCTTAAGATTTCATATGGTGAAGTAACACATTAATCTCATAAACCAGAATCAGTGTTCAACATAAAATTTATCATAAATTATTAAACTTATAACCATTTCAAAATTAAAATTTTACAAATAATGAAAATAAATTTCTCAAAATAAACTTAAAAATATCCCCCCAAATACCAAAAAGTATATCTTGATTAACACATACAAAACTTGTAAATACCTTCATCATTTATTCTCTCGAAACATGTAAATAGCCTGAACTACCTTAAAACCATATTGAATATATAATGGATTATTAATTCTTTATATAAGAACATATCTTATACAAAAAAAATTTCATTAGAATCCTAGGTTCATCCTTGAACTGATAGAAAATATGATTTTATTATTATAAAATATAAGTAGATAATCACATGAAATTTCACTAAAGGTAGAAAAATAATATTTTCATAAAACTCATTCATACAAAATCAAATATGTAGTTTTTAGATAAGGAGAGGAGGTTAATTATTAATTAATTATTATGGTCTTCTTCATTTGTTATGATTGTATAATATTTCCCTTTGTCCTTTTCCCTTAGAGGTATTTGTGGATTATCATCCACATTAGTCCTTTGATTGGGGAACTTCTTAGAATAATTGTCAGAATCTTTCCAATTAAAGAAATAATTTCTGAAAGGTGTATTTTGTATATTTTTATCATTAATCAAATAATTAGATAACTTCTACCCAAAACCTCAGCATTCGGCCACTTGATGACCATTCCTTCCACACTTTTAACACTCTCTTATCCCTTTTGAGAATCCACCTAAGTGGATTATCCCACATTTCAGGCATAAACATACCTATAATTACTTTCTACCTTTTTTATCTTTTAGGATACTCAATCATCCTTTTCTTATCCAAACCAATGGAATGATAGGAATATCCAATTTCTATATCCACATTCAGTTCACATAGAATGACTTATTCATAGCTATAGATGACTCTTATATACATGTACTTGTTAAGACATGGTTTAATGCCAAAAAATAATAGATTTATTTCTCTTTAAATTTTAATGATTAATATATAAGCATACCTTTAATTTAATATAAAATTATCTTCATATGTACCAATATATTAATCATCATTTTCCTTAATATCATGGAATTCATCCCCCATATTTTCTCATAGAATAAAAGGGACATACTTATTGAAAATATCCCCTTAAAGTCTTCCCATTCCATAGATTAAATTTCTTCTTGTTCCCTCATATTCTTAATAATACTCCATCATTTATCTACTTCACCTTCAAAATGATAAATATCCAAAATGAATTTCCCAAGCTCTGAACACTAAGTAACAGAAAATATATTTAGGGGTACTGATCCATTACTCATTTGCTAGTGGATCATTATAACCACTAAAATATGGTGGATGTAACCTCATTAAGGACTCAACAATAAATTATTACCTCCTTTCCTAATTTGGAAGTCCAATAAGATTGACAGCATGAGAAATATGTTAGAGAATATCAATAATATTTTTCATTATAGCTCCCATATCATTTGGTTTCTTAGGAGTACAAGTATTTCATTTTTTTCACACTCATCATTAACATGGTTCCTTCAGGTTGCAGCTATCGACCAAAACCAAAAGCATAGTTTGATAAAAATTTATCATTATGGGGAACAACATAATAATGAAAAATAACTTATAGGATTTATAAATCATAACAAATTTTTCATTAATCTATGACACTTTAGGTTTATACTTGGTTATTCATAGAGTTATTCTATTTATATATTTCATGATTGTTCATATCAATTTTGTGAATTTATAAGGCATATCCCCTAAGAGTTTCAAACTAGGTGTGTATTGAGTCCCATTTTTATGCACTAGTTCCAGATTGAGTCTAGCTCAATACATTGTTTTGGGGGTTTTACCCCTAAGTATATCTATTAAAAATACACATCAACTTGATTTATCAAAGTAGGGATATAATTCCTTGGAAAACACTCCCTCAATCTATTACAAAAAATCAAGGAAATTTTCCTAAACTTTGACTCATCCTTGGACTTATCCATAGAGACATACCAAGACCTATCCTTAAAATATACCTTGGAATATAACTTGATTATTCTCATCCAAGTTTCTAAAGTTTGAATAAAAATTTTCATTAATAATAAATATACTGACCCAGGCTTAACATACATGGATGTTTCATCTTTATAGATGAATATCCATTACATTACACAGACACATTCCCATGACTGTAATAAATTAATGGATTTGGGAAAATAGAACACAATATTCTATTTTGGTGAAATTCATTCAATTTTCCCATAAATATATTCCCCTTTAGTAATCATACATAAAACCTTTTTTCATAACCAGGGGAAAGGTAACATGAGAATGGGTGAGCTCGCATGCTCGTTAAGGGTAAATAAAGGAGATATGTGAGAATAACATGAAGATAAGGTTATGAGAACATGAAAACAACATGTTATGATCATACCCTATATTTAAAAGTTCATACACATGAGTCAAGGAGTAAATATTGGCATATCATAAGTCATGAATCAAAATTAAATTAAGAGCATAATCCATGATAGAATATAATTAGAATAAGACATGGGATAATCACCCATGTACCTGCTTCAGGCATGGGATGACCTCCTGTGTACCATCTTGTTTTGGGGTTGGGATGACCTTCTATGCTCCCTCGTGTTATAGGCAAGGGATGACCACCTGTGTACCCCTATATTGCGATATTGGGATGAACTTTCAAGTAACATATTTCTGTGGACATGGGATAAAAACACATGTACCATTTTATCTCATATAACATTTATCATTACCCAATGTATTGGAGTGAGATATAACACCCACCAATCACATAATGAAATCATATATCTGTGTGTCAAAATATCATAAATATTCATCATAGAATAACCCTTGAAATTTAATCGGTGTTATTACCATTTCAGTATATCATAACATATGTAAATTATATGGGTTTAATAATAATTTTATCATATAACAACATTTAAAAATAATTTGGTTTCTTAAGCATCTTATAATTATATAACCCATTGAAGAGAAACGAGTTTTATAAACAACTTCTCATCTTAAACACCAACTATTAAAAGAAATAATAAGAATGGTGTTCTTGGATAATATTATTATTAATTCATGATTAATACCAATGTATTTAATATTATATGGAATATAATTTTTATTGACAATTTAAAACAATTTTTAGGAAAAAATCCTTTCCTCTTTAAAAAAATATTTTAAAAAAAAATTGAGAACCTTTTTTTAAACCACTAAATAAGATTTCCAAAATATTATAAAAAGAATTTGATTTAATAATAATATTTTAAACTTTTATATGGAGCTTATATTAATGATGTTTATAATAGCAGATAAATCTGTACAAACCGAACATACCTTTTGTAGCAAACAGTTTTTAGAAAAGTACCCTAATTAGAAAAAAATAAGATGATTCCCTTCAAAAATATTTCTTAAAAAGGTAAAAAATTGCTATAATTTTCATTTATAAATTATAGGATATTTTATAATATTTTTTAAATCATTTTTTGAAAAATAGGGTTTTCAAAGAAGACAGATTTTCGACCAAGGAGAGAAATAATGTTGGGTTTTCATAAACAAAATTCTCATTTTTATGAAGTAACACAGAGTGGAGGAATGTTAACATTACATGATGATATAATGAATAACCATATTAGAATAAAATTAATGAGAATTATATGGATATTTATAATAATATTTCATCAATGGAAGCCTGGTCATAAATAATCCCAATAAATGATGAGATTGTAGCAATAAACTCTTACCACTTCGATAACGTTGAACCGTAATCCCCATGAATTAATAACATTACATGATGCATAAAATATTATTAAAATAGGTTTTATTCAGGATATAAAATGTCATATTTTAAGTATATACACCTTATAAAAGAGTATAGAGGCCTAACATAACATTTCTCGAAGAAGGCATATTGAGAAAAAATTCCCTTACTGCTTTGGTAACATTTTTACCATAAACCCCATGAAACAAAGATACTCAGATGGATATGTAAATAATAATAAATTTTAGTATAATAATAATTAAATTAATTAATGGTAAGTATATACCACATGGATGAAATAGGGGGTGAACATGGATACTATCTCTTGGAAAATAAAAGTGAGGCGAAAACCCCTTACTACTTGAGTAACTTTTGAATCATGATATCTGTAAAATAATAACATCAATTTAAACATTAAATATCAATAAAAAAAATTTAAATTCATGATATCAAATTTTATAAGTTTGTATATAAAATGCATAAAATAAATATGTGGGGAATATGGCATAAGTCTCATAGAAATAAAAATGAGACGAGAAATCCCCTTTCTTTAAGTTTTAATTATCGTTGTACTTATTCAAAACACATTTATAATAGATATAAGATTTTTATAAAGCTATAAAATAACCATAATAATATATTTCATACCATATATGGGTTTATTATGACATTATGTTACCTATTTACTAACAATTTCACATTAAAGTTACGTTTTGGGTAAGAACCACCTTTTCATATAAGTTCTAACTTATTTTTTTACTCTTACATTCAAAATGATTTCTTCATTTAAAGAATGTAAAAAATGATTTAAATATCATATATATTCAGTATATATGAATATATAATAATATCTAAAGGATAGAAATTGGAAATGAAATACACTATTTTTGGGGACGGTAGGTTGTATATATGCATGATCGTTTTTTCTATTTTCTTATAATATTGAATCAAAAAAGGTAAATGAAATATATACATATAGTATCTTTATAGTATTATTATTAAATCATATATGGCACATATTTATATTAATCCCATCTTTAATTCATTCCAAGTATATCGTGAATGAATTACATCACTTCGTAAGTCGGTGGTCCGTCGGGCATATGAACGACAATATCGAATTCCCAAAAAATGGAAAGCATGTGGTTATGTGTTATGTAATAATTCAAGAAGCTTAAATACATAATAAAAAACATAAAAAACATATATATATATATATATACTATAAATCCAACATTATTTTTAACCATGAAAGGTGGTAATGGAAGAATGAATGACACAGGTTCCTTAGGCGGTAGTCCGTTGAACACACAAATGATGATTGTGAATCCAATTTAGTAAAAGAGTGTTAAGTTATAGGTTATACCCTTAACATAAAATTATATTATTATATTTAATATACTTATTTTATTATATAATAATGATATAAAAATAATTTAATTGGTTTTAGGAAGAAATAAAACAAAAAGGTTCTTTGATGAACGTTGCATATTCTTCAGGTATCTCTTATTAGTCTTCAAGAAAAGACTTATTTTGACTGATTTATTCCCAATTTATTGCCTATATAATTAGATTAGGGAAGTTTGGAAGTGATTTTTTTTATGTTTTGGTCAAGAGAAATGGGTTTGGATGTGAGAATAATGTTTGATAGTGAATTCTATTTTATAATATATGAGGAGTGAAATTCTTGTAAATACCAAAAAGGTAAACACTATTGGGTGAGATTCCTTACATAATGTGCCTTCAATAATAAATTGTTTAGAAAAAATAGTGGATATGGTCTAAATAAAAAAAATACAATGTGTTTTAGATAAGTTTCTATTCATTTTTTCCCCTTATGTTTAAAGTTTAGTCCCTTAGAAAATTCGTTTTCTCTTATTCACCACGATTAATTTTAACTATTTTGACTAATTATTTTGGAAAAAATTTAGGTTTACATTATTATATAATATAAATTATTCTTATTCCAAATATTTAAACCATTTTTCCTATTTAAATTTATATAATTTTCTTAAATTATTTTTAATGTAATCCTATATATGGGATAAAATAATGGATTTTTAAGTGAAACAGTTCAAAATTTTGAAATGTTTTTATGTCCAATTTAAATATTAAATTTATTTAAATGACCAAATTTAGATTAATATATATATAATTGATATATGTATATATATTTTTTAAAACAAAATAAAAATATAATTTATCTATATTAATAAATTAATCTAGAAAATAGTTTTCAATTAAAAGTCATTATTTTTTACTATTCATCCAAAATGAAACATCTTAGAAAAATACCAAAAGTCATCATTATATAATTTTTGTATTACACATTCAAAAATAAATTTTATTTTGTAAAATATAATTTATAAAAGCATCAAAATTTAGTTTTAAATGAAGCATGTCGCTAAAAGGTGGTTAAACAACCTTTTATAAACTACATCTTTTTGTGCATTAAATTATTTTTATTCTTATCTATTTTCTATAAAACACATAATTTGAATATTTGAAAATAAATTTTAACATATATTATATAAATTAATTTTATATAATTCATAAATAATGTTTTTTTAATTTTTTAAGATAAAATGTGTATGTGCGTAGAAAATAATTTTTCTAAAAAGGGATTTCTTTATTTTAAAATAGTTCATAATCTCATATGTAATTAGTTGGAAATCAAATAATTCATTTTATATTATTTTTTAAACCATTTTTTTATTATTTCATTAATCTTATTCATAAATTTCAGGACAATAGTTAGGTGATTACTATAATAATATTTTAATAATATTAATAGTATATTATAATTCAATAAAATTCAGTCTTGTGCGTAACTCAAGCTGTAAAATAGACGTGGTGTAGCGTGTTAAGTAAGACAAATATAATGTTGTATGTACCAAAATCTAAACTTAGTGATGCATGTAATGCAATATTAACAAGGTGTTATGTATAAAGAAATATTAACTTGGGGTAGTGTGAAATGAAAGACATCAAAGAATTTTAATTTAATCAAAAAATAATATTTTAAAAAATAATTCATAAAAACTCAGGATGTTTCATTTTACGTTAATTTAAAATAATTTTTTTAAAACATCATGTTTATTCATACTCTCAGGACTGATTCTGTTTCATAGTTCCAATTCTTCTTTATATTATGGATAATTATTGATGTTAATCTCAAGTGGGAATAAAAACACATAAGTGAGATGAATTGTAATTAATGTTCTTATAGAAGTTCAAATGGTCCAAAATATCCATATTCGTTATGAAATATGGATAATTCATTTAGAATAATGGTTATATTTATATGGTTCATTCATTTATTTTTTCTTAATGTACATCATGAACTTGATTTATTTTATTTTTTTAAATTATTTTTAATACATTCTAGGACAAGAAATACGTTATAATATATTTATTATCATCATATTAAACCATATATAACTTCTATAACCATTGATGATGGTGGTGAAGAAAAACTAAGTATGTTGTTTATAGAGGTGGTGAACTGACCATATTATGAAAAATATTTGATTTAGAATGAAATGAGATGAGTTTGGATAATGTATACTCCCTTAAAGAAATAACTTTCAAATATAAGTATTATATAGAATCAATTATGTCATGTTTTATGGAAGAAATGCGGAGTAGTTAGTAGAAGAATGAAAATTAAAAGAGATGGTTTTGATCAATATTTTGACCCTTTTAAAAACTACTTATGGCATCATAAAATTATGTTATCATTTTAATGAAACAAAATATTATTTTATAAAACAATTTTTTGAATATAAACTTTATTTTAAATATTTTATTTTATCATAAAACATTTTAAAAAACATATGAGTTAAAAAAAAGTCTAAACACATATTTTATCATTTTTAAAACTTAATTTGTTTATATCATGATCTAAATTTTTATATTTTATTTTTATAGGATAACTAAATATTGTTTTTCAATTGCATTGGTTATGGTACTATTCCAATGGTCAAGTTACCATTCCAAATAGTCAAATTGTCATTAAAATAGTCTGATCACTATTCCAATGATCATATTTGTAATCTTCATCTAACACCCTAATTTTTTATATTATATTTCCCTTTAAATAATTATAATTTCTTTGATATCGTTATTTAAAAGAAACAAAAAGTTTAAATAAACCTTAATATACTATTGAAATATTAATAAATGATGTTTATCACCTCGTTGTTAAATTTTTGGGTATGAATTGGATTAAAAAAATTATAAAAATATGTGTAATTATTTTATTAAATATAATTCTATTGATTAATTTTTTTATAAATAAGTACTCAATTTTCAAAAAATATTTTTTATTCTTCAATAATATATTTTATTCAAAAGTAGTTAGTAATATATTTTATGTATGAATATTATAATTAATTTCTACCAAATTTATAAATTTTATTTGATTAAATGTATTTATTTTTAAATTAGAATATACAAATTAAATTAGGGTAATTTTTTTAGTATTTTTTTAAATGATTTATTTTTCAGTGAATAATAAAAAATACATATTTTTCAAACACAGTCATTTATTCTCATAAAATAAAATTAATTTAACATTACCATTATATATTGAATATGGTATTAAAGTGACATATTATTCATATGATTTATAAGAATATAGTTAATTCAATTTTAATTAGAAATATCCATGATTATGAAAAAATCTTATTCTTTTGTTTAAAACACATTTTTTGAAAAACAATTTTTTGTTGTGTTTTAAACATTTATATTATAATTTAATTATAAAACTTCTTGAGGTTTAATCTTGAAAATTTTATTCCATATAAGGAATACAAAATTTTAAATTGATTAAATAGGTCCCTTTTATTTTTTGTCTTTATGAATAGAAACCATTGTAAATATTTATCTTCTCGATAAGGATAAAATGGGTAAAGATGGGTTAAAGCCATGATATAAGGTCTCAAAATCAACCCAATACTTTTCTTTAATTCATTTTATGATATTAATTTGACCACATCTGTCCAAAATTTTGATATATGGTATTTTGGTTCCCTTCGACCCAGATAATGACATTTATATTATTTTATGTAAAAAAAATACCAAAATGTCACACTTGTGTCTAATTTCCATTATATATTGACATTGGTATATGAATATTTTATAAATTAATATAATTTTTTTAATATAATTTATGTATTTTATTTTTTTAGCAATGGTAAAATTGTCCTAAATCCTTATGGAACTCCAACCCAGTATTTTTTCATATAATAGAAATATAAAATAAATTAAGATAAAAATATTAAAATTAAAAAAATAGATGAATTATTTTATTCCAAAAAATTTATAGATAAAAATAAAATATTATTGATGTTTTAAAGGATTGGATTCTAATTTCATCCCAATATTCATGACATGAAATTCAAATTAAATGAATAGTTTCAAAAATGATAATAAGGATATTTTATGAATAAAATTATTTTATTAAATTATATAGAAAGAAATAAAACCATTAATTAAGACTATGGAAGTAATATATGGTATAAAATTTCATCCCTTTTCCATTAAAGGTCCATTTTTCCCCATATAAGTAAAATTACAACCCTTTAATATTGAAAAATACATTACCCTAAATAAGGTTAAAATTAGTTAATCAATGGGTTAATCCAAATGAAAAAGTTTAAAATGACATATAAACATATATAAATTTTATATTATGATTATATTAATAATATATACTCTTTATATTAAAATCCATTTCATTTTCAAACCATTTTACATGAGTTAGGCTTATATTATATGATAATATTCCATGATTATAAAAATGGTAACCTCTCCTCACTTTTAAAAAGAATCCCCTTCACCCACTTATTTAAACAACATTGAGAAACCTATATTGAAAAGAACCTACCCTATTATATTATAAACATCCCTATAAATTAATAATCATTTTTACCTTTTTAGAGTACCATTATTGGGGTCCTTCAAAAGGGATCTAAAGGAACTCTACCGAAGAATATTTAATCATCATTACAGACATTTTCAAGTTTATTTATTCTTATAATTATTATAATTATGTTATATCAATACCAACATAATAAATCCAATATCATAAATATAATTATATTTTATTATTATTATGATATAGTTATTTCCCATATATTTTTCCATCCTATGAAAATGAATCAAAATTGCTTCTCTATACATATGGTTTACCGTCACCATGTAGCGATGAAATTTATATTCCATCACCAAATAATTTTGATATATTTAAATGTTTAACTAATAGACAAATATGATATTTTATTGAATAAATATTATCCAATAAAAAGATTAAAATATATTACATTTTACATTTTAATCATTTGGAAAACATTATCATCACTCGTGAGTGTGTGTGGACAACCACCTCCATGAAATGATGGGATTAGTTTTTATTTATTCTATAAATGGAGAGTAATAAAGAAATTTATAATCAAAATTTAAGATATATATATGATATTTCAATGAACATGGAAATGTCAATTATTATTGGCCTTTATTTTTTTCCATCCATCAAAAAGTGAAAGCAGAGTTCATGCATACGTATGGCCTACTCTCCCCATGAGTGTTGTAATTTGTTTTTCTATATATACCATTTATGGGTGACTATATATATAATTAATACATAGTATACTTATATAATTATTAAAATTGTAGAGATTATAGAACCATTAAAAAATTACATGGACTAGAACTTCCAAACCAAAATACTCAGGAAAAACAAAACAGTTAATACACTAATAATGAATTATTAATAAACATATATTGGAATTTTATAAAATAATATTATATTATATTATAATAATGTATATTTTTTTTATAAAATTATAAAAAATTTAAATGTATTATACCATTGGTAAAAATCACTTATGCGGCATGTCGATCTTGAGAAAGTGGGTTTAGGTGACAATCTCATTGTTTATCAGAATTATTTATGATTAGGTTTTTGATGATGTTTTTTTTGATTTGAAACTCAATTAACTCATTAATTTTATACTAATATGGTTATTTATATATATTAAATGTTTCTATTTCATTTTTATATTTTAAAAAATAAATATTTCAATAGCTTTTTTAATGAAAACCCAACATTATTTCTCTCTTCGGTAAAAAATTACATTTTCTTCCATAACAATGTTTTTTTAAAAAAGTTGCAAGAATGATTTTAATATTATCCTATGATTTTTTTAGTTATTTTTAACCATGGATGACTTTTTACATAATAGTCAAAAAAAGAATCAAATTTTTGTTTCCTAAATATGGTATTATTGACTTTTTATAGAAAATGTGAATGTAATATTTGTTTTAACATACCCATGATGAACAGAATTTTCATCAATCATAACCAGTCAATGTATTAAATATTATTTTACATGTTGAAAATGTTATTTTAAAAAGAAATTTCCTATTTAATATTTGGGAAATTTTTATATCCTAGTAATTTATTTCAAAGAGAAAACTATATTTTTCCTCAAGAAATGTTCTAGTGAACTTTTAAAGGTATTTTCAACTATGAAAACACTCATTGATATTACATGGGATATGATTCAATTATACCATATTTATTATTTATCAATATATACTATGATGATAAAGTATTTATGTTCTATATTCTTAATTCAATGTGGATAATTATTAACATATAAGTCATTTTTGATGTTGAATTGTATTGATAATTAAAATTATAAAGAACATATAGGTTATTCAAGTGACATGTGGGGACCGGTTTTGAATAGTCCCTCAATGCATTGTTTTGTATCATGAAACCAATATTTAGGAATTTCATATTTCATGGTTATTTGGTTTACACTTACATATTTACTAATAGTGATTCCATGGTTGAGAGGCCATGATGGTAAGATTCATGCTATCTTGGTTGAGAGGCCTTGATCAGAAACGTAAATAATTAATAATTACCTTTGTTAAGAATTTATTTTCTAATATCCATGTTATCCATAAATTTATATTATCTACAGATTCTCATTAACATATACTGTTGATTGAATGGAATGAATTTTTATTATTAGGAATCCTATGTTGATTATGCCTTCTTTAATCATGATAACATTTGATGTATGTTACTTTAACTGAGAATCTAGTCTCAGAATTTATTATTTTAATTTCCCATGTATTTGAAGAAAGATATTATGAATGATTTCCAGGGAAAAAATTCTTACGCTATATTTTTATATATCCATTATAATATATAAATAATGTATATGTCTACTTTTCCATGAGTGCTAAATTGATTGATCCTACATGGTGATATTCCTTGTATCACGTGAAAACATAATAAATTAAAAACTTATTCTAGATTACTAAATTTGGGGTTTCTATAGTTGGTATCAGAGCATATTTATATTAATTTTGGGAACTTGATTTTAAATGAATGTAGGTTACCTGATAATTATGAAAATAACCTATAGTGATTGATAACTTTTAACATTTTAGGTTTTTTATTTCTTGGATAAATATTTGTGATTATTATGAGATAACATAGTATATTTCATTATTTATGTGTGTGGTTATTATATAATTTAATATTAATTATTTAACAGTTATATAGGAGGTTAAAGTACCCTCGACCAAGTAAAAGTACAAGTTATGGTTTAATTCCTTGATCTCATTATTATTTGAGATTGTTTATGTGTAATTTTTTGCTGGGACATATTTATTATCTATGTCCATGTTTCATAAAAGAGTTTTCAAATGGATTATTTTTAAGGGATTCTTGTACTAAAACATAATTTTTAATGTATTAAAAATTTATTCTTCTAAACCATTCTTATTAATTTCCATGTTTTCAAAATGGTTTTAAGGATTTATTTATATGGACATGAATGTTTTAAAATATTAATTCCTTTAGAAAGTTTGAAAGTGGTATGAGATAATTTGATTCAGAACTATCTTTTAAATGAAGTCCTTTATAAATTGTGTGAATTTTAAATGATTTCATGAAAAAGGGATATTTCTCTCAAAGATTTTTACTGATCATTTTCAACAATGTGAACATCCTTTACAGGATGTTATTCTTGATCAAGGTTGAATTATTATAATAAAATATTCTATATTGTATTGAATGAGTTTCAATATGTTTTACTATGGATGTGATATTTTTATACCATTCATGATTTAGGGTTAAATTATTTACATTTCATATTCTTGTTTTAATATGAATGTTTATGTTATGTTTCAAAATTTTCATACAAGGAATGCATTGGACTTAGTAAGTGACGGGAAGAGCTTACTATAGCTCTTCGATGTATTAATATGTCTCACGAGATAAATTAGTGTCTTGGCACAAGGCCTTGAAAAAATATTATTCGTATTCTTGGAACGAGGCCTTGACTTTGTGGTTATGATGTATGACATTATGCATTCCATCATTATGAAGTTAGCTACTGATATTACATGTGATTATTTGACTAGTAGAATATCCATGTGAATAAGTAAATAGAATTATTTTATTTATCTTTGCATATTATTCTGAATATTATGTTTAAAAGTCATTTTTTAGTTTTATACATTGCATTAAATGTTTATGATTATTTATGAAAGATTCTGCTATATCGTTATCCTTACTGAGCAACTGAGCTCACCCATTTCTATGTTTTATTTTTCCCAGGATGCGAAGAAGTATATTATGACTGACCTATAGGGATAGTCTAAGGGATTTGAATGTGGTCAATGGAGAAAATGTTGTTTTTTTATTTTATAACGTAATGTAATGTTTATGTATGTAATCTATTTTCCAAGACTGCTAAACTGATCTGCACTTTGGGACTTGATTCCTTGTAATCATGTCGATGTGTTAAAATAACCCACTAACTCTATGTAACCGGGGTCTGTGTGTTACACATAACCTTATCAATAGTGATATACGCTGATTAATAGTAAATTTACTTATGATAGTATATAAATAATAGTCATGTAAAAGTAAGATATACCTATATCTTGGAATAAGAAAATAAATGCTTTAAAATAGTTATTTTTTGAGTAAATTGTGATTTTAATTAAATAATAAATTAATTATATTTATAAAATTATTTTGGAAAAATGGACTTCATTTTTGGATTATAAACGTCAAAAAATGGTTAGGATGGATTTTTTGTAATTTTTCTAAAATACATGAATTTTTGATGAATAATAAAATAAGATAATTTACAATAAATGATAAATACAATAATTATGATGTCATCAGCTAATGTATGGCTGATGTAAGGCCATTATCTCAAACTCACATGCATGGATTACTTTTTTTGTTCATGGAATAATCACTAGTTTTGGACTTGAGTGAAATTAATAAACTAATGATTAAAAAATTATGAAAACCCTCCTCTCCTTCACTATAAACCCCCCCTAACTCACTCTTCTCTTCACTTCTCTAAATCCTTGATACTACACTATATTTTTCTTAAATCTCTCCCCAAGACCTCTCCCCACATCCATCAGCCTTTGGTCTCCTAAAAATTCCAAAAACTCTCCCCTTAAGAATCTCTCAAGAAGGTTGATTCTAGGGGTAAAATTCCTCTTTCATTTTCCTTAATTTTTAAGTTCCTTTGTTCTCTTTCCTTTCCTAAACTCTACTCATCCAAATGGTATGAAAAATATACTACCATAAATGTAAAATAATTTTTTATGATAATTGGAAATTTCATTATCATATCTCTTTTCCCCAACATTTATTTGAAAAAACGAAAACACCATTTGAGATTTGTTAATTTAGCACATTCAAGGACAATCGTTTATCAATTTTTATTACTATCTTCAATTCTATTAATGAAACAATATATATGGTTGAACCAGACTATTATATGTTTATTTATTTTATTTAATGTTCTATAATCATTATGTACTCAAGATGTAAAATAATAATACAAAACAAGTTAGTTGTGAGAAAAATCGCTAAAATTGATTCAAGTGTTTATCATTAATGATTTATATAATGATTTGACTTTACAATAATTAACCAAATTAATTTTTCAACCATGTAATCTTTTTATTGTTAACTAATATCAAATAAATTCAATCTTGGACAACCAATTTCATATCACATATTTATCCGAACATGAATATAAGTGAACCAATCATTAAAACTATGTATGAAAATGGACCTAAACAATGAAATTGAACCTTATAACCATTCAAAAAGATCCTAAATGAACTAAAAAAGGTTATACTAAATAAATTATATATATAATAGGTTCTAGAATTATTAATTAATAAACCTAATTTGTTTATTTAGGTCATTAATAACAATTTGAGAACACCATTAGACTTAAGGTAAGGGTTCCTCTACATTTCACATTTATAAAAGATTTCCCAGTATTTTTTAAAGGGTTGTGGAAGAAGCCTCATTTATTATTAAAGAAAATCAAAGAACTATTTTAACTATGTAGAGGGAGACCCATTACCTAGCCTGATGGCCTAGTGGGAATTTAACTCATTATATGGTTTGTAGGCCCAAATTTTTGGCCCAAATCCCATTGTGTTTCAAGATTCCCCCCTCATCTCTTATGGGGGTATACATGATTTTAAGTGATTCCCTCCTCAATACTTCCCAGTAATCAAACAAATTTTAAGGTAAATTCACAAATTTTTATCCAATTTAAAGGTCACTATATCTTTTATTTTAAGCCACCATTTTCTTTATAAAATCATTATTTTTATTATGAAAACCTTATTGGTTCACTTCTGGTTTTATATAAAAGATTGTTCCCTTTTCTATTTTAAAAACTCTTTAGTGTTTTCTTTAAAACCATACAAAAAGGTTTTAATGATAAGAATTTTTTAAATACTCTTTTTACATGTTTTCACTTCAATGTTACATCACATACCATGATATATTACTTTTTTTACCTTATTAATGTTCACATATGTTTTAATTACTTTCTATCATGGATACTCTTACAATATGCTAATTAATTATGATTTATGTCATGAATGTGATAACCATTTCTATCTACAGATTCCCTTAAATTTATTTATGATTGATTATGGGTGATTATTTATGTGGAAAAAATATTCATGACTATGTTAAGATGGGTGTGCCTAGATAGTCCTCCAATGCATTGGGTAAAGTTAATTATCATCAGATGTTATCTGTGACTGTCTTGGTGGGTAGCATTGGATTGTGCTACTATTGGAAACCATCTTGGAAGTTGGTCTTGAATCATACTAAAGTCATGTTTTAAGTTTAATCCACATTTATACGATTCCATGTGTATATGAATCCATGTTTATATGTTATTATCTCTTATGTTACATGCCTTTTTGTTTCTTTATATCATGTTTTCAAACCCATGTTCTAAGGATTTCTTCTTATTCTTATTCCCTTAATGTAATTTTTTCTCATCCCATTGTTCATGTTATCCCCAAGTTATCCTATTCATATTTATGAGCACAATGGAGGATAAGATCTCATTATGGAGTATAAATAAAAAGTTGTGTTTATATCGTTTGATTATGTACCTAGTCCTCCATGACACTTGACTTTACGATCCTTGGCTTGTACTCTGATGTATAATTATTCTAAAAATCATGTAATGTTATATGTAAAAGGATAGGGTTGCTATAATCTAGAGTACATGGGAATATACAGGGTATCCAAGACAGAATATGTACACCCTATACATACTATATACTTTTCCTAGGTATTTTTGAGGCCCTCATTCTTTTCATTAAAGATCAATATCAATAGTGTGTGTCCCCTTAATCCATCCCTATCAGAATAAAGTAAGGAATATTTTTATTAGAATATAATGTGATCCCCTCTATAGGATTAGTCTTAGATAGAGTCATAAATCCATCTTCATGTATCGAGGTGTAATCCTCTATCATTCTCGTACTCCTTAGGTATGGTTAGGAATCATGTGACCCTCATACCCTAGTGTTCGGTACATTTACAAGATGATTCTCTTAGATAGGGTTAGTTATTCCCCACAGTCCCTAGGTGAGATCTTCTATTTTGTATTTATATTTTTAGAGTTTTACCATGTACATCTTCTTGGTGAGGCCCAATAAGAAATTCCTCCCATTTGAGAACCACTGATGTTTCCAAGGATTGATGAGTGAGTTCTCTTGGATGGGCATTCCCTTGAATCCTTAAGTAGGATCCTAGGCTAGCTGTATGGTTATGACCTTACCCAGATAATTGGTTCCTATATTGAGTATATCTAGGATATTATTATTTTAATGTCTTATATTGTAATTGGAATTCCTTTGAGGGGATGAGATGATCATTCTCTTTCTCTTGATGCTTTATGTGTGGTGATTTTTGGGTGTCTTACTGGGAATGTATATACTCACCCCTACGTGGGACCTACCTATACATGTCATCCCATATGCAGATGAAATTCCTTTTGATAGATTCATTGGTTTTCTAGAAGTAGGTGGAATATAGTTTATCTAGAAAATAAGTGGCCGATGTTTTATTTGATAACAGTCCCCTCCTTTTAAAAGGTTAGATTCTTTTGGTGGAATTGTATTTAAGCATTTAAAATTTCCTTTTCTTTTTACCTACTCTGATTTGGGATATATTTATATTCATGAATTTTTGTATTTATTATTTTTTATCTTTCAACATGGTGTTGGTGGTTAGAGATGTGTGTATGTTCATAGTTACCTTTGGGTAAGGCCTCCCATGTGTGTGATATGCCTACTCATCACTTGTCACTAGCACCTATGCTATTGAAGGTGGGATTGGGGTGCCTTACTCAACTTATAATTAGTGAGGAAGGAATTTGTATGCCGGGTTGTGATAGAATGGAATTAGAGTGGTTCATCTTAGGACCAGAGTCTAGATATTGTTGATATGTGAGTTTTTTTTTGGGAACTAGGGAAATAGTATTAAAGTTTATTGAGTTTGGATCTCAGGCCACGAAAAATAGTGTTAGTGAGGTATCTGATGTATATATTCACTAAGACTCTAATAACCCACTTTTTGTCTCAGTACGTGTAGGAATTAGTTTTAGTAAAACATTTGTACATTCATCACATAAGAATGGGTTGTGGTTTCCATGTCCTTCTTGAGTGAGCTCCCCAAATAAACTATTTCACCATGATATATCTTGATGTTTTCAAGACACCTTAATGATTAAGGCTAGATAGGATTACACATCAAGATCAGGAGGATGATCCTCCTATTTATGAGACTTCAGTTTGAGGACCAGTTGAAGATGTAGAACTCTAGGTGGTTCTCCATCCATACACCCACCCATTGAGTCGCATGTTTTACCATAAGTACTGGGAGATGATGTGCACATGATAAGTTCACTTAATTAGTTTCAAAGGTATATACCCCTTATATTTTTGGTAAATATGGACTCCCAGGAAGATGAATAATAACTTATGGTAGTTGGGTGAGGTTTTCATCATGTTAGGACCCATCCCGATCAAATGGTGGTATTATGAGTGAGACTTATCCATGTATCTAGAGAGAGAGATTGTGGAGTCTAGTGAATCTAATTCATGGAAATGTGACCTTTTCTTAGAATAATTTTGATAATCTCTTTAGAGATAATTTTTATCTAGCCACTTTTCAATAATTACATATCTAAGAGTTTATAAAGATTCAGCAAGACAACTTGGCAGTGGTAGAGTATTCTTTGAGGTTCACTAACAACTCACGATACTCCATTGATATGGTTTGATATGCATACATATATTATTGTAAAGTTGATAATGGACTTAACTAAGATATCTGTATAGAGTTATATCTCTCTGTATTCCTAATTATTCTTGAGTGTTGGAGTGTTCCTTAGTAGGGAGAGCCTTCTGGATGAGTAGTCACCCGAAGTTAGGGCTAAAAATTGGAACCCTAGAGTTGAGGCTTCTGTAGCTGGTAGTAGATGTCATATATAGGGATCCATGAAGGCTAAAAATTTCAAGATATAATCATAGGATGAAGGATATATAGTTAATGGATCTTTCTAGTTAGCTGAGGGAGAGACAATGTTTCTCTTATGGTGGTTAGGGACATATTGATCTAGATTATCTGACCCATCATACAACAGATAGGGAGATGGTTGACAGACTATAAAATTAGAGACAATGACTAGAGTATAGAGCTTTACTGAGTGAATGTTAGGGAATATTAGTTTGGAGATTAGTAGGAGTTGGATGATTATTTGATCTGTTTCCACCACCACCCAATGTGTTCCGTTCTAGACTCATGAAGCTAGTGGTTAGGGAAAGGGATAACTACAAACAGTAGAGATATGTATCCTAGAAACTCTAGGGATATTTCAAGGTACAATATATGTCTTATCTACTTTATCTATAGTATTAATAGACATGGACTTGATCCACTCTTTTCTATCCACAACCCTTGATCAATATTTAGATATTCTAGTTAAGCCTTTAGACTGACCTTGGAATTTAAAGAATACTAACAGAGGACATTCAATGATAATGAACTTCTCCTCACAGTTTATAGGAGAGTGATTCATAAGCGATCTTTTTATGGCATATATAAGGCTTTTTGGCATTATAGTAGGTATGAAATGACTATCCACAATTCCTGTATAGATAATCTATTTTATATAGATGATGTGGTGTTCCCACATTGATGGGATGATGGTTTCCTCCTTGAATGATAAGGAGACCCAGTCAGAGTAGGTTAAACTCACGAATAAAAGGATGAAACTGATTAATCATCAGTTGTGTTGTATTAACCTTGGAGTAATTGATATTTTGATATTTCCACTTTCAATAGAGGGGGAAGTGTATGAGGGAATCATTACTAAAGGCGTTATAGACTTACCACACCATCAAGAGAATGAATTATTAATCTACTTACACATAGTTGCTTCCTTGATATATCATCTATAATATCAGATGAATCACATGAATATTCATTAGTAAAAGGTATATTTGGAGGATTTATAGAGTAAGGGATTTGTCAGGTCCAATGTGTCACATTGAGCACCTACAGTTTTGTTAACCAAGAAGGTTGAAAAGAGCTTGAGGTTGAGTGTGGATTATTGTCACCTAAAGCATGTGATAATAAATAATAATATTCCAATACCAAGAATAAATGACCTCTTCGACCAGTTAAATAGGTGCGTAGTTTTTAAAGATTAATCTCAGGTCAGGTTATCACCAACTCTGAGTTCAAAACAAGGTTATGCCGAAGATGAAATTATGATGTTGGTACAATCATTATGAATACTTGGTTATTCCTTTCAACATGATAAACATCCCACGGTGTTCATTGGAATTATAAACTATATCATTCATCTGTAATTGGATTCTTCTTGGTAGTCTTCATTGATGAAATCCTAGTGTACTCAACATTTGAGGAAGATCATACGAGACACTTGAGGATGGTCATTGACATACTTTGAGGGCACTATATTTATGATAATCTCTCCAAGTGCTTATTGTAGATTTTATAGTGATTCCTTTGGAAATGGGAATGACCTTGTTTGTTTAAGGATCAAACATTCCAGTCAGTTTCTAATGGGTTTATTCGTAGAACCAGAAACATCCAATGATTCTATATCCATTTGGACCTACTTTCCAAAGATGGTGCTCATTAGTTGGGGATAGATGAGACTTAATAATTTTCATTGGTTGAGAGGATGGGAGGGAAGAATCATCACACCTTTTTGAGGGAAATCATTGTCTACTCCAGGACTGTCATTATAGATTTAAGTTATGTTCATGAATCCTTATTACACTACCAAGTATGAAAATGAGCTTTCCATAAGATCTGACAATCAATGATTAATATGTATGAGATTTAGAGAATCTTTTATATGTGTTTGAGGTTATTCATCGATAGAGAATCATATTTATTTTTTAGATATTCTTAGTCAATGGTATCCTTCAACACATTATATAATGATCTCTTGGTCATTATGATAACCATACTAGTTTTAAAGCCTGTCAGCGGGGCACTAGAAGTTTATTGTTATTCAGAAGGACATGGGGTATTTCAAAGTTGGGATCATACTCACAAATGGACTACCTATGTATCCTTGTTAGAAAAGGAATCAGAACCCATGTAGTTCAAGAATTATGATATAGTTTAATGTCATATGGGAAAGATGAGAATTAATGGGTGATGGGCTTAAACCTCAGAAAGAATTCCTACGTACTCTATTTTTAAGGTAGAGATCAAATTACACATAGTTCGGTTAGGAATTGTGGGGCTTACATATGATTAATGGCCCAAAGAGATGTGTCGTGGTTACTTGTACACTCTAAGAACACGTGAGTCATGCTCGGTGTGAGAAACAAGAGGTATCAGTAAACCTGACAATTTGTGCCATTAAAGATGTGGTCACAAGGAATGATATAGTGCTTATGTATGTATGATTACCCAAATAGAAAAAGACCAGGACTTAAATTAGAGAAGAAGCCTGGGAACAATGTCCATAAAGGTATATGTGCTTTATGGAGATTTGGATACTCTGACATTGGGCTTACTCCTGAGGAGGATTCCCAAATTAGGAGGGGACTTGTGATTGGGTTTTATTCCTGATAAGGAAGACCAAATAAAAAGAAGTTAAGACTAGTTAATAGAAATTATGACTAAGGATTACTCTTAAGGAGTATTCCTAGGTTAAGGGAATTAAGTAACATAGACCGGGACTTACTCCTGAAAAGGAGGCCCAGGTTAAGGAATTATGATTGGGACTTACTCCTCAGAAGGAGGCCCAAAATTAAGGGAACATGAAGACTGGGGATTACTCCTGAAAAGGAGGCCCATGTTAAAGATATTCTCATCTTAAAGGATGATGTTGAATGAATGAAATCTATAACCTTAATGAAATAAAGATATGTAAGTCATTGGGTTTTGAGAGATGTTCCACATAATTCATTTCAGATAAGGAATCCAACCAAGGAATCATGACATAAATGGATTTGAAGAGGATTATGAAGGCTAAATCTTGAAGAGGAGAGGAAGAAGACTCCTCGAGCACCGCAGAGGGAACCAAGGATAGATCCACACTGAGGAGGGGATGATGGCCGACACCGTAGTTACAAAAAACAGGGCACAATCTATGGACGATCATAGAGTACCACATGACTTCACACATAGCTATCCCAACTTTGTTCCACCCATTGCCTATAAATACCCAGCTTTCATCAAACCCAAAGGAAGGATACCCCAACCATTCACCTATGCAGCTCTCAAATCGTGAAGCACCTTCTTCTCTGCAAAACCATTAGAAAAATAAACTCTTCATGGTACAAGAGAATTATGACGTACCTTTCCCTTAGCTAAAATACAATCCATATTCAAGAAGGGATTCCATTCATGGAGCCCACATGCCAACACAAATGAATAATATCCCTATGGGGACTCAGGTCTTCAAAAATCACTCATGATTCATGAAGTACCTCCCATGAAAATGTGAACCACATGATAAGGTAGGGTAACTGTTCTTCACAAAGCAAATTGCTTCTTAGTGATATGCTTTGAAAGATACCCTTGATTCGTGAAGTCTTACTCTAAAAAAGGATTTTGACTTCGTGAATCACCCTTCATAAGCTCCTATACCATATTCCCAATCTAGGCCACTCCACTTCATGATGCATACCCCTTTGTGAAGTCCCTCTCCTATGTAGAGCACTATAGCTTCACAAGGTCATTTCTTGTGAACCCATTTCCATTTCAAACCCTTCTCCAGTATGACCCTCCATGTTTAGATGAAGTGATTTCATTGTCCCTTGGGTGGTTCTTCATGTTTCATTGATTATCCTCACGATTCTTCGCATAGGCATGCTAACAACTATTGCTTCTTCACATATACATGATAACGTGTGACCCTCAGTGGATCACTCCACAACACCCCCTCACCACAGAATTACTGATTGCTTCCCTTCCCTAAGAGTTGGTGGGTATCATTTATCTGTGTCCTAGGGATGTGGACTGTACCCACCTTGTCGGAGTTGTAGGACATTAAACTACCAAGCACCATCGTCCTTGACACATGAAATTAAACTATGTCCTCGTCTGTACATTATGCATGGGGTTACCCACCTTATAAATTCTCCATGCCTTCTCATATCCACGTAAGTGAAATATTCCTCACATGGAATGTGATCCTTTTTATTGGAGTGGCATCTATCCATGTGGAAGGGAAACCATCTTGGTGTAAGACCCAACCTTTCTTGCGGGAGGTAGCAACCCTGCTCCTATTCTATGATTTAGTTCCAAATACAAGAAAAGGGATGGGCACCAGGACTGTTTATTTCATATGTTAACTCAGTGCTTGTAAGAAGCCCCTAGGCTATTGGATGTGGGCTTGGGAGTTCAGACTCATCTTATCACTGGAAAAGTGTGTAATAGTGGGTTGGGTCATGTTTGATAACATCTCTTCTAAAAAAATACAATATGAGAAAATCCTTTTTATTTTCATTACATCCCAAAGATAAGAAAATATTTTCAAGATACTTAATCCATGGGTTATCTTCCAATGGATTAGAAGTTCCATTAAAATATATAGGATTATATTTGATGAATTGATCTAACATAGGCAAATCACACTTTGGAATAACAGATTTCTCAATACATGAAATATTTATCAGCAAAACTAGAGTAATATTCCCTATGGTGTCTATTTCCACTTAGTTCCAATACTAATTGTATAGGCTTACTCAATAGGAAAATCCCTAAATTGTATGTGGGTTTTTATTTCATTTTATCAATTATTCCCCATCACTAAATATTGGAAAACACAAAGTTATCTCATAATCATCCTGAAAATTGAGCAGAAAAATAAAAAACTATATAATGGTAGAAGTTCTCAAAGACTATAAGGGATTATCATTATTCTAAGGTTAGCTATGTTTATTTAAAATTTAATTTTCAAGGATCGTATTAAATTTTCTCTAATACTAACTAGAACAACCATGACTCCAGTAACAAATATCTAGTGTTTACATTACCAGTTTGGCGTATGAAAAAATGAATCACATCACCAAGGATTGGTCTATTTAGTGGTCTCTAAGAACATGATACAAACCAAATTCCCATAATAAAATGGATATATAATAAAAATAATAACATAAGAAACATTTTAACATCCTTTATATTATACTTATAATCCTTCTTCATATACTAGGGAAAATTAAATAAATAAAGGGTTTGCTCAGATGCTCAGTAAAGGGTTATATACAATGGAAGCTATCATGAGTAAATATGTCATAATCAATATTTCAATGTAAATAATGAAAAATACATATCATTTAATCAATAAATTAATCATGAAATACATCCAAGGATAATATCAACGTAGAAATGTCATGGATAATAAAAATTGAATTCTCAATGAAGTAAATACTTATTATGGGATGTCATGATCTCAGAAATGTTTAAATATTTACCATAAATGCATTTTTCTAAGACAGTTTAATTTATGGGTTGTTGTACACCAAAAACCCATTTAATAAATTTGGTCAACCAATTTGTATTTTGAGACCTATCGATGCATCTAGGGGATATGTATTTATGGTTCCCACCCATCAATTTTTGTCCAATGCACTCCTAGTATATTGAATAATAAATTTAATTCAAAAAAATTATACCTTATCAAAATATATTTTTATTCAATAAATGATTCAAAACAAAAAGTGTTCCCCATTCAGTCAAATATCTTTCATACTAAAACACTATATGTATAAATGATATATGGTTTAGGAAATAAGCATGTCTATGATAAAATGAATATGGATATTCAAGAGTAATTTCATTTCTAATTAAATATGATAAAAAGAAAGTGAATGTTTTAATAAAAATTTAATGAACACAAAATTAATAAGAGATAAAATATGATGATCAATTCATCAGAAATATTTTTTTTGTAATAAATTCAAGTCTTTGATTGAATAAAAGAAAATTAAATAAAAGCATTTAAAAAAGTTTACATTAAAGAGTTTTATTTTTCAAACCATTTAAAAATTTTACATGAATCAAAATATCATAAAATGGTTATGGTGGTGGTAAAATCTATTAATTTCTTATATGTTAAAAATAAAACATTTCATTTGAATTTTTATAAAGAATGTTTAAAATGAATCATTCAATGAAATTTAAAATATACATTCAAAAACCTATTGAAAATTAAAAGATATATTAAATATTATTATTACATCATTTGAAAAAAATTAAAATGTTCTTTTGAATAAAATTTTGAAAAATATAGACATAAAATAAAAATATACCTGATCAAAAGAGAAATAAGACCACATTTTCTTTTAAAAATTAATTTATTTGATTCAAGTTCCAAAGAGAGGAGGAGTTAGAAGAAAACATACAAACTACTTAAATATTCATATTATAAGAAAATATATCGATTTTATAAATTATATATTATAATATTCCTTCATTGAGAGTAAGTGAAATCCCCAAGAATGAGATCGTAAAATAAATTCTTACCATTTTGGTAACTGTTAAACTGTAACCCCTTGAAAGAGTAAAATTAAATTGAAACATTAATCATCATTAAAAAATATATAATCATCCTAAATATTTAAAAGGGGATGTATATACAATATATAAAGATAAATA
This sequence comes from Viscum album, assembly GCA_963277665.1. Lineage (NCBI taxonomy): Eukaryota > Viridiplantae > Streptophyta > Magnoliopsida > Santalales > Viscaceae > Viscum > Viscum album. The sequence continues at coordinate 886,394,701 of OY728125.1, forward strand.
GGTATATAATTAAAAATATGTCTCAATGGAGTGGAAACTGAGTTGAAAATCCCTTACCCCATGTTTGAATTTACTCTTATGTTCATTTAACCACCTGTATAATAACTTTTTATTTATTTTAAATAAATAAAAAACCATAAAAATATATATAATATCATATATGATCCTTTTATGATATATTTTTACTAGTTTGGTAATAATACTTTATTTATATCATTATTTTAGGTGTAAACTCCTTTATTTTTATAGGGATTTTGGTTTGGTAGTTCCAATCCTTGTACGTTTATTATGATCCCATAATATCTGAAATTTTAATTATGATATAAACATAATAAAAATATATTTATTCATTATATATTTATTTATAGTTATCCATACAAGGTAGAGATACAAAAATGGATTACACCATTCATGGAGACGGTAGACTGTACGTACACATGCACTCTGTTTTAACATTTTGATGCATAGAAAAAAGAAAATTAAATAAGTATGAACCTTTATAGAAGAATTATTATACCATATATATCATATATATTCAATAAATAAATATTTATTTCCTTCCATGTAAAATAGAAATGAAAAATGAATCACATTGATTTGTGGAGGTGGTAGTCCACACGTATGCACGAGTAATGTTTTTATTTTCAAATGGATCAAAAGGTATGGAGGTAGATATGATATTATAATTTAGAATAAAAATTATGTGATAAATATCATATAATTTTATTATTTGTATATTTTTAACCTTACAATTAATGTCGAGATGAAAAATGAATTACACTACTACATGGAGACAAAAAGCCGTATGTATGAATAAGTGATGTTTTAGCATTGCAAAAGATAGAAAAGGGATGAAAAAAAGTTGTACCATAATAATAATAAATTATTTTTATATTTATGATATTGGAGTTATTATTTTAGTATGTATACATTAAATTTATATGATGTAGAAGAAGAAATAAAGTTGAAAGAGTTGGTAAAGTTGATTACCTCTTCTTCAATAGTCTTCATTTGGATCCCTTATCAAGGACCATTGGAATGGTATTCAACTAATAACATAGCCTATATTTCATGAATATTGATGTTTATAAGAGAATTATATTTTTCTTGGTCAATCTAGGTAGACCAAAGTGGTGTAAATAAAAGAGAGAAGGGGTGTCATATTATCATTGAGGCGAGTGACACACTTGTATTTTTTAATGTTTGAAAATATTATTAAGTAAATTTATTAAAACAATGGATAAAAAATGACTCATATTAAATTTTTATTTGGTAAAGGTTTAAATTAAATCAATAAATAAGGTTTAAGCACGTGCTTAGTCATTTTATCCCTTATATTTTGGTTTAACAAAATTTTTAAACAGTATCAACCTTAATCATAGTAAAAACATTTCAATAATAATGAGTTATAAATTTACATAGAAGAAAATAATTTTTTCATACATGAAAAATAAAATATATTTTTACCATTTACTATATTACTTATCCTATTGTAATATTTTTATGATTTTTAAATAATTTATTTAAATATTATATTTCATAAAATATCATTATTTTCATTTTTCGCACTATTCATTTAATTTAACTTTGAATACATCAATAAAAACATGAAATTTTAATATAAACCTTTCACACACCCTTAATATGTTATATTTTTCTATATAATTCATGTATTACTACAACTCACACAAAAAATATTACTTTTAGAGTTTTTAAAATCATTTACATGATTTTTCTACAGCTTGCACAAGCTTTGTGATGACGTTGTGTAAGAACTTAGGGTAATTATTTAATCAATAGAAATTAAAAATAAATTATCTTGGTAAAAAAATAATAAATATTAAAATTAAATTTTAGATCTAAAATTTTCATAATTTTATCCTTATTTACAAATTTTTTGTGATGTTAAAGTGGAGAGTGGCATTTTGAAATTTTCTTTACTATAAATAACATTAACAAAATTAAATGGATTAAAAATTAAATTTATTAATTTTTTTGAGTGTTATAGTTGAATCGATGACATAAAATTTAATAAATTCATGTTTTGGTTAAATGTTTAGTGCCTTATTATATAATATTTAACTATAATTACACGATTAAGCCCTTATTGAAGTGATAAATTGTAAAATAGTTACTCTTCATAATGCCTAAACATAAAAGGAACATATTTACTAAATTTGAACCTATGAATTACAAATATTCCATTAATTTTATAAAATTTAATTCATATTTTTTGGGGAAATAAATTTAAAAATAAACCCACAAAATGCGGCGAAAAACTCTTTTTCTAGAAAATTGCATTTTAAATCCCAAAAAATGACTTATATAAAAATAAGATAAAATTATGATTCTAATGTAAACCAAATGGATATTATACCAGTTTAATTAAAAATCCAAAATATAATTCAGATTTTAAATTTATTTATTTAAATAATAGAAATAAAAACATTACAAAAATCATTATTTTTTCATTATTCACTGAAAAATAAATATTTTAAGAAAAATACCAAAAAAGAATACTTAAGCTAGTATCAAAATGATTATTTAAAAAAGAATAATAATATTTCATAATAATATTTTACAATAATATTTTATAAAAATATTTCATAAAAATATTTCAATAGGTTGTCACAGTTTGTTAAAATTTTATGTTGCGTGTAAGAAAAGATATCAAAGAAATTATATTTTTTAAGTGGAATAAATCATAAAACATCAGGGGTGTTATAATACCCCTTATAAATTATTAAGTACTATTATATTTTTATTGAATACTTCTCTATGTAGTTCTCATTTATTTATTTGATATTTTCTTTCCATAATATATGACCAGTAAGATCCGGGGGTTTCCTATATGGTACATATCTTTTAAATTTCAGTTTAAATGCTTTGTTTTGACCAACTGTATATTCATAATGAGGTCATGAGAGTTGGGGGGGGGGGTGTTCAGGGATCGTTCAGAGCCAGATGCCTGATTTTTGGAAAAGGAAGCTTGGCTGCAATGTTATTAAAAACCATGTGACCCAAGAAACATGGTTTGAGGAAACATGTAGTGTGTTTTATAAGGTAGCAGGGGGCACATGATTCTCCCTAACCATGAAACTTGGGCCAAACACTCTTGCATGGACACCTAAAATTTTATTAGAGGCCAAATGTATCATCAATGAACATTTTTACTTACTTTACACCATGATTATGTGAGGGATGGCAGAGGACAAAGGCATATGTCACTATTTGTGCATAGTTTTCTAGGCCTTGTGCATGAAACGTGTGGGCGTACCGATTGAGGTATCAAGGGGGTAAACAATTGATGCATAGTTTAGTCAACCTTGCAACCATTTTAAAAGTGGAAAATTTCCATTTTGACCATAAATTATTAAATTAATTAACCCTCCTCCTTAATTAATTATTTCCTCTGTGGATACTCCTTCCCCCTATTAGAGAGTTTCTTAAAACCTAACATGGGATTTGATATAATTCCTCCCTCTGAAATCCAAATAAAGATATTTATGTATAATTGGATCAGTTTTGGTGATTTATTCATCTACATTGATCTTTCATTTTTTTTCGTATTGAAGGAGTTATTTTAGTTCTAGGTAATGTGCCCTGTAACACCCCGAGATTTTATGAAAAATATTCTTTATAATTTCATTAATGTCTTGTGTTTTATGCTACACCAAAATAAGCTTTCACAACATTCATCCTTGACTTGCCTTGCATTACACGCAATCACGACGTTCCTCTATAGCATGTGTAGTACGCAATACCGAGTTTCACTAAACAACAATATGCTATTAAAATATTATTAAAAAAAGCCGTTATGAATAGTAATAACCACTTTTTGAAAATTTTTAAATTTTATTTTCAAAATGGACTTCATTTTTGGATTCAGAATATCGAAATTAGCTTAGGATGAAATTTTGGTACTTTTCGGATAACTTTCATTTTCTGATGAATAGTGAAAATTACTAAATTTTAATTAAAAACAACCTTTTTAATAGAATTAATTAATAGTGATAAATTGTTAATTTGAGTGGTTTTAAAGTATATTTGGAATATATTTTTACAATTTAAGACAATTTTGGTTATTGGATGTAATTTCACATTTAAACCAGACATAAACAACTGTCAATCTTTTGATAGTTATTATCTCTTAAGAACATGCTATTTGTTTTGACGATGAGAATTAATTTTTAAATTAATTAATGCAACTGATATGTTTTTAATTTGTTAAAATAGACATCATTTTTGAATTCATAATATGAAATATATATTATGCCTATTTTTTGGTATTTTTCTGGAAACTTTCATTTTTTTGATGAATAGTGAAACCACTAAGTGGTAGTTAAAAAAAATGATTTTTTCATAAAAATTAATTTTACCACTTATGTGAGTTGAATTTCAAAAATCCAAGAGACACGGTTGATGTCAGTAAGTAAAATGTGGTTCAATGAGATGAAAATAATTTTTGGTGAATAATAACTTTTTACTTTTTTTTACCACGGTTAAAAGTAAATAGGGTAATTACGGGTAAAAATGATATTATTATTACTATAACACATATCCTAATTCTATTGGATAAGTGTAATTCGACCAGTAACAACCTTAGGAATACAATATTACCATTTAGGCCCACTTGGATTAGATTAGAACATTTATTATTAATTTATTTAAAGAAGGGTTAAAATAGTTAAAATCAAAGATTAATAAGAAAATCATTTTTAATATAGGGTTATACATAAGATAAATTCGACTATAAATATTCATTATAAATATAAAAATATTTCATACATAATGGTATTTTATTTGTAATTTTTAAAAATTAAATAATTTAATTTATTTTTGACACAAAGATGATGCAGTAATTATCTTTTTAATGAAATATTGACATAATTGATGTTATAAATACCAAAATAAATGTAATTTGAGACTTTTAATGAATTAAACTAATTTTCTAGGTTAATATGACATGTTAGTATTGGTTTAATTACCTTTTTTGAACTAATCATTCTGTTATGAATTTCAAAAAAATCAATTACTAAATAGTGTCAAAATTGACATAAAATAGTTTTTAAAACAAATATTATATTATTATTTATTATTTTATTCCTAAAAATCTAAGGTTCGGCCACATGACTTAGATAAGTTTATATATATTAATAATAAACTACTTGGGGTTCTTTTGGCTTGTTATAGTATGTTTATTAACCTTATAGTATAAGAACACAAGAAGACACGGTAAAAGTAAACTTATTTAACTTAATGTTAAATCTAAATGATAAGGTTAAAATAGGAACCTAAACTTGTCTAAATTCTATTGGATGAGAGGCGTTCGACCCATACCAACCTTAGATTCTAAATAAATCAATTTTTAGATATTTAAAACTGAATTTGGCTTTATAATAAAATAATAGTTTTAGTTATTCCAAAGGTGCCCCTCTCCTCCCTTATAAAAGGGAACCTCATCCCTCTCTTCCTCACACCACTTTGAGCCTTCAAGCTCAGCCAACCCCTGCCAAATTATCTTATCCACTTCCCTAGAAACATCCTAGAGGTCCTGGTCTTCTTCAAAGACCAATTGTAGTTCCCTAAGAGGAGGACTCAAAGAGGCGCTTCAAAGAAGAGGTAATGTCCGTTACCGATTCTTTCAACTTTATTTCTTCCTCCACTTCTTCTTCTTAGGTTGTTTCATTATGAAGTAATAAAATCAGTATAAAAAATATACCGATATGTTATTATAATTATTAAACAACCCTATTTCACCATCTATCGATCCTATGGAAAACGAAATCACCGCGCGTGCGTACGTACAGAATACCGTCTCCACGCCATGGTGTAATCTATTTTCCACCACCACATTACTTGGATGGGTATAATGGTGTAAATAATGACTATTATAAAGTGATATTGATTCTGAAATATTATACATACACTACAATACAATTCCATGATCATGAGAACGATATCATCGCTCGTGCGTACGTACTGACTACCGTCTCCACGACGTGATGAGATTCACTCTCCATGTTAACCATTCATGAATGATTATAAAGTATATATAATGAATAATAATGAAATATGTGACATAATAATGATACTGGATTTATATATATATATTTATATATATATATGTATTTCATTTACATAATTCCATTCAATTCAAAAGGGAAACGAAAACAAGGTTCATGCGTACGTACGGCCTACCGTGTCCATGAACGGTGTATTTCATTCCTTTTTATCGATCTATAATATATATGTATATGATGAATATATATTATATATAAATCATTTTTACATTCAGGAATTATTTAAATCATGATATAAGTAATAATATCAAGAACGACAAGTCGAAACACATACGATAAATGAAATGATTTTACCCAAAACGCTGCTTTAACAAGGAATTTACAAAAGAATGGGTAATATAAAGTCATAAGTGAAACATATATGATATCATAAAAATGAATATGATTCTGGAATAAGTCAATAACATTATTTAAATCATTATACAGGAGGTTCGGACACTTACGAAGAAAATCGGACCTAAGGTAAGGGATAATTTTGCAAATCTCATTTTTTATCCGAGATTTATTATTCGTAAGTATTTACTGGGGTTATATTTATCACCAATGTCCAGATTTTATAAAAATGTTTTCAAGAATTTTTAAATTCCTTTTTACCCATTTTGACTTTTACTACATGGTATGTAAGGAATATTTCTTTTGTTTACGTTATGGGGAATTTTTTTTTGACTTTTCTGGCAAAAGTACGAGATGAATGTTTTTTTAACTTATACAGAACGAAAGGATTTTTACAGTTTTATAAAGCCTTATTTTCATGAAGCTTACTCCAAAAGATTTCATGACTATTTTTAACAAAAACATTTTCTTCTAAAATTTCATGACATTTTGTGAAAAGAAAATGATTTTGAAGAAAAAAGGATATTTTCCTCAAGAATTCATTTCAAGTGTTTTATCTAAACCATTTTCATCTAAGATGACATTATTTTACGTGTGTATGTTTCAAGTATCATGTCTCTATGATTTACACAGTTTCACTTTTCTTATTATGAAATTATATCCACTTCTTTTATATGGATTATGTGATGATGGGATGATGTTTATGAAACCCATTTTATTTATTGGGTTATTATGAATGTTGTTTGTTTATTTTGTGGCACAAGTAAGAATGATTTCATTACGAGATGGGTGGGACCTATATCTCCCTCCAATTCATTGGGTAAAAATTTTATATCTCATGAGATAGATATGGCTGGAATGGTAAGTTAATCCGGTTCAGTGTTACAGGACTGAAACGAGGAGTGAACTTGATTCAGAATGGAACTTTGTCCACTAAGATGGTCTTGGAAGCAATGCCTTGGCTACTATGGAAATCATTACATGTGCTTAATGGATGCCACAATTACATGTTTTATTCCCATGCTATTTTATCATGGTTTATGTTCCATTATGATCTATGCCTTATGTACTTCCATGTTTTATGTCGTTGTTCAAGATTTTGATGTTTAAACATTTTGTTCATGTTTTTAAGTTCAAATGTATATGGTATGTTTTATTTTATCCATGGTTACCCTTACTGAGCATTTGAGCTCACCCTTTTTATGTTTTATTTTCCCCCAGGATCAAAAGAATGGTTTTAGGTAAGGAAACAAAAAGTGAAAAATCATTATGGGAGATTTTGAAGATCTTTCACCACGATTAGAAGATTACGTTCTATGTTTCCGAAGACTCTAAACTATTACGGTTCTTGTGTGTCTATTTTTGTTATGTATTAAGTATTCTGAAAAATTAATGCAATGTCCATGTACGTTAAGCTTCGGGTCTCTACAGTTGGTATCAGAGGCAAAGGAGGTAGGAATGTATCCGATCCTTGGGAACTCTCACATGTGAGCGTTGGACGAAGCATGGCTCTCCACCCAAGGGCTTCATGAGGAAATGGCTGCCACTGGGGATGGTGGTGTGTCCCGCCCAGGGGGTGTAGCCACACATGGAGTGCCCTGATAGGTATCAATTATAGTCCACTGGAAGTAATTCTAGACCGCTACAGTTGGTATCAGAGGAAAGGTTTAGTCAACCTTTAGAAACTAGGATGCGAAAATGTTAGTGAGATCCCTGGAGATATTTCTAAGGTATGTATAGGGATGTCCCTAAGGATAAGTATATGTATAGGATATGGTCCTAGAACTACGGTAATGATCTTAGAATTTAACCTAAGATGTTAGATATTGAGGGTACTCCCCATTTACTATGTTGTTTTCCCAAGCATGATTTTTTCCTCTCACACTATTCTTTTTGGGTTTTAGAAAATGGCTGGAAACAGGAAGATTCATGATAATGGAGGATATGACGGACAATGGAATGATATTCTTCATGAGAAACCAAATGAAACGGGATTTGAAGTCCAAACATCGTTATTATGCCTAATCAGAAATCTCATAATATGATCAATAATCTCAACTTTGGTAAGTTTCCTGACTCAGATAATAAGGGAAAGATAGAGTTTCATGATGATCATAGAGGAAAGAAAGTTCAATTTCCCTCATGTAAATCATGTGGGAAGAGGCATCTAGGAGATTGTTTCAAGGGAACTTGAAAATGCTTTGGGTGTGGAAAAGAAGGACACAAAGCCAGTAAGTGCAAAGGAAAAGGATTAGTTAACACAATGGATGAGGATAATGGTATTTCTACGACATCAACAATGGTTAAATGTTTTAAATGTGGAATGTACGGGCATTATGCAAACCAATTCCCTAAGGGAAAGTCTCATTAAGAGAATCAGTACGGCCGTAAGGGTAGTATTTATGTTGATGATGATGAAGAGACTATAAATGATATGTTAGATGAAAGAATAGTTGAAGCTCAGTCAATGGTTTAAGGAGGTAGTGGAATGATTACATGTTTATCAAGTGTAATGTTGTATAAGTAATATCATGGTACTATGGAATAAAGAGACATCTTAGGATTGTTAGACTATTGTCTTTCCTTGAGTTTTGAAAGTGTATGATTAATGGTACCAGTATCCATGAAAGGTTATTCAGATATTTTTAGAATGTAGATGATATGCGCATAATGAAGGGATAAGTAGAAAATTAAATGTTTGATAGTATTCATGAGCTCATGACTGATATAAGGAGAAGGTTATATCATGGTTTGAGTATATAGAATTTTTGGATTTTGGTATGTCAAAAGAGTTAACTTTTGAATACATTCATGTTTTCACTATAGTTCAACTAATGGGTATTCATTTTTCAAGAGAATACATAATTAAGGTATTCACATGTTTTTAATTTGACCAACAAGATATATCTTATGATATATGTGGGATAAATGATGGCATTCACGTGATTGTTATGTGACATTTCAAGTAATCATTTTTATACTATGATCATGGACCGAAGTATTTTGGATAAGCCTAAAGATTGGGATGAATTATGTTGGACATAAGTTAGTATTGTTTAAGGATAAAAGTTTTTTCGATATTATTTATGGGATGTTATAGTAATTTAGTTTTAGAAAAAGGACAACCAGCAAGATGGGCGGCAGCTTATCACGTCGGACAAGGCTGTGTCAATCGAACCCACAACCGAAGTGTGACTGGCCTTTATCGCCTACCACTGGCCTACAGGAAGTCCCTGGTTAGTAGAAACTAGTTTTATTTTATTACGTGGTATGATATATGAAGTATAAGTTCATTTTTGGAATCATATATGATTAATATCACTATAGATGGACTTATGTATTTTTTTTGATAACTTTTCTAACCTTTTGTTTGAGACAAATGGAATGACCAATCATTCTATCACATGATATATTAAAACTTCATGAATAACAAATTCAACTTTATTTCTTTAAGAGATGAAGTGGAAATTGTTCAAAGCACGAACAACGGTGAGATTGTTCCAAAATAAAGTAAGTATTTATTCTAATTCAAAATCTTCAACATTAGGGAAATGATCTTGAAAACCAAAAAAATGTTGTCCTAGTGCCCTTATATCCGATGAATCAGATGATACCCTATATCATCACAAATTTATGGCTTTGTGATTTCTGTCTTTTCCATAGCCATGTTCTCTACCACTCTCCATCAGAACATGATGATTAGATTTCTCTCCCATATCAATATTTTCACCTATGTGGAAACCCAGTGATTAGATTATTTGGGTAACTGTTACGTTTCATACTTTTGTTTTTAAAGATTGGTTTTGGTATTCCTTTTTATGATGTGGGTTTCTATTAAAGAAACTATCGAGTAGTAAACCATTTATAATTCCGAAAAATTTCGAGGGAGAAATTCATTTTAAGGGGGGTAGAATGTAACACCCCGAGATTTTATGAAAAATATTCGTTTTAATTTCATTAATGACTTGTGTTGTACGCTACACCAAAAGAATCTTGCACAACATGCATCCTTGACTTGCCTTGCATTACACACAATCACGACGTTCCTCGATATCGTGTGTAGTACGTAATACCGAGTTTCACTAAACAACGATATGCTATTAAAATATTATTAAAACTAGCCATTATGAATAGTAATAACCACTTTTTGAAATTTTGTAAATTTTATTTCCAAAATGGACTTCATTTTTGGATTTGGAATATCGAAATTAGCATAGGGTGAAATTTTGGTACTTTTTGGATAACTTTCATTTTCTGATGAATAGTGAAAATTACAAAATTTTAATTAAAAAGAACCTTTTTAATAGAAATAATTAATAGTGATAAATTATTAATTTGAGTGGTTTTAAAGTATATTTGGAATATATTTTTACAATTTAATATAATGTTGGTTATTGGATGTAATTTTACATTAAAACTAGACATAAACAACTGTCAATCTTTTGATAGTTATTATCTCTGAAGAACACGCTATTTGTTTTGACGATGGGAATTAATTTTTAAATTAATTAATGAAACTGATCTGTTTTGAATTTGTTAAAATAGACATCATTTTTGAATTCATAATAACAAATATATCTTAGGCCTAATTTTTGGTATTTTTCTAGAAACTTTCATTTTTTTGATGAATAGTGAAACCACTAAGTGGTAGTTAAAAAAATGAATTTTTCATAAAACTTAATTTTACCACTTCTATGAGTGGAATTTCAAAAATCCGAGAGACACAGTTGATGTCAGTAAGTAAAATGTGGTTCAATGAGATGAAAATAATTTTTGGTGAATAGTAACATTTTACTTTTTTTACCATGGTTAAAAGTAAATAGGGTAATTAAGGGTAAAAATGATATTATTATTACCCTAACACATGTAATAATTCTATTGGATAAGTTTAATTCGACCAAAAACAACCTTAGGAATATAATATGACCATTTAGGTCCACTTGGATTAGATTAGGACATTTATTATTAATTTATTTAAAGAAGGGTTAAAATAGTTAAAATCGAAGTTTAATAAGAAAATCATTATTAATATAGGGTTATAAATAAGATAAATTCGACTATAAATATTCAATAGAAATATAAAGAGATTTCATACATAATGGTATTTTATTTGTAATTTTTAGACATTAAATAATTTAATTTATTTATGACACAAAGATGATGCAGTAATTATCTTATTAATGAAATATTGACATAACCGATGTTATAAATACCAAAATAAATGTAATTTGAGACTATTTATGAATTACAATAATTTTATAGGTCAATATGACATGTTATTATTGATTTAATTAACTTTTTTTGAACTAATCATTCTGTAATGATTTTCACAAAAATCAATTACTAAATAGTGTCAAAATTGACATAAAATAGTTTTTAAAACAAAAATTATATTATTAATTGTTATTTTATTCCTCAAAATCTAAGGTTCAGCCAAATGACTTAGATAAGGTTATATATATTAATAATAAACAACTTGGGGATCTTTTGGCTTGTTATAGTAAGTTTATTATCCTTATAGTATAAGAACACAAGAAGAAACGATAAAGGTAAAATTATTTAACTTAATGTTAAATCTAAATGATAAGGTTAACATAGGAACCTAAACTTGTCTAAATTCTATTGGATGAGATGATTTCCACCCATACCCACCTTATAGTTGAAATAAATCAATTTGGAGCTATTTAAAACCGACTTTGTCTTTATAATAAAATAATATTTTTAGTTATTTCAAAGGTGCCCCTCTCGTCCCTTATAAAAGGGAACCTCCTCCCTCTCTTCCTCACACCACTTTGAGCCTTCCAGCTCGGCCAACCCCTACCAAATTCTCTTCTCCACTTCCCTAGAAACATATTATAGGTCCTGGTCTTCTTCAAATACCAATTTTATTGCCCTAAGAAGAGGACTCAAAGAGGCGCTTCAAAGAAGAGGTAATGTCTATTACCGATTCTTTCAACTTTATTTCTTCTTCCACTTCTTCTTCTTTGGTTGTTTCATTATGAAGTAATAACATCAGTATCACTCATATAATGATATGTTATTATAAGTATGAAACAACCCTATTTCACCATCTATCCATCCTACGGAAAATGAAATCACCGCGCGTGCGTACGTACGGAATACCGTCTCCACGCCGTGGTGTAATCTATTTTCCACCACCACCTTACTTGGATGGTTATAATGGTGTAAATAATGACTATATATGACTATTATAAATTGATATTGATTCTAAAATAGTATACATACACTCCAATACAATTCCACGATCATGAGAACGATATCATCGCTCGTGCGTACGTACGGACTACCATCTCCACGACGTGATGAGATTCACTCTCCATGTTAACCATTCATGAATGATTATAAAGTATATATAATGAATAATAATGAAATATATGACATAATAATGATACTGGATTTATGTATATATATATATATATATGTATGTCATTTACTTAATTCCATTCAATTCAAAAGGGAAACGAAAACAACGTTCATGTGTACGTATGACCTACTGTCTCCATGAATGGTGTATTTCATTCCTTTTTATCGATCTATAATATATATGTATATGATGAATATATATTATATATAAATCATTTTTTACATTCTGGAATTATTTAAATCATGATATAAGTAATAATATCAAGAACGAAAAGTCGAAACACATATGATAAATGAAACGATTTTACCCAAAATGCTGCTTTAACATGGAATTTAAAAAAGAACAGGTAATATAAAGTCATAAGTGAAACATATATGATATAATAACATTGAATATGATTCTGGAATAAGTCAATAACATTATTTAAATCATTATACAGGAGGTTCGGACACTTACGAAGCAAATCGGACCTAAGGTAAGGGATAATTTTGCAAATCTCATTTTTATCCGAGATTGCTTATTTGTAAGTATTTACGGGGGTTATATTTATCATCCATGTCCAAATTTTATAATTTTTTTTCATGAATGTTTAAAGTCCTTTTACCCATTTTGACTTTTACTACATGGTATGTAAGGAATCTTTCTTTTGTTTACGTTACGAGGTACTTTTTTTGATGTTTCCGGCAAAAGTATGAGAAGAATGTTTTTTTAACTTATACGACACGAAAGGATTTTTACAGTTTTATAAAGCCTTATTTTCATGAATATTCCTCCAAAATATTTCCTGACTATTTTCAACAAAAATCTTTTCTTCTAAAATTTCATGACATTTTGTGAAAAGAAAATGATTTTGAAGAAAAAAGGATATTTTCCTCAAGAATTCATTTCAAGTGTTTTATCAAAACCATTTTCATCTAAGATGACATTATTTTACTTGTGTATGTTTCAAGTATCATGTCTCTATGGTTTACATGGTTTCACTTTTCTTATTATGAAATGATATCCACTCATTTTATATGGATTATATGATGATGGGATGATGTTTATGAAACCAATTTTATTTATTGGGTTATTATGAATGATGTATGTTTATTTTGTGGCACAAGTAAGAATGATTTCATTATGAGATGGGTGGGACCTATATCTCCCTCCAATTCATTGGGTAACGATTTTATATCTAATGAGATAGGCATGGCTGGAATGGTAAGTTAATCCGGTTCAGTGTTACAGGACTGAAACGAGGAGTGAACTCGATTCAGAATGGGACTTTGTCCACTATGATGGTTTTGGCAGCAATGCCTTGGCTACTATGGAAATCATTACATGTGCTTAATGGATGCCACAATTACATGTTTTATTCCCATTCTATTTTATCATGGTTTATGTTCCATTATGATCTATGCCTTATGTACTTCCATGTTTTATGTCGTTGTTCAAGATTTTGATGTTTAAACATTTTGTTCATGTTTTTAAGTTCAAATGTATATGGTATGTTTTATTTTATCCATGGTTACCCTTACTGAGCATTTGAGCTCACCCTTTTTATGTTTTATTTTCCCCCAGGATCAAAAGAATGGTTTTAGGTAAGGAAACAAAAAGTGGAAAATCATTATGGGAGATTTTGAATATCTTTCACCACGATTAGAAGATTACGTTCTATGTTTCCGAAGACTCTAAACTATTACGGTCCTTGTGTGTCTATTTTTGTTATGTATTAAGTATTCTGCAAAATTAATGCAATGTCCATGTACGTTAAGCTTCGGGTCTCTACAGTTGGTATCAGAGGCAAAGGAGGTAGGAATGTATCCGATCCTTGGGAACTCTCACATGTGAGCGTTGGACGAAGCACGACTCTCCGGCCAAGGGCTTCATGAGGAAATGGCTGCCACTAGGGATGGTGGTGTGTCCTGCCCAGGGGGTGTAGCCGCCCATGGAGTGCCCTGATAGGTATCAATTGTAGTCCACTGGAAGTAATTCCAGACCGATACAGTTGGTATCGGAGGAAATGTTTAGTCAACCTTTGGAACCTAGGATGCGAAAATGTTAGTGAGATCCCTAGAGATATTTCTAAGGTATGTCTAGGGATGTCCCTAAGGATAAGTATACGTATAGGATATGGTCCTAGAACTATGGTAATGATCTTAGAATTTAACCTAAGAAGTTATATATTGATGGTACTCCCCATTTACTATGTTATTTTCCCAAGCATGATTTTTTCCTCTCACACTATTCTTTTTGGGTTTTAGAAAATGGCTGGAAACAGGAAGATTCATGATAATGGAGGATATAATGGACAATGGAATGATATTCTTCACGAGAAACCAAATGAAACGGGATTTGGAAGTCCAAACATCGTTATTATTCCTAATCAGAAATCTCATAATATGATCAATAATCTCAACTTTGGTATGTTTCCCGACTCAGATAATAAGAGAAAGATGGAGTTTCATGATGATCATAGAGGAAAGAAAGTTCAATTTCCCTCATGTAAATTATGTGGGAAGAGGCATAGAGGATATTGTTTCAAGGGAACTGGAAGATGCTTTGGGTGTGGAAAAGAAGGACACAAAGCCAGTAAGTTCAAAGGAAAAGGTTCAGTTAACACCATAGATGAGGATAATGGTATTGCTACAACATCAAAAATGGTTAAATGTTTTAAATGTGGAATGTACGAGCATTATTCAAACCAATTACCTAAGGGAAAGTCTCATAAAGAGAATCAGTACGGCCGTATGGGTAGTATTTATGTTGATGATGATGATGAGACTACAAATGATATGTGAGATGAATGAATTGTTGAAGCTCGGTCAATGGTTTAAGAAGGTAGTGGAATAATTACATGTTTATCAAGTGTAATCTTGTATAAGTAATCTCATGGTACTATGGAATAAATAGACATCTAAGGATTGTTACACTGTTGTCTTTCCTTGAGTTTTGAAAGTGTATGATTAATGGTACTAGTATCCATGAAAGGTTATTCAGATAATTTTGGAATGTAGATGATATGCGCATAATAAAGGGATAATGAGAAAATTAAATGTTTAATAGTATTCATGAGCTCATGACTAATATTAGGAGAAGGTTATGTCATGGTTTGAGTATATAGAATTTTTATATTTTGGTATGTGGAAAGAGTTAACCTTTGACTGCATTGATGTTTTCACTATGGTTCAATTAGTGGGTATTCATTCTTCAAGAGAATACATGATTAAGGTATTCACATTTTTGTAATTTGACCAAAAAGATATATCTTATGATATATGGGGGATAAATGCTGGCATTCATGTGATTCTTATGTGATATTTCAAGTAATCATTTTTATACTATGATCTTGGACCGAAGTATTTGGGATAAGTCTAAAGATTGGGATGGATTATGTTGGACATAAGTTAGTATTGTTTAAGGATAGACATTTTTTCGATATTATTTATGGGATGTTATAGTAATTTAGTTTTAGAAAAAGGACAACCTGCAGGATGGGCGACAGCCCATCGCATCGGACAAGGCTGTGGGAATTGAACCCACAACCGAAGTTTGACTGGCCTTTATCGCCTACCACTGGCCTACAGGAAGTCCCTGGTTAGTAGAAACTAGTTTTATTTTATTACGCGGTATGATATATGAAGTATAAGTTTATTTTTGGAATCGTATACGATTAATATCACTATAGATGGACTTATGTATTTTTTTGATAACTTTTCTAACCTTTTGTTTGAGATAGATGGAATGACCCATCATTCTATCACATGATCTATTAACACTTCATGAATAACAAATTCAACTTCATTTCTTTAAGAGATGAAGTGGAAATTTTTCAAAGCACGAACAATAGTGAGATTGTACCAAAATAATGTAAGTATTTATTCTAATTCAAAATCTTCAACTTTAGGGAAATGATCTTGAAAACCAAAAAAATGTTGTCCTAGTGCCCTTATATCCGATGAATCAGATAGTACCCTAGATCATCACAAATTTATGGCTTTGTGATTGCTGGATTTTTCATAGCCATGTTCTCTACCACTCTCCATCAGAACATGATGATTAGATTTCTCTCCCATATCCATATTTTCACCTATGGGGAAACCCAGTGATTATTTTATTTGGGCAACCGTTATGTTTCATACTTTTTTTTAAAGATTGGTTTTCGTATTACATTTTACAATGTGGGTTTCTATTAAGGAAACCTTCGAGTAGTAAACCATTTATAACCCCAACGAATTTCGAGGGCGAAATTCATTTTAAGGGGGGTAGAATGTAACACCCCAAGATTTTATGAAAAATATTCCTTTTAATTTCATTAATGTCTTTTGTTGTACGCTACACCAAAAGAATCTTGCACAACACGCATCCTTGACTTTCCTTGCATTACACGCAACCACGACGTTCCTCGATAGCGTGTGTAGTACGTAATACCGAGTTTCACTAAACAACGATATGCTATTAAAATATTATTAAAACTAGCCGTTATGAATAGTAATAACCACCTTTTGAAATTATGTAAATTTTATTTTCAAAATGGACTTCATTTTTGGATTCGGAATATCAAAATTAGCTTAGGGTGAAGTTTTGGTACTTTTCAGATAACTTTCATTTTCTGATAAATAGTGAAAATTACTAAATTTTAATTAAAAACAAATTTTTTAATCGAAATAATTAATAGTGTTAAATTATTAATTTGAGTGGTTTTAAAGTATATTTGGAATATATTTTTACAATTTAATACAATGTTGGTTATTGGATGTAATTTCACATTTAAACCAGACATAAACAACTGTCAATCTTTTGATAGTTATTATCTCTTAAGAACACGCTATTTGTTTTTACGACGAGAATTAATTTTTAAATTAATTAATGAAACTGATATGTTTTGAATTTGGTAAAATAGACATCATTTTTTAATTCACAATATCAAATATATCTTAGGCCTAATTTTTGGTATTTTCTGGAAACTTTCATTTTTTTGATGAATAGTGAAACCACTAAGTGGTAGTTAAAAAAAATAAATTTTTCATAAAACGTAATTTAACCGCTTCTGTCAGTGGAATTTAAAAAATCCAAGAGACACGGTTGATGTCATAAAGTAAAACGTGGTTCAATGAGATGAAAATAAGTTTTGGTGAATAGTAACTTTTTACTTTTTTACCACAGTTAAAAGTAAATATGGTAATTAAGGGTACAAATGATATTATTATTACCCTAACACATGTCCTAATTCTATTGGATAAGTATAATTCGACCAAAAACAACCTTAGTAATAAAATATGACCATTTAGGCCCACTTGGATTAGATTAGGACATTTATTATTAATTTATTTAAAGAAGGGTTAAAATAGTTAAAATCAAAGTTTTATAAGAAAATAATTTTTAATATAGGGTTATACATAAGATAAATTCGACTATAAATATTCAATAGAAATATAAAATGATTTAATACATAATGGTATTTTATTTGTAATTTTTAGACATTAATTAATTTAATTTATTTATGACACAAAGATGGTGCAATAATTATCTTAATAATGAAATATTGACATAATTGATGTTATAAATACCAAAATAAATGTAATTTGAGACTTTTTATGAATTACACTAATTTCATAGGTTAATATGATACACTATTATTGATTTAATTAATGTTTTTCGAACTAATCATTCTGTTATGATTTTCACAAAAATTAATTACTAAATAGTGTCAAAATTGACATAAAATAGTTTTTAAAACAAATATTATATTATTAATTGTTATTTTATTCCTAAAAATCTAATTTTCGGCCAAATGACTTATATAAGGTTATATATATTAATTATAAACAACTTGGAGTTCGTTTGGATTGTTATAGTAAGTTTATTAACCTTATAGTATAAGAACACAAGAAGACACGGTAAAAGTAAAATTATTTAACTTAATGTTAAATCTAAATGATAAGGTTAAAATAGGAACCTAAACTTGTCCAAATTCTATTGGATGAGATTATTTCGACCCATCCCCAATTTATCATCTAAATAAATCAATTTGGATCAATTTAAAACTGAATTTGGCTTTATAATAAAATAATAGATTAGTTATTCCAAAGGTGCCCCTCTCCTCCTTTATAAAGGGGCACCTCTTCCCTCTCTTCCTCACACCACATTGAGCCTTCAAGCTCGGCCAACCCCTGCCAAATTCTATTCTCCACTTCCCTAGAAACATCCTAGAGGTCCTGGTCTTCTTCAAAGACCAATTTTAGTGCCCTAAGAGGAGGACTCAAAGAGGCGCTTTAAGGAAGAGGTAATGTCCGTTACCGATTCTTTCAACATTATTTCTTCTTCCACTTCTTCTTCTTAGGATGTTTCATTATGAAGTAATAACATCAGTATCACTCATATACTGATATGTTATTATAAGTATTAAACAACCCTATTTCTACATCTATCCATCCTATGGAAAATGAAATCACCACGCGTGCGTACGTAGGGAATACCGTCTCCACGATGTGGTGTAATCTATTTTCAACCACCACCTTACTTGGATGGGTATAATGGTGTAAATAATGACTATATATGACTATTATAAAGTGATATTGATTCTTAAATAGTATACATACACTCCAATACAACTCCACGATCATGAGAATGATATCATCGCTCGTGCGTACGTACGGACTACCGTCTCCACGACGTGATGAGATTCACTCTCCATGTTAACCATTTATGAATGATTATAAAGTATATATAATGAATAATAATGAAATATATGACATAATAATGATACTGGATTTATATATATATATATATATATATATATATATATGTATTTCATTTACTTAATTCCATTCAATTCAAAAGGGAAATGAAAACAACGTTCATGCATACGTACGGCCTACCATCCCCATGAATGGTGTATTTCATTCATTTTTATCAATCTATAATATATATGTATATGATGAATATATATTATATATAAATAATTTTTTAAATTCTGGAATTATTTAAATCATGATATAATTAATAATATCAAGAACTACAAGTCGAAACTCATACGATAAATGAAATGATTTTACCCAAAACGCTTCGTTAACATGGAATTTACTAAAGAACGGGTAATATAAAGTCATAATTGAAACATATATGATATCATAACAATGAATATGATTCTGTAATAAGTCAATAACATTTTTTAAATCATTATACAGGAGGTTCGGACACTTACGAAACAAATCAGACCTAAGGTATGGGATAATTTTGCAAATCTCATTTTTATCCGAGATTGCTTATTCATAAGTATTTACTGGGGTTATATTTATCATCCATGTCCAAATTTTATAAAAATGTTTCCATGAATGTTTAAAGTCCTTTTTAACCATTTTTTACTTTTACTACATTGTATGTAAGGAATCTTTCTTTTGTTTACGTTACGAGGTAGTTTTTTTTGACTTTTCCGGCAAAAGTACAAGAAGAATGTTTTTTTAACTTATACGGCACGAAAGTATTTTTACAGTTTTATAAAGCCTTATTTTCATGAAGCTTCATCCAAAGGATTTCATGACTATTTTCAATATAAAACTTTTCTTCTAAAATTTCATGACATTTTGTGAAAAGAAAATTATTTTGAAGAAAAAAGGATATTTTCTTCAAGAATTCATTTCAAGTGTTTTATCAAAACCATTTTCATCTAAGATTACATTATTTTACTTGTGTATGTTTCAAGTATCATGTCTCTATGATTTACATGGTTTCACTTTTCTTATTATGAAATGATATCCACTTCTTTTATATGGATTATGTGATGATGGGATGATGTTTATGAAACCCATTTTATTTATTGGGTTATTATGAATGATGTATGTTTATTTTGTGGCACAAGTAAGAATGATTTCCTTATGAGATGGGTGGGACCTATATCTCCCTCCAATGCATTGGGTAAAGATTTTATATCTCATGAGATAGACATGGCTAGAACGGTAAGTTAATCTGGTTCAGTGTTATAGGACTGAAACGAGGAGTGAACTCGATTCAGAATGGGAATTTGTCCACTAATATGGTCTTGGAAGAAATGTCATGGCTACTATGGAAATAATTACATGTGCTTAATGGATGCCAAAATTAAATGTTTTATTCCCAGGCTATTTTATCATGGTTTATGTTTCATTATGATCTATGCCTTATGTACTTCTATGTTTTATGTCGTTGCTCAAGATTTTGATGTTTAAACATTTTGTTCATGTTTTTAAGTCAAATGTATGTGGTATGTTTTATTTTATCCATTCTTACCCTTACTGAGCATTTGAGCTCACCCTATTTTATGTTTTATTTTCCCCCAGGATCAAAAAAAGGTTTTAGGTAAGGAAACAAAAAGTGGAAAATCTTTATGGGAGATGTTGAAGATCTTTCACCATGATTAGAAGATTATGTTCCATGTTTTCAAAGAAACTAAACTATTACGGTCCTTGTGTGTCTGTTTTTGTTATGTATTAAGTATTCCACAAAAGTAATGTAATGTCCATGTATGTTAAGCTTCGGCTCTCTACATGCCCCATTTTCAGTTTTTTTGTCTGTTCTTCCTTTTCTTCTACTAATCTAGATCGAATCAGAGGTTGATATTGAATGAGTGATATACCAAGGGTATACAGTATGTGGTATATACCATTATCTATATGGTATCATTGTTTTATACCTTTTTCCATTGTTCCACATACCAGAACATCTGATATATCCCCTAAAATTAATTTGATGTCATGATTAAATTGTTTTTCACCTATCTAGGTTTCCCACTAGTACTCTTATATGGTTGGAGGTTGTTCACCTCAACCCATTCCACCTTATAGGTGTGTTTTTGTATCAGTACCATGATATACCACCACATTGGGTTTGAGTGAGATCACTAGTTGTTTTGGGAGCCTTGTTGTAATGAATGAGAATTAAATGATCCATTATGAGAGGGACTATGCCTCCATCTAAAGGTGATACATTGTTTTTCAAAATTGTTAAAATTGTAAAATGGATTAGATGAATTCTTGTAATGTGAATGATAATGAAATGATATTATATTTTTCTAATGGTAGTGGATGCCTTGGATATTTCTACTCCTTGGATCCTGATTCCATTGGATGCTATGGACATTTCTTCTCCGTAGATCCATATTTATTATGGTAGTGCATGCCTTAGAAATCTCCAATCCTTAGATCCTGATTCCATAGGATTCCAACCAAATTTATTATCCATGGATATAACTTGTTTAGACTCTCTTTGGACATGCTTTGAGGATATTCTCATTTGAATCCAACCAAATCTATAACAAGTTTCCATCAAGATGTTCCATTGAATCAATGAGGTTGATTTTGTGTTTTATTCCATGGATATCTCCCTTCATGGTATAACATGGTATTACAAAACATAGGATGGGGTGGATGTTATAAACTTGATTACATGGCAGAGACAATGCAGGCTTTTTATTATTCTTTACAGATAGAAATGGTAAGTGTATTTGACTACATTTGTTAGCCTGGATAGTATCACACTATTTTTATGCTTTATAGTTATCCATGTTTATGGTGGCATGATTATTTTTCATAGGGATCCATGTTTGGAATTACTAGATAACATATTATTTATATACATTACATTCATTTTTGTTTGTTTCTCCAGGTTTTTGAGGCATAGAATAGGTCTCACTCATCGGGCCACAATTATCACTTTTCCTAGAAACTCCCAATGGTTCACCTATATGTAGTTGGGTAGAGAACTGCTTTCCCACGAATGGAAGTTATATGAGTTTTTAGGCTCAATGACTCTTGGGGATTCACATTGGTCTAGAGGATGGGAGGTCAGGCTCATCATACCCTTTTTTGTGGGGAATTGTTTCCTTCTACAAGACTCTCATATAGATTTAAGATATTTTTTTCATATATTTCTAATCATGATACATGGATGGTTACCTTGAAAAAATGTATCATTGGAAAATTCTCTCATTAAACAAAGAAAGGGAGTCACATTGATGAAATTAGGAGAGTGTAGTCGCATTAGTGAATCCATTTTTATATATCTGATGTTCTTCATTATTTCCTAACAGTTAATAATTAATTTATATGTTGATTATGTATAGATAAATGCTTCTAAATATTATTCTTTTTAAGGAGGTAATTAATATTTCGAGGAGGGGATTGATCCATTATAAGGAATCCTACATATCCTGGTTATTAAAGGAATCAAAACCCATATAGTTTACTAATCCCATGCAGTTTAGCATCATGAAGAGATGATATATTTGTGGGTACTGAGACATAAAATGTTTGAGCTTGGGTCTCATGGTTATTTCTTACGTATCCCGGTTATGGAAGGAAAAAATCTCATTGTGGTTCAATCATGCTTTTTGGAATGGACCCAAGGTATATTCCATTACATGAGGGTTGTTTTCACCTTGCCACTCATCAGGGCTTACATACTAGGATCACCCTGGTTAGTAGAAATTCATAATAACTAATGAGGTGTTCATTTCATCTCCATAAGCCCATGTGAGCTGTGTTTGGTGTGAGAAGAAAGGGGGAACAGATGATGAGTCCCATGGAAGGTATGTGTGGGACCTATGTACTGGGACAATACATAGAGAATTTGGTAAAGAGCTCAGGCCTTGAGAAGAGTTTTTATGTATCCTGAGTATGGAAGGATTTAGTTTCATAGTATTCTTATTAACCCTTAACTCGCTGATAGGCTAAGTTAAATGATCATGTTCGGGGACATTATGTCTTTATTATATGTTTTAGGAATTCTAAAGGCTTACACCGAGATAAATTCCCTATTCATTGAGGACATGGTATATGATGTCGATAGTTAGGTCTTACGCACTAAGGCTTACCTTATAACCATGGGGTGTATAGTGCATATGACATGATCAATGCAACTCTTAAAGACCATGTGATCCATTCTCGTTGTGAGAAACAAGGTTTAGAAAGTGATCAATGTCATTGATCTCAATAAGGGTCTTAGATACTGGGATCACCTTGGATGGTCAATATAAAACTTAAACCTCGAAAATCAATCATATATATCCTAAATGTGGAAAAAATAAGATTCATCAATGTTCCCTTGATTGGTGATTACACTCTGTGGTCTCCCTTGTATTTAGAGCATACACACCGTGGATGGATGAGGATATTGAATCCTAGAATGTCCTGGTGACCTGGCCTGCTTATCTAAAGGGTGTCACATGACCCAATTGACCTGTACGGAGGATGTCACATGACCCAGTTGGCTTGTCCTAGAATCCATCTCATGAATTGTCTTGACATGTATGTGAAGTGTCACAAGATTTAGTGATACATGGTTTTAATGATGTGACGTGAATAGGATAATATCCCTAGAATCCACCATGAGACCTGATAATCATGTTTGGAGGGTTGCACATGAGGTTTTCTATTATGTCCATAGGATGTTGTGAGAACACATTGATATGCCCTGATGATCTCGTGATACATAGTTGACATTTAAAGAAGATATAGCATGTCTGGGATGATATCCCTGGAGGGAATTGTGTGTGTAGGCTACTACATCCAAAGTACATCGCGAGAGCCCATTATAATTCCGAAGTTCCTCCACAAGACGTGGTTAACATGTGCAAGCACCATTATATGAGTCAAGTGATGCATCCAAAGGACTTCACAAGGCTTAGGTGACATGTTCATGGGGACTTCCGCACGACTATGGTGGTACATCAAAGGGGGTCTCGTAAGTTTTCCTTGACAGGTCTGGAAGGATTCATATGACCTAGGTAGCATTATGAAGGAGCTTCACGAGGTCTGGAAGATGTGTCCCAGTGCTATTTCATGTCTTTGGGAGGATAATGCGAAGTGAACATGGGATAGAGAAAACATTTTTATTTAATTCTTCCACCTTTAGACTTTATTTCATCATTTTCATCATGGATTCCTTGGTTTTATTCAAATTAAGTTTATCTCGAGTATCACATGATCAAGTTGTCGTGAAGAATGTTCTTAGCATAGATCACCAGATAACCTTCATGAAATATTTGAATTATCACTTAAAGTTTCTCTTTCATGGTTCCCGACTACTGCAACTTCTCACTAGTATATTACCCGACAGAAGGTTGGTCGATTGTGTGATCATTTTCAATGATAAATCTTCTCTAGCATTGGCTCAAGACTCCAAGAGTTCTTCTATGCATAGTCTCAGTGATATTTATGATAAAAAAATATAACCCCTCTTTGATGTTGAGGTGGGTAATTTATATTCCCTTCCACCCTGATTTTTCGCTGATTCATGCGATGTATCTAGCACGAATCTTGGATGGAGTTGGAGAAGGGGACTGGTGCCACGTAGCTTTGTGAGTCTTTGTCGTGGGTCATTCTGAGTGCGTCGCTAAATTTTTAGTGATAGTGAGTCCCCTCCCTCAGTGCCTCTTTTATCTGAATATTTCCAATTGATGAAGACTTACTTGATCAAATGTGTATGTCAATGAAATTTTCATTTTTTCCCTATGGAAAAGTCTGAGGGTTTTCACAAGAGCTCTATAACTTGCCTGGAATACATTGTGGGTCAAGGAATTCTTGGCTAGGCATCTTCGAGTTAGTTGGTTTACTTTTCAAGAGGTCTCATGCACCCACACTACGGATATCTTGGCACATCACATGTATTCCAAAAAACATGAGAGCTCTCTCCTCCTTCTTTTTATCCCATTTGTTTTATTTTACAATGGTTATGGATTATGAAAGTTTTCATGGGTAATCTCAAGGATATTTATAGGATTTTTTGATGATGCCTTGTATGACCAATATGGGTCATATGAGTATGTGCAAGCATGTTGTGAAAAAATATATACATTTTTCCTTAGTGTGTCGAAGGGGATGCATAGAGTCACCTGGACATACCTAAGGACTTTTATGTGGTGAGGATGACAAACTTAAGGGACTCACCAGATGAGGCAACCATGTTTTTGAGCTCTCATTGTGTCTTATGGGTTTCCAAGGGCACATCACACGTCTTTTAGTGATTGAGAGTACCTCTCACATACCCCATTTCATACCCTTTTTTATTTTATAAAGGTTAGGGATTATTTAATTTTGTATGGAAAATTTCAAGGATATTTACTCGAATTTTTTATGATACCGTGTTTGAAAAATATGGTTCATATGGGGGTGCACAAGCATGATGTGGAAAAATCTGTCAGTTTGTCCCTAGAATTCCAATGGTAAAGTGTAAATCCACCCTAAAATACCCAAGGACTTCTGTTCAGTTAGGCTGACAATCCAAATGGATTTTGTGAGATGAGGAAAACATGTCACTGAGGTCTTATGGTGTCTTTCGGTTCACTAGGGGTGTGTAACATGTCTTTCAGTCTTCTCATATATCATCAATGAATTTTATTCTTATTAATGATGATATGGTGCATGATCCTTATGTCCATAGGGGTTCTCCCCTTTGTATATTATACATCCATATGCTCATATGAATTTGGGATGATTTTTCAGGGACTTTCCAATGAAAAACCATGTGGCTCAGGGTTCTCCTTCAGTTTTCTAGAGAGCCTTAATAAGATAAATATGGTTTGTTGAATGAGGGTCTTCATAGGTTTTTTCATAGGTTATGTAATATGAATGGAGTTTTCCCATGACCTTGAAATGGTCACGTGACCTTGAATCCCTTGGAGTCTCATGCGATCCACAAGTCTTGGGTCCTTTGGTTGTGTGGGAGAGGTAACAACCTTATTCAATTATTTCCTCCTTTATGATGTGTGATAATTCTTATTTGGTAAGAATAAAAAAATCCCCCCCTCAGGAGTGATGTCCAAGCGTAAAAGGGCTTGGATCTGAACAAAAATGATGCCCACTTAAGTCTGGTGGTGTCACAAACAGGTTAACTTAGGTGAAGTTTGGTCTATCAGGAGACCTTTGGTATTACATGAAATGTACTATATATTGGGAGGGGAGGAAAATTCATTCTTCTTGTCACCCATTTTCTAGAGTGCTATCATTTTTTCCTATATTGTGTAACTCTGTCTCAAGACCATACTGCAAACCATGATCCCGAGCCTCATTTGTGAGTCGGCTCCATAATATATTTTCTTCAAGATAATTTCTCTCTCATTCTCTCATTCTATTATACCACAAATAATACTTTAGTAACTTCTAGAACTTCAACTATGAGGGTTTTGGTTGTTTGGAGGACTTCATGAGAGCCGTTGACCCGATCCTTCAATCATTTGAAACTCATGTGACCATATTCAGTTCATGATGTCGTGTGTCTCCAAGGGGGTCATGTGATTCACATGATGCCTTATGGAGGGTCTAATACCAACAAATACTTGGGAGATCAGGTGATCTATGTACCTTTTTTGGGGTTTGTTAACCCCATTCTGAGTCATGCGATGTGATTTATGCCACCAACCAATGTCAAACTTTGATAATATATATTTTATTCATCTAACATGTGCTACATACTTAATTTCATATGGATTACAATTCTCACCAAGGATCTTTGGTGGCGGCCAATCAAAGGGAATTGATTGCTTAAAATAATATTGACGATCTCTACTACCATGTGTACACTGCCAACAAGAGTCTAAAGGGATTCCTCTCACCTATGATTTATGACTATCCCTTATCTCACTGAATCCTTCTATATGAGTCTGTCAAGCTAGATAAAACTGCTATAACTCCCCCAAAGTTTAATATCCCATCTAATTTGGTGTCTGGTTGCCCAGAATGTGTTTGAATGGAAATTACCAAGGACAATCAGTTAGTTATATCTAAATCTCAGGGATTATCTTATCTATTATCCAACTCTCCTCTAAGTCTATGTGGTAATGAATTTACACAAAAAACTATTTATCAATGCTATTCGAGTATACTCACTTCTTCTTTGGACACTTATGGTTTTCTAAATGGGATATTCTTCATGGAGGAAACTTTTAAAATGAATGGGCATGAAAATTTTTTATGATGAAAAGTTATTTGGAGTTTTCTAATGATCTGTACATGGTTCATCTTTATGAAGCCATGTGTATATCTCAATTCATCATTTAACACTATCCCAACCATCTATAAGGAATGATTATCCAATGGGGTCATAGTACCAACACATTTAATCTTCCTCATGGTGAGGTGGGTATCATTTTATGGGATATGCATCAATTGGGCAGTATTCCTCATCTTGGAGAGATTTATGATGAATTCCTTCCTACTGTGGATGTTTGGGATAATCCTTTTCAAACCCCAATTTTGGAAAGTGGAATTATTGTTATAATAAAGGTGAAATTGAAGAGAGAGGTGATGGTGTGCTCGATTGTTTCTTTCACAGACTACATCAATACTTTTTTGTGTAGTATCAGGGCTAGTCCAATTTTTATTTTTCCCCTTCGATGCCCCTTCCAAAAAGTAAATGTTAGTTTTGGATCATATTGGTCCATTCTGGATGTTGGGGACTATACCTCATGGGGCTATCTGGTAAACCCCAAGGTCTATTTAAACATTAGGTGGCAAGATTTATAGCTATGTTTCTAAACTGGTGGATTTTCCTTGATGGGGATGAAAACATAGGAATCCAAGTTAGAACATTGGTGATGGTAGTGTGACTCATGAACATGCAGTGCCTTAACCTCAGAATACTAGTCTTTTCACACCTCTTCCAAATGTTGGGATATATTCAACAAGGCAACACTCCCTATAGGGTAAGTGGCCCACTCCGGTTCTTATTTGGCTGGATAGTGGGGCACATCCATTTTTACGAGTATTAAAATGGTTCTAGGATCCCGAATTCCACATGATGTCCTAGATTGATGAAAATTTCTAGGGTGGAGACTATGACTCTAATCCACGTTGAGGTCAAAGGTGCACTATGTCAATCTGAAAGCTTTGAATTTTCTACTTTCCATGCACTGGGTGGTCCGATGATTGATGATGGTAGAAGTTCTCTTGATTAATGATCTTATTTTATTTCCCTACAGGATGGGGTTCTAGCATCCTGGGTGGATGACTTAGTCATTAGGGAGCTATATACACCATATTAATTTTATCAAATGTTTTTCTATGTTCAGAGAGTTTCTCCCATACCTTTGGTCAGTATATGAGGGGAAAGACCTCCCGAAATCATTCATCAATTCTAGAAGATACTGTCACATGAAGATACTAGAGATGAGATCATACTTCTGCCTAGTAATGGTCCCACTTTCTATACCCCAGATTATGTCCATGCTTGGGTAACAAATTATCCCAATGGTGTGTTAGGCCAGATGGTCTGTCATGTGGAAATTCATTTTTCATAACTGACTCCTTTATCTATGGATTTGAATTAATTTATTGAAAACCTATGAGACACTTCAAGGAAGAAAACCTACTCTGATGATAGTTATTTGGATTGTGGATCAGATTATATTAAGGATATTAGTCCTCTAATATAAGCTAAAAATTATATGCATGCTGAGAGAAGAGATTATGGTGATTTATCTCATGATTTTTCATTTGTTTGGATAATTGTCCCTCCATCCATCCAACATACTCCTTTGATTGTATGAGATTATGTGAGATGTAGACTGATTTGGAAACATATTCATTACTTGATCACTGAAACCTCTTTAGAGGTATTTCATAACCACAGGGAAGTCCTTCGCCAATTATTTCAAGACTTAGATAAGGTGGTTTTGACAATCACCCTCTTTGTGAAATTATAAAGAAAATTGTTTTGATCCAGTGAGATCTGGATGCAAGTGAACAATATTTTCATGACTTTATGGATGAGGCTTGTCTTTCTAGGTAGATTAGGGAGACAAAAGAGGCATTATAATAGGGTCATTGGATGATATAAGAATTAAAAAAATCATATGGATATTTGTATCATACAAATATGGAGGTATGAAGAAATCATTGGTCATTTTATGTTTCATCTTTTGACATATTCATCCTCATTGGATTCTTCTCAAAAGTGGGTTGAAGAGTTGACTATTTTGGGAAAGACTCTTCATCTCAGAGCGAAAGTGGAAAAAGTAGGGAGATTAGCACTCCAATGTTCTATCAATGATTCTCATCAGAATCTTACCAACCTTTCTAGCATATCCAATCAACTTTTTTTCATAGTATCACCCTTTAATTAATCTTATTTTGTTTCACACTTTGGAAGGACCCCAAAATTTAGAATTCCTCCCCCATTTGGTAAAATACATATAGACCCTCTAAAATTTTCATTCATATATTTTTCTACTATTTGTCTATGATATACCTATCAACCCACTATTTTGATATTATTTGATTAGATTTTGATATATATACTTTTCTTAAAATCGAGTTAATTTGAATGTCAAGATTTGGAGATTTGTTTTAGGAAACTCTTATAAATTCCCACTAACATGGAATTCCTTACTAATGAATATATTCTAGTAATCTGGTTAAACATGTGTCCAGAAGGTAAAATGATCTATTATTTACCAAATATTATAGACTTGTTGAGTGTAGATTGATTTTCAAGGCCATATAGTGGTCCTTTCCAGCTTTGGTATACTAGATTCCACAGTTCTTTAGTTAAATTTCTTTTAGCATGGACCTAGTATTTCTTTTAGATTAGGTTGTTCTAGATCATACCTAATATTGATTTAGTTTAAGGTCGTTCAGCTCATACCTAATATTTCATTATTTTAAGGACTTTTAGATCAGACCTGATGTTTATTTTAGTTTAATGTATTTTAGCTCAAACCTCATGTTTCATTAGTTTTAGGTAGTTTAGCTCAAGCCTAACATTTCATTAGTTTTATGGTCTTTTATACTAGACCCTCTATCACTTTAGTTTATGGTAATTTAGATCATAGCTTTTATTTCTTTAGTTTAAGGCCTTTTAGCTTGTACTTGATATGGCTTTGAGATAAATTGAAGACATTTCTGGAATGACTTAAAACACACTATGACACTAGGTTCTATCATGGTGTTGTTGAGGCTCATGAGGATCAGAATTCCCTTTTTTGCAAAGTGATTCATTTGGTTAATGACTATAGGAACATATGAAGGAGCAGTAATCATGCATGCATAGTTACAAAAAGGGTATCTTAAATCCAAATATCCTTTCCAAGGGTTGTGGAAGATTTGAGGAGGTGATATTGGTTTAAGGGGAGCATATTAATGAATCTAGATACACCTGTATAGATGGAACATGGGTGATGTAAATCATAACCCAAAAGCCTGAGTCCATGAATATGACATGGTACAGACATTCTGAGTATGTCCCATGAAACTCTAAGAAGCCAAGTTCTGCCATGATGTTTCTACAGCTCAAAAAGATTTATGAAAGTTTCTAGAAGGGAGAATATTACTTTTTGGTGGTTCAAGGCCCTTATGTATTGCTAGCATGCCAAGAGAAAGGTAATTTTCACTCTTTTTTGAGGGCTATGATTTTTTTGAAGACTAAAACATCCATATGATGTGGTTGGGTATGGAAGGAAGGTTTTCTGGAAAGGGTTCTGGCACCTTAGAACAATTAACTCTTAAAATCATAATGCTCTAGACCAACATCCTGTGGTTTGAAATCATGATTCCTGGGCCATAGAAGGCAAGAGAATAATGTATTGCAGTCCATCTCTAAGAAAAGGTACAAAACATATTGACACAACCTATAGGATATTAAATTCACATTAATTGTTTATTGTAGCGATTTTAAATCATGATATGAAGTGTTCGAGTCTGGAGTATGATATGACATAGTGATTCAGGGAGTAGTTTATAAACATTTAGGTTTTTAGTGCTTCCATGATGATGTCAGGGCTCATGTGGATTGTAATTTCCATTTTGAGAGTGGAATGTTTGGTTAATGGCCATAGGCGCATATGTAGATTCCATAGGAATGCATGCATATTCAACCAAAGGGAGCTTGAAACCACATACCTTTTCCAAAGTCCATGAATGGTTATGGTGAATAAAAATATCCCAACTTATGAAGTGTGATCTATGGAGAGCTTAAAATACAAGGAGGGTTTGAGTACCATAAAAGTTCTCTCGTCACCTAATGAATATATTCTCATGGTGAGGGGATGTGAAAAACCATTACTCTATGTTTTTAGACCAATGGGTGTAGCTAACATAGCTTGTATTTTAGTTGGATTACATAAAAGACATCATGAGATTTGTGCCTTATTTATTTATGACATACTTTTTTCCTAAACTCTGAGAATGAGGAGTTTAACGGGTAGGGAATCAACTTTTTATCAGTTCTCCCTTTCCAAGTTTTCATCATAACAAGTTTTGGGTATCTTTCATTAGTAGTTTATGTTATTACAATTTGGACCATTATAGGATATATTTTTGGGGTTTTATATCTTTGAGCAAAGTACATGAATTTTATGGTCATGATGCACATGGTACTAATATGGTAAATGTTACAAAAGAGCCTAATAAGGATTCCCAGGGTCAAGAGCACTCAAATATCCTTAGGAGGGAGAGGTGAATGTTTTTTAAATCATGGATAAAGGTTCTAAGATCATGAGTGATGATATGGGACAATCATACCAGGATTAGTTCAAATACACCAAGGTATTAAGTTCTTTAATAGTGATTTCAGGGATCACAAGGATTGGAACGTACCTTTTTAGAGTAACACATTTGGTTGATGGTCATAAGCACATATGAAGGATCCATGGGAATGAATGTATAGTCAAGAAAAGGAAAATTTAAGACATATATCCTTTCCAAGGGCCATGAAAGGTTATAATTGTATGAGGCACCTGAGGCATGAAGGGTGGCTTATGGATTGAGGTGCTATAAAAGATGGTGGAATCACGCCGTACTCTGGTTTACTGGGGTAAGTCTCTTGTGGTCCTTTGATAAGTAATGAAAAAAAGGTGGTGGGTTTTCCTAGTTTTACTTAATGTAGTGGCGACGTACTTTCCTCCTTTCTGTTTTGACATATTTTAGTAAGGATATATTTCCATTCAGTTTAACATCTTGCAGTAAGGATGAAATTACATGCATTTTAACATCATGCAGCAAGGATGTACTTAAAGGAAGTTTAATTTTGTTCAGTAAGGATTCACTTCCATACAGTTTAACATCATACAGTAAGGATATAATTTCATTCAGTTTAACATCATGTGGTTAGGACATGGGAACTGACGTGAAAGTGTGTAAATTCTATGGATAGGACCAAATATGGAGATTTGGGAATCACTAAATATTTAATTAGGATTAAAATAAATCCATATGTAGTTCTAAATGAAGTATCCTACTCCCATCCAACTAATATTCAAGCAGGGGGTGGGGGAATATTTATATATATTTTTGTTGTGACTGAGATAGGTTTTGGAAATTTGAGTGTCATAACCTATCTTATGAGAGAAGGAATCAAATCACATGAAGCTCTTGAATGGGAAATACACTATGTATGTAATATCCATATGTGAAGGTGGGAATTATTCCATTGACTATTGCTGTTAGGATTAGGATTGTAGATCCATGCATCACTATGTATCATGGGATTAATAAAAATCATGCCACACATAGTTCTTGAGGTTCCATGTAGTTTAACTTCATAATGTAAGGAAGAGGGTGAGTTGACATGAGTAAATGGAAACATTATGGTTGGTCACAATGATGGATTTTTGGTTATCATTACATATCACATGAGCATGAGAATCAAACCACATGTATTTTTTGATATCCCAGACATTTTAACCTCATGTGGTGAGGATGAGGGTGAATTTTCATGAATTGATGGGAATATTGTATTTTGGCCCAAGGGTGGATGTCTAGGAATAACTACATATCTCATGATAATGGGAATTAAACCACAAGTAGTTATAAAAAACCATGTACTTTAAAGTCATGTGGAAAGGTTATTGACCGTACAATCTAATTTCATGCAGCAAGGACTCATGGTATACCTTTTAAAGTCTTGCATTCCAGACCGCAATGTACCTATTGTGCACTTTTATACATTTCTTATGGTCGCAAGTCCCTACCTAAATTCCTAATATCATGTGAGCTATGATTGATGTGAGAAATAAAGAATGTAAATGGTTTACTTAAAATGTATAGATAGTTGAGGGTTCAATAAGGGTTGTTTTCATCTTATAGTGGATGGAACAAGATATAGGATAAAAGTGTCCCTACGTATCTCATTTAATATAATAATCATGCCATACATAGTTATAGAAGAATGGTTTAGTTTAACACCATGATGATAGGTTATAGGTGACTCAACATGAATATATATGGATATGACAGATCATTAATGTTTTATGTCATGAGGTAAGGACATAAACTTTGCAGTTTAATGTCTCGGGATAAGGAAAAAAGGTTCCATATAGTTTAATGCCTTATTTTCAGGAAGAATTTGTATTATTTAACGTAATGTAACTAGGATGAGTGATGGGACATACACTGATGTGGAATCCCTTATGACGATATATAAAAAATTATTTCTTGATAAATCTTTCCTTGGTGGGTTGTGTGACATGCTCACCATCCATTGTTTCCAATGAGTAGGACCCACTGTGGTAGAACATATGTATGATGTATAGTCCCTCCCAATTAGGATATAGATTTGGGGGATTCATTCCTGGTATCATTGGTGTTTTGAGGACCAATACCAGTTTCCAATATAGGAATGAGTGGAGGAGAGCTCTCTTATTTAAGGCTCATACAATCAGATTCTGGTGGACTTCAAGGTTGTGTAATGTGAAAAACCTATTCTTTTCAAGATGTTCTAATTCATCTAGTCACTTTTGTGATTTCTCATCATATGAGAGTTAACTATAGATGGAAACATAGAGTGAGGTCTACTTGACCTCCACAGGTAATACTTCCACAATCCCATACACTAATGAGTATGAATTTTCTTATGTAGTAGTATTTGTGGTATTAAAATATGCCCATAAAGCATGAAGGAGTTTGTATGGCCTATACTTATTATCCTTTTTCACCATCTTATAGACCATTATATTTGAACATTTTTTATTGAAGGACACTATTTTTCCATTTTCTACTGCATGATAGAGAGATGAGTGATTAGACTTGATCTTGTACACTTGTTACAACTTCTTCAATTCTGCAAAATAGAAATTCGTATCGTTGTCTATCAATATTGTGTGAGGGAACCCAGACCTGGTGATGATATGGAAAATTAATAATTTAATGATATTCTTTATCCTGTCTTGCAAGAGGGGTATCACCTAATCCCATTTGGAAAAGAAGTTGGTAGTAGTAAGGATGTACTTGAACTGTTTAGCTATGGTTGGGGGATATATACCCATGATATCCATTCCCCAATAGAAAATGGCCAAGAATATATAGATGTATGTAGAAATTATAGAGGTTGATGGATGAAGTCTGAATGGGCTTGGAATGCATGAAATATCTTGATGAATTACATGCAGTCTTGTATCATGATTTTCCAGTAATAGCCTAACCTCCAAATATGGTGGGAGATCCTGGTCCCAAATCGATGGGCATCGCAAGAGACAATATGGAATTCTTTCATGATCACATAAATTTATCATTATATTATTCATCTGAGGAGGATCCCATATAATCCACACATATAGAGTATTTTCCTCACATTTGGTCCACCTCACAGGGTAAAGTTCGATGCATGACACTGAATTTGTAACATTCTGCTCTATCCATTGGTAGAGTCCCATTTTTCAGATAGCTGGTTATGGGCTCCATCCATCCATGAGTGATTATTGGTGCATCATTCCCTGGGAGGTGTTGACCTTATTTATCTCTTCCATTTCATATATGATGATTTCTGTGACAATTATATGATGTGTAATACTGAGCATTTCTTCTTCGTGGTTAGGGTCAACCAACATGGTGGCTTCATTGGCCAATGCATTGGTGTGAGCATTCTATAATTGGGGATCCTAATTCAATATGAACTCAAAAAGGAATTACACCGTTATTACCATAACATATCCTATTAGAGGGCCCAATTCATCCATTTTTATGGCGTATTAACCATTTACCTACTTTATCACTAACTCAGAATAATCATTGATATTCAGGTAGGATATTTGAAGCTAGAGTGATAATTCAAAGCTAGTGATGATGGCTTGGTATTATGCCTCATTATTTGTGAAGCCTTTGGATAATGAGGAAGAGTAGTGAAAAACTGTTATATCAGGAGAGGAAAATACAATCCCTAGGAAAACCCATTTGAGTTTCGAGTTTTCCATCCTTGATCCTATACTACTTTGTGAGGCATCATCAAAATACATATCCCTCATATAGGGAGTGTCATGGGAATATAATACCTCTTCATCTTCATGCTCATTGTATTCCGGTATATTCACTGGGGCTGGATGTGCTAAAATAAAATTATATTGGTATTTTCCTTTCATTGAAATTTTTGACACAAACTAACTATTATATTTCTGAATAATGACTTCCATCGGCCAAGATCCATCAGTATTAGACAACCAAGGATGTACTTGAGTGGATCGATTCGAGAGACCAATTGGAATTCATGGTGCTGTATGTAATGCCTTATGTTTTTCACTCTAAAAATGAGTGTGAGGTAGTTATTATCGATATTATAGTATTAGGTATTAGTACCTATCGTAGTCTGGATGAGGTAATAAAGACTTCTCTTTCTCCACACTTCATTCTTTTGTGATAGGAGGGCACCCAATGAGCATTCCATGGAGGCCACAGATAAGATGAGTGGCCTCCCTTCCACTAGAGGCATCAAAACCAGTTGGTGAAACAGGTACTTCTTGATGCTTTTGAAGGATATTCAGCAATCATCATACCATTAATAGGTGATTCTATTCTTCCTTAGCCTAGTTAAGGAGTGACATTTTCTGACTAGGTTGGAAATGATCTACCGAATGTAAGAAAGGTGTCCTTCGATTCCATTCAATTATTTTTATTTCTAGGTGTGACATTGATAAGATAACACTTGTATTACTTGGTTCGACCTCAATTCCATGGTAGTATACCTTAAAATAAAGGAATTTCCCAAACATTACCTTTAAATGGAATTATAGCAGATTCATATTTAGAATATGTTACTGTAACTTGTTAAAAATTGTTTGAAGGTCCGTGAAGTGATCATAATGCTGTCGAGATTTAATCACCAGACCATAAACATAAAATTCGGTTATATTTACTATGAATGGCTTAATTATATGGTGCATGACACATTGATATGGGGATAAATGATTATTCAAACCAAAAGACATGAACTGATAGAAAAATATCCCATGTGATCCTCTGAAGTCAGTTGATTCATCATCTACAGGGGCT
The DNA here is from genome assembly GCA_963277665.1 of Viscum album. Lineage (NCBI taxonomy): Eukaryota > Viridiplantae > Streptophyta > Magnoliopsida > Santalales > Viscaceae > Viscum > Viscum album. Next base: position 886,431,711 of record OY728125.1, read on the forward strand.
ATATTTATCTGACTGTATCCTGAGTACCCATCCATTAAATAAATGGCTTGGAAAATAGGAATTTCATTGATCAATAGTTCTATGATTTGAAAGGGGAAATCATCCTTTGGTAAATGATTATTAAGGTCCCTAAAATCAATACAGAGCCTAATCTTACCATACCTCTTCTTTATAGGGATGATGTTGGTAATCCAACTCGGGTATTTCACTTGTAGGATGAAGTTGGGTTCAATAAAATCGTCTACATCTACCTCGATATTGGCGGCATAATAGGGGAATGTCCTCCTAGAAACCTAGTAGATGCCCCAATACTCATCTGGTAACCTGAGGTGGTACATATCCACATATGGGTTCAGTCCAGGAATTTCTGTGTAGTTTCATGTGAACACATATCATTATTGGTTCAGAAATGTGATGTAAATCTCTTTATCATTGAGGGGAATGGAAGCAAAAATTAGTGTAGGTTGTGGGTATTCCTCTATACCTAGATTTATCTATCTATGTTCATTGATGGTGGTGGAAACACCTTCCCCAATTGCTGGAGGGGTGTTCTAGAATTCAGCCTCATCTTCTTCCATCTCAGAATCTGTGGAGACATTTTCAAAAAAAGATAGAAATATGGGGCCCCGATTTAATTATTCAGGTGAGAGAGGCCATGAGAAGAGACATTGTAATCCCATATGGACCGAGTCATTTCATAAAGATGATGGGGTTGATATTCATTGATGCCATCACTGGGGAAAGGAAGGGTTGGGAACTAAGTGATTATATATGTGACCTCAACCAGGTATATGAGGAGTATATAGTCTCCCTTGAGTATAATCCAGGGATTTACAGGGGTGGTCCCCAAACCATTGGGAGTATCCACCTATACATCATCATCTTCCATTGGTCATTTTCCTCCCTTTTTATATAAATATTCTTCTATATTTTGGGCCCCTCAATTCTCAATGGGATCACTATCACCATGTAGTATTTCAAATTTTTTATTAATGGGATACTTCAAACAATAATGGAAGGATGAAGGTATAACTAGGTGGCTATGGATCCAGGGCCTTATGAGGAGGATGTTATACATGATGTCTTTTAGGATAACCATAAACTCAATATTTAATGTAAGATCCCAAAACCGTGTTTCGATATTGATCATACAGAGAGGTTTTTCTCATACTTATAATACTGTTGGATGGTTAGCTTAGTGGGGGAAAAATCCCATTCAATATATCCCAAATTCCATAGTGTTCAGAATGGGAAAAGATTTATCATAGAACAATTATTAATTAGAGAGATTTGTATATTGAAATTATTGAGTCTTCCCAAAACATATAGGGGAATATATGTCCTTGAATGGAATCTGCCTGATCTTGACCAGTGAACAATATGGTGACATGAAATTCTAATTCCATGGTCTTCACTTGATAGAATACAGCTACAAAAACTTCTATCTCGAACAATTGTGGGCTCTAGAGGGCTTCAACAAGTGCCTTCTTAAGTTATTCTGAAATATGGATCACATAGATGATTGAGAACATAGCTAATAAGGCCTCCAACTATTTCAGAATGTCATACATTTGTGCTAGAGATTGGTGCTCCCAGATATGGGGTTTCTCTTTGATGTGTGGATGAGGAGTCGAGGCATTTAGGGTGGATGAACCTGATACTTATGCAAGGGTTGTGGGATCATCTGATACTGGTGGAATGGGTCATCCTGGACTTCCACTTTTTCTGGGATGATAGGATGATAGAACCCCCTCTAAGCGGTCATGCAAGAAAATAGAGAGCAGATGACTGCTGGAGGATTTTGAGATGCCTCCCTATCCTTGCTGGGCTCGATGGAGAACTTCATCACGAGTCTCAGCTATATTTGTATTTTACATCGGGACATGACCAAAATCTTGAGTCTGACCATGCCCACACTGTTCTCGATATCCTTGGTTCCTACCCATCCATCCACATGTTCCCAAATATTGTGCAAGAAACTCATGCTATGGGGAAAACTCATCAACAATGAAGGGATATGTAAAGTGTATCATGATGACTGAACCAAATATGAGTTCTTCTTCTGATGAGGGTTCCATTTGGTGGGGTGGTGCCTATTTTTTGGATGCTGTAGTGAAAAAATATGGGAGAGTTAACCCTCAATTTGGAGGAGAATATGACTCTTCCTCATCCATCGCTTCCTTCTTCCAATGGTAACACCCACCTCTAACAGGCACATTCGATGTCTCCTTCTTCAGAGGTGAAGATATTGGGAGTTTTCACAGTTTTTCTCTTAGAGTAGCATGGGATCAATCAACTATCTTTAGGGTCATCCAATTGTCTAATTTTCATGCACATCTTGCTAGGATTTTTATACAATCATCCTCTTCTTCTAGTTGGTCATAGTTATGCAAGCCACTTTCTCTAGGAAGTAATCTAACACCACTTTTCCAGAATAGATCATGCCTTAAATTATGTCTTTAAAGATGAATTAGTTCTAGATATTATTTCCCATCAATCTATGGAAAGAGAATTAATTAGGATGGTCAGTGAGGTCAGACTCAATATGATTCCTGGGTTGTAGAAGTGTGAGTTGGATATTCTCCATGGTTACCAAGAAATAGTTGGAGACTTTTTCATTACAGAAGGAGTACATATTATTCATCCGTTATTCAATTCCTGGATGACCCAGATTCCTATGTGATTCTATACAAGGGTGATTATATGGTTTTCACCACTCGGTAGTAGGTTATTTGAAGTTTGGGGCCTACATGGGTATTTGGACGGGCACTGCTGCTTGATTGAGTGTGACAGCTGCAGCTTCTGCTCCGACTGGACAATTCCCTTGTATAACACGTATGAGTTATGTTTTGGATCAGGTCCACTGGATCTCTTCATTTTTACATTAGTCAATTTCATCAAACTCAAAGAATCCAATTGGATATATCATTTTAATTAGAGGCATCTACTACTCAAGCATGATATTTTTAGCACAATGTTCCTACAGTTGTTCTTATGAGAGAGGGACACTGAGTGAGTAGGTTAAACCCTTACACCTTGATATATAGTAAAAAACCATATCATCATTTAATTGTTTGTAGTTTGTCAGGTCAATGATCATTGTCCTACTTAGTTTATAACTGAATTGACAAAGGAATTGATGATGAAGGTTTTACCATCTTGAGACGAATCCTGCTGGTAGATAGGTATACCAAACAAAGGATGGCCCTGTCAGTGTCTATACAAAACGTCTCATATTTGTTGCCTCATTTTGATCCCAAGGTCCCATCATCAGACCACATCGGGGAATGAAGCATGTGAGATGTTGTTTGGGGTTTCCCACACTATCAAATATAGAGATGATATGATTTCTAAAATTGGGTGGAGTCAATGTGTCATATACCCAATCAAGATATGTCTTCCTCTCAGGTTGCATAGTGGGCATCTCCCTTCCATGGATTCTATTCAATTATCTAGGGACTTGATGAGGTTAAGAAGATCAGGGGGAACTATTCCCTGATCCATCTTCTATCCATAGAGAACAAGTGGGGGTTGGTGAGGTGGACCCACTTTTATCGTATATCTATTTTTAATTTGTACCAATATTGAATGCGTGTCTTCGTGAGGGAGGGGCTACTACTGCAATGGAGGGAAATCACAATCATTTTCGGATTCCACATTTATATAAACTAGATATATAGATCCAGAACAATTTTGATGCTCATATACCACTCTTTTTGGAGTATCATACATGGAGGGAGAACATTCATCTCTTCATGAAGACGATACCGAATGCGAATATTGACTCTGAGTAGCTCATCATTGAGTTGTTAGAGATTTTTTATTTAACTTTTGTAATGTGAAAATCATTCCTCTATGTATGGAACTTAATTTTTTCTAGGAGGTGGTTAGGATGTGGTAGTACCCTTCCCCTTGGTAATATTCCATCGTGTAGGTGGCATGTCGATATTTAGAGGTGCCATGTTTTGGAACTTCTTAGGTTCATGGTGTGTGAAGCCTCATTTGATGCATCAAAATGAACCTCCTCTAAAGGAATGTTTTCCATACGGAATACCCCTATATTTCGTTCTTGATTAATATATTTCATGCTTATAGTGACAATTTTTAGAGAGGCATGTCAGGAAATGGTGGTTCTTCCATTACTCTCGACACAACCGACTAATTCTATATTGTCTTCTCTGGGGTCATTTTTCGAACCCTTTACCATGTTGGGTAATTTTGGATTGTGGCCCTAGTATGTTCTGAATTTTTTCATCATATATTCCTCCCACTCTGATCTATGAATAGTGACTCTAAGGGAGTTTCTGGTTATGGTTTCCAAACATTCCCCAACCTTCATAGGTTTGTCTTGTGGATGGAGGAGATGGGGTAATGATGGCTGCTGATTGATTCCTCTCAACATAGAGAAGAAAAATTCATTTTTTGGTGGATTCGATGATGAAAATGACCCACCCTTATGGGGCTGGGGTCATTTGGGATCTTAATTAGCATGAATTGGTCCAGTTGTTAAGGATCCAATGAATCCATTCAGGGACTTGAGGATTTCAACGACGGACATGAAGACATAAATGCCCCAACCCAATGGGGTGTGGGTTATTTTAAATCATTTTTTATGTATCAATGGTCCTTTAAGGGGACAATTATCCTGATTATTATGATTGAGATATAAATACCTCCAACCCAACGGGTTGGGGTTCACCTGCAGCTCCTGAGGGTATGTCTTGAATTCTCTCGGGCACTTATGATCTGAGGGATGGAGATGGTGGTAAATATTTTCTTGGCCTAGAGGATGAGTATAATAATGAATAGATTATATGGATACTAATACTAAAATCCATGTGATGTGGGTTAGTTGTGCTTACATAGGAGATGAGTGCGATGGTATCCCATGGTGGGAACCATTCTTTATGGGATGTTGTCTGGGTGATCACAGATTTGGTATCTATGTTTGGAATGTCCTAATATTGTATTGAGGGGCCAAGTTTGAAATTCTGTTGGCTATCCACTTTTCCAATATATGGTGTCTAGGAATAGTTGGTGTGAAAGAATTCCATTGTAGTGAAATACTAGACCAAGCGTTACCCAGTCCCATGATCTCGTTGGAGGCTATAACATTGCAGGATGCTGCATTTGAGGGGATTTGTGGTTCTAGGGGAGCAACAATATTTAACACTGCATACTATCCCCATACTTGAATACAAATTCCTGATGTGGCTTCGGGAATCAGCTGCTGAAGAGTTGTAATGAAATGACAGAAACCATGTTGTATATTTTTCTCTTATTTTCCAGTTTTGGATCTCAGGACCTAGAGATAGTATCAAGGTCCAGCTTACAATAGAGTATATTTATTTTATAATGGTGACACTCTTATCGTGGGTAATGTTGATTTTTATCCTTCTATCACTAATTATTATCAATTATATTATGGTATATATAAGGCATGAACTCCATTTCTATCTCATTTGGAATCTAATAGCTAGATGTAGAGAGGGTCTAGAACACAACTAGGAAATTTCTTCTAGCTTACTCTCTCTTTATTTCAATCTTGGCCTCATCCTCATCATAATTATACACCTCCATCTAGCCATACCATAGAGGATGGCTTTGATGGTCACCTGTTGATGATAGTGAGGTGCTATTGGAAGTTAACAGGGAGCCATATACAATTGACCCTGATGATTTAAGCACCTCTCTATAGAAAGGTGTTAGAGTCTTGAACACCTATATATATGGAGGAATCTAGAAAAATGGAGGATTCTCTTTTCCACAACATATTTTTGTGTGGGGAGGTGTACCATAGTGGATGTCAAGAGTAAGGTCCCTACAATCTATCTCCACACTACCACAAGGAGGACTATCATGGTAATGAATGTATTCTACTTATAATTCAATATAAGAGTTGATGGACCCTTTTGGTGTAAAGAATATGTCTCAAAAAACATCAAGGACACTGACATTGAGTATATTAGTAGTATGGGCCATGTTCTATTACATAGTGGGAATATGCTGACCTACCATTTGTAATTGTGTAGTGATATGAGGTTGTTGTGTGACAGTTTCTAGAACTTGTATATAATTTCCTAGAATTATGGGAGTATTATCCTGCTGTTGAGAACCTATCAGAATATGCCGATGATCTATCTCATTATTGACAGGAATATGAACATGTCTCAAGGCATTCACCTTTTTCACTTGGTGAGCCTCGGTCAGGAAGGGGATATGGGAACACTATAAAGAATTTTGAATGACATTGTTGTTTCTTAGAAAGAATATGATCCTAACATGATGCATGTTACGCACTGACATGGTGGTCCTTGATTGGATTAGGAATATGATCCTAGTTTTAATATGAATTCCCCATTTGGATATATCTATGGAATTTCAGAATTGGAGGAGGAATATAAGCCTCCCCTTGTGTTGCCTTAGAATGATGCTGGCACATCCATTCATTGGTGGAAGTAGGAATATTTTCCTTGATTCAGTGATCTTCTAAAATATGCTAGGAAGATTCAATGATAAGAATATTAGCCTCTCCTAAGGCTTTTTACATTCTCACTTGGTTATAATTAGCCAGAACAGGGATATGATCCCAATTCTGGGCCTTTACTGTATGCTTATAGACTTCTTCGACAGAAGTATGAGCCTATCCGGAGAATTGTTCCCCTTAATTTAGTGAGCCCTGATCAGAATAAGGATATGAACTCAATATTGGGCCTTTGGAATATACCGCCACATTTCTTTGATAGAAATTTTCCCCGATCCCAAGGCATGTGTTGCTCTCACCTAGTGAGCCCCATTTGGAATAAGAATATATTCCTGGTCTGATGCCTCACCATTCACCAGGATATTTAAATAATCTTCCAAGGAGGGAGAAAGAGTGTGTTCTTTCTCTGGTAAAAACACTTGTTCATGATGATCGAAGTGTTGATCTGGCCTGGATGTAGGGATAGAATTATGTTCCTATCGCTTCATTTTCAACAGTTCTAGAATATTCTGGTAGAGCTCTTTACCTATTTCTAAAATATATTGGCATTTTAGAAAAGTTCTTGCATGTACATGAAATTTCACATTTTATTTTTCCATGATAAACTAGAAGATGTATTCGATTAAATAAGGAATATGTTTCCTCTTTTGACCTCCTTTTTCCACCAAAATATATCTATGGACATCATTAATGGAAGTTGAAGTATGATCCTCCCTCATGCCTATTCCGATATTATTGCTGCAGACTTATTCTGAATGAGGAGTTATATGAGCCTTCTTACTGGTCCCTACCTGATTATGCTGACAAGCATCATCGACAGGGATAAGAATATGATCCCTCTCTTAGATATATAATTTATTTCTCCTCTAAAGAGTCTTCTTTTTAGTACATTAATGGTAATTAGGGGTGGATAAATGTTGGATGGTACCCTCACTAGGAAACCGATGGGTACTGGAGGGATGGTGTTGGTGATGATGATCGATAGGTTCCCTCCTTAGTGGAACCTGAACCAAAAGGGATCTGTATTTTTTGTTTTGTTCCACATTCATAAGATCTGGAGGTGGTGGTTTTCACACTTTGTGGATAAGAAACTAAAGTAGTTGGTCACAACAACAAGAGATACTAGCTTAGCAGCATGCTTTCTTGGGTGATGCAGACTCACCAATCATAATTCTTGGATAACATCACAATAATCTTCCATAGACAAGATTGTGCAATGTCATTGTTACCCGTAGAACATTGTATTTTATACCTATCATTAGAGTTACCAATCAAGTGAAATTATATTGTGACTTGTATGGGTTGTAGTTGTAGATGATTTTCTAGAGAAAATGCTAGATGATGAAGACATTTTCTCAAATTAAGAAGTTCTCAAAATTTGTAGTCACGAATACAACATGGAAGAAGGTTATCAATTAATGAAATATCATCTTCATAACATGCTCAATCATATATTAATGGTTAAATTTTTTCCCATATATTCTCTAATTCGGTCATTTTACTTGTTTGGACTTGTCAGAATAAAGATGGACTTATTTTATGACAAACCGGGTTATAAAGGATTATTTATAAAATCACATTGGTCTTACTACTTTGTTTTTATAGGGTTTGAAAAACAAATAGTCATGGTGCATTATAACCCAATAATTCTATTGTTATAGATATTGAAAATGGTTTTACAATTTTTTTTCCATATAGGAGAAAATGAAATGGCTCGTTGGATAATAACCAGTCATTTTATCATTGGATATATTCACATCAGGTTCACCAATTATGTTTCATCGGGTTTTTGAAATGTGGAATGGGTTTTGATCATTGGTCCACCATTTTAACTTTTCCTAGAAACCCCCAATGGTTCCCCCATTTGTAGCTGGGTACAAACCTACAATTCAAATGCCAACTATTATCTTAGTTTTCAGGCCTAGAAACTCTTGGGGGCTCACAATGGTTGAAAGTATGGGAGGCTAGGCTCATCACACCCTTCTTGGGGGAATTATTTTCTACAATGGGACAATATTATAGATTTAAGGTATGTTTGTGCATCTCTTCTTAATCTAGATACGGGACCAGTTACCCTGAAAAACCCACTCATTGGTTAATTCTATAATTAAACCAAGAAAGGGAGTCTCATTGAAGAACTAAAGGGAGTAAAGTCACATTAGTGAATCCATCTGTACGTATCCAAGGTTCTTGATCCATTTTCCTAATAGTTAATAGATACTTTATGTGCTGATGTCGTATGACCAAATGGTTCAGAATGCACAACCTTGTGAGGAGGCAATTTATATTATGAGGAGGGTATTGAGCCATTATGAGGTTTCCTAGATATCCTAGCTATTACAAGAATCAAAACCCATACAGTTTTTTAATCCCATGCATATTTTCATTATGTGGAGAAGGAATATGTTCTAGTACAAATACACCAAGCCTCAGGTATACATCCTACGTATTCTGGTTATGTCCTGAATCAATGTCATCGTGGTTCAATTGTGCCCTTGGGACTGGCCCTAATGTATATGAACTTATATGAGGGGTGTTTGTACCATGATACAAATCAAGGCTCACGTACTAGGATTTCCCTGGTTAGTGGATAATCATGATTCCTAATGAGGTGTTCATTTCATCTCCCCAAACCACATGAGGTTTTCTCAGTGTGAGAAACAAGGGGGGATATTTGATCAGTCTCATAGCATGTTGGTACATGACTTATATATTAGGAAAGTCCTGGGGGAATTTGGTATAGAGGATGGGCATTGAGAAGGCATCCTACATATCCCGAGTATTGAAAGAATCTAATTCATCATAGTTTGATTTTCCCTTAACCTATGGATAGTCTAAGTTGAGAAACCATATTTAGGGATATTATGACCATCATTGAGGTTTTAGGAATTCTAGGGGATTACAATGAGATGTATTCCCTATTGATCGAGGAAATTATATATGATGTTGGTAGTTGGGTCTTATGCATTGAGGATACCCTTATAACCCTGGGGTGTATAGTGTAGATGACATGATCAGTGAATCTACCTAATCCCATGTAATCCATGCTTGTTGTGAGAAACAAGGGTTAAAAATTGATTAATATCATTACTCTATATAAGGGGTTTATATGTTAGGATCACCCTTGATGATCAATATATAACTCTAACCTCAAGGAGGTGGCCTAGGTATCCGGAATATGGAAAGAATAAGAGTCGTCATAGTTACCTTTATTGTGGATTACAGTCTATATTTGCCCTTTAATTTTGGGATTACACATCAGGTATGGATGAGGCTATGAAAATCTGGGATTCCCTTATGACTTGACCTGCTTACATAAAGGGTGTCTCATGACCCAATTGACCTATTTGGAGGACATAACTTAACTCGGTTGGCTTGTCCTAGAATCCATCACATGAATTTTCTTGACACATATGTGGGGTGTCTTAAGAGTAAGTAAGACATGGTATGAAGGATTTCATGTGTATGGGATAACATCCATGGATGTCATCGCATGACCTAACCATAATGTCTGGAGGGTGTCATAGGTGCTTGGCCATTATGCCCATAGGATGTCATTAGAACTATTTGATATGCCATGATGCTCTCAAGAAACATGGTTGGGTGCCCAAGGTGCCTTTTTATAGCCAAAATGGGAACTGGTTTTGGGCACCCAGATTTTGATAAACCACTTTGAGGATAGTTTTATGCTACTAGAAAGTTGAATCTTCCTTTTTACAAAACTAGAAAGTTGTATCCCCACATCCTTACTATCACCGCCGAAAGCTTGGCATCACCTGGACAATCATAGCTCGATATATGGACATATTAAATAACACCACTTTTGACATTTTGTAGATTAGGTGGCTTGGAAAGATCTGTTTAGATGGGACCCTTAGAAGCCTAATCGGGATTGCATTCCTTGATATTAAATATATCCTATTAAGTTTTGGACCAAAATACAAAATATCATCCCTTTAATATGTAAGGTAGAGTAGAAGTGTGTGGATTAATCCACCGGTGTGCTTATATCCTGCGTAGTTTGGCCCATTATTTTGGATATCATCATGGGACCTCCAAATCACCTCTACATTAAACGAAATTATCAAAACAAGCAACATTACCCTTTTTAAATGTTATAAACAAAAAATAGTGTAATCAAACATGAAGTGAATTTTTTATATTTTTCAATACAAAACTAGTTCAACATAGTGGTGTAAGGGTGAGAATGAAATAGTGAATCATGGTGTGATTAATGGTTTGTAAAGAGTTTGTGAATTCCAAAAGAATATCCCAAGGGAGTGCCAAACAAGGTGCGTAGTAAGGGATATTTTTATGTAATAGGTTATGATTGAGTCATTCCTGATGCATCTTGTCAGAGTTGTTACTCCTAGGTACATCTATGCTAGAACCACGTCCACTTATTGTATCTAGACATGGATATATTTCTAAGAAACCACTCACTCTATCCATTGCCGAAATTCCAAGACATTTTCAAAAACATTAACTCACCCTTATAATTATACTTTGATATATTTCTAGAAATATCCTTAGAAATACAACAAGGGATATCACTATAATTTTCTCATCATAGTTTCCAAAGGTTAACTAAAACTTTTCTTTTATACCAAACATAAAAACCCATGCTTAACATACATGGATATTACATCATTTTGGATGAATATTCATCACCTTAAAAAAGTTCCTGATTGAGGAATATTATAGTTTAGTGTATTTGTAATCTTAAGAAACATTCTTACAATTTGGTGAAATATCATCAATATCTCCTATAAAGATATTCCCATTTAGTACTCCAACATAAAACATTTCTTCAAAAACTAGGGTAAGGAAACATGAGAAATGGGTGAGATCATATTCTTAGTAAGGATAAAAAGGAAGCATGTAAGCATAACATGATTATAAGTGTACAATAACATGATTATTTCATTTTCAAATCATACCTTGCATTTAAAAGATTATAATAACGAGGCATGTAATAAATAATGGCAATTCACAAGATATTAATCATAAGGGAATGAGGAACATAAGCTATGAAAACATAACATAGGAATATGAAATTGAACTTTTGGAAGGAAAATAGTCATAGAAAATACTATGTTAAGGATAACTACCAAGACCTATATAACATTTTAGTCTTATCCTAATAACCTATGTACCTACTTTGAGATTGGGATATCCTCCCGTGTACCCTCTTGTTTTAGGCTTGGGATGCCCTCCCATGTACCATCTTATTTCAATCTTGGGATTCCCTCCTTTTTACCTCATTATTTCTGGATTAGGATTACCTCATGTTTACCCTATTGTTTTGAGCTTGGTATTCCCTCTCACGTAGCCTTTTTCATCAGGCTTAAGATACCCTCTTGCTTCAGGCTTGGGATACCCTCTTGTTTCAGGCATGAGATGCCCTCCCATGTACCCTCTTGAGCTCAAGAAACAGTTATCTTTACCCATGTAATTGGAGGGAGATATATATTCCATACAACACATAATAAAATCATAAATACATGTTCCATAAGAAAACAAAACATTCATCATATCATGACCCATGAAAAAAACATGGGTTTCGTAATCATTAATCATAACCCATCAAAAGAAATTTTTATTATTAAAATTTTTTCACATCATAATCTATGAAAAATAGATAGGTTTACGAACCATTTCATTGAAGCATAACCCATTAAAATAAGTGGGTTTAAAAATTATATAACCCATTTAAGAGGAATGGGTTTCATAATCATTCTTTCATAAAAACCTAAACCATTCATGAATGAGTATTAATAGAAAAGTTGGATCATTTCAAAGAATGGAATGAGTAACATTAATGAATGTCATAAAAGATGGAATTTTTTTAAATATATTTTAATAAATTTTCTTGAGAAAAATATCCTTTCTTATTTAAAATTTTCTCTTTAAAACATAAAACCTTTTTAAAAAAATCACAGAAAAATAAATTGAAAACATATAAATAAATCTTGAAATCATTTTGAAAATCATTTCCTTGAAAACTTATAGTAGGATCTTCAAATATTTTTGAAATCCATTTTATTTGAAAATATGTTGAAAATATATAAAAGAATATTCGAAATCCTTGAAATTATTTTTCTATGAAAAAGACCTTTTTAAATATTAAAAATGAGTTTTTTGAAATCATTTATAATATTTTGTAAAAAAAATATTTTCAAAAACCCTTTTCATTGAAAAACACTTTAAAACCAATGAATATCTAGAATATTAGGAAATAATTTTATTTAAAATAAAATTTAATTTTTTATTCTTTTAAATTAATCATAAATTGAATGAAGATCATGATATTTTATAAATATATACTTTCAAAACATTCATTTTTCACTATAAAACGTTTAGAAAGTTCATTGGCTGGAAAATGACAAGAAAATTTATTTTTATATAAAATCATTTTTTTAGAAAGTTAAAAAATGGTTAAAAATATTTTTTAATGATCATAAGAGAATAATTTCAAATTTTTAGAAACCTTTTTGGAAAACCTTGTTTTTAATTTATAACGATTTCCAGTTGAAGAGAGCAGCATGGTCAGAATTTCGTAAAAAACTTTCTTAATCATCTTATGTAAAGAAAAGTGGGAAAATGGTACCAATAAATGAATATATTAAAAATACAATGATGATAATAAAATTCATGTGTTATCTTGAGTTATGTATTGTAATATTTCATTAATCGGTGCATAATCTTAACTAATCTGGATAAACAATGAGATTGTTTCAATATACTCTTACCACTTGGTAATTTCAAATTATTCTCAAAATGTAAGAAAATTAAATAGAGTTAAGCTTAAAATATAATGAATATAAGTAGATTAATGATTTAAATTTTAAGAGGTTTCATATACCCCTTTTAAAATAACATTGTTTCAAAAAACAACATGTGTCTCAAAGAAGGAAAATTGAGACAAAACTATATTACCGATTTGGTAAACTTTTAACTATAAAAATAATGAAATAAAATATAATTAAATGGTTATTTTAATACCCATAAATTTTATTATAATAATCATATAATACATTCATGTGTAGTATATACAAAAAATCTAATAAATGAGTGGTGAATAAGTACTGTATCACATGGAAATAAAAAGTGAGATGAAGTTCCCTTATCTTATGTATTGACTATCATTGTACTAATAAAAAACTACTGTATAATCAATATAATTTTATTATAAATGATTTAAAGAACCATAATATTATACATAATCCCATATATTATTTAATAATGACTTTTTATTACCCTCTTATTAACAATTCTATGTTAAGGTTTCACTTCAGGTAATATCTACTTTGTTCTTCATACATGTTTTGATTTATTAATCCTAATAGGCTTACATAGATCATGATTTAATTACTTATATAAAGTAAAAAATTATATAAATATCATACATATTCTGTATATATTTATTTATAATAATCTATAAAGTATAGAAAGAAGAAATGGAATACACTGTTCATGGAGACGGTATGTCGTAATTACGCATGAAAGCTGTTTCAGTTTTGTTATTGTATTGAAATAAAGTATGTAATTGAAATATATGTATATAATATCATTAAATTATAATTATTATGTTATATATATCATATATTTTCACTAAAACCATCCTTAATACTTTCCATGTAATGTGTGAATGAATCACATCTATTTGAGGAGGTGGTAGTCCACACGTCCACAAACGACATTACCATATTTACAGAAGATGGAAATAATTTTGGTATGAATTATAAAATAATTAAAGAATAATAAATACATAATAAAAGTAATATATATAATATATAAACATTGTTTCCATCATAATTCCTAACCATGAAAGGTGGTAAAGGAAAAACAAACAATCATCATTTCATGAGGCGATAGTTCACTGTACACATAGACAGTGTGTTCATTACCAATTAGATAGAAGTGTGTGTAAGTGTAGGTAAAAAAACTAGCATAAAAAAACTTTGTATATTTCAGGTTTTTTTATGTATATAATAAGAAGAGTCTATGGGGTGGATAATGGAAATAATAATAAATAGCTTGAGGAAATATGTTACCTGTTATTTCGATAACTTGTTTTTGTTTACACCAAAGGGATTCCTTGGATGGATTTCTGACCAAGGAGAGTCTTATATGATGATGGGATGAATTATAAGTTTCTATTTTTGCAGATTTGTTTTGATTCAATGTTTATTTAGTGGTGCGTGGAAGTGGGAGGCTTGGGTGCCTTTTAATAGTGGAGGGAAAGGGTACAACTGGTATTTTTTGAAAAGAATTATGTGTTCACCAAGTATTACTTATTAAAAAAGTGTAAAAATGGATAACTATATAACATTATATTTTTGTTGTCATAAATATTTCTATTCAATTGGTTTTTTACAATTTTATAGGCCATTTTCTCCATTAAGATTAAGGTTTAGTCCATTGTTAATATTAATTTTACATTAGTCACTGTAATTAATTTTAATCACATTCACTAATAATTTTTTAATAAATTATGTTTATATAGTTATAATATAAATATAATACATATTAAAATATTTTATCTACATTTTTTTAAATTCAATTCATAGAACTGGCTAAATTATGTTTAATGCCAATCCCATAGACGTCCCGAGAAAGTGAGTTTTTAAAGTGATAATGTTCAAAAGTTCATTAGAATTTTATATATAAATTTAATATAAAAATAATTACAATAACCTAAATTTTAAAAAATATTAGATGAAAAAAAAGCTTTGAATTAAAATTTAGTACTTTCACTATTCATCCAAAAATTTAGTTTCTCAAAAAAATCACAACAATTCATCCTAAGATAATTTTACATTCTCAATTTTTACAAAATTAAATTTCTATGAGTTTCTAAAATGAGTTTTAATATTTTTCACAGAATAATAAAATAAATAGTTCATTTAAAAAAATAGTAGTTTTAAAAATATAAAGAATTTACCAATATATAAATATATATATCATTATCAATATGATTTATTTATAGGAAAAAATTATAAATTATATTTTAAAAATATTTATTAATATTCATATGACAACGTTTAACTACCAGGTTATAACTATTTTGTCTAAATAATTATAATAATAATGTTTTGTTTTGTAGAAACTTATTTTTGCGTGTAACGCAATCCAAGTCGGTGTTGTGCATAGCACAAACATATATAGGAGTAGAGTATAATGAAATTTTAAATTATTGATTTAATATGTGTGTGTGTGTTTATATATATATAATATTTTAAGTGTTGTCTGAAATTCTAAATATAAATAATGTTTCAATTAATTCGAAATAAATCAATAAATCTTGGGGTTTTATATGGTGCCTCAAAATCAACATGTATCATAGAGTATAATTGAGACAATACATACCCAATAATCCCCCATTTTATGAAAAAAATCCACATATGAAAATCTTATAGAAAATATTTGAAATAAAAAAAATAAAGTAGTCTTAAAGAGATATTATAAAAATTATTGTTCTCATTTAATGTTTTATAAAATATAGATGAACAATTAATATTATAAATCATTTATGTTGAGAAAAATAAAATTTATTTATTTTAAATATTGAAATTAATAAATATATTTTATTCACCTTATTTAATATATTAAAGTCAAAATAATTTTGTGTTTTCTGATTTTCTCGCCCATTTTATGATAACCAAAATAAATTATCAAAAAATGGTATATAACATAGTTAATGTAGAAAGAAACTGGTAAAAAGTATTTTGATAAGACAATGGAGAAAATTTATTTCTTAAGAAATAAATATTGAAATATGACCATAAATAAATAAAAACAATTTTAATGAAGAAAATAATTTCATTAAAAAGTTTATTTATGATTATAAGGAATATTTGGCTCAAAAACGGAAATACGAAGGATTAGAAGAGTGTGAAGGTTCTAGATCAGATTTGGTTTCATATGTGATTGAATTTTGAAATACATGATAAACATCCTTCAGATATTCCATCATTCCTATAAAATTGTGATTAAACATCTTATCCCACTGTTTCATAAATACCTTAATGTTCAATCCAATTTTCAAAATTTCTAATAAATTCACCTTAAAAAACTCACAAAAATTCTCCAATGACTAAAAAATTATTCATAATATCTTTTGACTAATTGATAACACTTCTAATACAATGTTTATCCTATGTTAATCTCTAAAAAAGATCATTTTCAATGTCTATAAATATGTGAAGTTGAACACTATCACAATGAAGACTCAAAATCCAATCATTTTTTATTGATATAACTATATTAAACGATTCAATCCTTTAAATTAAATCTATATAAGTTTGATGACTTGCAGTGGAAGCCCTCACCCAACTTAATCAACTTCATATCGATTAAAATTGACTTTCTTTGAATTTTTTAAGTCTAAAAAATATAAATTTGAAAAAGATTATACCTTGGTCATCATAAGTTATCAAGAGGTTTCCCTTTGAAACTTATCAAAATATCCTCTTTAAATAGAATTTTCTTGAATTTTGTATTGAAAATCTTGGAATAATTCCAAATCTTCTTGGGGAACACTTGATTTTTTAAATCTTCTAAATATTTTCTAGTATCTTCCATATCACTTTTCAAAGTTGGATTCAATTCATTCATTTGATTAAATCAAGAAACCAAATTTTAAATTTTTAAATTAATATAACTAGAAGGGTTTTCTTCTTGAAGTCGAGATGGTTTTCCTACTTCAACTATAGATATGGACTGAACTTAATTATTCTCACTTGATGATGAAAATAGACTAAGAAAATCTATTTTCTCACTAGATTCAGTAGAAGAATTTAAAAAGTAATCTAAATAATGAAAACTGTATTTTTTTTTATTATTTTAGTTGTTTTGGATATGTATATTTTCACTTTCTTACCATCTTGATCATTCTTTTCAACTTGATCTTCTGCATGAGCCTTGTGCACATCTCTATTTTTAGTTGGTTTTTTCTATAGTAGTATTTTTTACTCCTATAAATACCAGTTGTTCAATTTTTAAAACTCTAGATTCTTATGCCTGAACATTAGGTTATTTTATTTGTCTAGGAATTGTTATAGGAGCCACACTATTTTGTTCTTTTATGGGTTCATAAGAAGAATTATTGATATATCTTATAATTGTTGGGTTACTAACATCAAACTTGAGTGTCTTACTTTTTTATTCAACAACATCCTCTATTATCGATTTACCAAATTTTTTCCCATGAATCTGTATAGTCCCTGTTGACTTCTGAGTACCTTTATCCCCCCTGAGAATGAGTGATAGATTCTTGTTGATTCTCATCACTAATAAAAATCAACTTTTATTTTGAGGGTATAAAAAAGAAACCAATTTTTTCCTATGGTTCCAGAAAAAAGTAATATTACTATGATGACATCTAATGGCTATTTTAATGTCACATATCTTTTTTTATAAACAATTTGATAAATAATCCTTCCATTTGTACAAAATGACATTATAGACTCTATCTTACAAACAATATTCATATAAATCAGAATATATCTAGTGAAATTAAACTTTATGCCACATAACATCAAAAACCTAATATATATATCTGGAAAGATAATTTTATCATACACAAAAATTTATTCCACTATTATAGATTGAATAAATTTGACCAATAATTTTTAGTAAGCTTCAAGATATTTGATAATAATATTTCGTACCAGGGTGGATCAAAAAATAAAATACATAATATGATCAAATTTATGATTCTCATCTCCAATAGATCAAAGATCAAAGTGAAAACCCCTTTCATGGTGACACTGATAAATCTTGGATATTTCTATTGAAGAAATCTAATACTCAATATTGTTTACCATTGAGGAGACAAAATCTTATGTGCCCACAAAACTAAACTGGGTGTGTTCATAAAACTAGTTTGATTCAATATTAAATAAAAACTATGTATTTTAACCAATGAAAATAAATTCTTATCCTTGAAATTCCAAATCATTATTTAACAAAATATTAGTCTAAAATAACCTATTAAACTTTCTAACCTTCCTTTGAAGGACTCATCTATCAGCTCCTACTGTCTATTTACCCATATGTACACTCATTCCACATTCTTATTTTCTCTTTGTCTATACTGTTATATCAATTCTAATGTTTTGTGGTTAAAATTTTAGGGTTTTGATGAAAAATAGAGAACTTTAAAAGTCAAAAGGTTTTTAGATTGAGCATAATAGGGAGAGAGTTTTATATGGTTTTTATTGATGTTGGTTCAATTTATCAAGAAAAAATATTAAGAGTAATCATCATAGATTTTAATTTTGAAAAGTCTTGTTTTACAATAGAGTAATAAATATATAATTTATTAAACAAAAAATAAATAAATAATAACTGAACATAAAGTGCAGAAACTATGGCTAAATTAAATTAAAAAGTTATAAATTTTTTATTTAAAATTAAATATACTTGAATCCTCCTTAATAAATTCAAAAACTAGCATTGGGAAGCAGTTTAGTGAAAATATCAACAAGTTAACATTTAGTATTAATAAATTCCCAAGATATATAATATTTAGAGCATGATATCTTAGAAAATGGTGTATTATACCAATATTATTTGTTATTGAGTGAATTATACAATTAAAAAAAAACAATTGCACTAGCATTGTCATATAAAATAGAAATATTATTAAAATTGAGTCCAAAGCCTTGTAAATTGCTTTTTATCCACAACACTTGTTCATAGAAACTTCTAGAAAAGATATATTATTCCTCAACTAATGAAAAATAAACAAAATGTTTTTTCTATATAACCATAATACTTATGTCTTCCCTAAAACATGAAGTGTTCTTGAGGTAATATTTCTTTATAACCTATATACTCCAAAATTAGTGTATGAATATGAGATTAAATTAAAATTAAATGTTTTTGGTAAATTAAATATTGAAAAATAGTTCCTTTAAAATGTATAAAATTTATTTTAACATTAGTAAGATGGTTTTATTTTATATTTAATTGAAATCTAGAAAAAATCCATATAATTAACATAATGTTTAATATACTAACAGTAAGGTATAGAAAAAAACCAATCATACCTCTATTTATCTTGCTTTCAACTATATTTCTAGCTTAATTAAAATCATGTTTTATAATGGTACACATGGGAGTTGTATAAGTTTTACTATTTTCCTGTACATTTTTTTTCAAAATTTTAATAATATATTTAATTATATTTAAAAAAATCACATATTTTTTTTGATTTCATTTAAAAAAAGAAATAAATTTTTTTCTCCCATCATACTCATTTAGAATTAATTTTTCATATGTTTTAAAAAACAATTACTAATATTTATATTCATTAAAAAAAATTACATGTTCTATAGAAATCTATATTAATAAAACATCATAACAAACTATTTTCTTAGAGGGATTCAAATCATAAAATCCCCTAGAAAGTAAATTTTTCAATAGAAGAAAACATAATCTTCCGTACTAAGATCTTAGTGATTGTTTAAGTTCATAAAGTTATTCAGTAAGTTTGAAAAATGAATTTGGTAGCTGGGGATTTTCAAAACCTAGTCGTTGTTCAATATATTATTCCTCTATTAAATAACCTTTTAGAAAATATGATTTTACATACATATGATATAATTTAAAATTAATATATGATGTATAAGATAATGATATTCTAATAGATTCTAATCTAGTAATAGTTGCAAAGGTTTCATTATAATCTATTATTTGTTCCCAATTATATCATTAAGCTATTAATATATATTTATTTCTTGTAATTATCCCATATTTATCTTGGTTATTTCTAAAATCCCATTTTCTTCCTATTACTGAATGATTGGATGACCTATCAACCTATTCCAAAAAAAAATTCTACTAAACTAGTTAATATCTTCTTTAATAGCTATTATCTAAAATTGATCTTATAATGAATCCTATAAAGTTTTATGTTCAAAATTGTATTTTAAGGTTGATAATTCAACTATATTTACTATATTCATTCTTCTCTTAAATCATGATTCTATATCTCCTATTATTATTTCCAAAGGATAATCATTTAAATTTAGAGTTTATATAGGTAAGACACCTTCAAGTTCACCAATTTCATGTTCTTCTAGACCAGACATAATTTCATCAAATTCTTGTTTATTTTAAAAATCCGTTTTGGGATATTGAAGTCTTACAATGTATAAATAATTTATAATGCTCTCTAGTTGATTTTTTACGATCAAAAGGTTTAATTTTATAGATCATCACATGATAATATTCTTAAACTATCCTTGAAATTATATTATACAATTTAAATGATTTATAATTCATATAATATCCTATAATTATTCCATCATGAGCCTTAATATCAAATTTTCGATGATTGTACATAGTATTCAAGATATAATATTTTACTCCAAACACTTTAATGTATATGACATTAATTTTTTTGTTATTCCATAATACATGGGGTTTCTTTTTAAGAAATCATCTTATTAAAACTTTATTCATGATATGACAAGATGTGTTGATAGATTCTTATAAAATAGGTTAAAAGACAATATTCAATCAATTTAGTTCCTGGAATTTGACAAATAATGTTATTTATTCTTTATACAATTTCATTTTGATGCAATGTTCTTAGAAAAGATGAGGTATGTTTAATTCCAAAGTCTATGAAAAAAGAATTAAATTATTAATTATCAAACTCTCTATTATGATCACTTCTCAATGAAATTTTTTTAATTTATTTTTATTTTTGAAATTTTTTACCCAAGATTACAAATACATAAAAATTATATATTTAAGTACTAGGAAATAAACACAAGTAAATCTAGAAAAAAAATCAAAAAAAACATATGATAATCCAATTATTATTTATACTCTTGATGGTCCAAAAAAATATATGTGGATTTGTTTTCATGGTTTTTATGTATAAACATTGATAACAAATTTATAGGAAGACTTAATTTTCCTGTCTATTTTTTAATGCATAACAAGATCTATCTTTATGAAATTTATGACTAGGAAAATCAGAAAATAAATGTGTATTTTACAATTTATATAAATTTAATCCATTATAGTGTCCATGTATCTTTTAAAAAATACAATACTCATTTATCTCAATATTTAAACAATTCAATTTTTGTTCACACAAGGAATTAAGATCCAAAGTACAAAATTTTTTAGTTCTCAGTACTCTAAACTTAAGTAGTTTATCTTTACAAATAGAGTATATATTATTAGATAAATCAATACAACAACCATCATAAAGTTGTGAGATAATTATTATAATGCGATTAAACCCTTGAACATATAGTAATTTTGTGATCAAAATTGATTTTGGACATGGAACTCATCCCACACCCACTATTTTTTCCTTATTCAATATCACTAAAGGTAACTAGGACACCATATAATATATATAATTTATAAAAATTAGAAAATACTCCAATCATGTGTTTTGATAAACCACTATCCATATACGATACTTCAATTTTCTTCCTTCGACCTTCTTCCTACCAAAAATTTATATAAAAGCTTTTTTGACCCCCTAATTGTTTTGGGTCCAACTATGCCAGCAAAGAAAGTTCTCGATACCCAGATTTTAACTATTTTTCTAAATTCAATAAGACCCAATTCAAAAATAATTGATTAATGAATACTTTTTTCTATTGATTTGTAGATTTCTTAAACAACAATTTTTTCAATAATGGACATTAATTCCATAATAAAAACAAGTAACTATGGATATGTTGTTATTCATAGAACTAGGTACAAAACAATTTATATATAATTTTTATTTTTCTCCAATTCTTCTTATTAAATATTTCTCCATTTTTATGATATATTTACCAATAATTGGATTTTGATATTCTTTTCCCTTAGTGAATATAATGGAAATAATTTTGAATGACTCCACTCAAGCCTACAACTCCTTCTCCATCAAACATTTTTAATGTTTTGAATTTCATCCTTCCAATGTTGTATCAAATTTTCCTAACATTTTCAGATCCTTCATAAGAAAAAAATTAATTATTTACATTACTCATTTTTTATTAGTACATTTAAATACATGATTAAATTCATCTAAACCTATTTCACATATAAAATCATTGATGGATCTTGAATTGAAATCATACTCAGCTTCTTTATCAACATCCCATTTTTCTGGATCAATAAGGATATCATAAGGTTTGAAAACATTCATGTAAAAATTGAATCCAATATTCTTCAAATAGATAGTCATGAAAGGTTTCCAACATCCATAATTATCTCCATTAAAATAAGGTGAACAGATCAAGGACATTCCTTCTTTATGTTCTATCATCAACAACCATTGTCACAAAGACCTTTTACTAAAGCTTAGTAGAGATTATCAGACATCTTAAAAAACATCTCTCTAATACCATTTTTAGGTTATAAAAATAAAAAGAAGAAAAAGAGGTTGGAGGGATTGTGTCCTTTTTCAAATATTTGAATATTTAAATTTTATCCCATTTCATATATTAGGAATATATCCAATGTTTTTTTCTTTATTAAAGTTATACAGTAGAAAACATATAATAAGAACATAAATTTTTTTATTATGGTTTATTGAATAAGCTACCCTAGTCCACTCCACTAATCCTCTCTAATAGAGATTAGTGATTTTCACTAAATATTCCCTCTTATTATAAGACCTTCACAATTGGGTGCAGTTAGTTGACACTTTTATAATAAGGATTTCACCGACCCTTTTGTATCTTTTATAGGGAACTAAAATATCCAGATCATAGAATGGGAAGATGAATATCCACAAAGATTGAGTATTATTAGCTGATAATATAATAAATTTAGATTAATTTATTTGATTGAGAAAAATATTTTTCTCATAGTTATAGTAGAATCTAATAGATAATAGATCTTCTTCTTAATAGATATATTTTTTAAGAAATAATATATTTGAAAAATATCTAGTTTTCAAATGATATTCATGTAATAAATCAATAGAACAATAGCATCAACAACAATAGAAAAATAGTTAAACAAAACAAGATTATAATATATATATATCCAAAGTGTACCTCTTTAGAATAGAAGAAATTTTCATTATTTTTGAAAAATTATTCTTTCATTTTGAATGACATAAATTTGGTTATTTAACAATAGGAAATCAATTTTCTTTTAGTTAAACAGATCGAAGTATATCTCATAACAATTCTTAAGTATTTAAATTTAAAAAATTCAATGAAAGTTGTAACTTCCCTTAGAAATATGAATAATTTAATTTCTTGAACATGATACTTTGAAATAGTCTTAAAAATATTTTAATTATATTAGTTTATCCCATCAAGACCATAGTATATATACTAGAAAATATCTTGAATTTAAACTCTATAGTTGACCAAGTCAAGTATAGGGTCAAATTTTAAAGTACGGTTGATAATATAAGGTTAACTACAAAATGTTGGGCTATTGAGACATACGTTAGTTTGAGAAATATAGGATTTGTTCACAAAATTTTGGTTTATGATCCATATTTTTACAACAAAATAGTGTATTTGATCCATACATTTATACCAAACATAGGTTTGGGGAAACATATTCTCTTCTTATACACATAAGATAGAAAAGTATTTACAAACTACTTAGAACATATCTAGACTAATTAACAAAAAACATTAACACTTAAATAATATAAATTTATCAAGAAATATAATACCAAAAAACCCATAGAGTAATTTTATTTTGAAAAAAATATGTGTATTTGTGAGAATCACAATCAAAACATTTCCTTGAGTATTCTTGATACAATACATTACCAACACTTATTAGCATCCTTGTAAAAAGTAAATGAAAACAAGTCACATCATTTTGTGGAGGTGCTATTCTAAATATATGCAATAGTGTTTTAATAATTTTCCAATAGATTGGAAGGTTATAATTAGATATGATTTTTAATTTTAGAAGAATAATTATTACATAAATATCAAATATATTCACTAGTTCCACCTTCAAAACCATCCAATTAATGTAGTGATGAAAAATGAATTACACCACTATGTGAAGATGGTAAGTCATATATACAGATGAGAAGTGTTTTTTATTTTTTGTAGGATGGAAATGAGATGGAAAATGTTTTCCCATAATCATGATAACATCAAAATATATTAATGATATTGGAATCATTATTTTTTGATTGTCTCAAAAGATTAAGAGGATGTATAGGAATAAATAAACCTAAAAGATTATATAAAGACGGTTACCTATTATTTAACAGAATTCCTTTAGATATATTTTTTATCATCCTAACATGGGAGACACTAAAATGGTGCCCTAAGACGGCTGGTCACATGACCTCAAGCACACCTCCCCATGTGCGAGAGGCTACCGAACAGTAGTGAGGGTGTAAAGGTTGTATAGTGGGGAGACTATACCCTCAAGATTAATGATAATAATGAGAAAAATAAATAAAAAATATAGGAATAATACAATAACTAACTATAAATATAAATTAATTTATAATCATGCATGAACATGTTATAATGTACAAACAATAATCAATAAAATAGAATATACATATACAACATGTAATAAAAAACACATCTAGACTAAAAAATAAAATAAATAAACAAAATACTCAATAGATTTCTCTAATATCATCATGATATCAAGATAAGTCCTCTACTCCCTTACTCAATACTAGCCCATAATAATAAAAAAAACAAATAAAATATGAGGTTCTAACCTACAATTAGGGAATAATTTGTTTGGTTACCAATCGGTAGCCCGTACAGTGTGTGGGATAAACCTATTAGGCCACCATCAATTTTGTTTAATTACTATCCTATCAATGAATATAAATTATAGGAGTGTGCATGTTTATCAATAAGGTAGTAAATAAAATAAAATAAAAGTTGAACTCTGGTCCCCCAGGGGCTGCTCATGGGAAAATACCTACTTCAACCTAAGATGGAATATCTCTATTTATGCTTCACCATATAAAAATATATATAAGTATATAGAAATGTATGTATATATATAGAATATATATTTAGTGAAATATGTAGCCATATATATAGATACAAGCACTATCATAGACCTAAGGTTCATCCTAGGCATCTATTGATAGTTATAAAAGTGTCATTGGGTTATAGGCGATTCCATGCCCAAATATCATAAATCATGAGGGACCCCATTCCTGAGTATCATAATTCAAGATGGAAGCCATGCTTGAGTATCCCAATAAGAGAAACCAAGCCTGAGAATCATAATTTATTATGAGATACCATGCCTATAATAGTAAGGGACACCAAGACCATAATTTTAAATGACTCCATCCCCATATAAATAAGGGATTCCATTCCTATATTAATGAGGGACACCATTCCCAACTATCACATTTAATAACATTTTTCATGACCTTGAATTATATTCAATAAGGGATATCATTCCCAATTATCACATTTAATAAGGTATTGCCTTACCTAGAATCATATTCAATAAGGAAATCCATGCCAATGTATCACATTTAATAAAGGAAACCATGCTCAAGGTACATATTCAATAAGGGACAAGCATTTAATAATTAATAAAATTCCATGTTGAGATAAATGGCTCAATACATTACAAAAATTTGATTTGTATAGTCCATTATGAAATGTCATGGATAATAACATCGCATTACCTAATTTCATATATTCCTTGGACCTTATCTTGATCTCCTATAATTCAAATATTTTTGTGGGGTCTTTATGGGAGAATTTTAAAAACAATAAGAAGCCCAAGGGGCTTTTCATGGTTGGTATTTGGTTAGGGGAAACCATGCTGCTTGGACCAATAAACCATGTGTCATTATATGAGACACTGGAAGAGGGTGCACAGTTTGTACAAACCATGTGGCCAGCCCCTCCAAACTATGAAACCTCAGATATTTAGGGTTTTCATAGTTAGTTCTTGGTTTCTCAAACCATACACAATTAGAGGAGAAACCATGCACCCTACTAGTAGAAGTTCATAGTTAGGGTACATAGTTTGTCTAACTGTGAGACCCTACATAGAAAACCATTCCCTTAGGTTTTAATTTGTCAAAAAATTATTCTAAAAATATATTATCCTCTAGTTTAAGTATTTAATTTCCTCATTCAATCATACCATATTTTTTTCATCCATGGAGGCTCGCAAGAAGTGATTTTGGATCCTCCAAACCATTTTCATAGTGAATCTAAGTGCTGATGAAATATCTGATCAATATCTGTTAAGTGAGAATCCTCTCATCTAGTTTCTTCCAACCTCTATTTCTCCCCTCCTTATATTTTTATTAATCATGAATCAATTGATGGATAAAAACCCTATTTTTTGGATCTTGATTCTAGTTTGTGTTTCTTGATATCATTTACTCATTCGTCATTAGAGATCACATTATTTTTTTACATTGATCATGTGAATAAAGATAGGTGTTTAAATACAAAGAGATAACTCTATGAATTAATATTTTTTCTTCTTGTTTACTTTGGGATGTTTATCTATCTATCCAATTATTAATTTTTTTCAAATTTTCTTATCGTACGTCTCCTTTTATAGTGTCGATAATACTAGACAATGTCTTTAATCTTTAAATATTTTTGTGATAAAATCATTCCCTCTTTGATATTTTATGATGATAGGTGATAGTCTATAACCCTAGAGGATTGGAAAAACCCTTTGGGTTTTGTTAGAGCCAACTCATGTATTAAAGTACTAGGGTATCCAGTCTAGTTCACAAAAAAGTGGTGCAAGAGGAAGGTTTGTGAAAAAGTGGCATCAAATGTGTTTTTTAATAATATTTTATTGATATCAATATGTGGCTTGGGATGTCTTGAAGAGACTTAAGAGATAGTTCCAAGTGAGTACCTACCCAGATCCCACTATAATGATCCTTAAGTCATCATGGGTGTTTGGGGAAAACTTTCAATGATAAATGTTTTGATATAATTCTGGTATTTTCTCATCCTTAGAACTGAGTTATTTATCTATGTATCCTTTATGATGTCTTCAATGTTGTACATTGATGTTGTTTAGAATCATGAATCTAATAATATGTATGAATAATACCTAGGAGGAAGCTATTGGTGAACAAAATAAAGTAAATACTATAATGGTACATAAGCATGTTGAGATGGTGTTGTGGCCTATCCAAGCTATTAGAGAAGTACCTACACCTTTTCTCTCTTAGGCATTATATTTGGAACCCCAGAGGGATTAATTTTAGTGTAATTATCAAGAGTTTCTTTACTAGATTCCAAATTCTTTCCCAGAATCTAATCATCCTCAAGAGGTTGAGGACTGGTTGAGAATGATAGATATACTTTTTGAGTTCTTTGAAATTCTATAATCTATTAAGGTAAAATGTGTTACCTATAAGCTTGATGGGTTTAGGTGGAGATGGTGGGATTTTATTGAAATAATATAAAAACATGATGTTTTGTATGGGAAAACCATTCAATCTCATTTATTAAATCAGTTCTATACATAAAATTTGGTCTTGATTAAATCTATATAGTTTCTTAAACTCTAGTATAATAACCTAACTGTAAAATAGTATATAAACCGATTTTTTGAATTTTTTTTGTTTTCTCCTGGGGTTGTGAATAATATGAATCTAAAGAAATGAATATTTTTTGTGTATTAGATGTAATATTTGATATCATTTTTTATTACTGAAGTTGGATTCTTATTCTAATTTGTTGGATAGGGAATTGATGGTTGATCTTGACTTAGCAGTAAGGTCAAGGTTGAAGGGAGTTCCTTTATATCATAGTGACATATCTGTGAGTTACTTTATATGAAAGAGGAATCATGACAAGTATTATGGTGGTTATATATTGTATTAATCTTCCAAACCTCCTTTAGTTCCTGGAAGAGGCCTATTTAATTTCTTTCACTACAGAAAGTTTGGTCATTTGATATGCGTTTTTACTAAGTCTCCAAGGATCTGAAGTTGATATGGTCTCTTAGGACAACTATAGATGTTCATAGATTTATTTTTTTTCACTTTTTAGTGGTAAATATTCATCATCTCCAAGGATTAATATGGTGAAATAATATGTTTCAAGATATAAGGGGTTCCAACAATAAGAATCTAGAAAGAATCTTCATCAAGCAGCGGAAGAATCTATTGAGAAAGTTGACACATGTCCAACGACTGTGATATGTTCCATAACCAATGATTACTATTTAGCGACTGGTTTATTTGGTACATTTTCATCTCACTAATTTAAATCAAATCATATTGTGAACCTACTAAATATGCCTATATATATTTTTTCCTATGTGATGGATGTTACCACACCTCTAAGAATGAAGGGAGTACAGGGTGTCTTGTGTTTTCTCTTAATCCAAAATCAAGATTACCTATAAAATTTTGGTTCTCGATATGAATACCATTGAAACAAACCCTATCATGGATTTGATGAATCCTAATAAGGTCCAAATTTATTGTTATATTTGATGGGTCTCTTTTACTGCATCTCATAGGGTGTTCCATACCATCAAGGGATAATGGGACCCGAGGATGAGTAGATTCATACAATCTTTTATGGAGTCGGGAAGGGTAATATTATTGTTTTCTTTGACATGGATTGAAAATATTTGGGTAATGATATCCTTATAGTCGTCATCAAGTTTCTTAATAGCTTTCATTACAACTTCTCTAGTCTTCCACCTATATAATAGGTAGAGTTCTCTATTGATCTATTACTTGAGACACAGCTGGAAACTATTCCTTCTTACTGTATGGAAGTAGTAGAATTGAAAGGGTGAAAGACTCAGTTTGATGTTCTATTAGAAAGAGGATTTATATAGCTTAGTGTGTCACCCTGGGTTGAACCTATTCCTTTTTCAAAGAAATCTTATGGAACACTTTTCCTCTACTTTGATTACCAAAAACTCATTCGAGTTATTGTAAAGAACAAGAATATGTTACCACGGATTAATGATCTATTTGAAAATTTAAAAGGGGAACGGTGGGTTCCAAATGTTAATCTTTTATATGTTTATCACAAGTTGATAGTAATGTAATCTAACATTCAAAATATTGCCTTCATGAGTAGGTATAGACATTATGAGTATCTTTTCATTACATTTGTTCTAACCAATTATGCATAAGATTTTATGGATTTATTTAACATGACTTTCCATGATTAACTCAACTAATTCTAAGTAGTCTTTGTTGATGAAATCTTGGTTTACTCTAAGACTAAGGAGGATCTTGTTTATCTAATAAGAGTAGTCCAAGGAAAATTGTGAAATCATATAATTTACATGCAACCTTCAAAATGTATTTTATGGATTCATGAATTGAAATTCTTGGAACATGTGGTGTCAGAATACAGAATATCAATTGATCCTAATAGGGTGAAGGATATTATGAAATGTGATAAACCACATATTTTTTATGAGATATGAACTTTCTTAGTATTTTCGGGGTATTAACATAGGTTTTGTTAAATATTTCTTGAAGGTGTATTCTCCAATAAATACTCTCACTTAGAAGGGAGTGAAGTTATAGGGGAATGAAAATTTTCCGAGTTATTTTGTTGAATTGAAACTTATTTTGACATTTGTTCGAGTGTTGAATCTTTCAGAGGATGGGCATGACTCAATGGCCTTCTGTGACACATCCGTCTTGTGTTTGGAATGTGTTCTTATTCACATTGATCATGTGTTTGGATATGGCTCCATATAACTTATTAGACACGAGAATAAAAATATTACCCATTAACTCAAACTCAAAGATGTTATGCATGATCTTATGAGTTGGTAGTATTAACTTTTTAGTGAAAGGTTTACCATTTATTTCAACAACAAATGACTAAAATTTATCCTCTCTAACAAATTATTTGAACATCCATTAGATGTATTGGGTGGAGTACCTTCATTATTTTGATTTTGACATTTCCTACTCATCAGGGGAGGTAAATTTCATTAATGATGCTTTATGTAGGAAAATTATGACCTTGTATGTGAAAGAATCATCAGAAAAGTGGTACATGATGTCTCTTTTCTCATAGTTTCCTTTAGAAGTATGGGTAGAAGAGGCTATGATTTTATTAACAAGTGATTAGTGGAACTCTTCTCTTCTCAAGATGAATATTCATAAACAAAAACATGATGTTTAATTCTGAATCATTAGGGACTCTTTTTATAGTGGGAATACCATAAAAAAACATATCTTTTGAGGTCATATTTTGTTTTCAGAATTGGGTTTTTATGACTTTGTAAATAAGGAAGTCTGTAAGGTGTGATTTTCTTAATTACAATAGGGCAGTTCACCCTATAACTATAAATATGTTTTATGATATACGAAAAATATTCTGGTGGATAGACATAAGATGAGACATAATTGAATTAATTTCTCATCATTATACATATCAGTAGGTCAAAGACAATCCCCAAATACCCTTTGGTTTACTTCAGCTACATCCAGTGTCAATTTGGATGTGGTATAAGATTTATATGAACTATGTGGTTAGGCTTCCATATAACCCTTGAAAAATAATTCAATAACGGTTGGGATCAATCAGATGATAAAATCATCTCACTTCTTACCCATTAATGATACATACAATATTAATAAATTCATACATATCTATGTCTAGTATATTAATATATTTCATTGAGTTCCTTCTACTAAATTCTAAGATAGGGATCCCCATTTTAATTATTTCTTCTTGTGAGGACTTCAAGAGGTCCAGAATCTCAAGTATGTTTGAGTATGACATATCATCTGTAGATGAATGGATGGATAGAATAATCTATAAAAATTTTTGAGGACATGATTCATGTCTGCATCATCAATTTTGGTGGATCCTGGGGTGTTAATTTGGGACCAGTTGAGTGTTATTAAAATAAAACAAACAATTATACAACAAAGATGGATTTTTTTGAGGCATCGTTTGATCAAAATTATAAATATCCATTGTGTTGATCAAATTTTGGTGAAAGTGGTTTATTTAGGATGATTTTGGTCTAAGAAATGAGGAATAATATTCATTTGAATCATCATAGAATATTTAAGACACATAGTTGTTATAAATATTATTATTTCTTTCTTAGATTTCCATTTGAGATTTCAATTGGTGAATAGGTGTTTTTGAAAGTTTCACCCCTTTTGGGTCATCGATGGATTGGAAAATAGGGGAAGCTTAAGACACAATTTTTTGGATCTTTTGAGGTTTTCAGAAGGTGGGGAAAATGCCATACCATTTATCACTTCCATCGTAGTTGACATTGATACATATTGTGTTTTGTGAATCAAATAATTTATTGCATCTTTTTGACCCATCTCATGTATTGAGTGGGGAGCTTGTTGGTGTTGATCTTGATTTATCTGTGACTAAGAATCTAAACAGGATTGTTGATTTTGAGACAAGGCACTTCATGATAGGATAACAACTTTGATCTATTTTCTATGGAATAATGATTCTAATTAGCAAGGGAAACTGAAGCATGTGGTATTTATGAGAGAACATTGGCCTGGCCTCTTTGTTATAGAGTTTTCTTGATATGATTTTTGAGGAAAAGAAGTTTTTAGGTTGGGGAGGTTGTAACATCCTATTACATTTTTTCAGGAATTCATTGACCCTTGTATTTATCTTCTATATTTTGGGTCTTGATGTGGGAGTCTTTCTAGGATAATTTTAAAAAAAATTGGAAGCCCAATGGTATGTTCATGGTTATAATATTGTTATGTAAATCCATGGTGTTTATCCAAGAAATCCATCGGCCCTACTGTGAACCACCGTAGGGGGGATGGTTTGTTCAAACCGTGTGGCCAGCCCTCCAAAACATGAAACCTCCAACAGTAAAGGTCTTCATGGTTTTCCCATAGTTTTTAAAACTATGCACAAAAATAGGAGAAACCATGCACCATACTAGTTGGGGCGCATGGTTAGGTCACACAGGTTTTCTTGCCATGTGCCTCTACCAAGAAAATCAAGCACACATGATTCAATTCCTCTGAAAATTATTTTAAAAATCCCAAATGAATATTATAATTTTCTAATCACCCCATTTAACCCTATAATGATTAATTCATTTTTGGAGGCTTTGAAGAAGATATCTTGTCTCCTCTAAACTCCTTTATTGGTGAATCAAAGTTCTAGTGGAAGATCTGATCCCTCTCGGGTAAATAGATCTCCCCTCATGTGGTTTCTTTTGATCTATATTTCTATCATGATTAGATTTTGATAGATCATCATATATTTTATGTTTCTAAATTTTTTTGTTGGATCTTGATTTTAGTTTGGATTTCATGATATCCTCCACTTATTTCTTCTTTGCTAATCCCATTACAGGGGTTATTTTTGACAGTGTGACTAAAGTTCCGTAGTTCCATAATTTTTTCCCTAAAATTGAAACCTTAAATTGCATGATTTAAATGAAATGAGTTTTTAATTGATTTTAAAACCCTTATTTGAAAGGATTTGATGTGAAATTTTAAAAGTGAGGGAAATTTATTAGAAAACCCCATTTTTATTGGAATTGAAGTGTGGGGTGTATTTTTGGAAAAATTATGGGTTTAGTTTTAAATTTATTTGATAAACTAATTTGTTTGTCGAACCTTCAGAAAAATGGATTGAATCGAAAGTGTATTTGAAATGGATTGAATTAATTAAAACCTTATTTTTTTCAGAAATGATAAAGGTATGTTGAAAATGGAAAATTGAAAAATTTTACTTTCAATTGATTTAAAATGTTTCACTTTCCTGTGTTCTGATTGACTGGTTGTTTGAAGCACAAGTTAGCTTTTGTAATTAGTGGTAATTGGGATAAGAACTCTAGGACTATAATTCCATAGAAATATATTGATGATGAAAAATATAACTAAACAACTATGTAATGACTACCCATGATGGATTTCCCTATGAAGGTGTAGATTCCCCATGTTGGGTTACACTATAGGGGTGTATTTTGTGTGTGAACAACTGACTAGAGATGATATCATTTATGAGATGTGTGACAATCATATTACCTGAAAAACATAGTTACCAAGGTGCTTTCTGACATGGTGATTCCATATGTTTTATTAACTTTATTATACATGAAAATGATTATTGAAGATTTTTATTCATGCCAAATTTTTATATATGTATTTTATATAAAATATTAATTTATGTCAGTTTTTGATATAATAACCATATATTTTTAGATGAAATCATGTTTTGGTTTAAAATATGTGAATGATATATCAATCATTGTTTAATAAAAAATGAACAATAATTTTTTTAATTATTGTGGAATTGACTATGAAACACTTAGTGAAACCCTACTGGGATTTATAGATCACACCATACCTTTTCCTTTGGGAGTTTGTAGACTTTCTTATTCGAGGTAGAAAAAAAGAGAACATAAAAATTGGAGGAGGTGGATGTTCTTGATACTTGGGAGTATGGAGTGGTGACAGTGACCAGTGGAGCTGTTGTAAACTTGTTACAAATGATCTGTTTTTGAGAGTTTTATCCTGTTGATGTTTTAGTTTTATTTGGGATGTTTATCTTTCTGTCTAGGTATTTTTTTAGCAATTTAATCCTGGTACTTCACCTTTTTGAGTGTTGATAATGATGACTTATATCAATTATATTCTATTATTGTGAGGAAAATCATTCCCTCTTTGATCTTTTATGAGGATTTTTTCTAGTCGGTAACCCATGGGGATCGAGAATTCCTTTTGGGCAATGTTAGATCCATATTAGTTGTCAAAGTAAAAATGTATCTGGGAAGGTTCATGAAATGGACCAATGGGTCTCAAACATCATGTCCAACCTACCTAGTGATTAGTTTCCTACCACTCATTAATCATTTCACTTTACCATGGGAATGGTTTAGCATTTTCATCTATTATTTGGGTTATGTCTAAGTGTGTTTCCTTATCATTTAACAAATCCATTTAATTAAGTTAGGCAATCCGCTAAATATTTTCGAATAACAATTAAATTATTATTATGATCAGCTCATTAACAATTCCAAGCATAAAGTAAACTATTCAATCTTGAGAGGTTTATCTAAACATTTAATTCATTAGGTCATTCCTCTAGAAAAGGTACACTTAACACAGCCCTAGGAGTGGCTTGGAATTTGTGGAAATATGGTCACCAAGAATATTTAAACCAAACCAACCATATTTGATGAATTTATTTGAGGTATTTGACATCCAACCATGCTAAAGGTTATAAAAAAATCTAGGTCTCTATTTAGACAATTAATTTATGTTCTTTTACATTTTCAAAGTTACATTTGGAGAATAAAATGTATGGGACATCAGCATAATTTATAAAAAATGGGAAATCATGTCAAAAATACATATAAAACATACCTTATACATAGTATTCTTCATTCATACAATACTATGATTTGGTTTGTGCTAGAATTATAGAAATAAGAATAAATTTCAAATTCCTTAAAAATATGGTGAATTAGATTGCATGGAGATATCACTGAAGATGAAGAGATAAAAAATGAAAATAAGAACAATGATTCTTAGTCTTACAACTAATATTACAATTTTGTGAAAGATGTTTAATTTAGAACATGAATAGAGGAGATCCCACCATTAGAAGAGGAGGAGTAGAGGTGTGCGTGTAGAGGGATACTAGGTAGAAGGGAGAAGAATATGGGGTAAAATCCATTTTCGGACAGATGAAAGAAAGTTAATTTTCCCCTATCAGTGAGGC
Source organism: Viscum album (assembly GCA_963277665.1). Classification (NCBI taxonomy): domain Eukaryota; kingdom Viridiplantae; phylum Streptophyta; class Magnoliopsida; order Santalales; family Viscaceae; genus Viscum; species Viscum album. The sequence continues at coordinate 886,466,853 of OY728125.1, forward strand.
ATATAGTCAGGACACATAGTTCAAATATCCATGATCCAACCATGTAGCTCTCACTTCCCAAGAGCCACACCCCACATGGTTTGGACACATGGTTTAGGTTAACTATTTAGTGTTATTGGTTAAGTGGAACAAATCATGTGTGATAGGAACATGGTTTTTAAAACCATGCACATCCCATGTTTCCACCTCTGTAATTTATTGTATAAATTTTTTATGGTTATACACCCCCTCTTGGTATGGTTTAAAAACCACGTGAAAACCATTATAAGGATTCAAAATTTCTCTTATGGGTGAAAATTGATTTAAACTGACCAAGAAACCCTACCAGTTTCTATTGGAAAGAATTTGTCGGATCCTGACGCTCACAAAACTCTTCCCAACATCCAAGACACCATTATGGATATAAAAATCATCCCAAAAAATAACTCTTAAGTTATCCAAATCTCATGATTCCAATATGAGGATCAATTTAAAATTCTTCCCATCCACAAGACAGAAATTCAAGTTCCATTGGAAAATTAAACTAGGTACAAAACATGGGATTCAATAAACTAACATTAAAACCCTTAATCACCAATTAGAATTGGGGATTAATTATAACATTATCTAACTCACTTGGGCCATAAAATTGCCATTGAAATTACCATGTAGTGTTTCCCTGGCCCAACACACCAATGAGACCCAATTTTAACATATGGTATTTGCAACACTAAAACTTATGCCAAAAAATGATACTACCAATGAAACTAAAAGATGGTGATTACCTAAGACGATCTAATTTTAGACATGATTACATTATTGTATCATTAAGAACTAACCTATGGCAATTCACACCATAGATTATAGATCCCCAATGGCCAATTTTGAGTTGTAGTATGCCCACCATAAGAAATTCATATCAAATCACATCCATAGAATCCTAGAGAATATTATGGAATGTCCATAAGACTACATACGAGGGAAATAACCTTATTACCATAGTAATTAAATCATTTAAACCCCAATCAAATAATCTCATACTAGTCACATCATTTTTCCTTAAAAACCACGAATGACCTTGAAACTGCACACACCTTATCCCAATGGAACAAAAAATTCATTTCCTCTTCAACCACATTCAAATAAGCATGAAACTTCATGTTAAACCTTTTATAGATGACTATTATTGAAAATTATTGACTTTAAATACCAATATGTAACTAAAACCATATTATTAATCCTTATACAAAAGAGCACCAATATTATTCTGAGCATGCTCAGTGAAGAATCTACCCGACTTCTGGGGAAGTTTTATAATCGAAACATCTCATACACCGATCCATAACCATGACATAACACAACCATCAGAACATTATTAATCCAGCATCCATGGATCATCATAAACTACTATTGGATAAAAACATTACCTAGGACTATACCAAATCCAAAATTGAAAATATACAAAGAATTTTCCAAGAAATCCAACCATACATTGTTCCTTTTAAATAGAAAATTTAATATTCCCACACTTCCTCCTTCCAAATAGTCTCAAGGCCTCAAAACCGTTTTCACAAGAGGGTTTCCCACTAGAAACAGAGGTCCCACTCCCTAACTTTGGAGACAACTTTTCATCGAATAATTGAAAAATTTCAAATTACCATATCTTATGCCATGTCTATCCCCAGAGCTAATAGTTGTCCTGGCTAAGGACTATCTCATCCCAAGTGATAACATAAACGTCACCCATCATTCATTCCCACTTCTTGAGAATGATTCCAATGATTATTACAAAAATTTAACCATAACATGGGTCACCACCCTCAATCTACCAATGGTGTAAAATCCTCTATATAGATTATTATAATCATCTTCCCAAGTGTACTTCCATGGAGTAACTCCCTAAAACAAGAAAATATATTTAGATGATTAGCTTGAAGTATATCCAACATCCTCGTAACCTAATTTGGATGATGTTGAGATATGAGTTATGATCACCTCTAGGCTATAAGTACAATGAGATTTCACTAATAGGCATATATAGACCTCTCATTCAATACTCACATCAACCAGGATATATTTTCCTTTACCAAGTCCTGACACAATGTCTCTCAATTATGCATGTCACAGTCCTCCCATGTTTCAAATGTCTCACGTCACCTATTTTATTAATGAAGCATCCCTCCTAACATAAAACATCATTTACTTTATCCAAATTTTTGGTCACAATTCCCATAATAAATACTTTTTGGAAACCATCAGTCCTTGGTTTGTACATGACCATTCACCATTGTAATATTTTAGAAGTTAACATGCCCTTGTAGTGTAAACTGGTATTCTCATAAAAATAAGGTTTATGATAAAATACCACCTAATTAAAAACCTTACTCATGTTCCTGATAATCACCAATCAGAAAGGTATAACTAACCATGATACATGAATAATTAGTTTTCATTAATATGGATGTTCCCTTGAAACTCCTTTTCAAAAATTGGACATCTCACATGTGACGATTTTATCAAAAAACCATCCTCCACAAAACATCTCTTTAAATAAGTAGAATTCAACACAAAACTACTAGTCAAATGGTCTGATCACCCAAGAAGTGCTAACATTTGAAGGCAGTTTTGATAAACAAGAACCATTGGTTCTTCCTTGTTAATTGATGGAATCACTATAACTATAATTAAAAACCCCATCAATCCCTTTGAATTAGTCTCAAAACGAGTGTAACCTCATGTCACTACTAAAAAGGGAACCTATAACCTCTAGGACAACTCCTCTTAGAGTTTTCCTTAGGATAATAAGAAAGTTGTCCTATTAGGGTTTGAGTCAAAAGGAAAGGCTTCCAGGTCTTCCACCTAGACATGCATTCACCTTCATGAGAACCATAATCCACTAAAGTGTATAAATTACATGGAATATAACAGACCATAAAACTATCATTAAAAGAGGTTAAATAGAAGTAGTAAGGAACTTCATCGTCCTATAAGGATCAAAATATTATGGTAAATGTAAAAAAGCTAACACACTCTATGTATCCATATATGGGAATACCACCTCAATGTTCAACTAAGTAGACAACCTAATTCTTACTAGGGGTTTATTCTGTAAAATAAGTTTCATAACAAACTCAAAAAATCAAGGAATTTAACTTTGTGTTCCTAAGAGTTTAGTTTATAATTCTACTAGTTTGTAAAAACTATGGGCCCTACCTCAATGGGTTAACCCCTCTTCAAAGAAAAAATATTCGAACCAACAACTATGTTCACAACTAAAAGATCAAGGATATAATTTATATTATTTATGTTTAATCAACAATTTAAAAGGAAAACTAAAACCAATTGGTAATTATCATGTTCACAATCAAGTGTCTCTGGAGACAAAATTACAACTAACCCTTACATAAGGGTTCTGTTTTATTATCAACCCTAAAATATTGGGTTTTCAGGAACATAAACAGTGATTATTTCATTAAAACATTTTAAAAAATTACAATTTAGGAAGAAAAAATACCATTTAAAAAAGTGTTGTACTAACCACTTTATTTTTCTAACATCTAGAACCAGCAGGTATGTTTTCTTATAGTTTTCTTATTAATTAATTATTTACCCATTTCATTTGTCCATAAATTATCAAAACTTGTCTCAATTAATGAAAATTTAAATTTCAATATATGGAGGAAAAAAATCTTTAGGATAAAATTGGTATTTTAATTGATTTACCCCACATAATAATATAGCTCAAATGTAGTTAATAGATATTTATCAGGTTTGGGGATGGGTAAAGTATGATGCCACCATAATTTTATATGTAAGCCTATATAAATGACTTCAGAGACATTAAATGTCCATTCAATTATCATAACTACACCCCCATGGGGTTAAGTACTGAGTCATAAAAGATTATAAATGCGACTTATGAGGGTCCCATCCTATTAATTGGGGCTCAATTAGGTGGACATACATTCCAAATTTATAGAGTCAATGCTCAATAAATTCAAATTGGAATCCCATGTAAGTGTAACCCAATATAAGATAATTTATTCAATGTTAAACACACCCTTAATGGGATTATTTCATAATAAACATACCCAAACTAACCTACTTAGGTCCATTTGTACATTTGGGAATTTAGTCATATGGGTCGTCATGCCCTAGTGGTAGAGGTACAAGACTCATAAGTCACAATTTACGGTATATTTAAAATTAATAATTTTAAATATAATTTTAAATCCATCACACACAAAAACAAATATCATTATTTAGTTATATTGTTTTCCAAATTATAATGGCACAATCCTTTATTTGTTAATGCTGGCATTCATGCAACAAAAACTTGATTTTATTTTTGATTTCAGAATATAACAAGACCATATATGTTGGTTCAATTATACGAGCCACCATTATCCAATTTATAAAGGGATATACAATTTATAAATATCACAATTGGATCAAATTTAATTTCAACCAGTAATGTTTCAACCCATGCAACCAATGGTCCATGGATCAGACATGTGATGGTGACACCATCAAGCTATATCGGAAAATACCATATAGGTTGATTTAGAAATATTAATAACCAATCATGTATCCTAATTATATAAAGGAATTTTATCAAAATAAGAATACAAGCATTTAATAAGACAATCATAGAAGCATATTATATAGGAAATCATACTAAAAAGCCACATAAGCCACATCTATCAAATATCAGGAAGTCACGAAATAAAAGCTATATGGTATGGAATATTCACAAAATGTGAATTATTTATGCCTATAATGATATATGTGATAAAAATTCATTACCATACCTATCCATGTTTAAATTTCATAAATCATAAATCAATAACCATTAAAAGTAAAATACTCACCCAAGGTGAAATGATAACCATATATAATATAGAAAAACAGTCCCATCCATATAAACTTGATATTTCCCTCATGAGAGGGTTGGTTAGACACGAACATGAGATACATAACAAGTTCCAACACATTCCTTGTCTCTTATGTACCTTCCTAATATATTAAGATAAAGTAAAAGAGCATCTAATACCACTTTGTAACATCTCGACCTAGGAGCCATTGAAACTGTGCCCCAAAAAAGTTAGTCACATGACCTCAAGCACACCTCCCCATACACCAGAGGCTACTGAAAAAAAGTGAGGGTATAAGGGTGTTACATTGGGGAGACTATACCTTCTAGTTTAGTTATAATAATTGGACGAATAAATAAATAATAGAGGGATATAATATGTACAGACCTTCAATATAAATGAATGAATAATCATGCATGGAAATGATACAATCTACAGAAAGTAATCAATATAATTTAAGATACATCTACAAAATACAATAAAATAAGAATGGAACGACTAAAAATGTAAATCAATAAATAAAATACTTATCATATGGAATCCCACCTTTTTATTACATAACTTTTCGTTATATTGTACAAATAGAGGATCTTTTAATTTTTTGTTTCTTAAAAATAAAGTACATAATACATTAAAACATTAAACATTATTATATTAAACTGGAAAGTCTTATTAATGGTTCATAATAAGTAAATTAATTTCATCTCATGATCTCGGGACATATATCATTTTATATGGTGAGCATAAGGCCCTATAAGTGATAACAAGTTAAACAATTGACATGGGATCCTCATAAATATTGATAGGAGCTTGAGGAATATCATTATGGAATGAGAATGATAACATGGGGCATATAATAAATAAATTTACAAGAATCATAACTTGGAAATGTGGTTACAACATTTATTTTAAACATTCATGAGCATATCACCAAGGCTTGTCACTAAGGTGTCATAAAATTACTAAGGTTATTCTCCAAGGAATCGTAAAACATGTCATCATTAGAGATTAAATTCTGTACATAATGTATTGGAGTTATATCAAGGAAAACCCCTAAAAATGTAATGATTTTAATGTGATCCACATGGATCATAATAAAAAATCCCATATATAACCCATGTAGAATAAAATAAATGGTTTTCATATCAAAATCACATTGTTTAAAAAAAATGCTTAAGAACATGATCATTATGTCATTTATAACACAATAAAATGGAATCAGGTTTTATGTATATCAATTAAAAATTAAAAATAATCATTTTTACATCATTTTTAATACCCTTGGAAAATAAATGTGTTTGGTCATTCACGTAATGAAAATAAAATAATTTCTTGAGAATAATAGAGAAATTTTGATAAGAACATTCAGAGCCTAATAGGTATGAAATATGGTTTTAGAAAACATTAAAAAGAAAGAGGAAAAGGGTATACAATTAATAAAATAATATTCATACAGAAAAGTTATAAAATAAAATTTATAGAATAACATAGTATGTAATTTTTAAATACCTGTTACATAAAAAGAGATCTTAAAAGGAAACGAGAAGAGGAGATTTCTCTTACCTTGATGACTAACTCTTAAAACTAGAATATTGGGACCTTGGTGGATTAAGAAGAAATTGATAGGACTTATTGTGAGTTAAAACAACTACATAATTTTTAAGGAATAATTGTTAATGAAATATAATGGAGAAATGGGTGGGTATTTATAGAAAAATTGAGGAATTTTTTTATTGACTTCCTTGGACACCTCGATAATGGTATTTAAAAAACCATGGGCATAACCATGGTATTGGATCCTTGGGACACATAATATGACATTATAATTCACAATATTCGACTTAATTTATATTAATTATTACATTATTAGGATTTTACTGATCATACCATAAACCCAAAACTATATATTTACTATTCACTAAAACATATTTTAGAAAATTCTCATAAATTCACCTTAAACTAGTACATGCATTCTAATTTCATGAATGAAATTTATTTTATCATAATAAAACACTAAATATGATAAATATAAATTTTAACTAAAAAAATACTAATTTATTAAAATTAATAGAGGATAGAAAATTTATAGTAAAAAGCATAGTAAGGATTTCTGACACTTTTAAAAAATAAATTTATTTTATCATTTGTAATTAAATAATAGTGCTTTTATAACACAATTTAAATATAATAAACATTATCAATAAATCCTTAGTTTTATATAATAATTTATATCTCTCTGAAAAGATTAGTTTTTACAAGAAAAAAAAATATATTATATTCCATCTCAATTGTTAAGAAAAATTATTCTTAAAATGAAACTGATAGAATACAAATTTTATTTAAACAATGAAATTACACATTAAGTGACTAGGGAATCGAAAATAACCATTTATAACACCCTCATATGACCTAATGGTAAGGTGTGCAATGGTGAACGACTCTTTGTGTGGTTCGAGTGACGTCACCCAAGTGGTAATTTCCACTAACAAGAACTTCTCCCATAAGAAATTTCGTTCAAGCTTAACATGTTGAATCTTGGCTAGGGATTGGCCCATAGTGAATCACAGTGACTCTAAAACCTTCCCAATCTCTGAAAAATGGGATTTTTACTACATGACTATACTGGATAAGGCCATTGACTCTTCTTTCTGTATTAATTTTCCTTTTTTATTTCAACTTATAAAAAATAATTATAAAGATATCTTTATTATTAAGAGTATCATTTAAAATGGTCATATTGACCAATGATCATATAATAATTAAAAATTTATGGTCACATTTCAAATTATAATAACTTCATCATTAAATAGATATATTTATCTTGATTACAAAAAAATATTACACACATTTTTAGAAAACAATTCTCATTCAAGAAGTTTGGGTCATTATTTTAATCCCCCCTTTAGAAATTTCATCATTAAAATTTCAACTCATTTTTTCTGTTAAGAAGAGGGGTCGGTAAATTTTCCCCATTGTTTCCTATGGTTCCACCATATATTATTTATATTTTTAGTTCCTCCACAAAACTTCAAGGAGGCGGGTAGTCTTTTTGCGTAGAACATTGTCTATACAGTCCTGGATCTCTACTAGCTGCTCTTTTTAAGAGAGGTGATGTTCTTATTATACCACATCAGGATTAATTACTTTTGAAGGGTTAGGTATGCACTTACACAAGAGATATACATGTAATACATCAAAAATTGATATATATTTGGAGGAAGTTCAAGCCGATAGACCACTACTTCTATGCAATCAAGGATTTTATAGGGGCCATTGTACATAGATTTTATCTTCCATTTCACCCCAAACCACATGACTCTATTACAAGGAGAAATTATAAAGAATAATTTATCTCCAACATCAAATTACAAGTCTCTTCAGTGGTTTTATGCATAGGTATTCTACTGATTCTGAGTATCCTTTATGTGTTGTTGGATGGAATGTACAAATTCTATCATCTCCTGCACAATAGCATGCCCAAAAATCATTATCTGAATAGATTCATCCTTAAAAGTAGGAGTTATACATATCTGTAAATACTAAGATTCATAGTTTTCCATTTGAATACTTGAATCAAAGATATTGATGTAAGATAACATAGCTAATGGGAGATATTGATCCCATCCACCTTTAAATTCCATTTTTATTGTTCTTAGTATTTCCTCGAGTGTCTGAGTATTTATTTCAGATTGTCCATCAGTTTGGGGTGGTAGGCCATACTAAAATTAAATTTGATACTCATATCAGGTTGAACACTTCTCTAAATTTTTTATGTGACCCTGGGATCGTGATAAAAAATGATAAAAATTGGGAATCCATTTAACCTTACCACTTCCTTCATCTATTTCATTAATGTTGTTCAAGAGATAATTGTTATCGAATAAAGATAAAATATGATGACTTTATAAGATAGTTCACTATAACCCATATTTCATTATTTACTTTTGATATTTTTTATAAGAACATTTACAATGTATATAGTTATATTGTATAGTTAGGTGCTGGTAAGGGCAGTGATTGTAATACACCATAAAGATGTTGTCTCTATACTATCACTTATTGACACACCAAAAACCTTATAGTGTATTCATCAATTTCCTTTTTCATGTTATACCACCAATAATGATCATGAAGGTCCCTATACATTTTTTATGATTCCATGATGTATAGAGAATATAGAGGTATGAGCTTTATCCATCATATAATTCTTTTTTCAGAATAGATGGAACACATAGTCCGATACAAATATTTCAGTACACCTTCATGATCAATATTGAACACAGTAAACTTCTCATTCCTTACAGCCTCAATATTCTTCTATAATAGAGGATATTCTCTTGGAAATTTCTTGAACTTCCCTAGAAATAATGGTTTAAAAATAATTTGTAATAGGGTTGATGATGTCCCTTACCTTACAATTCCCATGTCTAGTTTTACTAGGTATTTGATCAAAGGATATAATTAAATCCTCACCATTGTTAAAATAATAGGGCCTTTCCAACTTAATGCATCGAAAAATTTGTTTTATCTTCTAAGATTATAATGAATTTAATTGTTATAGTTTATTATAATTACTAACAATATCATCTGTCTCATGTTCAATTCTTTTTTCATGAAAATATACTTCAAAATTTTGTGGTATGTGTATATATCACATTTCTCCCAATAAAGAAATTTCCTCCATATCTTTTAAGAAAAAAAACTATAGCCAGCTCTAGATCATGAGTAGGATTGTAATAATCATGAGGCATCAACTGCCAATATTCCTAATCAATCACCTTTTCATTTTTCATGAGGAATAACCCATTCCATTTTAGAGATGAATCAATGAAAATAATTAATACTTCTCTGATAGAGGGTAGAGTTAACATGAGTGTAGTATCCAATATCTTCATCGACTCTTAGAAACATTTTTAACACTTCTTTGACTATATAAACATGACCCCTTTTAGTGTTAACTTTTTTAGTGGATTAGAATTTAGATATTTTTTTTCACAAAACTCCTATAATATCGTGCTAAACAAAGGAAACTATAAATCTCAATTACTATTGTAGGATGAGGCCAATCCTTCACAACCTTTTCATTAGATGGACTAAATGAGATTTATTCCTTGTTTATAATGTTCCCCAAGAAAGAAAATTTTTTTAAACAAAATTTATATTTTATAAACTTGAATAAAATCCTCCCCTTCCTTAGTGTTTTCAGTATAACCCTTAGATGACCCTCATTCTCCTTGTGAATTTTGGAATATATCATAATATCATCAATATAAACTACCACAAAGTTATCAAGCCAGTCCTTAAATACTATATTCATCAAATCTATAAAAACAGTAGGTGTAATAGTCAATCTGAAGGGCATAAAAAAACTCATAATGCCCATATCTAGATTAGAAGAAGGTATATAGAATATCTTCATTCATTACCCTCAATAGATGATAACCAGATCAAAGATAAATCTTAGAGAATAATTGATCCACATGAATCTAGTCAAATAAATCATCATTTCCTGGAAGTGGGTATCTGTTCCTCATTGTGATCTCATTAAGTTCTCTATAATCAATGCATAACTTCATTGATCCAAATTTATTCTTCAAAAAGACAACAAGTTATCCTCAAGGAGACACAAATGGATAGATTAATCTATTCTCTAAAATGTATTGGATTTGTTTATTTAATTCTTTAATCTCCATGATTTATATTATATATGGGGGATTTAATATCAGGTTGGATATAGGCATAAGTTCAATGTAGAACTCTACCACTCTTTATTGGGAGGTCCAAGTAACTCCTTAAAAAATAAATCAATATACTACTAGATGATGGGGAAATTATCTATTCATACCCTTTAATTTCCTTCTTCATATTCACTGATTATATACATAAATAAGGATACAGGTTGATCTTCTAGACAAACATCATACATAGATATATCTTATTTGAAAACAATTGTTGATTTTCCACTCAAGAATACTATGATTTAATTACTTCTGTTATTAATCATTGAATAACACTTTGATATCTAGTCCATCAGTAGTATAATTTTGACTTCCAACATGGGAAGGAATACCAGATTCTTGATGATGTTGTGCTCACCAAAGGGAATAATAGAGTTTCTATACACAACAGATGCTCAGATAATCCCTCAAGGACATTAGAATGATAACTCTACTTCTTGATTTTTAGGGATTCATTCTATATTCTTTTCATACCTGGAGTAAATAATGTAATACATTGAAAAAGAATCAAACAAAGTACATACTAGATTTGTGAGATCAACAATAGTACCTTTCAACACATCATATGGATATCCATATTAATCCATTGTGATAGAAAAAACATAACCCTCATCCCTTTGCCTATACAGAGGTTGATGGTGATTCCCCTCCTCTACCCTCAAATTTAGATAGTGATTGGAAAAGTGACCGAGTCTTCCACACATGAAGCAATGGACTCATGGTAGGGCCTTCAACATATTCCATTTTATTAGTGTTGAGAATTTGAGGCTTCACCACACTATGAGTGTTCCATGTAATATGGTAATATCTTCCACAGTTTTATCATTTTCCACTTCCATGGAAGCAATTCCAAGAATGATTCTTCCCACACTTCTTGCATGTGGGAAGTTTCATTTGCTTTCCACCAATTCCATGATCAATTATAATCCCTATTTTTTTCTCCAAAGATCTGTTCTTATAATTTTATTTATGAGACAAATTCATCCCACTGAACTCCAGTTCATCCCTCATAGCACTTCTTACTATCTCCTCATAGCTGTTATAGTCTCGATTGGAACTATTCTTCTCTAGATGGGTTCTTATTCCACCAAATAATCTTCCAACCATTCCATTAATATCCATGACAAAGCTAGCGGTGTCACAAGAACGTCTTATGATGATCATCTTATATATTCCCACATATTCATTCTTTATCTATTTTATCTCTAGGAATTCCTTCTCTATTTTCATTCTCAATGAATGATGGAAATATTTGTTGAAAAATGTTCCCCTGAGCTCATCCCACTCCAATGCGTGAACCTACCCTCTAAGATTCATATTTTTGATTAGCACGCACCACTGATCAACTTATCCCTCTAAGCATTAAATAGACAAGGTGACATTTTTTTATTCTAAACAATAGAGTATAGAAATGAACTTTTTGATAGAGAGTACCCTCTATTCAAAAATAAATGGGTTGGTATATCCACTGAATGTTAGTGGTCGTTGATGCATAAAGGACTCAACACAATGTTTCTCCCTTCATGGAGAATCCAGTCTCTCAACTTGATTCATGTTATTTCACATAACTCATGTAATTTGATTCATCATTCTCATTAGGTCTTCCATTCCATCTTCAATCAGATGGAAATTAGCTCCTGGTCCATTGTGATCAACCTTTATGAAATTTATCTTATATATCTCCATTTTCTAAAAGAAGAAAACCTTAGTGAGAAATGTGTTTCCCTTAATAATAATATAATTCTAGAATAATTTTATATATCAAACCATCATTCATAAAAATGTTATTCTTCAACATCAATTACATTTTCTATAAATCCTTTATAATTGTTCATAAAAATCTTTTGATTAATCAAATATATCCCCTATGAGTGTCCAACTTGGAGTGCAGGAAGTACCATTGTCATATAGTAGGTATCATCAAGTCCATCCTAAAGCACCTTGTCTGAGTTTTTTACCCTAGGTACATCTACTGCAGATCCATTTCCCCTTGTATATATCCCAACATGGGTTTATTTTATTGAAAAATACATATTTAATACTTCACCAAAATACCTAAATATTTTCCTATATCTGAAAATTTATATAGGGTTATTCCTAAAGTTTTAAAATCCTAATTTCCATAAATAAATATACCATATTTTGATACCAACTATGGAATATAACATTTTTATATAATAACTTTTCATTACATTGTATAAATAGAGGATCTTTTGATGTTTAGTTTCTTGGAAATGATGCACATAATACATGAAAACATAAAAAAATTATTCTTTTCCAGTTGAAAGGATTCTTCAAGTTCATACTATGTACATTTATTTCATCTCATAACCTGGGGACATACATCAAAGGACCGGGTGAGCATAAGGCCTAGTAAGGGAAAACAAATGAAATAGTTTACTTGTGATCTGGATAAATATTGATATGAATATGAGAAATATAATTATAGCATGAAAAATATAACATGAGTAATATCAAAAACAAATAAATATGATTTATAAATTTTAAATGTGACTATAACATTTATTTTATACTTTCATAATCATATCACCATGTTTTATCACTGAGGTGTCATAAATATTACAATGTTTATTCACCAATGTATCGTACAACCAACCATATATAGAGTTTAAATTATTTACCGAATGAATTAGAGTGATATAAGGTAACACCCTAGATATGTATGAATTTTTATTAGAAACACGTAGATCATATTAAAATAATTCATTAAAAACTTATGGAGAATAAAAGAAGGCTTTCTTATCAGAATTATGGCATATAAAAAAATGATCAAAAACATTCTCATTATGTTATTTATAACTCATAGAAGGGGAATGAGGGGTTTTTGTATATAAATTATAGATTAAAATAAATCATTTTAAATCTTGGTGAATACCTCTGTAAATGAAATAGGTTTGGGTATTGACATAATGAAAATGAATGAATTTATTGAGAAAAAAGAGAGAAATTTTGAGAAGAAAATTTGGTAGCATAACATTTATGAAACATGGTTTAAGAAAACATTAAAAAGAGTGGGGATAAGGGTATACCATTAAAAAATACTCTCAATACATTAATGGTATATAATACAATAGATATAAGAAAATGTAATGGAAATTTTAAATACAAGCCCTATAAAAAGATAAGTTGAAGGGAAAAGAGAATTTGAGATTTCCCTTACCTTGATGAGTAACTCCTAAAAATATGATATTGGGACCTTAAGGGATTTATAAAAACATGTAAGGAATCAATGTGAGGTTAAAAAACCATATATTCATAGAGTATGAATTGGTAATGAATGATAATTGATAAATGAGTGGGTATTTGTATAAATATTCACTGATTTATTTTAGTAATTTCCATAGACACCTCGATAGTGGTATTTTGAAAACAATGGGCTTGCCGATGGTATTTGACCATTTTATTGGATACCTGGGATAGATAATATGTTATTTTAACTCAAAAGTGTCTATCATAATTTTATATTACATATTTCATCATTAAGATGTTATTAAACATACTAGAAACTAAAAATTGTATTTTTACTATTCATCAAAAAGAAAATAAATTTTAGAAAATTATCATAAATTCACCATTACCTAATATTGAAATTATAATTTAAAAAATTAAAATCATTTTATCATAAAATATATATAAATATTACAAATTTACCTTTTAACTATAAAATTATTATTTATTAAACAAAATAACGGACAAAAAATACTTAGTAAAATGCATGGTAAACATTTCTGATACTTGAAAAAAATAAAATTATTTTAAAATTTTTAATTAAATAAGAGTGTTTTTAAAATAAAATTTAATTATAATAAAAATTATTAATAAAAATTTATTTTATTATAATAATTTTTATCTCTCTGAAAATTTCAATTTTTACTGAAAACATCAATTTATCAAATTCCATCTCAATTTTTAAGAAAACAATTCTCAAAATGGAAATGATGGAATACAAAGTTTATTCAAAACAAATAGCTTATACATTATTTAATTAGGTCCTCAACACATATCCTTTTTTAATAGCCTCATATGACCTATGGGTAAGGTGTGAAATGGTGATAGACTATGGGGGTGTCTTAGATAACATCGTCTGAGTGGTAATTTCCACTAACTTGAACCTCTCTCATAGGGGATTTCATTCAAGATTAACATGTTGAAGATTAGATTGCGATTGGTCCAGAGAATGTCCCTATAACTCTACCTCCTTCCCAAGCTCCGAAAAATGAGATTCATATGAAAAAACTCTACCGGATGAGGCCATACTGTATTATTTCTATATTAATTTTACCTTTTCATTTTTAATTATAAACAATAATAATAATTTTAAACTTATTATTATGAGTATATTTTACAATAATAATATTTACCAATGGACATATAATTATCATAACCAGATTTTAACATTTCAAATTATACTCACTTCATTAATAAAGAGATATAATTATGTTATGTACAAAATAATATAACACACATTTTCAGGTAACAATTATCATTAAAAAAGTTGGGTTGTTACATATCATCCCTATACAATAGTATCATGAGAACTATCCTAGTCCTATTCCCCTATACAACATCATATTTTAGGATGATAAAAACATGAAAGAATAATCCAATGTCCTAACCTCCAGTCCAGAGACAATCTATTTGGGTATCAATCAGCGGCCCAAATAGGGTGTTAGATAAAATCACCATGCCACCAATAATGCTGTCTAATTCATATCTATTATTTGATTATGGATTATATTAGTGTGTATGTATATCAATAAGATGATAAATAAATAAATAATAACAATTCTAACTTAGGTTCTCCAAGGGGCACTTGGTCGGCAATACCTGCTTTAACCAAAGTCAGAATGTCTCTAATGAGGTGTCACTATCTGTGTATCTATATATATATTTATATAAGTATATATGTATATATTTATATTTATATGTATAATAGATAAAAAGTTACATATGTATCCATATATATAGATACTGAGAGTATTTGGACCCACAACATAACTCAAGAATCCTTGGATTGTCCTGAGAGTATTATTGACTGATATGGGATGCCATCCCTAAATATCATAAATCATAAGGGATGACATGCCTGATTATCATAAGTCAAGAGAGATTCCATGCATGAGTATCACAATTTATAAGGGGAATCCATACCCATTATAACAAGGGATTCAATATCCATAATAATAAGGGATGGCATGCCCCTAATAATATTGGATACCATGGCCAAAATAATGAGGGACACAATTCCCAAGTACCACATTGAATAAGGGATGCCATGAAGTAGTATCAAAATTGATAAAGGAAACCCTTCCCAAGTATCACATTTAATAATGGATTCCATTACCAAGTATCACATTAAATATAGGATGTCATTCCCATGTATCAAATTTAATAAGGGACGCCATGTTGAAGTATCACATTTAATAAGAGACATACATTTAATAATTAACCATAGGACATGTTGAGATACATACCTAAATACATTACAAAAATTATATTTTAACATTCCATCATGAAGCTTTATGGACTAAGGTGTATGAATGTCATGTTAATCCCACCTAGCGGTTCATTTCATTCCATTAATCATTTCACTTTCCGTTGGAAGGGTTGACCATTTCAATCTAATATTTGGGGTTTAGTAAAGTGTGGGTACATTCTATTTAAAAAATCCATTAAATTAAATTGGTCATTACATTAAATATATTCTAATATAATTCAATTATTATTAATATTGACATATTTTCAATTCCAATAATAAGGTAAACTAGTTATGGTTGAGATAATTATCTAGACATTTAATTCATTAGGGAACTATATTAGGAACCCCAGGATGGTATGAGGTAGGATTATGTTTAGTTGTTTAAATCAAAGTAATATAATTTTCGTGGGGAACTCATTATAAGGGGGTATAATGTAACACCCCAATATTTTATGATATATTCATATTTAAGTAATTTTAATTTCTCTGATATCATTCTTTAAATGAAACACTAATTTTATGTGAATCACAATATACTAGTGTAATATTATTACTTTATAATCATCTCCTAACTATTATATTTGTGGGTATTAAAAGTACAAAGGGTAATGAAATTTTATGTGGTTAATCCTATTCATACTTTCCAATCTAACAACTAGGATATGACTATAATGTAATAATATTTCACTAGTTTGTCGCGGGTCATTTAAAATTAGTGTTTCATACAAAGAATGAAGTTGAATAAATTAAAAATATTTAATGAAGAATATATCATAAAATTTTGGGGTGTTACATTATACCCCCTTATAAGGAGTTCACCATAAAAAATATATTACTCTAAATCAAACAACTAAGGATACTCCTTCCCCATCACATCCTTGGGTTCCCACAAATTTTATTTAGTTTTATGATTTTTCTACGAAAGATTGACCTTTTGAGTGGCCATTTTATAGAAAATTCTCTCTATGATAAAAATTATTCACTTGTTATTCCTCATATGATGGATATTTCTCCAAAGTTATGACCTATGAGTTTAGTAAATTTAAATGGTCAGGTATGTACTTCCTCAATATAGATACATGTAACTGATTTTAGACTTGAGATAGATTTTGTGGAAGTGATAACCAAAAATCTACCGTACTAATATGATAAATAATTTCAAATAGAACAATTTATATAGGGATAAAATTTTCATTATTTCCAAATATCAAAAACATATCATAAGAAGATATTCATTGGAATACCTTGTCCTCAAAATTGTACTCTGGATCTCCCTAATGATTTTCAACAATATTTTTTGTTGACACAGAGCTTCCTTTATGAACAATTGAATGGATTAAACCTTATTTAACGTTTTTTCAGCTAGTTAAGGTCCCAATAGTTTCTTTCTATAATTTTATCCCAAACTATTTTATTTCTTAACTTCCTACTATAGAGGGATTTATGCGGAACTATTTAAATGCTCAAGTGAACGAAATTTTGGTAAGAAAATTCCACCAAAGGAAAGTGTTGATCTTAACAACCATTGAAATACATATAGTATTCTCTCAGTATGTATAAAAGAGTTTTAATAGTTCTCTCAGACTGACCATCACTATGAGGATTATAAGTAGCACTGATACTCAATTATATATCCAAATCTTACTGAACTAATTCCCTAGATATTCAAGTTAAACCTCAGATCCCAATTATATATTATTGAGAGTGGTACTAAAAGAAATACCATGAATTTTTTAATATATACCCCATTAGAATTTTATTTCTTACCCTTAACTTATTTATACACTATGAATTAGGATTTAAACTTTACAATATCCCTTTTCATGTTATCCCAACAGAAATACTCTTGATCACTTCTATACATTTTAATAATTCTATGATGAATAGAGAATGATGAACTTGGATATTCATCCAATAGTTCCATCTTCAATTTTGGAATTTATGGATGATCTACTCATTTTTTGAACCTTATCATTCCATCATTATCTTGGTTGCACTCATGAACATTCCCCACCATATTTTGTAATACATTGTATTCCTTTTATTCCTTCTCAATCCTCTCATAGATGGATGGTTGAACATTAATATGATAAATATAATATCTATCGCATTTTCTCAAGATTTTATGATCCAACTTATGGAAATACATAAATATTAAATCTGTTTCAATATTATTCTTGAAAAAACTATCATGTTATTTCTGATGTAGAGAATTAGCCACCATGTTAACCTTCCCATGGTGATTATGTATTGGGAAATTAAAATTTTCGTTCAACTCCAACAATCTTCCATAAACCATATTTAACTCTTTTAGTGTAAATATTTAATTCAAATATTTATGATCAATATAAATATCATAACTTTCCCCATATAGATAATGAATTTATATATTTAAGGCAAAAATTCCCCCCCCCCCACCAACACAAAATCATGATTAGGGTAAAGTTTCTCCTTAATTTTAAATTTTTCTAGTGTAATTAGTTAACACCATATAATATTTCACAATTATACATCCCAATCACTTATTTTATGCATCACTATATGTCAAAAAACCTTATCTACTATAGGGTAGTGTATGAAAAGGCACACTGAACAACCATCTCTTTAGTTATTTGAAATTATTTTCACATTCATCTTTCAAAAGAATGTAAACACTTTTTATGAGTCAAGTTGGTGAGTGGATTAGATATTAATGAGAAACATTTTAAAAATATTTGGTTGTATCCTACCAACACAAGAAAATTATGGATCTTAGTCACCATAGTTGGTCAATCACATTTCTCAATAACTTCTATCATTTAAACATCCACTAACAAACCATTACTTAAAATTACATGACACAATAATGATAGTTTTTGTAGCCAAAATTAAATCTTTATATATTTGGCATATAGACCCCCTTCCTTAGGGTGATTTGTACAATCCTGTAAAATCCTACATACTCTTCTTTTATCTTCAAATATATAAGAAATTAATCTATAAAGATTACCAAAAACCGATCAAGGTAATCTCTAAATACAATATTCATTAAATCAATAATGATAGTAGGATCATTGGTTAGTTGAAATGGAATTACTAGAAATACATAATTACAATACCACATATAGAATTATTTATTAGGTATTTACACATTATTGACTTTTAGATGATGATATCCAAGGCAATGATCATTATTGAAAATTTTTATCTTCTCATAATTGATCAAATAGATCAGAAATATAGGGTAGATTATAATGTTACATAGTGGTGATCTTTTTATGTTCCCAATAATCAATTCAAAAATACATCGATCAATTTTTCTTTTTAACAAAAAGAACAGGTGAAACCCATGGTGAAACACTATTCCAAATGAATCCCATAATTTTATTCTCATAAAGTTTCTTCATTAATTACTACAATTTAATTCGGGCCATTGAATATAAATTTATTGAAATAGGTGTTTTACAAGTCCTGAGTTCTATGAAAAAAATCAAATTCCTAATACAGGGGAATACAAAAAAACACTTCTCGAAAACATAAAAAACTCTCTTACAATTAGAATATCCTCAATTATGAGTTTCTAAGCGACCATCTATGATAAATATAATTCATAAATTGTTTGTAAAACCCATATGATAGAATTAATTTCTATTGTGTTTTCATGTTTATCCTCAAACTAAAATATAATTAAGGTTGATTTTGAATATCGAATGTAACATACCTTAATAGATAATTGATATGGGATCTATACTAAGAGATCCAATATATTCCCAAAATTAAATCTAATTCAACTAGAGGGAGAATAACCATATTTTTAGAAAGAAAATTCCCAAAAACTTCTATCGAAGAGAATTTATTGACTTGAAATACACTCATTTTTAAATATAGAGTTTTCATTGGAAACTCAACATCTAATCATCGAGGTGGTGATGTAATACAACTATAAAAAATTTTAGACATAAAAGGGTGGATATAACCTAATTAAAATAATAAAAGTTCACTTTTTGAGTGGATAGTATGTATACCTTTCACTAAATAATTAGGGACTCTCACTTCGACTGTAGTAATTGAATAATCTTGGATCTATCCCCTTAGATTATTTTATTGTATGTTCCCTTGATGATTGAGACATTGGTTTTAATAATGCACCATATATTTACATTTTATGAAAATGATAATTATAGCTTCTTTCTTTACATTACATTCATTATCCTTTCGAACCCTTCCTCTGTACTTAAAAAATAGTTGTTCCCATTAATCAAGAAACTAGGTGTTTCATTCCACAATTATCACATGTTATAAATATCATCCCCCAATTATTCTTATTTTACACATTTGTTTCTTAGTTCTTAATCATCCCCATAATTTATTTACTTATCTTGAAGATATATGACCATGAAAATTATTTATCTATCATGATGACACTTGTAACTATATAATCATATGATGAACAAATTAAAGAAACAAGTTACCATTGAAGACTCAGTTTAATAAAATTATAAATGTCCAGTCATTATTTCTAGATTATTCATGTTATTTAAAATATTCCTAGATAACATTATATTGTTATCCTCATACTGTACCACACATTATTTTTTTTCCTTTCGATTTAATGTAAGGAACCCCTATTTATTTTAGTTCGCTATTCTTGAAGGAAGTATTTCTCAAAGAGTATCACATTAAATGTTCATAATTCCATGTTATTTTTTTAAACTCATTAGTTTTCTAAATCAATAACCATTATTTGTTGACATGTCTTTTCAAACAATAGAAATATAGAATAATGTTTTTCGATTCCATTACACCCCAAATCATGTAATATATTTTATTGATACTTAATCCATTGTTTAGTTACACATAGATAAGTAGTTCTTTTAAAATATAAAGGTTTATATTCCATAAACAATCTCAAAAAGATGAATCATTTATTGGAACTATATGTTATTTCATACAAGGTATTATTTTCATCATAACCTGATTCATCCATCCTAATATGGCCACAATTTACTCATTTCCAACACTAGTTTATTGTATTACCTTGAAATAAAATACCTATATTTTCTATGGTTGTTGATTCCATTTCATATATTTTTAACCATCACTGAATAATTTCACACACTATGTTATCACATAATCATCATGAATATTGATCCAAAATAGAAAAATCCTCATAATGGTAAAGGTTCAAAATCAATACAAAGGATTATCATAGTTCTATTATTACCCCTATTAATTTAAAATATAGTTCCCAATGTTTCTATAAAACTAATATAACACCAAATGTATAAACCCCACCTCTAGTAACCCAGTAATAGTGTTTATGTTATTACCTGAATACATGTTACAACATATATAACCATGCATGATCAATCAATTTAATAGTATGGAAAAATAAATGCATACATGATTCCGATATTACATTACAAATATAAAAACATCGAATATTAAAAATTTATGTATCCTTGATATCAGTCATAATATTAGTATTCAATATTTTGGGAAATGAAAAGAAATAAAGGATGAACTCATATGATCGTTAATGGTTACGAACAATGAAAGTTATCCTGATTAAATAAGGCATAATCAACTTGGAATGGTGGATAATCATAAAACATTACATTAAATAAAAACATGAGATTAATTAGTATCCATGGATAATATCAATATATTAACCAATTTTATATTAAAACTAAATGTTTAATAAAAAAAATTCTTAACTCTATACATTCATGATCAACATCTCTCTACCAAGATATCATGATTCTTACCATCGTAGAATCTCAACCAAGATATAATTTTTAATAAATGAGTAAGTGTTAATAAAATACCCTTAAAATATGAAATTAATTATATTTTGTCTCATTATAATTATCAACGCATTTAGGGACAATATATAACTGGGTCCCACTAATCACTTTCACTTCCTATCAATTATTTTTATTTGAAAAGTTGAATACAATTCATTCTCAATATTACTTATAAGTAAACAATTATCCATATTGAATCAAGATTAAGGAACATAAATACTTCAACATCACAGAACAGCTAGAGAAATAAAAAATATGGGGTCATTGTATCATATCACCAGGAACTCCCATCGGTGTTATGGTTAAAAATATTTCTAAAATATTATTGGAACATTTATTAAGGGAAAATACCCTTTTAACATTAAAATAAATTATTAAAATTTAAGAAATTCACGAATATTAAAAAAATAATTTTATTTGAAAAAAACTTTAGAAACATGAAAAGGAATATTTAAAATAGTAATCATTCACGATGGTGATAAATTCAGTACATATCATGTACGTTAAAATAAAGACTCCATCACGATTTTATATAAAATGTAAAAAGTACAACGTTTGGAAAATGAAAAAAAATCATTTTAAACCATTTTACAAGAAAGTAAATTTGGGGTAAAAATTAATTTCAAAAAATTATAGGAAAATTTTAAAAACATTATTTAAAATATATTTTTATAAAATATGTATATAGAAGAAAAAAGTATTTTCGACTGAAGAGTGAAATAATGTGTATTTAACTTAACATTTATTTTAGTATAATGAGTTCTTAAAGAGTGTAAAATTAAGGTAAAATATTTACTATCTTGAAATTACAATAGGATATGAAAATTCAATAGTTTGTTGAGTGGTATATCACACCATTTAATTATTTAAAATATAATCACAAACAATAGAAATAAAAAATTATCTTATAACATAAATCCCTTACCCCATGTTATAATTGCCTCAAAAGTGGATTTAACCTCATTTATAATAAATTTATATTAATAATAATTATATAAAAGAAATATAAACATAATTATAATATCATATATTATCCCATTATAACATTTCAATACCTATTTCTTAATAATTCATTATTAAAACCATCATTTATGGGTGTTAACGATTTCGTATTTCAAGGGAATTTTAGTTTAGCTATTTTGGTCCCCATACTTTGATCATGGTTATATTATCTCCATATATATTCATTATATATATAAAAAGATTCTTTAATGAAATTTAGAGATAGAAAAATTAATTACACCCTTCAATGAGATGGTATGTCGTATGTATGTATGACTGCTATTATCACATTTCGATGGATAGAAAAAAATAAAGGTAAATAATAATAAAATTTTCTATAATAATTTATATGTAAAATATATCTTCTATGTTTATTAAAAATTTCTTTAAAAACATCCATGCTAAGTAGAAATGGATGAGAAATCACTTCTCTTCCTGGAGGTGGTAGTCCACATATTTGCACAAGTGATGTTAATATTTTATAATAGATAAGAAGGTAAGATAGTTTATATGATATTATAATTATATAAGAATAAATATTCCTTAAATATCATATATATTTATTATTTTTACCTTTTAAACCATCCATGTAATTTGGTGATGAAACAAATTACACCGCTATGTCGAGAAGCTAAGTCTTACATATGCAAGATTAATGTTTTCACTTTTCACAGGATAAAAAAGTTATAGAAAATGGTTATACCGTAATCATAATAAAATCTAAGTATATTTATTCTACTAAATGTATTATTTTGGTGTGGGTAGAAACGATTTATGAGATGCATAAGAATAATTAAATTTTAAAGAGATGTTAAAGATGATAATCTCTTCCTTTGTAGACTTTCTTTCAATGTTATCTTATTGAAACTTGAAATGATATTTTAATATGAAGATTACTTGTGATTTAGGGGTATAAAAGCTTATAAGATAATTGGGTAGGTTTATTTCAATCTAGTTTGGTCAAAGTTGTGTATCAAAGTGAGGGAATGAGTTTCTTTTTATACGTAAGGGGAGGGATTCTTTTTGGTAATTCATGAAATATTATAATATAATATGTGTATAATTCTATTCCAATGGTTCCAAAATAACATGGATTCATTAATAAGGGTGATATGGTATTAATATACTCATAAAATATAATTTATAAAGATTTATATATCATTTTAAACCTTATCAGTTTTATTAACCCCAAGATTAAACAATTTTAAACTTAACAGTGTTAATGTTATTTTCAATACTAAAGAGTTATATTTTTTTTATAAGGTGA
Organism: Viscum album; assembly: GCA_963277665.1. Lineage (NCBI taxonomy): Eukaryota > Viridiplantae > Streptophyta > Magnoliopsida > Santalales > Viscaceae > Viscum > Viscum album. The sequence goes on from OY728125.1 coordinate 886,490,999, forward strand.
TAATTGGATCATAAATGGACACTGGTTAAATTTTTGACTATATATTATCCCCCTTATTCTAATTCTTGATTTTATAATAATTTAATAAAATTTTGTTTTTCATAAAATATCATTTTGTCATTTTTGAAACAATTAATTTACCAGTAAAGTCCAATCAAAAGAAAACGATTTTGACTATTTGTTAAAAAATATAAAAATGCAATAAGGAAAGAAGACAGGGAAAAACAATTTCCTATTCTAGTAGAAACAAAGCTAAATATCATAGTAAGATATATAATTACCATAACCATAATAATAAACATTTCCTCATTAAAATTGTGAATTACCTGATTTGGTGATCCTAAGAATCTCAACATTAGCCCTTCATGGAATCTTAAAGGAAGATATAATAGACAAAGTCTTTGGAATTTTGAAGTAGTCCTTCCCTATCCTTCTCTTTAGGGGGTAGATGAATGCCTCATGATCAACTAGATTTTTCTTCCCATGCATTATAACATCATTGAATGAGGTTTTACCAAGATAGAAATCCTTAAGGTTGGGGCTTTTAATTTTCATTTCATCATTGGAAATAGTGTCCCATTTGTTAAAGTCTCAAATAGTTATATATTTTCTAGATCTCATCCGGAAAGGTAATACTTTTTTCACTAGTACTGAAATCACCATCCTTTAGATCCTGTCTTGACTCATAATCCCTTGGTTATATGTATCCATTCGCCCTAAATAGAGGCTGATTAATAGTTTCATCCAAATCCATATAGTAGTTATTCCCCGAAGTAGTTGGATCTGTGAGGGATTCTATATTCATATCGACCTCCTTATCTTGATTAAAATATCCCCACTGCATGTCTAGATCAACATCCAATGATAACTCTCCCCATTAAATTTTGACAAAATCCTCCTAAGACACCCCCATTCCTGTAATGCAAGCATAGGCCTCCCATGAATCCTCATTATAGGATTAATGAAGTTCACGTGATTGGGGACAAACAACTCTATTAAGACTATCACTCATTACCACTACACAAACCTGATTCACCACTTCCCCATGTGGTTGAACCCCGACAGATCCAACATCAACCTACCAATGATTTTAGTGACTTTAGGATCATGTGGTGGCCACTTAATTTGTTTATAAGCCTCCTTGATTTCCTTACTCGAGAACATATGACCATCATCCTAACTAGAAAGTCGGTCAAAATCCTTCAACCTGAGATCCTCTTGTGGTCCATTATAACCCATAATGGTGAACTTTCCTTGATCAACATACACCCACCGTGGACCTGATTCATCCTTTTTTCACTAGTTCTATACACCTTAATCTTTAATATCCCATCCTACAAACCATCGAATTATGCCCTAATTGATTTCTTAGAGGGAAGAAATCACTCCACAATTTGAAGGCAACCAATTGTTTATATAGTGAATTTTGAAAAAAAAAATCTATAATGACTCAACATGTGGTTTCGATAATTACAGTTTAACACATATACTAGGTGAAATCAAATGACACACATATCTAGTCATACTATTCAAACATATGTAATGCCCCACTAGATTCCCTAACATACGAATAATCTAAGGGTTCTTGAAAGAAATCATGAGTTTGGTAAATCTAAATCATACTGCCATGGTTGGTGGGTCACGCTTCATGTGAAATTCATATATCCACGTGAATAGAAAAAACCATGATCTATTAAAGGTACAAGGAACACTCAACTAGGAGAGGACCAGATTAGCTTATGAATCAAACTTTATCATAATATAATGGGAATAGATAATCCTTATAGTTTCTTGCTCTTATAAGTTCCATGATCCAAATATGAGATTGTAAAAGAATTCCACTGACAGTTTGCATTGTTTGTACCATGAAATCAATGTTAGATAGAATAAAAAAAGCATTAGTGAATTCCAAGGTCAAAATAAATAGTTGTGGGGAGCCGTCAAATTAATCAGGAACATTCCGGTTGAGGGAGATATGGGGAAGGAATGAAGGAAATCATGGTTCAAAAAGGGAGAGAAGGGAGGTGTTCAACTTCCTTTGGGAGATAGAAGGAGACCCTCTACCACCAAGGGGGGAGGGTCAGATGCAGAAACCATCGTTGTCTAAGGCATGGTGGAGGAGGGTGTCGACCGAGGAGATCTCTCTCACATTATAATATCACACAATTAATATAATTTAACTTTAAAGTCATAATGATAGTAATGGAATTATAATAGAAAGAATTAAAAATTCACTAATATGTAATTATTATCTATAAAAACCATTGAATATAATAATTAATCAAAACAGTATTATTTTTAATATTTTTGAAGTTATGTATTTTATTTTTATTTTACTTGAACAAGTACTATATTAGCATTGATTAAGAATTTAAATAAATTATAGCATTATTAAAAATTAAAAATAATTTCTGATTATAAAAATAAATTAAGTATGTCAAAAAAACTTTTATATTCATTCATAATTTATTATTATCCCTTTGGGAACGTATAAAATAAATTAAATGTAACAGTGTGACATTTTTGAATTATATTTATTTTAAAAAAATATAAATGTCATTATCATGGTTAAATGGAACAAAGATTCCATATATTCTAATTTGGGATGGATGTGGTTAAACATAATGATTACAAATATGGAATCTAATTTACAATATTTTAAATTTTGAAATGGTATGATTCAATTTTAATTTAAATGCATTGAACACAATGGAATGATTTTTGTGAAATGCATTTTTATGTATAAAAAATAATTTATACAAAAATCAAGGAATTATTGTTTGAAATGGTACTAATTTTATTATTATAAATTAAATAGATCATATTTCACTTTTATATGAAATTAATTATATAATTGTACTTCTAAATTACTTTATTCAGTGAAAATAAATGATAGTATTTGAAAAATCATTATTTTTACTATTCACCAAAAAATAATTCATTTCCACAAAGTATCAAATATTTACCCAAATAAATTTAATTTTTTGATATAAAAAATGATAGCCTCTATATAAAATTAAATTTCTAAAATTTTGAAAAATTAATTATAATATTTACACATAAAATCTTATATAAAATATTTTTGAATAAAACATATTACTAAATTATAAACTATATTTTTTCCAAATTGAGTACTTTTTTATTAGGAATTAATCAATAAATTGGTATTAAATAAAATATTTATACATATTTTTCATACTGTGGTTACCTTTACTAATACCCACCAGTCTAATGACTATGAAATAATTTTCAAATAATAATATTTCATTAGTGTGTTGCATTTCATTTCCACTAAAAAATGTTTTTAAATCGAGTTTTCAAAGAAATTAAATTTATTTAAAGAGAAATATTTAATAAAATCTCATGGTTTTATATTCTACCCCCTTATATTTATTTCACCCTTGAAATTAAATTACTCAAATTCAAACAACTATGGTTACATTTGACTCATCACATTTTTGGGTTCCCATATAGATTCATCAATGTTTTGATTTCAACATAAAACATTGATTAGGTGAGTGGTCATGTTTCATAGAAGTGTTTCTCTATGATACACATTCTTCACTGGTTTTTCCTCACATGATTGATCTTTATCCAATGGAATGAACTCTATGTTTAGAAAATGTGAGGGTTAAAGTGTGTACTACCTCGAAATAGATACATGGAACACATCATGAACTTGTGAGAGATTTGGTGGAACCACAAAATGATACATTAAGAAAATAATAAAATAAAAAATTTCTAAGGGACCAACATATAAAGGGATTTAATTTACCTCCTGCCCAACTCCTATAACATTATTCTAATAAAATTTTCAGAGGAATAAATTATCACTAACTTTGAACTCTAGATCTCAATGATGATTATTATCATAACATTTCTTCCTCATATGAGTTTCTTTTATGTTATATTGAATGGATCTAGACTTATATACCATTTCGTCACCTAGATTATGTCCGAATAGATTTTTTTCTAAAACTTCTTCCATGATCATTGGAGTTTTAAACTTCTTTACAAAGAGGTATTTATAATGATCCATTAGAATTTTTGAGTGAAAGATTATATTCTAAGAAATTTCCACTAAAGGAAGGTGTTATTCCAACAACTTTTGAAATCCATAAGCCATTCTATAAAAATGTATCCAAGGGTTTGAATGGTCTTCTATGAATAACTATATGTTTTAGGATGATAAGAAATACTAAAACTCAACTATATGTCTAGATCCTACAGAGGAATTCTCAAAAAAATCAAGGTAAAGCTCAGATCCTAATTAGATATGACTGAGAGTCATACTCCATGAAAAATCATGACTTTATTAATGAGTAATAGATTAATTTGATCAAGTGAGAAATAATATATAATAGAAATAAAATGTTATTTTTTCATAATTTTATCAATTGCAAACCAAATAATATCGTGGTCCTTACACGTTTTGGGTTTCTGATGATGCAATCTATTGTAATATTTTCCCATTTCTGTTATAGTATGGGTAATGGTTGAAACATATCCTTATAATTATATTTCCCAAAATTAAATTGATGATAAAATATACATTATAATACATACTATATAATTCGTTTTTCATTTTATCCCACCAGAAATACTCTTCCATATCTCTATAGATATTTATACTTCCATAATGAATAGAGAATGGTGAATTATGGGCTTCATCAAACAACTCCTTCTTCAAGTTTAGTATTGATGGAAAACGTACTTGATTACTAATCCTTATCATTATAGAAATATCATGGTTTAACTTAGGAACATTCATTGAAAAATTTTATAATTTCAAATCTTCATTACTTACCTTTTAATCATGTCATGGCTGGATGGTTGAACATTCAAATGATAAAGATAACATTTGTATCATATCTTCAATATTTAATGAAAAAAAATTCTACAAATAAATAAATATTTGTTCTCATTATATTCTCAATATAGAGAAACTATTATGGGATTTATGACTTATATAATTAACCATCTAATTTTACTTCCTAGGGTGTTAATGTATTTAGTAGTCATAATATTTGATGAGTTCCAAACAACTTATTGGGAACATATTCAACTTGTTTTGTGTAAATATAAACCTAAATATTTTTTGATAAATTTATATTTCTCAAAATTATACATGAATATAATATGTATAAATTTTTAATGAAACAATTACAACTTCAATCTCTAAATCTTGAGTCAGGTAAGTTTTCTTATTAAATTTCAATTGATGAGAGGCATAAGCTTTCACTATATCATTCTACATGAGGAAGAATGTAACACCTCGAGATTTTATGAAAAATATTATTTTTAATTTCATTAATGTCTTGTGTTGTACACTACACCAAAAGGAGCTTGCACAACACTCATCCTTGACTTGCCTTGCATTACACGCAATCACGACCTTCCTCGATAGCGTGTGTAGTACGCAATACCGAGTTTCACTAAACAACGATATGCTATTAAAATATTTTTAAAACTAGCCGTTATGAATAGTAATGACCACTTTTTGAAATTTTATAAATTTTATTTTTCAAAATGGACTTCATTTTTGGATTCGGAATATCGAAATTAGCCTAGGGTGAAATTTGGGTATTTTTCTAAAAACTTTCAATTTTTGATGAATAGTGAAACCACTAAGTGGTAGTTAAAAAACTGAATTTTTCATAAAACATAATTTTACCGCTTTTTTGAGTGGAATTTCAAAAATCCGAGACACACAGTTAATATTAAGGACTAAAATGTGGTTCAATGAGATGAAAATAATTTTTTGATGAATAGTAACTTTTTACTTTTTTTACCACGGTTAAAAGTAAACAGGGTAATTAAGGGTAAAAATGATATTATTATTACCCTAAAACATGTCCTAATTCTATCATATAAGTGTAATTCGACCACAAACAACCTTAGGAATAAAATATGACCATTTAGGCCCACTTGGATTAGATTAGGACATTTATTATTATTTAATTTAAAGAAGGGTTAAAATAGTTAAAATCAAAGTTTAATAAGTAAATAATTTTTAATATGGGGTTATAAATAAGATAAATTCGACTATAAATATTCATTTGAAAGATAAAAGGATTTAATACATAAGGATATTTTATTTGTAATTTTTATACTTTAAATAATTTAATTTATTTATGACACAATGATGATGCATTAATTCTCATAATAGTGAAACATTATAATAATTGATATTATAAATACCTAAATAAGTATAATTTGAGACTTTTTATGAATTGAACTAATTTTTTAGGTTAATATGACATGTTAGGAGTGATTTAATTAACTTGGGTCGAAGTAATAATTCTGTTATGAGTTTCAAAAAAAATCAACTATTGAATAGTGTCAAAATTAACATTAAATAGTTTTTAAAACAAATATTATATTTTTAATTGTTATATTATTCCTAAAAATCTAAAGTTCGGCCAAATGACTTAAATAAGATTATATATATTAATAAAACATAACTTGGGGGTATCTTGGATGTATATGGTAAGTTTATCAACTATATAATATAAAAATACAAAGTGACATGGTAAATGTCAATCTAATTAACTAAGAGTTAAAACTAAAAGATAAGGTTAATATAATGACCTAAACATGTCTAAATTCCATTGGATGAGATGATTTCGACCCATCCCCACCTTATCTTAGAAATAAATCAATTCGGAGCTATTTAAAACCGAATTTGGATTTATATTAAAATAATGGTTTTACTTATTCCAAAGGTGCCCCTCTCCTCCCTTATAAAAGGGCACCTCCTGCCTCTCTTCCTCACATCACATTGAGCCTTCAAGATCGGCCAAACCCTGCCAAATTCTCTTCTACACTTCCCTAGAAACATCCTAGAGGTCTTGGTCTACTTCAAAGACCAATCTTAGTTCCCTAAGTGGAGGTTTCAAAGAGGCGTATCGAAAAAGAGGTAATTTCTTCTATCGATTATTTCCAATTTCTTTCTTCTGCAACTTCTTCTTATTTAGTTGTTTCATTATGAAGTAATAACATCAGTATCACTCATATACTGATATGTTATTATAAGTATAAAATAACCCTATTTAATCATCTATCCATCCTACGGAAAATGAAATCACCGCGCGTGCGTACGTACAGAATACCGTCTCCACGACGCAATGAGAGTCATTCTCAATGATTAACCATTCATGAATGATTATAAAGTATATATAATAAGTAATAATGAAATATATGAAAAAATAATGATACTGGATTTATGTATATTTATATGTATGTCATCTACTTAATTCCATTCAATTCAATAAGGAAACGAAAACAGCGTTCATGCGTACGTACGGACTACCGTCTCCATGAACGGTGTATTTCATTCCATTTATCGATATATTATATATATGTATATTCTGAATATATATTATATATAAATCATGTTTTACATTCTGGATATAAGTAATCATGATCCAAGTAATCATATTAATAATTACAAGTTAAAAACACGAACGACAAATGAGACGATTTTACCCAGAACGCTACTTTAACATGAATTTACAAAAGAACGGGTAATATAACGTCATAAGTGGACAATATATGATATAATAAAAATGAATATGATTCTATAATAAGTAAATAACATGATTTAAATCATTATATAGGAGGTTCGGACACGTACAATGCAAGTCGGACCTAAGGTAAGGGAAATATCACAATCTCATTTTTATCCGAGATTTTTTATACTTTAGTATTTACTGGGGTGTATTTTATCATCCACATCCATGTTTTCTCAATATGTAATATTATTTCCATTCACCTAAAATTCTTTAAATCCAATTTTACCCTTCGGTGAGTTTTTAGTAAAGGATATGAAAGGAATCTTTTGTCGTTTTTCGTACGAGGTACTTTTTGACTTTTCCAAAAAAAGTACGAAGAATGTTTTTTTATCTTATATGGCAAGAATGGATTTTTAAAACATTATTTCCAAGAAGCTTCCTTTACAAGTTTTCAAGTTTATTTTTAATCAACTTCTTTTATTTTAAAATTGTATGACATGTTAAAGAAAGGAAAATGTTTTTGAAGTAGAAAGGATATTTTCCTCAAGAATGGAGTTCACGTGTTTTATCAAAATTATTTTCCATATAAGATAATATAGGGTTCTGTTTCTATCCCTATTATTACATTTACTTGATTATGATGTGATGGAAATATTTTTATGAATTCATTTATCTTATATGAATTATTTTATGATGTCATGATGTTTAAGATTCCCATTTTTATTACATGGGTTATGCAATGATGTATGATTTATGACTTTGTGGCACACATAAGAATATCATTATGAGATGGGTGGGGTATATATCTCCCTCCAATGCATTGGGTAAAGAATTTATATATCATGAGATAGACATGGCTGGAATGGTAGGTTATACGGGTTCAGTGAAACAGGACTGAAACGAGGGTGACTCGGTTCAGAAATTTACTTTGTCCCCTAAGATAGTCTTAGCAATGAGTCTTGACTAATAAAATATGATTCTCTATGATTATGTGTGTATGAAAAAAAGTTTCATGTTTTTTTATGATTATTGGGATTACATTTCACTTCTATGATTTATCCCTTGTTATGAAATTTTGATTTCTTTTGGAGGTTAAGATTTCCAAAAGTCATGTTCTTACGTATTTGATGTTATTGATATTTCTTTTGTTTACCCTTACTGAGCATTTGAGATCACCCTTTTTATGTTTTCTTTTCCCCAGGATTAAAAGAAAGGTTTTAGGTAAGGAAACCAAAAGGGGAGAATCGTTATGAGAGATGTTGAAGATCTTTCAACATGATTAGAAGTTTATATTCCGAGTTTCCAAAGACACTAAACTATTACGGTACTTGTGTGTGTGTTTTTGTTATGTAATAAGTATTCCGAAAAAGTAATGTAATGTCCATGTACGTCAAACTTCGGGTCTCTACAATTGGTATCAGAGGAAAAGTTTAGTCAACCTTTGGACAATAGGATGCGAAAATGTTAGTGAGTTCCCTAGAGATATTTCTAAGGTATGTCTAGGGATGTCCCTTAGGATAAGTATACGTATAGGATATAGTCCTAGAACTATGGTAATGATATTAGATTAAACCAAAGATGTTAGATATTGAAGTTACTCTCCCTTTATTATGATTTTTTCCTCTCACTCTATTCTTTTTAGGTTTTAGAAAATGGCTGGAAAGAAGAAGATTCACGATAATGGAGGATATGATGGACAATGGAATGATATTCTTCATTAGCCACCAAATTAAGTGGTATTTGGAAGTCCAAACATCATTATTATGCCGAATCAGCAATCTCATAATATGATCAATAAAGTAAAATTTGGTAAGTTTCCTGACTCGGCTAATAAGAGAAATATGGAGTTTCATGATGATTATAGAGGAATAAAAGTTCAATTTCCCCTATGTAAATCATGTGGGAAGAGGCATCAAGGAGAATGTTTCAAAGGAACTGGAAGATTCTTTGGGTGTGGAAAATAAGGACACAAATCCATTAAGTGCAAAGGAAAAGGATCAGTTAACACCAGGGATGAGGATAATGGTATTGCTATGACATCAACAATGGTTAAATGTTTTTAATGTGGAATGTACGGGCATTATGAAAACCAATTCCCTAATGGAAAGTCTCATAAAGAGAATCAGTATGGTCGTATGGGTAGTATTTATGTGGATGATGATGAAGAGACTACAAATGATATGTGAGATGAAAGAATTGTTGAAGCTCGGTCAATGGTTTAAGAGTGTAGTGGAATGATTACATGTTTATCATGTGTAGTGTTGTATAAGTAATCTCATGGTACTATGGAATAAAGAGACATCTAAGGATTGTTACACTGTTGTATTTCCTTGAGTTTTGAAAGTGTATCCATGAAAGGTTATTCAAATATTTTTGGAATGTAGATGATATGCACATAATGAAGGGATAAGGAGAAAATAAAATGTTTGATAGTATTCATGAGCTCATGATTGATATAAGGACTAAGTGATATCATGGTTTGAGAATATAGAATTTTGAGGATTTTGGTATGTGTGAAGTGTTAAATTTTAACTACATTAATGTTTTCACTAAGGTTCAATGGGTATTCAAGAAAATGCATGATTAAGGCCTTTGAATGTTTGGAATGTGACCAACAAGACATATCTTATGATATATGGGGATCAACGATGGTATTAAATCTCTGGTAATCCTTTTCACTATATTATGAGAATGGACTGCAGTATTATGGATAAGCCTAAAGATTGGAATGGATTATGTTGGACATAAGTTAGTATTGTTTATGGATAGAAGTTTTTTTCAATATTATTGATGGGATGATATAGTAATATAGTTTTATAAAAAGGACATCCTGCAGGACGAGCGACAACCCATCGCGTCGGACAAGGTCGTAGGAATCGAACCCACAACCGAAGTGCGACTGGCCTTTATTGCCTACCACTGGCCTACAGGAAGCCCCTGTTTAGTAGAAACTAGTTTTATTATATTAAGTAGTATGCTATATGAAGTATAAGTCCATTTTAGGAACCATATATGATTAATCTCACTATAGATGGACTTATGTATTTTTTGATAACTTTTCTAACCTTTTGTTTGAGACAGATGGAATGACCCATCATTCTATCACATGATCTGCTAACACATCACGAATGACAAATTCAACTTCATTTCTTTAAGAGATGAAGTGGAAATTGTCGAAAGAACGACCAACTGTGAGGCTGTACCAAAATCACGAAAGTATTTATTCTAATTCAAATTTCATCAACTTTAGGGAAATGACCTTGAAAACCAAAAATGTTGTCCTAGTGCTCTTACATCCGATGAATCAGATGGTACCTTAGATCGTCACAAATTTATGGCTTTGTGATTGTTGTCTTTTACATAGCCATGTTCTCTACCACTATCCATCAGAACATGCTGGTTATATTTCTCTTCCAAATCCATATTTTCACCTATGTGGAAACCCAGTGATTAGTTTATTTGGGTAACCGTTACGTTTCATACTTTAGTTTTTAAAGATAAGTTTTGGTATTCCTTTTTACGATGTGGTTTTCTATTAAATAAACTTTCGAGTAGTAAACCATTTATAACCCCGACTAATTTTGAGGGAGAAATTCATTTTAAGGGGGGTAGAATGTAACAGCCCGAGATTTTATGAAAAATATTTTTTTTAATTTCATTATTGTCTTGTGTTGTACGCTACACCAATAGGAGCTTGCACAACAAGAATCCTTGACTTTCCTTGCATTACACGCAATCGCGACCTTCCTCGATAGCGTGTGTAGTACGCAATAACGAGTTTCACTAAAAAACGATATGCTATTAAAATATTATTAAAACTAGCCGTTATGAATAGTAATGACCACTTTTTGAAATTTTATAAATTTTATTTTTCAAAATGGACTTCATTTTTGGATTTGTGATATTGAAATTAGCCTAGGGTGAAATTTTGGTATTTTTCTGAAAACTTTCAATTTTTGATTAATAGTGAAACCACTAAGTGGTAGTTAAAAAACTGAATTTTTCATAAAACATAATTTTACTGATTTTGTGTGTAGAATTTAGAAAATCCTAGAGACATGGTTAATATCAAGGACTAAAATGTGGTTCAATGAGATGAAAATAATTTTTGGTGAATAGTAACTTTTTACTTTTTTTTACCACGGTTAAAAGTAAATAGGGTAATTAAGGGTAAAAATTATATTATTATTACCCTAAAAAATGTCCTAATTCTATTGGATAAGTTTAATTCGACAAAAAACAACCTTAGGAATAAAATATGACTTTTAGGCCCACTTGGATTAGATTAGGACATTTATTATTATTTAATTTAAAAAAGGGTTAAAATAGTTAAAATCAGAGTTTAATAAGTAAATCATTTTTAATATGGGGTTATACATAAGATAAATTCGACTATAAATATTCATTTGAAATATAAAATTATTACCTACATAATGATATTTTATTTTTAATTTTTATACTTCAAATAGTTTAATTTATTTATGACACAATGATGATGCAGTAATTCCCATAATAGTGAAAAATTAGAATAATTGATATTATAAATACCTAAATAAGTATAATATGAGACTTTTTATGAATTGAACTAATTTTATAGGTTAATATGACATGTTAGGATTGATTTAATTAACTTGGGTCGAAGTAATCATTCTGTTATGAGTTTCAAAAAAATCAACTATTGAATAGTGTCAAAATTGACATCAAATAGTTTTTAAAATAAATATTATATTATAAATTGTTATTTTATTCCTAAAAATATATGGTTCGGACAAATGTCTTAGATAAGGTTATATATATTAATAAAACACAACTTGTGGGTCGCTTGGATGTATATGGTAAGTTTATTAACTATATAATATAAAAATAAAAAGTGACATGGTAAATGTCAATCTAATTAACTAAGAATTAAAACTAAACGATAATGTTAATATAATGACCTAAAATTTTCTAAATTCCATTGGATGAGAGGATTGAGACCCATAAACACCTTATATTATAAATAAATCAATTTAAAGCTATTTAAAACCGAATTTGGCTTTATATTAAAATAATAGTTTTAGTTATTCCGAAGGTGCCCCTCTCCTCCCTTATAAAAGGGCACCTCCTCCCTCTCTTCCTCACATCACTTTGAGCCTTCAAGCTCCGCCAACCACTGAAACATTATCTTCTCCACTTCCCTAGAAACATCCTAGAGGTCCTGGTCTACTCCAAAGACCAATCTTAGTTCCCTAAGTGGAGGTTTTAAAGAGGCGTATCGAAAAAGAGGTAATTTCTTCTATCGATTCTTTCCAATTTCTTTCTTCTTCAACTTCTTCTTCTTTAGTTGTTTCATTATGAAGTAATAACATAAGTATCACTCATATAATGATATGTAATTATAAGTATTAAAAAACCCTATTTAATCATTTATCCATCCTACGGAAAATGAAATCACCGCACGTGCATACGTACGGAATACCGTCTCCACGACGCGATGAGATTTATTCTCAATGATTAACCATTCATGAATGATTATAAAGTATATATAATAAGTACTAATGAAATATATGACAAAATAATGATACTGGATTTATGTATATTTATATGTATGTCATCTACTTAATTGCATTCAATTCAATAAGGAAACAAAAACAGCGTTCATGCGTATGTACGGACTATCGTCTCCATGAACGGTGTATTTCATTCAATTTATCTATATATTATATATATGTATATTCTGAATATATATTATATATAAATAATGTTTTACATTCTGGATATAATTAATCATGATCCAAGTAATCATATTAATAATTACAAGTTAAAAATACGAACGACAAATGAGATGATTTTACCCAAAACGCTACTTTAACATGAATTTACAAAAGAACGGGTAATATAAAGTCATAAGTGGACCATATATGATATAATAACAATGAATATGATTCTGTAATAAGTAAATAACATGATTTAAATTGTTATACAGGAGGTTCAGACACGTACAATGCAAGTCGGACCTAAGGTAAGGGAAATATCACAATCTCATTTTTATCCGAGATTGTTTATACTTTAGTATTTACTGGGGTGTATTTTATCATCAACATCCATGTTTTCTCAATATGTAATATTATTTCCATCCACCTACAATTTTTTAAATCCAATTTTACCCTTCGGTGAGTTTTTAGTAAAGGATATGAAAGGAATCTTTTTTCGTTTTTCATACGAGGTACTTTTTGACTTTTCCAAAAAAAGTACGAAGAATGTTTTTTTAACTTATATGGCATGAATGGATTTTTAAAACATTATTTCCAAGAAGCTTCCTTTACAAGTTTTCAAGTTTATTTTTAATCAACTTCTTTTAGTTTAAAATTGTATGACATGTTAAAGAAAGGAAAATGTTTTTGAAGTAGAAAGGATATTTTCCTCAAGAATGGAGTTCAAGTGTTTTATCAAAATTATTTTCCATCTAAGATAATATAGGGTTCTGTTTCTATCCATATTATTACATTTACTTGATTATGATGTGATGGAAATATTTTTATGAATTCATTTATCTTATATGAATTGTTTTATGATGTAATGATGTTTAAGATTCCCATTTTTATTACATGGGTTATGCAATGATGTATGATTTATGACTTTGTGGAACACATAAGAATGGTATCCTTATGAGATGGGTGGGACCTATATCTCCCTCCAATGCATTGGGTAATGATTTTATATCTCATGAGATAGACATGGCTGGAATGGTAGGTTATACCGGTTCTGTGAATCAGGATTTAAACGAGGGTGATTCGGTTCAGAAATGGACTTTGTCCACTAAGATAGTCTTAGCAATGAGTCTTGACTAATAAAATATGATTCTATATGATTATGTGTGTATACCACAAAGTTTCATGTTTTTTGTTATGATTATTGGGATTACATTTCACTTCTATGATTTATCCCATGTTATGAAATTATGATTTCTTTTGCAGGTTAAGATTTCCAAAAGTCATGTTCTTACGTATTTGATGTGATTGATATTTATTTTGTTTACCCTTACGGAGCATTTGAGATCACCCTTTTTATGTTTTCTGTTCCCCAGGATTAAAATAAATGTTTTAGGTAAGGAAACAAAAAGGGGAGAATCGTTATAAGAGATGTTGAAGATCTTTCAACATGATTAGAAGTTTATATTCCGAGTTTCCAAAGACACTAAACTATTACGGTCCTTATGTGTGTGTTTTTGTTATGTACTAAGTATTCTGCAAAAGTAATGTAATGTCCATGTACGTCAAGCTTCGGGTCTCTACAGTTGGTATCAGAGGAAAAGTTTAGTCAACCTTTGGAAAATAGGATGCGAAAACGTTAGTGAGATACCTAGAGATATTTCTAAGGTATGTCTAGGGATGTCCCTTAGGATATGTATACGTATAGGATATAGTCCTAGAACTATGGTAACGATATTAGATTAAACCAAAGATGTTAGATATTGAAGTTACTACCCCTTTATTATCATTTTTTTCCTCTCACGCTATTCTTTTTGGGTTTTAGAAAATGGCTGGAAACAAGAAGATTCACAATAATGGAGGATATGATGGACAATGGAATGATATTCTTCATGAGCCACCAAATGAAGTGGTATTTGGAAGTCCAAACATCATTATTATGCCAAATCAGAAATCTCATAATATGATCAATAAAGTAAAATTTGGTAAGTTTCCTGACTCAGCTAATAAGAGAAAGATGGAGTTTCATGATGATTATAGAGGAAAGAAAGTTCAATTTCCACTATGTAAATCATGTGGGAAGGGGCATCAAGGTGAATGGTTTAAAGGAACTGGAAGATGCTTTGGGTTTGGAAAAGAAGGTCACAAAGCCAGTAAGTGCAAAGGAAAAGGTTCAGTTAACACCAGGGATGAGGATAATGGTATTGTTATGACATCAACAATGGTTAAATGTTTTAAATGTGGAATGTACGTGCATTATGCAAACCAATTCCCTAAGTGAAAGTCTCATGAAGAGAATCAGTAATGTCGTATGGGTAGTATTTATGTGGATGATGATGAAGAGACTATATGTGAGATGAAAGAATTGTTGAAGCTCGTTCAATGGTTTAAGAATGTAGTGGAATGATTACATGTTTATCATGTGTAATGTTTTATATGTAATCTCATGGTACTATGGAATAAAGAGACATCTAAGGATTGTTACACTGTTGTCTTTCCTTGAGTTTTGAAAGTGTATCCATGAAAGGTTATTCAGATATTTTTGGAATGTAGATGATATGCGCATAATGAAGGGATAAGGAGAAAATTAAATGTTTGATAGTATTCATGAGCTCATGATTGATATAAGGACTAAGTGATATCATGGTTTGAGTATATAGAATTTTGAGGATTTTGGTATGTGTAAAGTGTTAAATTTTAACTACATTAATGCTTTCACTAAGGTTTAATGGGTATTCAAGAAAATACATGATTAAGGCCTTTGAATGTTTGGAATGTGACCAACAAGACATATCTTATGATATATGGGGATCAACGATGGTATTAAATATCTGGTAATCGTTTTCACTATATTATGAGAATGGACTGCTGTATTATGGATAAGCCTAATGATTCGAATGGATTATGTTGGACATTAGTTAGCATTGTTTAAGGATAGAAGTGTTTTTTCGATATAATTGATGGGATGTTATAGTAATATAGTTTTAGAAAAAGGACATCCTACAGGACGGGCGACATCCCATCGCGTCGGACAAGGTCGTAGGAATCGAACCCACAACTGAAGTGCGACTGGCCTTTATCGTCTACCACTAGCCTACAGGAAGCCCCTGTTTAGTAGAAACTAGTTTTATTATATTAAGTAGTATGATATATGAAGCATAAGTCCATTTTAGGAACCATATATGATTAATCTCACTATAGATGGACTTATGTATTTTTTGATAACTTTTCTAACCTTTTGTTTGAGACAGATGGAATGACCCATCATTCTATCACATGATCTGCTAACACATCACGAATGACAAATTCAACTTCACTTCTTTAAGAGATGAAGTGGAAATTGTCCAAAGAACGACCAACGGTGAGGCTATACCAAAATCACGAAAGTATTTATTCTAATTCCAATTTCATCAACTCTAGGGAAATGACCTTGAAAACCAAAAATGTTGTCCTAGTGCTCTTATATCCGATGAATCAGATGGTACCTTAGATCGTCACAAATTTATGGCTTTGTGATTGTTGGATTTTACATAGCCATGTTCTCTTCCACTATCCATCAGAACATGATGGTTAGATTTCTCTTCCAAATCCATATTTTCACCTATGTGGAAACCCAATGATTAGTTTATTTGGGTAACCGTTACGTTTCATAATTTAGTTTTTAAAGATAAGTTTTGGTATTTCTTTTTACGATGTTGGTTTCTATTAATGAAACTTTTGAGTAGTAAACCATTTATAACCCCGACGAATTTCGAGGGGGAAATTCATTTTAAGGGGGGTAGAATGTAACAGCCTGATATTTTATGAAAAATATTCTTTTTAATTTAATTAATGTGTTGTGTTGTACGCTACACCAAAAGGAGCTTGCACAACACAAATCCTTGACTTGCCTTGCATTACACGCAATCTCGACCTTCTTCGATAGCGTGTGTAGTACGCAATAACGAGTTTCACTAAACAACGATATGCTATTAAAATATTATTAAAACTAGCCGTTATGAATAGTAATGACAACTTTTTGAAATTTTATAAATTTTATTTTTCAAAATGGACTTCATTTTTGGATTTGGAATATCGAAATTAGCCTAGGGTAAAATTTTGGTATTTTTTTGAAAACTTTCAATTTTTGATGAATAGTGAAACCACTAAGTGGTAGTTAAAAAACTAAATTTTTCATAAAACTTAATTTTACTGATTTTGTGAGTGGAATTTCGAAAATACGAGAGACATGGTTAATATCAAGGACTAAAATGTGGTTCAATGAGATGAAAATATTTTTTGGTGAATAGTAACTTCTTACTTTTTTTACCACGGTTAAAAGTAAATAGGGTAATTAAGGGTAAAAATGATATTATTATTACCCTAACACATGTACTAATTCTATTTGATAATTGTAATTAGACCAAAAACAACCTTAGGAATAAAATATGACTTTTAGGCCCACTTGGATTAGATTAGGATATTTATTATTATTTAATTTAAAGAAGGGTTAAAATAGATAAAATCGAAGTTTAATAAGTAAATCATTTTTAATATGGGGTTATAAATAAGATAAATTCGACTATAAATATTAATTTTAAAGATAAAACGATTACCTACATAATTATATTTTATTTGTAATTTTTATACTTTAAATAGTTTAATTTATTTATGACACAATGATGATGCAGTAATTCCCATAATAGTAGAAAATTAGAATAATTGATATTATAAATACGTAAATAAGTATAATTTGAGACTTTTTATGAATTTAACTAATTTTATAGGTTAATATGACATGTTAGGATTGATTTAATTAACTTGGGTTGAAGTAATAATTCTGTTATGAGTTTCAAAAAAATCAACTATTGAATAGTGTCAAAATTGACATAAAATAGTTTGTAAAACAAATATTATATTATTAATTGTTATTTTATTCATAAAAATCCAAGGTTCTGCAAAATGTCTTATATAAGGTTATATATATTAATACAACACAACTTGGGGGTCACTTGGATGTATATGGTTTGTTTATTAACTATATAATATCAAAATACAAAGTGACATGGTAAATGTCAATCTAATTAACTAAGAGTTAAAACTAAAAGATAAGGTTAATATAATGACCTAAACTTGTCTATGTTCCATTTTATGAGATTATTTAGACCCCTCCCAACATTATATTATAAATAAATTAATTTGGAGCTCTTTAAAACCGAATTTGGCCTTATATTAAAATAATATGTTTAGTTATTCCAAAGGTGCCCCTCTCCTCCCTTATAAAAGGGCACCTCCTCCCTCTCTTCCTCACATCACTTTGAGACTTCAATATCGGACAACCCCTGCAAAATTCTCTTCTCCACTTCCCTAGAAACATTATAGAGGTACTGGTCTACTTCAAAGACCAATATTAGTTCCCTAAGAGGAGGTTTCAAAGAGGCGTATCGAAAAAGAGTTAATTTCTTCTATCGATTCTTTCCAATTTCTTTCTTCTTCAACTTCATATTATTTAGTTGTTTAATTATTAAGTAATAACATCAATATCACTCATATACTTATATGTTATTATAAGTATGAAACAACCCTATTTAATCATCTATCCATCCTACGGAAAATGAAATCACCGCGCGTGCGTACGTACAGAATACCGTCTCCACGACGCGATGAGATTCATTATCAATGATTAACCATTAATAAATGATTATAAATTATATATAATAAGTGATAATGAAATATATGACAAAATAATGATACTGTATTTATGTATATATATATGTATGTCATCTACTTAATTCCATTCAATTCAATAAGGAAACGAAAACAGTGTTCAATCATATGTACGGACTACCGTCTCCATGAACGGTGTATTTCATTCCATTTATCGATATACTATATTTATGTATATTCTGAATATATATTCTATATAAATAATGTTTTAAATTCTGGATATAATTATTCATGATCCAAGTAATCATATTAATAATTACAAGTTAAAAACATGAACGACAAATTAGACGATTTTACCCAAAACGCTACTTTAACATGAATTTACAAATGAACGGGTAATATAAAGTCATAAGTGGACCATATATGATATAATAACAATGAGTATGATTCTGGAATAAGTAAATAACATGATTTAAATTATTATACATGAGGTTCAGACACGTACAAAGAAAGTCGGACCTAAGGTAAGGGAAATATCACAATCACATTTTTATCTAAGATTGTTTATACTTTAGTATTTACTGGGGTGTATTTTATCATCCACAACCATGTTTCCTCAATACGTAATATTATTTCCATCCACCTACAATCGTTTAAATCCAATTTTACCCTTCGGTGAGTTTTTAGTAAAGGATATGAAAGGAATCTTTTGTCATTTTTCGTACGAGGTACTTTTTGACTTTTCCGACAAAAGTACGAAGAATGTTTTTAACTTATATGGCATGAATGGATTTTTAAAACATTATTTCCAAGAAGCTTCCTTTACAAGTTTTAAAGTTTATTTTTAATCAACTTCTTTTAGTTTAAATTTTTTTGACATGTTAAAGAATGGAAAATGTTTTTGAAGTAGAAAGGATATTTTCCTCAAGAATGGAGTTCAAGTGTTTTATCAAAATTATTTTCCATATAAGATAATATAGGGTTCTGTTTCTATACCAATTATTATATTTACTTGATTATGTTGTGATGGAAATATTTTTATGAATTCATTTATCTTATATGAATTGTTTTATGATGTCATGATGTTTAAGATTCCCATTTTTATTACATGGGTTATACAATGATGTATGATTTATGATTTTGTGTCACACATAAGAATGGTATCATTATGAGATGGTTGGGACCTATATATCCCTCCAATGCATTGGGTAAAGATTTTATATCTCAGGAGATAGACATGGCTGGAAAGGTAGGTTATACCGGTTCAGTGAAACAGGACTGAAACGAGGGTGACTCGGTTCAGAAATGGACTTTGTCCACTAAGATAGTCTTGGCAATGAGTCTTGACTAATAAGATATGATTATCTATGATTATGTGTGTATTCCACAAAGTTTCATGTTTTAAGTTATGATTATTGGGATTACATTTCACTTCTATGATTTATCCCATGTTATGAAATTATGATTTTTTTTGCAGGTTAAGATTTCCAAAAGTCATGTTCTTACGTATTTGATGTGATTGATATTTCTTTTGTTTACCCTTACTGAGCATTTGAGCTCACCCTTTTTATGTTTTATTTTCCCCAGGATGAAAAGAAAGGTTTTAGGTAAGGAAACAAAAAGGGGAGAATCGTTATCAGAGATATTGAAGATCTTTCAACATGATTAGAATTTTATATTACGAGTTTCCAAAGACACTAAACTATTACGGTCCTTGTGTGTGTGTTTTTGTTATGTACTAAGTATTCCGCAAAAGTAATGTAATTTCCATGTACGTCAAGCTTCGGGTCTCTATAAAGAATCCTACTCATTTTTTTGATGAATCACTATATATCAAAAAATAATTCTTTATTATAGGTTAGCGTTACAATCTGTGCACTAAAAAATATTAACTTATGTTCGTTGAAATTATTTTGATTTTCATTTTTCCACAAGAACATACCCCCTTTGAGTCAACTTGGTGATTTGATTAGATAGTAATGATAATTCATTTATAAATCATTATTAGTATACAAACACAAAAATAAAAATATAGATCTCAGTTACCATGGTTGGCCAAGGATATTTCTTAATAACTTATATATTTTAAGGATCCACCAATATAACATCACTCGAAATTATATGACCCAAGAATGAAAGTTTTTTCTACCAAAATTCACCCTTGGTAAATTTGGAATATAACATCTACTTTTTTTGGGATGTGAGTATAGTCCTAAAATGTTCACCATGATCTTTATTTATCTTTTAATATATAATAAAATTCTCTATAAAGTATATTAACACATTATTATAGAAATATCTAAAGTCTCTATTCATTATATTAATGAAGGGGGCATGACAATTTTCTTGTACAAATGACATTATTATAAATTCACAATGACCATACCTTATCAGGGAGGTTGTCTGGGATATATCATTATTATTAACCCTTAGATTATGATACCTAGATTTTACTTTATCTTCTAAAAATATTTATTTCCTTGTAATTGATCAAACATATCAAATATTGGGGGTAAAGGATATTTGTTATTAATAGTGATCTTGTAATGTTCCTAATAATCAATGAAAATATAAATTAAACCTTCAATATTTTTAACAAAAATAATCAGTATAACCCATGGTTAATTATTAGGATTAATTAATACATTATCTATATTATCAATGAATTTATTATTTGATTCTTGCAACTCAATTTTTTCCATTCTCTTTGAAGTCTTTCAAAATGTTGTAGCACTGGGTATGAGTGCAATTCAAAAATCTGCTTCATGATTTGGGGGAAGACAAGAAAACACTTTTGTAAATACAATAAAAAACTCCCATATAATATTAATATTCTCAATATTGATATTTTCAAAAAACATCTATGATAAATGCCGATTTTTAATAGGTATAAAAACCAATATGATAGAGGTAATATCTATTGGGGGATCAGGTTCATCCTCAAATAGATAGAAGATCATAAGTTGATTCATAATATCCAATGTAAATTCCCTAAATCAAAATTTTATATGTACTCTATCCTAATAGATCTAATAAATGGCCAAAATTACATGGAATTCAACTCGAGGGAAAATAATAAAATTTTTAGGAAGAAGATCCCCAAAACAGTTATTAGAGAGGATGAATAGACTGGGGATGTGATAATTTTTCCATTTGGTGTTTTTATTGATAACTCACTATATAATCATTGAGGTGGTGATGAGATACTCATAGAAAATTTTGTGTATATAAAAGAGTTGGTATAATCTGAAATAAAAAAACATTTTCAATTTTAGAGTGGATACCAAGTACACTTTTCACCATATAATCAGGGACTCCAACTTGACTATAGTAATTTCATAATCTTAGAATTCTCCCCTTGCACTATTCTATGTAAATTCTACTTAATTCAGTGGATATTGGTTTTAATAATAACCCATATCTTTGTTTCTAAAGCATTGGATAATAGAGGTTTTCTTATTTACCTTTCATTAAAGTGTCATATAACCCATTTATTTTTACATAAATCAATGTGTTTTTATAATTAAGAAAATACCTGGGTGTTTAATCTCAAAATTATAATAAGTTAAAAATACCATCCTCCATTTATTCTTCTTTAAGACATTTTTTTTTCATGGTACTCAGCTGACCTCTTGTTTTTTTTCACTTCACTTGAATATATAAGGCCTCATAAATTATTTATCTTCCTTGATGGAACCTGTAACTATGTCATTGTATGATGAATTTTTTTTGAAACTAGTTCCCTTTAGAATATTAATTTAATCCCATTGATGAAATTAACAATCCTTATTTTTAAACTGCATGTGTAATACACAACATGATTGGTAATCTTTAAAGTTATCCTCATAATATTCCATACCTTCTTCTTCCTTACACTTTAAAGTGAAGAACTTTCTCCCCATTTCATATCACTCTTCTCAAGGGAATTATTTATCAAATAATATCACATTAAAAATTATACATTACATGATTTCTATTTCAGCTACCTATTTTATTTTTTAGATCAATGAACAACATTTATTAATATATACTTTTAAACAACACACTTTCAAAATAAATTATTCAATTTCAATACATCCCAAATCCGAGAATAACTTTTTAAGGGACTTAATCCATTATTCTTATACCAATGGATTAGTAGTTCCATTAAATTATGGATCCTTTTTTCAAATGAAGTTATATAACATAAGTTAATCATGTAGTGGAAAAACAAGTTATTCCATATGGGAAATGTTATTCATCATAACCTGAATCAGCTACACTAATGTGGCCAAGATCTTATTCGACACAACACAAAAAGTATTGGATTTATAAGCAAGACAATCCCTACATTTTATATGGGTGTTGATACCATTTATTCTATTAGGATCTGCTACTAAATAATTAGACACACTAAGTTATCTCATGATCACTATAAATATTTATTCAAAAAATAAAAATTCCTATTATAATTCTCAGGTTACCTATGTTCTTTTAAAATCTAGTTATCAAGGTTCCAACTAAACACCTCTATTTACAACTATAGAAATGATAAATTTAGTAACCTAGATATGGATTTTACTTTATTACATTAGTTCAAGATACACATAATTTCACCACCCAGGATCGATCAGTTTAGTAGTCTTGAAAAAATAGATACATACATGATTCCCATATTACCTTTTATATAAAAAATATAGCATATAAAACAATTTTTTATTATATATATCATTAACATTATTCCTCTCCAAATACCAAGGATTATAAAAACTAATGGGTGAGATTATATTCTTAGTAAGTGTTACGTAGAATAAATGTTATCATGAGTAAATCACCCATAATCAACTTATCAGGGTGGATAATCAAAAGATAGACCATTTAATAAACACACGAGCTTAATGAGAATACACTGATAATATCAATATAGATAATAAATTTATATTCGAAAACTAAAATTCATAATAAAGGAAATTCATAATTCTATATATTCAATATCATCACCTCTCAACCAAGATATCATCAATATTACTTTTATGGCCTCTCAACCAAGGCACAATTCTTAATAAATGGGTAACAGTAAACAAAATAACTATATAATAAGAAATGACTAGTTTTTTTCTCATGATACACATCAATTCATGAAGGGTTTATCTATAACTAGGCCCCACTTATGAGTTTCATGTCCTTTGAATTTCTTATATTTTTAATTATCGACACAATTCATTCTCAAAATGAATTACAAGTTAACATATCTCTAAATTAATAAACAAAACAAATCAATAGTATATCATCATAGAACATATAGATAATGTTTAAATATTATATCATTAGTTTATAACCCCAGTAACATCAATGAGTGGTTTCATATTTGAAAATACATTTAAAATATCATCATAACATTTCTTCACCAAAAATACCCTCTTCACTTTAAAACCATTATTAAAATATTGAAATTTCAAAAAAAATTAATATGAAAATTTATTTAAAAATTAATATTAATATTTTTAAAGTAATATTTTTAAAATGGAGTGGTTATGATGGTGGTAATTTCACTACATACTTTGTATGTAAATTTTTTTTCTTTAACTTTTTTTAAAAACTCAAAAGGACCACATGTTGAAGATGAAAAAAAGATTCATTTTGAACCATTTTGTATAAAAAAATAAATCATTGGTAAAATTGAATTAATAATATCATATTATAATATGTAAAACATTATTTAAAACATTTTTAGAAAAAATCTATATGGGGGAAAATGGGTTTTTTTACCAAAGTGGGAAATAAAGTAGGTTTTCATTTGAATCATTTTTTATCATAAGTTATTAAAGAGATGAGAATAAAATGGAAACAATTTATATTTATAAATAATAATATTTTAAGAAAATTTAGGAGTTTCTTAATTGGTTTATCATAAAATCTTATCATCCAAAACCCAATCATAAATAATCCCAATAAACAATGAGATTCTAATATAAATCCCTTACCTCAAGATTGACTTGCCTCATAAGTGATATTAACATTTTATAAAATAAAATTTTCATTATTAATAAATAAATAGAAACATAAATATACTCATAATATTTTATATAATACATTTATAATATTATAATACCATTTTATTAATAATTATTTATTAAAATCATTGTTTCTGTGTATCAACTATTTCATTGTCAATGAGAGTTTTTGTTTGCCAGTTATAGTGATTGACCATTGATCATGATTACATCATAACATGACTATTAATCATTATATAAGAATAATATATATTAATTATATATATATATATATATATATATTCATCCATAGAATGTAATTAGAAGAAAATTAATTACACCATTAATAGTGAAGGTAGGCAATACATACACATGAGCGGTATTTTGATATTTAAAAGAAATAAAAAAATTATGGAAAATAGTTATTTACTTTTTAGGATCATTTATATATCAAATATATCACTTAAATTAATTAAATGTTTTCTTATCACCATCCATGTAAAGAGTATGTGAAAAAAAATCACATTTCTTTGTGTAAGTGGTTGTCCACACATAAGAATGAGTGGCATGATCATTTTTAAAATGATTTATGTTATGAAGATAGATATGATATTATAATTAAAAAAGAATAATTATGTTATAAATATCATATATATATATATATATATATTATTTTCACTTTTAAAACTATCCATCAAATATGTTAATGATAAATGAATTACATTATAATGTAGAGATTCTTGCCTTATGTACGCACGAGTGATGTTTTTTTGGTTTTTAATAGGATGAAAAAGAGATGAAAAGTTGTTATCCCATAATCATAATAAAATATAATTATATTTAATATATTGTATTTATTATTTTATTATGGTAACAATATATTTATAGAAATTTGAAGAAGAAATAATGTAGAAAGATTCAGAAAATATGATCACCTCTTCCTTATTAGTCTTATAGTAGATCCATTTTTAATGACCATTTGAATGGTATTTTAAGAATATAAAACATCTAATTAATGGTGAAGGTACTTGATAATATATAAAAGAAATTTTAGGTCGATCTAGGTTTCTCAATGTGGTGTAAAGAAGAGGGACAATATGTGTCCTTTTATAAGTGAAGGGAGAGGAACTTTCAGAAATTCATGAAATATTATAATATCATATGCATATTACTCATGTAAAATGGTTCCAAAATGACATGGATTAGAAGATAAGTTGGATATGTTTTAATATAGTCATCCAATTCGATTTATATATGTTTATAAATAATTTTACACCTTTTCATTTGGATTTACCACTTGATTAACAAATTTTAACCTTAATCATGGTAATGATTTTTTCAGTATTGACAGGTTATAATTTTAATTATAAGGATAAAAATGAACCATAAATGGACAAGAAATGACATATTATACCGTATATTATACCCCTTTACCCAATTCATTATTTTTATGATTTTAAAATAGTTTAATAATTTTTTTAATAAAATACCATTATTAAATTTTTTGATACTACTAAGTTAATTTGACTTCAATGTCATGAAAATTATGAAAACATTAGAATATAATACTCTTACACATCAATAATATGTTATTTTTGAATTTATATTTCATAAAATATAATAATTCATCCAAATTTTATTAAATTTTAATATAATTAAAATGTGTTATTTTATTTTTCTAATACTTAAAAAAATATTGTGATGGAATTGCGTACATATATAAGTTAATTATACCATTAACAAAAATTAAAAAAAAATTAAAACATTAAAATAAATTAATAACGTTAAAAATAAACATCTATATTCACTCATAACATTTTATTATCCCTATGTAAACATATAAATGAAATTAAAATAAACGTGGTGACATTTTGGAATTTTCCTTACATAAAATTATATAAACTTCATTATCAAGATAAAACAACACTAAAATGAACAATATTTGAATTTTATATGTATTTTTTCAAATTATTATATTAAAATTAAATAAATAAAAGTTTTGAGTCTATTTTGAGACCTTATATCATCGTTTAAACCCTATTTTATGCATTTTAACCGTACCCAGATGCGAAATATTCACAATGGTTACTATTCCAAATGTAAAAAATAAAAGGGACCTATTTACAAGATTTAAACATAAATATTCAAAATATGGTATCAATTTTTTAAAATTCAATCACTATAAGTATTATAATTAAATTTTAATAAAAATATGTAAAACACAATGAAAAATAGTCTTTTAAAAAATATGTTGTAAAGCATAAAAATTAACTTATATTATAATCTTGGATATTGATATCTTAAATGGAATCCATTAAATTAATATAAATAATATGGATCATATTTCACCTTAATATCAAATTAAAAAAATAATGATGATTTTAAATTACTTTATTAAATGAAAAGAAATGACAATACTTAAAAATCATTTTTTTACTAATCACTGGAAAATAAATCATTTCAGAATAATTACAAAAATTCCCCATAAGTTAATTTTTCATTACAGATATTAGAAATTAGAAATTTTATTTAAATATAATTTATAAAACTTGAATAAATTAATTTTTATATTCAATCGCGTAATATAATAAAAGCTACTATTGACGAAAACATGTTATCAAAGAATAAAATAACTTTTTTTTTAAATTGAGTACTTGTTTTATAATTATTAATCAATAAATTTATATTAAATAAAACATTTTTTCATATTTTTCGTAACATGGTTAATCCTATTGATACCTACCTATCATAAAGTTAGAAGATAACTGTCACATGATAATAATTAAATAGTTTGTTACGGTTCATTTAAACTCAATATTGCATGTATAAAAAGCTATCCAAGAAATTTAATTTACATAAAATAGAAATATGTCATAAATTTTTTGGGTTTTGAACTATAAAAACATATAATAATTCCATAAATCACTCTAAATTAAATGACTAAGGATATTTTGGCCTCATCACACCCTTATGTTCCAACATATCTTTCTCAATTTTAAGATTTCTCCACAAAACATTGACCAGGTGAGTGGCCTTATTTCATAGAACTTTCTACCTATGATCCATAATCATCACTAGTTGTTCTTGATAATAGATATCATTTTATATTAGTATGAAAATTGATTTTAGTACACGTGAAGGGTCATGTTTGTACGTCCTTAGGGGAGACACATGGAACATGTTGTGAACATCAGAGAGATTCTATGCAAGTGTCAACAAACAAACTACCATACCGATATGATAATGATTTTTCCAGGGACTATTTATCAAATTCCCCTTATTTATAAGTATTATAACCTTAATATAATGATATATTAATATGAATATCTTTTCACCAACTTCTAACTATTGATCTAACTTATGATAGTTGGGATAAATTTCTTATCGACTCTGAGATTCCCTTATGTTCTGTTGAATGGATCTACATTATCTTCCATTAACATAGCTAAATTCGGTCCTGATAGCTTTCCTACTCTGAATTTATCCAAAAAAATTGGATTCATACATGTACTATAATATTAATATTATAATGATCCATTTGAATCCTCGAGTAAAATTAATTATTGTAAGAACATTTCTTCAAAGGTATTGATCCAAACAACCATTGAAATCCATAGATCATTATCTCATATTGTCTTCAAGATTTGGAATGGTTCTCTTAGACTAATAAATTTTATTATTTTAATAATAAGTACCAAAAATCATCTTTTTATTCAGAGGATTATGATGAATTCTAAAAAACATTTAGGTAAACCTCAGATCCTAACCAGATACAATTGAGAGTGGTACTTCATGAAAAATCATGATTTCCTTATCATATAACTAATTATGATGATAAAGATATAAATATTTTCTTATTTAAATAAAATCTTATGATTTTATAAGGTTATATAGTACAAACCAAATAACATTATGCCCTTTAGAAGTTTTGGGAAGTCTAGAAACGAAATACCTGATAATGTTTTCTCATTTTTATTCTAGTATGGGTAATGGTTGCAACATCCTCTTAGACCAATTCTTCTCAGCCTTAATTTACTAATATATTAGGCATCAGGATACATACTCTACAATATCAAATTTTTATGTTATCCCACTATAAATACTCTTTTATATCTCTATATATCATTATACTTCTTGGGTGAATATAGAATGATGAACTATGGGATTTATCTAAAAACTCCTTCATTAAGTCTAGTATAGATTGAAAACATAATTAGTTATTGAAAATTATCATTATAGCATGATCATGGTCTAACTCACTAACTTAACCCACATTTATATGTAATTTCATATCTTCTTCTTGTGCATTCTTAATCCTCTCATGGATGGATAGATGGTTGGACATTCATATTAGAAAGATAATATATGTACACATTCCATTAGATGTCAAGACCCAACTTCTAAGAATCCATTCATATGGGATCTATTTCAATCCTTATCATACACATACTGGCATGGTATTTCTATCATAGAACATCAGAAACCATGTTATCCTTCCCATGGTGGTGATCTATTCAGTATCCAAAATCTTTGATCCACTACAACTATCCTCTTTAGTGTGTATTCATCTCTTTATGTGTAAATATATAATTAATGCTTTAATGATCGGTATATATATCACAAAATTCCCTACAAAGATAATTCCACATTATCTTTAATGAAAAAATATAGCCTTCACCTTTAAATCATGATTCAAGTAATATTTCTGATGAATTTTATATTGGTGAGATACATAACCCATCACCATAAATTCTACATGAGGATATATCAGAGTCCCTTCATTGATTCATCAATATATATCACAAAACATTATACTCTTTATGTTTTTGTAAGCATGGGAACATTTACCAAAATTATCATATTTTCTTTAAAATTATTCTAACATTCATCAATTCATAGGAACTTAACCCCCTTCCGAGTCGACTTGGTTAGTGGATTAGATAGTCCTGAAAAATATTTTATAATGCATTAGTAGTATCCAGGAAACCTAAAAAAATATAGATTTTATTTACCTTGTTTGATATATTCCATTACTCAATAGATTATATCATTTAAGGATCTACTGATATACCATTATTTGAAATTATATGATCCCATAATAAGACATTTTACAGCCAAAATTCACACTTGGTAAATTTGGAATATCGATTCTCTTTCTTTAGGGTCATCATAAAAATCCTTAAATGTTACCCATACTCTTAATAACTTTTTGAATATATAATAATATCAACTATAAGGACTACCATAAACTAATAATTGTAGTCTCTATATACAATATTCATTAAATATATAAAGATAACAGGATCATTGGTAAGTCCAAATGGAATTACTATAAATTCAAAATGAATATACTTTGTATGAATGATGTATTGGGATTGTCATCCCTATTGATCCTTAAATGATGATACCTATATTAAAGATTAGACTTAAAAAACATTATAACTCCTTGTAATTGATCAAACAAATTATCAATATGAGGTGGATGGTAATTTTTCTTAATAGTGATCTGGTTATATTCTCAATAATCAATGGAAAAGACATTGAAAAATATTTCTTCTATAAAAAGGAGAGGTTCACCACATGGTGAAGCACTTGGGTGAATGAATCCCTAATCTATATTCTATAGGTGTTTATTAATTCATGCAACTCAATTAAGACCATTATATATGGATTCATTGAAATAGATGTAGTAGTAGGTATGAGTTCTATTCAAATCTCAACTTCATTATTTGGGGGAAGATTAGAAAGATCCTCTAGAAAGACATAAAATACACCAATATGATACGAAAATAAAAAAAAATTAGTTTCTCCATAAATATTTAAGATAAATATATCTCTTGAATTGGTATTAAAAATCATATGATATAAGTGATTTACCATGAAAATTTAAGTTCATTCTCACACTAATAGAGGATCGCAGATTGATTCTAAATATCAAATGTTACATCCCTTCCTGAAAAATTAATATGGGAACTATACTGGGAGAGCCAATCCATGCACAAAATTCCGATTAATTCAACTAGAGGTAGAATAAAAATATTTATATGAATAAAATTTGAACACATTTTACTGGGGAGGTGATTTAGTCTTGCGATGTGATCATTTTACCATTTGGAGTTTTCAGTACCAAATCAATATATAATTATTAAGCCAACGATGTCATGCTCTCTGAGAATTCTTTTGAAATAAAAGAGTGAGTATAACTAGAATAATTTTTTTTCACATTCAATGAAGATAAAAAGTGTACCTTTCCCCGAATTATTAGGGAAACACATTTCAGTTATATTAATGACATAATCTTAACCTTATCAACTCAGATTCTTCTATAGAAATATCCCCTAACACATGGTACATTTTTTGAGTAATTCATCATCCTTTCATATTTTAAGCACTATATAATATTGGTTTATTTCATTACCTTCCATTCAAGAGCCTTACTACCCCTTTCTTCACACATAAAACAAACTCATGATCAAATTAAGTAAATAACTGGGTGTTTATTTCCATTATTATCACATGTTGTAAATCATAAACACCATTTATTATTCTATGAAAAAATTTATTTTTTCTTTTTTCTCAGCCAACCACTTCTTTTCTTGACATACCATGAGGATATTATACCTAAAATGTTATCTATATATATTAATGGAATTTGAAACTATATCATCACTGGATGAAAAAGTTTTCTATACCATGGACCATCAAAGAATCATTCTTATACCTTCAAAGAAAAGATCAAGGTTTCTTTTCTGAATTAAATATGAAATCCACAACTTGCCTATCAAATCTTGTAAAGTAATTCTCATACTCTTCTAGAACATCTTCTTATTTCATCTTTAAACTGAAGATATTACTCCCAATTTCTACTCGATATTATTAATGAAAGTATTTCTTGACGAATATCACATTAAAAGTTCTCCACTCTATGATTTTTATTTCATCATCCTATTTAGTCTTATGGATCAATTATCAACATGTATTGAAATACATTTCAATATTATACACTACCAAAATAACATTTTCACTTTCATTACATCCCAAATATAGGAATATATTTTTTAGGGACTTAATAAATTGTTCAACTACAAATGTATATTTAGTTCCATTAAAATTAGGAGTCTTCTATCTTATTAAGGGATCCAAAATTAGTGAATAAAATTATTTAACTATAGGTTACTACATTCGATCAATTTTATCCATCCTAGAGAACGTTACAATATCTATCCCCCTGGTCCATTAACCACACATAAGCTCATGTTTCCTCTTTGAGTTGCTAACCACGTGTAAGCCCCACTCAACTTTTTGAAGATGCCCCTTTCATGATGTAATCATCAGGTCTTTGGTTCCTTTTCTTACCCCCACCAAGCATGACTCATGTGGTCTTAGAGTAATCATTAAACATGGTATATTTCCTTGACCTCCTTAGCGTGAAATCCACAAACCATACCGAACTACATAGAATTAGATCCTTGTCTCATAGGAAAGGTACAAAGGAAGCCTCCCTGTGGTTCATGTCCAACACCTACGTGTCCTGAACCCTTCAAATTAGTTCACCTTCACCCCTCTTGATGTTATACTATATGCCACATATCAAAATATTTGGAATTTGATCCTTGTATCATAGACAAGGTATAGAGGAAGACTCCCTGAGGTTCAATCCCAACACCTACTTGTCCCAACCCCTTCACGTCATTTCACTTTCATCCCGCATGATTTTAAACTGTATGACCCCAAAAAATGTGGAATTTGATCCTTTTATCCTAGGAAAGGTATATATGAATCCTCATGGTGGTTCATTCTAAAAAACCATCGGTCTTAACCACTCCAAATCATTTCACACTCACCCCGAATGACATTAAACTATACACTCCCTTTCGTCCTGTACGACGTTAAACTATATAGTACTGAACTATGTGGAATTTTAACATTTTCCCCTAGATAGGGTATGTAAGAAGCCTCCCTGAGGTTCAACTCCAACCAGTGGTAAGCCATTAGAACCCCAACCAATGGTAAGCTGTTTGAACCCCAACCCATGGTAAGCTGTTGGAACCCCAACCAGTGATAAGCCGTTGGAACCCCAACCAGCAGTAAGTTATTGGAATCTCAACCAATGGTATGTCCTTGGAACCCCAACCAGTGGTAATCCGTTGGAACCCCAACGAGTGGTATATCATTGGAACCCCAACCAGTGGTAAGCCGTTGGAACCCCAACCATCAGTAAGCCGTTGTAGTACACATCTAGTTGTAAGCCATTGTAGTCCCGTTTACAAGGACCCAAATCATTGGTCCGACCCCATGGCATCAGACCAACCCGGTATGCTAACCATGCATAATCCCCATTATATTGTTGGTTCATTTTCCTATGTGTACACCCCGATTCTATACACCCATCCCGAACTTTGTGAACTTTGATTACCCGCCACAGGGATACGTAGGAAGACTCACTGAGGTTTAATCCCATCACTCATGTCCCATCATGGTCTCTCCCTCGAGCCTATGTGTTTCAGAAATTTCACACTCCATCCCGAAGGATCAACTTCCTTCGGATCCCATCCATGTGTCCATTCTCATGGGCAACCTCCTCAGGTGTCCCATTTTCCCACCAAAATAAATGGAGTTTGATTCCCTACCATAAGGATATATAGTAAGTCTCTTTGAGTCTCAAGTCCAACATCATATTTATCCCCATTCTAGTTCCATCTCATTCCCCATCCACTCTCAACCATCCATATCTTTCCTGATTCATACCCAGGCTGCCACATCTGTGTGAGATCATGTCACCCACTTTCTCACTCCCCCGAACATCAATTGGGTTATTAACCATGTGTTTGCCGCAACATCGATGTTACCTCTTACGGCTTCACCCATCTTATCCACTTCTATTGGGTTTTCGATCAGTCTGATCTATCTTCATAAGATGTTAAACTCACAGTTTTCCTTGTTTTAAACATGGAAAGATGAGCAAAAACTTATATATATATGCCTATGGCATATAATTCCACACACTCAACGTGGGATGCCTCGAGATTACACGCCCTCAAGAAACCCTATCATGAGGGGTAGATACCAATACACAACAATGTTCTAGTGTCCAGGCACGCCAGTGATGACCAACATGACTACTCCCCCGACTGAATTTTTCTTCCCTGAATGAACCCCTAGGAATATCCTGAGAAAAGCATCATAATTAATAGGTGTCCATAAAGACATGGCATTGGGATGAGTTTCAAAAACAATGTGTTAATCATTAAGGGAGTCTCAGACCAGGTGATGAGTTCCAAGGAGGAATCGATGAAAGGAGGAACCAACATCCCATCATCCCTTTTTGATAATGAAACTAACATCCCAGAATTAGTAATGGATGTCTCCTGCCTTTGGAAAGAATGAATGTGGGGAAAAAACAGTGCATCGCATCATCCAATAGAATGGATGAGAGCCTTAACAATCATGTCAGAAAAATATACATCACATAAAATAAATAAGTGGTGAATATGGCATGTGCCCCTGGAAATCATATTGTGAGGAAAATCACTCACCATGGGTCCAAATTCCTTTTACACATGTTATAAACGCCTATATAATAAATACACTTTTACTATAAATATACTAAAAACCATAATAACACATATAATTACATATATGATTAATTATAACCTTTTATCACTAATTTTTTAGAAATTCTATTTTAAAATCATTGTTTTGGGTGATAACTAATTTGTTATTTTATGTATGTTTTGGTTTGGATGTTTTAGTCCTTGTACCTTGATTAGTGTCCAATAATCTCTAAAATATTAATCATGATATTAAAAAAATATTAGTTCATTATAAACATATTTATAGTTTTCTACACAAGTTAGAGATAGAGAAATGAACTACATCATTCATGGAGATTGTAGACTGTATGTATGCATGAATAGTATTTTTAGTTATTGATGGATGGAAGAAATAAAGATAAATACCAATTCCCCATTATAGAATCATTTTTATATAATATATATAATATATATTAATGAAATACTTCCTTATTACAATTAATTTAAAAATAAATAAAAAACATAATACATCGCTTAATGGAGGCGGTAGTCCACACATACACACTAGCAGCGTTATCATTTTCAAAATTATTTGATGATAAAAAGTTATATACTATATTGTAATTATTTGAGTATAATTATTCAGTAAATATAATATATATATATACATTAAATTATTTATTATATCTATTTTTGAGATTCAGTGATGGAAAAAGAATTACATCAGTTCACGATGTGGTAGTCCTCCGTATACATGATTGATAGTTTGGTTTCCCATTTGATAGAAGAGAATATGGATGTAGTTTATTTAATTTAAAAAAATTTATAAATTTATATGGATATAAATTTTTAATTATTGCATCATATTTTATGAATATATGAAGGAGTAGGAAAAATAAATAAAACAAAAATGCACTATTAATAACAACACCACTTATTTAGACCCATCTTTGATTTACCCAAAAATAATTCCTTAAAGGGATTAATAATAAAAAAGGACATATAATATGTGATAAGGGAATTAAATAAAGAATTTTTTATGTATTTTCGAAAGAAATTGTATTTTAAAGTGTGAATAAAATAGGATAGAAGGTTCCCTTTTATAAGCGATGATTTTTATTTTTGTAAATACCCAAAACTATTTAATAATGGGATGTCAATATTATAAAAAGTGAGTATCAAATTAATAAATAATTGATTAAAGGGAATATTATGATGAAAAAAACATCAATGAATACTAATAAACATGTTTTAAAGATTTTATTTCCTTTACCTCTAAGGTTACTCACTTTTACAATTTAGTTTTCAACAATGTAACTAGTTTTTTTTTCAAAGGTAATTTATCTTTTAAGTATGAAAATAAAATAAGAAATTATTTATAATTTGATCAAATTGGTTAAAATTATGAAATATAATTTATCTAATAAAAATAATTTTTCTTTTGAAAATTAATTTTAACACCTATACATGTAATGCCCAAAATACCATTTAAACATTAATTATTGTAATTAATTTTTACTATTTTATTATTCATTCTGATTAAAATATTATGTTGAAATTATAAACTAATGTTAATTATTATGATTCCATATATTTAATCCATTTTACCAAATTCAAATCATATATGTGGTTTAAATTTAATTAAACCAACAATTTTGATGAAAAAGGTGTTCTTCAAAGAAAAAGTTTTCTTAACTATAAAATGTTTTTTATATATAAATGCAAAATAAAATTTATTCTAAAGCACTAAATTAGATTAATAATAATATAATTTAAATAAATTTACTTTTAAATCCAATTTACAATATAGAACATAATAAATGATTTGAATTAAAAGAAAAAATTATTAAAAATCAGTATTTTTCAATTTTCAGAAAACACTGGTATTTTCAAAAAATTATAAAAACATATATTTAATATATTTTTTATATTTTGTTTTTAAAATTTATATTAATTTTTTATAATAAATTTTATGAAAGTGGAAAAATTAATTTTAAAATAAGTGTGCAAAACAAAATGAAACCTTTTTTTAGAAAAAGATAGTTTTTATTCGTTAAATTGGATTTATTCTTATCCCACACCTAGAAAAAAATATTATATGAGAGATAAATTATTTATTGAATATATAACATATAAATTTAATTATTATCATAAAAATGGTGATTAAATTAATTTATTAATATAAAAATAGATTATGTGCATAAAAATTGTTTTAGAAAAAAATTTCTTTTATATTTAAGTGTTTTTTATTTTCATTTCTAATAAATTGATAAAAAGTGAAATTATTTTAATCAGGTGTAAACCATAATTTTTAAATAATTTTTTATTCTCTATTAAAACCCACAAATTTATTGGTTAGGCTATAACGGATTACAATATTATGGTTTGTTAAAACTCGGTGTTGTTTGTAATGTAAGCTTTTGAAGAAATTAAATTTGATTAAATGAAAAATTTCCTAAACTTTTTCCATGCTACATTATATCCCCATTAAAAACAAATTTTACCTTGAAATTATGTTACACTATTGTAGGAAAATTTGGATGCATCTACCTAATCTTATCCTCAGGATCCCATGAGCTTCCTCGAATTGGTGGTTTCACTATAAAACTTTAACCAAGTGAGCGGCCTTATTTCATATCACTTTATCTATATGATCTATAATCTCGACAAGTTGTTCCTCATAAGAGAGATAATCTTCCATTGGTATAAAAACAGTTTTTAGAACATGTGAAGGGTCAGCTATTTAATTCCTCAATGGAGATTCATGGAACACTTTATGAATATGGGAGAGGTTTGGTGGAATTGTTAAGCGATAAGATACTATTGCTACTCTATCAAGAATCTCAAAAGGTAAAATATACCTAGGGTCTATATTTCCTTTATTTTTAATCTCATAAATATATTCCATTTAGAAATTCATAGTAAATCTTCTCACCATATTCAAATTCAAGATCACATTAATGATTTTATTAATAACACTTTTGTCGACTCTGAGCAACCTTGATGTTCCGATGAATAGATCTAACATTATCTACCTTTTCTTAATCAAGATTAGGTACAAATAGATTTTATTCTACAACTTCATCCCAACACATTGGAGTTCTACACTACTTTCCATATAGATATTTATAAGGATCTATCAGAATACACAAGTGAATTCGATTATTGTAAGAAATATCTACTGTAGAAAGGTGTTAATCCTAGCCAGCTTTGAAATTCATAGAATCGTATATCAACATATACTCTCGGGTTTAAGTTATAATCTAAAAATTATCATTAGTATAAGGATGAGAAGTAGTTCAGAAAGATAACTCTTCATCCAGAGCCTATTAAACACTTATCTAGAACATCAAGGTAAACCTCATATCCCAATCAAATATAATAGAATGTGGTATTCCATGAAACCTTACCACTTTATCAATGTATATTATTTAAATATTATCAACGTAAATTATTATATGATTTAAATTAATTGTTATGTATTTATAAGGAGGTCAAATATAACCCAAATAGCAGTATTGCCTTTTCGATGTTTTGGTGAGTCTAAAAATAAAGTTAATGGTGATGTGTTTCTATTTACATATAGGCATGGGTAAAAGATGTAACACCCCCTTAGTATTATTTCTCTCTTCATTAAATTTATAAATTCCAAGAACCAAGATACATAATCATCAATATATCTATTCTGTTTGTCCCACTATAAATACTCTTCTAGATCTCTACACAACATTGTACTTACATGATAAATAGACAATGCTGGACCATGAGCCTCATCCAATAGATCCTTCAAATCTGGTATGAACTGAACACATACATGGTTCCTAAAAATTATCCTTCAATAATGATCAAGAATGAACACTGGAACATTTCTCATATTCTTTTGCTGTTCCAGATATTCCTTTTATTCCTATTAAATATTCATATGGATATACATTTGAACACCCATTTTATTAAGATAAGATTTTTCCATTTCCTTAAAGATTTATAGATCCATCCTTTTCAAATCCCAATAATATTGGTATTTTTTATCCTCATCATAGATAAGCTATAATATTCCTTTTGTCTCAATGAATTAACAAACTTGTTCTATTTCATAGGGTGGTAATGTATTGAGGAGTTATAATCCTTAATCATATCTGATGAATATTAAACTATTTCAAAGATATTTTATATTTTAAACCTATATGAGAAGTATAAATATCACAAAATTATCAATAAAGAGAATTCCTCCAATGTTTTAATGAAACGTTTTGTGTAGGTAACTCAAAATTATGATTTGGATATTTTTTTCTCATTAACCTTTTATTTTCATGATGTATAAGCTATAAAAATATTATTATGAAAAATAAAACATCCAAATCCCTTTTTTCAGGAATCATTATATTTTACTAACCCTTAGGTTTAGGGAATGAACATTCCCTGAAGGATAGATAACCGGAATTAGAAGAATGAAAGGCTATATATTTTCCATTGATACTAGGCCTATGCAGCTTTGCATAGGACAACTAGACGACCAACCCTGCAAAGGTGGAGTACTGATATCCTGACAAATGATGGGGAGGAGCAGTTCCAAGTTGTCTTTTATGGGTGATTCCATCTAAATCCTACGGGTCATGTAATTGTCTCTAATCCTTCGGGCCTTGTAATGGTTCCACCTCACCCCCCGAAAGGTGGATTATAAAAATAATAAAAAAATGAAGGTCTTAGGGCCATTCCGAGAAAAGTAACTTGGCCCCCTTCCGAGTTAACATGGTATATAAATTAGATATTAATGAGAGATTCTCCAAAAACCCATTAGATAATATTTAGACCAACCAAGAATACTAAATATCTTAGTCATAGTGCTTGTTCTAGGATGACATTGAATAACACTAGACTCTCAAAGATCAATATATATACCCTTTTTTTGATATTATATGACCTAAAAATGATTCCTTTTCAAAAAAATCACACTTGGTAAATCTGTATGGTAACTTATCCTTCTATAGGGTCTTTAACACAACTCTCAAGTGAAATTAATCATATTCCATTATCTATGAATATATAATAATATCGTCTACAAAGACTACTGAAAACTAATGAAAGTAATCTCTAAAAACTATAATCATTAAATACATGAAGGTAACATGGGAATTAATTAGAATAAATCGAGTCACTATATAATCATAGTGTCTATACATTTTATATAATGTTTTCTTAGGTATATCCTCTTTATTGAACCTCAATTAATGACTTCTAAAATGAAGATAAATATCGGAAAACTATTGAGATCCATGTAATTGATCAAAAAAGACATCAATATTGTGTAGTGATTCATTATATTGATTATGATCTTGTTCAGTTCTATATAATCAATATAAAATCACATTGATTCATCTTTCTTTTAATAAAAAGAATAGGTGCACCCCTAGGTGACACACTTAGTGTAAAAAATCCATTATTTGGATTATTTGAAAGGTTACTATTTATTTCATACAACTCAATTAGAGATATTATTTAAAGAGGCTTTGAAATAGGTATGGCATCAGATATGAGTTCTACTGAGAACTCATCTTCATAATTCGGCATAAAACATGTTAAATATTCCAAAAAAGACATAAAAACTCCTATATAGTAGGTATATCTTCGATTTTTTGATTCTCTCTAACCAATTTATATAAACACCTCATTTGAATAAGAATAAAAACCCATAAAAAAATTTCAATTTCCATTGTATGTTCATATTTACCATCACTATGATAGATGATTATAATTTATCTTGGAATATCAAACATGACATCCCTTACTTAAAAATTGATTTGGGATTTATATATATAAATAAAATACAATTCTAATGTTACATCAAATTTAACTAGAGGGAGAATAACATGATTTTTAGGATTAAAATTCCCACAAAATTTAACCATAGAGGAATCATTGACTTGAGATATGATCATCATACCATTAGGAGGTTTCAGTACTAATTCAATATCAACGTATTGGGGTAAAATTTTATACCTTTATAAAAACAATTTAGATATAAAATAGTGGGTATATATAGAGTAAAAAAAGAAATTAAAAACTCTATAGTGGATGGTAAGGGTACCTTTCACCCCATCATTATCATACCCCTCATAAAAAATAGTGATTGCATGAGATTTTTCTTTATCTCTCGGCAAAACTGGTTTCTAATATTGATCATAATCCTTACACATTGGATTTTATCAGTGGTTATCTTAATCCTCATACTATTTTCATTTGAAATTATAGATTGTGGGTGGTTAATTTTGTAGAGTTTTATCTCTATTAACATCATTAGTTTAATTCTTCTAATCGCATCAACATTTAGCTTCTTGATTCACTTAATTTATAAGCATAAAACATTTAATAGTCCCATTAAATAAATTTCCTCCAGGTTTTCTTTCTACACTTTGATCATGAAGTAAATATCATCATATTATTTCCACGGTTTTTAGAGTTTCCTTTGAATTAAATATTTTTTTATCAATACCTGATATTGATGGGTAACTCAAATATCTACTTCCACATTGGTATCCCATCAGCAACAACAAATAATTTTTTCCCATTTTAGAAGCTGGTTTATGGATATATGGTACCCTAACAACAAGCACATACACAAACAGTTTAAACACAAATGTCAGACAACTCAAAACAACATAGAATGACACATCATAATAACCTGGTTCATCTTCGCATCCCATGTAGGAGTCATCTTCTCCAGTAGCTGATTCCCATTCTGGATGCCTCTAGAAGCTTTCACTTTGAGCCCGAATCCTAAGATAATCAAGAACAAATTGATCTAGGGATGTCTTCTTGACCACAATACCATTTTTAAAATCCAAATTCACCTCATTATTCCTCTTTGAGGAAGATCTAGACCACATCGGTCTCGTAATAAAAGAGTAATACTGCCTTGGTCTTCTTATTGGTGCAGTAGACAAAGGCATGTCAGCTATAGTCATCATCTGATTCCTTCATTGAACAACATCACTGAATGAACGGTCGACTGGACCGCTCACATTTTCTTTCCCTCCCCTAGAACTCTCCCTTCCAAATCTGACTCACTTCCTCAATACAGCATCAGTACACCCTGATTTGTTCCCCAACCTCTGGTCAAAAGTGTTACACTCCATCAAGTGATTTCTTTATGGCTACTGAAGTCCATTATGGATATAAAACATTGGATAATTTGTTTTAATCCACTCAATAACCAATCAACATTATATTTTTGTTAGATGATAATATAAGAATCATTACAAGAATGTATTATAAAATTTTACCCCATGGTACCAAAAAATCAATCATACTTCCACTTTAATCCAAGGAATTTATTCACCATTTTCATATGAATACTACGAGTAAATTTGTTATTGAAAAATAATATCTTAAACTTATCCCACTCTTTAGAGTAAATTTCATCATGTTTCCATGTATTATAGATAAGAGTCCGCCATTTATCTAATCTTCCTTACAAATAATAGATATATTAAACAAAATTTTCATTATCTATACACAAGATATTGGAAAATAGCTTTTTAATTATAATAATCCATTAGTTGGAAACTGAAAAATCAGTGGAACAACTAAATGAATGTGGATGTTTCATCATAAAGGACTCAAAAAATTTTGTTCCCACCTTTTCTCATCAATATGTTCAGCACGATTTATTGGTTGATATATTTTTGGGAATATTGTAATGAGATTTTTTATTCTATCTCCTACAAAAATAGATTTCTTAGGAGGAAATTCATTTCTTATTCCATCAAATTTATCATTAACACAATTCCATTAGGTTACATTCATTTACTAAAACAAAAAATCATTGTTTAGGTAATAACAATCATAGTGGGAAAACACATAGTCATGAAAAATCATTTATATGATGTCTAAATCAGGACACCATATTTTAAATATATTACACCTTAAGTTTGAACTAGATTATCCATGATCATTACCAAAACATTAGGTTGTTATTATATAATTAGACTTATCCCCAAGGTTCTAACTAAAGTTTTCTCACCCTGGTTTCCCAAGGTTATCTAAACCTTTCTCTGAAACCAACTATAATTAACTGCATGTTATCTACCTAGATATGAAACCTTATTATCTAAGTATTCATTATATAACATAATTATCCATAATAGAATCATTATGTATAGTATATTAGGAATATTGGATACATGAATGACCGGTTCATAAGTGAACTAAGTCATCTCCCTCTAAATTATTCAAAACTAGAACCCTTCATAGACATATGATACATAACTCCTTTCTTCATAACATAGATAAAGGAAACATTAGGAAGGGTGAGATAAAGTAATAAATAATGGTAAAAAAGGTAGATATCAACAAAACATGTGAATAAGGATATAATAATATGAGAATAACATTTGAAAACCATACAATTTATATAATAGATCATAATCATGAGTCATAGATTATTTTTGGTAGTTCATAAGGCATGAATCATAATGAAATCAAAGAACAAAATCCATGACAACATTACACTGATGTAAGACATAGATTTTTTTCATAAACATATTAGTAGAAAATATTATTTTAAGGATACCAACTAAGACAATCATAACATGTCTGGCTTGTGATAACCAAACATTTACATACTATAGGCTTCAGATAACTTCTCGTGTACTCTCTTTTGGGAATTGGATAACCTCAAAAGTGTAATCTTTTAGGATTGGGATAACCT
The DNA here is from genome assembly GCA_963277665.1 of Viscum album. NCBI lineage: Eukaryota > Viridiplantae > Streptophyta > Magnoliopsida > Santalales > Viscaceae > Viscum > Viscum album. Next base: position 886,534,061 of record OY728125.1, read on the forward strand.
ACCAAATACCATTTCATCTAGTAAAACATTAATAATTTCCTAATATTAGAGGGATATATCATTATGAGCCCACGTATCACATAATGGAAATAATACATATCTGTGCCATAAAATAATTCATCATACCATACCCCATGAAAATAAAATGAGTTTTGTAAACATTTAATCACATAATAACACATCGAAAAGAAATAGTTTCATATAAATTTTTCTTAATAATAATAAAAAATCAATATAAAGGACAAGGATGGTATCAATAGTTCATATTATAAGGCCCTAGAGATAAAATTACATAATCTTGATTTAAGCCAATAATTTGATTTTATTTCACATTGAGGTTATTTTCATGTTTAGAGATTTAGATAATTAGTCCATAACTCATACATAAAATCATAAATATAACAATGTATACACTTTTACTCACTCTCAATTTTATGTAAAAAATTAAAAACTTTTAAAAAAACATGGTTTCGTTTCATGTTTAAACATCATAAATTTTCCTTGATCACAACCTAAACTCTATTCTCCTTTAAAACCTCGAAAAGATGTTTCAAACATGGGATGAGAATAAAAAAGTTTGTAAGGGATACACAAAGAAGGAAAATTTTTTGTCTTGTGAAAACATATAAACCATGAATAAATTAATACATTTTTATTTTTAAGAAGTAGTAAATACACATCACTAAAAATATGTTCATTGCTTACCCTTTTTTTAACCAAAGGAATACTAAGAAACCCATAGAAAGAAAAATATAACTTATAAAGGTAACTTTGTGGGAATAATCATTCTTAAATGGAATAACCATACAGTCTAATTCCACACATATTACTAAATGGAAAAGCCATGTGATCGACTTCCATACCCAATGCATTGGAGGTTAAAACGTAACCACCAATACTTGCTTTGTCATGGAACCACCCACACATGTTTTATCAAGTAACCACCTGTCTTTGGTTTATCGGGTAATCACCCATAAAATTTCCATGTACTATTATATAATCATAACACATAAAATATTGCAATTACCAATATTTCACTCATAAATTTTGAAATCATAAGGAATCATTACAAGATATTGATATAATCAAACCATTATTAAAACCATTTTCAATACCAAAATACCTGAAAAAAGAATATGGTATATATTTTATTTCTAAAAACATTTTGGATTGTAGAGGAATCCAAATATGAAAATGGTCACGATGAGAGAAAATTAATTGTCGCCATGTATGTTAAAAAAATATTTCTTTTTTAACTTAGTAAAATGATTCATAGAAAAATATTTCATTCTAAAACAAGGGGTTTATTATACACATTATAAAATAAGGATCTGTATATTATCAAAATATGCCTCAATGAAAAGAGATTGAGACGAAGTCCCTTACCTTGAGTCTGACTCATCAAGTAAAATAGTTATATTCATGAATAATAAACTTAGGTTAATTTATACTTTATTGAGAATTTTTTTCATGTTTATTATTCCTTTTATACCACTTATTACCATGTTATTAAAATTACATAATTATTTCTGTTCATATGAAATGTTTTGTCGATATTCTGTACTTTATTTGAAAATTAACATGGTTCGATGTAACTAGTACATGTGGTCATATGTCCATCATATCCAGAATAAAATTCATGACAGAATAATCACTCTTATATAGAAATTATAATTTTTAAATCAAAAAATTCATTTATGGTAAGAAAAATTAACAACGTTATAATCATGGAGACAAAAGGTCGTACGTATGCATGAGTAATGTTTCCATTTTTCATTAATTATTATAGAAATAATGTAATTATTATTTCATTTTTATAAAATGATAATAATTTACTTAAAATAATTATAATAATTTAAATATTCTTATATATATCATACAAGTGATGTGGTGAGTAAAAATGATTCACATTACTTTGTGGAGGTGATAGTACACACGTACAGACGAACAACGTTATCATTTTTATGTGCATGGAAGGTAAGACCATAATTTAAATATTATTATTTTAAGATGATAAATATTTCATGAATATAATATAAAATAATTTATTCCAACATTATAACCAGTCTTGATAGATGGAAAAGAAAAATGAACTATATAGGTTCCTGAGGTTGTAGTCCATCGTACACACGAATGAAATGTTCATTTTACATTTGATGAAATTGTAAAAGGATTTAGGTGATGATATTAACATAATAACATCTCATTATATTATGGATACAATAATTATTATATCATCATGGTTGGAGGAGATTCCAAGGATGTGGGAGAAGCAATAAAATTGAAATACATAAAAAATGGTACCTCTTCTTCAATTGATCACATTTGAACAACACCTTACCACCTATAACAATGGTGTTATACCTAAAATTAGGCATAAAAAATATGGGGATGTATTATAGGAAGAGGTTTGGGTAGATTTGTTTTGAACTAAAATTATTTTCATGTGTGAGTATTAGAGAAGAGTGTGTATCTTTTTATAGGACATGGGAGGGACACGCTTGGATACACTTAAAATATTAAATGAATATAAACTCATTTTTAGTTTCAAATGATCCCAAAATCATTTATTTAGATTTTAAAATTATTTGGGGTCTAATAAAAATCATCCAATTAAAATTATACATTTTTAGTAATTTTTAATTTTTAATTTATGGTTTAACCCTTTTTTATCCTTTTAGTCTTACAATGAAATTATTATATTTACCCATTGTGGGATAATGTAATTACCATAACAACTCAAAAGTCCAAAAAAAAGTTCCATTTATGACATATTTTTACATATAATAAACATTTGGCTGAATCCAAGATTTTTAGGAACTTAATATCATTTAATTAAATATGTCATATTTAAAAATACTAATAGTGTCAATTTTGATAATATTCATTATTTGCCTTCTAAAAATATCATAAAAGGGATTTAAGTTCAAAGTAACTCCTTTAAAGAATCAATTTGTTTTTAAAAGTTTTCATAAAGTCCATGAATGGAATAAATTACGTAATATAATATTTATTATAATATTGATAATATCATTTATTTGATTGTTTCAATAATTAATAAATTACTAAATCAAATTTGTGTCACAATTTAATTAAATTTTTTATTTCATAAAAATTATAAATAAATTACCATGATTTATTTAATATCTTTATCTTTCTAATTAATATTTATTTCCAGATATATCTCTTTTATAACCCCATATTAAAATTGTTTTTGTTATGAGAGACTTGATTATGACATCTTGGTCTTTATTTTAAATAAAATATTTATATGTGTTATAATCACATCCATGTGGTTACAAGTGGTCCTAAAATTGTCCCAAGGATTATAATGGTTGGGATACCCTCATACAATTAAATTATGACAAATGTTAGGGTAGTTTTTAAATTATTATAATATTACTTTTACCTTTAATTAACTGATTTACCTTTAACCGTGGTAATAAAATTTATTAGTAAAGTAACTATTCATAATGACAAAAAAAATAAAAGGAGGGTATTTACATAATTTGGACCTAAGGATTCAAAATAAGGAATCCATTTTTCCAAATTCAAAATACAAGATTTTAAGTAATTAATTTAAAAATAATCTCCGTTGTCAAATTGAGAAACGAGTTTTTTATGTAAAAACCATCAAAAGATTGATGTGTGTTTATATATAGTGTCAGAGTGAAATAAATTAGAATGAAAAAATTTGATTAAATGATAAAAACTAAATATAACTATTATTTCAAACCAATTTAAAAAACAATATAACAAAATAAATCAATTATACAAAAAATCAGTTTTGAATTAAAATGCAGTATGTTTCACTATTCAATAAAATATGAATTTTCTCCCATAGATGAAAAAATGTAAACCAAAGTAAATTTTTATTATATTATTCAAAATAAAAAGTTTTTTTTTCAAATGGAACTTATAAACGTTTCAAAAACTATATTTAAAATGGGTTCACCTTCAATAGGCGGTAAAACAGTATTTGTTATTGAAAAATTACTTCCTTTATCCAATAAATTGAATTTGTTCTTATATAATGTCTAGAAAACATATAAGGTTAATTTGAAATAGTAAATTGAATTTATTAAACATATATTTAATTAATAAAATCCAAAAAGAGTGATTCATATATTTTTTAAACTTACTTATTTTGCATTTAAATAGTATTCAGAAAACACACATCTTTATATTCAATTGGATTATTATAGAATTTCCTATTTATTTTGGTAACCAAAGAATAATTATATAAACATGTGAAAAATCTATTTACATAATTTAGTTAATCTTTTTGATTCCAACCATTTTAATGGTTTTGTGATAACTATCATATTAAATAATAATACTAAGTTATTCATTTCTGCTAAATGTGGTGTATCATATATTCTATCCAAAATAGTGATTCCTATTAAAAACAAGGGATGTTAATTTCTTCCCCCTTTTAGAAATTGAGTACTATAAATTTTATTTTGGGGTTGGTAACTAAGTTATGACTTTAGTAAATTTCTTTATCGTAATCCCACATTGGAAAACACATTAACAAAAAAACCACTTTAAGAGAAATAAAAAAAAGGCCTGAAGGTCACCTGAGATAACACATACTATGATTACATATAGGAAAACATGGATATGGAAGAAAAAATAACTATCATGTTCTAATGGATAGTGATAAAAAACATGATTAGGATAAAATTAACAATAAAAAAACAATAAATTTATGATCTGTTAAACGATCATTTATTTCAATGTAGGAAAAGTAAATGGAAATTTTTTTGTTTTAATATAATTTTCAAAATATTGATGAATTATTTTAATACATAGAATAAGAAAATAAGTAAATATACTTACTTTACATGTATTGTTTCATCTACTGATCAAATTACACAACAAACTCATCTTTTTCTCCAATCTATGAGTATTTAAGAGGACATGGTGACACCTAAATCCCTAGAATCAAATTCATGAGAATCACATAAACCATAAATGATGATATATATATTTTCCATGTATTTAGACATTAGCCAAACCCAAAATGGTTAGTAAGAGATCAAATAATTCCCACCCAAAATTATATCCTTTATAAAGAGAAGGGATACTTTTAAATCTCAAATTTTCAACATTAATACCCATTCTATACATATATCATTCAACAAATAATTGTCAACAAAATTCCTCAAGATAATCCAATATTTGATTGAAACCCAAAACTCAAAATAATTTTATCACATAATATTCCAAGATACATTTTAACATTTATTCATAATAACATCAACCACACTTAATGTATTATACCAAAATGTAATTAACATAATCACATATTCTCTAATATAGGCTAATCACTTCTATGAATAACACAAATGGACATAACTCCACAATAAAAACATATACTCTTCCAAAATAAAATTCAACAATTACTCCTCAAATAGAATCCCATATTATTATATTTTACTTAGGAATATATGGTTCCGAAAATACTAAACGTCTTCCAAAATAACATTTATCACTTAATCCCCAAATCATTTTCCTATACCAAGGATATCCATTTGATAAAACCTAAGTTACAAAAATCTACTTATTCTTATTCTAAAAAATCATTTAACTAAAAATAAGAATACATACTAACCAGGGACTTCACAGAGGCCAGTGGTAGGTGATAAATCCCTATTGAAATTCACTTGTGGATTTAATTCAAATATCCTTGTACGATGTGATAGGTTATCACATAGTCTGCATGATGTACTTTTACACAAACTATACAATTCTTATAACATTACCAAAATGAGATAAAAAACTCAAAACTAAGAATTACATATTTTAACCATAAATTTTATCTCATGCCTTTAATTTTGCATCCAAAAAAGTAATAAACCATAATTACCTATAAAATAAATGTCTCTAAAAATACTATTAATCACCTTAAAAGTTAAGAACATGAATCCTCAAAAGGGAATTCAATGTCATTAAACTTATGATCAATAGGAAAATTAATAACTTATATGATATCCCTATCTCTTAAGAAGATATCATAATCTCTAATATTGTCTAATCCATATTTTAATACCGACTATAAGGCCCTAAACTTAACATTACATAATCATGAGTTATGTCGATAATTTGACTTTATTTCAAATTAAGGATCATTTCAAGTTTAGAGACTAGATAATTAGACCATAACTCATACATAACAACTTATATATTATAAATTATAAACTTTTACTTAGTATCCATTTTTTTATAACACAAAAACTTTTAGAAAAACATGGTTTCATTTATTGTTTAAACATAATAACATTTACTTCATCCCATCATTGAATATATTCTTCTTTAAAATCTATGTAAAAACATTTAAAACTTAAGATGACCATAAAAATCTTAGTAAGGGATACACAAAGAAAGAAAATGGTTATCTTTCTGAAAACATATAAACCATGAATAAAATAATAATTTTTACCTTTAAGAATTAGTATGTACACTTTACTGAATATAATCTCACTACTTACCATTTTTATAGAAATAATATTACCATAATACCTCTATATAGAAACATATAACATATAAAGTTAACTTGGTACCTAATAATACTTAAATGGAATTGCCATATGGTCAAATTCCACACATATTACTAAATTTAATAACCATACGACCGAATTCCATAATCAATGACTTGGTGGTTATAATGTAACCACCCATCCTTGGTTAATCATGTAGCCACTCATATTTTTATTTATCACATAACCTGTTGTCTTTGGTTTATCATGTAACCACCCATCAAATGTCCAAGTTCAATTATATAATCATAACACATAAAATATTTCAATTATCAATGTTTCACTCCTAAATTTAAAATAAAAAGGAATTATTACAAGATTTTGATATAATAAAACAAAAATAAAAACCATTCTAAATTACAAAAATTCCTTAAAATGGAATATGGTATTTAATTTTATTTTAAAAATATTTTGTGTTGTAGGGAAATCAAAATAAAAAAATGGTCACGGTGGGGGAAAAGTCGTTGCCGCCACATAAATTAAAAAATAATTCTTTTTGTCGTTTAGTAAAATGATTCATAGAAAGATTCCTTTTGAAAACAACTGAATGAAATTAAAAGTAAAGGGGTTTATTATTCACCATATAAAAGGAGGAGGTGAATATTATCAATATATGCCTCAATATAAATTGATTGAGATGAAGCCCCTTACCATGATTCTAATTCTTCACGTACAATTATTATATTCAAAAATAAAAAATTTAGGTTATTTTATATTTGTTTGAAAATTTCTTTCTAGATTATTATTACATTTATATCTATCATGACCCGTCCCCTCGGGCTCATTCTATGACTATCCCAATCCCGCCTCCCATAGGCCATCGGCTGGTGACTAGAACCAAAGGCATAAATCCAAAAAACTGGGAAGACATTGCCTTTATAACATTAAAACGCACACAACAGAGTATGAGTTGGATGCAAAAGACTATGTAAAACTATAAAAAAGACTTCTGAATGTAGAGGGGTCGGAATACAAGCCTAACAAGAAAGTACATGTACAACTGAAAAGGAAAAAACATCTGAAATGTGGAAAGCATCTCCTGGTTGTCCACTACGAATCCTACCTGAAGGGTAGGTACAAATAGCCTCCTCAACACTCTATGTCAGTCGGTCTCCTCCCCGTACTGACACTTCGTATGGTCCACCTCCATGTACCATCCAGTCCTGATACTCTTGGCCTCAATCAGTTTTTTCCGTCATCTATAACCAACACAATGAGGTGCGGGCATTGCCCATACAGGGGTGAGTATAACGATACTTAGTAGGGACCCCAAGATATTCAAGGTCTCACAAAATCCAAAAGGATAAACCAAAAATTATGAAATCAATAGATAACCCCACCGAGGTATATGCCCACACATATACCTATGTTATCATGTAATCCATCTCAATCATGAGGTAAATACAAACAGTTACTTACTCAGCTCAAACATGATTTTATTCTTGGGATAGTAACATTTTGAACCCTTGGTTTCTGGAGAAATCCTCTTTTATCGAGTATAGTAAGACAACCGCGTCACATAGAGGCACTTCTCACTAACCTAGGATTACTAAGGTACTCCTCTTGTTGAGTACTATGGGTCTGTCGTGTCACACAGAGGCGTTCACCCTCATGGGTCTGTCGTGTCACACAGAGGCACTTCCCCTCATAGTAGGCTGAGGTACTCCTCCTGTCGAGTACTGTGGGTCTGGCACGTCACACAGAGGTGCTCTCCACCGTGGGTCTTCCGCGACACCAAGGTTCTCCCCACTGGGCAAGTCGAGTCACTTCGAGTCGAAACGATCACCAGTCATCAAGTCTCAGCCATCTACTAGGTTCCCGCACAAATGCATGCTCATCTCTAGAATATCTGCTCTATAAGCTACTAGACAATGATCCAAATACCATGAAGTCCCAAAATGATGTATCTCAAAGGTCTTCCACTTCATAGGGGTCTCAACTCAATAGTCGGCGCATCAATTTGACGCCTTCTCTATGAGTTATTAGCCTTTTAGTCTCAGGGGCCTGGTTGGATTCGTGCACGATCCATCTTGACTATATCTCAACATTACCCCGAACATTAGTGGGCTATACTCAAAGGGATCTTCATGCTCCATGATTACCAACGCCACTGACGGTTCGTCAGACAAACATTTAGTGCCAAAGATATGGCCAATGAAAGTAAAGGGGTCGGCAGTGGGCCTGGGTCTTGTCCGACCTAGTCTGGATCGACCCGGTATGACCTATTGGGTTTGGTGCAGTCCATTGGGCTGCCAGATTGGTAGGTTCGGTCTGGCCTAGTGGGCCTACCTCAGCAGGCCGCGTGGGCGGTTCGGCCAGGGCTCGTGGTCGGTTCGGCCCAGAGGGCGCGACCGGGCCGATTCGGCGAGGACGCTGCGAGGGGGGCTGCGGGCTGGTTTGGGAGGTCATGTAGCCAGGAGGCAACCGGGAAAGGTGCGGCCAGGCGGGCACATGGCCGGTCAGGGCTCCAAGTGGGCCAGTGGGCAGTAGGGCAAGGAGCGGCCAGGCTGGCCGGCGGGCGGCCGGGCAAAGAGCGGCCATGCAGGCCGGCGGGCGACCGGGCATGATGCCAGGTGGGCCGGCTGGTGGCCGGGCAGGTCACATCCTAACCGACAGTCATCCAGGAGGGCATGAGGGTGGGCCGGAGCAGTTTGGGCCAGCACTGCTCAGGTCAATGCAGGACGACGGAGTTCAATTGGGGAACGTGAGAGGCCTGCAGCGGTACGGCCCATGGAGCTGGCTCGGTCAGGGTACCAAAACACCGCAGGGGAAGCATGGTTCATGGAGGCTGTGTAAAGTGTGTCTATTTCTTGTTCCTTCATCACCTTAAATGCCACTTCATCGCCATGCTGAGGAACAACACAAACAAGAAATATGGAGGGTTCGTAACATGTTGGTTTGGCCCGCACCCTTTGAATTTAGAGTGGTAACAATTGGATCATCAAAGAGTGAGAAAGATGAACAACAATTGTTTTACAACCACGCAATAATTACTTTACAATCCAAAAAACAGAAATAGAAATGGAAAGTTTTAAAAAATAAACCCCTTTCCTTTGATTGTTGGTCATCGGCATTGTAGTCGCGGGAAGAAGATGAAGGAGTTCGTCATTCGTCGTGTCCTCCACGCACTCCCAATCCCGAGCTTCATTGGATCATTGACAACGATGTGAAGGGTAGGTCAGTTGAAGACGCCCCACGTAGGTAGGATCTGAGGGAGGAAGTTGAAGAAAGTCGACGTTCTTCATCGGTGGAGCGTCCTTCATTGGAAGAACTTTTCAACCAAGATATTCTCTTCCCAAGATCCACCAAATGATAAATTTCAATGAAAATAATAATAGATTCAGTTTTTCTATTATTTAGTTGCTGACACAAAAATTAAATTGGTGAATTAATAACATGACTCCCCAAATTAATTCATGAGTGTTGGCACAAATTAATTAGGGGAGTTGTCACCAATTAATTAAAAGGGAGGTCAAGAGGCTCTCCCTCATTAATGAGGGTGAGTTGAGAGGTTTTACTCTTCTCTATCAATATGGAGTTTAACCTAGTGTGGTCCCCATGACGTAACCTCTCGTGGGAGGTTAGGTTCGGGTGGGCCCCACCAACATAACCTCTCATGGAAGGTTGAGGTGTGGTGGTCCCACATCCAACTTCCATGAAGAGGTTTTAACCCCTAAAATCTCACATGGAGGATCAAATAAAAATAAAGTGAAGATCACTTTATTTTATTATTTTGCATGAAAACCCAAAAACTATCTTTTTAACTCGACCCACTACCATCGAAGTGAATGTATTTTTAAGGTAATACCGGTGCTATGAGTTCAACGGTGCCCTCGTATTTCAATTCCAAGCACTGGTAAAAAAGTTATAAAAACCCGCCCGAATGTTTACTAAACGTACCTGAACGAAAATTTGGAAATTGATTCCGGGCACACTGGGCCTCAGAATCATGCGCCGTAAATTTTCGTGGACTTGTAAAATTCACATGTATTTAAAAATAATTTCCATGGAATGTCGGGTATTTTCATTCTCCCCACTTCAGGGCTTTACATCCCCGTAAGCTACAACTCGAACTAAGGGAACAAGTGGGGGTACTGAGAATGAATTTGAGCCTCCCACTCCCTTGTGCTCCCCTAGAAGTTATCGTGCTTCCAGAAAACACACAACATAGGTATCGAACATCCACATAGGACCCACTCATATTGATCCTTAATATCCACTAGAACCTCTGTAAATGTCTCCCCATCACTAACATCCAGGTCTCCATGGTCGGTGATGTGGGAAGGGTCATGCATGTATCTCCTCAGCTGGGATACAAGGAAGACGTCGTGAACCCGGTGCAACTGAGGTGGAAGAGCTAAGCGGTAAGCCACCTCACCAACTCTACTCAGGACCAAAAAAGGTGCGATGAATCTCGAAGATAACTTTCCACCTCGACCAAATCTCAGTAATCCTCATCAATGTGAGACCCATAGAAAGACGTGGTCTCCATCCTCAAACTCTAGAGGTCTCTGTGTCCTATCATCATATGACTTCAGTCTGCTCTGTGTAGTCTTCATCCACTCCTGGATGATATGAAACTTCTCCATGGTAGCCCGTACCATCTCTAGTCCCACTACTGATGACTTCCCAGGGTCAGTCCAACAGAAAGGTGATCTGAAAGCTTGCCCGTATAATGCCTCAAAAGGTTCCATCTCTATAGTGGAGTGTAATTGGGTTTTTATGAAAACTCCATAAAAGGTAAGTGATCCTTCCAACTATGACCAAAATCCAGGACACAAGCACACATTAAGTTCTCGAGGATCTGAATGGTCCGCTCAGTCTGGCCATCCTTCTGAGGATGGAAGGTGGTGCTCAGATGAAGTTGTATCCCAAAAGCCTCCTGCAACCCCTTCCATATCCGAGAAGTAAACCATGTGTCATGATCGGAAACAATAGAAGAAGGTACTCTATGTATCTATACAATCCCCTGCACGTAGCAGTGTCCCAAGATCTCTAATGAACTCTGCTCTTTGATCGGTAGTAAGTGGGCTGACTTGGTGAGTCGATCAACAGTCACCCAAATCGTGTCATGACCCCTGGATATACGTGGATGTCCTATCACGAAGTACATGGATATCCCATCCCACTTCTACTCTAGGACCTCTAAAGGCTAAACCAATCATGCCGGTACCTAGTACTCCTCCTTCACTTGCTAACAAGTGAGACATCAAGAGACCAACTCCACTACTGCCTTATTCATACCTGGCCACCAGTGCTGTCACCGAAGATCCTTGTACATATTCGCCACTCCTGGATGTACCGCTAAAGGGGATGTGTGGAACTCCCTCAAAAGTTCTTCCTGAAGTGATGTGGGTAAGATAGTTCATCATCTGAAGAGGATGAAGTGGTCCCCACCTTCAGATAATCCATTAGGTCCCTGCCCTGTGGATATATGATCATGTCGTGTCTCACAGTCAGTGTCTCCATGTTGTGCCTCCTTGACCTGCTGAAGAATTGGAGGAATGATTGTATGAAACTGAAGGAAACTAGATCCATCTCGGTCCACATAGGATATCTGTAAAGCAGCCAGGTGCTCTGTCGCCTCTCCTAGTAGTTGTATACCAGATCTCCTGTTGAGTGCATCTACTAAAATGTCTACATTTCATGGAGTATATACTATCTCGTAGTCATAGACTTTAAGGAACTCAAGTCATCACTATTGTTTCAGTTTCAGGTCCTCCTGAGAGAATATATACCTGAGACTCTTGTGATCAGAGTATACCGTAAAATGTTCACCAATCAGATAGTGTCGCCGCATCTTCAAGGAAAAGACCACTACTGCTAACTCCAGGTCATGGGTAGTGTAGTTCTGCTTATGTTGTATCAGTTGTCGAGAACCATATGCGATCACTACTCTCTCTTTCATCCAGACACACCTTATTCTGGTCCTTGATGTGTCGCAGTAGACTACATACCCTATGCCTTCCTTTGGAGGCCTCAAGATGGGGGCGCCAATCAGTCTCTGCCTCAGCTCCTGAAAGCTCTCCTGCAATCTCTCTGAACACACAAAGGGTCGCCCCTTCTTCGTCAAGGTTGATAGTGGTGCTACAACTATGGGGAAGTCTGGAATGAACCTCTGATAGTAACCAGCCAAACCCAGGAAACTTCATACGCCCATCATACATATGGGTGGCTCCCAAGAAAGTACCACTGCAATTTTCATGGGATCTACTAAAACTCCAGCCTCCGAGATGACATGTCCAAAAAAGTGAACCTCTCGGATCCAAAACTGGCACTTCAAGAGCATACCATAAAGCAGGTTCTCTCGGAGTGTGTCTAGTACTACCTGAAAATAGTAGGCATGCTCCTCGTCAGTAGTCGAGTAGATCAGAATGTCGTCGGTGAAGACTACGACAAAGCAATTGAGGTATGGCTAGAAGTTCTTGTTCATGAGTCCCATGAACATTGTTGGAGCATTAGTTATGCCAAATTGAATAACCAAGAACTCGTAGTGGCTATACCGACATCTCAAGGCTATCTTTTTCACATCCTCATCACGAACTCTGAGCTGGTGATGGTATGATCTGAGGTCTATCTTCAGGACAACTTTGCTCATTTCAGTAGATCAAAGAGGTCTTCAATCCCAGGGATTGGGTACTTGTTCTTCACAGTCACTTGGTTTAGGTGACAGTAGTCAACACAAAGCCTCAAACTCCTATCCGCCTTCTTGGAGAACAGAATCGAGGCTGTCGAGGGAGAAACATTGGACCAGATGAATCCCTTCTCCTACAAGTCCTCTAGTTGTACCCGTAGCTCGCGAAGCTTTGCAGGAGCCATCCAATACGCTATTTTAGATATCAGTGTCATCCTAGGGTACATGTCAATGTATAAATCCACCTCTCTATGAGGAGGTAGTCCTAGAACATCATCAAGGAAAACATACACGTACTGGTCCACCACTATAGGATGGCTCAGAGTCTCAACATCAACTGTTATGAGGTTAAGGCAAGCCAACTAATTAGTGATCGGTTGCACCCTCCTCTGAGTAAGTTTGTCTGATGCTGTAAAGGCTCCCTTCTCTCCGATGAAGGTACACCCGGTCCCATCCGTGTAGACACACCACACCTTGCCCCTAATACAGTCGATCTGAGCATGAACTGTAGATAACAAGTCCATACCCAAGATGACATCATAAAGCCTCGATGCCCCTAAGAGGAGATCCAAGATGAATCTCTCACCTCCTAGAGTAATCTCACACTACTGGAACCTATGAATGATCATCGAGTCATCTTGCGTAGGAGTATCTAGCCGTAAGGATTGAGCCAACGGCTCCATGGAATCTCCGAGCTCCGAACGAGGGAAGTGTTAATGAAAGACAGACTGACACCTATGTATATAAGAACTATAGCTAAGTTGGAGTAGACACAGACTGTACATAGAATCATCTCTAGAGCACCATGATTTTATGCCTCAGCTTCCTGGAGCTGAGCTCTCGCCTGTCAACCTGCTCCCTATGGTTGGTGTGGACGTCCTGGTGGTGGTGGTTGTAACACCTCGAACTGTCTCCCACCGCCAGCTGCTTGACCAGCTCCTCTACCACATCTTCCTGCTCACTTCAGACTGCCTCGATCGAAACTCTGCCTCTGCATAGGCGGTCCTTTGACCATCTTCTGATCATCCAAATGGCAGGTCGGACAGTCACGAGCCATGTGACCCTACCCGCCGCATGGGTAACACTACCCACTCCTGGCATGTATGTATCTAACTAGGGTGCTTCGCACAACCGATCCTGAGTCATGTGGTTGTTGAACCATGGGTCTATTACTCTTGGACCTCTATGAAATCAGTCTACTGCAAGCTATAGAAGACTCCTCTGCTTGTCAACTAGCGGTGGCTCTCGCTGTTGGGGACTGCTAAGAAAAGAAAATCTCCACTAAGAGGGTTCACTCCAACACCCCTGCCTACGTCAGGATGCTGAGGGAGATAATCGAAACCCTGATCTCTCACCTGAGCCCTTGCTCGAAGGTCTTGACCCTGAAGAATGGGTCCCATACCATATCTGTGGAGTAGCGGGAGAGGTCTATGAACCTCACTGAGTACTGTGCCATTGTCATGCTTCCCTACTGCAGGTGAAGTAGCTCCTGTATCCGCACTACACATAGGGTGTCTAGAAAAAACTCCACCGAAAACAGGCTCTCAAGGTCTGCCCTGTGTAGTTTTGCCTCGTCATGCACCTAGAGCATTAGGCTCCACCATCTGCCTGCTACTGCTTGAAAGAGACTCACAGAAAGAATCACCATGAATTTTGTTCGTGTCCTACCAGTTTGAGGACTATCACCACAGTCTCCAGCTAATCCCCAGCTGCCTGTGGGTCCATATATCCCCTGACCCTGGGTGGCCTTTGGTGCTGGAATTCATGCAACGCGTTCAAGCGGCACACATCGTCTTCTGTTTGGGCTGGTGGCATTGGTGGTCCAACGAGGTGTGGTACTTCTGGTGCCTCCACTAGAAAAGGGCCATGCACTAAGGTCTCGTCGCTTGGTTGGCTATCCACACATATATCTCCCTGGGCTCTAGATGGTCATCTTTGGGGAGGAATCATAAAAGAAACAGATGCAACATTTTCAAATGATTATACCTGGTGAGTTGACTTGGTTGGGCTGGCATAAAGAAAACTTTTGAAAACATACGCGCAATCAATGTTTTCATGCACTAAGTCGGAAATCAGATTTCTGGGTCCTAGTTTATGGATACATCATCTACCGCACCAACACTATACTCCCTGAATCGAGAACCACACTCAGTACCCTTAACACTATTGAATTACAAAAAAGGAATATTAGATTCCTATGTTCTATGGTAGAATCGACTCCTCTGATACCAATTTGTCATGACTCGTCCCCTAGGGCCTGTGCCGTGACTACCCAAAGCCCAACTTCCATAGGCCAGGGGCTGGAGACTAGCCCCAAAGGCGTAAATCCCTAAAACTAGGAATGAGTTGCCTTTATTACCTGAAATCGCAAACAACAGTGTATGAGATGGAAGCACAAAAGTAAGTATAAAAATATACAAAAGAGTGCTGAAAGTAGAGGGGCTAGAATAAAAGCCCACCCGGAAAGTAAAAGTACAACTAAAAATGACAAAATAGATGAAATGTGAAAGCATCTCCTCGATCGTCCACCATGAATCATACTAGAAGGGTAGGTATAGATAGCCTCCTCAGTACTCCCCATCTATCAGTATCTTCCGCGTTCCGATACATCGTATGGTACACCTCCGAGTACCGTCCAATCCTAGTACTCTCAGCCTCAGTCAGCACTGCCCGTCATCTGCAACCAACACAATGAGGTGCGGTCATAGCCCGTGCAGGGGTGAGTATAATGATACCCAGTAGGGACCCCAAGACACTCATGGTCTCACAAAATCAAACAAGGATAATCCACAAAGTATGAAATCAACAGATAATACCACTTAGGTATATGACCATTCATATACATAATTTATCAAGTAATTCATCACAATGATGAGGTAAATACAAAAAGTTACTAACTCAGCTCAACCCGGATTTTATTCTAGGGCTAGTAACATTTCAAACCCTAGGCTACTAGAGAAGTCCTCCTCTATGAAGTACAGTGGGTTTTCCGTGTCACACAGATGCACCTCCCACTAACCTTGGAATGCTGAGGAACTCCTCCTATCGAGTATCGTGGGTCTGCCGTGTCACACAGAGGCACTCCCCATCGTGGGTCTGGCACGTCCAACAGAGGCACTCCCCCTCATAACCTACTGAGGTACTCCTCCTGTCTAGTACCATGGGTCTTCCACGTCACATAGAGGTACTCCCCACCGTGGATCTACCGCGACACCAAGGCACTCCCCGCTGTGCTAATTGAGTCACTTTGAGTTAAAACGGTCAGCAATCTTCAGGTCTCATGCAACAACTAGGTTTCTGCACAAATGCTCACTCATCTCTAGAAGATCCACTATATAATCTATTGTTCGATGCTCCAACTTCCACAAAGTCCCATGAATAATTATCTCAAAGTTCCTCCATGTCATTGGGGTCTCAACGCAACAGACATCGCGTCAATTGGATTCCTGGTCTGTGAGTTTTTAGCCTTTTAGTCCTGGGGGTCCGGTTGGATTCGTGCACGAACGATCCTGACCGTAGCTCAACATTAAAATGAACTCTAGTGGGGTATACTCAAAGGTATCTTCATGCTCCTAGATTACCATCACCACTGATAGTTCATCAAACGGACATCCGGTTTCAAAGATATCGCCAGTGAAAGTAAAGGGGTCAGTAATGGGCCCGGGTCCGGCCTGACCCGGTTCGACCGGGTCTGGGTAGACCCGCTCAAACCCATTGGGTCTAGACTGACCCATTGGGAGGGCCAGCATGTTAGGCTCGGCCTGGGCTTGGGTCTGGTTTGGACTAGAGCATCATGAGGGCACAGCCTGGAGTGGGTCGTCCTGGAGGGCGCAGCCGGGCCTGTTCAGCCAGGGCGCTGCAAGGGGGGCCGCGGGCGGGTTCGGGAGGATGGGCTGCTGGGAGGCAACTAGGCAGGGCACGAACAAGCGAGAAGGCGGACTGGCAGGGCGCAAGGCGAGCCGGAGGGCGTCCTGGCAAGGCGCGACCAGGCGGGCCGGCGTGCGGCTGAGCACGGTGCCAGGCGGGCTGGCTAGAGGCAGAGAGGCCGGGCCAGAGTGGTTTGGGCTGGCGCGGTTCGGCATGGCTCGAGCCGGCATGGGCCAACGGTGTTCGGTCGGGGTGTGTAGGAGGCCGACAGAAGTTCGGCCCATGGATCCAACTCGGTCCGGGCATCGGAACACCGTAGGGGCGACGTGGTTCACAGAGGCTGCGGGAAGCGTGACCTTTTCCTGTGCCTTTGTCTCCTTCAATGCTGCTTCGTCATCATGCCGATAAACAACACAAACAAGAACGATGGAGGGGTTGGGAAATGTTGTTTTGGCCCGCACCCTCTGGGTTTAGGGTGGTAACACGTGGATCATCAAATTGTGAAAAGGATGAACAGTAATTGGTTTACAACTAGGAAACGATTCCTTTCCAATATGAAGAATAGAAAGAGAAAATGAAAGTTACACAAAATAAACCGCTTTCCATTGGTTGTCAGTCGTTGATGTTGAAGTTGTAGGAAGAAGATTAAGGAGTTTTTTGTTCGTTGTGTCCTCTACACACTCCCAATCCCAAGCTGCATCAGTTCGTTTACGATGATATGGAGGCTAGGTCGGTTGAAGAAACCCCACGTCGGTAGGATCTGAGGGAGGAAGCCGAAGAAGGTCGGCGTTCTTTATCGGTGGAGCATCCTTCGTTGGAAGAACTTTTCTCCCAAGCTCTTCTCCTCCCAAGCTCCCCCAAATGAGAAATTCCAAGAAGAATAATAATATATTGATTTTGACTATTATTTAGTTTCTGACACAAAAATCAAATTGGTGAATTAATAACTTGGCTCCTGTAATTATTTCATGAGTGTTAGCACAAATTAATAAGGGGAGTTGGAACCAATTAATTAAAGGGTTGTTCAAGAGGCTCTCCCTCATTAATGAGGGATATTTGAGAGGTTTTACTCTCCTTCATCAATAGGGTGTTTAACCCCGTGTAGTCCCCATGACGTAACCCCTCGCGGGAGGTTAGTTTCTGCTAGGACCCACCACCATAACCTCACATGGAAGGTTAAGGTGTGGTGGTGCCACATCCAACTTCCATGAGGAGATTTTAACCACCAAACTCCCACTTGGCGGCTCAAATAAAAATAAAGTGAAGATCACATTATTTTATTATATTCCATGAAAACCCAAAAACTATCTTTTTAACTTGACCCACTGTTTTTGATGTGAGAGTATTTTTAAGTGAATAATGGCACTGCGAGTTCAATGGTTCCCTCATATTTAAATTCCAAGCACCAGTTCAAATGTTATAAAAACCTTCTCGTATGTTTACCGAACATACCCGAACAAAACTTCAGAAATTGATTCTGGGCACACCGGTTCTCAAAATCATGCACTGTAAATTTTCACAGACACGTAAAATTCTCATGTATTTAAAAAATATTCCATGGAATTTTTGGGTCTTTGAAATATCACATTTTACTCTATTACAAAAAGTAAATAATTATTTATGTTTATATCAGACATTTTTTTCGACATTTCCTATAGAGTCAAAAATGAACATGGTTTGATGTCTCTAGCCCATGTGGTCATTAGTCCAAAATATCCTGAATAAAATTATTTAAATAATAATAAATTTTATACATTAATTATACTTTCTAAATTAAATTATTCATTTATGGTATGAATAATTAAAAACATTATAATCATAGAGATGATAGGTCGTACGTACACATGAGTAACATTTCCATTTTTTATTTATCATTATGAAAATAATGTAATTATTATTTTATGTTTAAGGAATAATAATAATATAAATAATATAATAATAATCATTTAAATATACTTATATATATCATACATGTTATTTAGGGAATAAAAACAAATTGCATCTCTTTTTAGAGGTGATAATTCACATGTACATACGAACGACGTTATCATTTTCATGTTCATGGAAGGTAAATAAATAATTAAAATATTATTCTCTTAAAATGATAAATATGTAATAAATATTATATATAATCATTTATTTCATCATTATAAAAAATTATGGATAGACGGTAATGAAAAACGAACATTGTGGGAGTTAGAATAATAGAGAACCACATAAAAAATGGTACCTCTTCTTAAGTTGATCACCACGGAAGAACACATTAACATCTCTAAGAAGGGTGTTCAACCTAAAATAAGGCCTCAAGAATGTGGTTATAGATTCTAGGATGTGTTTTCTTCATATATTGTCTAAATCATAAGGCTTTCGAAGTGTAAGTATTAGGGAAGGGTGGGTACCTTTTGATAGGAGAGGGGAGAGGCACCCTTGGAAAATCATAAAATATTAAATTAATATTTATTAAATTTAGGTTCTAAATGGTCCCATAATAATTTATTTCAAATATAAGAGAATTTTTGGTTGAATAAAAGTCATAAAATTAAATTTAAACAAGTTATTGTTATGTTTTTAATCCTTATCATTTGGGTTTAACCCTTATTTACCCTTTTTAATCTTATAATGATATTATGTTATTTACACTTTTTGGGTTAATATATTTACCATAAGTTTTCAAACGACCCACAAAAGTTACATTTTTGATATATTTAATCTTATTCTAAAAATTTGGACAAATCATATATTTTTGGTAATTTAATATCATTTAATTAAATATTTTATACTTTAAAAAACTAATAGTGTTAATTTTGACATTATTCATTAGTTGAATTTTAACAAGAGCATAATAGGAAGAAGAGTTTTAAAATACACAATTAAATGATAAAAAATGTTAAAATTATACATAATATATTTGAATGGAATAATTTATGTCATATAATATTTATCTAAATATTTATAAAGTCATGTATTTGGTTCTTTCATTAATTAAGAAATTACTACATCATCTTTGTGTCACAATTTGAATTAATTATTTATATACAAAAAAATATTAATAAATTACCATGATGTAGGTAATATTTTTAAATTTATAATTAATATTTATACTATAATAGATCTATTTTTTAACCCCATATTAAAATTGATCTACTTATGAGAGACATGATTATGACATCTTGGTCTTTATTTTAAGTAAATTTTTATAAGTGTTATAATCAAATCCATGTGGCTCTAAGTGGTCCTAAAATAAACCCAACAATCATCATCATCAGGTTAAACTCATCCAATTAAATTAGGAAAATGCTAGAGTATTTTTTACATTATTGAAATACTATTTTTACATTTTATTATCTGGTTTACCTTTAACCATGGTAATAAATTTATCACTAAAGTTACTATTCATAATGTCCAAAAATAAAAGGGTCCTATTTCCATAATTTGTAACTGGTGATTCAAAATATGGGATCCATTTTTTCAAATTTAAAACATTGAAGAATTAGTAATTTTTTTAAAATAATACTTGTTTTTACATAGAGAAAATGGGTTTTTAAAATAAAAACCACCAAATATTGGTGTGCATTGATATCTAATTTCAATGTAAAATAAAATCCAATTACCAAAATAGATTAAATTATAAAAACAATTCCTAATTATACTTTAAAACCAATTTTAAAAAATAAGCTAACAATATGAATATATTATATGCAAAAGCAGTTTTGAATTCAAAGGCAGTATTTTTCAATATACAGTAAAAGACAATTTTCTCAAAAAATTACCAAAATTCATCCAAAATAAAATTTTATGTTATTATTCCAATTTTGAAGTTTATTTATTTAAATGGAACTTATAAAAGTGTCAAAAACCCGATTTAAAATGGGTTCTCCCTCAAAAGGTGGTAAAACTGTATTTTGTTTGAAAAAATACTTCTTTTATCCAAAAAATTGTACTTTTCATATATAATGTCTAGAAAACATAGAATATGGATTTTAAACATTAAATTGAATATAAAAAATATATATTTCACTAATAAAATCCAAAAATATTGATTTTATTTTTTTTATAAACTTGTTTATTTTGCATTTAAATAGTTTTTCAAACACATGTGTCCTTTATATTAATTTGGTTTTTTATTTAATTTACTACATAATTTGTTATCCAAATAATAATTTTATAAAAATTTATAAACCACACTTTCATAATTTAGATGATCATTTCAATTCCCACCATTATATTGACTATCTGGTAACTGTCATATTAAATAATAATATTAAGTTGTATATTTAAGCGAAATGTGGTTTATCATACATGCTATCAAACATAGTGTTTCCTTTTAAAAAATCAAAATGATACACATATCTATAGTATATCATTCGAAACATCCATGTTTAATGTAAGAAAGGATTATAAATACCATTAAACAAAAATTAAAACACTCTTAAGGAAAATATACTTTCTATTTTGAAATCAATTTTTAAAATTTATAACTTTCCCAAATATTAATTTTTTTTAAAATAACGTTGGATGTTTTTAAATGAAGACTAAAAACAATTATTTTTCATTATTTTGAAAATGCCATAAATTCTATATTATTTAAAAGAAAATATTCCTTCAAATCTTTTTAAAGAAAATATCAAATTATACCTGATTTGAAAAATTCCATGAATATTTCTTTTAAACAATTTTATGAAAAGTAAAAAATAGTAAAGATGAATTTAAAAATTATTTTTATTATATTAAAAACATTATTTAAAATAATTTTAATAGATCATAAACTTTGAAGAGAAATAATTTTTGACTGAAGATAGAAATAATGTTAGTTTTACTTAAAATCATTCTTTTGGACTCTTGAGCACATAAAGAGAGGAAAATTTAATGAAAAAAATAATCAAAGAATAATAAATTTAATTATTTTCTTTGGATATATATTATAGTATTTAATCATGATAAGTATAATCATAAACTATCATGATAAACCATGAGAGTGTATCATAGAACTCTTACAACTTTGGTAACTTTTGAATTATAAGAACCATGAATAAATAACCATATATGGATGTGTATATCCCATAATTTTCATAACAATATTTATAAAACATATTCATAACTATTATATAATCCAAAAAATGAAACAATTAGTGAATATGGCATGTGTCTCACATAAATATAAGTGAGCTGAAAATCCAATACATCAGGTCTAACTTCATCATACGTCTTCAAAACTCATATATATATATATAATATTAAATAATAATAATAACATATATTATACCAAATATTATTTTCCTATAAACTTTAATCACCTATTTATTAACAATTCTCTATTAAAATCAGTGTTCTAGGTGATAACTGCAACCTTTCTACATGTATTTTTTCGTTTGATAGTTTTTTCCATTACACAAAGATTATGATTCCATAATCTCAAAAATATCTAATCATTATATAAAAAAATATTAATTATATAAATATTTAGATTTATCTATAATGTTATAGATAGAAAAATGAATTACATCGTTCATTGAGATGGTCTGTCGTACATACACATGAATGTCGTTCTGTTTTTTGGATGGATAGAATGAAAGAAAGGTAAAAATTAATTCTCCATTAAAAATAATTTTTATATCATAGATATCATATATATTAATTTAATATATCCATATTACCATCCATTTCAAAATAATATGAAAAGGGTATCAGATCACTATGTAGAGGCAGTAGTCCACACAAAGGCACGAGATACATTATTGTTTTTCAACAAATTAGATGGTAATAAGGTTGAAGTTATAATATAATTGAAAAAGTGTAATTATTTCATAAATAATATATATATATATATCCCTATCTATATCTATATGCTATAGGTGGTGATGTAAAATGAATTACATCAGTTCTTGAGGTAGTAGTCTTCCGTACACACGGTAATCATATTTGTTTCACATTTGATAGAAGAGGAGATGGATAGAAGTTATTAAATTAATCTAATAACTTCTAATTATATGGGAGATAATGGTTTTTTATTTACAAATATTTTAAAAATATTTTAAAGTGGGGGGAGATTAATGGAAACAAAAACCCTTCGTTAAATATGATACCCATTCATCAGGAAATATCTTTTATTTTGCACCGAAAGTCTTACATAAATGATTTTATAATAAAAAATACTATATTAAGTGGAAATATAATTAATTAGTTTGGGTGTGGGATTTATGAACCAAAATTATTTGTAAATGTGAAGAAAATTGGTGATTATGTTTGCTATTAGAAGTGATAAGGAGTGAATGTTTTGTAAATACACACAACTATTCAATAATGGGAAGTCAATATCATAAAAAGTGCATACATAATTAATAAATAATTTATTAAATGGAATATAATTCAAATAAACATCTCCAAAACTAAAAATAATATTTTATGAACTTTTTATTCCCTTTACCTCTAAGGTTACTCACTTTTACCATGTTAGTTTTAACTGAGGTAAAAACAATTTACATATGTAATTTATCCTTTAAGAATAAAAATTAAATTTTACTTAGTTGATAATTAAACCCCTTTGGTTATAAATATGAGATCTAATTTATCTAATAAAAACCTATGTGTGTGGAAAATTAATTTTAACAGATGTGCATGTAAGCAGAAAAACGTGTTTTAACTATAACCATGATGATTAATTTGTACGATTTTTACTAAAATTTATGACAAGAAATTAAGTTGAAATTATTAAATAATCTTAATTTTGATGATTTAAAATATTAAACCATTTTTTCAAATTAATATAAAAAATGTTGAAGAATTTAATTAAACCCGCAATCATAATGAAAAAGCATTTTCAATAGAAAATGGTATCTTAAGTATAAAACGTTTTTTTATCTAAATTCAACGTAATATTGATTAAAATAACCTAAATAGTATTAATAATTACATAATTGAATAAATTTTTATAAATCCATTTTAAAACTAAATGGAACATTTTATATTCTTCTTAATAAAAGACAAATGTTATTAAAAATCATTATTTTCCATTATTCCTCAAAAAATTAATCATTTTATAAATTTCTAAAAAATAATTTTTATATAATCATGAAATTTTTATTTAAAAAATGAATTTAATTTCGTGAAATAAATTTCTATAAGTGGAGTAAAAAAATTTAAGATAAGTGTGAAAAATGTGATGAAACTGCTTTTTAGAAATATACAGTTTTAAGAACAAAATTGGATTTACTTATAACCCACGAAGAGAAAATTATTAGATGAATGAGAAAAAATTGGTTGAATTTATAATATATAAAATTTAATTATGTAATATTTCATTGGTGATCAATTAAGTTAATTAAAATAAAATATACTGGTTGTATAAAAATAGTTTTTCAAACAAATAATTATTTTACATGCAAAAGTTTTTTTCTTTTTATTTCATATCAATTGATAGAAAATGAATTTTTTTTATAAATGTTAACACCATAAGCGTTTCATACGTTTTTAGTCCTATTCATAGCTTTTAATTGTACAACTATATTATAAAGGAATTATGTATTACTTCATTAAAACATGGTGTTGTGTTTTTTTAATCTATCGAAGAGATATAATTTATTTAAAAAAAATATCTTCACAAAATCATAATGTGAAACAAAATTAGTTAAGAATGTAAAAAATTTCATGGGGATTCTGTACCCACTACCAATACCTACATGTAAATTGAAAAAATATTAGCATGGACTTTATCACATGTCTTCCAAAGTCATCTATATGGGTTATAGTGGACCATCATACAAAGACATCTCACATCTTTAAAATTTGATAAAAATTGTCACTCGATCAACTTATAATGATATAAATTATGTAATTGGTGAAGTTTCATGGGAAACCACTATTGAATGTATCAAATTGGGATCCATGGTTTACCTCCTTATCCTTGAAATGTCTCTAATATGCACTAAACACTAAGTTGAACTCTTTTTTGTATTATCACACTAAAAATATGTCCAATATAAATGTAATATATAGAAACTTGAGGATATGTTGAGATCATGATCTATAGAATTTAAAGTAGCATGGGTTTAAAATCCTCCTCTGATCAAGTTCTTTTATAATAATTGCTTCAACTCAAGCATCCAAATTGCTTCATATGAATCTCATTGTAGGACTAGATGTAGGACAACATCATTTTGAAGGGTAGTCAGTAAAAACGAGTCGATGAGACCTAAAATAGTTAAAAAATGGTATAAAAGGTCAAGTTAATTTAGTATCACATCAGGAAAATAAGGATTTTGAATTTTTTTTATAACTATCAGAGAGACCTATAGTTTGAGGTTGAAGATAAAATGATCATCCATTTATATATATATATATATAGATTAGATTCGTGATATTTTGGAAGAATGGAAAGATATGTCTCAGATACATCAACCCTAAGAGATTATTGACTACATTAAAGTTGTGGACTATAATCTAGAACTCCCACCAACCCCATCTTAAGAACCTTTCATGTTTCACATATCCATTTTGAGGAAGTCTATACCAGATCCCTCACATGAACTGAATCTGAAGGTGATACATTGGAAGCATGATCTCTGTTTCAAGGAGAAATCAGTTATGATGTTGGACTATATAAAAAATGTTCTATAAAAAAATTGACGCACCAAGTAGAAAAAATATCATGAAACCATATGTATCAGGAAGCGAAAATGAAACTAGAGGAAGTAATGAAACATAAGTACCCTCATTTTATCATAAGTGTGTAAAATGAAATTTGGAGGTTGAAATTTCTTAATGGGGAAAATGTTATGACTTATATTTTTATCAATGAAATTTACTTTTTAATTAAATAAATGTATCATATTTAGTAATGTAGTATTATGTAAATCACATGAACAAAAAGATTGAACTATATTTGTTTATTATATTTATTTTAAAATTATATTTAGGTAATAAATATATCCATAAAAATTGAATGTTTTATAGTGAGTAGAAAAATAGAAAATATGATTATATATTATGAAAATTTGGATCGACTCGATCTTCTTGAATGATTTCACTCATGAACAAACCTATAAAAATGAAACAAAATATTACTAATTAAATATTCATTTTGAAAATGAATATATATATATATATATAAACTTAAGATAAAATAGAATTGAATGAATAATTAATGAAATATTATGTATTTGTATACTGTATGTACCCCAAATGACCATTAAAAATATGACATTTAGAATACTAATATGATCATTGGAATGTTAATATGAATTTTAAGAGTAGTTAACTAACTATTATAATAGTAATATAACCAATTTAACTATAAAATAATATTTAATTATCTTATGAAAAGAAAATATATAATATTTATATCATGATAATAATAACGAAATGTTTTAAAAGTGATAG
Organism: Viscum album; assembly: GCA_963277665.1. Lineage (NCBI taxonomy): Eukaryota > Viridiplantae > Streptophyta > Magnoliopsida > Santalales > Viscaceae > Viscum > Viscum album. Next base: position 886,560,479 of record OY728125.1, read on the forward strand.
AATATGTCTTTGGATTTTTACAGAACACATATGTCTTATTCAAATTTTTATGAAAATATACAAAAATTTAAAATAATTTTTATTTTTATAAAATTGGTTTCAAACATAATATTCTGTTACATTAAAATTATAATATAATTTATTAAACCATAAGTAATTTTTCAAAGGGTAAAAATATTGATGATAACATTAAATTTTGATTTTCTTCAAGTAAATAATGATTTATTAAAAGTTAATTTCCATATATTTAGAAATTTATTTTAATAAAATGAATTTAATTTTCAAAATATTCACATTTTATAATGTTTTTGGTGAATTATAAAAAATGACAAAAATACAAAATTTAAAAATATAAGTCAAATACATTAATTAATGAGTCATGACTAGTGTAAGAAACTGTTATTTAAAAGTCAAATAAAATAATTACTTAATATAGTAATAATAATAAAAACTATTAGTTTTCTTATTCCAAAATAATATCCTAATCCATATTATATTAAAAAGCATCACTCTTAGTCTCTTATAAATACCACCCCTCTCCACCCATATTTCTCATACCATTTAGGCCTTGGAACCTACACAATTTCAGACAAATTGTCTTTCCAACCATCTCCCCATGTCCACATAGTCCTAGTCTCTCAAAAAGTTAAAATAAATTTTTCTTAATGAGTATCTCAAATGATGAAATTAAAAGAGGTAATATTCTCAATCTGTCTCTTTTAAATTCCTTTCTTCTTCCACCTATTCTTTAATGACCCCATCCAATGCTGTAACACCCCAAGATTTCATAGTGTGTTATTTCTTCAAAATAAATCAATAACTTGCACTACATGCAACACCGAGTTCAAGTGCACCATGACTTACCAAAAAAGCCATTAAAAAGAGGTTATGAATAGTATTAACTAAATTTTAAACTTTATATAATCCTTATAATTTTGGAATCCATATTATGAGTTTCTTAGACATAATGTAAGAACAAATCCATTTTCAGTATTGAACTTTTACCAACTTTTAACAGTGAACCCTTTTTAAATACAATATTTTAAACTTTTTGACTAAATAGGGACATCAAAAATTTAAAATGAAACATCCCAAGCTTCCACGGTACGCTTCTCTTTGAATAATACTGTAGCGTGTGTTGTACGCAACTTCGAGTTCTAACACACACCATAACCAAATCAAACTAGCCATTATGAATAGTAATACCTACTTTTTGAAATTTTATAAATTTTATCTCTCAAAATGGAATTCATTTTTGGATTTGGATTATCGAATTTAGCCTAATGTGAAATTTTGGTACTTTTCGCATAACTTTAATATTTTGATGAATATTGAAAATTACTAAATTTTAATTAAAAACAACTTTTTTAATAAAAATAATTAATAGTGATAAATTATGAAGTTGAGTGGTTTTAAAGTATATTTAGAATATATTTTTACCATTTAATAAAATGTTGGTCATTGGACATAATTTCACAATTAAACCGGACATAAACAAGTATCAATCTTTTGATAGTTATTATATCTCAAAAACACGCTTTTTGTTTTGACAGCAGGAATTAATTTTAAATTAATTTCAGCCACTTATTTGTTTTGAATTTGGAAAAATGGATTCCATATTTGGAATCAGTATTTCCAAACTTTATAAATAGGTAACTTTTATTTTTAGACATTTTGAATAATTACTTCGGTTAATATTTTATTTTCCATTGTTAAAGGGTAAATATGCTAAATAAGGGTTAGAAAATAATATTATAATAATACTAAATTACCCTAAAACGTGTCCTAAACTTATTTGTGGATACATGGCCTACCATGGACATCTTTGTGTCAATTTTGGGACCCCATGAAGGTGATAGGGACACTTTATTTTAATTAAGTTAAAATAAGTACAAAAAATGACATAAGCATATATCTTTTAGAAAAATAATTTTTACATAGGGTTATATATGTTGGGTTTTCGAATATAAATATTCATTAGAAAGCTAAAACTATTTCCTACATAATTATATTATATTTATAATTTTTAGGCATTAAATTATTTAATTAATTTATGACACAATGATGATTCCAAAATTACCATAATAGTGAACAATTAAAATAATTGATATTATAAATACCAAAATAAATATAATTTGAGACTTTTATTGCATTAAAATAATTTTATAGGTTAATATGTCATATTATTATTGATTTAATTGACTTTCTTCTAAGTAATAATTCTTTTATGAGTTTCACAAAAATCAATTATTAAAAAGGGTCAAAATTGACATAAAAGAGTTTTTACAGCAAATATTATATTATTAGTTGATATTAAATTCTTAAAAATCTATGGTTCAGCCAAGAGACTTGTATAATTATAGGTGTATCATTAATGGGCCACTTGGAGGTCTCTTGGATATATATATTAAGTTTATTAACCATATAATATAAAAAGACAAAGAGACATTGTAAAAGTGAAACTAATTAACTTAGAGTTAATACTTAAAGGAAAGGTTAATATAGTAACCCAAACCTATCTAAATTCTATTGGTTGAATGGTTTTAGACACATACCCACCATAAAATTTAAATAATAAACTTTTTAGCTATTATAAACTGAATATGAAGTTATTATAAATTAATATTTCTAGATTTTCCAAAGGTGCCCCTCACCCCTCTTATAAAAGGGAACTCCCCCTTCTCATTACTTCACACCTTCAAAGCCTTTTGGTGTGGCCAAAACCTGCCCAAATAATCTCTCAACTTCCCCCACTACAACCTAGAGGCCTTATTTTGATCATAAAGACAACCTATGGAGCCCTTTTGATCAAATCAAAAGGAAGAACCCGAAGAAGAGGTAATATTTTCACCACCCTTTTTCAAATTCATTTATTCTTTAAATTATTCTTTCTTTGTTATTCCCATTATAAAATAATGAATCCAGTATCTCCTCTATACTGTAATATTATTATAAATATGTTAAAACCATATTCAGTATTATATCCACCCTTTGAATAACATGTCACCATATGTGCGTACGTACAGCTTACCGTCTCCACGTCGTGGTGTAATTGTTATTCAATAAATTATTATTTTGGATCGATATAATAATGATGTTTAATTCGTTTAAATCATAAATATAACATGATAAATATTCTGTATATATGATATACCACCCAATTATGTATTATTTTAATATCAAAATAATGATATTGTCGCTCGTGCGTACGTACGGACTACCGTCTCCACGAACGTGATGAGATTCATTCTATATCGTATCCATTCAAGTATAATAATCATTTTATGATTTAAAAATAATGTTTAAGGACTTGATATAATTATGGATATGAATAAGATACATCCTATCCATGACAACCATGTCTTACGTAACAAAACATATAAAAGAAAATTTGTAAGTTAACACCCGAAACAACGATAATTCTAAGATATTATTAACAAAGCAATGTTAAAAGATCATATTTGATATCATATGAATGTATATGATTCTTGTATAATTTAATAACAATTATTTCACTATTATACAGGAGGTTAACCTACCCCCAACCGAGGGAAAGTACAAGGTAAGGGGTTTTCATCTCAATCCTTATTCTCGTGAGATTCAAGCCATATTGCCACTATTACATTTTGTGTGGTGTATGTACTGCCCATAATTATATTATTTGTGTAATACACTTTAATTTATGTGTATTTACATATTAATTTTATGATACCACTTTCATGTGTTGTACATTTCCTAATTTACCAAAATGGTAAGGGTTTATTTCGCAATCTCATCATTATCCAAGGTTGTTTATACGTAATAATCTACTGTGATTTCTTTATCATCCACATCCATGTATCTTCGAAATGAATTTAAAATTTTTTTTTACTATTTACAATGAATATGGGTTAAAGAAATTTATACCCTTATGTGTTTTTAAAGGAATCTTTCCATCGTTTTCCAAACAAGGCACTTTTTACCTTTCGACAAATTTAAGGTAAGAATGTTTTTTAACTTATATGGTAGGTGCGGCTATTTACCGCCATTATAAAATCGTCAAAGCCTCCCTTACAAGATTATAAGAATATTTTCAAAGTAAATGTTTTATTTTATAATTATGTGACTTTTAAATGATTTCAAAATGAATATTTTAAGAATTTTTGAACGGTACTCTTTATCAAGATCATAATTTTAAATGTTTTAAAGATTTATCTTTCTAAATATTTTTAATTAATGTCCATGTTTTCAAAATGATTTTAAGGACTTATTTATATGGACATGAAGGTTTTGAAATGATATTTATTTTCAAAAGTTTCAAAGTGGTATGGGACACTTTGATTCAAAAATCTCTTTTAAGTTACTTCCTTTATAAATGTGTGACTTTTCAATGATTTCGAGAAAATAGATATTTCTATCAAATAGTTTCGATTTAATCTATGTCAATATCCTTTGATGGATTTTAAGCTTATTTGAAGTTGTTTTATTATGATACAAAACTTCTATATTGTATTGAAGGTTTTGTGATATGTTTGACTGTGGATGTGCTATTTTTATACCATTCATGGTTTATGGTGAAAGTATTGACATTTCATATGCTAGCATTAATACGAATGTTTATTTTATGTTTAAACCATTTCATATGGGAATGCATTGGACTTAATATGTGATGGATGGAGCCCACTATAGCTCCTCGATGCATCGGTAGGTCTCATGAGACAAACAAGTGTCTTGGCCCAAGGCCTTGGCAAAATCTTATTTGTAGTATTGGCACGAGGCCTTGGCTATGTGGTTATGATAGTCTGACATTATGCATTCTATTATTATGAAAGTGGTTATTGATATTGCATGTGATTATTTGATTATTAGAATATCCATGTGAATAAGTAAATGACATTATTTCATTTTATTTTGGCCATACTATGTTGAAGTTCAAGTTAAAAGGCTTTTGTTTTAGTTATACATTGCCTTAAATGTTTATGCTTATTTATGAAAGTTTATGCTATATTGCTTACCCTTATGGAACATTTGAGCTCATCCCTTTTCTAGGTTTTATTTTTCGCAGGATACCAAGAAGTATATTGTGATTGATAAGAAGGGTTAAGACAAGGGAATAATGGCATTCATAAAGGATTATTTATGTTGTTTTGTATATTATGAAGTGTAATGTAGCATTCATGTATGTGATCTATTTTTCCAAGACTGCTAAACTTATCAGTACTTTGGGACTTGATTCCTTGTAATCATGCCAATGTATTAAAATAACTTACCGACTCTGGGTTACTGGGGTCAGGGCGTTACAAATGTGATATAATAAATCTATTATAATAAATATAATAGAATATTATTGAGTTATTTTAATATCTATTATTCAATATCTCCACATTCCATTCTATAACAAAAATGTTGTTCACAATATAGTATGTTCACTACCTCCAAAAACAACATAATTCTTTTTTCTCCACCACTTTATTGGTTGGTTAAATAAATTATATTACGGTTAAATATGATGATAATAAATATATTATAAATTATTTCATATTATATAATTTATTGAAAATTATTTAATTTAATAAAATAAATCTAGTTTACAATGGTCTGTAAAAACGCCTGAATAAAGTTAATGTATAATGATAATTTTTATACTAAATGAATCATCACTATGTCAAGAAATATAGCAATATTTTATTATATGCACAGTTTCCCACTTAAACCTTTAAATTTTATTCCTATTAAATATTTTTTTATATTTTTTTTGTTAATAAAATATAGATGAAAAAGTTTCAATAATAAATTATTTACTAAATCTATTTTGATTATTCAGGAAGTTTGGAGATCATACAGAGTGGAACCAAGGTAAGGGAACTCTCCAAACCACCCTTTTCCTTTGGGTTATACACCATCTCTCTCTAAATCACTTTATATTTAGATTATTCTAAATTTTATGTCTAGATTATTTAATTTTCTAAAATTATTCTAAATTTTATATATGTATCTCTTACATATGTGTCTAGATTATTTTACATTTTCTTTGATAGGGATATACAAGCAGTGGAATTTATATTCCCAAATCATTATTTTTTGTAAACCTGATTTAAGGTAATGTCCTATTTATTATTTCAAGAAATAAATCACTCCATTAAATATTTTTAATCATCAATTATTTTCTAAAAATACTTATTTTTTATCTATAAATCTCTTGTTTCACTTCTTATTTTATTAAAATGTTGACTTTCTCACAATCTTTAAAGTTCTATACAATTTTCTTCAATCCTAACTAGAGATGTTTAATTCCAAAATTACTTCTATGCCTTTCTCTGTACAATTTTATTCTAATAAAATCCATTTTTTAGAAATTTTCATTTTTATCCAAACTTAAACACTCATAATATTTAATTTATTATACTCTTTTTAATCATTATGAGATATCATTTTATTATTATTTTAGGAAAGAATGTGTAACCAATTTTTTTATGGGTATTTATTATGCTTATAAATTATGTTTTTTTCCATTATATGCACACCTATATATGTAAATATTATAATGTTTTTACCCAAATATCACTTCTATTCTTTGGATAGAATTTATATCAATTGAGATGATATGTATGGGATCAGGGAGTATACCTAATATATGAAGGGAATATATCCACCATGTTTTTTTATCTTGATAGTGAGTCATGAAATATTCTTATGTCAGGTTTTATAATGTTTCCACATTCATCTATTGAAATGATCTTATGATCCCATCTTAATTATGTCATCTTCCCATATATTAATTAATGATTTCTACCTTTTACAATATAATGTTCTGCCTTTTTTCTCATATTCCAAGATTTGATATCATGGTTATTCCCCTACTAGGATTTATAGATCTTTCATTTTTTTGTATTTCACATGTTATCCTATGTAGTTATATAGGATCAGAGGGATTTTGGAGGTCATTATAGATATTAATGCTAAATCTGGACCAAAATCACTAGTTCTGAGCTAGAATGTCACATGATCTCAGGAATACCTCCACATACAATAGAGGATGCCAACTAGTTGAGGGTGTATCAAGTAGAATATTGAGGAGATTTTACCCTCCATTATACTGTAAAAAAATAAAAAAAATAACCCAATGTGTAATAATATAAAAATAGAGTGCATGGAATAATAAACATGATACCTATATAAGTGACAAGTAACATTATGCAAACTCAATAATCGTAACTAGAAACAATAAACTGATCACTGACCAGGATTATCACATACATGATAAAAAAGAATAATAAATACAAGAGGCTTTACAAAACCCAAGAACACTTTATTCAAATATATAGACTCGTTGTGATCAATAAATTTATATGATCAACTCGGGCCTCATCCCAACCATTACGAGCAATAAGTGAGGGCTTCATGGGTACCCAAGTTCCATGGCCACCAGGTTGGGAGTAAGAACAACTCAGCAGGGAACCAACCACACATCTCTATAAACAACTAGTAAAATTAAGGTTATGTTCATTTGATAATAGAAATATTAAATTAAATTTTAAATTTATAAAATACATCGACATAACATATAATAGCCAATTAAAATATAAGTAAACATAACAATACATTGAGTAATCGTGTTCTTACCAAGCCACCAAAAAACCCAACCATACATTATCATTATTTATGTTTGAATAATATCAACGAAACATGTATAAAACATAACTTCCTTGGTGAGAAAATCTATAAAAATATTCCATGCCTCATGATTGTTGGTATCATGTATGTACCTACTGAAAAGTTTAGGACACATCCCTCTCTGGAGGGACAGTTCATATGGATCAAATTGAAACCAACCACATGACACATTCCCCCTTGATGGAATATTCCAAAAAAACATGGGAGACATATTTTTGGTTGCAATATCCAAAGTATTTACCAAAACATATCTGATATATTCCTCTTAGGGTAAATAGTTTATGGTTCTCAACCTGTATGCTCAACTATAGATGATAATGGAATATCCCATACAATACATGATGCAAATTATAGATGAAACATAATTTTAAATTAACCTAGTTTAATATTACTCAAAACAAAAATGTATGGAACACATGGATAGGTTTCAAGGTAATACACACACCTCATATTATCAAAGAAATAAACATGGTATCATGGGATACACATGAACTCACATGTGATCAAACATCAATATAGGATTAATAGTAAAAGAAAATTGGAAGTACAAAAAAATTTACACCTCAACCATCAAAATATAAAAAAATAATTAAACACATAATTTCTAAAGTATCCCTTGGAACCATGTCACTTTGTTAGGCATGTTTCAATTAATTAGTTAATATAAGGCCTTCATTAACTAATTAAACATGGACATAATTCTATAACTTTAATTTGTTTGGAAAATCAATTAAAGTGTATTACATTTTATTTATATCACAATTATAAATTAATAATCATTCACCCATGATGGATAACCTAATATATCATTCCAACAAATTGTATATAATACTAGAAAATAGAGTACATAAGTCCACCTACCTCAAATTGACCCAACTTTAATCCATGAAAATCCTGACACCATTTTCTATATCGATCCAGGTCCGTTCAACATCCAATATTTTCTGTAAGATAATTATAATTCCAAATAATTCCAATTAAAAAATTATAACTTTATTGTAATTAATTAAAATGTTATAAGAACACAAATTAATTTTGGAAGCAACCTATGCTGAAATACTCACGAGATATCACCGCCTAGTATGAACCATGGCCAACTATCCCTAGAAGGTCTATATTGCACTTCCAACTTCATTGTATAAAAATACCTATTTTTTTACAACATAACAATGAAACATTTTATATAATTAAATTATAAACCTTAGAGAAAAACCAACCAAGTGATGTACCATTGAATCAAAAAATAGCTCGTCAAGGAGAATACCTTCATCAAATATAACAATCAATGAACCATGTCCATCATTAAAGTACAACCTCTAGTAATGCCGATCCATGTCTTATTGTTCTCAAAATATTCCATTGAGATATGGTGGAATCATCATATGAATCTATTTTGGAAACATATCCAATGTAAAATCAATGAACAATATCATTTAAGAAGATGAGGAATTTTTAGTGAAATGTGAAAAATAGATCTCTATGTTTTAGACATACCAATAGGACAGTCCAAGACAAACAAAACAATAATCCACTACTGTATGAGGAATAAAGAGGTAATGATAAAAGAATACAAGAGGATTTCACCTAACTTTACAAATGATTTTCTTATATATCCACCCCTAATTGAATAATACTCATAGAGGGAATAAATGAGTGGTGCACATCTAATATGCCCAAAAAATATAATACATGGTGTTAAATACTAAGGGGTATGTAGTAGTCAAAAGACCATAATGTTCCTCATTAAACTCCCACCCAATGTGCCCCACTAGAAATTTTTTTAGGCTAACCGAATAACTACTGAGCCATGTTGGAAAATTGGGTGACTATGTATCCCATTGTATAGAAAGTTCAGGATACCAACTTTCTGATGACTATAGAAGTATCCTCAGATGCTCTAAGATTGATTAATTGAAATTAAAATCTCTATCTACCCAGCCAGATCTCATTCATTTGTAAAAACACATCTTCTTGGAGTTCTATTAGGTGACCCCTTGTTTAAACACTCATTTCCCTAGACGATTTGTCCACTAGGTCAAAAACTCATGTTTCCTCTAAAATTAAACAATCATAATGATGTGAGACATCATTATCTACCCACCATAGTAGTTCTATTTTGAGAGAAGTTGTGGTAGTACATGAATCATGCATTCAGATCAACCTCAATCCTTATACATAATTATTTCCCTTTGTTCCATCCCAAATCACAACTCCACAACATATGACCTTTCTCCTTTTTGAATTCCCATCATGCCACTCTAGCATGAATCCACCATGTGTTATAGAATTTGATTGAAAAGATAACTATTTTAATACATTGATTCTATGATCATCTCTTTCATCCAACATGATACACTATAATGACTTCAACCAACTTTTCAAGAAGTATCATGATTCTTACCACTATAGGAATCACCTCATGGAATAGGTTTATGATATACTAGGGACACACTCAGTGTGGTTCAATTCAATCTTGATTGATCAATACAAGGTATGTTTGAATTTTCAAAAGAGGAACCTCATTATAAGTTTTGATCCAAACCCAAAAAAGAATTACAATTTGAAAAGGTATTGATTAATTGTTAAATACCCAAGTCATACTGAATACAATGAAATTGATGAAATGTCGACCCACTTCATTCAAGTCTACATGGAAACACCATTTTATTACCTTTAAGATGACTACCTATAAAGGTACATGACCTAAATAACTGATAGACCATGAAACTAATTGTCATGACCCCCTCCCCAAAAGGTGTACCCCTCCGAGGCCGACAATTTTAGAAGGGAGATAATGAACCCTGAGTCCTGCCTCTAGTAGGCCCTGGGTTGGAGACTAGCACCGAGGGTATAGTAAACACACAAATGGGAGGCATTTCCCTCTAAGAGAAAACATGCGGAAGAGAGAGATAATATAGACACCAAACAACTCCAACTCAAAACTGTAATATAAAAGAAACCCAAGTACATAAATGAAATTCCATGCAAAATTAATACAACTGAAAGGGGAAAACTACATGTACCCAAAAGAAAAATAAAACAGCAGCAACCACAAGACCAAACAGCTCCTGCAACCAAATGCTAGTAGTAACCCGCCTGATCTCCAATGTGCATCAAGTGACCCGAAAAAAAAGTTTATATATATGTAGAGTGAGTATAACAGTATACTTAGTAGGATCCTCCTCGAAGCCTCTCGTTAAAAAGTAAAGAAAGAATGCCAAATTCTACTGAACAACAAGTGAAACTAACTCGTCACCTAAACAGGTATACTAAGTTCCCAACCTCACCATGGATACTCTCACCAAGTAATGATATACAGAAAAAATCATATAGGAAATAATATCAAGGGTACCCTGCTACTACTTCCCCACTGGTTCGCCGCTTTTCCCCAATGACATATGTCTTGTGCATCTCTCTCCAAAGGCTTGCCCATATAAACTTGGGCTAAGCTCTACAATCTGCACCACGTGCACCACAAAGGATTGCCCGCAATGACTTGGGCTAAGAACCACACCATCCTCACAAACAAAAGTAACCAGGTAGTTTCCGGGATCCACCACATCTTGTATAACGTGTATCATACGCCGGGTATTGTACCTCCACCCATCACTGCCCATATGTCGAGTAGGGATCCTCAATCCCTCACATCCTATACACGTTACACCTATAGTAGTGCATAGGATACTATATCAGAAATATAAGTGTGTGAAATAAACACAAGCCATTACAACCTTCTATAAACATATATGGGACAAAACTAACCGTTGTGCCAAAGGCACTCGTATCTACCATGAGATGAGAGCGGGGCTAAAGGGGGTAGTCAGTAATTAAAACTCCCATCAGAATGTTGGAGAAAACACCCCCAGGGCTCAGAATCCCTAGGGTGTCAGTTGACCTTACTGACTGGGTGGAGTAGTGTATAGAAACATAAAAGTATAGAATATTATATCTCACAACCACACTATGGGATTTACCTATTCTTATATACAACTACAGCTAACGTCTCTCAGACTTTGGGCTGCTACATCTAAGACTATGTATCCTATAATCACACAACCATTTGAAGATATTTATTAAATTACTTAATTACCTTTCTTTCCATTCCACTGTATGTTAATTAATTCTGTAAAAATTAATTAACCATGAAAAATTCTACATTAAACTGAATTGGCATCACATTCAAAATCAACTGCTCCTTTTAATATTCAACATCACCTTTAAATTCCAGCATCTCCATCCCCATGTATTATCACAATTTAATCATTCATTCATTACAGAATTACATTCCCATATTCCTAGTCTTTCTATAAAATCATTTTATGATACTAAACACAAAGGGGGTTCAACACGGTGAGTAGATATACTACCCGTCAAGTCGTTTCCGCCTATAGCAAGAGCATAGACCCATTCTCCCATGAAAGGCTAAACATGGAAAGCACATGGCATACCCCGCGTGTCTTCGCCTCCTTCGGAAGAAGGGTAAGCAAGACCAGCTGCCTTGAAAAGTGAGGAAAATTAAAGCAAATAAATATTCAAACAAAACCACAAAGCATCCAACAAATCCATCCATCCCATTCCATCGTCACTTGTGTCCTCCCCGACACCCACTTGCATAAACCGATGCATCTCGCCACTATAGGCATCATCCGCTGCCACAACCACAAGGCCTCCCTGCCTCCACACATCACAACACCCCTCTAGGGTCACATCATAGAACAAGCAGTAGGAAATCATACATAACATAAAATGGTCTCTTGGACCTTTAACAAGGCATCCAGCCTTCATAAGAAATGAGCACTCCTGGCTCTAAAGCACAAGGAACTCGGCCATTTGAACAAGATGGAAACTAAGAAACCTACCAGGAATTACCTTTTATCAACCAAGCAGTTCTTTAATCCCTCTCGAATTAATAGATTCAATTTGTAGGTTCCAATTCTAGGAAACCTATTTAGTAAGTGTAGACGCCGAAAAAGTCTGTAAGTCCTAGAGGAAGTTTCGAAATGATGAAGTCAAGTCATATTCGAAATCAGAGGCCCGATCCGAAGGCCAGTGAAGTGGTGTGCGAAATAAAGGAGGATCCACGCGAAATATTGTTGTGAACGTGAAGCATCCCCGAGATTCGCGTAATCGATCCATTGGTGTGCGCAATTTTGCGTGCCCCAGTTCCGCGCGGTGATGCTTTGCACGCCGACAGTTCCCACCGCGGAGGATTTTGTGCACCGCTTGGATTCTGCGTCGGCCGAGGCCTATAAATAGGTGGCGACCTCGAACGGTTTGGGGGTTGAGGAATTCAGAACGGCTCCCATGCACGTAATTGTGCGCGAAATATGGTCTTGAGTTATGGTTCTTTTCCGCGCCAAGTCGCCCAGGGATCCGCCTTTGCATGAAATCCCCCTAGCATAGACTAAACGCCAAACCCTTCGGGGTCCGCCCCTCGCACGCAATTCCTTCTTGTGCGCGCAGGCCGGCCAAGTTGCGCGCAATTCCTTCATTTGCGCGCACACCCCTTCCATTGCGTTCAATTATTTCATTTGCGTGAAATCCCTTCTTTTTCGCGCCGACCCAACCATTTTCGCACGCATCCCTGAATTGAGCGCTGACCCGGTGTTTTCCACACAGCCGCCTCAATTGCACGCAGCCTATCTTGTGTGTCACTCCTATTACATGCAATAGTGTACAGGCTCGCACACGCTGGTCCATACCGTAGGGGTTGTGCCCCCGGACCCCTGATCACGGTCAGTGCCAGGCTGCGGTCCCGACCCTCAGGGTCGGTCCCTTCGCTACCATCACAGAACCCCATGAAAAATAGAGAGTCGCACCGCGAACTTCTCGGGCTGGGATGTCTGGATTTTCCATTGCGCCCTTATGCACACCCACCTTCCACCAAGGGAATACCATGATTTGAGGTACTCATCCACACACTGTGAAACACCTTGAGTTAACATATTCCTCTTGGTTCATTTCCTATGTTGTGAGTTGAGATTCTCATCATCAATTCCCCTGAAATGAATGCCCTATCATTCAATAATAGGATGCCTCTTGTTCCAAATAAGAGATGCCTTCTACTCCAAGCATGAGATGCCATAGTCTTATCTACATAACTATAAATTGTAGTAAACCCTGTGCTCCAAACAAAGGATGCATCTGGTTCAAAATAAGGGATTCCTTATGAGCCAAGAATAAGATGCCTAATGTCATGATTACAGTGGCGTAGTTTCAAGAGCGTTGGAATCCGTTCAAACATTCCATCACTCCACCCCACGCTTTGCATGTCCTTCATTCGGATCTGCATCCACTTCCAAGTCTGGAGGTACCCCCTAATGGTACGGATGCTTGACCTGTGGTCCGCCTATTGTAATAATATGGATGATAAACCTTTGGTCCGCCTGCTGTCCTGGGCCAACGCCCCGAAGGATTTGGGTGAAACTTTGATTCAGGTCCTGTGTTTCAAACACGGTCAGTAGTCGACCCCTCATTTGTTTGTCCCCAATCTAGGCTAACACGATAGGATGCTGTGTTGCGAACATGGTCAGCAGTTATCCTCTATCTCCACGCCGCTCTCATTGCATTCGGAATACCGTTCATGTGATTCACACTTTTCATATCTCTTTGTTCGGGCCGATTCCAACGCCCTTGGCATTATCCCGCTTGTGCACTAGCGCATAGATGCATACCTCAAGGTCCTATGTGCGGTGTTTCCCATTGCGTTGCTTTTCCTTATGCTTCTCTGAAAAGGAACGCTAACGGATATTGCTTATTCACATAGCCATGCTAACGTGGACCCCCCAGTGGTTTGCCCTGAGGCCCCCCTTCACCACGGCCTTGCGGATTCCTTCCATCCCACAAGGGGTAGAGGGAATTGGGCATGTAATCCCTAGGGGTGTGGAGCGAACCCACCTCATCCAAGCTGCAGAACGTTAAACTGCTAAGAACCTCATCCTTAACACGTGACGTTAAACTGTGGTCCAACCCCATGCTTTTCACGCAGGGTCCCCCCAGCTCGGACATTTTTTACGCCTCTTGTCTCCACGGGAATGGACTCTTCCTCACATGGAATGAGATCATCCTTGTCGGAGTGGCGTTTGTCCATGGGGGAAGGGCTACCTCAGAGCGTAAGCCCCTAGCCTCTATTGTAGAAGATTACACCCATGCATCTCCGTACATCCCCCCTGCCAAGGCCAGTGGAGTCCCTTTCCCACTTTGCTTTGTCGCAGCACGAGCCTCCACCCTGGAGTAATCCTCGGCACCCAGGGCTGATAACCACGTGTAAGCCCATGTTTCTTCTCCGGGCTGCTAACCATGCATATGCCACTGTTTCCTCATTGGGCCACTCAATGCATAATCCCCATTCCACTTCTCACGGACGCACCCTTCACAACGTTATTGTCTAGTCCCTACTACATCTTGTGTCCCACACCGAGCATGAATCATGTGGGCTTAGAGTGCGCATCGACCATGACATCCTCCTATGGACCGCCTTAGAGCGTAAGCCCCATGCCAGCGAACTATGTGGACTTTGATCCGTGCTAACGAATGGTACGTAGGAAGCCTCCACGAGGTTCAATCCCACCACCCGGTCGTTCCGACCTCTCCACGTCGGTTCCCTGACCACCATGGGCCACCTCAGAGTGTAAGCCCCATATCCAACATGGGCCGCCTCAGAGCGTAAGCCCCATATCTTCCTGGGCCGCCTCAGAGCCTAAGACCCATATCCCTCGTCCCTCATGACATTAAACTGTATGCCCTCATCCCGCATGACATTAAACTGTATCTAATCCTTCATGACGTTAAACTGTATGCCCTCGTCCCGCATGATGTTAAACTGTATCTCGTACCGCATGAAGTTAAACTGTATGCCCCCGTCCCGCACGACGTTAAACTGTATCTTGTCCTGCATGACATTAAACTATATGACCTCGTCCCACATGACATTAAACTGTATTCCCTCGTCCCGCATGACATTAAACTGCATCTCGTCCCACATGACGTTAAACTGTATGCCCTCGTCCCGCATGATGTTAAATTGTATTCCCCCTCTTGGGTCGTCTCAGAGCATAAGCCTCATGCCTCACTCTGTCACCCATACGGATCCTTACCCGGGCCACCACATCCCGGTGAGATCATGCCACTCCACCCCACTCCATAGTATCCGGGAAGCCACCCACATTCTGGCCCCAACATCGGTGTTCCCCCTAGGGGGTCCTTCAATCTGATCTACTCTCAGTGTTATGATCAGTCCGATCTGTCTTCGCAAGACGTTAATCTCATGACATACCCCATGTTAAACATGGGAAGCTGAGGAAAACCTCAGATGATACATATTCCCCGCGTTCGATGTGGGATGCCTCGGGCTTCCACGCCCTCGAGAAGCCCTGTGATAAGGGACAGAAGACAGACATGCCGATCCCCAGCGTCAAGACATGACAACGGCACCCCAATGTGACCTTTCTCCTCACCGAAGGTTGTTTCCCCGACGAGACCCCTTGGAGCGTCTCGATGGAAGCAGCGTAATTAACTGGCATCCATGAAGATATGGCACCAGGAATGAGCTTCATGAACCTATCTTAAATCTATGAGGGAGACCCGGATTAGGTGACGAGCTCCGAAGAGCAGACCAAGGAATTTAGAACCAACATCCCATCATCCCGGTTTTGATCATGGATGAGATGTCCCTGAATAAAGAACGGATGCCACCCTCCTTTGGAAAGCAGGAATGCGGGGCTGCCAGCAACGCGTCCTCCCATGCGTGACAAACACGCGCGCGCACCCCGATGTAAAAGAGTCGGAAACAAAAAATAGTGAACCTGATGTGAAGCTCTTCTCCTCAATATGGTGACAGGTAGTTTTCAGGATGTCGGAAGATCAGCATGTCACCAGGTCTGGGTACCTATCACCGGGACGTGAAACCCGCCAGGGGTTGAGGCAGTTAGGATGTTGTGCACTCCGTTCCGTGATGTCGTCAGCGTGGATCCCTCTCGCCGACCACGGAAGACGGAATGACGCTGGGCTATTGGTTGTCGATTTCTTTTTCTGTTAGTACTAATGGGTTCATCTCCTTGCTTCCAGGAATCAGATCACTGTATCCGGAGCTCGATCGCCACCTGCCCACCGGCGCAAGGGCAGGGGCAGTACCAATGGGGCTACCCCATGCGGTCCTGTCTTTTCCCCAGTCACTAGAAATCCAATTTCCACGACTGTTGGGTGCTCACTCCCCTCTCCTCGTTAGAAATCATCCAGCAAAAGGTGATCCACGACTTGGTTTGTAGGTACGAAAAGGAAGGGATCATCCCCACCAGGGGCCTGGCCCGTTTGGATCTAGAGGCGGTTGAGCCCCACTATCGTCGCCGCCCCTGAGGGCTGCGCAGGGAGCCGCCGCTCCCCACTCTGATGTTCAACCTCTTCGAGATCCTATCCCCGGAGTGCCTTGACACATCCGTCCCCTATGCCAATGAGGTGGGGGATGTCCGGGTCCGCCCGATCGGAGACCCGTCCCATGGGTTAATGGCAAGAACCCCCCCCCCCCAGGCTATGTCGACATCATCGCCTGGCTCCCCGGGCCAAGGACCAGGCAATCTTTATGCCCACACCACCGGCTCCAACCCATCTGACCCGACGCCAGCGTCGGGCACGTGCGGAAGAGAATGCCCGTCCTGGGGCACCAACCTCAGCAGCCATTGTGGCCCGACCCACTGCTGAAGCTTGCTACCAGATCCCCGCACACGTTGAGAAGGGGCAGTCACATTACCGACTAGGGTCGAGGCACCGACCACACTACAGGTAGGTTGGGTTGACTCTCCCGGTCGCGGGCACATGCAATGGCCACCGCGAACCGATCCGTGGTAGTGCCACCCATCATGAAGACTCATTCTGTACCACTGATTTGGAAAGTCGAGGGCTTCTTCGCGACTGCCACGCTCCGGGTATGACTCTTTCTAGCGCCCAATGCATCGGGTATGAGGTCACTCCTACTAACTCTAGCCGCGAGTATGGAGCCATTGCGTATCCAGTTGCTCACTCACATGAAGGTCCTCCCCATGTCCATTTTGACATCTGTCCCGGTGTTTCCTGCACCCCGGCCTTCAGTCCCCTATGCCCCACCACTATTGCGGCCAGGGGACTCCTTGACGGAAATCATCCTTACCCTGAGGATCCACCAAGGGGTAGGAAGGTGGGGCTTCATCGCCGTAGGAGGAATGTTAGGGGAGTCCGGACAGATATTAGACCGTTCCGTTTCTCGGACTCTGAGGCGGAGTACGACTCAACGGTGGAACCTTCCACCCCAACTTCTGAGTCGAGGGCGGGAATGGGGACATGGCGCGTTAGTCTCGTGCTCCCTGAATGCGAGATCCGTATGATTCCCTCATCCCTCCGAAGGTACATCCAGGAGGACGAGGACTTGGCGTACCCCCAGGGGTCAAACCCGCAGTTATCGCTGGCCTCCCCGGAAGCGCCTTCCACCTCAGTCAGGGAGTGTGGGGAACATTTCTGGGGATCGACGGAAGAGTCGCAAGATGAAAAACCCTCGGTGAGCACTGAAACTGTGACAAGAGGCCCATTCGTTGGCCCATCCTATCGCGAAGTGGCAGCCAGAGCACTGAAGCCCTTGGAGGACGACTCAGGGATCAGCGACCAATCGGCATGTTCTCCGTATTCCCCGCCGGCCAGCCCACCGGCCAGAAGACCTGCCTCAGTGCCATTGCCATCTCCCCAGCCATTCTTGATTGACGAGAAGGGGTAGCAAGGTCCGGACCCCTAACCAGAGTCATGGAGCTTCTGGATTGTCCTCACAGCGGGCCACTTCCCTGAGAAGTTTTGGCCGGTCGTAGGGTCAAATCTTGATATACCAGAGGCGCTCACCCCGGGAGTGTTTGAATGTTTCTTCCAGACTCTTCGGTTGACTCACTCCCATCTTTTCCATCAGCTAGCGCATTATCCCGGGAGTCAAGCACAGCTCGGGGATATCAGTGAGCAGTGCCGTCGGGTCGACCTGGCAGCGCTCCCTGCGGTTCGGCACCCCGAGTCGCCGGGCCACCGCAGGGCCCTCTAGAAACAATGCATTCAGTGTTTTAAAGTACTCCTCAAGGTTATCGAGGAATCCAGTCCCCACGCACACATCCGTGGATGGGGGAAGTACACTGCCCTTCTTTATTGTGCGATCCACCGACATACCGATTCACCAGGCGTCCCTGAGGGAATGTCGCCAAAGGCAGTGGAGGTCAACATGGCTGACCTTTCAGATGAGGGAGACGGTGTGGAACTCCTTGATGGGGACTCACCCACTGAGGACAAGCCTCCACTGGACCCATCTGGGAAGATCACTCGACACCAGAGGAGCCTCCTAGGTCTCCCCACTCCCAATGAGGCACTGACAGTAAGCCGAAACATCGACAAGGGTAAATAGTATGTTGGGGCTGTCAAGCCCGCCGAACCATCTACCTCGGTGCAGAAGGCAGAGGAAGACTCCTAGAAGGACATGCTATGCGATCATCTTGCTGAGAAAAAGAGTCTGGTTGATGAGCTCTTGGTCGAACGCATTACAGAGCGGCGTCCTAACTATGGTAATCCCAGGTCAGGACAGCAGGGGAAGGATCACCTAACCCTTTCCCAGATTCCCCCAGGCAACTGCAACCATGTCGTGTTCCCCGATAAAGGATAGGCCGACACCCATGGCAAGAGGGCACGGTACGTCTCGCCGAACCCTCCCGAGCGGCAGAATCACCTGGGGGACCATGCTCGGTTTCCTCCCGCTGCCCCGAGAGTTGCTCCGCCAGCCGCCCCACGAGCTGCTGAGCTTGACTACCAGATTAGAGATCCCGGCAATGCGCTTGTGGTTAGAGATCCCCATCAGGACAGGAATCTGTGTCCGGACGATCTGATGGAAGTACTCATCGCCTTCTTGGAGGCCCTGGAAACTCGGCAGGTGGCAATTCCACCAGACGGCAAGCCATACCCATCATGGGTGGATGATATGCCGGCCCCACCGAGATTTGGAAACCCCAATATCTCCCCCTTTAATGGGACAGGAGATCCTCCACAACACCTGACCCACTTTTACTCGAGGTGTGGGCCTATGTTGGGGACTCTAGCGTAGCAGGAAGCTTCCAAGCTTCGTTGCTTCGTCCAAACGCTGGAAGGACCAGCCTTCGTTAGGTACATCCAGCTCCCTGTCGGATCTGTGGCTAGTTGGGAGGACCTTTTTCGTCAACTCCTCTACCAGTTCAGTTCCACAACCTAGAAGACAAACATTGCAGACCTATTTAGGTGCAAACAGAGGCCCGATGAGCGGGTCACGGACTTCGTCGCCCAGTGGAAGGGGCTCACGTACTCCCTTGACATGCCACTAACTCAAGAGAAATTACTGACGATGTGTGTAGGGAACATCAAGGCAGAGATGGTTCCTTCTCTGATCACTCAGAATTACCCTAGGGGGGGTGTTCCGGGATTTCTCAGACAAGGCTCAATGCCTCGAAGAAGCCCTGCAATAGGCCAGTCAGGCACGCCCGCTGCCTTCTGTAATCCCTGCAAGGAGAGCCACCAGGACTGATCCCGCTACTGTAGCGCAGATAGAGGCTCCCATACAACTATATTTGCTACTAGTAAGTCCAGCTCAGTAGCCCCATAGGGGTCCACCCCCATGGGCACAGCCTCCAGCCCAGCACCGACCGCCTCAAAATCGGCAGGCGCCTCTGCGTAACGCGCCACCGCCACCCAGGCGAGATAATCAGGCCCCGCCTGCTCGGCATGATCCTTCGTCCCCTGGCCTTGGTCATCCTCTAATATCCCCCTTCCCAGATAGAAGGAATCGGACTTACTCGTTTGACGAGGCCTAGGTCCCCAGCTATTTCTGTAGCTCCTTGGAGAAGAGGATCGTGCGGCTTCCTGAGTACCGAATGCCAGAAGAGGCACGTCTCACTGATCACCCTAACTACTGCCCTTATCACCGGATCCTGGGACACACCATCCAGCATTTCTATGTGTTCAAGGACTGGCTCCAAGACCAGATTGACAACAACATAGTCTGGTTGGTCCCAACCCTGACACAGGTGGTAGGTGTCTTCGCGAGATCAGATGGAAGTAGCGGTAACGAGGATGAGTGGCAGTAGGTTTCCGACCATGGGTCTCGGAAGTATAACGACTGGATGGACCACAGGATGGTTGCCCGTGCCCATGGCATCATCTGTACCTGCCTAAGTTAGCCAGAGCCCTCAGAATCCACAAGCACCGCTTTGGCATCGTCGTCCCAGCCTACCTCTTCCCAGAAGAGCAAGCGGCGGCGCAAGAAGAAAGAATGTGCCCTGTCAGTGCCGTCATCTTCTCACACGCTTGGAGATTTTATGACCCCAGAAATGGGGATGCATCCGATACCCCTTCCGGTAGTGGATGACTCCTCGAGTGAAAGCCAGGGGTACGCTTCGGTTAACACCATAGGGTTGGTAAATCCCTTTTTGTCTCCCGACGATGAGGAACGCCAGATGGACTTCTCTAATCTCCCCAGTCGTTGCCAACGTCGGTGGAGCCATGGCTACATGAATCGCTGGGGAACGATAGTCGTCACCTCCAGCCAGGCCGTGCACTCTACTAATACCAGGTAGCTGGCCCGATACAGAGATCAGCGCACGCGGTCCCCTCACCCGGTGTCAAAAGGTCTGCCTCCACCACCGTTTGTGTTGTTGGATCAGGTGGGACCGCCTCGTCTGTGTCACATCCAGCCTTTCCCTGCCGCCCGTCGGCTACAGCCTTCCAGTCCTAGCGCGGAAGCCACCTCCCGGGCTTTGAATAGTGAACAGCGAGACATGCCTAGTACTAGTCAGTCACCAGCCCCACCGGCAGGGCCCGTCATACCTCCAATCGCAGAGCGGACTCCCGTAAGCAAAAGCTTGCGTTTGGCTTGAAAGTATGATGTCTGAAGCACCTAGCCAGTATTCTGGCAAGGATTAATATCCTTTAGGCCCTTCACCTATCGTCGGAAATGTGTGAGGCGCTCGCTGAGGCTCTAAAGAGCCCCCTCCAGCTTGAGACGGAGGTGGTGGCCGTAGAATCCTTCCACACCGAGGCAATTGAGGACGCCGAATGTTAGGGGGCCATCTCGTTTTCCAGTGAAGATGAAGACCCTCCCATACAGGGGTACATTCTCCCATTGTATTTCACCGACCAGTTCAATGGCGTGGAAGTTCACCACTGTCTTGTTGACACGGGTTCCAGGATTAACCTCATCCCAACTCGAATGCTGCGGAAACTAGGGTTGAATGAGGATGATTTAACTCCCTTAGACCTCAGGATCCAGGGGTATGACAGGACCGAGCAAACTCCACTTGGCAAGATTCGTCTGATGACCCAGTTCAGCGGCCTAATTGCCAATACTGAATTCATGGTTGTCTCTCAGGACACTGCCTACAACGCATTGATGGGCAGGTTGTGGCTCCACCTTCACTCGGCGGTCCCATCCTCATATCACTAGTGACTCAAATACTCATTTAAGGGTCGAGTGGGCATGCTCCAAGGAGATTCATCTCCTTTTTCCTCTTGTGAAGCCCGTTATCTGGACGCTGGCTACTACAAGATCAAGGACAAGAAGATCCTGGCAGGTGAGGTCGTGCCTGCCACTGTCGCGAGTGGTCCCTGGGTAGGATTGGACGACGCATATGTCCTCCCAACCCATCAGTTGGAAGCCAGGACCCCCCAACACGGTATAGTGCTTTGTTGTTTCGGGTACCATTGGAAGTAATATTTCCGGGTCCAAGCGACAACGGGAAATCACCTCGTACTCTTACACCATCCAGGCTTAGGTGATCCCCGAGCCTCCTACCCCTGTACGATATCTGGATGTTGGGCTCATGGAAACAACAGTACATCATACGTGTCTATTTTTCCAGGCCAGAATCGACCGGCTCAAGCCAATGTGTCACTACTGCTTTGATGTCATAAATCGTGGCCCCTTGGGCTGAAGGAAAAATGGGATTGGACCAACCGCCTTTGTCGCCATGGTCTCCGTAGTGCATGGGTCCCCTAACGTGGCAACCTCTCTCGCCAAAGCCGGCACCAGCTTCCCCATCAGGGTCTGGCAGCCCCGAAATGGATCCCCACGTGGATGAACATTCCACAAGCGGAGATGAGGGCATGGAAGATGCTCCTCCTGCCTTTGAGGAGGGCGTCTCCACCACGGTCGACAAGTTAGTGCAGGTGAACCTCAGTAGTGAGGCAGACCCGAGACCCACACTGGTCAGCGCCGCTATGCCCCCTAAGGAATAGCAACAATACGTGGACTTCCTCGGATGAAACCATGATGTGTTCACCTAGAGTGATGATGAGATGTCGGGACTAGATCCCCAGGTAGCCATCCACCGCCTTGGCCTTCCAGCAAACCATCACGGGTTCAAGCAGCCTCCCAGAAAGATGCACCCCTCTCACGGTGCCATGGTTGAGGCCGATGTTGATAAGCTCATCATGGACAACTTCATCAAAGAGGTCCAGTACTCTAGGTGGATAGCCAACATTGTGCCAGTCAGGAAGAAGAATGGGCAGATCAGGGACTGTATCGACTTCTGCGTTCTCAATCGCCACCGTCTGAAGGATGACTTTCCCTCCCCGTGACAGAGCTGTTGATCGATGCCACGACCGGGTTCCAAGACCTTTCCATCATGGATGGGTACTCTGTGTACAACCAAATCTGGATGGCCCCCAAGGATGAAGAGTTCACTTCTTTCAAGGCCACACATGGTACTTTATGATACTAGGTTATGCCCTTCGGCCTAAAGAATGTGGGTGCCACCTATCAATGGGCCATGCACCGCATATTCAAGCCAATTCTCAGGATGCTGGTGGAGTGTTTCGTGGGTGATCTGGTGGTTAAATCTTGTCAGTTCCAGGACCATCTCAAAGACCTTGAGAAACTGTTTGGCTTCCTCTGTTCTCGCAACTTGAATGAACCCGTTGAAGTGTACCTTCGGGGTCACCTCCGGAAAGTTTCTTGGCTTCATTGTTAGGTATCGAGGCATCGAGATCGACCCAGAAAAGATCAAGGACATCAGTCAAATGCTTCCCCCGAGTAATATTCGGGAGCTGAGAGGCCTTCAAGGCCACTTAGCCTATATACGTCGTTTCATCGCGAATCTGGCCTACAAGTGTAAGCCCTTTTCTCAGCACATGAAGAAGGGAACCACCTACGAATGGGACGAAGGATGTCAGATCAATTTTGAGGAGATTAAGAAGTCTCTTCTTCACCCTCCGGTATTGATGCCACCCATTTCTGGAAAGCCGCTGGTCCTTTACGTGACCGCCCTGGAGCGATACCTCGGCACACTTATCGGCCGGAAGAACAACGAGGGGACAAAGAATAGTCTCTACTACCTCAGCTGCATGCTCCTCAACGCATAAATTAAATATTCCCCCATTGAGAAGAGCTGCCTGGAGATCGTATTTTCCATGCAGAAATTGCGGCACTACTTGCAGCACCACGAGGTACAACTAGTCTCTCGGGTAGACCCGTTGAAATACAATCTGAACCGACCTATGTTGACCGGACGATTGGCGCGCTGGGCAGTGATCCTATAGCAGTTCGACATCAGGTTTGTACCTTAGAAGGCCGTCAAAGGGCAGGCGTTGGAAGTCTTCTTAGCTGCCCACCCCACCTCTGTGGACCAACCACTGGATCTGGGCTTTTTTGATGAGGCAATCCTCTCAGTCGATCACGCCATCCCATGCTGGAAGATTCACTTTGACGGTGCCTTCCAAATCCCCACCGGTAGAAGGCTCAATTATCCTAAGCTCAACAGAGTGGGCCTGGGTATCCTCTTCATCAACCTAGAGCAATCCGTTCTTCCATATTCATTTCTATTGTCATATGGCTGCACCAACAATGAGGCAGAGTATCATGCCATCATTACTGGCCTCGAGATGGCTCTCGAGATTGACGTACCCCATCTGTATGTAAAGGGGGACTCTGAGCTAGTCATCAAGCAGGTCAATGGTGGCTATGCTGTCAGGAAGCCGGAACTCGTGCCATTGCTGGAGTGCACCCTCCATCTAATGGCTAAGTTCCCCTCCCGGCCAGAGTTCGTTCACATTCCCCGGCCGCAGAACAGTTGAGCAGATGCTTTGGCAAGCCTAGCCGCATCACTTGCGGAGCCTGAACAAGATGACCTAATCGTCCACGTGGCGCACCGTAGAGTCATTTCTCCTGTTATCCCGGAGGGAGATCGTGGCCCGCAAGTGAACCATCTCACCACTGGTGCCCCTATGTCAGGACCCTCGGGGGCTTCAGGCATGGTAATCGGGACAGTTCCTGACCGGAGGACGCCCTTTGTTGAGTATCTCTAGTACGACAATCTTCTGCCGGACCAAGCCGAGTGAGAACGAATCCGACATCGCGCGCCGTAGTTCACCCTTAAGAGTGGTCCCAACCTTGAGCATATCCTTTACATGCACAGATTTGATGGTGTTCTCCTCCGTTGTCTTCAAGGAGTCGAGATCCCACAGGTCTTGCAAGAAGTGCATGCTGGTTCCTGTGGTGCCCACCAGGCCGGTTCGAAGCTGTCCCACTAGATTCGGAGGCTGGGATACATCTGTGCCTCCGTGATCCACGACTACATTGAGTATGCCAAGAAGATTCATGCGTGCCAAGTTCATGCTAACTTTGTGCATCGGCCACCAGATCCACTCCATACTACCAAGTATTCTTGGCCCTTTGTAGTCTGGGGGATGGAAGTCGTGGGGCCTTATCCGCCGGCGACGGCCCGCCAGTGCCGGTTCATCTTAACCGCTACAAATTTCTTCATGAAGTGGGTGGAGGCAATCCCGCTAACGGAAGTCAAGGCATGTTCTATCGCTGACTTCGTGAGCTCCAATATCATTTATCAGTTTAGAGTACCTCACGCTATCCTCATGGAAAATGGAACCAACTTCCGAGTAGCCTAGCTGAAGAAATTGTACGCCATGTACAACTTTCTCTCTAACCACACCTCCCACTATCATGCGCAGGCGAATGGACAGATCGAGGTGTTTAAGAAAACCCTCTATAACATTCTGCAAAAGATGGTTGGTCAGAGCAAGAAAAGTTGGCCGGATATGCTCCCCAACATCCTCTCAGATTATAGGATGATGAATCGTAACTCCACCCAGGTGACTCCGTATTCCCTGGTGTACGGAGCTGACGTCGTCCTACCCATAGAGATCCAGTTTCCCTCATTACGCATGGCGGTCTATAACTAGAATGCACCAGACAGAGTTGCCGAAATCCATCTAGCCGAATTGGAAGCACTGGAGGAAGGTAGGCTTCGCGCTTTACATAACATGGAAAGGCATCAGAACAGGATGGCTCGAGCTTTCAATAAGAAGTTTCGCCTCCGCTCCTTCCTACAAGGTGACATGGAATTGGCTCTCAAAGCGCCAATGATCCCCGGTAGGAAACCACCCAAGATGGAGCCTAAATGGGAGGGGCCTTTTATTGTCCATAAGGTCTATCCCAATGGTGCATATTCCCTAGTGACTATGGATGATGAGCGCATAACTCCTCCCACCAACTCCGGGTTCCTCAATCAGCAATTTTCCTACGCCTACTATAGGTCCAGCATGACCTTAAACTATATGGTCCAACATGACCTTAAACTGTACAGTCCAGCATGACCTTAAACTGCACCTGGTCTAGCACTACCTTAAACTACACTCTACCCTAAATCTGGGCTCCTTGGTCCGAGTTCTAAGACCTAAAACTAAGATCCATATTTCGTTGAGCATGACATTAAACTTCCATTCAAGAACTACATACGACATGACTCTCATCCTAATGAGATACGTAGGAATTCCTGGACATTTCATCTCAGGTCCAGCCCCAAGAGCACCCAGACCTTCCGTCTTTGGGTCCTGCTCGAGGTCCACTAATGCATCGTGCATGGATCGCCTTTGGTACCTTGACCATAGGATCGCATGGCGTGGTATGGGATTATGTCCTAATTCACATCGGGTTTTCAATAGCTGTACCACGCGCGTCCTATTCTCAGGATTAGCCCACCTATGTCGTGTTCCCCATGATATTAAAAGGCTCTATATAGAACTATGTGTGGCTTGATTCCCATCTTTATGGGATACATAGGACCACCTGAAAACTTAAATTTCAGGTCCAGCCCCGTCTATTAAGATATCCCACGATCTCCCGGTTACCACGGTCTTTTGGCCCGCCCTTCCCTCAGGAATCTGCCATCTTTTGGCTGCTCTCAAACTGAGCCCTTCAACCCTTTCGAGTGGTCTACTAATATTCTCAGAGTAATCTAGTCTAGGACATGGAGTGTCAGATTCAACTTAGACAAGTTTTCGTCCACTTGTCAAATTTTGCGTTCCCCTTCATTCAGGTGCCACCATCATTTACACCCGGAGGGACCCCCAAGAACGGCCTGGATACAATGCCTAAGTGCTCTCCTACTGTCACGGTCCAACACCCCCGAGGTTTTTGGGCGAAAAATTAATACAAATCCCATGTTGCGAATACTATCAGCGGTTGATGCCCATTTGTTTGCCCCTAATTCTAGGCTAACGTGATAGGATGCTGTGTTGTGAACATGGTCAGCAGTAATCCTCAGTCGTCACGCTGGATTCCTTGGGCCTTGAATGTTGGTTGCATGATTCACATTCTGTTCCACCCCCACCGTGTCGGGGTGGAATATCGACACTCCTTGTACTAAACCTCAGTACACCCCCACACATCAGACAGACCGAGCTGCGTAACAGTGTCTCTCGGGGCTCCCGCGATCTGAGTGCTAGAGTATGTGCTTGGGTTTCTTCTCTGTAGGTTGCGTGCAGCTTGACCCTTATCCCCATGGGGAACGAGCAGTCGCCCAGACATTGCATTTCGGGCCCAGCATTGCTGGGAGATAGCATCTCCTGCCCCTCCCTGATTGTTGAACCCTCGTAGGCCCCTTTGGCCCGGGGCTCCTCTCTCGGAACCACACACGGTGATTTTATGGGATTACGCCCTCACCCACATCTGGTATGCTGTATCGCATCGCGCATGTTTCTGTCGGTCCAAACCTTATGACCTTAAACTTTTTTGTCGGTCCAAACCTTATGACCTTAAACTATGTTGTCGGTCCAAACCTTATGACCTTAAACTGTGATGTTAGTCCAAACGTCATGACCTTAAACTGTGCTGTTGGTCCAAACCTCATGACCTTAAACTGTGCTCTTGGTCTGAACCATATGACCTTAAACTGTGATGTGGGTCCAAACCATATGACCTTAAACAGTTCTGTTGGTCTATACCATATGACCTTAAACTGTGTTGTTGGTACAAACCATACGACCTTAAACTATGTTGCTAGTCCAGACCATACGACCTTAAACTGTGTTGCTGGTCCAAACCATACGACCATAAACTGTGATGATATCATCCTGGCCGCACGACAAAAAATGGCACCACATTGTAATGACCTCCCCATGCGGGACATCACGCCAGGTATTGGTCGATTTCCATGCCGCTTTTCAACACCCGCTATAGCTTGATTATTGTGGAGACTCCAGGAACTTCTACCCTAGGACAGTCACCCCACAAAAGAAAAACCATTTACCTTCATGAACAAACTAGATATATCAAATGCCGCTTCTTTTGGTGTGAGGGCTAGACCCGCACGAATCCTATGCGCATGCGCCCCATCGCGTCGTGCTGCCTTTCAAGAACTACGTATGGATTGATTCTAATTCTTATGAGATACGTAGGAGCACCTGGGAACTTCCCCACAGGCCCAACCTAACCTTTTTTTGTCCGAATTCTAAGACCTAAAACTATGATCCTTTGTTTGGATTTCCACAACTCGGTCTCTCTTGTGGGATTATACGGTGTGGTGCATGATTATGTCCTCATTCACGTCGGGTTACTCATCGTGCCGTTACTGTCCCCAGATGAGATGTGTCCCCCATCCCACACGATGTTAAACTGTATTTCGTCCCGCATGATGTTAAAATGCCTTTCAAGAAATACATGTTTCTTGATTCTCATCCTACTGAGATACATAGGAATGCCCGAACATTTTGTCTTGGGTCCAGCCCCAGGGATTACCAAACCCCGGCCCCCATTCTTGTTGGACCCCGTCCTGACTTCATGGGAAGTGGTGTAATCGTGACATCCACCTCGAATAAGTTCGGGATGCCCCATAGTAGTAATGGGAAGCGACAGTTCTCTCACCAGAGAGGTCTTTCCTAATAATTGGGATGACCCATTACCAGGTTGGTACGTCCGCCTGATGCGCCTCCACCATGGTGGCGAAATTTCTTGAGTGTTGGACTCTGTTCAAACAAACCATCACTCCACATTCCATGCTTTTCATACCCCTTTATTCGGATCCTCATTCTCTTTCATGTTTGACGGGACCCCCAAACAGTATGGATGACAGACCTACGGTCCGCCTACTGTCCTGGGCCAACGTTCTGGAGGACTGGTCATGTTTGACGGGACCCCCTGGCAGTATTGGTGATAGAATTTGGTTCGCCTTCTACCAAAATATGGATGATAGACCTTTGGTCCACCTATTGTAGCAACATGGATGATAGACGTATAGTCCGCCTGCTACCCTGGGCCAACGTTCCGGGAAACTGACTGGTGATATTTGAGTTAGGCCCTGTGTTGTGAACATGGTTAGTGGTCAGCCCTCATTTATTGTCCCCACTACAGGATAACATGATATAGATGTTGTGTTTCCTCCATAGTTAACAGTTATCCTCCATCGTCGCGCCCCACAATGTTCCGAATTCGGGTAGCGTGATTCACCTTTTCATTCCATCTCCCTATGTTCGGTGGATTTCAATGCCCCCGACATTGCCCAACTCATGTGTCAGAGCACAGTGGGAAGGTGATATATCAATCAGTCAGTGGTCTTCTCCTCAGAAATCCAGGTCCAATTTCTGATGCCTGAGGCTTGGTAAATGCCCCGTAGTTGGATGAGATGATGACCCAAGTATCCTTTGCTTCTCATGTTGGGTACGATCCACAAGAGTTTAGTGATGGTCTGTTAGTCATTTCGGAATTATGGTTGAGCATATTAAACCAAGATAAATGGATTTGGCCATGTATTGGATTGAGATGGTGAGCTGTACAAGCAAGAAGTTCATGAGATGGCCAAAACAAAGCCCTTAGGGATCAGCGTGCTGAAGCGATCTTTCCAGCGCTACTACCCTTTGGATGGTAGCCTCCAAGACCAATTCTCACTCCTTGAAGACTCTCTCCTCATCAGCCTCCATAGAGCGTAGCTCACCAACCCTAGCTTGTGCATGCGCCCGCTCGGTTCAAAGTCCGGTCATCTGGTCACTCGCCTCAATCAGTTGTTCCTACGCGTCAGCCAGCTGGTCCGTTAGTTGCTCCAAAAGATCAGAGCATGTTGCGATGAAGGCCTCCTTATCTGTCATCTTCCCTTCGAGGTGCTAGACCTCCTGCTCCACCCTCATCAACACTCGGACTCTCTCTGATCTTTCCTGACAATGGGCAACGTCGGCGCGCCGGCTGCTCTCGCGTATCTTCTCGGCCATGTAATCATGGACCATTAGATGAAGGCGCTGAGCGTCAGCCCATCTAGTGCACAGGAAGCGTAGCCAGGTCTAGAGGGCTCCCATCCGCCCCAGCCAATCCAACTGGGGCTGTCTGAGATAGCGCTGGATACACATCCACCCTTTGCGCCGTGTCATCCGGCTCTCCTCGGCTACCTCTGAGTCCAAGTCATCTACCTCCTCTGGGTCAGCGGGTCGGTATGTAGGGAAGGCAGCCAGCAGATCGGCAGTATGGTCTACCCCAGGGATGTCTTCGTGAGGAATATGATCCTTGATGTCCGGGTGACCTTCCTCTCTCACCCCAGCAGCGACGGTACCCCCAACAGCTTCCGGCCCCGCCTCAGGAACAGCGCCGCCGACGTCCATTGCCCCCTGCTCACCATTTTCCAGGGTTGACTCAGTGCGGGGAGCGTGTTCTGAATGACGTGGTATGTCCGCCACTAATCCGCTCACGGACGGCCCGGGCTCTACATCCTGATGAGCCTCCAATCTTGAGATCACTGCGCAAGGCGTACACTGATTAGTAGAGATCTTTTGATAACAAGGGCCAGTAGTGAAGCGTGAGGCTTACATGAGTCCAGAGCATCATTCTCCAGTGTTCTAGCCTCTGCGGGAGCCACCATGATGGGATACCATTCTACAATTGTTTGTTCAATGATGGGTGTCAGATCCCCATCATGTCCCACTGGTTCCTCTCCTCCCTCCTCTAGTGGGGACGCCTGTCCAATGCTCAGCTACTCCTGAGTGAGGCATGGAAATGGGTTAGAAGATGAAAAGGATAATGGATGAATATGGAAAATTAATGAAGATAGAGGCAAACCTCGAGTATCTCGGTTATGTCGAGATCAGAGCCGACAATCTCTTCGCTCTCTCGGAGACTCCCTTGGTGGGTCTCCCCTTGCGACCCATCATCTTCGGGTTCTCCTTCTTCTTCGTCTTCTCCTTCGCCTTCGTCTTCTCCGGTCTCCTCCTCCCCCTCCGACTCCTCGTCGTTGTCTCCTTCTCCCAGCGGCATTGCTTCTGGATCATGCTCTTGGCTGAGCATCACTTTCACTGAGAAAGGTGGCTCCGCACGCCGACCCCTTTGGCATGCGTATGCATCCATGGCCATCAAATAAGCATGCCACCGATGGAAGTTCACCTGGTCATTAATTCAAATTAGCCCGACCTCTGGCAGCTGGATCCCGTTTTGCATGAACTTCTGCCAGATGACTTCAACGCTCAGCGATTGCCGCAGGGTCATCCAGGCCGACCACATTGCCGGGAAAATCGCATATTGGGAAGGTTCGAGCATGTATCTTATCTGCTTCCTAGGTAGTTCCCTAGCCACCTCATGTGACCCCCCTACGGGTAACGAGGTCACGGGGGTGCTGCGTGATGTTCCTGCTGCTGAAGACCCAGCCTGCGCAGCCCTCGCTGCCTGATGCACCCCTGGTTCCCCTCTTCCAGCAGCCCCTTGACTTCTCCCCCGTCGCCCGGTTTTTGTGTGAGTAACCTTGAGTTGCCAGACTTGCTTGCGTAAAATCCCCTCAGGGTACACGATGGTCTAGTATTCGGCATACTCGGTTGCTAAGCCAGCATCAACCTTGGTGGGAGGAAGAGTAATGATTTCTCCAGAGCTGAAGGTGGTAAACATCAACAACATCTGGCACAAGACGCATGGATTCTTCCCCTGCTAGACAGCTGTGAATACTTTCTTTGGCATTCGTTGAAGGCACCCAAACTGCCTGGAAAATCGGGATGGCACGTAAGGCTCGTAGATCACCTTCTCGTCAATCCGAGCCATGATCACCCCTCCCCAAATTCTCTGGAAATATTCCTGCTATTCCAGAGAGCCTCTCCAATTGTCCACCATCTGAACAACTGGAGTGGGGAACGGGCTAAAGTTGAAGTTGGCATGGTTGCCAATGCGGATCCTCACACCCTCCTCATTGAGTGTCATCGGCGCCACCCCTGCGATGTTCAGCAAGGACGGTCGTAGGCGGTTGCCCAGAGGACAGATGGCATTTGGGAAAGTGTACCCGCCAAGATGAGCCACCACCCAGCCGTGGAAGATCTGGAAGGGGCCACATACTCTCCGAGGCGACCCCCTCATGAGATGAACCCTAGGATGGCATAAATCTTAGCCAGTACGAGGACACCCAAGTTGAACGTTTATTGGCGGCCATGGTGCCCGCCATCACCAGTGTTGCTGGATGGACGCCCATCCTCGCGTCCCGCACCGGTAGGAGCCACCCACTCAGGAAGGCTGCAAGGAACCCGGCATACCGTACATTCGGGTCCCAGGCCTCGATGATGTGGTAGCCCCTTGATTGGTATTTCCCCACCTCCAGGGTTCTCCAGTATGACCCATCCCTGGTCCTCTAAGTCGCAGTTGGGCACCGTCTACCTCGGTCCAAAATCTTGACGGTCAAATCCTTCTCAAGGAATAGGCTGAACCATCCCTTGTAGGCAATGTCCTTCAAGAAGTCCTTGACCCCCAACCTCTCTTTGGCCAGCTCCAGTAGGTGCCATATCAGCATAGGCTTCTGTTACCTGTCTTCCCAGGCGTTCTTTGGTGGAACGAACTCGTCGTATTGGTAGCCCTCCAGTGGGATACCCCTGATGCAGTGAACGTCCTAGAGGCTGATGTTGACTTCCCCATGATGAAGGTGGAATGTATTGGTGTTAGGAGACCACCGGGTGAAGAGCTCCGACCTGAGCTCAGGTTGATGGTGGAAGTGGAACTGCGACGTCCATACCGCCTCGAACATGCCAATATACCGCAGTTCATCCCCGAACTGGTTGCAGGTATGGCGAACCCAGAACGCCTAGGCCCATTCGCTGGTGAAGTTTCCCCCGGACCACAGGTCCCAATCCTTCTTCCGGCCCTTCGCGTCATACGTGACGCTCTGACAGAGGATTATCGCATAGAGGGCTAGAGAATTCTCTGTGACAGGCTCATCCCAAGTAATGGTCCTGGTCCTCAGGTTCAGAACATATACGTCCATATGTCTAGTTTTCCTGGTAGGACGGTCGTTGTTGGTGATGTTGTAGCGAGGAAACTCGTCCTCTTGGGTCACCCATGACCGCGGTGTTTCCACCTCGAAGTCCGGAAGGGGAACCTCCTCTAGGATGCCAAAGTTACAGAGCGAGAGGGTGTCAGATAGGGGATACATCTTCTGGGTCGGAGTCAGCAGATTGAACAAGGTCAGGTTGTTGGAGACAATCACCTTGGCGCCATAAACCTCCTCGTTCACCGCCATTTTTGTTCTGCGAACGGCAGCTTCCCCCTCATCAATTCGGTTTGTGGCCATCTCGAATATTTTGGGAGTTTCGTGAAATCTGGATGTAGTGCATGGAATCAGAGAGTGATTTGCGAAAGAGGATTCTGCGCGAGTCTGTCAGTTTTGCGTGCTCCGTGGGAATTATAAGCACAAAGTGCCTAGGAGACCCAGCACTTCGGCGTTTCAGTGTTTCCCTCGGAATCCGATCATTGCGACCTCTTGCCGATCCAGTTTTGAGGGGGTGCATTTGTAGATGCCAAAAAAGTCCATAAGTCCTGGTGGGAGTTTCAAAATGAAGAAGCGAAGTCATACTCGGAATCAGAGGCCCGATCCAGAGGGCCGGGAAGTGGTTCACGAAATAAAGGAGGATCCGCGTGAAATATTGTTGTTCGCGCGAAGCATCCCCGGGATTCGCGTAATAGATCCATTGGTGCGCGCAAATTTGTGCGCCCTGGTTCTACGCGGTGAGGCTTTGCGTGCTGACTGTTTCCGCCACGGAAGATTTTGCGCGTCGCTTGGATTCTGCGCCGGCCGATGCCTATAAATAGGCGGAGACCCAGAATGGTTTGGGGGTTGAAGAATTCAGAATGGCTCCCAGGCGCGTAATTGCGCGCGCAATACGGTCTTGAGTTATGGTTCTTTTCCACACCAAGTCGCCCCAGGATCCACCTTTGCGTGAGATCCCACTGGCTTAGACTAAACTCCAACCCCTTCGGGGTGCGCCCCTCGTGCGTAATTCCTTCTTGTGCACGCATGTCGGCCAAGTTGCACGCAATTCCTTCCTTTGCATGCACACCCCTTCCATTGTGCGCAATTCCCTATTTTGCGTGCAATCCCTTCTTTTGCGCGCCGACCCGGCCATTTTCGGATGCATCCCTGAATTGCGCACTGACCTGGTGTTTTCTGAGCAGCAGCCTCAATTGCGCAGAACCAATCCTGTGTGTCTCTCCTATTACGCGCATCAGTGTATAGGCTCGCACCCGCTGGCCCATACCGTGGGGGCTGCGCCCCCGCACCCCCGCTCGCGGTCAGTGCCGGGCTGCAGTCCCGGCCCTCAGGGCTGGTCCCTTCGCTACCATCACAGACCCCAATGAAAAATTGAGAGTCACACCATGAACTTCTCAGGCTGGGATGTCGGGATTTCCCATTGGCCGTTATGCCCACCCACCTTCCACCTAGGGAATACCATGATTTGATGTACTCATCTACACACTGCGAAACACCTTGAGTTGACATATTCCTCTTGGTTAGTTTCCTATGTCGTGAGTTGAGATTCTCATCATCAATTCCCCTGAAAAGAATGCCCTATCATTCAATAATAGGATGCCTCTTGTTCCAAATAAGAGATTCCTTCTACCCAAGCATGAGATTCCGTAGTCCTATCTACATGACTATAAACTGTAGTAAACCCTGTGCTCCATACATAGGATGCCTCTTGTTCCAAATAAGTTATGCCTTGTGTGCAAAGCATAAGATGCCTAATGTCATGATTACAGTGGCGTAGTTTCAAGAGTGTTGGAATCTGTTCAAACATTCCATCACTCCACCCCACGCTTTGCGTGTCCTTCATTCGGATCTGCATCCACTTACAAGTCTGGAGGGACCCCCTAATGGTACGGATGCTTGACCTGTGGTCCGCCTACTATAACAGTATGGATGATAGACCTTTGGTCCACCTTTTGTCACAGTATGGATGATTGACCTATGGTCCGCCTGCTGTCCTGGTCCAATGCCCCGAAAGGCTTTGAGTGACACTTTGAGTCAGGTCCTATGTTTCGAACACGGTCAGTAGTCGACCCCTTATTTGTTGGTCCCCATTCTAGGCTAACACTATAGGATGATGTGTTGCAAACATGGTCAGAAGTTATCCTCTATCACCATGCCGCTCTCATTGCATTCTAAATGCCGTTCATGTGATTCACACTATTCATATCCCTTTGTTCGGGCTAATTCCAACGCCCTTGGCATTATCCCGGTTTTGCACTATCACATAGTTGCATACCTCAAGGTCCCTTAGGCGGTGTTTCCTGTTTCATTTCTTTGCCTTATGCTTCTTCGCATAGGCACACTAATGGCTATTACTTCTTCGCATAGCCACGCTAACCTGGACCCCCCAGTGGTTCGCCCAACGGCCCCCCTTCACCACGGCCTTGCCGATGCCTTCCCTCCCACAAGGGGTAGAGGGCATTGGGCTTGTAAGCCCTAGGGGTGTGGAGAAAACCCACCTCGTCCAAGCTACATGACGTTAAACTGCTAAGCACCTCGTCCTTTACACGTGACATTAAACTGTGGTCCGACCTTGTGCTTCGCAAGCAGGGTCCCCCCAGCTCGGACATTTTTTACGCCTCTCATCTCCATGGGAATTGACTCTTCCTCGCATGGAATGAGATCCTCCTTGTCGGAGTGGTGTTTTTCCACGGGGGAAGGGCTTCCTCAGAGCATAAGCCCCTAGCCTCTCTTGCAGAAGATTACACCCATGCATCTCTGTACATCCCCCCTGCCAAGGCCAGTGGAGTCCCTTTCCCACTATGCTTTGTCGCACCACAGGCCTCCACCCTGGAGTAAGCCCAGACACCCAGGGCCACTAACCATGTGTAATCCCCTGTTTCCTCTTCGGGACGCTAACCACGCATAAGCCCATGTTTCCTCTTTGGGCCGCTCAACGCGTAAGCCCCATTCCGCTTCTCACGGACGCACCCTTCGCGACGTGATTGTCTGGTACCTGCTGCCTCTTGTTTCCCACACTGAGCATGACTCACATGGGCTTAGAGTTCGCATCGACCATGAAATCCTCTTATGGGACGCCTCAGAGCATAAGCCCCATGCCAGCGAACTACGTGGACTTTTATCCATGATAACGCATGGTACGTAGGAAGCTTCCACGAGGTTCAAGCCCACCACCCGGTCATTCCGACCTCTCCACATCGGTTCCCCAACCACCATGGGCCATCTCAGAGCGTAAGCCCCATATCCAACATGGGTCGCCTCAGAGCATAAGCCCCATATCCTCCTGGGCCGGCTCAGAGCATAATCCCTATATCCCTTGTCCCGCATGACGTTAAACTATATGCCCTCGTCCCGCATGATGTTAAACTGTATCTCGTCCTGCGTGAAGTTAAACTGTATGCCCTCGTTCCGTACGATGTTAAACTGTATCTCGTCCCGCATGACGTTAAACTGTATGCCCTCATACCGCATGACGTTAAACTGTATCTCGTCCCGCATGACGCTAAACTGTATTCCCTCATCCTGCATGACGTTAAACTGTATTCCCCCTCTTTGGTCGTCTCAGAGCATAAGCCCCATGCCTCACTCTGTCACCAATCCTGATCCTTACCCAGGCCGCCACATCCCGGTGAGATCATGCCACTCCACCCCACTCCATAGTATCCGAGAAGCCGCCCACGTGTTGGCCCCAACATCAGTGTCCCCCCTAGGGGGTCCATCAATCTGATCCACTCTCAGCGTTCCGATCAGTCCTATCCATCTTCACAAGACGTTAAACTCGCGACATACCCCGTGTTAAACATGGGATGCTAAGGAAAACCTCAGATGATACATATTCCCCGCGTTCGATGTGGGTTGCCTCGGGCTTCCGCGCCCTCGAGAAGCCCTGTGATAAGGGACAGAAGACAGACATGCTGATCCCCAATGTCAAGACATCCCAACGACAACCCAACATGACCTTTCTCCTCACTGAAGGTTGCTGCCCTGACGAGACCCCTTGGAGTGTCTCGACAGAAGCAGCGTAATTAACTGGCGTCCATGCAGATACGACACCAAGAGTGAGCTTCACGAACACATCTTAAATCTAT
Source organism: Viscum album (assembly GCA_963277665.1). NCBI lineage: Eukaryota > Viridiplantae > Streptophyta > Magnoliopsida > Santalales > Viscaceae > Viscum > Viscum album. The sequence continues at coordinate 886,597,737 of OY728125.1, forward strand.
GAGGGAGACCCAGATTAGGTGACGAGCTCCGAGGAGGAATCCACGGAAGGATGAACCAACATCCCATCATCCCAGTTTCGATCAAGGAGCAGACATCCCTAAATAAGGAATGGATGTCGCCCGCCTTTGGAAAGCGGGAATGCGGGGCTGCAAGCCGCACGTCCTCCCATGCGTGACGGACGCGCGTGCGTGCCCCGACGTAAAAGTTTCAGAAACAGTAAGCTATCTCAAAAGAATTAACATTCTTACTATAACAAATTGAAGAACATATAATTATAACAACTATAACAACAACAACCAGATTCATTTACATGCCTCCTTTTTTTTAGCCAATTAATAATCAATTAATTCCAGATTTACTTTCTTTATCAATTTCCATATAGAACAAACATCTATGCAAAGAAATCATATATATCACACCATCTATAAAAACATGAGGCAATAACATACGAGTGATAACAATTTCTTTATCCGGTTCAAATATTTAATTAGGTCAATTTCATTGTCATCCAAAGGGATAAATCTTGATAACTCTACGATTGCACATAAACAATTAGAGAAGCAATGAATCCCCTACCTTAAAGAGTTCTTGATGTTCTTTATCCAAATAATGGGTCACAATCGTCCTCTCGAAACAACTGCATTCACCCAAGGATTCCACAGTACGATAACACCAACCAAACCCCAATAAAAACCCATTAGAATCATGGATATTACATGGTATAATATGGAAGAGAGAACAAGAAGAGATAATCGATGAAGGAACGATGATAAAACATACCTTATATCGAAGAATGATCGATACAGCTTGGTTGCATCAAAATACAGCAGAACCAATCAGAGGAGTACAGTTTGATTGTGAAACTCATTTGGGAGGGATTGAAAGGTTCTAGCATCTCATAGCTGAGAAAAAAGAAGAAGAACAAGGGATAATGATATCCCGTTCTGTTTTAAAGATTTAATGAGGTGACAGTATAAGATCTGATTAATTCTCCATTAAAAATGGATCACATTAACCCATGCAGTTTGACCAAGTAAAAACATTCCATTCTTTGGAATAATTAATATAGGATTTATGGCCTTTGAAACTTCTTTAAGAGCCCTTAAAATAAGGCTTTAAATATATTATATTTCAAAGGAAACGTCAAAAGGGGAAAACTGTAGGAATATGGAAACACTGTTCACCTACCATTACTTGACACCAAACTGATCTATGAAACTGATCTGTGAAAATGATTTGTGAAACCGATCTGTGAAAAAGATCTGTGAAACCGATGTATGAGACCGATCTATTACTGTTCATAAAACTGGAAACACTGTTCACCGAATTGAAAAATTGGCAGTGTTGGGGATAAGTCACCTTGACCTCTCGGAACACCTCCCACACCACATTGTCACAAAGTAATGGACATGAGTGGTCTGGGCCATTACATCAGATACCTCTCAAAACATTCTCATCCTCGAGAATCTAAAACCAACCCATAAGAAAAGAGGGGTCCAAACAACCACCCCATAAGATACCTCTCAGGGAAAATCCACCCTGAGTTGTTTTAAAGATTGATCAAAACTAGTAAATCCAAGAGCAGAGGAAAAAACAATCCATATCCAAACAATTTAAGCCTAACATCACATCAGAGGGACAGAAAGGAAAGGATCAAAGAAAACTCATCACAAAAACATAAAACAGCTCTGGGTACAGAACACGCATCTGTGACTCACGTTCCCAGGTACTCTCCTCCTTGCCACCATGTCGCCACAAGACACAAACCAAGGGAATAGAATTCCCACACAACACCTTCTCCTTGTGGTATTGGATCTCCAAAGGTCTCTCCTCAAAGGTTGCATCATCATCAACATCGATCTCTCCCCAATCGATGATGTGAGAGTCATCATGAAGATAATGACAGAGCTGTGATAATGGAAAACATCATGTATCCGACTCATCTATGGTGGAAGTGCTACTCGATACACCACAGATCTAACACGATCTAACACCTCAAAAGGACCAATAAAACGGGGGGGGGGAGCTTAATTTCATGACCAAACCTTCGCTACCCATGACAGGGAGTCACCATCTGAAACACAATATTGCCAACATTAAACTACAAGGGTCTCCTCCTTTGATCAGAATATGATTTCTGACGATCTTGCGTTGTCTTCATCCTCTCATGAATCTCCTGAACCATCTCTATTGTATTCTACACTAGTTTCAGTCCAAGAATTACTGACTCTCCTACCCCAGTCCACCACAATGGAGAACGACAAGGACAGCTATACAAGGCTTCAAACGGCGCCATACCGATGGTGGAGTGAAAACTATTATTTTAAGAAAATTACACCATGGGTTTGTGCCTCATCCATGAACCTCCAAAAATCAAGATGATAAGATCATAACATGTATTCATGTGTTTGGATGGTTCACTCAGTTTGACCATCCGTTTGAGGATAAAAAGTAGGGCTAAGGCATAGTTGAGAACCAAAATCATGTGGATACCTCTCCACACCCTGGAGGTAAAACGATGATCTCGATCAGAAATGATCGTACTAGGGACTCCATGAAGTCTCACCACCTCCTCTAGATTCTGCCTCGACAAAACATTCACTGAGCTCGACTCCTTGAGCGCTATGAAGTGGGATGATTTTGTTAAATGATCCACTACCACCCAAATAGCATCATGTACTCCCAAAACTTGAGGTAAACCTATAATAAAGTCCATTGAGATGTCCTACCACCAGGAACACAGTGTCCGACCTTCACCTTCTGGAAGACTAAACATCGAGACACAAACTTCACAACCGCACGCTTCAGACCATGCCACAAAAACTGACTTCTCAAGGATCGATATATCTTTGTCACACTAATATGTACTGCTAAGGGAAAACTATGGAACTCTCGGAGAACCATCTCGCGCATCGCTAAGGGAACAAAAAGTCTGCCATGATACAACAGTCGGTTTTGTTCAACCTCTGACCAACCATCAGGGGCCTCACCACAAACAACTATGTCTCTCCAAACTTCCACCTTTGGATCACCCAACTAGGAATATTCCACATTCTTCATCATGGATGACTGCACCGTCATCTGGAAAATACAACCTCTACCTCCAACCTCTTCCATATCAAGATGTAAAGCTAACAGTTCCTCTATTACTCCCCAGGAATCACTGGATTCACGCACAACATCACTACGTGAGTTTCGACTCAGCGCATCAGCTACAACATTCCCTTTTCCAAGTGTATACGATATTTCAAAGTTGTATTCTTGTAAGAACTCCATCCATCGATGCTGTCATAAGTTCCAGTCACATTGGGATAAAACACACCTCAAAATCTTATTATCGATGAAAACCACAAAGCGCTCATCAATGAGGTAATGTATCCACAAATTTAGAGAAAACACTACGGATTCAAACTCAAGGTCATGGGTGGAATAGTTGCGTTAATGGGGACACAACTGTCGAGAACCATAAGAAACAACTGGCCTCTACTACATTAGAACACAACCTAGCCCCATATGTGAAGAATCACAAAAAACATCAAACTGGACTACCTCCGCTGAAAGACAAAGGACTGGAGAACTTAATAACTTCTACTATAGATACTAGAAAGATTTCGAACACTGATTAGTCCATATGAATGCTTGATCCTTCCTGGTCAAAGCTTTCAGAGGAGTCGCAACTCGAGAGAAATTGGCTATAAACCTCCTGTAGTAGCCTGCAAGACAAAGGAAACTTCACACCTATGACATTGTCTTGGGGGCTGCCCAAGACACCACTGCTTCTATCTTAGATGGATACACAACTACACTTTGTTGGGACACAACATGCCCCATGAAACGGACTTCTGATAGCATCCTGCCTTTTTATAACATAAACATTCATTACATAACACAAAACTGAGGATCTTTAAGGTTTAGTGTCTTGGAATCCAGGAACATAATACATGAAAACAACATAATTTTTTTTTTCTTAAACACTTGAAAGGATTCTACTTTTGTTCATCCTAAGTTAATTACTGCATCTCATTACCTGGGAACATACATCAAAAGAAAGGGTGAGCAGAAGGCCCAGTAAGGGAACAAAAGAAACATTTAACATGTGAACTTGAGATACATCAACTATGTCATGAAAAAGAACATTAAGGCATGTGAAAGAAATCATGTGGCATATCATAATAAAAATAACAATTTTCACAACTTGAAGATGTGGCTACATAATTTAACATAGAGAATCATGAACATATCACCAAGGTCCATCCCAAAGGTGTCATTTGAAAATTACCAAGGTTATTCACTAAGGTATCATGAAAATTTTAATATCTAGTGGTTACATCATTACCCAATGCATTGGAGCGCTATCAGGGAGCACCCTTAAATTTGTCTTTATCATAATGTGAGACACATATATCATCATCAAACATTTCATAAATAACCCATATAGGATAAAATAAAAGGGTTTCATTTCATAATCATAACGTTTTAAAAACTCCTTTAAAGACATGATCTTAATGTCACTTTAAACCCACAGAAAGGGAAAGGGGGTCTCATGTATGTAAATCCCAGAATTTAAAATAGAAAATTTTGATATATATGTGAATACCCTTTTGGAAATAAGAGCTTTGAACATTAACTTTATAACATAAAATAATTTTGAGAAAAGAGAGAGGCATTTTGAGACAAAGATTCTGCAGTATAACGGCTATGTTTCGGGGTTTTAGACAACATTGAAAAGAGATGGGACATGGTTCAAAAATTAATAAATGAACTATAAAACAGTATAGGGACAGAATAATAAGGATATATTAACATGGTAATGAAATTTGAAGGACATGCCATTTGAAATGAAAAACATGGAATGGAGAAAAAAATTAGATTTCTCTTATGAAAGTTCGGCAGCCTAACGACGTTACTTAAACATCAACAAAAATGATTTGAAAAGATCAAATAGGGTCTCTCATAATGTGAACATAAGATTTCAGTATGATATATATAGAGATAATTCCCCAAAAAAATTAAAAAGTTACTTGAAAGTCTTTACATGAAAGTAGAACTTTTAAAAGAATGAGAAGGGTGAAATAATCCCCTTAAAAATTTGGCAGCCTAACGGCGCAACTTAAAACATAAAAATACTGAATTGAAGAGATCAAATGGGGCCTCCCATCATATGAACATAAAAGATAAGTATGATAGATATGGATATAACACCCCAAAATAATAAAAAGGAACTTTCAAGACTTGACATGGAATTAGAACTTTGAAAAAGAAGAAAGGTGAAAGAACCACTTAAAAATTCGGCAGCCTAACGACACCACTTAAAACATCAAAAAATTGAATTGAAGAGATAAAATGGGGTATCTCATCATATGATCATAAAAGATCATTATGATAGATATAGAGATCATACCCCAACATAATAAAAAGGAACATGAGAGACTTGACATGAAAATAGATCTTGAAAACGAGAAGGGTGAAAGAATCCGTTACAAAAATTTCGGTAGCCTAATGGCGCCACTTAAACTTTCATAAAACGAAATGATGAGAGTAAGAGGGGGTCTCTCATCATATGAAAATGAAAAGGTAAGTAAGATTAATATAAAAGAACATCCTTCAACATAAGATAATGGAGCATAAAATAAATGACATAAAAGAGATTACTTGAAAAGAAAGAGAGAGGTCGGATCCCTTACCTTAAAATGTAACTCTTAAAACTCAAAGGTTAGGACCTTGAGGTTTTGGGGGCACCTTTGGAGGACTCCTTGGGAGATAAGGAGACCAGAAAATCGTTGGGAATTATTTTTGAGTCCAAAGGATGAGAGAATGACTTGGTATTTATAGGGAAAGTGAGGGGACAAGGCATTAATGGCCAAGAGACACCTCATAAGTGGGTTTCTCAAAACCATGTGCTCTCCCAAGATATTTCCAATGAAGTTAGGAGACATGGGGCCCCCAATACAATAATTCATCACCCTTGGTCGGCCAACCCATAAAATATCTCATGACATCATCATGACACAGTTATGATGTCATTAAACATACCGAAACCCTAAAACTGTATTTTTACTATTCACTGAAAATTCAACTTTCTCAGAAAAAATCCCAAAATTTTACCTTAACCAAATTTCAATGATCTGATTACTAAAATGAACTCCATTTTATAAAAATAATTTTCTAAATATTTTTAATTTAATTTTTAAATAAATACACTATTCACCGAAAATTCATTTTTTCAGAAAAGTCACCAAAAATTACCATAACATAATATCGACGCTCTGAGTTCAAAAATGATATCCATTTTATAAAAATAATTTTCTAAATATTTTTAATTACATTTTTAAATAAAAAACACTATTCACCCGAAAAAACTAATACTTGAATAACAGTATATGAAACCGTTATTTAACCATTTTATTGAATCACATTACTTAATCAAGGTGCCTAGATTATATTAATACTTAATTTAAGTGAGATTACTAATCCATTTGGTCACATTACTAATCCTAAGCATAAAATCACTATTCATAATTTACTACTTATCAAAAATTATGTTCATCTTGTTAGACTATAAATTTCATACTGAACATAATTGTAGAAGAACAGTTTTTGAAAATCATTACACATTTTTAATTATTTAAGGTTTACATAAACATTTTTAAAATATAATTTTTCTAAAATTCATCAAAAATATGCATACTATATTTATCTAGTCATTTGAAAATTCATAAACTTCATCAGAAGAAGAAATTGAAATTTTTATTTAAAATAAAGGATTAAACAAGGCAGTTATGGTATCCTTACATTTCCCCTTATCACACCAGCATAGGAACTAAGTGTAAGGTGTGCTAAGGTGAGTGAATCTGAGGGAGGCTCGACCAACATCGCACGAGTAGTAATTTCTATCAGTTTGAACTTCTCGTGAAGGTGATTCCGTTTTAACTTCACACGATGAAGTTCGGCTTGGGTTTGGTCAAGAGCAAATCCCAGTGGTGCTAACTCCTTCCCAAGTTCTGTTAGATGGGCTTCGATTGGTCCAAGACTACTGGGTGAGGCCATTGAATCTTCTTTCTATATTAATTAACCAATATTACTTTTATTTAGAGAAAATAATCAAAACGTTTAGTTTCCAGCGGTCATATTGACCAATGGTCATATAACAGTCAAGAACCCAATGGTATAATTTTAATTATACTCATGATATCAAATGAAACATTTTTGTTGAGTATAAAAAAAATAAGACACAAAATTAGGAAAAAAGATTTATTCAAACTTTCGGGTTGTTACAATCTCCCCCCCTTAAGAAATTGCGTCCTCCCAATTTTTAAAATTGGGTTTTGAAATTTTATTGAAAGTCCCACATCGGAAAAGGAGTCAGTAAAACTATTAATTTAAAAGAAAGAAAGGGAAGTACAAAGGTAACCTGAGTTAACCCACACTAGGATTTGATGTAGGAAAACATGGACATGGAGGACAAAACAAAGGGTCAAGTTCTGAGGGAGAGTGATAGAGAACACGATTAGGAGAAAGTTAACCATAAGAAAATCCCAAACATATGATGTGTGTAAACGGTCTATGATTACCTAGTAGGAAACGTAAACCAAAAACGTTTTTGTTTTATGTATCATTTAATAATTTTGAGGAATTCATTTACTACATAGAACAAAAATATTAGGAAATATTCCTACATTCATGTAGAGTTTCATCCTTTAATAAGTTTCTACAAAAACTAGTCTTTTCTCCAAAAGATGAGCATTCAAAACTACTTGGTCTCATCAAAACACAAGAATAATCTCTTAGAGAATCACATATTCCACAAAATAAAAACTATCTATCTTCAAACATTTATCCCAAAAACAGAAAGGGTAAGATAAAACAACTCTTCAAAAAGAAAGATTCCCATAGGAAGGGAAACTACTTTTAAATCTTCAAAGTTCCACGGTACTACCCAGAGTTCATCATAGACCATTCCATAAGTAACCGTACTTAACATTCCTCAAAATATCCCAAACTAAGATTGAAACCCAAATATAAGAAGGACTTGATAACATAGTCTTCCAAGATAGACATTATCGTTCTTCTCCAAAAAACATCAACCACTCCTAACATCTTATAACCAAAGTAACTAACCTAAACATATTTTCCCAAGATAGGTCAATCATTTCCATAAGTAACCTATAATACCATAAGTTCACCTTAAATTCGTCGATTCTTCAAAATACAATTCAACCATTACTCCTCAAATAAAATACCGTAGTAATCTATTTACCTCGATCAAATAGGGTTCCCAAAATAGTGAACGTCTTCCAAAATAATAATCATTTTTTTAATCCCCCAATCATCTCTGTCATATTAATATGGAAATCGTCAAATTTTCTATCACATTGGTTGTTGGGACATGTTCTTCTATTTCCCACCATTAACTAAGAAGATAAAGTATAACTAGGGGCTTAAATACTTAGCCAATATTCCTGAAAAGGAACTTAAATCATATAAGGATAACTTGTAGAAGAAAAGTATACCCTAACTTGTGATCCCCTAGGTTTCAAACTAGGTTATACATGATCATATATCCTTATTTGAATATTTATTTTATTTTATCTTTGTTCCTTTAATAATGGTTCATACTAAGCTTATGAATTTACCAAAGCATATCCCCCCAGGAGTGTTGTAACTAAGAGTGCATCAAGGCCCGTTGTCGTGTACCAGTTCCCGTTCGAGTCTATCTCAAAGCAGTGTTTTCGGGTTTTACCCCTATGTACATCTATGCCAAATCCACCTCTACCTGCTCGTATCCAGACAGGGATGTATTTTCTTGGCAACCCCTTACTCAATACTCACCAAAATACCAGGAAGATTTCCTATATAGAAACATTTCTATATGGTTCTTCCTAAAGTTTTCATATCCTAATTTCCACAAATAACTAAATCGTCCTTCGATACCAACTATAGAATCCCGCCTTTTTATAACATAAACTTTCATTACATTACACAAAACTGAGGATCTTTAAGGTTTAGTGTCTTGGAAACCAGGAACATAATACATGAAAACAACATAAATCATTCTTCTTAAACACCTGAAAGGGTTCTCCTTAAGTTCATCCTGGGTTCATTACTGTATCTCATAACCTGGGAACATACATCAAAAGAAAGGGTGAGCAGAAGGCCCGGTAAGGGAACAAGAGAAACATTTAACATGTGAACTTGAGATACATCAACTATGTCATGAAAAAGAACTTTAAGGCATGAGAAAGAAATCATGTGGAATATCATAATAAAAATAACAATTTTCATAACATGAAGGTGTGGATACATAATTTGACATAGAAAATCATGAACATATCACCAAGGTCCATCCCCAAGGTGTCATTGGAAAATTACCAAGGTTATTCACCAAGGTATCGTGAAAATTGTAATCTCTAGTGGTTACATCATTACCCAATGCATTGGAGCACTATCAGGGTGCACCCTTAAATTTGTATTTATCATCATGTGAGCCACATATATCATCATAAAAAATTTCATAAATAACCCATATATCATAAAATAAATGGGTTTCATTTCATAATCGTAACGTTTTAAAAACAGCTTTAAAGACATGATCTTAATGTCACTTTAAACCCATGGAAAGGGAAAGCGGGTTTCATGTATGTAAATCACAGAATTTAAAATAAAACATTTTGATATATATGTTGATAACCTTTTATAAATAAGAGCTTTGAGTATTCACTTTATAACATAAAATAATTTTGAGAAAAGAGAGAGGCATTTTGAGACGAACATTCTGCAGCATAACGGCTATGTTTCGGGGTTTTAGAAAACATTGAAAAGAGAGGGGACATGGGTCAAAAATTCATAAATGACACATAATAAAGTAGAGGGACAAAATAATAAGGATATATGAACATGGTAATGAAATTTGAAGGACATTACATTTGAAATTAAAAACATGAAGGAAGACAAAAATTAGATTTCTCTTATGAAAGTTCGGCAGCCTAACAGCGTTACTTAAACTTCAACAAAAATGATTTGAAAAGATCAAATAGGTTCTCTCATCATGTGAAAATAAGAGTTAATTATGATATATATAGATATCATCCCCCAAAATAATTAAAAAGGAACTTGAAAGACTTGAAATGAAAGTAGAACTTTGAAAAGAATGAGAAGGGTGAAAGAATCCCCTTAAAAATTCGGCAGCCTAACGGCGCCACTTAAAACATCAAAATACTGAATTGAAGAGATAAAATGGTGTCTCTCATCATATAATAATAAAATATAAGTATTATAGATATATAGATCATACCCCAACATAATAAAAAGGAACTTTCAAGACTAGACATGGAATTAGAACTTTGAAAAAGGAGAAAGGTGAAAGAACCACTTAAAAATTCCACAGGCTAATGGCGCCACTTAAAACATCAAAATACTGAATTGAAGAGATAAAATGGGGTATCTCATCATATTATCATAAAATATCAGTATAATAGATATAGAGATCATACCCAAACATAATAAAATGGAACATTAAATACTTGACATGAAAATAGATCTTGAAAATGAGAAGGGTGAAAGAATCCGTTACAAAACTTTCGGCAGCCGAACGACGCCACTTAAACATTCATAAAATGAAATTATGAGAGTAATAGGGGGTCTCTCATCATATTAACATGAAAAGGGAAGTAAGATGAATATAAAATAACATCCTTAAACATAAGATCATGGAGCATAAAAGAAATGACATAAAAGAGATTACTTGAAAAGAAAGAGAGAGGTTTGATCCCTTACCTTAAAACGTAACTCTTAAAACTCAAAGGTTTGGACCTTGAGGGCTTGGTGGCACCTTGTGAGGACTACTTGGGAGGTGAGGAGACCATAACTTAGTTGATAATGATTTTTGAGTCCAAGGGATGAGAGAATGGCTTGGTATTTATAGGGAAAGTGAGGGGACAAGGCATTAATGGACAAGGGACACCTCATAAGTGGGTTTCTCAGAACCATGTGCTCTCCCAAGATATTTCCCATGAAGTTAGGACAAATGGGGCCCCCAATAGAATAATTCATCACCCATGGTCAGCCAACCCATAAAATATCTCATGAAATCATCATGACACAATTATGATGTCATTAAACATACAGAAACCCTAAAACTGTATTTTTACTATTCACTGAAAATTCAACTTTCTCAGAAAAAATCCCAAAATTTTACCTTAACCAAATATCAATGCTCTGATTACAAAAAATAACTCCATTTTATAAAATAATTTTCTAAGTATTTTTAATTTAATTTTTAAATAAATACACTATTCACCGAAAATTCATTTCTTCAGAAAAATCCCCAAAAATTACCATAACATAATATCGACGCTCTGAGTTCAAAAATGATATCCATTTTATAAAAATAATTTTCTATATATTTTTAATTAAATTTTTAAATAAAAAACACTATTGACCCGAAAAAACTAATACTTGAATAATAGTATATGAAACCGTTATTTAACCATTTTATTGAATCACATTACTTAATCAAGGTGCCTAGATTATATTATTGCTTTATTTAAGTGAGATTACTAATCCATTTGGTCAAATTACTAATCCTAAGCATAAAATCACTATTCATAATTTACTATTGATCAAAAATTAAGTTGATCTTTTTAGACTCTAAATTTCATATTGAACATAATTGTAGAAGACCATTTTTTGAAAATAATTACACATTTTTAATTATTTAAGGTTTTCATAAACAATTTTAAAATATCATTTTTCTAAAATTCATCAAAAATATGCATACTATATTTATCCGGTCATTTGAAAATTCATAAACTTCATCATAAGAAGAAATCAAAATTTTTATTTAAAACAAAGGATTACACAAGGCAGTTACGGTCTCCTTACATAGCGCCTTATCACACCAGCATAGGACCTAAGTGTAAGGTGTGCTAAGGTGAGAGAATTTGAGGGAGGCTCGACCAACAACGCACGAGTAGCAGTTTCTATCAGTTTAAACTTCTCGCGAAGGAGATTCCGTTCTAACTTCACACGATGAAGTTCGGCTTGGGTTTGGTCCAGAGCAAAGCCCAGTGGTGCTAGCTCCTTCCCGAGTTCTGTTAGATGGTCTTTGATTTGTCCAAGACTACTTGGTGAGGCCATCAGATCTTCTTTCTATATTAATTAACCAAGATTACTTGTATTTAGAGACAATAATCAAAACGTTTAGTTTCCAGCAGTCATATTGACCAATGGTCATATAACAGTCAAAAACCAAACGGTCTCATTTTAAGTATACTCATGTTATCAAATGAAACATTTTTGTTGAGTATAAAAAAAATAACACACAAAATTAGGAAAAAAGTTTTATTCAAAATTTCGGGTCGTTACAGTTATCGAGCCCAAAATTCACACTTCGACAACTTCCCAAACAACTGATGTTGGCGAAGAACTCCCAAAACGGCTTGTAGATACTCTCCATGACCATCATCAGATGTGGAGTACAAAAGGATGTTGTCGATAAAAACTACCACAAATCTGTTCAAGAACTCACAGAACACAGCGTTCATCAAGCGCAGGAAAACAACTAGAGAATTCATCACGCCGAATGACATTACAATGAAATCATAATTCCCATGACGACATTGAAAGCAGTATTCGGAATATCCTCATCCTTCACCCGCATCTGATGATATCTTGATGCAAGTCGATCTTTGAGAACCAACTTTCACCCTTAAGTTGTTCGAATAAGTCATTAATCCGCGGAAGAGGATAGATGTTCTTTATTTTCACATTTTTTAAGTGGAGATAATCGACACACAACCACAAACTGCCATCGGCCTTATTCACGAACAAGACTATTGCACCCCATGGTGACACACTTGGCCAAAAAAAACTGTTCTACAACAGACCATCAAGCTGTATACATAGCTCTCGTAACTCAGAAGGGGCCATCCTATATGGAGACATAGAGATAGGAGATGATCCTGGCTATAGCTCAATCCCAAACGCGATCTCTTGTCGAGGGGGTAATGCTACAACCTCTTCGGGAAAGACATCGGGGTACTCCTCTACGACCCAAGGAAACACCAACTGCTGAACCTCTGATGAACTCAGCATCAACTCAGACATCAAGGATGATAATGATGGAACATGCCTATGACCCATCTAAGGGTCTCGCTCACCAACAAACATCACATTCTCTCCATCTTCATCAAGGAAAATGACCTTCTTCTTGTATCAATCCAAAATACCTGCACCGAATACAACCAATCCATGCCGAAGATGACATCGTATGGTTGTATTCTTAAACATAGGAAATCTCCCCAAGAGTGGTGCTGCCCCAACAATAACTTACAATCTCTACATAATTCAAACAATTTAGGTCAACCTCCAACTGGTGTAGTCAACACCAAGGGAAAAGGAAGCCTCTCCACCTCAATTACCAAGGCATAAACAAGGGTAGGTGATATGAAGGAGTGTGTCACTCTTAAATCAAACAAGGCATACACCAAGGTAGAAAACAAGAAAATGGTACCCTGAATGACAACTGGCTCGCCTGGGGCTGGAAACTCTAGAACATGAAGCTGACCATGACCTCCTCCACTGCCTCTATGACCCTGATGAAGACCACCACCACGGACGCGCTATTCTTTCTGAGGATGGGGAGCATCATGGGGTTGTCCTCTTCCTTCCCCATCTACCCTCTGGTGATCTAAAGCTGGTGCAACCGGCTACTGCTGCCTCGGCTGGAACTCCCTCAACGGAGTAACCTGAAGCGGAGCGCCCGGTGCAAGATGACTGCTCTGAAAAGTCGGGCACTCCTACTGCTGATGACCACAGACACCACAAGAAAAACAAGCCCATGATCCCTTGTCATAGGCCTGAGAGTTGCTGCCTCCAGAGAAACGAGATAGGAACAGCTGTGAACTACCCCCAGGTGTATGGAAACTCTTCTGCTCTGAAAACTGGGAACCCCGGACAGCATCATTGCTTCGTGAGGAATCATGACAATTCCCCTCTCGCGACGATCTGGTCCTGGACAAAGTCCTCTCAACAACCTCTTCCCTCACTAGCACCTCAAGATATGTCTTCAACATAAATGGGGTGACCTGGCGCTGGATCTCTGAACGCAAAGCCTCCTCTAAATTCCTTTCCCTGGCCTCCTCATCTGGTAACAGTTCTGAAGCATATCGTAGAAGGTTCTTGAAATGGATACCAAACTCTCGAACACTGGATCTCCTCTGTCGAAGGGTAAGAAGCTCTTGATGACTAGATGCCTTCGCAGTCGAGGAAAGGAACTCAAATATAAACTTGTCTCGAAACGCCTCCCATGAGATCGCAGACTCCTCACTATATTTGAGGAATAAGAGCCACCACTGCCTTGATGCTTCACACAGCATCATCACAACCAAGGACACCCAATGCTCCTTCTGAGAACAGATCGAACTGAAGATTATCTAGACCTCCTCCAACCAGTCTTCCGTGGCTGCATTTGAAATAGATCCCTCATACTTCTGAACACTCTGGCACTGAAACTCTTGGAGTGTCTTCCTCCAAGTGTCGTCTTCATCAACCTCAACCCGGCAATGATCGGTTGGCACAACCCGCTAGACATCTTCTACGCAAACCGGACGAGGACGTCGACCTGGAGCCATACCAGTAAAATAAGAAACCATTAGATCTCCAAAGTCTGGAATATGGAGACTAAAGATTAATTAATTAATTGTTTTCTTTCATTCATTATAGTTTAACCTATCCAAAAGTTCTACCCATTCAAACACAGGCACAAAGAAGAATGATGCATGATCCATGCCTATGTATCTACCCTGCAACTAGTATCACCTTGTTTAGTATCCACCGTAAACATAAAGGTTCATGAAAAAGATCATAGGGGGCCCTAAACGCATATGTCTCTACCAGTCTCTAGTGTTTACCCCACTTTCTAAACACGAATGACATCGTTTCCCTACCAACCCATGCTACCTCACATGTTCCTAACTCCAATCTCCATCCTATCCTTCAACCAGACCACCGATACCACTCTGTCACGACCCCTTTCCCCACAAAGTGTACCCCTCCTGGGCCGAAAATGTGAGAAGGGAGATAATGACCCCCTGAGTCCTGCCTCTATTAGGCCCCATGTTGGAGACTAGCATCGAGGGTATAATAAACACACAAATGAGAGGCATTACCCTCTAAGAGAACACATGTGGAAGAGAGAGATAAGATAGACACCAAACAACTCAAACTCAAAATTGAAATATAAAAGAAACCCAAGTACATATATGAAATGCCATGAAAAAGTACTACAACTGAAAGGGGAAAACTACAAGTACCCAAAAGAAAAATAAAACAGCAGCAACCACAAGCCTGAATAACTCCTACAACCACAAGCTAGTAGTTACACTCCTGATCTCCAACATTCTCCAAGTGAATAGAAAAATAGTTTATATATATGTAGGGTGAGTATAATAGAATAATCAGTAGGATCCTCCCCAAATCCCCTCGTACAAAAGTAAAGAAAGCATGCTAAAGACTAGTGAACAACAAGTGAAACTAACTCGTCACCTAAACATGTATACTAACTCCCAACCTCACCATGGCTACTCTCACCAAGTAACGCATACAAAAATATATCATATAAGAAAGAATATAAAAGGTACCCCATTACTAATTTCCCATAGGTTTACCACTTTTCCCCAATGACATACGTCCTGTGCGTCTCTCTCCAAAGGCTTGCCCAGATAAGCATGGGCTAAGCTCTACAATCTACACCACGTGCACCACAAAGGCTTGCCCACAAACACATGGGCTAAGAACCACACCATCCACAAAACCAAAAGTAACTAGGTAGTTTTTGGGATCCACCACAGCTCACATAACCTGTATCATACGTCAGGTATTGTACCTCAAGCCATCACAGCCCATACGCCGAGTAAGGATCCTCAAGCCATCACAACCTATACACGTTACACCTATAGTAGTCCATAGGATACTATATCCAGAATATATGTGTCTGAAATAACCACAAGACATTACATCCCTCTACACATATATATGTTGAAAAACTAACCATTGTTCCAAAGGCACTTGTATCTACCAAGAGAAGAGATCGGGGATAAAGGGGGTAGTCAGCCATTCAACCTCCCATCAGAATGTTGTGGAAAACACCCCCAGGGCTCAGAATCCCCAGGGTGTCAGTTTCCCTTACTGACTGGGTGGAGTAGCATATTGAAACATAAAAGTATAGAATATATTATATCTCACAACAACACTGTGGGCTTTACCTAATCTTAGAAACAACTACAACTAACGTCTCTCAGACTCCAGGATGCTACTTCTAAGACTAGGTATCCTATAAGCACACAACCATTTGAAGAGTTTTATTAGATTACTTCATTCCATTTCTCTAAGTTCCACTTTATGTTAATTAATTCTTTATACATTAATTAACTATGAACAATTTCACATTAATCTGAATTGGCATGACATTGAAAATCAACTACCCCTTTTAAGATTCAACATCACCTTTAAATTCCAGCATCTCCATCCCCATGGATTATCACCATTTAATAAATATTTCATTTTAGAATTACTTTCCCATATTCCCCGGCATTCTAGGAAATCATCCTATGCTACTAAACACAAAGGGGGATCAACACGATGAGTAGATATACTACCCGCCGAGTCTTTTCCGCATATACCAAGAGCATAGACGCATTCTCCCTTGAGAGGCTAAACACAGAAAGCACATCGCATACCCCGTGTGTCTTCACCTCCTTCAGAAGAAGGGTAAGCCAGACCAGCAGCCTTGAGCAGTGGGGAAAAGTAAGGCAGATAAGCATTCAAACAAAACCACCCAGCATCCAACAAACACATCCATCCCATTCCATCATCACTTGTGTCCTCCCCGACACCCACATGCATAATCCGATGCATCTCGCCACTCTAGGCGTCATCTGCTACCACAACCACAAGGCCTTCCTACTTCCACACATCACAAAACCCCTCCAAGGTCACATAACAGCACAAGCAGCAGGAAAGAAAACATCACATCAAATGGGCTCTTGGCCCTTTAACAGGGCATCCAGCCTTCATACAAAATGAGAACCCATGGCTCTAAACCACAAGTCACTCAACCTTTTGAACAAGAGGGTATCTATGAAACCTACCAAGCATTACCTTTTGTCAAATAACAAGTTATTTAATCCATCTTGATTTAATAGATTCAATTCATAGGTTCCAATTCATGGAAACCTATTCAGTAACCTATCTCAAAAGATTTAACATGCTTACTATGCCCATTTGATTAACATAAAATTAGAACAACTACAACAATGGAAACAACCAGATTCATTTAAATGCCTCTTTTTCTTTAGACAATTAATTATCAATTAATTCCAGATTTATGTTTTTTTCAATTTCCATCCAGAACAAACAACTATGCAAAGAAAGCACAGATATCACACTATCTAGCAAAATATGAGGCAATAACAAACGAGCGATAACAATTTTTTTATCCGGTTCAAATATTTAATTAAGTCAATTTCATTGTGATCTAAAGGTCTAAATCATGCTAACTCTTCGATTTCACATAAATAATTAGAGAAGCAATGAATCCCCTACCTTGAAGAGTTCTTGACGTTCTTTATCCACACAATGGGTCACGATCCTCCTCTCGCAACAACTGCATTCACCCAAGGATGCCACGGTACGACAACACCAACCAAATACCAAGACAAACCCATTAGAATAATGGAGATTACATGGTATAATATGGAAGGGATAAAAAGAGATGATGATCCCTGAATGAATGATGATAAAACATACCTTATATCAAAGAATGATCGACACAACTTGATTGCATCAAAATAAAGCAAAACCAATCAGAGGAGTAGGGTTTTATTGTGAAACTCCTACCGGAAGGATTGAAAGGTTCTACCATCTCATTGCCGAGAACAAAGAGTAATAACTTGGGAAAATGATATCTCGTTCTTTTTTGAATATTTAATGAGGCGATAGTTTAAGATCCAGCTAATTCTCTATTAAAAATGGATCACATTAACCAACATGGTTTTACCAAGTAAAAACATCCCGGCCTTTGGAATAATTAATATAGGATTTATGGCCGTTGAAATGTCCTTAAGATCCCTTAAAATTAGTCTTTAAATGTATTTTACATCAAAGGAAACGTCAAAAGGGGTAAAACTGTAGGAATCTAGAAACACTGTTCACCTATCGTTACTGTACACTGAACCGATCTGTGAAATCGATATGTGAAACCGATCTATAAAACCGATCTGCGAAACCGATCTCTGAAACCGATCTGTGAGACCGATCTTTGAGACCGATCTATGAGACCGATCTGGGAGACTAGTTTGTGAGACCGATCTATGAGACTGATCTGCGAGACCGATTTGTTACAGTTCATAAAACTGGAAACACTATTCACAGAACTGGAAAATTGGAAAAGTGTTGGGGATAAGTCACCTTGACCTCCTGAAACACCTCCAACACCACATTTTCACAATGTAATGGATCGGAGAGGTCAGGGCCATTACACTAATGATTACAATGACTTAGCTTGTAGAAGAATCTTATATTGATGCAACATCCTCGATGAATTCCATTCTGAATTCAAATGAATTTCAAAATTAATTCATCAACCAATTCCACCAACCATAAGTTGATCACCATTTCTTCAATATACCGATGGTCTAACTCCTTCCTGATTCACACCCATTATCCCCTAATTCTAAATCCCACACATGGTCTCCATTTATCACTATAACTTAATCTAACATTTGAAATTCAATATGGAACTTCATACTCTCATTCCAAAATAGGTTTGTCTTTAGAGTCACCACAATCATCAAAGAATCAATTTTTACACCAGACCAAGACCCTTCCCATAAGAGAGAACATTTAAATGTGACTATTTGGATGCTCCCCACCAATGGAGTTTCCTTATCATCTCCCCAAAACACATTCATCATTATTCTCAAGCCTTGATTAGTTCACCACTAAACACAATGAAAAGAAATTTCAAACTAATCATACTGAATTTATAGGAAGGAACTATGTTATATACAAACCTAGTGTCACAACCCGACCCGTACTGGGGATCGAGCCGAAACTACCCCAATCCCGCCTCTATACGCGAGGGGCTGGCGACTAGCGCTGAAGGCACACTAAACTATGGGAGGCCTTTTCCTATGAAACGGTATACACACACGTAGATTACTCAATGAAAAAGTAAAGAGAAAGGAAAGCAAGATATAACACTACTAAAAAAGTGAAACCAATATACATGCATAGACCTCTAAACAATACAAGTAAAGTGATAAATAGTTGACTGACAAATTATCTGAATAGTAAATGGGAAAAAACACACGCCCAACTGGAAATGTGCCACAACCCGGAAACAGGTAAATTAATGTAAATAGTTAGTGAGTCTTACACCAGAAAAGTCCTGATATGACCATTGAACACAACCCAAGCTCTTGTGTCCTCTATGCTCCTCCGTAGTCTCGACTGACCTGTCCGTCGTTTTAAAGGGCACACCAAGTGTGGAAAAATCCCAAGCAGGGGTGAGTATAATGAAACTGAGTAGGATGCCCCAAAAGCTCGAGGGGGAGACAAAGTAGGTACTAAAACATTGAGCAGTGGACAAAACAAAGAACAGTGTAAGAGTACCATAGTGAGAGTATATCTCAACCCAACAAAAGAAAGGGAGTGGACTCATCCAATCTAAGAGGAGCTATAAACGGAAAGCCCCTGGCATACCCCACATGTCTTCACCCCTCCTAAGAAGAAGACTAACTGAACCCAAGGGGTGGGAACAATAGTAGGGTGTATATATATATGCTCAATAAGAAACCCGAACAAGAGTGAAAGGGGATCTCAATCTGCAAGATCAACCCAAGAGAAGTTCCCAATAGTTCAATGGATATCCATCACTCATGCCCAAAAGTCTCTCTCTAGTAAAAACGGAGAAAAAGCCACTGAATATCCTAATAGAATGGGAAGGTGTCTGAAAGAAGTTGTCGGGTAACCCACTACCTAGCCCAATTGGAGGGTAAACCCCAAAAAGGTCATCAAGTGACCCACTGCCCAGCCCTGCTGGAGGGTAAACCCTAAAAAGGTCATCGGGTGACCCACTGCCCATCCCTATTGAAGGGTAAACCCTAATATAAATGGGTAACCCACTGTACAGCCCCGCTAAAGGGTAAACCCAAAGGTTAACGGGTAACCCACTACCCAGCCTCGCTGGATGGTAAACCCGAAACTGGTCTGATAACTCCACACTACCCGCGCCATCCCTAGGTGTCGCTAACATCGCGATGGTGTGTTGGGTTAGAGTGCATCAAAGAAACCTTTGACCAATGCACTTTCATGTTTCCACATTTAATTATATCTCGAAAGAGGATCCGCACGTCCAAATAGATTACACCGTTGTAATATTCACGGAAAAAAAATGCGAGATAGACTACTTACTCACTGAAAATGGACTCCAAACGAAAAAATTATTCAACGCCGCTTTATGCCCATAAAACACCTCATGGGCCCACACCTCGTCTTTGAATGAGGTCATGTGAACTGCTCTATTACGATGCTCTTGAAAAAACATTCCACAATGACTACTCATTCGACCCGAATGCATGTCTGATGAAAAAGTCACAAAACGCTGCTCACGGATTAAGAGACGGACCATGGGGCCCATGCCTCAACTCCGAATTCAATGACTAAAACCTCCCTGGACCACTTCGTCTTGACACCAGGGTCACAACGCCACTAACATTGCCTTAAACAGACTATGGATGTGTTCGTGCCATCCGAAGGAAGAATCCTGGTGTAGCACTTAACGAGTGTGTCGCACCACCGGGCCCTCATCTCGGGAATTAAACATCCCGATACCATATCAAAATATTAATCTCGATTCCAGGATTGAACTTCTGTATACGGCACAAAAAATAGACAACCGTAGTGAAAGTTACGGGTGTCCGAAGTCGAGGGGACGAATCCCTTGGGCAGGACATGCCTCGTCTGGCCGGTCCACCCGGCAAAGGCCGGCTCGAGTTAGCTGGCCCAGCCATGGACCCATGGTCCCCACTGCCAACCAGCCCTCGTGGCTGGTCACTGGTTCGTGCGGAGACCCACCAAAGGCAGGTCTCGGTATCCGCGGGGTTGCGCACGGCGACCCCCGGTCCACCCGGCCGATGACCAGCCCACCACCACCTAGAGCCTTCCACGCTGCGTGAAGCTACTACCGCCGAGGATCCCACTGCTGTACAGTCGTCCTGTAAACCGACGCCATCACTGGAAGCCCGCCGGACCGCCCTTGGAACCGCAAGAAAGATGGTTAAACTGCCAGAAAACTTCCTAGGGCCACCCCGAACACCCCGGGGCTTGTAAATTCAATTCCAAAATAGTGTCGTAAATCTCGGATCGAGCCTTAAACATCTATGGTGTTCGCCCAAAAATCAGATAGCATTTGTATGCAATAAATGGAATTTGAAGGGGTTGTAGGAATTAAAAATTGAATATGCACGAGCATACCTCGTTAGGCGTAGCCCATATCCTCGTCAACGATTCGCTAGAGTCAACATGCCTCTCCAGATAGGTGGAGGAGAGGAGATGAGATTGTTGAGAGGAATCCTCCAAAGGAGAGGAGCAAGGGGGAGAAGAGTGTGGGGGTTGTGTGTTTAAATAGAAAAACAATTAAACCCCCCGCCCGTAGGCCCCATACCCGAACTTTCAGCGGGGTCAGGGTTAAGCAACCCCTAGGGTAAAAACTATGTTCTCAGCCCAAGAGTGGTCTTGAAATTTTAAACCAAAAATTCATTCAGAAGTTACAAAGTACACGCCCGAGGCTGCCAAATTAAGAAAACGCCCCTGCTGGAGTTTTCCACAGAAGGGTCGTGCCTGTGAAAGTTACACCCATACTAGGGAAAATGGAACATTCCAGACTCAACGGTGCCCCATGGATTCCCATCTGAGCAACCATTTTGGAGTTATTCTGTTTATTTGGCATGTCAAGTGTGAATGCACTTAAAATTTAATTCTGGCCACACCGGGGCTCGGAATCGCACACCGTCTGAACGCCCTTGTAGAGACCCAAATCTTGATTTAAATGGACATGACATTACTTTTGTGGAATACCTAACACATAACAAAAACAGACACACATGGACCGTAATAGTTTAATGTCTTTGGAAACTCAGAATATAATCTTGTAATTGTGGTGAAAGATCTTCAACATCTGCCATAAAGAGCTTCCCCTTTTGTTTTCTTACCTAAAACATTTCTTTAAATCCTGGTGAAAATAAATCATATAAAGGGTGATCTTAAATGCTTAGTAAGGTTAAGCATGGAGAAAATAAAACAAATCATATACATTTGAACTAAAAAAACATGATCATAATGTTTAAACATCAAAATCTTGAGCAATGACATAAAATATGGCAGTGCGTAAGGCATAGATCATAAAGAAACATTATTCATGATAAAATAGCATGGGAATAAAACATGTAATTGTGGAAAAACATTATGCACATGATATGATTTTCATAGTAGCCAATGCATTTCTTCCAAGACCATCTTAGCGGACAAAGTCCCTTAATAAACTGAGTTCACTCCTCGTTCCAGTCATGTATCACTGAACTGGATTAACATTCCATTCCAGCCATTCTATCTCATGAGATATAAATCATTACCCAATGATTTTGAGGGATCTAGAGGTCCCCCCCATCTCATAATGAAATCATTCTTACTTGTGCCACAACATAAACATAAATCATTAATCACAACCCAAAGAATAAAATGGGTTTCATAAACATCATCCCATCATAACATAATCCATATAAAACAAATGGATATCATTTCATCATAAAAAAGTGAAACCATGTAAATCATAGAGACATTATACTTGAAACATACACATATGAAATAATGTCATCTTAGATGGAAAATAGTTTTGATAAAACACTTGAAATAAATTCTTCAGGAAAATATCCTTTCTTCTTCAAAATCATTTTCTTTTCACAAAATGCCTTGAAATTTTAAAAGTAAAATATTGTTTTTAAAATATTCATGAAATCTTGTAGAGTAAGATTCATTAAAATAAGGCATTATAAAACCATAAAAATCCGTTCATGCTGTATAAGTTAAAAAACATTCTTCTCGTACTTTTTCAAGAAAAGTCAAAAAGAACATCGTATGGTAAAAAAAGAATGATTCCTTACATAACATTTAGTAAAAGTGAAAATTGGGTAAAAAGGACATTAAACATACATGAAACAATTTTTAGAAAATAGGGACATGGATGATAAATATAACCCCAATAAATGCTTATGAATAAACAATCTCGGATAAATATGAGATTAGAAAATTTATCCCTTACCTTATGTCTAATATGATTCGTATGTATCTGAATCTCTTGTATAATAATTTAAATAATTTCATTTAATTATTACAGAATCATATTTATAGTTATGATATCATATATGGTTCACTTATGACTTTATATTACCCGTTCTTTTGTAAATTCCATTTTAAAACAGTGTTTTGGGTAAAATCATTTCATTTATCGTCCGTGTTTTGACTTGTAATTATTCATATGATTACTTATATCATGATTAATTAATTAAAAAATATAAAACATTATTAATATATAAATTATATTCAAAATATACATATATATAATAGATTGATAAATGGAAAGAAATAAACTATTCATGGAGATGGTAGGTCGTACGTACGCATGAACGCTGTTTTTCGTTTCCTTATTGATTTGAATGGAAATAAGTATATGAAATACATATATATATATATACATAAATCTAGTAGAATTATTATGTCATATATTTCATTATTACTTATTATATATACTTTATAATCATTATTTAATTGTTAACATGGAAAATGAATCTCATCGCGTCGTGGAGACGGTAATCCGTACGTACGAACGAGTGATGATATCATTCCCAGATTTATTGAATGGAATTGGAGTGGATGATATAATATCTTAGAATCAGTATGATTTTATAATAATAATATTTAGTTATTCTTTATACCATTATACCCATCCACGTAAGGTGGTGGTGGAAAAACTCATTACTGCACGACGTGGAGATGATATTCCGTACGTACGCACGCGCGGTGATTTCATTTTTCGTAGGATGGAAAAAAGGTTAAATAGGGGTTTTTCATATTTTTAATAACATATCAGTATATGATTAATAATTATGTTATTACTTTATAATGAAACAACTAAATAAGAGTAAGTAGAAGAAGAAAGAAACTTGAAAGAGTTGGTAGAAGAGATTACCTCTTCCTCGACGCACCTC
Organism: Viscum album; assembly: GCA_963277665.1. Lineage (NCBI taxonomy): Eukaryota > Viridiplantae > Streptophyta > Magnoliopsida > Santalales > Viscaceae > Viscum > Viscum album. The sequence continues at coordinate 886,622,061 of OY728125.1, forward strand.
TTTTAAACACCTTCTTAGGGAACTTGAGTTTGTCTTTTGAGAAGAACAGAACATATATGATATAACTATAGAGGTTAAGAAGAGGAATTGGTAGGGGTTTTCCAAGAATCAAGGCTCAAAAGGGTGTGAAGAGAAGAGGGAGGAGGTGCCCTTTTATAAGGGAGGAGAGGGGCACCTTTGGAATGTGTGAAAATATTATTTTATAATAAACTTATCTTCCATTTAAAAAGGTAAAAAATCATTAATGATGAAGATAAGACGACTCAGGGTCGAAATAAAATCATCCAGTTAGAACTGGACATGATTTGAATAATATTTTAATCATTATAATCTTATTTATTTAATTCATTTATTAATTAAGTTAATACTGCATCATTATTATGTCATAAGTAAATTAATTTATTTGATGTCTAAAAATTATAAAAAAATGCCACCATTTAAGAAATATATTTAGCTTTCTAATGAATATTTATAGTTGAAAAGATAACTTATATAACCCCTTATAAAAATTAATTTTTAAAATATTTTTGTTAATGTCAATTTTGTCTTTACATTAAATTAATTAATCCAAATTGTCATTATCACTACCAAGTGGATCAATGGGGTCCCAAAATTGAGCCAAGGATGACCATGGTCGGCCAATACTCATCCAATAAGGTTAGGACAAGTGTTAAGATAATTTTGAGTTACTATAATATTCTTTTAACCTTGAATTACCCTATTTACCTTTAACCGCAATAAATAAAAGTCAAAAGTTACTATTCACCAAAACTTATTTTCATAATATTGAACCACATTTTAATTCTTGATAAAAACCATGTATGTAGGGTTTTTGAAATTCAATTCACAGAAGTGGTAAATTTTAATTTAAATGAAAGTGTCGGTTTTTTTAACTACCACTAAGTGGTTTCAGTATTCATAAAAAATTGAAGGTTTTTCGAAAAATACAAAAAATTCAGCAAAATCTATATTTGATATTATGAATTAAAAATTGTTGTCTATTTTTCCAAATTCAAAACATATAACTGGAATTAATTAATTTTAAAATTAATTCCCGTTATCAAACCAAATAGCGTCTTTTTAAGAAATAATAACTATCAAAAGATCGACAGTTGTTTATGTCCAATTTCAAAGTGAAGATAATTCCAATGACCATCATTGGATTAAATGGTAAAAATATATACAAATTATAATTTAAAACCAATAAAAAAGATAATCTAACCATATAAATTACTGCGATGAAAAGAGTTGTTATTAATTAAAATATAGCGTCTTTTTACTATTCATTAAAATATGAATGTTATCAGAATAATATGAAATATTTATCCAAAGTAAATTTTTATATCCTGATTCCAAGGAAGAATTTCATTTTGTCAAATTGAACTTATAAACATGTCAGAATGTATATTTAAAGTGGGTGTTCCATCAAAAGGTGGCAAAACTGCATTTTTTGAAAAATACTTATTTTACCTGAAATATTTATTTTGTTCTCATACCATGTTCTATAAAATGTGCAAGATGAATTATAATGTCATAACATTAAAAATGCAGTTACTACTATTCATAACGGCTAGTTCATAATAATATTATAACCATATATCATTGTTTAGTGAAACCCAGTATTGCGTACCACACAAGCTACAGAGGAAGGTCGCGATTGCGTGTAATGCAAGCCAAGTCAGGGTTGCATGTAGTGCAAGACTCCTTTTTTGTTGCATATAACAGAATCCAACAATATTTCATTTATACATTGAATATATATATATATATATATATATACATACACTCAATGTTGAGTAGAATAACTACTATCAGACAAACTTAAAATTGTGTGTAAAACAATCCAAGAATAGTGTTGCGTATATTGCAAGCTAATACGATGTTGCGTATAACACAAGATAATATTGGTGTAGCATAAAACAAATGATGTGAAAGAAATTAAAAATATTATATCTCATAAAATCTCGGGGTGTTAGATTCAACCCCCTTAAAATGAATTTCGCCCTCGAAATTTGTTGGGGATAAGAATGGTTTATTACATGAGAGTTTCATTCCTAGAAACCCACATCGTAAAAAGGAATACCAAAAATGTTCTTTAAAAACTAAAGTATAAAATGTAACAGTTACCCAAATTAGTTAATCACTGGGTTTCCACATAATACAACATAGGCGAAAATATGGATATGGAAGAAAAAATATAACCATCATGTTCTGATGGAGAGTGGTAGAGAACATGGCTATGAAAAAACTAATCACAAAGACATAAATTTGTAATGATCTAAGGTACCATCTGATTCATCAGATATAAGAGCAGTAGGACAACATTTTTGGTTTTCAAGATCATTTCCCTAAATTTGAAGAATTTTAATTAGAGGAAATAGTTACTTTATTTCGGTATAATCTCACCGTTTTTCGTGCCCTGAACAATTTCCACTTTATCTCTAAAATAAATAAAGTTGAATTTGTCATTCGTGAGGTGTTAACAAATCATGAGATAGAATGATGGGTCATTCCATATGTCTCAAAAAAAAGGTTAACAAAAGTTATCAAATATACATAAGTCCATCTATGGTGAGGTTAATCATATATGATTCCAAAAATGGACTTATACTTCATCTATCATACCAATTAAAATAAAACTAGTTTCTACTAACCAGGGACTTCCTGTAGGCCAGTGGTAGGTGATAAATGCCTCTCACACTTTGGTTGGGGGTTCGATTCCCACAGCCTTGTCTGACACGAAGAGTTGTTGACCGTCCTACAGGATGTCCTTTTTCTAAAACTATATTATTATAACATCTCATAAATAACATCAAAAATAAGTTCTATCCTTAAAAAATAATATCTAATGTCCGACATAATCCATTACAATCTTTTGACTTATCCAAAATACATCTGTCCAATCTCATGGTATAAATAAAACGATTACTGGAAAGGTCACATAACAAGCACGTGGATACCATCTTTTATCCCTCATATATCACAAGATATATCTTGTTGGTATCATTCTAATCATGTGAATACCTTAATCGTGTATTCTCTTGAAAAATGAATACCCATTGAACGATAGTGAAAACATAAATGCATTCAAAAGCTAACTCTTTCCACATACCAAAATCCCAAAATTTCTATATACTGAAACCATGATATAACATTATCCATATATCAGTCATGAGCTCATTTAATTATCTATTTATCCCTTCATTATGTACATATCATCTTCTTTAAAAAAATATTTGAATAACCTTTCATGGTTACCGGTACCATTCATCATATACTTTCGACAACTCAAGGAAAGACAACAGTGTAACAATCCTTATATTTTTCTTTATTCCATAATACCATACATTATTCATGATAAACATACAATCATTCCACTACCTTCTTAAACCACTGACTGAGCTTCATCATTTCTTTCATCTCATATATCATTTGTAGTCTCTTCATCATCATCCACCTAAATTATACCCATATAACTATGATGATTCTCTTCAAGAGATTTTCCTATAGGGCATTGGTTTGCATAATGCCCATACATTCTACATTTAAAACATTTAATCTTGTTGATGTTGTAGCAATACCATTATCCTTGTCCATGGTGTTAACTGAACCTTTTACTTTGCACTTACTGGCTTTGTGTGCTTCCTTTCCACACCCAAAACATCTTCCAGTTCCTTTGAAACATTCTCCTTGATGCCTCTTCCAACATGATTTACATGAGGGAAATTTAACTTTCTTTCCTGTATGATCAGCATGAAACTCCATCATTCTCTTATTAGATGAGGTGAGATACTTAACAATGTTGATATTATTGATCATATTGTGAGATTGATGATTAGTCATAATAATGATTTTTTGACTTCCAAATCCCGTTTCATTTGGTTGCTCATGAAGAATATCGTTCCATTGTCCATCATATCCTCCATTATCATGAATCTTCATGTTTCCAGCCATTTTCAAAAAACCAAAAAAGAATAGTATGAGAGGAAAAAATAATGCTAGGAAAACAACATAATAAAGGAGGAGTACCTTCAATATATAACATCTTAGGTTTAATTCTATGATCGTTACCGTAATTCTAGGACTATAAACTATACGCATACTTAACCTTTGGGATAACCCAAGACATACCTTAGAAATATCTCTAGGGATCTCACTAAAATTTTCACATCCTAGTTTCATAAGGTTAACTAAACCTTTCCTGTTAAACCAACTGTAGAGACCCAAATCTTGATGTACATGTACATTACATTACTTTTTCTGAATACTTAATACATTACAAGAACAGACACACAAGGAACGTAATAGTTTAGTGTCCGTGGAAACTCAGAATATAGTCATCTAATCATGGGGAAAGATCTTCAACATCTCCCATAAAGATCTTCCCCTTTTGTTTTCTTACCTAAAAACTTTATTTAAATCCCGGGGAAAAGAAAACATATAATGGGTGATATTAAATTCTCAATAAGGGTAAGCATGGATAAAATAAAACAAATCATATACATTTGAACTAAAAAAACATGATCATAATGTTTAAACATCAAAATCTTGAGAAATAACATAAAACATGGTAGTACGTAAGGCATAGATCATAAAGAATCATTAATCATGATAAAATAGCATGGGAATAAAACATATAATTGTGGAAAAACATTAAGCACATGATATGATTTCTATAGTAGCCAAGGCATTGCTGCCAAGACGATCTTAGTGGACAAAGTCCCTTACTGAACCAAGTTCACTCCTCGTTCCAGTCCTGTATCACAGAACCTGATTAACATTTGATTCCAGCCATGTCTATCTCATGAGATATAAATCATTACCCAATGCATTGAAGGTAGATATAGGTCTCGCCCATCTCATAATGAAATCATTCTTACTAGTTCCACAACATAAACATAAATCATTCATCATAACCCAAAGAATAAAATGGGTTTCATAAACATCATCCCATCATAACATAATACATGTAAAACAAATGGATATAATTTTATCATAAGAAAATTGAAACCATGTAATTCATAGAGATATTATACTTGAAACATACACATATGAAATAATGTCATCTTAGATGGAAAATGGTTTTGGTAAAACACTTGAAATAAATTCTTCAAGAAAATATCCTTTCTTCATAAACATCATTTTCTATTCAAAAAATGCCATGAAATTTTAAAAAAAAAGATTTTTTTGAAAATAGTCATGAAATCTTGTAGAGAATGCTTCATGAAAATAAGGCGTTATAAAACCGTAAAAATCTGTTCATGTCGTATAAGTTAAAAAAATCATTCTTCTAATAATTTTTCTGGAGAAGCCAAAAAGTACATCCTATGGTAAAAAAGGAAATATTATTTACATACCATGTAGTAAAAGTAAAAAATGAGTAAAAAGGGCTTTAAACATACATGAAATCATTTTTATAAATTTTGGACATGGATGATAAATATAACCCCATTAAATTCTTACGAATAAACAATCTCGAATAAAAACGAGATTGGAAAAGTTATACCTTACCTTATGTTCTATATGATTTGTATGTATCTAAACCTACTATATAATAAATTAAATAATGTCATTGAGTTATTATAGAATCATATTTATTGTTATGATATCATATATGGTTCACTTATGACTTTATATTACCCGTTCTTTTGTAAATTCCATGTTAAAGCAGCGTTTTGGGTAAAATCGTTTCATTTATCGTCCTTGTTTTGACTTGTAATTATTAATATGATTACTTATATCATGATTAATTAATTTCATAATAGAAAACATTATTTATTTATAATATATATTTATAATATACATATATATAATAGATCGATAAATGGAATGAAATACACCGTTCATGGAGATGGTAGGCCGTACGTACGCATGAACGATGTTTTTCATTTCCTTATTTATTTAAATTGAATTAAGTAGATGACATAAATATATATACATAAATCCAGTAGCAATATTATGTCATATATTTCATGATTACTTACTATATATACTTTATAACCATTCTTTAATTGTTAACATGGAAAAAGAATCTCATCGCATCGTGGAAACGGTAATCCGTACGTACGCACGAGTGATGATATCATTTCCATATTTATTGAATGGAATTTTAGTGGATGATATAATATCATAGAATTGGTATGATTTTATAATAATCATATATAGTTATTTTTTAGACCATTATACCCATCCAAGTAAGGTGGTGGTGGAAAAACTGATTACACCACGGTGTGGACTCGGTATTTCGTACGTACGCACTCGCGGTGATTTCGTTTTTCGTAGGATGGATAAAAGGTGAAATAGGGTTGTTTAATATTTATAATAACATATATGTATATAATTAATAATTATGTTATTACTTTATAATTAAACAACTACATAAGAGGAAATAGAAGAAGAAATAAACTTGAAAGAGTCGGTAGAAGAGATTACCTCTTCCTCGACGAACCACCTTTAAACTCCATCTTAGGGAACTAGAGTTGGTATTTTGAGAAGACCAGAACCTCTATGATATAACTTGAGAGGTTGAAAAGATGAATTGGCAGGGTTTGGTTATATTCAAGGATCAAAATCGTGTGAATAGAAGAGGGAGTAGGTTCCCTTCTATAAGGGAGGAGAGGGGCACCTTTGGAAAGTGTGGAAATATTATTTTATTATAAACTTATCTTCGGTTTCAAAAGGTCCAAAAATCATTAAAGATAAAGCTAAGATGAATCATGGTATAAATAAAATCATCCAATCAGAATTGGACATGTTTTGGATAATATTTTAATCATTATAATCTTATTTATTTAAATAATTTATTAATGAGGTAAATAATGCATCATTATTGTGTCATCAATAATTTAATTTATTTGATGTCTAAAAATTATAAAAAAATACCAACATGTAGGAAATAGTTTTATCTTTCCAATTAATATTTATAGTTGAAATGATAATTTATATAACCCCTTATAAAAATTAATTACTAAAAGATGTTTGTTAATGTCAATTTTGTCTTTACATTAGATTAATTAATCCAAATTGTCATTATCACTACCAAGAGGCTCAATGGGGTCCAAAAATCCACCCAAGGATGTCCATGGTCGGAGACCACTCATAATATAAGGTTAAGAAAAGTGTTAAGGAAAATTTGAATTAATATAATATTCTTTTAACCTTGAATTAACCTATTTACCTTTAACCGCAGTAAATAAAAGTCAAAAGTTACTATTCACCAAAAAATATTTTCATCTTATTGGACCACATTTTACTTATTGATAACAACCATGTATGTCGGATTTTGGAAATTAAATTCATAGAAGTGATAAAATTTCCTTTAAATGAAAGAGTCAGTTTTTTTAACTACCACTAAGCGGTTTCACTATTCATCAAAAATTGAAGTTTTTCACAAAAATACCAAAAAATAAGCCTAAGCTATATTTGATTTTCCGAATTCAAAAATGATGTCTATTTTTACAAATTCATAACATATAATTTTCATTAATTAATTTTAAAATTAATTCCCGTTATCAAAACAAATAGTGCATTTTTATGAAACAATAATAATAAAAAGATCGATACTTGTTTATGTCCAATTTCAAAGTGAAGTTAATTACAATGACCAACATTGGATTAAATGGTAAAAATATATTATAATTACACTTTAAAACCAATTAAGAATATAATCTAACCATATAAATTATTGCGATGAAAAATGTTGTTTTTAATTAAAATATTGCATCTTTTTACTATTCATTAAAATATTAAAGCTATCAAAATAATATGAAAAGTTTATCCAAAGTAAATATTAATATCTTTATTCCAAGGAAGAATTTTATTTTATCAAATTTAACTTATAAACATGTCAAAAACTATATTTAATGTGGGTGTGCCATCAAAAGAAGACAAAACTGCATTTTTTGAAAAATACTTAATTTACCTGAAATATTTATTTTGTTCTCATACCATGTTTTATAAAATGTGTAAGATGAATTATAATGCCATAACATTCAAAATTTAGTAACTAATATTCATAACAAATAGTTCATAATAATATTATAACCATATATCATTGTTTAGTGAAACCCAGTATTGCGTACTACACACGATATCGAGGAAGGTCGTGATTGCGTGTAATGCAAGCCAAGATAGGGTTGTGTGTAGTGCAATACTATTTTGTTGTTGCATATAACAGAATCCAACAATATTTAATTTGTACATTGAATATATATATATATACACAATCAATGTTGCGTAGAATAACTATTATCAAACAAACTTGAAATTGTGTGTAACACAATCCAAGAATAGTGTTGAGTATACTGCAATCTAATACGGTGTTTCTAATAGAGCAAGATAATCCTGGTGTAGCGTACAATAGAAGATATGAAAGAAATTAAAAATATTATATCTCAAAAAATCTCGGGGTGTTATAGCCTGGCTATAGAATAACATTATGAAAAATTCAATGTTTTATAAGCTCAAAACCTGGGTTCTTACATCATTCACTCCTTCAAGTTTTTCATCCCAGAAAAACAAAGATACAAAAACAACTCGAGATACTAAGCCCGCCTCTGTCTCTCCCATTCCAAGGGGCTCTATTCCACCCTCCCGTGATGCCATAGAACAAGAACAAAAGGGCTGGTTCGTCCACGTAGTGTCCGCTTCTTCCGGTCCTCAATCGCAATCGGGTGCTCTGCAAAGGTGGCCCCATCCTCGATGTTCAGATCTCCCTAGTCGATAACTTGCGTGGGGTCGTGAATGTATTTTCTCAACTGTGACATGTGGAAGAAGTCATGCACCCTCTCCAGTTGTTGGGGTAAAGCAAGATGGCAGGACACATCACTGACCCTGCACACGATCTCAAAGGTCCCGATGAACCTTGGGGATAGCTTGCCACCCCAGCTAAACCTCAGTGTACCACGCCGCGGGGAGACCCTCAGAAAAACATGGCCCCCCTACTCAAAATCCAAAGGCTTGCGATGAAGATCTACATAGGAATTTAGTCTACTCTGAGCCATCCTCATCCACTCATGAATGACCTGCACCTTTTTCGTCATCTCATGCACCATCTCTGAGCCCACGAGGGAGGTCTCCCCAACCTCCTTCCATCACAAAGGTGACCTGTAGTGTCTACCATATAGGGCTTCAAAAAGTGTCATGCAGATATTAGAGTGGTAACTATTTTTTTACGTGAACTCCACCTAGGGTAGGTGATCCTACTAGCTCAGGAAAAAGTCTTAAATGAATTCCCTGATCATATTCTCCAACACCTGGATAGTGCGCTTAGTCTGCCCATCCTTCTGGGGTTGAAAAGTTGTACTCATCTGCAGCTGGGCCCCCAATGCCTCTTACAGGCCTCACCATAGTCGCGATGTAAACCTTGTTTCATGGTCATATACGATAGTCAAGGTTAATCCATGAAGGAGGATGATCTCCCGAACATACAACTGCCCTAGACTCTCCACCATGCTCTGCTCCCTGATGGCAAGGAAGTGCGCTGACTTCGTGAGTGGGTCCACTATCACCCAAATGGAATCGTGGCCCTTCGATGTGCGTGGGAGCCCTATGATGTAGTCCATAGATATTCCATCCCACTTCCACTCAGTTATATCTATGGGTTGCTACAACCCTGCTGGAACCTGATGCTCTGCCTTTATCTGCTGATAGGTAAGACACCAAGAAACGAACTCAGCTACGCTCCACTTCATGAAAGACCCCCAAAACTGTCGCTGAGGGTCTATGTACATATTCCCCACACTGGGATGTACAACCATGGGAGAAGTGTGAAACTCATGCATCACCTCCTCCCACATCTCCACTGGTACTACAACTTGCCCCTAGAACATGATCTCGTGATTCCCTCCTCCAGAATACCCATCGGGTGCGTCGCCCAGGGATATTTGACCACGCAATACCTCGCTGTCGATATCCCATAGCTGCGAGTCTCTCACATGCTCAATCGGATAAGGATTCAACACCATCAACTACAGAAGTGGTAAAATTTCATTTAACTGAAAGAGTATGTTTTTTTAACTACCACTAATTGGTTTCACTATTCATCAATAATTGAAGTTTTTCAGAAAAATACCAAAAATTCTGCCTAATCTATATTTGATGTTCTGAAATCAAAAATGATTTCTATTTTTCCAAATTCAAAACATATAAGTTTCATTAATTAATTTTAAAATTAATTCCCGTTATCAAAACAAATCGTGTGTTTTTAAGAAACAATAACAATCAAAAGATCGACACTTGTTTATGTCCAATTTCGAAGTGAAATTAATTCCAATGACCAAAATTGGATTAAATGGTAATAATATATTCTAATTAAACTTTAAAACCATTTAAAAATATAATCTGACCATATAAATTATTGCGATGAAAAAAGTTGTTTTTAATTAAAATATAGCATCTTTTTACTATTAATTAAAATATGAAAGTTATCAAAATAATATAAAAAATTTATTCAAAGTAAATTACTATATCTTGATTCCATGGAAGAATTTTATTTTGTCAAATTTAACTTATAAAAATGTCAAAACCTAGATTTAATGTTGGTGTTCCATTAAAATGTGGCAAAACTGCATTTTTTTAAAAATATTTATTTTACCCGATATATTAATTCTGTTTTCATACCATGTTCTATAAAAAGTATAAGATGAATTATAATGTCATAACATTCAAAATTTAGTTACTACTATTCATAATGGCTAGTTCATAATAATATTATAACCATATATCATTGTTTAGTGAAACCCAGTATTGCGTACTACACACGATATCGAGGAAGGTCGTGATTGTGTGTAATGCAAGCCAAGTTTGGGTTGCGTGTAGTGAAATACTCCTTTGTTGTTGAGTATAACAGAATCCAACCATATTTAATTTATACATTGAGTATATATATATACACTCAATGTTGTGTAGAATAACTACTATCAAACGAACTTGAAATTGTGTGTAACACAATCCAAGAATAGTGTTGCGTATACTGAAACTAATACGGTGTTTCTTATAGTGCATGATAATCTTGGTGTAGTTTACAATAAAAGATATGAAAGAAATTAAAAATATTATATCTCATAAAATCTCAGGGTGTTACAGCCCTACTATGGAATAACATTATTAAAATTTCATAGTCTTTTAGGCTCAAAACCTGGGTTCTGACATCATTCACTCCTTAATGTATTTCATCCCCGAAAAACAAAACTACAAAAACAACTCAAGATACTAATCCCGCATCTGGCTCTCCCGTTCCAAGGATCACTCTACCACCCTCCCGTGATGCCACAACACAAGAACCAAAGGGATGGTTCGTCCACGCAGTGTCCACTTCTGCCGGTCCTCAATCGCCACCGGGTGCTCTGCAAAGGTAGCCCCATCCTCGATGTTCAGCTCTCCCTAGTCGATAATTTGCATGGGGTTGTGCATGTATTTTCTCAGTTGCGACACGTGGAAGACGTCATGAACCCTCTCCAGTTGTGGGGGTAAATTAAGATGGTAGGCCACATCATCGACCCTGCGCACGATCTCAATGGGCCTGATGAACCTTGGGGAGAGCTTGCCACCCTAGCTGAACCATAGTGTACCATGCCACAAGGAGACCCTCAGAAAAACATGGTCCCCCCGATTGAACTACAAAGGCTTGCGATGACGATCTACGTTGGAATTCAGTCTGCTCTGAGCCATCCTCATCCACCCACAAATGACCCGCACCTTCTTCATCGTCTCCTGCACCAACTCTAGGCCCACGAGGGTGGTCTCCCCAACCTCCTTCCATCACAAAGGTGACCTGTAGTGTCTCCAATATAGGGCCTCAAAAAGTTCCAAGCTGATAGTAGAGTGGTAAATGTTTTTGTATGTGAACTCCACCTAGGGTCGGTGATCCTCCTAGCTCAAGAAAAAGTCTATCACGAATGCCCTGAGAATATCCTCCAACACCTGGATAGTGCGCTCAGTCTTCCCATCCTTATGGGGGTGAAAAGTTGTACTCATCTGCAGCTGGGCCCCAAATGCCTCTTGTATGCCTCACCACAGTCGCGATGTAAACCTTGGTTCATGGTCAGAGATGATCATCGAGGGTAATACATGAAGGCAGACGATCTCCTGAACATACAGCCTCCCCAGAGTCACCACCATGCTCTGATCCCTAATAGTAAGGAAGTGCACCGACTTCGTGAGTCAGTCCACTATCACCCAAATGGAATCGTGGCCTTTTGCTGTGCGTGGGAGCCCTGTGATGAAGTCCATAGATATTCCATCCCACTTCCACTCCAGGATATCAAGTGGTTGCTACAACCCTGCTAGAAACTGATGCTCTGCCTTCACTTGCTGACAGGTAAGACACCGAGAAACGAACTTAGCTACGCTCCGCTTCATGTAAAACCACCAAAACTATCACTTAGGGTCTATGTACATATTACCCACACAGGGATGTACAACTAAGGGAGAAGTGTGAAACTCCCACATCACCTCCTCCAGCATTTCCACTAGTACTACACCTCACCCCTAGAACAGGATCTTGTGATTCCCTCCTTCAGAATACCCATCGGGTGCATCACCCGGGGATATCTGATCACACAGTACCTCACTATCGATGTACCACAACTGCGACTCTCTCACATGATCAAGGAGTGAAGGAGTCAAAACCATCGACTATAGAAAAGCAGTTCCCTCCTGCTCCACTAAGTTCAATAGTAGGGAAGCCAACTGCTCTAAAGCATCCCATACTAAATGAGCCTGGGAATTCCAGCTAAGGGAATCTACTACTATGTTTCCCTTCCCTGGAGTGTATAATATCTCGAAATCACAGTCCTCTAGAAACTCCAGCCAGTGCCTCTAACTCAGATTATAATCCCTCTAAGTGAAGAGGTACTTGAGGCTCTGGTAGTCTGAGTAGACCACAAAATTCTCACCTAGAAGGTAGTGTCTCCATAACCTCAAGGCGAAGACCACTACTGCCATCTCCATATCGTGAGTCACGTAATTATGCTCATAGGGCCTCAACTGCCTCGACCCATATGCAATCAGTACTCACTGCTGCATCAGCACACACCTGGGCCTAGATCCTAAAGCATCGTAGTACACTACAAACTCAACGCCCTCCTATGGAAACCTCAACACTAGAGCACTAGTTAGCCTCAGTCTCAAATCCTCGAAGGCCTTCTGGAACTGATCAATCTAGGTGAATGGTCATCCCTTCCGCGTCAATGAGGTCAAAGGGGAAATAATCCTGGAGAAATCTTCCACAAAGCTCCTGTGGTACCCTGCCAAACCAAGGTAGCTCTGCACCACTGACGCATTCTTAGGTGGATCCCAAGAAATAATTGCCTCTATATTTGTGGGATCTACAGCCAATACCTGCTCTGTAATGACATTCCCTAAAAAGATTACCTCATGAATCCAAAAATGACACTTTGAGAGCTTCCCATATAGATGGTGCTCCCAGAGTAAGTCTAGGACCATTCTCAAATGCTTTGCGTGCTCCTCTTACATCGCTGAGTAGATGAGTATGTCGTCAATAAAGACAACCACAAACTGTTCCACCTACGGCTGGAAGATTTGGTTCATCAAATCCATGAAAATAGAGGGGGAATTATTTATGCCAAAGGGAATCTCCAGAAACTTGTAATGACCATAACGACAATGGAAAGCCAACTTAGGATATCAGCCTCACGAACCCTCAACTGGTGGTAGCTGGATCAAATAACAATCATTGTGAACCAATTTGCACCTCTCAACTGGTTGAAGAGGTCGTCAATCCTTGACAAGGGGTACTTGTTCTTTATCGGCGCCTAATTCAGGCGGCGATAATCCACACAAAGCCACATACTCCCATCTTACTTTTTCACAAACAGAACTAGAGGCACCCAAGGGGACACACAGGGGCTGATGAATCCCTTATCACAAAGGTTATCCAGCTGAAGTGGTAGCTTCTGAAGGTCTGTGGGTTCCATCCAATAATCCACACATGATATCGGGGCAGTCCCCAGCTACAAGTCAATGCAGAACTCCATCTCTCACCTCAGGGGTAGTCCCAGAAAATACTTGGGAAAGACTTCCATGTAGTCCTCTACAATGGTAGGGATCCAGGTGTCAGTAGTGTCTGCTGCTCTGAGAGCCATTCTCGCCAACTGGTGAAAAAAAAGGTCGGGGTGTCCTGCTAAGATTACCCATTAGCTCTAGAACGAGGTCTCGGTCACCAAGGATGGTGAACCTCATCCCATTAGAAAACAGTGCTCTGACACGTCTGTGATGACAGTCGATCTGGGCGTGAACCATAGAAAGCCAATCCATGCCCATGATGATGTCATAATGTTACATCATGATGCAAAGTAGGTCCCACGTGAAAATACCTCCTCCAAATGACAGTTCGCACTGTCTGTAGATAAAGGTCACCAATGAGGCACTTCACATAGGAACCTTGAGGCTATGTGTAACAGCCCAAGATTTTATAAAAAAATATATTCTTTTTAATTTTATTAATGTCTTGTGTTGTACGCTACACCAAAAGGAGCTTGCACAACACACATCCTTGACTTGCCTTGCATTACACGCACTCGCGACCTTCCTCGATAGCGTGTGTAGTACGCAATACCGAGTTTCACTAAACAACGATATGCTATAAAAATATTATTAAAACTAGCCGTTATGAATAGTAATAACCACTTTTTGAAATCCAGTAAATCTTATTTTTCAAAATGAACTTTATTTTTGGATTCGGAGTATCGAATTTAGCCTAAGGTGAAATTTTGGTACTTTTCGGATAACTTTCATATTCTGATGAATAGTGAAAATTACTAAATTATAATTAAAAAACAACTTTTTTAATCGAAATAATTAATAGTGATAAATTATTAATTTTAGTGGTTTTAAAGTATATTTAGAATATATTTTTACAATTTAATACAATGTTGGTCATTGGATGTAATTTCACATTTAAACTAGACATAAACAAGTGTCAATCTTTTGATAGATATTGTTTCTTAAAAACACGCTATTTGTTTTAACAGCGGGATTTAATTATAAAATTAATTAATTCAAATTTTATGTTATGAATTTGGTAAAATAGACTTCATTTTTGAATTCGGAATACGAAATATAGCTTGGGATGAAATTTTGGCATTGTTCTGAAAAACATCAATTTTTGATGAATAGTGAAACTACTAAGTGGTAGGTTAAAAACTGAATTTTTCATAAAACTTAATTTTACCGCTTCTGTGAATGGAATTTCGAAAATCCGAGAGACACGGTTAATATCAAGGACTAAAATGTGGTTCAATGAGATGAAAATAATTTTTTGGTGAATAGTAACTTTTTACTTTTTTTACCACGGTTAATAGTAAATATGGTAACTAAGGGTAAATATGATATTAATATTACCCTAACACATGTCCTAATTCTATTGGACAAGTGTAATTCGACCAAAAACAAACTTAGGAATAAAATATGACCATTTAGGCCTACTTGGATTAGATTAGGACATTTATTATTAATTTATTTAAAGAAGGGTTAAAATAGTTAAAATCAAAGTTTAATAAGTAAATCATTTTTAATATGGGGTTATACATAAGATAAATTCGACTATAAATATTCATTAGAAAGATAAAAATATTTCCTACATGATGGTAGTTTATTTGTAATTTTTAGACATCAAATAATATAATTTATTTATGACACAAAAATGATGCAGTAATTATCTTATTAATGAAATATTGACATAATTGATAATATAAATACCAAAATAAATGTAATTTAAGACTTTTTATGAATTCCACTAATTTTCTAGGTTACTATGATATATTAGTGTTGATTTAATCAACATGGTTCGAACATATAATTCTGTTATGACTTTCACAAAAATCATATATCAAATAGTGTCAAAATTGACACAAAATAGTTTTTAAATCAAATATTATATTATTAATTGTTATTTTATTCCTAAAAATCTAAGGTTCGGCCAAATGACTTAGATAAGGATATATATATTAATAATAAACAATTTGGGGTTCGTTTGGCATGTTATAGTAAGTGTATTTACCATATAGTGAAAGAAAACAAAAAGACACGGTAAAGGTTAAATTATTTAACTTAGAGTTAAATATAATTGATAAGGTTAAAATAATACCCTAAACTTGTCTAAATCTTATTGGTTGATAGGATTTCGACCCATCCCCACTTTAGCTTCGAAATAAGACCCTTTGGAACCATTATAAACCGATTTTGACTTTAATATAAAATAATATTTTGAGATATTCCTAAGGTGCCCCTATCCTCCCCTATAAAAGGACACCTCCTCCCCCTCCTCCTCACACCAATTTGAGCACTCATGCTCGGCCAACCCCTTCCAATTTCTCCTCTCCACTTCCCTAGAAACATCCTAGAGGTTCTGGTCTTCCTCAAAGACCAATTTTAGTGCCCTAAGAGGAGGTCTCAAAGAGGCACTTCAAAGAAGAGGTAATTACCGTTACCAATTCTTTCATCTTTATTTCTTCTTCCACTTCTTCTTCTTAGGTTGTTTCATTATGAAGTAATAACATCAGTATCACTCATATACTGATATGTTATTATAAGTATTAAACAACCCTATTTCACCATCTATCCATCCTACGGAAAAAGAAATCACCGCGCGTGCGTACGTACGGAATACCGTCTCCACGCCGTGGTGTAATCTATTTTCCACCACCACCTTACATGGATGGGTATAATGGTGTAAAGAATAACTATACATAGTTATTACAACATCATATTGATTCTGATATATTGTATAATCCACTCCAATTCAGTTCAATATTTATGGAAATGATATCATCGCTCGTGCGTACGTACGGACTACCGTCTCCACGACGCGATGGGATTCATTCTCCATGTTAACCATTTAAGAATGATTATAAAGTATATATAAGAAATAATAATGAAATATATGACATTATAAAGCTACTGGATTTATGTATATATATATGAATGTCATCTACTTACTTCCATTTCAAGACAATAAGGAAAGTAAAACAGCGTTCATGCGTACGTACGGACTACCGTCTCCATGAACGGTGTTTTTCATTTTATTTATCTATATATTATATATATATATATACTGAATATATATGATATATAAATCATATTTTATATTCTGGAAGTAAGTAAATCATGATATAAGTAATAGTGATGTCAAGAACAACAAGTCAAAACACCTAAGATAAATGAAACGATTTTACCCAAAACGCTTCTTTAACATGGAATTTACAAAAGAACGGGTAATATAATGTCATAAGTGAACCATATATGATATCATAACAATGAATATAATTCTGGAATAAGTCAATAACATGATTTAAATCATTATACAGGAGGTTTGGACACTTACAAAGCAAGTCGGACATAAGGTAAGGGAAATACCACAATCTCATTTTTATACGAGATTGTTTATTCGTAAGTATTTACTGGGGTGTATTTTATCATCCACATCCATGTTCCTTCAATATGTAATATTGTTTCCATCCACTTACAATAGTTTAAATCCAATTTTACTCTTCGGTGAGTTTTTAGTAAAGAATATGAAAGGAATCTTTTGTCGCTTTTTCATACGAGGTACTTTTTGACTTTTCCGACAAAAGTACGAAGAATGTTTTTTTTAACTTATACGGAACGAACAGATTTATACTGTTTTATAAAGCCTTATTTTCATGAAGCTTCCTCTATAAGATTTCATGACTATTTTCAATAAAATCTCTTTCTTTTAAAATTGCATGATGTTTTGTGAAAAGAAATTGATTTTGAAGAAGAAAGGATATTTTCCTCAAGAATTCAATTCAAGTGATTTATCAAAATTATTTTCCATATAAGATAATAAAGGGTTCTGTTTCTATCCATATTTTTACATTGATTTGACTATGTTGTGATGGAATTATGTTTATGAATTCCTTTATCTTATATGAATGGTTTTATGATGTCATGTTGTTTAAGAATCCCATTTTTATTACATGGGTTATGCAATGATGTATGATTTTTGATTTTGTGGCACACATAAGAAAGGATTCATTAAGAGATGGGTGGGACCTATATCTCCCTCCAATGCATTGGGTAAAGATTTCATATCTCATGAGATAGACATGGCTGGAATGGTAGGTTATACCGGTTCAGTGAAACAGGACTGAAACGAGGATTACTCGATTCAGAAAGAGACTTTGTCCACTAAGATAGTCTTGGCAATGAGTCTTGACTAACAAGAAATGATTCTCTATGATTATGTGTGTATGCCACAATGACTAATGTTTTAAGTTATGATTTCATTTCACTACTATGATTTATCCCATGTTATGAAATTATGCTCTCTTTTGCAGGATAAGATTTCCAAAAAGTTATGTTCTTATGAATATGATGTGATTGATTTTTCTTTTGTATACCCTTACTGAGCATTTGAGCTCACCCTTTTATGTTTTCTTTTCCCCAGGATATAAAGAAAGGTTTTAGGTAGAAAAAAAAAGGGAAGATCTTTATGGGAGATATTGAAGATCTTTCACCAGGATTAGAAGATTATATTCCGAGTTTCCAAAGACACTAAACTATTACGATCCTTGTGTGTGTGTTTATGTTATGTACTATGTTTTCCGCAAATGTAATGTAATGTCCATGTACGCCAGGCTTCGGGTCTCTACAGTTGGTATCAGAGGAAAGTTTTAGTCAACCTTTGGAAACTAGGATGCGAAAACATTAGTGAGATCCCTAGAGATATTTCTAAGGTATGTCTAGGGATGCCCCTAAGGATAAGAATATGTATAGGATATAGTCCTAGAACTATGGTAACGATAGTAGATTAAACCAAAGATGATAGATATTTAAGTTACTCCCCCTTTATTAGATTTTTTCATCTAACACTATTCTTTTTGGGTTTTAGAAAATGGTTGGAAACAAGGTGATTCACGATAATGGAGGATATGATGGACAATGGAATGATATCCTTCATGAGCAACCAAATGAAATGGGATTTGGAAGTCCAAACATCATTATTATGCCGAATCAGCAATCTCACAACATGATCAATAAAGTAAAATTTGGT
The DNA here is from genome assembly GCA_963277665.1 of Viscum album. Classification (NCBI taxonomy): domain Eukaryota; kingdom Viridiplantae; phylum Streptophyta; class Magnoliopsida; order Santalales; family Viscaceae; genus Viscum; species Viscum album. The sequence continues at coordinate 886,641,097 of OY728125.1, forward strand.
ATGTTTCCTGACTCGACTAATAAGAGAAAGATGGAGTTCCATGATGATCATAGAGGAAAGAAAGTTCAATTTCCCCTATGTAAATCATGTGGGAAGAGGCATCAAGGAGAATGTTTCAAGGGAACTGGAAGATGCTTTGGGTGTGGAAAATAAGGACACAAAGCAAGTAAGTGCAAAGGAAAAGGGTCGGTTAACACCATGGATGAGGATAATGGTATTGCTACGACATCAAAAATGGTTAAGTGTTTTAAATGTGGAATGTATGGGCATTATGAAAACAAATTCCCTAAGGGAAAGACTCATGAAGAGAATCAGTATGGTCATATGGGTAGTATTTATGTGGATGATGATGAAGAGACTACAAATGATATGTGAGATGAAAGAATTTTTGAAGCTCGGTCAATGGTTTGAGAATGTAGTTGAATGATTACATGTTTATCATGTGTAATTTTGGAATAAAGAGACATCTATGGATTGTTACACTGTTGTCTTTCCTTGTGTTTTGAAAGTGTATGATTAATGTTACCAGTATCCATGAAAGGTTATTCAGATATTTTTGGAATGTAGATGATATGCGCATAATGAAGGGATAAGGAGAAAATTAAATGTTTGATAGTATTCATGAGCTCATGATTGATATAAGGACTAAGTGATATCATGGTTTGAGTATATAGAATTTTGAGGATTTTGGTATGTGGAAAGTGTTAACTTTTAACTACACTCATGTTTTCACTAAGGTATTCAAGAGAATACACGATTAAGGACTTTGAATGTTTGGAATGTGACCAAAAAGACATATCTTATGATATGTGGGGATCAACGACAGTATTAAATCTCTGGTGATCGTTGTCACTATATTATAAGAGTGGACTGCAGTATTATGTATAAGCCTAAAGATTAGACTGGATTATATTGGACATAAGTTAGTATTGTTTAAGGATAGAAGATTTTCGATATTATTGATGGGATGTTATAGTAACGTAGTTTTAGAAAAAGGACAACCTGCAGGACGGGCGACAGCCCATCGCTTCGGACAAGGCTATGGGAATCGAACCCACAACCGAAGTGCGACTGGCCTTTATCGCCTACCACTGGCCTACAAGAAGTCCCTGTTTAGTAGAAACTAGTTTTATTATATTAAGCAGTATGATATATGAAGTATAAGTCCATTTTAGGAACTATATGTGATTAATCTCACTATAGATCGACTTATGTATATAATTTTTGCTAACCTTTTGTTTGAGACAGATGGAATGACCCGTCATTCTATCACATGATCTGCTAACACTTCATGAATAACAAATTCAACTTCATTTATTTAAGAGATGAAGTGGAAATTGTTCAAGGCACGAACAACAGTGAGATTGTACCACAATAAAGTAAGTATTTATTCTAATTCAAATTTTCAACTTTAGGGAAATGATCTTGAAAACCAAAAATGTTGTCCTAGTGATCTTATACCTGATGAATCAGATGGTACCTTATATCATCACAAATCTATGGATTTGTGATTTCTGGCTTTTCCATAGCCATGTTCTCTACCACTCTCCATCAGAACATGATGGTTAGATTTCTCTTCCATATCCATATTTTCACCTATGTGGAAACCCAGTGATTAGTTTATTTGGGTAATCGTTACATTTCATACTTTAGTTTTTAAAGCCAAGTTTTGGTATTTCCTTTTACGATGTGGGTTTCTATTAAAGAAACTTTCAAATAGTAAACCATTTATAACCCCGACGAATTTCGAGGGCGAAATTCATTTTAAGGGGGGTAGAATGTAACAGACCAAGATTTTATAAAAAAATATATTCTTTTTAATTTTATTAATGTCTTGTGTTGTACGCTACACCAAAAGGAGCTTGCACAACACACATCCTTGACTTGCCTTGCATTACACGCACTCGCGACCTTCCTCGATAGCGTGTGTAGTACGCAATACCGAGTTTCACTAAACAACGATATGCTATAAAAATATTATTAAAACTAGCCGTTATGAATAGTAATAACCACTTTTTGAAATACAGTAAATCTTATTTTTCAAAATGAACTTTATTTTTGGATTCGGAGTATCGAATTTAGCCTAAGGTGAAATTTTGGTACTTTTCGGATAACTTTCATATTCTGATGAATAGTGAAAATTACTAAATTATAATTAAAAAACAACTTTTTTAATCAAATAATTAATAGTGATAAATTATTAATTTGAGTGGTTTTAAAGTATATTTAGAATATATTTTTACAATTTAATACAATGTTGGTCATTGGATGTAATTTCACATTTAAACTAGACATAAACAAGTGTCAATCTTTTGATAGATATTGTTTCTTAAAAACACGCTATTTGTTTTAACAGCGGGATTTAATTATAAAATTAATTAATTCAACTTTTATGTTATGAATTTGGTAAAATAGACTTCATTTTTGAATTTGGAATACGAAATATAGCTTGGGATGAAATTTTGGCATTGTTCTGAAAAACATCAATTTTTGATGAATAGTGAAACTACTAAGTGGTAGGTTAAAAAGTGAATTTTTCATAAAACTTAATTTTACCGCTTCTATGAATGGAATTTCGAAAATCCGAGAGACACGGTTAATATCAAGGACTAAAATGTGGTTCAATGAGATGAAAATAATTTTTTGGTGAATAGTAACTTTTTACTTTTTTTACCACGGTTAATAGTAAATAAGGTAACTAAGGGTAAATATGATATTAATATTAACCTAACAAATGTCCTAATTCTATTGGACAAGTTTAATTCGACCAAAAACAAACTTAGGAATAAAATATGACCATTTAGGCCCACTTGGATTAGATTAGGACATTTATTATTAATTTATTTAAAGAAGGGTTAAAATAGTTAAAATCAAAGTTTAATAAGTAAATCATTTGTAATATGGGGTTATACATAAGATAAATTCAACTATAAATATTCATTAGAAAGCTAAAACGATTTCCTACATGATGGTATTTTATTTGTAATTTTTATAAATCAAATAATATAATTTATTTATGACACAAAAATGATGCAGTAATTATCTTATTAATGAAATATTGACATAATTGATAATATAAATACCAACATAAATGTAATTTAAGACTTTTTATTAATTCCACTAATTTTCTAGGTTACTATGATATATTAGCGTTTATTTAATCAACTTGGTTCGAACATATAATTCTGTTATGACTTTCACAAAAATCATATATCAAATAGTGTCAAAATTGACACAAAATAGTTTTGAAATCAAATATTATATTATTAATTGTTATTTTATTCCTAAAAATATAAGGTTCGGCCAAATGAGTTAGCTAAGGATATATATATTAATAATAAACAATTTGGGGTTCGTTTTGCATGTTATAGTAAGTGTATTTACCATATAGTGAAAGAAAACAAAAAGACACGGTAAAAGTTAAATTATTTAACTTAGAGTTAAATATAATTGATAAGGTTAAAATAATACCCTAAACTTGTCTAAATCTTATTGGTTGATAGGATTTCGACCCATCCCCACTTTAGCTTCGAAATAAGACCCTTTGGAACCATTATAAACCGATTTTGACTTTAATATAAAATAATATTTTGAGATATTCTTAAGGTGCCCCTCTCCTCCCCTATAAAAGGACACCTCCTCCCCCTCCTCCTCACACCAATTTGAGCACTCAAGCTCGGCCAACCCCTTCCAATTTCTCCTCTCCACTTCCCTAGAAACATCCTAGAGGTTCTGGTCTTCCTCAAAGACCAATTTTAGTGCCCTAAGAGGAGGTCTCAAAGAGGCACTTCAAAGAAGAGGTAATTACCGTTACCAATTCTTTCATCTTTATTTCTTCTTCCACTTCTTCTTCGTAGGTTGTTTCATTATGAAGTAATAACATCAGTATCACTCATATACTGATATGTTATTATAAGTATGAAACAACCCTATTTCACCATCTATCCATCCTACGGAAAAAGAAATCACCGCGCGTGCGTACGTACGGAATACCGTCTCCACGCCGTGGTGTAATCTATTTTCCACCACCACCTTACATGGATGGGTATAATGGTGTAAAGAATAACTATACATAGTTATTACAACATCATATTGATTCTGATATATTGTATAATCCACTCCAATTCAGTTCAATATTTATGGAAATGATATCATCGCTCGTGCGTACGTACGGACTACCGTCTCCACGACGCGATGAGATTCATTCTCCATGTTAACCATTTAAGAATGATTATAAAGTATATATAAGAAATAATAATGAAATATATGACATTATAAAGCTACTGGATTTATGTATATATATATTAATGTCATCTACTTACTTCCATTTCAAGACAATAAGGAAAGTAAAACAGCGTTCATGCGTACGTACGGACTACCGTCTCCATGAACGGTGTTTTTCATTTTATTTATCTATCTATTATATATATATATATACTGAATATATATGATATATAAATCATATTTTATATTCTGGAAGTAAGTAAATCATGATATATGTAATAGTGATGTCAAGAACAACAAGTCAAAACACCTAAGATAAATGAAACGATTTTACCCAAAACGCTTCTTTAACATGGAATTTACAAAAGAACGGGTAAGATAATGTCATAAGTGAACCATATATGATATCATAACAATGAATATGATTCTGGAATAAGTCAATAACATGATTTAAATCATTATACAGGAGGTTTGGACACTTACAAAGCAAGTCGGACATAAGGTAAGGGAAATACCACAATCTCATTTTTATCTGAGATTGTTTATTCGTAAGTATTTACTGGGGTGTATTATATCATCCACATCCATGTTCCTTCAATATGTAATATTGTTTCCATCCACTTACAATAGTTTAAATCCAATTTTACTCTTCGGTGAGTTTTTAGTAAAAATATATGAAAGGAATCTTTTGTCGCTTTTTCATACGAGGTACTTTTTGACTTTCCCGACAAAAGTACGAAGAATGTTTTTTTTAACTTATACGGCACGAACAGATTTATACTGTTTTATAAAGCCTTATTTTCATGAAGCTTCCTCTATAAGATTTCATGACTATTTTCAATAAAATCTCTTTCTTTTAAAATTGCATGATGTTTTGTGAAAAGAAATTGATTTTGAAGAAGAAAGGATATTTTCCTCAAGAATTCAATTCAAGTGATTTATCAAAATTATTTTCCATATAAGATAATAAAGGGTTCTGTTTCTATCCATATTTTTACATTGATTTGACTATGTTGTGATGGAATTATGTTTATGAATTCCTTTATCTTATATGAATGGTTTTATGATGTCATGTTGTTTAAGAATCCCATTTTTATTACATGGGTTATGCAATGATGTATGATTTATGATTTTGTGGCACACATAAGAAAGGATTCATTAAGAGATGGGTGGGACCTATATCTCCCTCCAATGCATTGGGTAAAGATTTCATATCTCATGAGATAGACATGGCTGGAATGGTAGGTTATACCGGTTCAGTGAAACAGGACTGAAACGAGGATTACTCGATTCAGAAAGGGACTTTGTCCACTAAGATAGTCTTGGCAATGAGTCTTGACTAACAAGAAATGATTCTCTATGATTATGTGTGTATGCCACAATGAGTAATGTTTTAAGTTATGATTTCATTTCACTACTATGATTTATCCCATGTTATGAAATTATGTTCTCTTTTGCAGGATAAGATTTCCAAAAAGTTATGTTCTTATGAATATGATGTGATTGATTTTTCTTTTGTATACCCTTACTGAGCATTTGAGCTCACCCTTTTATGTTTTCTTTTCCCCAGGATATAAATAAAGGTTTTAGGTAGAAAAAAAAAGGAAGATCTTTATGGGAGATATTGAAGATCTTTCACCAGGATTAGAAGATTATATTCCGAGTTTCCAAAGACACTAAACTATTACGATTCTTGTGTGTGTGTTTATGTTATGTACTAAGTTTTCCGCAAATGTAATGTAATGTCCATGTACGCCAGGCTTCGGGTCTCTACACTATGTTTAGGTGTCAGTGCCTCTACTGGATGCTCCAAATCCTGTACCAATGACAATGATATAATGGAGTGGATGGAACTTGTGTCTACTAGTACTGAAGCAAGCATAGAGTAAACAAAAAGCATACCCCAAACCATCTCGTGTGCTGGTGGGTCAGGAACATCCCTAGCCTGAAGCTGCCCGCGGCCCCTACCACCAACTCCTTGAGCCTGACGTGGGCCTCCCTATGATGGCAGTGGAAGGACCTCGAAATTCCATCCCAGACCTCCAGGTCCTACCGCTCTGCCTACGCCGCCTCCATAAGGAACACCCTGTCCCCGCCTGGGGGATCCCTGGTCACGATGCTGCCTCTGCCACTACGGTGCGCCCACCACCTACCACTATAGATACCCCAAACTAGACGTACATGGACATTGCATTACTTTTTCAGAATACTTAATACATAACAAAAACAAACACACAAGGACTGTAAAAGTTTAGTTTCTTTGGAAACTCGGAACATAATCTTTTAATCGTGGTGAAAGATCTTTAACATCTCCCATATAGATCTTCCCCTTTTGTTTTCTTACCTAAAACCTTTCTTTATATCCTATGGAAAAGAAAACATATAAAGGGTGAGCTCAAATTCTAATTAAGGGTAAGCATATAGAAAATAAAACAAACCATATACATTTGAAAATAAAAACATGTACATAATGTTTAAACATCAAAATCTTGAGCAATGACATAAAACATGGTAGTACGTAAGGAATAGATCATAATGGAACATTAATCATGATAAAATATATTGGAAATAAAACTTGTAATTGTGGAAAAACATTGAGCACATGATATGATTTCCATAGTAGCCAAGGCATTGCTTCCAAGACCATCTTAGTGGAAAAAGTCCCTTACTGAACTGACTTCACTCCTCGTTCCAGTCATGTAACACTGAACCGTATTAACTTACCGTTATAGCCATGTCTATATCATGAGATATAAATCTTTACCCAATGAATTGGAGAGAGATATAAGACCCACCCATCTCATAATTTAATCATTTTTACTTCTGCCACAACATGAACATAAATCATTCATCATTACCCAAAGTATAAAACGGGTTTCATAAACATCATCCCATCATAACATAGTCCATACAAAAAAATGGATATCATTTCATCATAAGAAAATTAAAACCATGTAAATCATAGATAAATAATACTTAAAACATACACCTATGAAATAATTCCATCTTATATGGAAAATGGTTTTTATAAAACACTTCAAATGAATTCTTGAGAAAAAATATCCTTTCTTATTCAAAATCATTTTATTTTAACGAAATGCCATGTGATTTTAAAAGAAAAGGATTTTGTTGAAAATAGTCATTAAATATTGTAGAGTAAGATTTATGAAAATAAGTCATTATGAATCTATAAAAATCTGTTCATGCCGTATAAGTTAAAAAACATTCTTCTCGTACTTTTGCCAGAAAAGTCAAAAATTACCTCGTATTGTAAACAAGAGAAAGATTCATTCAATACGATGTGGTAAAAGTACAAAGTTTTAAAATTACTTTAAACATACATGGAAAAAAATTAAACATTTTATGAAAACATTTTGAGAACATATGGACATGGATAATAAACATAAACCCAGTAAATACTTACAAATAAACAATCTCAGATAAGAATGAAATTGGAATAATTATCCCTTACCATATTACCAATTTCTTCTGTATGTGTCCGAGACTCTTGTATAGTGGGTTTAAACATATTATTAACTTTTAAAAGAACCATAATAAAATTTATGATATCATATATGATTCACTTACAACTTTATATTATCCATTCATTTTTCAATTCCATGTTAAAGCAGCATTTTGGGTAAAATCGTTTCTTTTATCATTTATGTTTTGACTTTTAATTATTAATATGATTACTTAGATCATGATTAGTTAATTACTGAATATAAAAAATTATTTATATATAATATTTATTCATACTCTACATATATATATAATAGATCGATAAATGGAAAGTAATACACCGTTCATGGAGACGGTATGTCGTTCATATATTTCATGATTACTTATTATATATACTTTATAATCATTCTTGAATTGTTAACATGGAAAATGAATCTCATCGCGCCGGGGAGATAGTAATCCGTACGTACGCACGAGCAATGATATCATTCCCATATTTATTGAATTGAATTGTAGTGGATGATATAATATCTTATAATTAGTATAATGTTATAATAATCATATATAATTATTATTTACATCATTATACCCATCCAAGTAAGGTGGTGGTGGAAAAACTGATTACACCACAGCGTGGAGACGGTATTCCGTACGTACGTATGCACGGTGATTTCGTTTTCTGTAGGATGGATAGAAGGTGAAATAGGGTTGTTTCATATTTATAATGACATATAAGTATATTAATAATACTGATGTTATTATTTTATAATGAAACAACTAATGAAGAGGAATTAGAAGAAGAATGAAACTTGAAAGAGTCGGTAGAAGAGATTACCTCTTCCTCGACGCACCTCCTTTAAACTTCTTCTTAGGGCACTAGAGCTGGTCTTTTGAGAAGATCATAAGCTCTATTATATAACTAGAGAGGTTTCGAATAAGAATTGGCAGGGTTTTTCTGAGTTTCAAGGCTCAAAAGGGCGTGAAGAGAAAAAGGAATGGGTGCCCTTTTTATAAGGGAGGAGAGGGGAACCTTTTGAAAAACATAAAATATTATTTTTCTAATAAAGTCATATTCAGTTTATAAATAGTTCCAAATTAATTTATTTCGAATATAAAGTGGGTATAGGTCGGAATACTCTCAATCAATAGGTTTTGGACAAGTTTATGTTACTATTTTAACTTTATCATTTAGATTTAACTCTTAGTTAAATAATTTAACTTTTACCGTGTCTTCTTGTTTTCTTACACTATATGGTTAATAAACATTCCTTAACAAGACACAAGAACCCCAAGTGATTCATTATTAATATATATAACCTTATTTAAGTCATTTGGCCAAGACTTAGATTTTTATTAATATAATAACAATTAATAATATTATTTTTGTTTTAAAAACTATTTTATGTCAATTTTGACACTATTTGGTAATTGATTTTTGTGAAAATTACAACAACATGATTAGTTCAAAAACAATTAATTTAATGAATAATAACATGTCATATTAACCTATAAAATTAGTGTAATTCATAAAAGGTCTCAAATTACATTTATTTGGGTATTTATAACATCAATTATGTTAATATTTCATTAATAAGGTAATTACTGCAACGTCATTGTGTTAAATAAATTCAATTATTTAGTGTCTAAATTTTTTAAATAAAATACCATTATGTAGGAAATATCTTTATAGTTCTAATGAATATTTATAGTTGAATTTATATTATGTATAACCATATATTAAAAATGTTTTAGTTATTAAACTTTGATTTTAACTATTTTAACTCTTCTTTAAATATATTAATAATAAGTGTCCTAATATAATCTAAGTGGATCTAAAGGGTAATATTTTACTCATAAAGTTGTTTTTAGTCTAATTACACTTATCCAATAGAATTTTTACATGTTTTAGGGTAATAATAATATCATTTTTACCCTTAATTACCCTATATAATTATAACTGTGGTAAATAAAAGTAAAAAGTTACTATTCACCAAAAATTATTTTTATCTTATTGAACCAGATTTTACTCCTTGATATTAACTGTGTCTCTAGGATTTTCATAATTCCACTCACAGAAGCGGTAAAATTATGTTTTATGTAGATTTTCAAATTCTCCTAGGAGGTGGGTAAAAGTCGGTGAAAAGTTGAATAAAAGTTTTATATATCTAAAATTATTATAAAATGTCTGAAATGAGTTACATTGAACTTATATAGGTATTTTGTATCAATTTTTACCTAAATAAATTTAAATAAAATAAATAATTATTTAAATAAAAAGTCGGTTTTTAAATAGTAACCCAGTGTTTTCACTATTCATCAAAAATTGAAAGTTTTCAGAAAAATACCAAAAATTCAAACTAGGATAATTTCTATATTCCAAATTCAAAAATGATGTCCATTTTGAAAGATAAAATTTATAAAATTTTAAAATGTTGGTATTACTATTCATAACGGCTAGTTCATAATAATATTATAAAAATATCTCATTTAGTGAAACCTGGTATTGCGTACTACACATGCTATCAATGAAAGTCTTGATTGCGTGTAATGAAAACCAAGTCAGGGCTGCGTGTAGTGAAATCTACATTTGGTGTTACGTATAACATAATGAAAACATATTTCATTTATACATTAAACAAAATCTATAATTAATGTTGCGTAAAATAATTTCCACAAAACCAACATGAAATTGTGTGTAACACGAGCCAAGAATAGTGTTGCGTATACTAAAATAAAATACGATGTTGCGTATAGTACAATATAATCTAGATGTAGTGTATAATAGATGACATCAAAGAAATTAAAAATAATATATCTTATAAAATCTCAAGGTGTTACATTCTACCCCTCGTAAAATGAATTTCACCATCGAAATTCGTCGGGGTTATAAATTATTTACTAATTGAAAGTTTATTTCATAGAAACCCGCATAATAAAAAGTAATACTAAAACTTAATTTTAAAAAGGGAAGTTAGAATCATAATAGTCACCCAAAGTAACTCAGAACTGGGTTTCCACATAGGACAACATAGGTGAAAATATAGATATGGAAGATAAATATAACCATGAACTTTTTATAAAGAGTGATAGAGGACATGGATATGAAAAATCCAACAATCACAAAGCCATAAATTTCTGATTATCTAAGGTACCATCTAATTTGTAACGACCCAAAGTTTCATTAATGTAAATCCTTCTTGATCTAATTAAATGTCTCTATAATTTTATATAAAATGTCATCTTCATTGGTTTTGGGTTAAGAATTTTGACGGTTGCTAATATAGCTGTTGAATAGTGATCACATGATTAGTATAAATGTAGGGCTTTAACAAATCCAAATTTACTCAGAAAAAGGAAACGATGGCCTCATCCAGTAGAATTGCCCCATACAAAGCCCATTTGTCAAAGATTAGAAAACTAGTGGCGTCCTCAGGCTTCGCTCTTGACCAAGCCCAAGCTGAGCTTCATCATGTCAAGCTCAAATGAGACCATCTACGGGAAAAGTGGAAGTTGATAGAGACTACCACTCAAGCAATGTTATCCGAGCCACCCCAAGAGTCTGTCGCCATCATCCACCTTACCCTTAGGTCTTATACGGCTATTTTAAGGGGTTATGTAACAAATCGATATTACTATGTTCATGTACATTATTTTTTTGTATATAATAAATGTATATACTTTCTTGTCATTATTGATACATTGTAAATAGTTTTTAAAGTACAAATAGTGTTTTTATTTATTATTTAATTAAGAAATCTATTTTATTAAAATAAAGGATTTTTGAATTAAATAATATTTTAATAAAATATTATTATTATTAAGTTAATTTTTATTAAATATAAATGATCTTATAATTTTATGAATGAAATTAAATTTTTTATTAAGGTTTGAAAGCCATTTTTGTCCAAACCCGTGAATTTTCGATAAATATCGGTTTTTATTTTAAAAGTGAAAATTAACATATTTAGAAAATTATTTAGATAAAATAAATGTTATTTCTGGAATCAGGATGACGAAATTATCCAATACTGAATTTTTCATAATTTTCTGAGATAATAAAATTTTTGGGTAAAAATTTACTACTGTTTAAATATATAATGCGTTTTATGACATCATAATGACCCAATAGTGATCTAATAAAATACTATAATCTTTATGTTCGGCCAATATATGTTTTACCATTAAAATAATATGAATTTGGGTTTGTTTGACTTACTTTTCAAAGCATTAAAGGACCCCTCAAGACTTATTAAACACCTTGTCTTTTTAAATTAATTTTCAAGGGAGTGTGACTCACCTCCACATAAGCAATTCTATTATTTTAAGAAATTCATACTTTGGACTTATAAAATATTGTTTTCCTCTTCCCTTTTCCAAAAAGCATGGGCAAAAACCATGGGATGGTTTGTGGTTTGGATTAATTTAATGTAAGGGGTCCCAAACCTAAATAATAAAGAATTCCATCACCTTTCCTATATAAACTCACCCATGCTCCCAAGAAGCCTCTCACAAGACTCTCTCTAGCCTTTGGAAGCACACATCCATGTAAGGGTTTTTTCTTCCTTTCTCATTTTTGTCCAATTTTTTTTAATTTGTTTCGCCCTTTTAATTTCAATTATGAATGTTAGGGTATAGTTTTTCACCTCCCTCAAACTTCCCTCTTTATGTTTGATTGATGGGAGACCCTTTCTCTCTCATTAAATTCTTCCCATGTACACCCGTTACTATGCCGAAATTCTGAAAGGAACTTATCTCTCATCATTTACATTCAAGCAATACTTTTTTATCATTAATCTAAATTCCATTTAAACTGTTGGGACATGTATCTATATGACCTCCTTACTGTACATTACATGTAAACATTATGAGGATCCCCTTTCTCTCTCATCTACCATTTTTATGAATTCTTATGTCACACCGTTACATTGGTGAAATCACACCAATTTTCTAAGACAATGCCATTGTGTAGTGAATACCATACCCATTTCTCTATCAAGGGTATTCAGCTTTATGCACATTAACATATTGATTTTAAAGTTTCATGTATGAATTTCACATTCCTTTATCGTGGAATAAATGATTACGTTTTATGAATCAATGATTTATGATCCATGTGGCACACTTATGCATGAAATGAAATGTTTAAGAAGGGTGCACCCTTATAGTGCTCCAATGCATTGGGTAAAGTATAGTATCATGATATGTAATGTGAAATGAGTGTTGAATCATTCTAATTCAAGTTCAATGAGGGTTTACTCGTGCTTCATGTGCAATGAGGGTCTACTCATGCTCCATGTGCAATGAGTCTTGGCTCATGATATTTCCATGTTAATTGTTGTTGCCACATTTCCATGTTATGATTATCATGCTTTATCATGCCTTTATGTTTATATTTCTCTGGTGCTCTATTGATATGCATAATGCCTAACATGTATTGTACTCCTCATATTATTCCATGTTTATTCCCTTACCGGGCTTTATAGCTCACCCTTTTCTTATGCATTCCCTCATGTTATCCCATTCAATTCTAAGTACGAGGGAATGTAGTGTTCATGTAAAGGAAGTTTTAAATAAAGATGTTTTATTTCATGTTTCAAGTTTTTATGTAATGATCTTAAGCTCCAAAGACACTAAACCTATCAATATTCTTTGTTGTATCAAGTGAATATTTATGTAATAAATCATGTTTAAGTTGTAATAAAAAGTATGGTTGTAATAGTTGGTATTAGAGGATATGTTTAGTTATTTTTGGGATTAGGATTAGAAAACCCTTGTAAGGCCTTAGAGACAAGACTAAATATAACAAAAACATCCCTAAGTTTTATTATGTACTGAGTAAGTGGTTTATCAAGAAAATACATCCCTGTCTGGATACGAGCAGGTAGAGGCGGATCTGGCACATATGTATCCTAGGGGTAAAACCAGAAAACACCTCTTTGAGATAGACTCGAACAGGAACTGGTGCATGACAACGGGCCTTGCTGCACTCTTAGTTACGAAACTCCTGGGGGATATGTTTTGATTAATTCACAAGCTTAGTATGAACCCTTATTAAGGGAATTAAAAAAAGGCCCCTAAGAATATATGTCAGAGAGTAGATCATAAAAATCCTATATTGGATCCTATAGACTCATGAGTTAAGGAAATAAAAGTTTATTTATAAGTCATCAACTTTTTTCTTTGGATTACACTTTATGTGTTACCCCTAACTTTCATTTTATTTCATCCAATGCCCAGTAATAGGAGTACTCGGGCTAATAACAGTTTTGAAGATCAGTGTGATGACTGTACTAATGAGATGACCAATCCAATGGGAGTATGAATCACAAACTTTTTCACGCTTCTCTCTTAGTTAACTCAACCTTTGAATAGAAACACGGGTCAAGAGGAACGTTCAACCCCCCCTAAGAAAGAACAGGTCACTATAGATAGATTCATGAGACAAAAGCCTCCTACTTTTAGAGGATCATCTGATCCCATGATCGCTGAACAATGGATCAACTCCATTGAAAAGATATTCTCCATCCCTCAATGTTCTGAACAAGAGAAGGTTCTCCCGGTGGCTTATCGTATGGAGGGTGAAGCTGATCAGTGGTGTACAGTGATCAAAAATACAAAGCCTGAGGAGGTGATCGAGGCATTGGAATGGAAGGATTTCTGGAAGATGTTTTTCGATAAATATTTTCTGCGCACCCTCCGGCTTAAGATTGAAAGGGACATCCTTTCCCTCAAGAAAAAAGTCAAAGAATCTGTTGGATCATTTGAGGAAAACTTCACAAGGCATGCACGATACGATTTTGGCTTTGTTTTTACCCCCGAATGCAAAGTTGATTGCTTCTTTGGTGGGATGAAGCCTAGCCTGCGGAAAGCCCTGGCGATCCGTGACTTCGATAGCTATGAGGAAATTGTCTGATGTGCCCTCAAGGTCGAAATGGAAATCGAAGAATTAGAGGGGTATCATGGGGATAAGAAGAGTGAGGTGGAATTCAATGCTGGTGGTCCGATGGATAAATCCAACGGTTCTAAGAATATCCAGCACCCCACTGGCCAAAAGTGCGGAAAGAATCACCCTAGACGTTTCCTTAAGGGGACGAGGAAATGCTTCAGGTGTGGAAGAGAAGGGCACCTAGCTGTTAACTGTCAGAAAGAAAGACCTGCGGCTGCGACAGAGGATAGGAACACTCCATTCAAACCTCAACGCATTGTTCAATGCTACAAATGCAAATAACTGGGGCATTTTGCAAATCCGTTCCCAAATCCAAGGGTTTAAAGAGACAACCAACAACCTCCAAGGCAGCACGGAAGAGATTTTTCCATCACTTCTGCCGAAGTGAACCCCGACAACGACGTGGTGACAGGTACGCTAGTTATTCATTCAATAATAGTTAACGTACATTTTGATTCTAGTTGTATGCATTCTATTATATCTCAAATGTTTAGTAGAACAATCCCAGCACCACCACAAATCATGGAAGTGAAGATGTTGGTGAGTATGAAAAATGGGGCAATCATTGCATCCCATGAATATAAAACCTACCCTATTATAATCTATCGATTGAATTTCCCGGAGAACCTCGTCATACTCCCTCAAGTGGAATTTGATGCAATTCTTGAAATGGATTAGATTTCATTATATAGAGCCAACATAAATTGTCGGGAGATGGAAGTCACACTCCATATGGAGAATCGACCCCCAATTCATTACAAGTGTAAGGAGGAAGATGAATATCCTTTAGCTCCATCATCTCAAACATGGATATTACTTCCCTATGAGCATGCGTATCTGGCTCAGATGATTGAGTCCAAGGAATAAACCATCCTTGGAGAAATGCCTTTTATGAGGGAATTCGTTGAAGTGTTTCCCGAGGAACTTACTGGCCTTCCTACCTGAAGATATGTTGAATTCTCAATTGAACTTATACCCGGGGCATTGCCAATATCCCAGAATTCATATAGAATGGCTGTTATAGAGCATGAAGCTCTTAAGTAACAACTACAGGAGAATCTAGATAAAGGGTTTATATGCCCAAGTGCTTCACCATGGGGTGCACCAGTCCTCTTCGTCAAGAAGAAGGATGGATCAATGCACATTTTCATCGATTATCGTGAGCTCAAAAAAATCATGATAAAGAACAAGTATCCTCTCCCACGAATTAATGACTAGTTTGATCAGCTGCGTGGAGTATAATACTTCTCCAAGGTAGATTTGCAGTCGGGATCAAGTAATGGTGAAGAAGGAAGATGTCCCCAAGACTGTTTTCGTAAAGGATACGTGCACTATGAATTCATAGTAATGCCTTTCAAACTCACCAATGCTCCAAAAATATTATTGGATTTAATGAATAGATTATTTAGAGATTACCTAGACAAATTTGTGGATGTCTTTATAGATGATATTCTAATATACTCCAAAACCAAGGAGGATCATGAGGAGCATTTAAGAACTGTACTAGAGACTTTGCGCAAGGAGAAGCTCTATGAAAAGTACAACAAGTGTGAGTTCTGGTTGAAGGATGTCTAATTCTTGGGCCATATCATCACAAGAAATGGGATATCTATGGATCCCTCCAAAACAAATGAAATTGAGGGATGGCCAAGGACAACATCGGTAACAGATATATGTAGATTCTTGGGGTTAGCTGGATATTATCGATGATTTGTGAATAATTTATCACGATTTTCCAACCCTCTTACCAATCTAACTCAGAAGGGAGTAAAGTTTTCATGGAGTGATGAATGCGAAGAAAGCATCAAGGAGTTGAAAAAGAGGCCTATCACTGCGCCCGTGATCACTTTACCCACAAGTGGGGAAATATTTGTGGTATTCAGTGATGCTTCGCAGAAGGGCTTAGGCTGTGTGCTAATGTAGAATGATAAAGTGATATCATATGCCTCAAGGCAGTTGAAAATCCCTGAGAGAAACTATCCAATGTATGATCTGGAGTTAGCGGTAGTGATCATTACCTTGAAAATATGGCTGAATTATCTCTATGGGGAGAAATGTGAGATATATACTGACAACAAGAGTCTTAAATATATATTCACACAGAAAGAGATTAATATTATCCAGAGAATATGGATAGAGCTCATCAAGTATTATGACTATTCAATACATTACCACCCTGAGATATAAAACAAGGTGGCAGATGCCCTATGTAGAAAGGGCCCTTTTATTCTATCAATGATGAGAATTGAGAAGGATCCAATCTTCTTAGACTTGTTGAAGATGGACATGGGAATCATAAATAAGGGAACATCATCAATCCTTTCACAAATGATTTCTCAACCGTCTCTTATGGAAAGGTTAAAGGATGCTCAAAAGGATGATGTGTGAATTCAAGAAATAGTGGAAGCTATCAAAAAAGGGAAATCCTCGGTGTTTTATGTTAATGAATAAGGAATTATGCGGTTTTGGACAAGACTGTGTGTTCCATCAATTCCGGAGTTGAAAAAGGAACTTTTGGATGATGCACATAGTTCAAATTTCTCTATTCACATAGGGAGCACAAAGATATATTGAGATCTCTGAGAAAACTTTTGGTGGGATAATATGAAGAAGGAGATCGCTGAATATACATCAAAGTGCCTAGTGTGTCAGCAAGTGAAGACAGAGAGGTAGAAGTCTAAGGGGATGATGCAACCATTTCCCATACCAGAATTGAAATGGGAGAACATCACCATGGACATTGTCACCAGAATTCCAAGGGCATCCAAAGGGAACAATGCAATCTGGGTTGTTGTGGATCATCTTACAAATACTACACACTTCATTGCTATTCGGTAGGATTTCTCTTTGGATCAAATGGCACGGATATATATTAGGGAAGTGGTAAGGTTGCATGGAGTACCACTATCTATTGTGTCTGACTGAGATCCAAGATTCCCCTATATGTTTTGGAGGAGTCTTCAACATGCTCTAGATACTGAACGGAACTTTAGTACGGCTTATCATCCTCAAACAGATGGCCAATCCGAGCGGACTATAGAAACACATGGGGACATGTTGAGAGAATTCTCAATTGACTTTAATGGAGGATGGGATCAACATCTCCCTCTGGTTAAGTTCTCTTATAACAATAGTTTCCACTCGAGCATCCAAATGGCATCATATGAAGCCCTGTATGGGAAAGGGTGCAGAACACCGACATGTTGGGATTTAGTCAGTGAACATAAGCTTCGTGGACTAGAAATGGTCGAAGAAATGGTAGAGAAGGTGAATTCCATTCAGCAGCATATCAAGGCAGCCTAGAGTCGACAGAAGAGTTATGCAGATAATCGTCGATGAGACCTTGAGTTTAAAGTTGGGGATATGGTTTTTCTATGCATATCTACGTGGAAGAAGGTCATGAGGTTTGGAAAGAAGGGGAAGTTAAGTCCAAGGTACATCGGCCCCTTCAAGATTCTTGATCGTGTCGGGGATGTGGCGTATCGACTAGCACTTCCACCTACCATGGCCAAAGTACATGATGTATTTCATGTATCCCTCTTAAGGAAGTACATACTGGACCCTTCACATGTACTCTCTTCTGAGGTGGTACAATTGGAAGATGATATTTCTTATGAGGAGAAACTAGTGAATATCTTAGATCATAGAGAAAATGTTCTACGAAATAAGACAATGCCCCTCATCAAGGTGTTGTGGAGAAACCACAAGTTTGAAGAAGAGACATGGGAATCAGAGGAAATGATGAAGCTGAGTTACCCACATCTGTTTTATTGTGGGAAAAGGAAAATTTTGAGGGTGAAATTTCTTAAGGGGGGAATATTGTAAGGACCCGATGTTTCATTAATGGAAGTCCGTCTTGATCTAATTAAATTTCTATGTATGTTTATATAAAATGTCAACATTTTTGGTTTTATGTTATGAATTATGACCGTTTCTATTATAGTCATTGAACAATGATCACATGATTAGTATAAATTTAGGGCTTTAACAAATCCAAATTTACTTAGACAAAGGAAGCGATGGACTCATCCAGTAGAATTGCCCCATAAAAATCCCATTTTTCAGATCTCAGAAAAGAGGTGGTGTCCTTGGGCATCGCTATTGACCAATCCCAAGCTGAGCTTCATCATTTCAAGCTCCAACGGGACCGTTTACGGGAAATGTGCAAGTTGATAGAGATTACCACTCAAGCAATGTTATCTGAGCCACCCCAAGAGTCTGTCAACATCGCACACCTTACCCTTAGGTCTTATGCAGTGGTTTTAAGGGGTTATGTAAAAAATCGATAGTACTATGTTCATATACATTATTTTTTTGTATATAATTAATGTATATACTTTCTTGTCATTATTGATACATTATAAATAGTTTTTAAAGTACAAATAGTGTTTTTAGTTATTATTTAATTAAGAAATATATTTTATTAAATTAAATGATTTTTGAATTAAATAATATTTAAATAAAATATTTTTATTATTAAATTAATTTTTATTAAATTTAAATGATCTTATACTTTTATGAATGTAATTATAATTTTTATTAAGGTTTGAAAGCCATTTTTTTCAAAACCCGTGAATTTTTGATAAATGTTGTTTTTTATTTTAAAAGTGAAAATTAACAAATTTAGAAAATTATTTAGATAAAATAAATGTTATTTCTAGAATTAGGGTGTCAGAATTATCAAATAGTGAATTTTTCATAATTTTCATAGACAATCAAATTTTTGGGTAAGAATTAAATATTGTTTAAATATATAATGTGTTTTATGACATCATAATGACCCAATAGTGTTGTAATAAAATACTATAATCTTTATGTTCGGACAATATATGTTTTTCCATAAAAATAATGTGATTTTGGGATTGTTTGACTTACTTTTCAAAGCATTAGTGGACCCCTGAAGACTTATTAAACACCTTGTCTTTTTAAATTAATTTCCATGTGAGTGAGACTCACCTCCACATAAGCAATTCTATTATTTTAAGAAATTATGACTTTGGCCTTATAAAATATTGTTTTCCTTTTCCCTTTTTCAAAAACCATGGGCAAAAAAAATGGAATGGTTTGTGTTTTTGATTAATTTAATGTAAGGGCTCCAAAACCTAAATAATAAAGAATTCCCTCACCTTTCCTATATAAACCCACCCAAGCTCCCACTTCCTCCTCAATCAAAGCCTTTGGAGTTCGTCCAAACTCTGCCCTACTCTTTATAGAATCCACCCAAGGTGCCTCCAGCTCCCAATAAGCCTCTCACAATCCATTCTCTATCCATTGGAAGCACTCCTCCAAGTAAGGGTTTTTTCTTCCTTTCTCATTTTTGTCCATTTTTCTTTAGGTTGTTTTGCCCTTTTAATTTAAATTATGAATGTTTGGGTATGGTTTCGCACCTCCCTAATACTTCCATATTTATGTTTGAATTATGGAAGACCCTTTCTCTCTCATTAAATGCCTCTCTTGTATACTCGTTACTATGCCGAAATTTCGAAAGGAACTTCTCTATCCTCATTTACATTCAAGCATTACTTTTGTATCATGAATCTAAATTCCATTACAATTGTTTTGACATGTATCTATATGACCTCCTTACTATACATTACATGTGAATATTATGAGTAACCCCTTTATCTCTCATCAACTATTTTTATGAATTCTTATGTCACGCCATTACGCTGCCAAAATTGCACCGATTTTCTAAGCCAATGCCATTGTGTAGTGAATACCGTACCCATTTCTCCATCAAAGTTATTCACCTTTATGCTAATTTACTTATTAATTATAAAGTTTCATGTATGAATTACACATTCCTTTATCATGAAATAAATGATTACGTTTTATGAATCCATGTTTTATGATCCATGTGGCACACTTATGCATGAAATGAAATGTTTTAGAAGGGTGCGCCCTTATAGCGCTCCAATGCATTAGGTAAAGTATAGCATCATGATACGTCATGTGCAATGAGTGTTGACTCAGGAAAATTCAAGTGAAATGAGGGTTTACTCATCCTTCATGTGCAATGAGGGTTTACTCATGCTCCATGTGTAATGAGCCTTGGCTCATGCTAATTCCTGTTAAGTGTTGTTGCCACATTTACATGTTATGATTATCATGCTTTATCATGCCTTTATGTTCATATATCTCTGGTGCTCTATTGATATGCCTAATGTATAACATGTAGTGTACTCCTCATGTTATTCCATGTGTATTCCCTTACTGGGCTTTATAGCTCACCCTTTTCTTATGCATGTCCTCAGGTTATCCCATGCAATGCTATGTACGAGGGAATGTAGTGGTCATGTAACAGATGTTTTCAAAAAAGATGTTGTATTTCATGTTTCACGTTTTTATGTAATTATCCTAAACCCCAAAGACACTAAACCTATTGATCTTTTTTGTTGTATCAAGTGACGTTTTATGTAATAAATCATGTTTAAGTTGTAATAAAAAGCCGGTTTGTGATATAATTCCTCAGAAATAAGGGAACTAGGACAAAATTTTTGGTTTTCAAGATCATTTCCCAAAAGTTGAAGAAATTAGAATTATAAGAAATAACTTCTTGATTTTGGTACAATCTCATTGTTGGTCATTCCTTGGACAGTTTCCACTTCATCTCTTAAATAAATTAATTTGAATTTGTCATTCGTGAAGTGTTAGCAGATCATGTCATAGAATGATGGGTCATTCCATCTATCTCAATCAAATGGTTAGAAAAAGTTATCAAAAATACATAAGTCCATCTATAGTGAGATTAATCATATATGGTTCCTAAAATGGACTTATACTTCATATATCATACTTCATAATATAATAAATCTAGTTTCTACTAACTAGGGACATCATGTAGGCCAGTGGTAGGCGATAAAGGCATGTCGCACTTCGGTTGTGGGTTCGATTCCCACAGCCTTGTCCGACGCGACGGGTTGTCACCCGTCCTGTAGGTTTTCCTCTTTCTAAGACTACATTATTATAACATGCCATCAATAATATCAAAAAAAGTTCTATCCTTAAACAATAACAACTTATGTCCAACATAATCCATTCCAATCTTTAGGCTTATCTAAAATACTTATGTGCAATCTTATAGTATAAAGAAAACGATTACTAGAAATGTCATCAAACAAGGATGTGAATACCATCATTTATCCCCCATATATCATACGATATATCTTGTTGGTCACATTCCAAACATTTAAATACCTTAATCATGTTCTCTTGAAAAATGATTACTCATTGAACCTTAGTGAAAACATGAATGCTGTGAAAAGTTAACTCTTTCCACTTACCAAAATCCCAAAATTTCTATATACTCAAACCGTGATATTAGTAATGAACTCATTTAATTTTCTTTTTATCCCATAATTATACGCATATCATCTTATTTCCAAAAATATTTCAATTACTTTTCATGGTTACCGGCACCATATAATTACTGAAAACCAATACATAAATATTCCAAAATTCCAGGAGGCCATAAATGAGATTCCATGATACTATTTTGAAATCCCATTACCTAAACACTTAATCATTACACAACATCATTGTCATAGTCAACATCCCAAATAGGGATCTCATGTGACTTCCCTTTATCCTTTACCTTAAGAGGTTTCTCATGTTGATCATCATTAACACTTGGATTAGGGAATTGATTAGCATAATGCCCCATTTCCTTACAATCGAAGCATTGAAGTTTTGGTGGAGCGTTCTCTGTAGTCTTTTCTCTATTCATGTCATTAGAAAACTTTTTACCATTACTTTGGCACTCAGATACTTTATGAACTTCTTTTTCATACTTGAAACATTTTCTAGTACCTTTTAGACAATATCAACCATGCTTCTTTCCACACATTGAGCATAAAGAAACATTCATCTTCTTTTCACGATTGTTCTGATATTTCTCCTTGAACTCCATCTTTTTTTTCTTGTCAAAACCATGAGATGGATTTATAACAACAACTTCCATTTTTACCTTGATTTAAAAAACGCACAATTTATTCATAGCAACTAAAGTCTCTTATAGTTAATGTCGTTTGAAGGCTTGGTTTAATGCCACTAAAGAATCTATCAACTTTACTTTCAGGTTAGATGATAAATCCAGATTCATACCTTGAAAGCCTTATAAAATTCGCTTCGTATATACCAACAGATTCATCATCCTTTTGATTAAGATCATGGAAATTATTTTCCATCTTTGTTTTGAGAATACGAGGGAAATACTTATTGAAAAATACCTTCTTGAACTCATCCCATTCCATGGATTCAATTTCATCTCGGGGCCTCATATTCTTAATTAGAGTCATCCATTGATCTGATTCACATTATAAACTGTAAATATCCAGAATGACTTTTTCATGTTCTGAACAGCAAAGTATGGAAGATATCTTTTCAAAGGTACTGATCCATTGTTCAGTAACAAGTGGATCAGAAGACCCACTGAAATAAGGTGGACGTTGCCTCATGAAGGACTCAATAGAATATTGTTCCCTTATCTGCTCATTTGGAAGTCCAGAATGATTCATAACTTGTGTAAGTATAGCAATAAGATTTTTCACTCCATATCCCATGATATTGGTTTGTTTAGGAGAACAATCATTGCATTGAACATTAAATTGATCAACACGGTTCCTTTGGGTTCCAGCCATCGTCTAAAACCCAAAAAGAATAGTGTGAGAGGAAAAAATTATTCTAGGGAAAACAAAATAAAAAAGGGAGATTACCTTCAATATCTAACATCTTATATTTAATTCTAAGATCGTTACCATAATTATATGACTATAACCTATACTTATACTTATCCTTAGGTATATCCCTAGACATACCATAGAAATATCTCTAGAGATCTCACTAAAGTTTTTGCATTTTAGTTTCCAAAGGTTAACTAAACCTTTCCTCTAATACCAACTATAGAGACCCCATACATTATGTACATGAAAATTACATTACTTTTTCAGAATACTTAACACACAAAAAAAACACACAATGAATGTAATAGTTTAGTGTCTTTGGAAACACAGAACATGATCTTCAAATCATGGTGAAAGATCTTTAACATCTCGCATAAAATATCTTCCCCTTTTGTTTTCTTACCTAATACCATTCATTATATCCTAGGGAAAAGAAAACATATAAATGGTGATATCAAATTCTTAGTATGTATAAGCATAGAGAAAATAAAATAAACCATATACATTGGAACATAAAAACATGTACATAATGTTTAAACATTGAAATCTTGAGCAATGACAAAAAACATGGTTGTACGTAAGGAATAGAACATAGTGGAACATCAATCATGATAAAATATCTTGGGAATAAAACTTTTAATTGTGGAAAAACAATAATCACATGATATGATTTCCATAGTAGGCAAGGCATTGCTGCAAAGACCATCTTAGTGGACAAAGTCCCTTACTGAACTGAGTACACTTCTCGTTCCAGTCCTGTAACACTGAACCATATTAGCATACCGTTCCAGCCATGTCTATCTAATGAGACATAAATCTTTACCCAATTCATTGGAGGGATATTTAGGTCCCACCCATCTCATAACGAAATCATTCTTACTTAGTCCACAACATGAACATAAATCATTCATCATTACCCAATGTATAAAATGGGTTTCATAAACATCATCCCATCATAACATAATCCATACAAAAAAATGGAAATAATTTCATCATAAGAAAAGTGAAACCATGTAAATTATATAGAAATTATACTCAAAACATAAACATATGAAATAATTCCATCTTTTACGGAAAATGGTTTTGATAAAACACTTGAAATGAATTCTTGAGGAAAATATCCTTTCTTCACCAAAATCATTTTCTTTTAACAAAATGCCATGATATTTTAAAAGAAAAGGATTTTTATGAAAAAAGTCATTAAATATTGTAGAGTAATCTTCCTGAAAATAAGGCATTATGAAACCATAAAAATCTATTCATGCCGTATAAGTTAAAAAAACATTTCTCGCGTACATTGGCTGGAAAAGTAAAAAAGAACCTCATATGGTAAACAAAAAAAGGATTCATTCCATATGACGTGGTAAAAGAAAAATGGGTTAAGATTACATTAAACATACATGGAAGAAAATTAAACATTTTATGAAAACATTTTGAGAACATATGGACTCGGATAATAAACATAACCCCAGTAAATAGTTACGAATAAACAATCTCGGATAAGAATGAGATTGGAATAATTATCCCTTACCTTATGTCCAATTTATTTTTAATGTGAACGAGACTCCTTTATATTGGGTTTAAACATATTATTAATTTTTAAAATAACCATAATAATATTTATGATATCATATATGATTCAATTACGACTTTATTTTATCTGTTCGTTTGTCAATTCCACGTTAAAGCAGCGTTTTGGGTAAAACCGTTTCATTTATCGCTCGTGTTTTGACTTGTAATTTTTAATATGATTACATAGATCATGATTAAATAAATATATAATATAAAACATGATTTATATATAATATTTATTCAGAATATACATATATATAATAGATCGATAAATGGAAAAAAATACACTGTTAATGGAGACAGTAGGCCGTACGTACGCTCGAACGATATGTTTCATTTTCTTATTGAATTGAATGGTATAAATAGATGACATACATATATATATATATACATAAATATAGTAGCATTATTTTGTAATATATTTCATGACTACTTATTATATATACTTTATAATCATTCTTGAACAGTTAACAAGGAAATTGAATCTCATCGCGTCATGAAGACGATAATCCGTACGTACGCATGAGCGATGATATCGTTCCCATATTTATTGAATTGAATTGGAGTGGATGATATAATATATTAGATTTTTTTTGATGTTATAATAATCATATATAGTTATTATTTCCACCATTATACCCATCCAAGTAAGGTGGTGGTGGAAAAACTGATTACACCACGACATAGAGACGGTATTCCGTACGAACGCACGCGCGGTGATTTCATTTTCCGTAGGACAGATAGAAGGTGGAATAGGGTTGTTTCATATTTATAATAACATATCATTATATAAATAATAATGATGTTATTAATTTATAATTAAATAACTAAATAAGATAAGTAGAAGAAGAAAGAAACATGAAGGAGTTTGTAGAAGATATTACCTCTTACCAGATGCACCTCCTTAAAACTTCTTCATAGTGCACTAGAGTTGGTATCTTTAGAAGACAAGAACCTCTATGATATAAATAAAGAGGTTCAAAAGGGGAATTGACAGGGGTTTTCTGAACTTAAAGGCTCAAAAGGGTGTGAAGAGAAGAGGGAAGGGGTGCCCTTTTTACAAGGGAGAAGATGGGAACCTTTGAAAAAACTAAAAATATTATTTTATAATAAAGTCATATTCGGTTTATAACAGCTCAAAATTGATTTATTTCAAAGCTATAGTGGGTATGGGTAGAACTTCTCTCATCTAATAAGTTTTAGACAAGCTTAGGTTACTATTTAAACCTTATCATTTATATTTAACTCTAAGTTAAATCATTTTACTTTTACCGTGTCTTCTTGTTTTCTAATGAAATGTGGTTAATAAACGTACTATAATAAGCCAAACGAACCCCAAGTGGTTCATTATTAATATATATATCTTTATCTAATTCATTTGGCCAAACCTTATATTTTTAGGAATATAATAACAATTAATAATGGAATATTTGTTTTAAAAACTATTTTATGTCAATTTTGACACTATTTGGTAATTGATTTTTGTGAAACTCATAACAACATTATTTGTTCGAAAAAAGTTAATTTAATCAATAAAAAATGTTATATTAACCTATAAAGTTAGTGTAATTAATTAAAAGTCTCAAATTACATTTATTTGGGTATTTATAACATCAATTATGTTAATATTTTGTTAATAAAGTAATTACTGCATCATCATTGTTACCTAAATAAATTAAATTATTTAAGGTCTAAAAAATAAAAATAAAATAAAATTATGTAGGAAATATTATTATCTTTCTAATGAATATTTATAGTCGAATTTATCTTATGTATAACCCTATATTAAAAATGTTTTAGTTATTTAACATTATTTTAACTATTTTAACTCTTCTTTAAATAAAATAATAATAAGTGTCCTAATCTAATCCATGTGGACCTAAAGGGTAATATTTTATTCCTAATGTTGTTTTTGGTCGAATTACACTTATCCAATAGAATTATGACATTTGTTAAGGTATTAATAATATCATTTTAACCCTTAATTACCCTATTTACTTTAAACTCTGGTAAATAAAAGTAAAAAGTTACTATTCACCAAAAATTATTTTTATCTTATTGAACCACATTTTACTCTTTTATATTAACCATGTCTCTCAAATTTTCAAAATTACACTCAGAAAAGTAGTAAAATTATGTTTTATGTAGATTTTCAAATTCTCCTAGGTGGTGGGTAAAAGACGGTGAAAAGTTAAATACAATTTTTATATATCTAAAATTATTGTAAAATGACTCAAGTTAATTACATTGAACGTATATATATATTACGTATCATTTTTTACCTAAAATAAATTTCAATTATATAAATAATTATTTAAATAAAAAGTTGGTTTTTGAATAGTAACCTAGTGTTTTCACTATTCATCCAAAATTGAATGTTTTCAGAAAGATACCAAAAATTCCCCCTAGTCTAATTTCGATATTCCGAATCCAAAAATGATGTCAATTTTGAAAGATAAAATTTATAAAATTTTAAAAAGTGGGTATTCCTATTCATAACGGATAGTTCATAATAATATCATAAAAATATCTCATTTTGTGATACATGGTATTGCGTACTACACACACTATCGAAGATGGTCTTGATTGCGTGTAATGCAATCCATGTCAGGGTTGTGTGTAGTGAATGCTCTGATTGGTGTTGCGTATAACATAATAAAAAATTATTTCATTTATACATTAAGAAAAATCTATACTTAATGTTGTTTAAAATAATTTCCACAAAACGAACATGAAATTTTGTGTAACCCGAGCCAAGAATAGTGTTGCGTATACTGCAAGCTAATACGGTGTTGCATATAGTGCATGCTAATATTTGTGTAGTGTATAATAGAAGACGTCAAAGAAAATAAAAATAATATATCTCATAAAATCTTGGGGTGTTACATCCACGGCTGCTCGGTAGGCCTGGTTGGGCAGTCCCATGCTAGGTGACCCCGTTCGTCACAAGCATAGCACCGACTCTCTCTCTAGTCTACCCCGGTGATCTACGGAGCCACTACGGTGTATGACACTACCCTTGAGTATGCTTACGGAAGGGCCTCCTTGACCGAGGCTCTGCTCCCTGTCACCTGTCTGTCACTGATGTCTCTCCTCTGAAGCGGCCACTGCTAGGCCCTGTCAGCTCGCGTCCCTCAGCCAAGAAGCTCTCCATCATGAGTTCCTACTCTAGAACCACGACATAAGTAGGGATGCACAAGGGTACTACACTAGAATGAATATCCCTACGATGACCCTGCTCAAACTTCCGTGCCCGAAAGTAACTGTCACATATCATATCATGCGAGTAGCATGACAGATCAGTAAAACAGGCTGAGTAGTGTGCCACAGTCATCCCCCCTTCTTCTGCTCCAGAAGCTCTAGAATTCGAACGAAGCGTAAACAAGAGGGGGGTACTCCTCCCAGAAGATCTCATGGAAGCTATCCCACGTGAGAGACGAATCGTCGTGGGTCTGCATTACCAACCCCCACTAATGCCCGACCATCATGAGGAAAAGGTTGGTATCTAGGGATACCATCTGGTCTGCTGGTGTTTGTACCAGCCTGAAAAGTTGGTCCACGGACTCTAGCCAGTCCCCCATTTCCTGGGGATCTGGGTCCTCACAGAACTTCTGCGGTCGCTGACGTTGAAAGTCTTAGAGCGCACTCAGCATGTGCTCAACCACAGTATGTGCTGCTGGTAATAACTACCACTCTCTAGGTGGAGGGGCCGCTGCAGAAGAACTGGGAAAAAGGGGATCTTGTGAGGGTCACAGAACTGACGCCTCGTCACTTTCCTGGTCGTCATCACGAACTAGAGAGGGCAACCTGGATGGCTGCTGTCATGGGGGAATCCTAAAAATTATCAAGGATTACCGCTATCAGATGAGAATATATATATATATATATATATATATATTAGTAATTACAAAGGAGATTTGACTCAAAAAGGATAGTCAAAGACTCAATCCTACTGGAGGCATGTTCCAATGTTCCCTGCAACAAGTGTCTTAGAATGTCGAGTCGAAAAGCGGGTTATCAGGGTCTTGGTGAATGGATATGTTGGCCACCCATACAATCACTGGACTCCATGGCCTAAGAGCCACTCTCAAGATATGTTGACACTATTTCATTAAATCCCAACAAATTCCTTTTTATGGATGTCTGAACAACACCACAAGGAACGAACCACCTCTGATACCACATTTTCATTACCCGACCTATACCGGGGCTCGAGCTTCAACTACCCCAAGCCCGCCTCCATTGGCCAGGGGCTGGAAACTAGGGAAAAAGTCACAACAAACTAGAGGAGGTCTTTTCCTAAGAAACTCTGTACACACACGCAGCTAACTCAATGAAAAAGTGCAGAGAAAGGAAAGAAAGATAAAAAAAGCAAAAAAAGGGAAACCAACATACATGCATTGAAATCTAACCAATAAAATTAAAGTGCTGAATAGTTGGATGAAAAGTAAACTGAAAAGTAAAAGGTGAAAACACATGGGCAACCAGAAAGGTTCAAAAACCCAGCAACGGGTAAATGAAAGTAAAAAACTAGTGATTCCCACACCTGGAAAGTCCTGTTACGACCACTGAACACAGCCCAAGCTATTGTGTCCTCTTCGATCGTCCGTAGTCTTGACCGACCTATCCTTTGTCTACAAGGGAACACCAAGTGCGGGTAAATCCCAAGTAGGGGTGAGTCTAAAGATACTCAGTAGGATTCCCCAAAAGTTTGAGGGAGAAACAAAGGAGGTACTAAAATGACGAGCAGTGGAAAAAACAAAGAACAGTTTAAGAGTACAATAGTGAGAGTACAACTCAACCAAACAAAAGAAAGGGAGTGGACTCGTCCAATCCAGGAGGAGCTAGACACAGAAAGAATGTGGCATACCCCGCACGTCTTTACCCCTTCTAGAAGGAGAGTAACTGAACCCAAGGGGTGGGAACAAAAGTAGGGGGTATATATATATATATTTGATCAACTGGAGACCTGAACGAGAGTGTAAGGTTATCTCTATAACCAAGTTCATCCTAAGAGAAGTTACCAATAGTTCAATGGATATCCATCATTGATGCCCACCATTCTCGCGTCGGTAAACATGGAGAAAAATCCACTCACTAGCCTCATAGAAAGGGTCAGAGCCTGAAATAATTTTTCAGGTAACCCACTACCCAACCCAAATGAAGGGTAAACCCAAAAAAGGTTGTCTGGTGACCCACTGCCCAGTCTTGCTTGAGGGTAAACCCTAAAAACTTTGTCGAGTGACCCACTGCCCAGCCCTGATAGAGGGTAAACCCTAAAAAGGATGTCGGGTGACAAACTGCCCAGCCCTGCTAGAGGGAAAACCCAAAAATCAATGGGTAACCCATTGCCCAGCCCCACATGATGGTAAACCCTTAGGTCAACGGGTAACCCAATGCCTAGCCCCGCTGGAGGGTAAACCAGGAACTGGTCCAATAACTCCCCGATGCCCGCGCCATCACTGGGTGTCGCTAAGATAGAGATCGTGCGTTGGGTTGGAGTGCATCAAAGAAACCTCCAACCAAAGCCCTTTTATGTTTCCACATTTAATTAGATCTCTAAAGAGACTTCGTAATACAAAATAGATTACACCATTGTAATCCTTGCAGAAAAACACACAAGATAGACTAATCACTCACTGAAAAAGGACTCCCGATGAAATAGTTATTCAACACCGATTTACACCCATAAGATGTCTCGTATGCCCCACACCTCTGCCCTGAAAGAGGTCGGCTGAACTGTGACATTGCGATGATCTTGAAAAAACATTCCAAAACTGCTACTCATTCACCTCGAACGGACGTATGATGAAAAAGTAACAAAACGCTGCTCATGACTTAAGAGACGGCCCATGGGGACCACACCTCAACTTTGACCTCAATGCCTGAAACCACCCTGGACCACTTCGTCTCGATGTCAGGGTCACAATTTCGCTGACGGAACCTTAAAAAGACTCTAGTTGTGTTCGCTCCATCCGAAGAAAGAATCTCGACGTAGTACATAACGAGTGTGTCGCACCACCAGGCCCTCATCTCGGGAATTAAAAAACCTCGAGACTATCTCAAAAGCTTTATATCTATGCCATGATTGCACTTCCATTGAAAAAACACAAAACGGAAACCCATAGTGAATGTTACGGGTGTCCAAAATATAGGGGACAAACCCCTCGGGCTTGACCGGCCTGGGCCAGCCCACGCTGGTCGGTCCGGCTCACAGCACCGGCCCACAGCTCGGCCACATGGCCCAGCCATGGCCCCGCGTTCCCCACCACTGACCGGCCCTCATGGAAAGTCTTTGGTCTGCATGGAGACCCGCCAAAGTTGAGTCTTGGTCTCCACAGCGTTACGCGCCGTGACCCCTAGTCCACCAGGCCGATGATCGGCCCGCTGCCGCCTAAAGCCCACTGCATCGTGCGAAGACACCGCCACCGAGGAGCCTGCCTCCATGCTGAGGAGCCTGTCGGTGCACCTCCATCTTGGAAAACGCTGTTGCCACTAGAATCACACCAAACCTCCCCTGGAACCGCCGGAAAGAGGGGGAAATGGCCGGAAAACTTCTCCATGTCACCCTGAACACCCTATGACTCAAAAATTCAATCGGAATAGGGAGTCAGAAATCTCTGATCAATCCATACACATATTTGGTTATCAATCGATGATCAGAAAGCATTTATACACAAAAAATTGCATTTGAAGGTTTTGTGGGAAAAAAATTGAAAATGCACAAGCCTACTTCTCTGGGAGTAGTCCATAGCTTCGCCGACGATCCACCAGATTCATCGGATCTCGCCGGAGAGGTGGAGGAGAGGAGAGGATCTTATTGATAGGAATCCACCAAAGTAGAGGAGCAAGGGGGATAAGAGGGTGGGGGTGGTGTGTTTAAATAAAAAACACTTAAACCCCCCACTCGTAGGCCCTGTACCAGAACGTTCAGCAGGGTCGGGGTCAAGCAGCCCTTAGGGTAAAAACCACGTTCTAAGCGCAATGGTGGTCTTGAAATTTTTATCTGAGCCTTCATTAAGAAGTTACAAAGTACAAACCCGGGGCCTTCATGTTACGAAAACGCCCCTGGTGGCATTTTCCATAGAAGCACCACGCCCGCAAAAGTTACACCTCTCCTAAGGAAAATGACACGTTACAGACTCAACGATGCCCTCGAGTTTCCCATCTGAGCAACCATTTAAGAGTTATTCTGTTTATTTGGCATGTCTAGTGTGAACACACTTAAAATTTAATTCTGGGCACACTAAGGCTCGGAATCACATATCGTTTGAACGCCCTGCTCTAGAATAACATTAAATAAAATTTCATTGTCTTACAGGCTCAAAACCTATGTTCATACACATATATACCCAAAACAAAATCCACTATATTTAACATTATTTGTGTGAAAAAGTTTCTCTAGAAACCAGGCATAGTTTACAACTCTTGAACCAGATGGGAATCTTTCCCTTACACATGACTATATTTCAAAGAAAAAAATAAACATCAATAAACAACTGGGGTCAACCACACAAAGATACCCCTATCTAGTATTAATCCCATCATCTTACATAGAGACAACTCCACAAGAATTGACTATTGGGCCTCTAAAACCAATGAGATTCACACCAATTTTCCAATTTCTAGTATAAATAGATACTTAGAATAGAATTCATCAGTGAAATACTATCATTATCACTTATAATTTCATGCATAGAACTAAGAACATTCTTAATAGCCTTCTCACCACCCTGATCCACTTGTTCAACCAACCCCATTCATAACAACCACATGAGTGTTCAATAATTAATGTTTTCCTAGAAAGACATGTTAACACCACTGATTTCTAAAGGATTGTTATTTTTTACATGACTTATAGACCTCTTTTCCTAGAAACTCTCTCCATAGTATTTTTCCACACACAACATGAAACTGGATCTATAAATCTAGAGCACTCCTAGTGCACTTCTTTTAATAGGGTATCTCATTTCTACCAACTTTCACATTGCACTAGCTAAATAGCATTTTTCAGTTGAATATGATTAGTTTACACCCATATTCTCATTCTCCTATAATATTTAGTCAATATCCAGTAAGAGTAACATTCCAAACCAACAGGACAGACAGTCCATGGTCCTACCCTCGACGCCATAGGCATTCGAGTGCTCTAAAACACAACATTGTATCATATTTAATGGTTGTTAAGAGGGAACTTACGAAAACATCATTAAAATTATTTCGATGGTTACTCACATGAACATGGAATTTTTTAAATGGAAAATGCTCATAAGGAATCATCCTTCACTATCTCTTCACAAAGTACATCTATATTTTGGTTACTCCCCTAAATCAAAAGGTGCTAACTTATTCGTTACCAGATTCACACCATTAAGGACACATGGACTTACACACAACCTGCCCAAGGTTTCACAAGGGTCACATCCACCTAAAATTCAACTATTCACATCCTTTTAAACATTCTATGATGAATTTTTTCTTATAATAACAACTTTGAGAATTCTTATATGCCGATCTTAGTTGACCATAATGTCACTAGGTTATATATTGAAAAATACATATAGACTATAGTTTGAGCCTTAATCAACAAGGCATATAAATATGCTACCCCAAAAGGTTCATTATTAAGATATTTAATGCCCTAAAATGACCTAATAAGGCACACAACACCACTCGTGCATGGAAAGACCACATCATTTTCATCATCATAATTGACACCATCAACACCATCACCATCATTACCTAGGTGCACTAAATAATAGTCTCACATGAATTGATATAAGAAGCATACATGAATTTGACCAAATAAATGTCATACAGAAGACATATATGAAAATATAATACAAGTTATTGACACTAATTAGTTGAGTCCTCTTTCATCTGTACAATCACACATAGGTAGCATATATTTCAGGATAACCCTACATTCCAAATAAGATGCATGCTATAAATATTTTTGATACGATCAAGTGTAAAAGACATATGAAATAAAAAAAACAAAATCTATGTTCATCACACTATTTGAGGTCATATACAAACATAAAAGTGAAAACTGTGAACATAAACCTCATTACCTATTAACTTGAACTTACTTGAAAAGGTTGTTCATGAAACAAAAATCTGAGTTTCTTCAATGGATCCAAAAAATTCCCATGCCACCTATCCACAAGAACACCAAAATTGGAAAAAAAGACAACCCAAGGCTGTGATATTATTTTGTAACATCCCAACCTGAAATAGTAGGTACATGTTGAAATACCACCTAACAATGGGAACTCCTCCCCATATGATAGAGGTTTCCAACCAGAAGAAATGGTATTTTGTGGAATTGTGGGGGGATTATAAACTATATAAAATCATACAATGATAATAAATAACCATACATGTAACACTATACACACAGAGTACATCAAACGAAATAGATGACATCAATATAAATGAGATACAATAGTAAATATACTTAATAGTCACAACTATAAATAAGACACATATCATTGACCAACCCTATAATATATATGATAGGAAAAAGATGAATTAAAAGTGTCTCTACAACACCTAGCCTCGCCTTTCCTCAATCTTTAAACTCGCAGTGTTCTACCCTACTAAATGATAAAATAAGTCCTCAACCCATCCTATAACTATAACAAATGATGCTTTCTCAAGTAGCAAAAATTATAAGGCTTCCTGAAAAGGGTGTGAGTATAACTGATTAAGGTACCAATCACATGGTACTATAACCAACCAATAAAAAGCAGTGTATGCCAATGTGATAAACTTCTTTGAACAGAAATTAGAAATACATTAACTACAAAAGAATATCATAAAATCACTAATACATATAAATGTAAAAAAACCAGATACCGAATATTTATATTATTATACAGACACCATGAAACCTGACCATACCCTCTTAAGATCTATGATAAAAGAATATCAATAATACATGTTTGACGCATCCTTCCCTCAAAGATATTGTTTAAAAATATGTTGGACATATCCCTCCAGTTGGGATAGTCCATGTACATTCCTATTAATGTCTACCATACCCCTCTCTAGTGTCATAATTGATTTGGACCAACCTGTTACCAATCACCTGACACATTCCCCATGATGGAATAGTCTAAAATCACATGTGACACATCCCACTTATTGGTATATCAGAATAAATACTCAACTAATGTCTAAAATATTCCACTTAGGGGAAATATTTTATACGGATCAACCCACATTATAAACTATTAAATATAGGGAAATATCATGTCAAATCAAGCCATTATCATATTCCTCAAAACCCGTATACAAGAAATAAATAATAAGTATTAGGTTTAAAAACAAAACTCATGTTATCAAGGAATCCAACATGGTCTTATGGGTTATCATTCACACACATGTGATCAAACATCAACATAGAATCAATATTATAGTCAAGCCTTAGACATTGGATACTAGGAAAAAACACCAAAAGAAAGGATCAAAATGGTTTTTTCAGCCATGTTAATTAATTAGGCATGTTTCAACTAATGATATAATATAGGGAATTTATCAACTAATTAAGTATTCAACTAGGACTCTCACTTTAATTGGATTGTTCAATCAATTAAAGTGTATTCCATTTTATTCATCTCACAATTATTAATTAAGGATCCTTCAACCAAGGTGGATAAAATCATATCACATGCCAATAAATGGTATATAATACCATAGTGCAGAGTACAGAAAACTACCTACCCCAAACATAGAAACTCCATGCCAAGAAAATCCTGACATCTTTGTATTTCTTGATGCATGTCTATTCTACCTCTATTATTGGCCAAAACGTTATTCTTATTTACAAAAATTCCAATAAATAATTAAAACTAAATTATAATATTACAAGAACTCACATTCAAGGTGATATTCCCACATTCAAAAATACTTACCATATATAACCCCTAGTTATAACCACGACCAAACATCCATAAAAGATCCATCTCACACTTCCAAATTAATTATGGTAAAAATATTTATCACATGGAAATATAAGAATGACCAATTTGATGTAATTAAATTGGAATCCTTAGAAGTAAACTAACCATGTGACTAACCTTAACAACAACATCATCTAATAGAGTTCGATCCACTCATGACACACTCCCATTTTTTAGATAAGAAAAATAACCAAATAAATTCTATGATTTGATGGAAAATTTATCTCGATTTGAATAAAAACCATAGAATATATCATAAAGGGAAAAACCGTAACTGAAATTCCCATTAAAAACACAATTTAATCCTCACAGGGTACCCTCTAGACATTATGATCTAAGTCCCATCATTCTCAGAAAATTCCATAACGATTTGATGGAATCATCATTCAATTATCTATCTTGGATCGAGCCAAAGTAAAAAAACATTGACCATGATCATTATGAGAAGGGGAATTAAAAGTAAAATGAGTTATCAAAGGATCTTTATGGTATAGACATACCAGGTAGGATATCCATGAAAAATTATATGATTATCCACCACCATCTGTGGAACAAAGAGTCCTCGTTCAAAGAAGAATAAATAATTTCACTCAAATTCACCAATAAATTTCTTCTAGAGACATATCAGATCAATGGAGACATATGGTAGGAGGATTAGAGTGGTGTACGACTGATATACTCTAAAACTATCGAGCCAAATTGTTAAATCATGATGGAGATGTACTAGTAAAAATACCATATGGGCCACATTAAACCCTCTCCATGCATGACCCTCTAGTGTAGGCTCACTGGAAGACTTGTGAGCCCAACTTGGGAAGCCAAGCTATTACATACCCCCCCAGTTAACTAGTGGAAGAAACAATATCACAAGATGCTTTGAGATTCTCTACCAAAAATCTTGAGATCTATCCTACCATTTAGAATCTATTAAAGTGTAAAAACTCTTCTTCAAGAAGTTATTCCAGGACTCACAATGATTCAACACTCATTTTTCTAGATGATCAGTCCATCAGGTGAGAAACTCTAGTTCCCTCAAAAATTTAAGACTCACAAAAACATGTTTGTAATAATCAAAATAAATATTTTAATTTTAATTTTATGTTTATGCTTTATATACCTAGTTTTCATGAGAAATTGGGCCTTTGGAACCATAGATATTATTTATTGGATATTGATATTAAAAATCTTGTAACATTTTTTATAATAGGCTTGGTTCACTATTAGTTTTTGTAGAAGATCATGGTGAGGATGAAATTGGATGATGAAAAAGATTTTTTCAAATAAGAAGAATCTGATTTTATGTTTAACTTAGAATATTTAATGATAGAAATGGTAATTTTTTTATAAAATAAGGGTGAAATGAACCAAAAGGTGTTCTTGATCTCATGTCCAAACTAGAGGGTTCTCCGGAGAAGCTATATTTAATTTGAAAGAAGAATATAAAATGTGGAATACTTATAAACGTTTCTTTGGAGTATGATTGAAAAATACAAATTTAAATTACTTAGTTATAGAATGTTGTGGAACATCAAGCTTCTTTACATGAAACATCTTGGTAAATTTTTCAATTCAAACACACAATTGATGAAAATGACACATTGGTTAGTAAAATTAATATTTTTATTCATGAATGATAGATAAGGGTTAAATCCCTTGTAATTTAAGTTGTTACATTAATAATAAAATATGAAGATGAAATGTAAAAAATATTTCATAAAATAAGCTTCCTTTTAATGTTTTATCAGAGGAGTAACTAGTGAAATGGGAAGAATTAGGAACAAGTAGTTTCATGAAGGCATTGAATGATAAAGAACATAAATGTATGGGTACAATTCACTATCATTGATGTAAAAAAATCCAAAAATAGGGTAGAAAATTTTATATATAAAGGGTAGAAATTTTTTAGAGATAAATCTAAATGATCAAAATCATATCAATAAGATAGGATATATTTTTCATATTCATATATGTGAAAAAATGATAAAAAATATTTAAATTGATGATATGTATGTTATATAGTTACAAAGGCTACCCAATGACACCTTGTAAAGAGGTAGAAATCTACTCAAAAGGGGAATCACTCAAAAGTCATAAAATGAGCTTGAGAATAAATCTTACACCTCATTTTTTTATGGACATTTTTTATTTCCTTATCTTCAATTAAAAAAAATTTCATTATAAGAAGCTAATGAGTCAAAATAATTTCAATAAAAGGATAAGGATGATTGACATAAGTTTAATTAATTATATTCATTTAGGAAGTAGATTTTTACCACATGAATAATACTATTATAAATATTTTACCTATCTATAAGAGAATGATAAGAGATTATCTTATGTCTCAACATAACTAGGTATTCTATGGATGGAAAATAAGATGAAAAAGAAAGATATATTATCAATGATATTAATGAACAAAATGGAAAAATGTATCATTTGGATCCTAAATAAGGGGTTCTCATCCCACATGACTAGGAACCTAAATATTTCAAAATATTATGAAAGGAAATATTAATAGTACAATTTGATTTTGAAATAATTGTGTCGTAATGATAAATGGATGAAAGAAAATAAAAACTGTAGATATGAATTAAAATATATTGAGGTTTTATTTGTGGATATACATTTAAAAAATATAATAAATGTGACCCAAAAACATTACCCATGACATGATGTCAAATTAGTCATATTGGTTTTCTAATAAAGGGAATGGTTAGAGAATCATTGAATAAATGTTTTATAATGAAAACATATATTAAGTTAATTTTAAATAGAATAATTTTATACTTATATTGAAAGATGAAAAATATTAATAGAATAAAAGGAATAGGAATATGCATCATTAATGTATGGAAAACATATCCTTGATAATGGTTATGATTGAAATTTCTAATATAGAGTGGTACTAATAGAGAACATGTGATACTTGAATGAGACGAATGATATTGATAAATCCCTATAAGATAAAGAGGAATATATAAACATATATGTCAAAAATAATTTATAAAAATTTGTGAAGATTAATAATTCATTTGATTAAATGATGTATAGGTACTTTATATTTTTTATTGATGATTATAGTATAATGGGATACATTATCTTCATGAAGATTAAGATGAAATATAGGGAATGAGTCAATACTTTCTAAAGGTGATATGAAAATGAAACCAAACTATTGATCAAAATTATATTATAATACAATGACCTGATTTACACCTTAATTAATGTAGAAATTTATTTTGAGAATAATGGAATCAATCATGAGTTTTCATCCACGAGAACACAATAGAAGAATTTCATTATTGAATGAAATAATAATATGGTTAAAAACATAGTGAAGCCACTATTTA
This sequence comes from Viscum album, assembly GCA_963277665.1. Classification (NCBI taxonomy): domain Eukaryota; kingdom Viridiplantae; phylum Streptophyta; class Magnoliopsida; order Santalales; family Viscaceae; genus Viscum; species Viscum album. The sequence goes on from OY728125.1 coordinate 886,680,299, forward strand.
TAAAAAGGGAATTCTTAATGAATTATTTGAAGAAAGTGATTAAAGTTGATATGTATAGAAAAAATTATTTTTTAAGACTTGTAGAAAACAGAAAACTATATGAGATGTGGAATGGCAGGAATCCAACACATAAACAATTTAAGGTGTTTAAACATAAGTATTTCAAGAATAAGACCAATGAATATTTTGTGATGCTGTTGATGAATGAAATTTATTTGGATACATGAAAAAGTGTAAATACTATAGGTGATTCAACAAGATATTGAACTAAAATTTAGTGGGAGAGGATGTGAATGTGCATTTAAAGATAAAGATAGAAATAAATACAGGAATATTAAATCCATTGAATTATTTTAATGAAGATGATGCTTTTGAAAATAATTTCAAAGACTGTCAAATCTAACACCAGACAGGGATACTAATTCCAAACCAGATAATGAAGAGACTATTAAAGAAATAAAAAACTAATTAGAGGAGATATAAATGAGATGATATTGATTTGTAAAATAAAATTAATTATAAATCTTCTCTAACATAAACTTAGAGAATAAGGATTATAGAGCATAATACTCTACTATTACAAGTGGAACTATTAAAATTTGATAAGGAAGTAAATGGTTAATCATGGATTATGGCCATGATTTATGATATGGAATTATTGTAGAAAAAATTAGTATAAGATTATGTTTACATGATGAATAATCACAAAATCATTAGAATAATGTAAATTCTTCTGAAACAATATATTGATCATAGAAAATTTATCTTAAACAAAGTGTCATTAGTTTCCATGGGCTTTATCCAAATTAATAGAATAAATAGGGAAGAAAATAAATCAATGATGGTGTGACTTGAGTAAATAATATTTTTCTTGAAATTTTTGACTTTAAAAGTATTTAAATTGTATTTAAATAATTGGATGATGAAATTATTAAATATAGTTCTCACAGACAAAGTTTATATTGAATTAAAAATGAGTTTTCTAACTAGTGATGATGAATCAAAGGTTTTATGATTCATGAATTATTTTTATTGATTGAAACAAGAACATGTGAATAGGTTTTATTGATTGTCAACTTACTTGAGGAATATGGGGTGAAATAGTGGTGCTATTGATCACAAACTATACCTGAAATAAACATTGTAAGAGAAATTCATGGGATTCATCCATTTTAATAATATCATATTGAGTAGAAGAAAGTTGGAATCAAGGGATGAATTTATATGATTGATGATATTAGAGTTAAATATGTCAATAGTTTATGAGGTTATATACTTTATTTGGATTCAAGTGAGTAAGAGGAAGGATTTTTCATTTATTTATATGAAAACATGTATAAGGGTAATAAGTTTGTGATGAATGAGAAAAAAATATTCCAAAGAAATATTGGATTGGGATCCAAAATAAAAATTCATCAAGATGGATGGGATGTATATTCTACATTATACTAGAGAATTATTGGGATCATATTTTATTTGAAAGTAATAATTCAAAATAATTTTTATGTGATATGCATAGATATGTTGTTTCAATGTAATCCAAATGAGGAATATCTTAATTTTTTTATAGAATCAGAGTACACATTCAAAGTACACTCGATTATGATTTTTTAGTTGATGTAAATAGTGACTGAGATTTGATTAGATATTCAAAAACAAATTGGGAAAAATATTCTCTGGATAAAAAATTCAACATTGGAAGATTTTAAATTATTATAAAAAATTGTATTGGATAGATAAAAAAGAAGTAATAGTGGGATTTTTTATCATAACTGAAGTGGAATGAATTTTAGTAATGAAGGAATGCGCTCGATTTCTATGGATGAAGTTATAAATAGGGGATTTTGGTGAAGATTTGAAAGTATAGATTCTGATACATTATGAGAAAAATAGATAGATGAAGAAGAAAAAAACTATTCAATAATAATAAAACAAAATAAAAATAAACACAAATTTAAAAAAGAAAATTTGGAGAAATGAATAATCATGATAGATTATGTGGGAGAGAATCAAGAAGTGGTAAAAATCCTATCCAAACATTTGAAAAAACTTGTGTTGGAGAAGTATTTATAGATCTTGGATGCTTAGTTTCCTCCATTAGATTGAATATTTTTATAAATATACAATCACACTGTGTGAATTTATTATACATTATGGCTGAAAATGATTGAAAGGAACTCACACATAGAATATGTTGTTAAAAAGAGAGAAATTGAGGAAAATTAGTGAAATTGTGGGCTCATTATAGAAAGTAGTGAATTTATGTAAAATATAGAGAAAAATATAATTTTTAAAAGTGGATACATCTTATATATTAATAATTAATTAGTGTTGTTGGAGCACAATTTTCTTACCATGGGGGTAGTTTACATTTGAGGTGGAGTTCATTATATGAAATTTGGTGATATATCATCCCTGATTAAAAAAGCTTTAAGTAATGATTAAAGGTAAGGGGAATTATGATATATTCAGAATAAAACTTGTGTTTTATCAATTATTAAGAATAATTGTATGTGTTGGGACATAGATATCTTACATGATGAATTTTTTTCTATACATAGTACAACTCATGTAGATATAGAGAGATTTTTTATTTTTTCTATCAACTCTTATACTTATACAATAATATCTCTATGTTATCTGGAAAAATTATAGATTTCTAACTAACACAATTCGGTAAATTTTTTGAACAAATCTTGTTTGAATTTAATAATGCTTTAAGATGTATTATTTAAAGTTGAAATAGTTAGTTTTAGGTCGAAGTGGGTGTTGTGTTTGTTATCAATAATATCTATATAAGCATGATGTTTTAGAAATTATAGAGATGGTTATAGATGGTTCATTGTTTTTTTCTGAGAGAAGATAAAATCATGATAAAACCATTTCAGTTATACTCTGAAGGGTTCAGTGTATGAGTAAATAAGAGTTTCGGTATGTTATTATTACTACAATGATAGAATTTCACTATAATTGATTATGAACTGTGAGAAATACCACATGAAAATATTAGAAACATAAATGATAGTTGGGTTGATTTTATCCTTCCAAAAAATATAACATCATGTTATAATGTGTAATTGGTATGTTGATGAGGATGTTTGGATCATGATTTAATGAGGAACACCAAAAAAATTTCTTAAAGATATTTTCATGAAATATATTATCATCCTATGATCCATGATGTTATAACATAATTAATGATATCATATTATGATGATCATATCTGATGAGAATGTTGGGAATCTCTATCTGGTTATAGTTAATGGAATCATGTTATAATTATGTATGTCAAGTTGCAATTTTTATAACAATTTTCATTTGATTTGGAAGTAAATGCATGTTATTCCACATTGAGTAACATCATAACATGATTTGTAAATTTCAAAATTATTTTAAAGATATCATTTATTTTCAAAATTTAACTAATTGGATGAATAATTAGTAATTTAACATTACACTGGTAGAATGTATTAAAGGAAAATTAACTGGTGAAAAGTGTAAAATTCAAAGATAATGGCTTTGAAAACCAAATTAAAGACGTAGAACAAAATATTATATATGAAATATTTTTTACAAAAAATATAGAGAGATATATTATAGAAAGATAAAAAATAATTCTATGAGAAATTATTTTAAATATATGAATTTTATGGATAATATTTTAGTAAAAACACATACTCACTAGTTGATTTTGAAATTTTATTATGAGATTATTATGATTTAGCATTATGTATTTATTTTAATGTAAGTAGTCTTGAAATAGTATATAGAGAGATAAATTGAGGGTATAACTTACGGATTAACATTGAGAAATTTTTAAAAAATTTTAATCAAATAATGAAAATTGGTTCTTTTGGTACATTGACACATCCTTGATATATTATACTTTGATGTTTCTATTAGTGGTGAATGATGTAAATAACATCATTTTTGCTACATTAAATTTCTCTTATTATAAATATTGATGTGTTATTTATATTTATAGAATCATTTTTTTCTATAAAATGTGGGGATAATAATATTCTGATGTGAGGAGGAATTTTACATTGTAAATCACCCTCATAGGTTGTTTCTTGGATTTTGAGGATTCAATACCACAAGGACCTCAACTATTAGATAATCATAGATAATCCAAATAGTATCTTTCATATTATAATGGGGTATTCTATTTTAAGTGTACCACTGACCCCAACATATAGGATCTCATACCACATGGGGGATTATTAGTTGAATTATTATAAAAGATTTATATCATTCTATAAAGGTTCACACATTTCCATTCCCAATCATGAGGTAGAATAATAGTAAATTCTAAAAATAATTTGTATCTCCAAGTGGCCATGGGCTATGGAATCCTCATGTTAGGGCCTTTCAAAGAAGGATCTGAGGTGGTTGTAAACTTGAGTGTATATTATGGAATAAAATATAAGAATCAATCGGTCTACAAATATTACCACCTATAATAATTCAATATTTAAGAAGATAAGTACAATGTTTTATCACTAAATATCACTATACTAGTTGAAAAAATAGTCAACTATGATTATTTCCCCCTCTATGAGGTAAATAATCAAGTTGAATATTCTATGACAATTTTGAAGGAAAAAAATAACTTTTCCTCTAAATGAAATTTAAAAGATATATATCTTTACCCAACTGTGAGATATACCATCGAATAAATTTACCATATATCCAAATATAAACTTTTTATTCATTAAATTCCAATAAAAAATGAAAATTAATTTATAACAATGTTATATTGAACTATGAAATCAATTTTAATAAATATGAATAGATACTTTTTATCTTATGGAACATTCTAAGATATTTTTTCTATCCAAATTTTTTTATAGATTATTCGATAAGAAATTTAACATTTTTTCTTCCAAAACAATATCTTCCCCAATTCAACTAATTAGGACCTTAAATAAAGGATCTAATATCTTCACCCAACCCATTGATCTGGGTCGAAGCAGAGTGACTACTAACATTAGGTGAAAAACCCATGTCATAAAATTATGAAAATAAATTACTAGGTCTTAGTAATAAATTAGGGGATGATTTTAACTAAATAATAAACACAACATGAAAATAATAAATATAAAAATTCAAACCAACAATAGGAATAATGAGTAATAAATATTCATATCAATTGGAAACTAAATAGATAGTAACACCAGAGTGGGAGTGAAAAAGTTATAAAATAAAAATAGTGAGTACAAATACATATAATTGAAGTAACGTGGATGTGAAATCACTGAAAATACTTGAATAGAGAACTCTAGGTTCAAAATACCAAACTTAGATGAAGCAAAAAGATACACCACATGAAAAATAAGAGACATTTACTTTACCTTTTTCATAAATAATAAGACATGTATAAACACCAAACTGCATATGAAGGGGTGAGTAATCATGTCCAATAGTATATTCACAGCTAACATCCCAACTCATTCAACTAATAAAATAATACATTAAGTCCCAATTTATAAATATAATTTAAAACAAAGTGAGGAAAATAATCTAGTTTAGCCAAAATAAAGTCATTTAATTAAAAAAATAGAACTTAATCAATTTCTACATTCTTTCTTTTTTACCTGGACATCCCATTACAAGCTTCATACACAAAAACACAAATACATTAATTCCAAGTGATTGTTCAATACTCATGAGAAAATTCATATCCATCACCCGAGTATTTACAAGGTGACAAATCTCAAAGTTACTTAATTGAACAAAGCCCTTATTCTGGGTCATGTCCATTGAAAATAATCTCATTCCAACCATGTATTAAAAATCCCACATCAATTCATTCCACATAAACCATTTATTCCCTTTTAAAAATTCAAATAACATCATTATTGTGTGGAACCAAAACCTAAAATTTTAAAATAGAAATTTAAATTTATAAAATATTAGGGTTTTCCAAATGTTGTTCCAATTACCATGTTATCAAAAACTATAATTTTAAAATCCATAATATTAACATTATAAAATAAAATTACCAACATCAATAAGTAGTTTAACATTTTATTTTCAAATAAAATAAAAAAAATCAAAAAAACTAAGCCTTCAAGTTCCAGAATAATTAGAGAAGGGTTACAAGATACCTACCACTTAATAGTTGAAAAAAATGAATAAAAACACAAGATGCATCTGTATTCAGGATCACAACACCTCCCCTTAAATACATCAAATACATATATCATAAAAACAAATCAAGAATATTATATATATCCTAAAAATATAATAGATAATGTTCTAGGTTTGGTAAGATAAGAAATTATAAGATAAAAGAGAGAATATAAAGGCTTCCTAATGATTCTAGAGATCCAAAACACTTTGATTCATCAAAAAATTATTCAAGATCTAAAGGAGTCACCATGTAATTTTAGTAAAAAATATTAGTTCACGATCCTAGGATAATAGTAGAATAATGTGTTTTTAGTGCCTTAATCTATGTTAAGCTCTAATTTTCTGATTATTTAATATTTGATGCATGATTTAACAAACCATGTTCCCACCATGTACATGATACTTGGAAAATAACAAGAGGCTGAATGGTTGTGAAACACCATTTGAAAAATCATGTCCCAACCATATGAATACTACCAGACATCACCTACAAGCTCGTATAGTTTTGACACATGGTCTGAAATATAGTGCAGTAACTGTACACATGCAAATATATAAATTCCATCCCAAGGAATGGTTTATCCTGGACACCTATAGGACTTGGAAAAAGGGTTCCCTTCCCAATGACTACCAAAACATCCTGCAAATTTTCTTGAATAAAGTGCACTTTTCCCCTTACTATTCTCAAACCATTTTCTCTTTAAACACCTTCCAAAAATCTCCAAAAACATCCATAAAATCCGAAAACTCATCCCACATATTATATAAATTAAAAATAAATAATTAAATTTTAAATTAATTTAAACAATGGAATTTATATTATCCCACCTAATGGTCTATCCAACTTCAAAAAGTTGGAGACTGGTGTTTCAATAGAAGAGCTTGGGCCACTATTCCAAAAGATTGTTCTCACATTACTATGTATCTTCCTAAATATAAAAATGATTACATAAGAATATTACTAAAATTATAAGTATACCACATGAAAAAATATATTTTCTATCTATATTCTATATCTGCATGTCAATCAATACATTATGAAGATCAAGATCTACATGGTCCCATCGAAAAACATGTTCAGGATCAAGCTCAAACTTCCATAATTGTGATTCATGAAATATGATGTTCATAGAGATGAATCAAGTTCTTAATGTCAAAATATAATACACATTTCCAATTCATTATATTATCTCGAACTTTCTAATGTAATGGGATTTAATTTACCATGTTTTCTAAAACAGAGATGCCCTATCCCCAGATAGACTCTCATTAAAACATGATCACCCACACTAAATGATAATGGTAGATGATGATGATCCTCATATGATTTATGATGAATTTGAGATATTTATATCATCTTATTGATCATATGAATCTTATCTACTGTATCATGTTCAATTATAGGTATGAGAAGTAAAGACTCACTCGTTTCCACCCAACAAAGTTGATAACAACGAGGATGCCCATACAAATCTTCAAAATGAGCTATATGTATTGAGGCCTTGTAACTATTATTGTATGAGAAATCCAATAAATATATATATATAGTAACCCAATATTTATTCACATGTTATTACATTATGTTTTTACATAAATATAAAATAAAATGACACAAAAATCGTGAGGAATAGTGACTTTGTGAAACTAGTTTTATAATACATATAAGTGAAATTGAAACAAATCATATTTATTTTATTATGCACAATGGGATCCTGAATCCCTTTGAGATCCTAAAAATTCTTTAGATAACCAAGGGAATAAAAAAAGGGGTGAAATAAAAATCTATGTAAGGGAATAAACAAAATAAGAAAGCATAATGTGTGAGTAAAAGGTATAACATGTCACCATAAAAGAGAAGGCTCTAGATTAATCACATGAGAGCATAGAATAAAGAACATGATATTATAATAACATGAATAAGAAGTAAATTTTTAATGAAAATAAAACATGAAATAATTATATTTTAATGATAGCTGGAATGACATTATCACATGGTGGACATATTCCTTTAGTCAATTAGGCATCTCACTAATCCCATAAATAATGTGTCATGAGAAAAATGATTTACCCAATTTAATTTAGGGTTATTTGGGTGAACCAATCATAAAATTTTCATTATTATTTATGTCATAAAAATTAAATATATTATAAGGAATAAACATAAGAATTTCCCATTTAAATAAAATGTGTTTCATAATCATTTTCCACAAATTGATCAAAAGATATTTTATAAATTAGGCATTTGAGAAGTGATCAGAAAGAATATATTACCCCATAAAAGAAATTTATAACAACATATGTAAATATTTTAGATAAATATATATATATATTTTATAACAATTTTATAATAGTAAAGAGAGAGATAAATTGAGTTAGAGAGATACTGGTCATAAGTCCACGAAAAGGGCGGTTTGGAGAGTCCCTATACCTCGAGCCCGACATGCCACATGTGTATTTATCTTCTGGAATAATAAACTTACTACAATTATTCATCATCACAAGAAAAATTTCCAAATTTATTATTCCATTAATTTTATTTATTAACATGTTTTATTCAATTATGTAACCATTTAAATTCATGTTTGGATGTTCTGATGATGTTTTGATCACATGTTCAAAATAAATTTGGTAGAATAAAGTCAAAGAGATTATTATCTATTAAATTCATAATAATAATCATGAAATTATATATTTATACATAAATAATAATTTTAAAACCAAACATGAAATAAGATTATAAAAAATAAACTATGTTACAATCATGAAGATGGTAGGTTGTATGTACATGTAAGTAAAATTTAAATTATCAAAGATCACGATGGAAATAACATATGTATTTTTTTTTGTAATAAAAATTGATAATTATATAATAAATATCATATCATTTGATTAAAAAAACTTACATATATCAACCATGTGATGAGATAATGAAAAATGAATCACATATCTTAATAGAGGTGGTAATCCACACGTGTGTATGAAAGATGTTATCATCATTGAATGAAAGGAAGTATAAGAAAATATATGATATATTACTGTTATATAATGATACATATTTATTTAATATAAAATATATAATTTAAATATATCATCATAAACATCTATGAGAGGGGACAATGGAAAATTAATTACATCGGTTCATGAGACAATAGTTCACCGTACACATAAATAGTGGTTTCATTTCCCATTTCATGGAAGAGGAGATGGATAAAGGTTATTATATAAACATAATAAAATGTAATTATATTAGAGATAAACATTTTATTATATCAATATAAATTAATAATATTTTAATGAGGTGTAAGAATAAATAAAACAAAAACTCTTAGTTAAGAGTGGTACTTGTTCTTTGGAAAATCTATTATGGTTTTCACAACACTCTTGTAACGTCCCAGTTCTGGAAGCCACCCAGAGGTGCCCCATTCCCGATAGGTCACATTGTCTCAAGAACATTTCCCTGAACACCAGAGGCTGCCGACTAGAGGCGAGGGCCTTGGGTGTGATAGTGGGAAAAACTTTGCCCACATTGGCAGAGTACACAGCGTAAGTGCACAATTACATAAAACAACAGAAAAAGTAAATAAAAAACAACATTAATTGTGGAAGACTGAAAAATGAACAACTGGAGAAAAATATATAAATGATGCATGATACAAATGTGTCTAGGTAAACAGCCCAACAAGTCATAATGCTAAATACAATACTAAACTCAAGTAAAAAAGGAAAATAAATAACAACTCCTCAGCATCGCAAGCCTTAGCTTGGTCCCATGATTTCCAGCTCTAGTGAAATCAAGAACCTGAAGTAGAAGGGCACTTGACCTTATTTATACCTGCGACAGTATAATCTTTTTGGGGCCAAAAGCATGACCCAAACATGGTCTAAGACAAAGTCTCAGTAGGCAACCACCCGAAGACCTGTGCCTAAGAGTCCGTGAATATATGGCAGGTAAAAGTACAGAAAGAAGTAAACAGGAAAGTACTCAGAAGAAAACAATCCACAATTTCTAGAATATAATTTAAAAACAAGAAAAAATCCACTCAATTAATTTGAACAAACAGGTAACCCTCTTGGTAGTTCTCATAGTGAAATTCCTACGGTTCAACCTACAATTACTAGTATCCCTATGGGATGCACACACAGTCTCACCCCTCTGGTTCAGCAAAAGAATAGACTCTATGAGGAAGCACTCACTGTCAATTCCCCCTATAGTCTCGTATCATACTAAAGGTTCTCTAGGGAAGCACTCAATGTCTAATTCCCCCTATGGCCAGCGTCGAGGAGCTACAGAAACTCTTAGGAATAACTCAACCTCAATTCCCCCTGTGGTCTCACATCGTATTATAAAGACACTCTAGAGAATCCCATACGTCCATTCTCCCTATGGTCTACTACACAAGGTTCCCAAATCCATGTGCAAAGTTAGAAATTATCACATCGTGTAATGGATAAAGTGACCTAAATAACTACTTGGATAGCAGTATACAACATCTCAGCATGTTAGAAAAAGAACACTCTATCCTACAACTAGGCATGAAACATGCAATAGCCTAATAAGAAAAAAATAGACCAAAAGGTCATAACTAGACAAAAAATGCACAGGAAAAATTTCCAAAGCACAGTAAATTACCCTATTCATAAACAACAACCTCTACTCAAGCATATAAGCCAAGAAGAAAAACAACAAGGGAAAAACAATAAACACGCAATACTCCATTCAAGGGAATTGGTGGAAATTGCATAAAATACTCAAAGACTTTCTACAGAAAGGCACAAACCACCTACCTTGAATTTAGAAGATCAATATACATGAACCACATGGCTTGAATCGCCTTATAAAGTTTAAGATCTATAAAAAACACTAAAAATTTCAACCCACAATAACCTAAAAAAGAGAAATAATTGGGATATGAGGTTCCAGAAGAAGAGAAAACTCACTGATGCCGTTCAAACGCAATCAACGGAGTTTGATTCAGAGGACGGACGATCGCTCAGGGGTTCTTCTATGATCCACAGCTATCCGGGAGCTCTTGGGCAAAGAACACATAAAAGGAGGTGTTTCTGGCAATTAGATGCGTCCTCAGTGCATTTAATAGAAAAAAAACAATATACACGGCGTGTAATTTTGGAGTACACGCCGTGTACTTACTGTTTCCATACTCCTCTTTAGGCGGCCTCCACGACACCCCACACGACTGTGGGTGTGGCCCTTACATGACTAGCACACGACCTCGTGCAAAAACAAAGTACATGACATGTACTCCTAAAGTACACAACATGCACTTAAAAAATTTACAGAAACTTATCTTTTCTCAAAAACTCCAGAAAAGGGAAAACATACCTGAAAAGAAGGTCCGAGATCTTACAAACATCCCCCATTAAATAAATTAATCCCATAAATTCCATGGAGAGGAGGAGTTGAAGAAACCCCTAAGAGCTCCGACCATTGCGATCACACATCGACCTCCCTCTCCCAAGTCTCATCCTGTACTCACCCGTGCTACCATAACACCCATACCAGAGGAACAGACTAGCCATGGAGACCCTTTGTACTATGATCGACAATCCAGATAGGAAGCTCCTCGAAAAATGCATCCACAACAAGCTCAACCTCCTCGTGTTGAAAGACATGAGACGAGTTTGAAAAGTAACATCAGGGCTGAAAAACATAGAAGGCGTCGTTCATTTTCTAATACCTCTAAGGTAACTGCAACCGATAGGCAACCATCCCAAATCTCTCCAACACCTCAAATGACTTGAAGTACCTCAGTGAAAGATTAACCTATTTCTAATTCATCTTATGTCCCAAACTCAGTGCGACACGCAAGAAAACCTGATCGCCAACCTCGAACTCCAGAGGTCATCTCTGCTGATCAGCATAAGACTTCTATCAAGACTGTGCCATAGCCATCCTCTTCTGAATCTACTCTATCTTCTCTATGGTCTCTTGGACAAGGCGAGGTCCCAGAAAAACTGCCCCTCTTGCCTCCAGCCAACACAAGGGTGATCGGCATGGACTACCGTACAAATCCTCATAAGGTTCCATCAGAACAGTTTCTTGAAAACTATTATTATATGTAAAATCCACAAAGGGTATATGCTTATCCCAAGAACCTCCAAAGTCCAGAATACAAGCTCAGTGCATATCCTCAAGCACCCGAATCATACGCTTGGACTGGCCATCTGTTTGAGGATGGTAAGCTGTACTCAAAATGTCATGTGTACCCTAAGCCTTCTGAAGCCCCTGCCAGACCCGAGAAGTAAAACGTACATCCCTGTCTGAAACAATGGAGTGTGGAAATCAATGTAGACGTACAATCTATCGAATGTATAACCATCCCAGCTCATCAAGAATGAAGGTATCTTTGATCGGAAATAAGTGAGAAACCTTCATAATCCTGTTAATGAAAACCCAAATAGAATCATTTCTGCGAGGTGACATTGACAAACTGGTCATTAAGTCCATCGAGATATCGTTCTACTTCCACTCTGGAATGTGTAACTACTCCAAAATACCTACTGGTAGCTGATGCTCATCTTTCACCTACTAACAAGTGCATCACCTCATGACAAAACCAGCAACATCTCTCTTCATACCTACCCACCAATACTGGTGGTGTAGATCACGATACATCTTGATGACTCAAGGATGAACTACCCAAACTGAGGAATGAATGTCCGGCATTAGCTCTTCATGTATGTCTACTAGCACCCATATGCATCCCTAAAAACACAAGATCTCATCCTCACCTACTGTCCATCCAGGAATAGAGTCCTCTCTTGACACACTTTCCCATAGGACTAGGACTTTAGAATATGATAGCTGCCTCATTCGTACCCGATCAAGAAGCAGTGAGGTAATAATTACAGAAGATAAGAAAGTCTATCCCTATTTGTCATGCACCTCCAAATTCATCTCAGAGAACTGATCTATAGGCTTCCACTCACTTCTGGCCTCCTGAACTATCTGTATCTGAGTCCTCTTTCTCAACTCGTCAGCCACAGTGTTGCCTTTCCCAGGTGTATAGGCATGCTCAAAATCAAAGGACTAAAGATACTCGACCCACCTGCGATGTCTCAGATTCAGATCAGACTGAGTGAAGATGTGCTTGAGACTCTTGTGGTTGGTGAAAACCACAAAGTGCTCTCCCAGAATACAATCCTTCTAATAGCGCAAGGAATGAACAACAACTGACAACTCCAGATCATGCATTGAGTAGTTCCTCTCATGTGGCCTTAACTGCCGAGACCCGTAAGCAATGACTCCATCTCCCTGCATAAGAATAGCTCCCAGCCCGATACCTGATGCATCCCATTAAATTGTGTAGCTCTTGCCCAGCTCTGGCAAGACTAGTATCGGTGCTGACATAAACCTCCCCTTCAGCTCTTGAAAGGCTTACTCACAAGAATCTGACCAAAAGAACTTCACACCCTTCTTAGTCAGATCTGTCAGCGGTGCTGCTAAGCATGAAAAGTTCTTTATGAAGCATCTTTTGTATCCATCTAGCCCTAGATAACTCTGCACCTCAAAGATGTTCTTCATATTCTCCCAGGAAACAACTTCTCTCACATTCTCTGGGTCCACTAATACTCATGTCTCTGAAATAACATGGGCCAAAAAGTGAATCTTGTCCATCCAAAAGTGGCATTTTGAGAGCTTAGCATATAACTGATGCTCTCTCAGTGTACTCAAAATGATCTCAAGATGGTTATCGTGGTCGTGTTGAGTGTGAGAGTACACCAAGATGTCATACACAAAAACCACTATGAAGGAATCCAAGTATGGATGGAACACTTGGTTCAATAGTGCCAAGAACACCGCAGGTGTGTTCGTGAGACCGAACGACCAAACTATATACTCGTATAGACCATACCTGCTCCGGAAGGCTGTAAGAAAAATATCAGATGGTCTAACGCACAACTGAGGATAACCGTACCTCAAATTGATATTTGAGAACACTTGGGCTTCTCGAAGCTGATAAAAGAGGTCATCAATCCTAGGCAAGTGATATCGGTTCTTGACCGTCAACTGGTTCAACTTCTAATAATCCACACAGAGCCTAAGGGTACCGTCTACTTTTTTCACAAATAGAACAGGCGAGCCCTAAAGAGATGTACTAGGTCGGATGAAACTCTTTTCCTGCAACTCCTCCAACTGCATCTTGAGATCTTTCAACTCAGGTGTAGCCATCCTATAAGGAGTAATGGACACCCGTGACACTCCTAGCATGGGCTCAATCAAGAAGTCTTCCTCACGCTATGGAAGAAAACCTGAAAAGTCATTTGGAAAGACATCTCTGAAACAATCCACCAATGGAGGAAAGTCTAACTGTGAAGTCCCCTAGTAATCAATATAAAGACTAGAAATCTATGCTGTATCTCCTCTTATCACATGATGCTCGAGTCCTACTCGACTCGCCTGGACATCCCACTCGCCCCAATGAAGAAAATATCCACCCTCTGGTGATATGAAACTCACCCTACGCCGACAGCAATCAACAACTTCCTGGAAGGGTAATAACCAGTCCATTCCAAGAATGGAATCATAGTTTGTCATTTATAAGACATAATGGTCCCATATAAAGTGATACCCATCCACCTCTAGAGGGTACTCCTTGCACTAACATACACTAGCTGTCCTAGTCCCCAACAGTGTTTCAATAGTCAAAGTATTGGTAAAGGAAAATATGAAGATCCCAAGGATATCCATAACAAAAATAGAGATAAAACTATGGGAATCCCCTATATCAAAAAGAGGAGAAGATAAAACTGAGGGTACTAAGATCATACCTCTAACTGTAGAGGGTCTGGGATCCTTCTTTTCGTGGGTCTACTCCACTACAAAATCCTGACCTGCACCACTGACCTGTGACCCTGCCTGACCGCTATGAGTTGATCCACCCTGCTATCACTGAAAGAATGATGAATTACCACAATGACCTCGACCTACCCCTTGGCCCAAACGGCTAGAATAACTCCTTTTCCCAGACTGGTGAGAAATCGGTGGCGCTACTCCTAAATGAGGAGTCATGGATAAATCTCTGTCACTAGCTGCTGGTGAGAAAACCTGACAGAAGCACTGAAGGAGACCCATATTACCCCAATATCGGCACACCATTGGGTCTCTGTAGCATTGCGGCCTTGTATGCCTAGCTCTTCCGAACTAGTAGCATACCACCTGGCTACCTGAAGATGTGTCTCGCTCCCTCGAATCACCATGCGTAGACTCCCTATGGTGCTTCATGCTGTCTGCTGGTGAGGCACTAAATCTAGAAGTGAAATTTCCCTGGCTCTCAGATACAAAATCTCAAAGATTGTGCTATGAAATTAGTGTCTGGTTGACAATGGAAGTGATAGAAGTCAGCCTGAAGATATTCACTTGTGATAGGATCTCTGGTCTGAGACCATCCTCAAACATCCTTTCCAAAAACAACCCATCTCCACTCTAGAGGGGTGCGAAATGCTGAAGCTCAGTGAAACAAGAGGAATACTCAATGACAGAAAGAGTACCCTACTCTAAGCTCATGAACTGATAGGCTTGGTCGTCTCTCAGGGTATCCAGATAGAAGTAGTCGTAAAATAAATGATGAAACTCCTACCATGCCATAACTTGCTAATGACCCACCTGTGAGATCTTGTTCCACTACCACTTGGCGGAGTCTCATAGAATGTAGGTCATGAGCTTGACCTGCCTCTCTAGAGGCGTCTCCTGATGCTCAAAGATCATAATCAAGGATTCTAGCCATGACTCTGCAACATGAGGTCCTCCTTCCCCTAAGAAGGTGGAAGGATGCTGCTACAAGAAAACATGCGTCATGTTTTCTATAGTTGAGGCAGGAGGCAGAGCTCCCAGTAAGGTTTAGATCACTCGTACAAATCCTTCCCTAAATTGCGCATCAGCTCCTATAATGATTATCACTACTAGTGCCAAGGCTGGCACAATAGGAGGATCTGCTGGAAGTCCCTGACCAACCATATCCGGTGTCTGATCACCACCTGGCAACTGGCGTGAAACCTGAGGAAGTCTTAGTTCCATGACTCTATAAGGTCAAATGAACACATTAGATCAAAATTATCAAGGACTGAAAACGAGAAGTGTAAAAACAGAATAGGGGAAATAAAGCATTCAAAATTTACAAAACATGACTACACAACATGTATAAAGACTACATGGAATGATCCCTTATGTAATTTACAAGGACCTGTATATTTTCCAAATCTGGTCATGTAACACACCAAACACATGGCGTGTTATCCTAACACACGGCGTTTAACTGAATCCTCTTTCCCTACCCAATTCCTTCTACATGGTTAAGCCTCAAGGCTCTCCTAAGACAAAACTACACAGCGTGTTCAAGGTCGACATTGCGTGTAATCAACACGATTCACCGGTTCGTGTTGTTAGTGACACGACCTATGTACCTGGGTTACACTACACGGTGTGTTCTAGACAGACACATCGTGTACACCGAAGTCCCAAATGACCCATGTTTTTAGTTACACGGTTGGTTACACGGTTCACTCTATACAGAGTGCTGCATGTGCACACGACATGTACTTAAAGGATTTCACTGACCCGTGTTATTCGTGACACGACCGGGTACCTAGGTTACACGGTAAGACATGTGGGATCAGGACACATTGTCTATAGTCGAAGTTTCATCCATCTGGATTTTTAGTCACATGGTCACTACAAAACGACATGTATGTACCATACATGGTGTGTTCTTGAAGGGTTTTTATAACCCCGTGTCCCTGTCACATAATCAGTGACATGGTTAAAAACTACAGGGCGTGTATTCATAAAATACACGCCGTGTACTATGGTTTTTTCTGGGCAGTAGCATCCGAACCAACTCCGGAGTCCAAAAAACACAGAAAACAAATGTTAAGGTTCCAAATTCCGATCTGTGAGGGACCATAATCCCTTTGAATCAAATCTTGTCATCTTATAGAAGTTGTAACAAGGAAAAAAATCAATGATCCACCAAATTTTGGTCCATAAGGGCCCACAAAACCTCAAGAACCAATATTTGGCATCCATCTAAGCAAAGCACTATACAAACAAAATCCCTACCAAACTGTAGGGATTCTATTAAAGAATCTATCACAACAACATGCATAATCTATACAACGTTTACCACAACAACATGAAATCGCTAATGCATCCTAGATGACATGGAAAGAATGAATGACATTGTATTTCTATAAAGTTCCTACATGATGCATGAGATGGAATACCCTCATGTCATTGGGTTGCGATAGAAATAGAACCGCAATAACAACAATGATAATAGCACAAAACATGTGAATCACTCAAGGTGAAATCAGATGAACTGTAATAATTGCAAAACCAGTAAAATTTCAACAAACGAGGTAGTATGGCTTTTCCATGTACACTGGATAGCTACTCCCAAGAACAGCTTATTATTGAGTACCTATTTTATCCTATCCCTCGCTATAGGCACAAAACAGTAAGTCAAGAAAAAATAATTGCTTTGATACCACTTTGTAATATCCTGGTTCTGGAAGCCACCCAGAGGTACCCCATACCTGTAGGTCGCATGGCCTCAAGCGTATTTCCCCAAAGGCCAGAGGCTGCTGACTTGTAGTGAGGGCCTTGGGTGTGATAGTGGGGAAACTATATCCATATTGGAAGAGTACACAGTGGAAGTACAGAAATACATACAAAATCAGAAGCAGTAAATACAAAACAACAGTAACATCGGAAGACTGATAAATGAACAACTGGAGAAAAATATATAAATGATGCATGATATAAATGCGTCTAGGAAAGCAGCCAAACAAGTCACAATGCTGAATACAGTACTAAACCCTAGTACAAAAGGAAATAGATAACAACTCCTCAGCATCGCAAGCCTCAACTTGCTCCCATGCTTTCCAACTCTAGTGAAATCAAGAACCTGAAGTAGAAGGGCGCTTGACCTTTTCTATACCTGCAACAATATAGTCTGTTTGAGCCCAAAAGCATGACCCAAATAGGGTGTGAGAAAAATTCCCAGTAGGAAACAACCAGAAGATTTGTGGCTAACATTCAGTGAATATATGCCAGGTAAAATTACAGAAAGTAGTAAACAGGAAAGTACTCAACAACAAATAATCCACAGTTTCTAGCATATAATTTACCTACAAGAAAGAAGCCACTCAATAAGTAGAACAACATGGTAACCCTCTGGGTAGTTCTCATAGCCTAACCCCTATGGTTTAACCTACAAGTACTATCAACTCTCTAGGAGTCACACACAATCTCACCCCTCTGGTTCATCTAATGAATAGACGGTCTGGGGAAGCACTCACTGTCAATTCCCCCTATAGTCTCGTATCGTACTAAAGGTGCTCTGGGGAAGCACTCAATATCTAATTCCCCCTATAGCCCATGTCGAGGAACTATAGACACCCTTAGTAATCACTCAACCTCAATTCCCCCTGTGGTCTCACATCATTTTATAAAGACAGTCTAGAGAAGCCCTTATGTCCATTCTCCCTATGGTCTACTACACTAGGTTCCCAAAGCCATGTGCAAAGTCAGCAAGTATCGCATCCCGTAATGTCTAAAGTGACCTTAATAACTACTTGTCTAGCATTATACAACATCTAAGCATGTTATAAAAAGAACACTCCATCCTACAACTAGGCATGGAACTGGCAATAGCCTTACATGAAAAACTTGACCAAACGATCATAAACAGGCAAAACATTCATGGGAAAAACATCCAAAGCACTGTAAATTACCCTATTCACAATCAATAACCTCTACTCAGGCATATAAACAAAGAATACAAACAACAAAGTCAAAACATGAAACACGCAATACCCTGTTCAAGGGTATTGGTGGAATTATCCAAAAATACTAAAAGGCTTTCTATAGAAAGGCACAAACCACCTACCTTGAAGTTATGAGATCAATATACTTGAACCGTTGGGCCAGAATCACCTTATAACTTCAAATATCTACAAAAAGGTCTAAAATGTTCAACCCAATATATCCTTAAAAGGATAAGGAATTGGGAAACAAGGTTCCAGAAGAAGAGAGAACTCACCAATGCGCTTCCAACGCAATCGACAGAGTTTGATTCAAAGGATGAATGATCGATCATGGGTTTGTCAAAGAACTGTGTCCTTTTATGAGCTCTCAGGTGAAGAACACCTAAATGGAGATCTTTATGGATATTAGACGCGACCCCAGTGCATTTAATGAAAAAAACAAAATACATGGCGTGTTCTTTCGGAGTACACGGCCTATGCTTACTATTTTCGTACTCCTCTTTAGGCAGCCTCCACGTCACCCCCACTCGACTATGTGTGTGGACCTTACACGACCAGCACCCGACCTCACACAGAAACGAAGTACACGACGTGTACTCATAAACTACACAGCTTATACTTCAAAAATTTCCAGAAACTCCTCTTTTCTCAAAAACTCCATAAAATGGAAAACATACCGGAAAAGAAGGTCTGGGTTCATACAACTCCTTCCTAGGAATAATTTTTATAATGAAACCAAGGACTATAAGAGATTTTATTTGAATTTGGGAAGGTATTATGGTAGTTCTTGTCTAAACCAAAATTCTCTTTAAATGTGGAGTGTAGAGGTGTGGAGGTATCATTTTAAAAGTGGAGGAGATAACCTAGATAGACTTTTTTTAAAAGAATAGAATATATAAACATTTCATTCAAACAAAATAGCTCTAAAATGGAACATTCCAAAATATTATACAATATAGGTTAAAAGTATGGCCATAAATTATTATCTAGATATGTTTTAAGTCATTTATACCCAAATATCTTTAGTTTATTCACTAGTAAACATGTTTTAAGCTTAACCATGGTAATGTTTTTTTTGTTTTTTTTTACTTTTATTATGATAGAAAAAATTAATATAAACATATTAAATAATAGTTATGAAAATTATAAAATAATTAATCCATTTTATAAAATATTTTCTTTATAATTTTCATAGCTTAATCGGAAACTAAACACGTAAAATGGGATAAAACCCATTTTTTCAGAAGAAATGTGTTTTTCAACCAATAGATGATATTTTATTAACAATATGATTGGTAAATATCATTAAATTAATTGTAATTAATATAACTATATATATATATAATTTAAACCTTTAATTTAATTTTTTCTATATTATTGATTAGATTAATTAATTTAAATGTATACAATTTATGCACTAAAACCATTTTTCAAAAAAATGCATTTTGAGTAGAAAAATAAACTTATAAATAAATCATTAAAATTGTTAATTAAAATGAAATTAATTAGATTATTATAAATCAAATGGTTTATATTTCATTATAAGGATTAATCCTAAATATAGTGGGACCTTTAAATTACCTGATTTAATGAAAATAAATTGCTGTTTTAAGAATCATTAGTTTTAACTTTTCATTGGAAAATCATAATTTTTAGAAAGATTACAAACATTTACCCTATGATAATTTCTATATAATTATTTAAAAATCTATATACTCTATCTAAAATAAAATTTCTAGAATTTATATAAATTTTTAATAACATTCTCACATAAAAATAAAGAAAATTAATTTTTGAGAAAAAACATCACTAAATATAGTGTGATTATTTACCAAGATATTATCAATATATATTTATTGTTCCAGAAAATTATATATATTTCATAATTTAGTAATCCTAATCACACCATAAAATTTAATTTATAGTTTATAATGGTCATATAATAATATTTCATTGTTTTTAGCCTCATTGTTGCATATCATGTAGACTATCAAACATAGTTTTCATTATTGAATATAGGGGTATTACATTCATAATACCATAAGAAACTTTACCATTGAAATTTTCTAATACATACTAATGTGAAAAATTTTAGGGTACATCAACTTTATGGCCTCCCCTGGATGCCAATTTTCTCTTTATATTTATGGTTCTTCCATGGTACTTTGAATATGTGAGTTGTCCTATTGGCTGGAAATTTATAATAAAATTACAAGATCTTCATTGGATTCTCATAATAAGTAAAATAATTTTACTATTGTTCCTCCTTTGATTTCAAAACATTTTATAGATCTTTTATGTAATTCCCCAAGATACATACGTGGAATATGTTATGTACTTGAGAAAGTTTTGGTGAAATTTCTTATAGATAAGCAACAAATCCACTGCTATCAAGAATCTAGATGTATCAAATGTACCTAGGGATAAAATTTCACTTCCTACAAAATCTCAGGACTATCTTCCAAGGAGATATATAGAGAAACACTTTATCCCTGACCTCATAATCTTGGAATCTTTAATTATTGTATGCATATCTTTTCAATAAGCCTTGAAAATATCGAGTGTGTTACCTAATAGTCTTGTATTTTATACCATTTCCTTAACCATTTCAGGTCCCAATAGTTTTTTTCACCAATTCATCCGAAGAAAAAAGTTTTTGGTACCTCTTCCCATAAATGGATTCATAAGGATCTATTTGGAGGTTTGAGTCAGATAGATTATTATATAAAAACTTAACCATATGAAAATATTGATCTCGTCCTCCTTTTATATCCATCGAGCATGTTCTTAACATGTCTTATAGGGTTTGATTTTCCACTTGGATAGGCCATCAGTTTGGGGGTTGTAATACATACTAAAGACAAGTCAGTGTTTAGAGTATGTTGAAAACTCTTCCAAAATGTAGAGGTAAAAATAATATATCAGTGAGAAATAATTAATGGTGTAATTCCATATATCCTTACCACCTCTCATATCTATATTTATACTTATAGGTTGATCAAGTTATTATTCCTATAAAATTTCAATGATGTGAGGATTATTTTTAAGATGATCCACCAAAATAGATAAGGGAATTATTTCTTCTTGATTAATATTGGAGGACTAGTGAAAAAGTCCACTGTTTTTCCTTTTTTACATATATGTATGGGTAATGGTTTTATGATTCAGTTTGAATTTTTACTTTCATCATTAAAATTCTAGAATAACAGACAATTTGATATAAATTCAATGATCTCCTTCTTCATATTTTCCTACAAATAGTGATCTTATATATCTTGGAAGATCTTCATGCTCCCTAGGTGGGTAGATAAGGTCGATCTATATGCACTAATCAAAAAATCATTCATCACCTCAAGATATTACGGTACATATATTCAGGACCCAAATATTACAACACCTTCTTCATTAATTTTGATCTTTGAGGATTTCCTTTTTTCCTTAAAGATTCCACCTTCTTCAGAACTTTCATATCATATATTTGAGCATTCTTTTTATTCAACAAAATGTATGGATGAGAAATAATTTGATAAATGAATAAGGTTGTTCCTTAATTTATGATTCTCATATCCATATCTTACATGTCAAAAAACATTTGAATATTCTCAATTCTCATTATTGATAATGTTTCTAGATCCTTTCTACTTAGAGTATATTCCAATTTATTCACTTTCCCAGGATAACAGTGTTTGAGAATTCATAGACATTTATAAACTCAAATCATTTTCACTAGCACATATAAATCTCCATATGTTTGAATATATATTTTAGGATCTTATGATCTATATACATTTCACAATTCTTCCCACCAAGATAATGTAACAAATTTGTTAATTCAAAGATAATCAATCAACTCTAGATCACATATTGGATAGTTCTAATAATGCAATTTCAACTACATAGAGGCTTAGAAAATAACTATGCAATTTTTTAATTAGCACACATCTTAAACCCTTATTTGATGAAACATTTTATACCAATAAAATTTCCACACTTAAGGTATGTAAGGGACTGGTGTAGTGATAATCACCATTTTTAACTTATTAAGGCCCCTTTCTTATTAACTAGTCAAAAAAACCTTACCCCTTCCATGATGGATTGGTTATTAGGTTTTTAAATCATCATAGATTTCTCAAAAATCATTGTTAATATCTATATATTCCATATAAACTATATATATCAATTATATATGTTGGCCTTGGCCATTCCTTAATTTCTTTTTTTATATTACGGCCCATAAATATCCCTTTTCTGGTGATAAAATTTCATAAGAATAATAATTCAATAACTTGAACTCACATTTACTATCATTATAATATAGATAATCCTTCCACAATCCCTTTAAAATAGTATTCAAATTCTACTTATAGTAATCCTTTCTTCTGGAGTATATTATAATATTATCAATAAAGAGGAATATTTTTAGGTAATATCTAAAGAATCAATTCATTAATTCCATGAAGAATTTTATAGAATTAGTGAGTCAAAAAATGAATTAATTTGAACTAATAGGGTCCATAATTTTATTAAAATCTTTTTTTGGGAATATTTTTCCTCTTCAACTTTAGTTGGTGATATCCTTACCAAAGGTCCACCTTATTGAAATATGAGCCCCCATATAGTTGATCAAAAAACTAATCTATCCATGGAAGGGGATATGTTTTGATTTTTAATAAATTGTTTATATTATGATAATCAATATAGTGGAGCATTGAAACATCCTTCTTCCTAATAAAGAGTAACAACACTCCCCACCATGAATTATTCAAATATATGAATCCATTTTTTATATATCCTTTTAACTTCTTTTACAAGTATTCTAACTCAATGGTGGACATTATGCAAGGAGTATTTGATATGGATACAGATACACGTAGAATATTGATTTACAATTCAACCTCTCAGTTAAGAAAATTACTAGAAAACTCTTTAGGGAATACACCCGTATTATCCCTCATGATAGTCATGTCTTCAATCATGATTATCTACTTTGTTTTAATCATTTTGGATAGATATGGTCTCTCATAAGGAAATAATAACCATTATTTTAAAAACTATTCTATGGGAGATTCATCCTCCTCCTTACACTTGTAACGAATTATAGGATGACATAGAATATGAAGAGTGATCTCCCCATATCAAAAGTTTATGTCAGATTTAAATATAAATATCCAATACATTCCCTAAATAGCATCAAACTACACAATCATAAGTAATATTATATTTTATGGAATATTTATTCCACAAAGATTGACTGGGGATGAGTTATTTAAATGGGAAGCGTCAATTTATTTTTTTAATCTCATAGATAGTTGAACCACCTTGTTTGTGGTGGTTTTTGAATAGTTTTACTAAAATTTTAAGATATTAAAGAACACATAGAAGAATTTTCACCATTATTGAATGAATAAATGTTGTACCTATCACCAAACAATTATCGATATCAACATTTTCATTACTGATAGAATATGCACTTTATATCTCTCTTGGGATTGGGGGTTTTTTTGTTGATGGACTACAAAAATCCATAAATCAGGACATTGGATTGCATAATGCTCACGTTCCATGTAGTTGAAACCCAGTATCATAGGATGAGTATTGATCTGAACATTATTTT
Source organism: Viscum album (assembly GCA_963277665.1). Classification (NCBI taxonomy): domain Eukaryota; kingdom Viridiplantae; phylum Streptophyta; class Magnoliopsida; order Santalales; family Viscaceae; genus Viscum; species Viscum album. Next base: position 886,704,834 of record OY728125.1, read on the forward strand.
CTTGTTGTGTATTAATGGAATTTTTTATTTCCCTTCATCACTAATTATATTTATTCCATTGTTTTCCACATTTTAAACATCTCTGGTTCCCTTTATAAAGTTTCCATGATAATTCTTCTCACACTTTTGACAAGTGTGATTTTGGGTCTTCTTTTCTCCATGGGATTTATCTATTGATCCCCATAAAGAATGCTCCATTTTTTCTCCTCTTATCTCTTACCCTGTGAGACCAATTAGAGTGACCAATCCTAATCTCATCCAATAGAAAACAATAAACAACCTCCTTATACCTATCAAACTCTCAAATCACCAAACATTTTTTGTAGATTTGGATTTAATACAAAAAATAATTGGTCCACCATACTTTCAATGTCTATGAAGAAGCTAGACACATACCATGAAATCCTTGTGAAATTTTCTCATATGCCCTCATAGACTAATATTCCATTTTCTTTAGTCTGAAAACTCCCTCTGTATTTTATGATGTGGATTTTAGGGAATATATTTATTTATAAATATTTTCTTGATTTTTTCCCATTTCAAGGAATTAATATCTACATTTTACATCATATTCATTATCAATGTCCAGTAATGATAAGATTCCACCACCTTGGTATAAAAAATCAACATAAATTTTTATTATTCTATGAATCAGAGGACAAATAATATAATCTCAATGAAGTTAATACATTTTTCCTCGATTATTGGATCACAATTTCAACTAATATTAAGAATAAATTATCACAAAAAAGACTTGACTTCAACATTCTCTTTCTTAGGAGGAGACAATTATGTATGATTCGGTGTATTATTCATAATTGAAACTAGTTGAGCAAGTAGTTCTATAAAGTTATCATCTATAACTCTTATAAGGTTATGTATATAGTTGGGGAAATCATCAAATTTCATATCACATAGGTTATTGGCACCATTTCATCTATTTTCTTCCATAAACTAAAAAAGTGTTAAAACAAGATGAGAATACATTAACTTATAAACATATAAAATGGAAATTATAAACAAGAAATTAATAACTTGTACATGATAATTATATCCTAACATATGTGTATCTAGGTTTAAATATGTAATCCATGGTAACATTACCTAGTATGTTTTTATAAAATCTATTTCTTGAAGTTATTCATTAAGGTTTGTATTATTTTGGTGAATTTCCAAATCATATCCTCCAAAATTTTCAAACCACGTGTAAAAAAAGACTTATTTATTTTGTGTTGGGAGATTATTGATTAAATTACCAATACAACCATTTTATGGTTATTACCTATAGATATAATGGCACCAGAGCCACATCCACTTGAAGTTTATAGACATGGATGTAATTTCTTTGATGCCACTCACTCTAAACATTATTAAAATTATAAAACATTTTAATATACTTATACTTAACCCTTAGGTTCTCAATTAATAAGTGTATTTCTAATCCAAAAAAAATAATTGTACATTTCTCTAATATCAACTGTACTGACCAAATATATTTTCACATATTATTACATTATTTTTTATAATTTACATCTAATAGACACAATCGAAAGATTGTAAGGCCCATGGTATTTGGAAGACTCATTTTGTAATATATCCAATGGAAACTAAAATATAATAATAGTGTATTATTATCCCTAATGAGATAATAAAACACTTTTATCTTTTAACAAATTATATGATAACTAGGGAAATACATAAAATAAAGATGCGGGCAAAAAATTCTTGTAAGGATGTAAACATAATAAGAAAGCATAACATGTGATTCAAAGGTATAACATCATATCATAATTGAGAAGATTCATGGGTAATCATGTGGTAGAATAAAATAAATAACATACTATCATAAGATAATTGAAAAATAATAAATTTTTTACTAAAAAATATGACATAAGTATAAGTCAAGGATAACTGCCAAGACACAAACACATATTGGACAAAGTACAATAATGTATTAGGATTAATCTCTAATCCCATAAATATTGTCTCATTAGAAAAAGGATTAACAAAATGAATTAGAGTCACTACTGGGCACATACATCATAAATTTTTCATGATTATGTGTTCAAAAATATATATATCAATCATAATTCATAAACATAATAAATACCCATGGAAAAAAATATTTTTGTATAATCTTTCCTTATATCATAATCAAACAATATTTCATAAAGAATGAATTTGAGAAAGTATCACGTGGAATGTATTACCCCATAAAAGAAAGGTTGAACAATATAGGTATCTATTTTATAGATATATATATAGAATTTATAATAATTCCTCAACATTAAATGGAGATATGAAATCGAGTTAGTGAGAGAATGATTATAACGCAATGAAATGTGTGGTTTAGAGAGATCCCTTACCTAGAGCCCAAATTGTCATGTGTATTCTTTATATTCTTGAATAATAATATTATATTAAATATTTAATTTATTATTAATTTAATTTATTTTTTTATTTATTTTTTATTTAATATCATGTTATATTCAATTACATAATCATTTAAGTTAGTGTCGAACATTTTTATGATATTTGGATCTTATTTCCAAAATAACTTTGTTAAGTTTAGTAAGGGGAATGGAATAACTATAAAATCATATTTATAATATTACTAATAAAATAATTATAATTTTTCACATCAATTAAAATTTTACTACCAACCATGAAATATTGTTTTGAAAAATGAAATGTGTTCCAATCATAGAGATAGTAGGCTGAACGTACGCATGAGAAACATTCTCATTTTAAACCATCTTGATGGAAATAAGGTATGTGTTATTTTAAATTTACATATTTATTTTTATATTATAAATAAATTATTATTATTTTAAATTCACGTATTTATACCATCCATGTGATGTGGTAATGAAAAATGAATCACATCTCCTTATAGAGGTGGAAATCTACACGTGTGCACAAACGACGTTATCCTATATCAATGGAAAAAATATACGAAAAGATTTGATATATAATTTTTTATAATGATAAATATTTCATTAATATCATATATCTAGATTAAATACATCATCATAAACAATCATGATATGTTATTGTGGAAAATGAATTACATTGGTTCGTAAGGCGGTAGTGTGTTTTACACACGAACAATGGTTTTGTATACCATTTGATGGAAGTGGATATGAGAATAGTTTATGAAATAAACATAACAAAATCTTATTATATGATATATTTTTATTATATTATATAATTATGATTGAGAAATATTTTAATGAGGTGGGAGAAGAAATAGAAAAAAACTCTTAGTTAAGAATATAACCTCTTTTTCAGAAAACATTTTTAGGCTTTCACAAAAATACTTCATATAAGTGTTTCTATAATAAGAAAATGAATTTTTGATGTCTTGAGGGAAGTAATTAAGGGAGTTGGGTAGGTAATATTTGACCTAAAAGTATCTTTAAGTGTTAACAGAAGAGGAGAGTGGGTGTCCACTTATAAGTCGGGGAGAGGACCCACTCAGAATTTTTAAAAATAAATAAATATGTAAATGACTAATTCATAAATAATTTATCCAAAAAGGAAAATTGATGAATAATATATGATATAGGTTCTAAATAGTATCATAAAATAAAAAATATATAATTTTTTAGTTCATTTTAACCTTTATCTATTTAGTTTAATGAAAACATGTTTTAAACTTTACCGTGGTAATAAATATTTATTGTTTTTATTTTTAATTGTGAAAAAATAAGGACACCTTATTAAATAATATTAATCAAGATTATTATAAATATATAATCCAATTTACCTAATTCAATTTATATAAATGGAATAATTTTAATTAAAATAAATCCCATAAATCATGAGGAAAAATAGTTTAAAAAAAATATATTTTTAAGGAAATAAATCATATTATATTAACCTTATGACTAAATATAATCATTATGTAAATTTAAAATAAAATAAATAGATATATAATATATAAATTTAATTTAAATAATTAAATTTTTTGTTTTTTAATTAACTAAAAGTATAAACTTTATGCACCTGAAAACCGTTTTCAGAAAATTGCATTTAAAAGGTTATTAATAAAATAAAAAAATAATTATGATTGATATTTAAAATTAAATTAGTAATATTATTATAAGTCAAATGGTTCATAATTAACTTATATAAAATATTAAAAATATAATGTGAATTCTAAATTACATGATTTAATGAAAATAAATCGTTGTTTTATAAAAAACCATATTTTTCACTATCTATTTAAAAAATAAATCATTTAAGAAAATTCAAAAAAACCAAGCAATGATTTTTTTATGATTATTTCAAAAAGTATATACAATTTATAAAATATAATTTCAAAAATATAAATATGTAAACTATAATATTCTCTCACAAAAAGAAATCTATTTTTTTGAGAAATTACTTTGCTAAAAATTTAGTGGCTACTAACTAAGTGATTATCAATAAATTTTTATGAAATCATACATACATAAATACATACATACATACATTCATACATACATACAAACATACATACATACATACATACATACATACATAAATATATCATAATATTTTTAATCCAATTCAAACCCATATATTTTATGTATATGTTATAATGATATTATAGTAATATTTCATGGGTCATTTAGTCTCGATGTTGCATGTATTATATGTTATTAAACATAGTTTTCTTTTTTAGAATATAGGGTTGTTACAATATGGTCCTCACATAAACATCAAAAATCAATAACACAAGATATAATAAAGTATCACAACATTTTTGTTTTTATTTTGTTTTATCCATACATTTTAGGATGATAATACATTCTTATTGGCAACTAGGTTCTAAGGGACTACTATAAGGATTTAAAAAATCGAGATGTAATCCTGAAGTCCCACCCCAAAACAATTGGAATTAGAACACCAAGAAGAAATATAACTTCCCGAATGTATAGCTTTATAAATTATTCCACAATATTTTATTTATGAATAGGGTTTAATTGTATCTCCCTGATAATTTTTGATATATTTTTCTTGAAATAAATATAATTTCTTTCATAGAATGTTTCACAGGAATCACGGAGTTTAAACGAACGGTGAAAAACAATTGAAATATTATCACACAGATGGTGGAACCATGGGTATGAAATTGATTAAACAAATTATAAAAAATATGTATAAATATTTTAATTAATTTTAATTTAATGGTTAAAAATTAAGAAATAATTTCATAATTTTGTGTCAACCCATTTATGATTTAATAATATGTTTCCTTCAAAAAGGATTTTTTGTAACACTTTATTTTCATATGTTATTATTAATTTTAACTAATTTTAGTAATTTAATTTTATGAAAATGGTATCATTTCATAAATAAACATGGTAGTATTAGTTAATTTTGAATTTTCAGAATTTTTATAGAAATATTTTTTTGTTAAAAGTGAAAAATATTGTTTTTTGTAAAACTGTGTTTTCTTTACATTAAATAAAGTAATTTATATTACCCATTTTATATTGAATATGGTATAAAACTAATATAATATCTATTTTATTTATAATAATCTTTTTAATTTAATTGGTATAATTATTTTACATGATTTTGATATAATCTCTCTTGAAGGAACAAAAAAACAATGTTTTTTTTCTGGAAGATCATTTTTCATCCCATTTTGTAGATTTATTTCAAATTAATGTATCAAATTCTAGAAATAAAATTTGATAAAATTTATTCAATATTATTAATCAAGGGGGTCAATTTTTTTTGAATATTTCAATTTTATTTTTGGTCATTGTGAATATTAAACATGGTAAATATTTTTCTCCATCATAAAGCTAAAAAGAGTTAATCAAGGTTAAAACCATGAGATAAATATTTTATATTTCTCCAATGAATGACTTTATCATACTATATGAGGATATTTCATCCATTATCATTCAATTTTAATGTATATGGAATGTTGGTTTCATTTTTATATTATTATGACCATAAAAGTTTTGAGTAATGAAAAATATAAAATGTCACACTGTTGCCTTTAAAATTATATTATATGTTCACAAAGGGTTAAAAATAACGTTTTAACGAATATTAAAAGATATATTTATTTAAATGAAATTATTTTTATGCTTTAATTTATTTATAATTTTTGGTAATTATATAAATACCTTAAAAACTTATAAAATGCTGACATAGTAGCTGTGAAAGCAGGGGAACATCAAAGTAAGTAATTTTAAAATCATTATAATTTCTATTTTTGGGCTGAATTTTTCTAAAATAAATCTTAAAGTTAATAATAATTTAATATTGATGGTTAGAAGATCTATACATTAATTATATCTTTACCTTGATGTCTCTAAAGTTAAATGAAAGGAATACTATAAAAAATGACATTAATGATATATAATGTGAAATAATAATTTATTAAATTATTTAAAAATCATAAAAAAACATTAAAGTTGAAATTAAGGATGATAATTTTTCTATAATTTCATTATTTTTATATTCATGATCAAATTGTTACATTGTATGTATTATTTTAAACCTCTATTATTGCGAACGCATTATTACAGTTAAGGTTGAATTTGTTTATTAAAAGGGTTTAAACTAATATATAAGATTTAAAATAAAACTATAACCTATCTAAATATTCTAGGTTGAAATTATTTCAACCAAATAAAATATTATCTTAAAAATATGGGCAACATGGTTCCATTTTTACATGAAAATAAATTTATAATATTTTAATATTTTTCTTAATTATATGTGTATCCATTCATTCACTATAAAAAAGTACCACAACTCCTCCTTTATATAAACTAGAAAGGGAAACATCTCATTACCAAAACCTTCCAAAAAATAATATTAACATCCTCGTACAAGATATTTACTTTATTGTCTTCCCAAAACACCAACCCTAGGTCACATTAAAGTAGATCTATCAGAGCTCTTTCAAAGAAGAGGTAATCCTCCTCACCAGGCACTTTAATTTTTATTATTCTTTTACCACCTTCATTTATGTCTTGAACATTATTGTATAATTGCACCAACATATAACATATACTGATATGTAATTTTGTTTATGATATAATACTTATCTATCTAATTCTACATCAAATGGGAAATAAAACTATCATTCGTGTGTATGGTGGACTACCGCCTCACAAACTGATATTATTTTTTTCCCATTACCACCTCACATGGATTGTTATAATGATGTAAGTAATGAATATATTTGAAAATTATCACATAATTATGATTCTTAAAATATAATATATCATATAATTCTGTACCCTTTGTAACGTCCTGTCATAGGTGCCACTCATCGGTGACCTGATCCGGACCACCACATGATCTCAAGAGCACCCCTTCATATGCCAGAGGCTGTTGACTACATTAAATGGTCTTATATCAATAATGGGGAGAATATACACTCTTTTATTAATGTAATAAGGTAGAGTAAAATAATAACTAATAATTGAATAACATATACCCAAAAGTAGAACATTACCAAGATCACAAATGGTAAAAACTAAAAGATATGATATCAAAGTTCAACTATAAATATGCCATGATAGATTATGTTCCATGTGTAAAAATGAAAAAAGACACTAAAAACTCACAAGTGGGTCCCGAACCACACATGGTTCTCTAAATCAGGCTCCATCCCAACTCAACCATCTAACATAGGGACTTTTTCTTTATCCATTCCTGCAAACATTAAATCTATTCAGGTACCAATCTGGAAAACTGAATAGGGTGTGAGTAAAACTCAGTATTCCGCAACTAATGGTGTATAACACATTATCCACTAAATAAAAAGTGTATTATGTTATAGAAAGATTTAATTACCTTGCATATGTAAATAGTTACCACATTATTAATTCATCTTTTATTTAACCACATGAACCACCAGGTTCTCAAGGACACCAAAACCTCAATACCTTATTCTTCTCATGTCAGAGTCTAAACTATCCCAAAGGATATCATATTTTTGAATTTCTTTGATTCAATTACTTATCAGAATTCAAATCTTGAAAAAATTAAAAACCAAGTAAATTAGTTCGACATAAGTAATGTGCGCAATGGGATCTAACCCTAAGGTTCTAAAGTGAGTAATACTAACAAATCCTAAAAGATTTATAGGAAAATGGGAATGCTTTGACAGTATTTTACCTAATCCAAATATAATATCTCTCATGTTATCTTTAGACTGATGTATAAACACTCTTGGTTTTATCCCTCTAAGGCTCACACTACCCATTAAAAAACAAAAATAGAAGCTCTTATAGTCTTTATTTTTGAACACTCTCGCAGTCCTTCAGAAATCCTAATGGAATCTCTCACAGTCTTCCCCCGTTAATCCCTTGCTCACACCCTAGTTAACCCATGTGCTACTCCATTAAAACATAATGAAAAACAATTTACAGACAACCAATACCCATTTCACAAATCATTAAAATAATTTACTACACAATAAACCAATCATTCCAATTTCCATTAAATATCCTAGTGATTAATTAATCACTTCAATTTACTTAATTAATTCCACAATTAATTAATAATTACAATTCCTTTAATTAATTTAACAATTAATTAAACATGAATATCCCATTTATTAACTCACCAATTAATTAATCACAACCCTTATTTATTTAATTCAATAACTAATTAACCGTATAAATTCATTTAAATAATTCAACAATTAATTAATCATTTCACAATTAAACATTTTAATATTTAATTCACCAATTAATTATTCAAAATCCATAAAACAAAAATTTGATAATTAACTAAAAAATTAATTATTCCCAATTCTCTAATTTAGTTCTTTAATAATTAATTCATCAATTAATTATCGTAATTCCACAATTTCCAATATTCAATCAAATACCTAATTCCATAATTAATTAACTGACCAAATTAATTAATTCAATTTGAAATTACAGTTTCTAAATGATCCGTAGAAATTATATAATAAAATATATGTAATTGATAATAATACTATGGGATTTAAATAATATAACACCTACCTCGTGTTTGAAAAAGAACCCTCACCAAAAGAAATCCCCAAAATTTAGTGGACTAATGATGTAGAATGAAATTTGTATCTATAACTCTAAATCAATATTATACAAGTTAATATAACTTGGATCAAGATAAATATCTATAATCATATATCTAGATTCATAAAATCTATATCTTTATTTACTAAATTGGAGGACACCATCCCCCCTAAATAAGAAAATAAGAAAAGAGGAAGAATGAGAAAGGAACATGATATGATCCACCTACCAAGAGGGATGAAGAAATTCGATTCAGGATTCAAATAATGAAGAACAGTTGTCAGTAAGGCTTAGAATTTGTTCAAAAAGATGCAAAATCTTAATAGAGGACCTATATTTTAATGGAGTCGATTTAGGAATAATTAGGGGTTTGGGAATTTTAAAACTAATTGTCCTGAGACATTAATTCTCGTGCATGGTTTGATGGGTAGGGGCACACAGTTAACCCTAACCATGAGCCTAAACTATCTTCTTATTTTATATGGGTTCATGGATATAATTAATAGGGAATACTATTTGAAAAAATGTGTTCCAACTGTGCAATTCCCCTCTATCAATGGTTTCAAAGTTATCATGGATGGGGCACATGGATTGCTCTGATAGTGAACCAACCATGCACATCTCTTTGTCTTTTATTTTTCTCTAATTTACATTGAAAAAACCCCATGGAAAACCCCAAATAAAATTAGTCAAAAAAACAAAATATTACATGTAAAATACCCAAAAAACAATAGAAAAGGTTAGTATGTTACAATATCCCCACATTATAATATTCCATCCTCAATCTGCACCCCCAAGAATCTCCAATATAATGAGTAAAAAATATTTGGCCATTGAGACCTCATATCAACTTCCCTTTCCAATGTTTCCTCTTGCACATTCCCATGCTTCCAAAATATATGAAATATTTGCAGGGTCTTTCACCACAACACTTTTTCACTGTGATCCCACAGACATATTAGATTCTCCTCAAAGGAGGTATAAAACTCAACCTCGTAATCATCTATATTTATAATATGAGAAGTGTGAGGGTGATACCAATATTGTTATGAGGAATATAAAATTCCACTATTTTTTCAGAATTTAATGTGTGGGATGGGTTTTTCTAGACGTTTTTACTGGGGGGGGGGGTGGTTTAAGTCCTCACTCAATCACTTGCATCATTTTTTCCTTTATTAACATATTCCCCAAAAACTCTGAATAGTTACCTCACACGTAGCTGGGTATAGACATTCATTTCAATGTTCGATGATTAACTGGGATTTTGGGATTAACAAATCTTGGGGACTATCATTGGTTTATAAGATGGGAGATCAGTCTCATCTCATCCTTTTGGGGGGAAACTATTTCTTTTTATGGGACTCTCCTATAGATTTAATACATGTTCCCAAATCTCCTCCTAACCCTGATATGGGACCAGTTACCCTAATAAAAAGCCAATAGATTAATTGTCTTTATTTTCAAAATGAATGGGATGTCTTTATTGATTCCATTTGTATGTATTTAAGGTTATACATCATTTTATGGTAATGGGAGGATACTTATCTGATTGAGTCTAATAACCAAGTGTATCAGAATGTGTTTCCTTGTAAGGAGGTGGTTAATATTTCGAGGAGGGGATTGAGGCATTCATGGGCGTCCTATGTATCTTGGACAATGTAATATTCAAAACCCACATAGTTATTTAAGCCCGTACAATTTAAAATCTTACAGAAATGACTTTTATGGGTTCTATGGGACACCAATTTTTCAATAATGAGTTCTATAGAGACATATTATGTATCCAATGTATAGATAGAATCGTAGTTTTATAGTTCATTTGTTTGGGTCTTACATAATGGGATTTCACTTTTAATTTAAGGGGCTTATGGGATAGATGACTCGATTATCCGAATTACCTAAGACCACGTTAATAATGATCGATGTGAGAAAAAATGTGGGGAGAATGATCATTTTTCATTTCTTTTGATATGGGACTTACATGATAAGAATTCCCTTAGTTGTTTTATTGTGGAAATCGGGTCTGAGAGAGACATCCAATGTATCCTAGTTATGGGAGGAATAAGAGTCATCATTGTTCGATTTATCATGTCTTAAACACTAAGGTATCCTTTTCCCATTGTGTAATTTTATAGTGTATATGTGACGACCATTGAAACTCCCTAATCCCATGCAAGCCCTACTCATTATGAGAAACATTGGATAATAAGTAATCAATTCCATTGCTTTGAATAAGGGACTTAGATGCTGGGATCTCCCTGGATGATCAATATGAAGCTCGAACCTTAGGAAGAGGTGTAATCCATATCTTGAATATGGATGGAATTAGAGTTTCTACAGTTCCCTTTATAGTGGGTCTTACACACAAAGGCTACCCTATTGATTGAATCATACACTATATGGTTTCATGATTGATTAAAGCTTACACATTGAGGAAGTAAAATGTTATTAAGCACTGGTATGCCTGGGTGACATGACCTTCTTAACTAGATGGTGTTGAATGACCCAATTTAATTTCAAGGAGGACATGACAAGATCCAAATGGTGTTTCCAAGACACCATCACATAAACTGGCTAGATTGTCTAGGGGGTGTTAGATGATCCATTGGACGTGCCCTGGTGTCATTCAAAAGAGTTGTCTTGACACATATGGAGGGTTTCACAAGGGTTAGTATGACATGGATCATAGGATGTCGCATGTCTTGGTAATATCCCTGGAAATCATCATGAGAACTGAATGACATGTTCAGAAGGCGTCGTGAGTCTCGGCTTTCTTACTTAGAGGGTGTTTTAAGAGTTTAGTGGACATGACCAGATGCAACCACGAGACATGATTGACATGCATAGGCAATATTATATGAGTTAGGAAACATATCTGAAGGGCGTCATGAAGTATTGATGGTAGACCCATAGGGTTTCATGGGTCAAAAGTGGTGTTCCTAGGGGATCTTATGATTCACTCTGATATATCCAGAGGTTTTCATCTTTCCAAATAAGTACTGATAAAACAAATCATGATTTAGATGACATGTAATGATGTTATCGTGTGCCTTCAGATGGCTTATGAAAAGAACATGGGGGATATTGAACATGTTTTTCTATTAAGTAATCCACTTTTAATCTTGGTACTATCCCTGGTATTGTGGATACCTTAGGGTTATTCAGTATTAGTTTGTTTGAGTCATGCTTGATCTGGACGATATGTGGAATATTCTTCTCTTTTTGTTCCAGAAGTCCATTGGGAGATATATGAATGATCACATGAAGTTCCTCATGTATGAAGATGATTGCACTGGCTATTCACTAGTATATTACTTTATAGAAGAATTGTTTATCATGATATCAGACACTCAAAGAATTCAACTATATACCTTGCACCTAAGAGTTTAGATGTGAAGAGTCAAACCCTTTTTTAATTTTGGTTCGCGGAATTTATATGCACCACTACTCGGGTTGTTCACTAGTTTGTGCGAAGTATCTAGCATGAATTTAGGATGGAGTTGATGAAGGGAAATGACACTATGAATCTTCAGAAGACTCCACCATGGACCACTTTGAAAGAATTACCGAATTTTTAGTGACCCTAAGTAATTCTCATCAATGCCTCTATCATTGGATTATTTCCAATTAATGGGGGATTATTTGATAATGTGGGATTATCAAAGGACTTTTTAATTATCTTGTTCACAAGTCCATGGGACTTCACGAGATCTAAGTTCATGTTGAAAGGATTTAACATGATGATTGATTAATTATCTAAGACATTCCATGAGACAAGGATGGTTTGTCAGGGGTTCTTCCATGAGATCTGGGTACCTTATTTAGGAGTTTTGTAGGAGCGTCTCACAGACATCCTTGGAACTACCCATGGGCTTTATGACTGTGAGAGTCTTTTTCTTCCCCCTATTTTTTTTTCACAAATTTTGGGAGTCATGAAATATAATATGAGTAATTTTAAAAAAATTACTATATTTTTTTTATGATTCATCGCATGACTGATACAGGTCAAGTGGGGGTGACCAAGCATTTTGTTTAAAAAATTAGTCTATTTTTCCATAGGGAGTTGAAGCGAAGTGCATGGTTTCACAGACATAAGGGACAATTTTAGTGCGATGAGGTTGGAAAGCCAAAGGGACTACATTATATTGGGTAAAAATGTTTCCAAGGACTCACAGTGTCTCATGGAGCACTAGGGGTGCACTGCATATCATTCAGCGATTGTGAGTAGCTCCCACAGTCTACCATTTTATCTCCCCTATTTTATTTTACAAATTCTTATGGGTCTTATGAGTTTTCTTGGATAATTTTGATAATAATTACCCTTTATATCTTTAATGATTTTCATGAACATTTTGAATGTTATGGGTCTCCACATTTTGGACATCTTTCCTCCCATTTTGATAGTATTTTCAGGTTGTATTTCAGGTGGTAGTTGATGAGAACCCACATTCCCCAGGGGATCTCACATGGATACCATTGTGGGACTAGTGGTTGTCTAGAGGGCCTTCAAAAAGTACAGGGGCCCATTTAAAGTGGATTTTTGGGATCCATGAATGGTTTTGCGTTGTTCATGGAGTTTTCACGTGACATTATAATGGTAACATGATCACAAGTCCCTTAAAGGTTTACATGATCCCTAGGTCTTGACAATATTCGCATTCCTTTGTTTTTATGGTTGAAATAATACATATATTAATTTATTTTTTCCATTTTAAAATTTCTAATTCTCATTTTGTGGGTGTCAACAAATTCCTCGCATCAGGAGTGACATCTATGGGGACAAGGGAGCAGTTATAAGGAATATAAATGACATCTAGACTCTTTGGAGGGGTCTCAAATCGCTGTATCGGGTGGTATTTCATCTACTAGGAAACACTTAGTGTTCCACATAATGTCGTATATATTTGTGGATGGAGGGTGGATTTATCCACCAGATAAAATTTCTCCAGATATATCTAGACCTACCTCAATTGCATACTACTAGCACAAGACAATTTTACAAGTCTTGAATGTGAGACCCCATCACAGGCTGTCATCACGATATCTATCATACAAGAGAATTGTTTTTTAGGTTCTTTTTCAGGATGAATACAAGTAATACTTTAGTAAATATTTTTTAAACTTTGACCATGAGGTACTGTGATTTTATTGGGGGTTTCATGGTTTTTTTGGCCTGATCAATCGATTCGACTGTTCCATGTGAACATATCAAGGTAATGTGATTTTGAGTATCCAAACGGGTTAGAAGATTGTGTGATTCCCTATTGGGGTTATGCGACTCGTGAGTCCCATGAATATCTGGAGATTTGAAAACACATTATGTGATTCAAAAATTCTCTGTTGATTCATTTAATGCGCATGATGCTAACAAAACATTCATGCCCTTATTTCTAATAACATTTTATATTCTCTTTGCTTGAAATGTTCCACAAACATATTTTCAGATTGATTCAAGTATTTATCAAGGTTTCTAAACTATGTCCAATAAAAGGTCCATATTTTTCAAAAATCACAATATAGATCCCTGATATTATGTACATAGTGATAATGAATCTCTGGAGTGGTTCCTCCCACCTAGGATATAGAATTACAACTTATCACATTGAATTTCTCTTTATGAGTTAGGTTTTATTGATCATGCTACCATTAGTCATCCCAAATTTAATCATATATCCCATTTGGTGTCTGATTCTCTTGAATATGCTCATAGAACAATATTTGAGGATGGAAGCCTGGTTACAGCTCGATCCTAGGGTATGTCTTATCTATTGGACAACTATCCTATGGGACTAGATGATTGTGACTTTTCCCAATAACCTGTTTCTCAGAGTTATTATAAAATAAATGACTCTTCTATGAATAATCTTAATATTGTATGGTATTAGAAATTGGATCACCATTTTAGTGGAAATTTCTCTGATGAGTGCGTGTAATCTTTCTGGTCATGAAATGCTATTTGATTTCAGTTATGTTTTATACGGGGTTAATATTTATGAATCTATGTGGATATCAAAATTTACTATGTATAACCATCCCAAAATCCTTCAAGAGATGATCAATAAATGGTGTTCTTGAACCAAAATTTTTTATTTTTCCCACTGTGAGTTGTTATCAGCCTATGGGTTATCTATCAGTTTGTTGGGATTTCTTCCCTTGGTGAAATATATGATGAGTTTATCCCAACCAGAGATGTATGGGATTATCCTTTGAAGACCCAAAATTTTGTGAGATAAATGATTATTATTATTAACAAGATATTAAAAAATGACAAAAAAATGTGCCCTCTTATTTCATTCAAGGACTGGATCAATATTTTCTTCTTTAGTAGAGGATCTAGACCAACATCTATTCTCCTTCGTTGGTACCCTTCCCAGAAAGTCCATGATTATGAAGGTTATATTATGCCCTCTTAGATTCTAGTGATTATACCTCATACGGATATTGTGTTATCTTGGAGATCTCTCCAATGCTAATACTGGTAGATTTAATATCCATGTTCCTGAATGGGTGGCTTTTTCTATCCATGGATACATGCTCAGGAATCTATGTAAGCACACTTATTATAGTGGTGTGATTGGAGTAGGGACAATTCCTTACTCTGGCAGTGCCAGTCCTTACCTGCCTTTACCAGCTTCTTGTTTATATCCAACAGGGTAACACACCTTATAGAATTAGTGGACCCTTCTATATTTTATTTGGATAGATAGGGGATCATTTTCACTATTAGGAATACTACAACACTATGAGGATCCCTAACAGCTCATTCTTTCCTAGAATTTTGAACTTATCTAGGGTTAGATCCATGTATCTAAACCCTAATGATTTTACTAGTTCTCTACTTCAATACGATATCTATGAATTTACCCCTTACTGGGCACCTATTGATTAGATTATGGAAATTACAATAGTTCAATCGATGAAAGGTCCTACATGATCTTCCTTTTAAATGGAAATCTCACATCTAGGCTATATGATCTAATTATATATGTGGATTATACATCATATATATATTTTCATCATTTTGGTGGCATCCAAAGGGTCTCCCTAGTTACCTTGGCTGGTGTGTGAGGAGAGCGACATCCTAGGGTGATCAGTTGGTTTTTGATGATACTGGCGTGTGAAGATTATTTGGCTAAGATCATTCCTCCACCTATTGATTCTCTTAGCTTATATATAGAGGATTATTCTTAGGCATGTGTATCAATTTATTTGGATTATGTTCTAGGCTAGTTGGTCCACCATGCGGACAAGACATTAACCTTTCCAACCCCTTTCTTATAGGCAATAATGCAATTTATTAAGGATTCGGGAGAGTTATCAATAAAGATACCTCGTTTGAGTGATGACTACTCCATTAATGAAACATATTCTATTTAAGAAATAAATCCTCCATAATAGGCTATGAATTATATTCCCTTTGAGATAAGGTCATATGGGGCATCTTCTCCTTTTTTAGTATCAGTCCAACTAATTATTCATCATCCTACCATGCCTAACTCATTGTTTTTAGAGAATTTTCCAAAATATGTGATGATATGGGAATAGATTAATGCCTTGATCATATATACCCCCTTGAAAGTATTGTGAAACCAAGGAGAACACCTTCATCGGTTAGTTCATGACTTGGGGGGGGGGGGGTGGTGTAACACCCTGAGATTTTATGAAAAATATTCTTTTTAATTTCATTAATGTCTTGTGTTATACGTTACAATAAACGGATCTTGCACAACATGCATCCTTGACTTTCCTTTCATTACACACAATCACAACCTTCCTTGATAGCGTGTGTAGTACGCAATACCGAGTTTCACTAAACAATGATATGCTATTAAAATATTATTAAAACTAGCCGTTATGAATAGTAATAACCACATTTTGAAATTTTGTAAATTTTATTTTTCAAAATGGACTTCATTTTCAGATTCAGAATATCGAAATTAGCCTAGGGTGAAATTTTGGTATTTTTTTGAAAACTTTCAATTTTTGATGAATAGTGGAACCACTAAGTGGTAGTTAAAAAAAACTGAATTGTTCATAAAACATAATTTTACCGCTTCTGTGAGTGGAATTTCAAAAATCCAAGAGACGCAGTTGATGTCAGTAAGTAAAATGTGGTTCAATGAGATTAAAATAATTTTTTGGTGAATAGTATCTTTTTACTTTTTTTACCACGGTTAAAAGTAAATAGGGTAATTAAGGGTAGAAATGATATTATTATTACCCTAAAACATGTCCTAATTCTATTGGACAAGTTTAATTCGACCAAAAACAAACTTAGGAATAAAATATGACCATTTAGGCGCACTTGGATTAGATTAGGACATTTATTATTAATTTATTTAAAGAAGGGTTAAAAGAGTTAAAATCAACGTTTATTTACTAAAACATTTTTAATATGTGGTTATACATAAGATAAATTCTACTATAAATATTCATTAGAAATATAAAAATATTTCCTACATAATGGTATTTTATTTGTAATTTTTAGACATTAAATAATTTAATTTATTTATGACACAACGATGATGCAGTAATTATCTTATTAATGAAATATTGACATAATTAATGTTATAAATACCCAAATAAATATAATTTGAGACTTTTTATTAATTCCACTAATTTTCTAGGTTACTATGACATGTTAGTATTGATTTAAGTAACTTAGTTCGAACCTATCATTCTGTTATGATTTTCACAAAAATCAATTACTAAATAGTGTCAAAATTGACAAAAAATAGTTTTAAAACAAATATTATATTATTAGTTGTTATTTTATTACTAAAAATCTAAGGTTAGGCCAAATGAATTATATAAGATTATATATATTAATAATTAACAACTTGGGGTTCTATTTTCTTGTTATAGTAAGTTTATTAACCTTATAGTGTAAGAACACAAGAAGACACGGTAAAAGTAAAATTATTTAACTTAATGTTAAATATAAATGATAAGGTTAAAATAGGAACCTAAACTTGTCTAAATTCTATTGGATGAGAGGATTTCTACCCATCCCCACATTAGCTTCGAAATAAATCAATTTGGAGCTATTTAAAACCGAATTTGACTTTATAATAAAATAATAGTTTTAGTTATTCCAAAGGTACCCCTCTCCTCCCTTATAAAAGGGCACCTCCTCCCTCTCTTCATCACACAACTTTGAGCCTTCAAGCTCGGCCAACCCCTGCCAAATTCTCTTCTCCACTTCCATAGAAACATCCTAGAGGTTCTCGTCTTCCTCAATGACCAATTTTAGTGCCCTAAGAGGAGTTCTCAAAGAGGCGCTTCAAATAAGAGGTAATTTCTGTTACCGATTCTTTCACCTTTATTTATTCTTCCACTTCTTCTTATTATGTTGTTTCATTATGAAGTAATATCATCTGTATCACTAATATACAGATATGTAATTATAAGTATGAAACAAACCTATTTCACCATCTATCCATCCTACGGAAAACGAAATCACCACGCGTGCGTATGTACGGAATACTGTCTCCACGCCGTGGTGAAATCTATTTTCCACCACCACCTTACTTGGATGGGTATAATGGTGTAAATAATGACTATATATTATTATTTTAAAGTGATATTGACACTGAAATATTATACATACACTTCAACACAATTCCACGACCATGGGAACGATATCATCGCTCGTGCGTACGTACGGACTACCGTCTCCACGACGCGATGAGATTCATTCTCCACCTTAACCATTCATGAATGATTATAAAGTATATATAATGAATAATAATGTAATATATGACATGTTAAATCTACTAGATTTATGTATATATATATATATATATGTATGTCATCTACTTACTTCCATTCAAGACAATAAGGAAAGGAAAACAACGTTCATGCGTACGTACGGACTACCGTCTCCATGAACAGTGTGTTTCATTTCATTTATCTATCTATTATATATATATA
This sequence comes from Viscum album, assembly GCA_963277665.1. Taxonomy (NCBI): domain Eukaryota; kingdom Viridiplantae; phylum Streptophyta; class Magnoliopsida; order Santalales; family Viscaceae; genus Viscum; species Viscum album. The sequence continues at coordinate 886,723,796 of OY728125.1, forward strand.
TATATATATATTGAATATGTATGATATATAAATCATGTTTTATATTCTGGAATTTAGTAAATCATGATATAAGTAATAATAATGTCAAGAACAACAAGTCCAAACACCTACGATAAATGAAACAATTTTACCCAAAACGCTTTTTAACATGGAATTTACAAAAGAACGGGTAATATAAAGTCATAAGTGAACCATATATGATATCATAAAAATAAATATGATTCTGTAATAAGTCAATAACATTATTTAAATCATTATACAGGAGGTTCGGACATTTACGAAGAAAATCGGATCTAAGTTAAAGGAAATATCACAATCTCATTTTTATCAGAGATTGTTTATACTTTAGTATTTATTGGGGTGTATTTTATCATCCACATCCATGTTTCCTCAATATGTAATATTATTTCCATCCACCTAAAATTGTTTAAATCCAATTTTACCCTTCGGTGAGTTTTTAGTAAAGGATATGAAAGGAATCTTTTGTCGTTTTTCGTACGAGGTACTTTTTGACTTTTCCGAAAAAAGTACGAAGAAAGTTTTTTAACTTATACGGCATGAATGGATTTTTTTAAACATTATTTCCAAGATGCTTCCTTTCCAAGTTTTCAAGTTTATTTTTAATCAAATTATTTTAGTTTAATGTCGTATGACATGTTAAGAAAGGAAAAATGTTTTTAAGAAGAAAGGATATTTTCCTCAAGAATAGAGTTCAAGTGTTTTATCAAAATTATTTTCCATATAAGATAATAAAGGGTTCTGTTTTTATCCCTATTATTACATTGATTTGATCATGTTGTGATGGAATTATTTTTATGAATTCTTTTATCTTATATGAATTGTTTTATGATGTCATGATGTTTAAGATTCCCATTTGTATTACAAGGGTTATGCAATGATGTATGATTTATGATTTTGTGGAACACATAAGAATGGTATCATTATGAGATGGGTGGGACCTATATCTCCCTCCAATGAATTGGTTAAATATTTTATATCTCATGAGATAGACATGGCTGGAACGGTAGGTTATACCGGATCAGTGAAACAGGACTGAAACGAGGGTGACTCGGTTCAGAAAGGGACATTGTCCACTAAGATAGTCTTGGAAATGAGTCTTGACTAACAAGAAATGATTCTCTAAGATTATGTGTGTATTCCACAAAGTTTCATGTTTTATGTTATGATTATTTGGATTTCATTTCACTACTATGATTTATCCCATGTTATGAAATTATGCTCTCTTTTGCAGGTTAAGATTTCCAAAATGTTATGTTCTTATGAATATGATGTGATTGATATTTGTTTTGTTTACCCTTACTGAGAATTTGAGCTCACCCTTTTATGTTTTCTTTTACCCAGGATATAAAGAAAGGTTTTAGGTAAAAAAAAAGAAGATCTTTATGGGAGATGTTGAAGATCATTCACCACGATTAGAAGATTTTATTCTGAGTTTCCAAAGACACTAAACTATTACAGTCCTTGTGTGTGTGTTTTTGTTATGTACTAAGTATTCCGCAAAAGTAATGTAATGTCCATGTACGTCAGGCATCGGGTCTCTACAGTTGGTATCAGAGGCAAAGGAGGTAGGAATGTATCCGATCCTTGGGAACTCTCACATGTGAGCGTTGGATGAAGCATGGCTCTCTGCCCAAGGGCTTCATGAGGAAATGGCTGCCACTGGGGATGGTGGTGTGTCCCGCCCATGGGGTGCAGCCGCCCATGGAGTGCCCTGATAGGTATCAATTATAGTCCATTAGAAGTAATTCCAGACCGCTAGAGTTGGTATCAGAGGAAAGGTTTAGTCAACCTTTGGAAACTAGGATGCGAGAACTTTAGTGAGATCCCTAGAGATATTTCTAAGGTATGTCTAGGGATGTCTCTAAGGTTAAGTATACGTATAGGTTATAGTCCTAGAATTGCTCTAACGATCTTAGAATTTAACCTAAGATGTTAGATATTGAGGGTACTCCCCCTTTATTATGTTGTTTTCCCTATCATGATTTTTGCTTCTCACAATATTCTTTTTGGGTTTTTGACGATGGCTGGAACCCGAAGGATCCGTGTTGATCAATGCAATGGACAATGCAATGATTTCTCTCCTGAACAAACAAATTTTATGGGAGATGGAGTGCAAAATGTTATTTCTATACTTACACAACCTATGAATCATTCTAGGCTTCCAAATGAGCAGAGAAGGGAACAATATTCTATTGAGTCCTTCGTGAGGCAACACCCACCATCTTTCTGTGGGTCTTCTGATCCACTTGTTGATGAACAATGGATCAGTACCACTGAAAAGATATTTTCAGTTCTTCAATGTTCTGAGCATGATAAAGTCATCTTAGCAGTATATCGTTTGGAAGGTGAAGCTGATCAATGGTGGAATCTTATCAAGAATACGAGGCCAAGAGATGAAATTGAGTCCATGGAATGGGACGAGTTCAAGAACTTGTTTTTCAGTAAGTACTTCCCTCGTATTATTCGAACAAAGATGGAAAATGAGTTTCTTGAGATGATGCAGAAGGATGATGAATCTGTTGGTATATACGAAGCGAATTTTACAAGACTTGCAAGGTACACATCTGGCATTATCATCCAAACTGAAAGTATAGTTGATCGATTTTTCAGTGGCTTAAAACCAAGTCTTCGAAGGGCATTATCTATAAGAGACTTCAGTAGCTATGATGAAATTGTGCGTTGTGCTATCAAGGTAGAAATGGAAGTTGGTGTTACATATCCATATCATGGTTTTTACAAGAAACGAAAGATGGAGTTCAAGGAGAAATCTCAGAATAATGGTGAAAAGAAGATGAATGTTTCCTTATGCTCAAAGTGTGGAAAGAAGCATGGTGGACATTGTCTTAAAGGGACTAGAAAATGTTTTAAGTGTGGAAAAGAAGGTCATCGAGTAGCTGAGTGTCGAAGTAATGGAAAAAGGGTTTCTAATGATGTGAATAAATCAAACACTACAGAGAACGCACCACCAACACTTCAATGCTTCAAGTGCAAGGAAAGGGGGCATTATGCTAATAAATTCTCTAATCCATGGGTTAGTGATGATCGACATGAGAAACCGCTTATGGCAAAGGACAAAGGGAAGTCACATGCGATCACTATTGGCGATGTTGAATATGACAACGATGTGGTGGAATGATTAAGTGTTTATGTAATGGGATTCCAAAATAATGTTGTATCATGGAGTATTGGAATATGTATGTATTGGTCTAATGTGGTATTCAGAGTTATTGAGATATTTTTTTGGAATGTGGATGATATGCGCATAATGAAGGGATAAGGAGATAATTAAATGTTTGATAGTATTCATGAGCTCATGACTGATATAAAGAGAAGGTTATATCATGGTTTGAGTATATAGAATTTTTGGATTTTGGTATGTGGAAAGAGTTAACTTTTAACTACATTCATGTTTTCACTAAGGTTCAATGGGTATTCAAGAGAATACACGATTAAGGCCTTTGAATGTTTGGAATGTGACCAACAAGACATATCTTATGATATATGGGGATCAACGACGGTATTAAATCTCTGGTAATTGTTTTCACTATGTTATGAGAGTGGACTGCAGTATTATGGATAAGCCTAAAGATTAGAATGGATTATGTTCGACATAAGTTAGTATTGTTTAAGGATAGAATTTTTTTCGATATTATTGAGGGGATGTTATATTAATGTAATTTTCGAAAAAGGACAACCTGCAGGACGGGCGACAGCCCATCGCTTCGGACAAGGCTGTGGGAATCGAATCTACAACCGAAGTGCGACTGGCCTTTATCGCCTACCACTGGCCTACAAGAAGTCCCTGGTTAGTAGAAACTAGTTTTATTTTATTAATAGGTATGATATATGAAGTATAAGTTCATTTTTGGAACCACATACGATTAACCATAAGACGGACTTATAAATTTTGCTAACCTTTTGTTTGAAAGAGATGGAATGACCCATCATTCTATCACATGGTCTGCTAACACATCACGAATGACAAATTCAACTTCATTTCTTTAAGATATGAAGTGGAAATTCTCCAAATAACGAAAAACGGTGAGACAATACCAAAATCACAAAAGTATATATTCTAATTCCAATTTCATAAACTTTAGGAAAATGATCTTGAAAACCAAAAATGTTGTCCTTGTGCTCTTATATCTGATGAATCAGATGGTACCTTAGATCGTCACAAATTTATGGCTTTGTGATTACTAGCTTTTCAATAGCCATGTTCTCTACCACTCTCCATCAGAACATGATGGTTAGATTTTTCTTCCATATCCATATTTTCACCTATGTGGAAACCCAGAGATTAGTTTATTTGGGTAACCATTACGTTTCATACTTTTGTTTTTAAAGATTGGTTTTGGTATTCCTTTTTACGATGTGGGTTTCGATTAAAGAAACTTTAGAATAGTAAACCATTTATAACCCCGAAGAATTTCAAGGGAAAAATTCATTTTAAGGGGGGTAGAATGTAACACCCTGAGATTTTATGAAAAATATTTTTTTTAATTTCATTAATGTCTTTTGTTGTACGCTACACCAAACGGATCTTTCACAACACGCATCCTTGACTTGCCTTTCATTACACGCAATCACGACCTTCCTTGATAGCGTGTATAGTACACAATACCGAGTTTCACTAAACAACGATATGCTATTAAAATATTATTAAAACTAGCCATTATGAATAGTAATAAGCAATTTTTGAAATTTTGAAAATTTTATTTTTCAAAATGGACATCATTTTTAGATTCGGAATATCGAAATTATCATATGGTGAAATTTTGGTATTTTTCTGAAAACTTTCAATTTTTGATGAATAGTGAAACCACTAAGTGGTAGTTAAAAAAACTGAATTGTTCATAAAACATAATTTTACCGCTTCTGTGAGTGGAATTTCAAAAATCTGAGAGACACGGTTGATGTTAGTAAGTAAAATGTGGTTCAATGAGATTAAAATAATTTTTTGGTGAATAGTAACTTTTTACTTTTTTACCACGGTTAAAAGTAAATAGGGTAATTAAGGGTAGAAATGATATTATTATTACCCTAACACATGTCCTAATTCTATTGGACAAGTGTAATTCGTCCAAAAACAAACTTAGGAATAAAATATGACCATTTAGGCCCACTTGGATTAGATTAGGACATTTATTATTAATTTATTTAAAGAAGGGTTAAAAGAGTTAAAATCAAAGTTTATTTACTAAAACATTTTTAATATGGGGTTATACATAAGATAAATTCTACTACAAATATTAATTATAAATCTAAAACTATTTCCTACATAATGGTATTTTATTTGTAATTTTTAGACATTAAATAATTTAATTTATTTATGACACAACGATGATGCAGTAATTATCTTATTAATGAAATATTGACATAATTGATGTTATAAATACCCAAATAAATATAATTTGAGACTTTTTATGAATTACACTAATTTTATAGGTTAATATGACATGTTAGTATTGATTTAATTAACGTTTTTTGAACTTATCATTCTGTTATGATTTTCACAAAAATCAATTACTAAAAAGTGTCAAAATTGACATAAAATAGTTTTGAAAACAAATATTATTTTATTAATTGTTATTTTATTCCTAAAACTCTAAGGTTCGGCCAAATGACATAGATAAGATTATATATATTAATAATTAAAAACTTGGGGTTCTTTTGCCTTGTTATAGTAAGTTTATTAACCTTATAGTGTAAGAACACAAGAAGACACGGTAAAAGTAAAATTATTTAACTTAATGTTAAATCTAAATGATAAGGTTAAACTAGGAACCTAAACTTGTCTAAATTCTATTGGATGAGAGTATTTTGACCCATCCCCACTTTAGCTTCGAAATAAATCAATTTGGAGCTATTTAAAACCGAATTTGACTTTATAATAAAATAATTGTTTTCGTTATTCCAAAGGTACCCCTCTCCTCTCTTATAAAAGGGCACCTCCTCCCTCTCTTCCTCACACAACATTGAGCCTTCAAGCTCGGCCAACCCCTGCCAAATTCTCTTCTCCACTTTCCTAGAAACATCCAAGAGGTTATGGGCTTCCTCAATGACCAATTGTAGTGCCCTAAGAGGAGGTCTCAAAGAGGCGCTTCAAAGAAGAGGTAATTTCTGTTACTGATTCATTCACCTTTATTTCTTCTTCCACTTCCTCTTCTTATGTTGTTTCATTATGAAGTAATAACATATGTATCACTCATATACTGATATTCTATTATAAGTATGAAACAACCCTATTTCACCTTCTATCCATCCTACGGAAAACGAAATCACCGCGCGTGCGTACGTACGGAATACCGTCTCCACGCCGTGGTGAAATCTATTTTCCACCACCACCTTACTTGGATGGGTATAATGGTGTAAATAATAACTACATATTATTATTTTAAAGTGATATTGATACTGAAATATTATACATACAATTCAACACAATTCCACGACCATGGGAACGATATCATCGCTTGTGCGTACGTACGGACTACCATCTCCACGACGCGATGAGATTCATTCTCCACATTAACCATTCAGGAATGATTATAAAGTATATATAATGAATAATAATGAAATATATGACATGTTAAATCTACTTGATTTATGTATATATATATATATGTATGTCATCTACTTACTACCATTCAAGACAATAAGGAAAGGAAAACAGCGTTCATGAGTACGTACAGACTACCGTCTCCATGAACGGTGTGTTTCATTTCATTTATCTATCTATTATATATATATATATACTGAATATATATGATATATAAATCAGGTTTTATTTTCTGGAAGTAAGTAAATCATGATATAATTAATAATAATGTCAATAACAACAAGTCCAAACACCTACGATAAATGAAACGATTTTACCCAAAACGCTTCTTTAACATGGAATTTACAAAAGAACGGGTAATATAAAGTCATAAGTGAACCATATATGATATCATAACAATAAGTATGATTCTGTAATAAGTCAATAACATTATTTAAATCATTATACAGGAGGTTCTGACACTTACGAAGAAAATCGGACCTAAGGTAAGGGAAATATCTCAATCTCATTTATATCCGAGATTGTTTATACTTTAGTATTTATTGGGGTGTATTTTATCATCCACATCCATGTTTCCTCAATATTTAATATTATTTACATCCACCTACAATTTTTTAAATCCAATTTTACCCTTCGGTGAGTTTTTAGTAAAGGATATGAAAGGAATCTTTTGTCGTTTTTCGTACGAGGTACTTTTTGACTTTTCCGAAAAAAGTACGAAGAATGTTTTTTTTAACTTATATGGCATGAATGGATTTTTTAAAACATTATTTCCAAGAAGCTTCCTTTACAAGTTTTCAATTTTATTTTTAATCAACTTCTTTTAGTTTAAAGTCGTATGACCTGTTAAGAAAGGAAAAAAATTTTTAAGAAGAAAGGATATTTTCCTCAAGAATGGAGTTCAAGTGTTTTATCAAAATTATCTTCCATCTAAGATAATAAAGGGTTCTGTTTTTATCCCTATTATTACATTGATTTGATCATGTTGTGATAAAATTATTTTTATGAATTCCTTTATCTTATATGAATTTTTTTATGATGTCATGATGTTTAAGATTCCCATTTGTATTACATGGGTGATGCAATGATGTATGATTTATGATTTTGTGGCACACATAAGAATGGTATCATTATGAGATGGGTGGGACCTATATTTCCCTCCAATGAATTGGGTAAATATTTTATATCTCATGATATAGACATGGATGGAACAGTAGGTTATACCGGTTCATTGAAACAGGACTGAAATGAGGGTGACTCGGTTCAGAAAGGGACTTTGTCCACTAAGATAGTCTTGGAAATGAGTCTTGACTAACAAGAAATGATTCTCTAAGATTATGTGTGTATTCTACAAAGTTTAATGTTTTAAGTTATGATTATTGGGATTTCATTTCACTACTATGATTTACCCCATGTTATGAAATTATGCTCTCTTTTGCAGGTTAAGATTTCCAAAATGTTATGTTCTTATGAATATGATGTGATTAATATTTCTTTTGTTTACCCTTACTGAGCTTTTGAGCTCACCCTTTTATGTTTTCATTTCCCCAGGATATAAATAAAGGTTTTAGGTAAATAAAGAAGATCTTTATGGGAGATGTTGAAGATCTTTCACCACGATTAGAAGATTTTATTCCGAGTTTCCAAAGACACTAAACTATTACGGTCATTGTGTGTGTGTTTTTGTTATGTACTAAGCATTCCGCAGAAGTAATGTAATGTCCATGTACGTCAGGCATCAGGTCTCTACAGGTGGTATCGAACAACATACATTGTATGAAATTATATATAAAATCAATTTGAACAAATTATATATGGCCTCTAATGAAAGGGATTTTCATGATATTATAAATTAATCTCCTCTGTATAATAATAAAATGGAGATGAAATATGCATTGGAGAAGTGTCATTGGTAGTTATCTGAACAGCAAGCTCAAATTGATTCCTTTAATGCAATGATATGGAGATGTGAGGAGATGAGTTCTAATATAATGTTTGACCTTTTGACTTGATATTCATCATTGGTCACTGATCAGAATATTGTAAAAGATATGAAAACTATGGTCGATGATCTTCATCATTTGGAAGAAGCCAAAGAAGTGGGATAGCAGAAATCTACTGTTCAATTGATGATTCTATCCAGACCTTTACCGATCAAGCCAGTGAAACTTACTAACTTTTATCATGATTCAAACTATATATTGGACCCTATTTTTTATGAGACCTTGGATAGACTACAAAATATGGATATTCCTCCCTTCTTCACATACTGTGAATTGATTAATTTTCTAAACATTCTATACTACTATTTAGTTTTCTATCCTTCATGATGTGCATTATATCTCGTTGCTCTAAAAATATGCGAATTTCCAATGATACCCATACATATATTTATATTTAATGAACAATAATTCTTAAAATTTAATATTGAAATTCCAAAAGATTCCATTTAAGAGATTCTTGTGAATTCCTACCAACATAATATTATTTATTTATAATATATTCCATCTATCTGGAAATTACTCAATTTACATTGGGATCAAACATTTAGGACATATTCATTAAAGGAGGAGTGGATTTTATTTCACTGAAGGTGATAAGTTTTGTCTAGAGTAGCTCGATTGTGCTAAGGACATTTAGTGGTCGTTACAAGATTTCATGGCTAAATAATTATTATGTGCTTTAGTTTAGGGTGTTTTAGATCAAAATTGAAATTTATTTAGATTAGGTTGTTTTATCTTGGACCTAATATAACTTTAGTATAGGTTATTTTAACTTGGAAGATCCATCACATTTAGTTAGGGTCATTTAGCCCGGATGTTATATTGTCTTAGTTTAAGGTCTTTTAGCTAGGACCTTCCATCACTTTAGTTATGATCTTTTATCTTGGACCTTCTATGACTTAGTTTTGGTTCATTTATCTCTTACCTTCTAAAAATTTCATATAAATTCTTTTTTCTCATACCTTCTTTATTTTTAGCTTAGGGACATTTATCTAGGAACTTGGTGTGCTGTAATTTAGGGTCTTTGAGATTGGACCATTGGTGTACACTAGTTTAATTTCCTCTAGTTCAGACCTTTTGGTGTACCATATTTTAAGGACCTCTAGATCGTACATCTGGTGTACTGCTGTTTAAGGACTTCTAGGTCAGAACATTGAGATTCCATTTAGTTTAAAGTCTTACTTCGAGGATTTTATTGAATATGGGTTCGGAAAACTAGGGATGAGTCAAAACACTAGGGATTACTAAGTTACTCAATGGTGTTTCTAGGGATCTTGAGCATTGGAATTTTTTTCTTGAAAGAAGGATATTCCATTAGTTCTTGGGTTAAATCCCTTATGAATCGATAGCTTGGAAAAGAAAAGAAGATCTCCACTCTTTTCCAAGGGATGTGGAAGGTTTTTGAAAGGAAATATGGATGAGGTAGAAATATTGGGGATGCTAGGTCCTCCTAGCTAGTTGGAATGGGGGTTATATAAATCATAACCCAAAATCTTGAGTCTGTGGATATGGGATGGGGGAAGACATGTTGAGTTTGTATCATAATATTTTTAGATGGTCAGTTCTATCTCAATGTTCCAAGGATGAAATGGTTTAGAATCTTATTTACTTCAAGGATGATACAACTTTAGTTGGTCGGTTAAATCCAGTAGGCATCGATAGGTTGGCCAATTTAAACTTGTATCAAAATATTTCCAAGGGTCATGAATGATTTTTGAAGACTCAAATGTCTAGATGACGAAGTTTCTTATGGAAAGTAAGATTTCAAGGAAGGTCTCTAAAACCCTTGGGAAACCCCACTCTTATGTTTTGAAACCTAATACATACACCCTATGGTTTCCAATCACAATTTGTGTGCCATAAAAATGATGGAATACAGTGTCTCATTTTGGAACTGAGAAAGGGAAAAAACATGGTGATGCAACATCAAGGATGTAAGATCCACTTGAATAGTTTGGTATGAAGATTTTAAATCACAGTCCAATGTGATTAGGTCATGAAAAATGTATTGTACATTCACACCAAGGATATCATAAAACACTATTAGGTGTAAAGTTCAATCATGATGACACCAGACTCACAAGTATTAAAAATCCCTTTATATCAGACCTAGATATCTATAATATTTTGGTCAAAGAGCATTTGTATGGATGGAATTGTCATGAAAGGAGATATGTTTTATTTTTCTAGGGATATGAAAGGTTTGTGACAACCCAAGATGATTTAAACCATGATGTTTTATTTGTGGAAAATGAAAAATCCAAGGAGGGTTTGAGTACCTTAAATTTTTACCACCACCTAGAGAACATATTCTTATGGGGAGGATATGTGTAAAATAATTCATATATGTTTTTCATATATTAGGGGGTCCAACAAGAATATACTAGCTTTTATTAGGGATAAAAAGTGGACCTTATGAGACCTTTTCATTATTTTCTCAATGATTTTTCCCAAAACATTGGTGATGAAGAGTTTAGATAGTGAATATATGAATTTTGCTCAAGTCTCACACTGTGGGTTTTAAACCTGACATTTTTTATTTCTCTTTTTAAATCTGTTTAATTTCGTATGATTTGGACCTTTATTTTTTAGTGTTTAAGGTTGTACATCTCTAACTAAAGTTTATACAGTTTAAGATCATGCCTCACATGGTCCCAATATTAGATATGATACAGAAGAGCCTAATTAGGATTCACAGGGGAAAGAGCACTCCATCATCCTTCTGAGTGGGAGATGGAAATTCAATAAGTCACAGATTGAGGTTCGTAGGTCAAGAGTAATGATATGGGGATGAACTTTTGGGAATGTGTTGTTACACTTTGAGTTCTTCGATTCTTCCTCAGCATTGTCAAGGACAACAATAATTTTAAATCCATTTATATTGGACTAAGATCCTAATATTTGGTGGGTCTCTATCCCTTATGTGTCAATATAATAGTCAAACCAAGTGATCTATTTTGTTTTTAAGGGTCTATGAAAGGTTTATGGTGACCAAATATACTCAAGACATGAAGTGTGGTATATAGACTGAGGTGATTTTAAAATATTGAAGAAGCACCCTGTACTATGGGGGATTGAGATAATTATCTTTTGGTCATTTGATATGGGGTAAAAAATGGGTGATGGTCAGCATAGTTTATCATCATGTAGTGGGTATATTTTCTGTGGAGTTTTAATGTCATGCAATAAAGAATTTTTTTCATGTAGTTTATTATAATGTGATAAGGATGTATTTTTCATTCAATTTTAATGTCATGAATCCATGAAGTATTCCTTGCAGTTTAACATCATTCAGTGTGGACGTACATCTATGCAGTTTATCATCATGCGGTATGGATGCAAGATCTGATGTGAGTGGATGGAAATGTTGTAGTTGGGCCAAAGTGTGAATGTTTGGGCGTCACTACATATATCATAAAGATTATAATAAAACCACTTGAAGTTCTTGATAGTTGTGTGTTTTAATTTCATGTGATGAGGACATTAATACCCTGACATTAAAGGGTGGAATTATGACTCGGCTCATGAATGGAATTATGGATGTCAATATGTATACCATCGAGATGGGAATCAAGCCACACATAGTTCTTAAACGATAAAAAATATCTTCATCAGTATGCCATGTATGGATAGGTTGGAATTGTATCCATTAATTGTTGTATACAAGACTAGGATTAGAGTTCTAGGCGTCAATACATATCCTATGATGACCGTATTCAAGCCACACATAGTTCTTGAAGTAACCAAGCATTTTAATGTCATGATAAGAAGATGAAGATGGGCTAACATGAAATGGTGGTGATATTTCAGCTGGGCCTAGGAATAGAATATTGGGTTTCACTATGTATTCCATGGTGATGGGAATCAAGACACACACATTCCTTAAGGAATTGTACTATTTAAAGTCATGTGGCAAAGACATGATTCCATGAAATTTAATTTCATGATGTAAGGATGTGGTCTCCCTTCCATGAAGAGGGATAGAGTGACTATAGGTGTGGTATTATTCCAGTACCAATTGTAGTGGTCCTCTCAGGTGAGGTTTACAAGATTTTATAGTTTCCTATGTGTAGAGGATATTAAATGTGTAGTTAAACCTTATCTAATGAGGAATCATGGAATGCCTTATATGTTATTTCACTAAGGACTGGGTTGGGCCTATAGAATGCTATTATGCCATGTTTCTCTAGGGAATCCCTTACTGAGACTTCTAATCCCATGTGAGTTATGCTTAGTGTGGGAAAAGGGAATAAAAAGAGTCCATCCCACCATGAAGTGGTATTTAATAATAAGACAAGGGATTTTTTTATCGTGTGGTGGATGGAGTAAGATATAGGATCGAGGTATCCCTACGTATATCATTGGAAATGATAATCAATACATATATAGTTCTAGTAAGCTCATGTAGTTTAAATTCATTCGGCAAGGACATGTGTTAATTGATTTTAATGATGGTGGATATTATGGATTTGTGTAGTTTTACATCATGTTTTAAGGACGTAGATCACTCGATATAAAGGAAAAGGGATGTTGTGGATCTGTATAGGTTTATGTCCTGTTACAAGGACATAGATCTCATAATGTGAAGGAAAAGGGATCTTATGTTTGTTCCCTAGAATAGAAATTCAGTTGTCACTATGTATCATGTGATGATAGGAATCAAGACATGCATAGTTTTTAGGAAACTATAAAGTTTAATTTCATGTGGTAAGGATGAACTCCATAAAATTTATCGTCATGTGGTCATGCATAATTTTTACTATATAACTTCATGTACTCAGTAAGAATTTTTATAGTTTAACATCATGTTATCAAGAATAATTTTTATAGTTTTACATCATTTACTAAATATAGATGATGATACATCCTTTTATGTGGATTCCCATACTGATGATATCTTATGAAAAGTATATATTAAGAATCCTCACTTTGGTGGGACGTGGGACATGATCTCCATCCACGGTGTCCAATAAATAGGATCCAATATGATAAACATTATGTATTACATAATGTACATCCCGCTTGGGTTTCAAAATTAGGGGCTAATTTCCTGGTATCATTGGGGTTTTGATAGCTAGCACCCGTAGTCCTCAGAAGAATGAAGGAAGGAAAACTTTTTTATTAAGGGCATGTGTTATTCGATTCTAATTGACCTCCAGGTTGTGAAATGAGTGCAATATGTTCTCATCTAGAAATTTCAATTCTTCCAAACACTTTTGCGACTATTATTCATATGAGAGATTCTTGCAAATGGATATTCATAGTGAAGGAAGGTAGACCAATATGGTAAATACTTCATCATTCCCCTACTACAATGTGTACAGTGTTTCCTATGTGGCAGAAGCTGTGGTGGTAAAATAGACCCATAAATCAAGGAGGAATTTATCTAGCCAATAATTCTTATCCTTGTTCACCATATTCTAGATTATATTCTATAGATTCTTATTAAAGGCCTCTATCTATCCATTTTTTACCATATGATAGAAAGATGAGATATTGGACTTCATATTGTACTCCCGGTACAACTTCTTCAACTTCGTGGAATAGAAATTGGTTTTGTTTACCATAAATATTGTGCGAGGGACTCTGAACCTAGTAATGATATGATACATTACAAATTTTATGACATTATTCATAATGAGTTCTTTAATGGGTATTTCCTCATCCCATTTGTAAAAGAACTTAGTATTAGTAAGGATGTACTTTAACTTCTTAGTTGTGGTCGGGGGATATTTCCCCAAAATATCCACCCCCAAACTAAAACTTACTAGGAATATTTAGATGAATGTATAAATTATGTGGGCTAATAGACGAAATTTTCATGTACCTGGAATGAATGAAATTTATTGTTGAATTCCACATAGTCATGTATCATGGTTTTCTTATAATACCCCAACCAACTGATTTGATGGAAGAGATTCGTTCTATATTTATGGTTTCCATAGGATCCTACATGGACTTACTCTATGATGGAAGGAATCTATCATTATGTCATACACCTAAGGAGGATTCTGTCAAATCCATGTTTTTGAGGAATTTATTCTCATTTGGACCATAATGTAGAGTGAAATTTTCTACCCGACTCTAAATTTGTTCTATTCCAGTATGATCTATTGGGAGTCTCCCATTTTGGAAGTAACAAACCATTAGTTCCATCCATCCAAGAGTGTTCATAGGTTCATCATGATTTACGGTGGTTCTCACCCAATTTATTTATTCTACATAACATATGACCATTGATGAGACCATTATTTGATGCATGATATGAAAGATTTCTTCCTGTTGATCATGGTCATCTAGAATATCATATGAATTTTCCAATGCATCAACATGAGTATTAAGTGATTGGGGAACATGATGCTATGTGGTCTCAAAAGGGAATTCTTCCATGAATCCCCTAACATAGCCAGTGAGGGGGGATTCCGTATTTTTAATAGAATACTCACCATTGATCTTCTTCATCACCAATTCTGAGTCCCCTTTGATATTCAGGTAGGCTATGTGCAGCTGTATGGATATTTCCAATCAAGTGAAGAGGGTGTGGTATTAAGATCATTATTCATGCAACCATCAGATAGTGAGAAAAATTAGGGGAAAGTGATTTATCTGGAGAGACAAATACAATCCCTAGAACAACTTGATTGAGGTTCAGATTTTCCATTCTTGTACTGAAAATAATTTAGGAGGCACCATAAAAGTGAATCTCCCATGTCTCAGTAGTGTAATGGGAATATAATACCTCTTTTTATGGGAGTTAGGTGTCTTCTAGTGTATTATTTGAGGCAGGATGTGCTGTGAGGAAATCAACATTGGGTTTCCCTTTCAATGACATCTATGATATAAAATAAATTTCATATTAATGCATAATGGAAACCCATCATGCCATGTTCCTAATCAACATAGGTTGGAAAAGGATGTACTTGAGTGCATCAATATAGGAGACAAGGTGGAATTTATTTTTATATAAGTAACACCTCATCTATTTCACCAAAAAATGAGAATAGGAAAATTCTTCTCGAAATGAGAATGAACTATCTCAATACCTAGCACGACCTGGATAAGGAATTAGAGACTAATCAAACAACCCACATCATTTTTCTATCCAATTAGGGTTCCTAGTGAGTATTATATAGAGGCCACATATAATATGGGTGGCCTCCTTTCCACTGAAGGCATCAAAAGCAGTGGGTGTATTAAGTACTACTTGACACATTTGATGAATTTTTGATAGCCATCATCCCACTGGTAGTCGACTCAATTCATCATTATTCAGTTTAAGGGGAGATATTTTTCATCTAGGATGGATATGAATAATCAAATATAGGTGGGTCTCCTTACTGTTATCATGATTATTTGGAATTTTAGGTGGGTTAAACTGGTAAAATATCACTAGTATTCTAGGGATCAAGCTCAAAATCATGGTGAAATATCATGAAGTGAAAGAATTTTTCTGATGTCCCCAAAAAGGCACATTTTAGTGGATTTATCTATAAATTTTGTTCCCTTGGGTTTTCAATAATTATTCAGAAATCCATGAAGTGACCACATCATTGTTAGGAATTAATGACTATGTTTTTAACATAACACTTCACTATACTTCATAGGAATAAATTTAAGATGTGATGCATAGAGGGATGATATGTGGAACCATAATTCATTAATCTAAATGGCATGAATTGATAGAAGATGATCCCTTGAGGTGGTATAATGGTGATGGCTTCTTCTTCTTAGCATGAAATCTTGATCTGACTGTACCATGAGTAGTCATCCATGAAGTAAAGGGTTTTGAAGCCAGAAGTTTCATCGATCAAGAGTTTTTTATCAACAATGGAAAATTTTCCATCATGAAATAATTATTAAGATCTCTAAAATCAATATAGACCCTAATCTACCCAGTCTTTATCTTGATAGGGATGATGTTGGAAATACATCTAGAGCATTCCACTACTTGAATATTTTTTTCTTTGATCAAATTTTCATCTTCCGAATCTGCATTGGTGGAATGAGTGGGGTGTATAATCCTAGATGTCTGTTTGAATCCTCGATGCTCATCAGGTAGTTTGAGATGACAAGTAGACACATATAGATTCCTTCAAGGAATTTCTTTTTATTTTCAGGTAAAAAAATATATGTGTTTCTTTAGAAATAAAATTTACATCTCTTTCACTTCTAGGGGTAGGGTGGATCTGATTAAGGTAGGTCACAAGCCTTCTTATGTTCCCATATTTATTTTTCTATGCTCATCTGTGGTATTATAGACACCTTCATCAAATATTGCTGGGGGATTCCTGAGATCATCATCAAATTCATCCATTTATAAGTCTATGGAGAGATTTTCAGGTGAATATAAGAATCTGAGGGCTTCTCCATCACTATCAAGGAGTGGGTGGCTACTAGAAGATACATTATCATCCCTTTCAATCTAGATTTCTCTGGAGAGATGCAAGATCCCATAGTATTTTACACTACCAATGAGGATAAGAGGGGCTTAGAACTTTGGGTTAAGATCGTCTGCCTTTACCATATTTATGAGGATCACATAGTAACTATGAATACAACTCTAGGTATTTACACATACAGTCCCAAAGCTATTGGGATCTGCAGACAATATATCATGATCGACAATGATGGATTGCCTCATTTTTTGTATACATATAATTTTTCATATGTGGTTTCACATGTTTCTAAAGGGGGAATTGTCACTATGTAGTATTTATACCATTCCATTGATGGGGTACTTCATACATTGATGTAATGTTGATTGTACGACCAAGTGGCCATAGTGCCAGGGCCTCCCAGCCAGGACATTATATACACTGTCATACATAATAAACATGAACTGAACATCATATGTGAGTTCCCTAAAATGGGATTTGGGTTTTATCTTCCCAATAAGTTTTTGATCACATTTACAATACCCTCGAATAGTCATATTTTCATGGAATAAGTCCCCTTCGCTATATCCCAAATTTATGTGCGTTTGAACTAAGATGAGATTGATCCCAAATCCATTATAAATCAACACCCTTTATACATTGACATTAGAGAGTCTTCCTAACACATATAGGGGAATTATTTTACCTTGTATTATGTCTTCCTAATATTGATCATCAAATTAGATGATGACATGAAATTCTAAGGAAAGTGTCACCACTCGATAGACCTCAGTTGCATTGAATCTTGTCTTGAATTCTTGTGGACATTGGAGGGATTTAATAAGTTCCTCCCTGAGTTCTGTTTATTGTCTAATCACATCATTGATTAAGAACTTTGATGGAACTATAACTATCTATTATATAAAATTGTATATTTCTGCTAAAGGTCATCACTTTTCGATATGGGGCTACTCTTGGGAATTCAGTTCAGGTGATGAAGCATTTGAGGTGGGTGGGGATTGTGATTATGCGAAGGTCATAAAGGAATATTATTTAGGTGGTGAGGGGCATACTGTAATGCCTTTTTTTCAGAGTTGATTGGATGATCGAACCACTGCTAAGAGAGCATGGAAGACAGTTAAGCGTGAATGGCCACTGGAGTGTTCTAGGACCCCTCAATGTCTTTTTTGAGCCTACTGGAGAACATTACCCTGAGTTTCAGCTACATATATTCCCTCCATGGGGATATGAATGGAATATTGGGTCTTACCATGTTCCCAATGTCCCATGTATCCGTGATTTAGATGCATGCAACATCATATTCCCCGATTATGTGTGGGAAACCATAATCGAGGGAATATTCATCATCATAGAAGGGTTATACCAAGTGTACCATGTTGAAATAAGATAATATGATCTTATATTCTGGTTAGGATTCTATTTGGTGGGGTGGTGTCCATGATGTGGATGTTTTAGGGATGAAATATGTGATAGGTAGTGCTTTATTTGGAGTATAATATGAATCTTCCTTCTTTATTTATTCCTACTTTAGATTGTCACACACACCTTTAGGAGGTACTTCTGATGTTTCTTTCTTGGGTGGTGGAGCTATTGTAATTATTTTAAACTCTACTTTTAGGGTGGCATGTGCTTGATCAACTATTTTTTGGGTCATCCAGTTGTCAAAACTTTTCATATTCCTCACGAGAACCTTCTACCTACCATCCTCTACTACTGACCGGATGTGGGTTGTGTAAGGCACCTTCTCTATGGATTTTTATAACATCACCTATCTTGAATAGAACATGCCTTGAAGGATCTATTTGAAGAAAAATAAATCCATGATATTATGTCCCATCCTTCTACGGTAAGTGCAGTAGTTAGTATGGTCGGCGAGGTTAACCTCAACGGGCCTTCTAGCCTGTGAAAGCATGAGTAGGTTATTATCCATGGATTTTAAGAAATAACCAAGGAATTGTTCATTTCAAGAATATAATTTTTTCATTTTTTCCTCAATCCAAGGGGACTATGATTTCTCTATGCTTCTGTCTGAGAGAGATTTTGTGGTTGTCGCTACTCAAGAAGTGGTTCTGGGTGATTTAAAGACTACATAGGTTCCTAGATGGGAACTTCCCCTAATTTTAGGGTGAAAAATATAGCTTATGCACTTCCTAGATTTCTCTTTTGTGTAGTGGGAATGATTCAGAATATTGATTGGGTTAACTGTATTTCCTCTTCTTTACATTGTTCCAATTCAAAAAACTATCAAAATTAACCAAGATATTTCATGGGGATTGGAGTTTTCCAAAAATCATTCCTAGTATTTTCAAAATATATTTCTATAAATTGCTCTTATAAGAAAGGGATGTTGAGCAAATAGGCTGAACCTTAACACGTTATTATGAAATCAGATACCCTCTTGTTCTTGTGTTAACTATAGTTTTTTATGTCAATGATCATCATTTTTCTCAGTGTGAAGATGAATAGATAAAAGAAATGATGATGAAGGTCTTCATATCCTCTAATGGATCTTGCTGGAAAGCTAATATACAAAACAAATGCTGGCATTGTCAGAGTCTGTACAAAACACTTTATTTTGTTTCCTCATTTTATATAGAGTGCCCATAATTAGCCCACATCGGGATATGAAGTTTTTGAGAGGTTGTTCAGGGTCACCTACACCGTAAAAGGTAGAGAAGGTAGGGTTTATGATGTTGGGTTGAGGGGGAGTATCATTAACCTATTTGGGATATGCATTCTACTAAGGCGTCACTACTGCAAGTTTTCCTTCGTTGCCATCTATTCAAGTAGCCATGGACTCGATGGCATTAAGACGCTCTGGGGTAACTATTGTATGAGACACCTCCCATCCATAGGGACTATGTGGGGGTTGATGAGGAGGAACCACTTTCATCTCCCACTGATTCACAATTTTTCCCAATATTTAATGATAACTCTGGAGAGGCAGAGGCTATTGTCGAAATGAAGGGAAGTCACAATCATTTTTGAACTGCCCATTTATCTGGATTGGCTACCTAGATATGGTGCCAATATAATTCTCATACACCACTATTGTAGAAGGATCAAATATGGGATGGATAATATTCATCTCCCTTTGAAGAGGATACCCACTGAGGATATTTCCCTTAAGTAGATCCTCATTGAGTTGTTAAAGAGTTTTTATCTCTCTAATATATTGTGAAAACTATTCCTCTTTTGATGTAACCTCAACTCTTTCATATGGAAACTAATATGTATACATTCTTTTCATCTTTAATTTTACAGGGTTTATCGAGATATGTGGTAGCTCTGTATTCAGAGGTGCCAGGTTTTTGAGCCCACTCTAGTTCTAGTTGTGCATATCCTTGTTTGGTGCATCAAGATCACCCTCCTCCTGTGGTAAATTTTCTGTGTTTTATACCTATAAATTTGTGTATTGATTTAATTTTTTGTATTGATATAGAAAAAATTCACAATTTAATTTGAGGGAATGGTGGTTGTTCCACTAATTTCAAGGAAATGTGATGATTCTACCCATCTTTCATTAGGGATGTTTTTCAAACCATTGATCATGTTGGGACTTTTTGGAATGCGACCTTGGTGGGGTCTGATTTTCATCTCTTTATATTCCTTTTATTTTAGTCTATGAACAATGAATCTATGGGATTTTCCAGATATATTTTCTAAGAAGGCCCTGATCATTAATGGCTTTTCATATAGTGGGAGATATAGGTGGGATGTTGACTATTGATTTTTATCTCCCAACATAGAGAAGATTAATTCTTTCTACGGTGATAATTACGATGAAAATAACCCCTATCATGTTGGGTGTGGATAATTTGGGTCCAAAATTGGTACTTCTTTATCCTGTTTTTGAGGATACAATGAAACTAGTTAATGGATTGATGATTCCCTAGACTAACGTGACGATATAAATTCTCCTCACCCAGTGGTTGGGGTTCACCTGCAGTTGCTAAAGATATTTCTATCAGGAATTGACTATACAAGGGGTGGAGTTGTTGGTAGATATTCTCCTAGAATAGGGGATCAATTATTCTCCGGGATAGATGTTATGGATACTTATATTGTGACCCATTTCATGCATCACAGTTGTGTTCACATAAGATATGGGTGTGATGGAAGGCCATGATATGAAGCATTATTTACATGAAGATATCTGGATGATCACAATTTCATTCTATGTCCCCAAAATATGTTCTAATTGGTTTGAGGGTCAATTTTCAGGTCATGTTTTCTATCCTCTTCCTCTATTTGTGATATATATGAATCATTGAAGTGAGGTCACTTCATTGTAGTGATAAACTAGCCCTATCATTACCTAGTCCCCTGATTTCTCTTGAGGCTATAACATTACATGACACTAAATTTGACGGGTTCTATTATTCTAGGGGTGAATAAAATTGTAACAATCAATATTTATTTCATCCTAAAATATAGATGAATGACATGTTTTGGTAGATCAATTACCAAATTTTCATGATACAATGGCAGAAAACGTGTGGATTATTTGCCATGTACTTTTCTGATTTCAGATCCTAGGACATAGATATAACAACCATGTCAAGATGAAAATAGAGTATCTCAATTTTATGAAGGTGAAACTCATATACTAGATAATTGAGATATTGATCATTCAACGTATGATGATTAGACCACATATTTTTGCATAGATAAAGAATTCAATCCCTTTATAGCTCATCTTGGATCTCATAGCTATATATAGCGAGGGGCCAGAACATGATGGGGAGCCTGTTTCTTGCTAACTCTCCCTATATGTCAATTTAGGCCTCCTCCACATCACACTTACTTACCTCCATATGATCAGACCATTAAATATGGCTATGATAGTTTCTTGGTGAAGGGAGTCGATTATTTCTGGAAGTTTTTGGGGACCCACATACACCAGACCATGATGTTTCAAGCACCTCTCTATACGAAGGTGTCTAAGTTTTGAAAACCTCTCGATACATAGGTGTCTATGAAAGGGGGAAATTTCTATTTCAATGAGATATAACATTGTATAGAGGTTTACCACAGTGGATTTTTGGAGTAGAGTCCCTGTGACCCATCTCTACACTACCACTAGGAGGAATATCGTGGTGAGGAATGTATTCTACTTCCACATTGATAGAAGATTCAACAAACACTCATGGTTTTGATAATGTGTATTGAAAAACCTCAAGGAAATTGGCATTAAGAAGATTAGGAATATGGGCTTTGTTGTGCATCGTGGTTGCAATATGATGAATTTTTCTTTGGGATTGTGAAGGGATGTGATCCTATTGTTTGATTGTTGTCATAACTTATATATAACCACATGGTTCTGTGGTAGTATTATCCTGCTACTAAGAAGTTGTTGGAATATTCCAATTACCTGTCTCATTATTAATAGGAATATGATCCTATCCTAAGGAATATTCCATTCCGACTTGGTGAACCTCAGTTAATATGGTTGTATGAGCCATATCTGGAGCCTTTGGGATATACCAATTGTATTTCTTTGCTAGAGTACGAGCATGCTCCATGAAGTGTATCAATCTCACTTAGTGGGACCCAATTGGATTAAGAATATGAGCATGTTCTAAAAAAGTATTCCCCATCAAAATATACTGACGAACCTATAGAATGGGAGAATGAATATGATCCTCCTCCTTTATTTCCATGGAATGATGCTGGTACATTATTTTAATTAGTGGAAGATGGAATATGCGCCTTGCATCAGTGATCTGCTAGAGTATGCTTGGAAGATTCACTAATAATAACATGAGCCTTTCCGAAAGTTTTTTTATTCTCACTTGGTCAGCCTCAGCTAATATGATGATATAAAACATATCCTAGGCCTTTGGAGTATGCTTATGGAATTATTATATTGAAATATGATCTTGTCACGGGGCTTACACCGCTCTCACCTAGTGAGCCGTAGTTGGAATGAGAGTAGGATCTCGGTCTAATTCCTCTTACATTATTATAATATTATGATAATCCTCCATGAGGAGAGAAATACTATTCACTTTCTCATGTACAACAACTTATTTACAATGATTATAGTGTTGAGTTTCCCAGACATTAGGGATATGAGTATTCACATGTACCTTTATTTGAAACGGTGTTCGAATATTCCAATGGAGCTCTTAAGATATTACTAAAATATATTGGAATTTTAGAAAATTCTATGCAAGGATATAAGCTTGCATATTTTCCATCTCCACTATACTGCATAAAATGTTTCAATTTATGTGGGGATATACACCCACTTTTTTACTATTTTCACCATCGGAGAATGCCAATGGGATTCATGCATGGAGGTAGCGATATGTGCCTCCCCCACACCTGCTGCGGGAATATTCACACATACATTTTTAGAGTTAGTAGGGATATGATCCTTCTTGGTGGTTCTAGCTGGAATATGATGATAGGAATAATTATCAATAGTAGGGATATGAGCCCTCTCCAATATATCTAGATCTTTCCTCCCCTGATGAGACTTCCTTGTTTCTTGTGCTTGGCCATCAATGGTGGTAACATGTTGGGTGGTACCCCTAGTATGAAACTGATGGACATCAGCGGGATGATTCCAGTGACAGAGGTTATATGGTTCCCTCCTTGGTGAATCTTAAAATTAAAGGGACCCATATTTTTCTTCCTGGTCCACCTTCATCGTATATAGAAGGTGTAATTTTTTATAATCTTTGGATAAGTTCTTTAAGCTATTGGTTTCAACGATGAGAGATATGGCTTAGAAGAAACTTCCCTTGGGTGATGAGGACTCACCAGCTACTATTCTTGGAGAGCCTAATGGGATGCGTCCATGGTTAGGATTGTACTGGGTTAGTGGCACTCTTGTACCATCATGTTTTCGACCTATCATTGGAGATGTCGACCAGGTGAGATTGTTTTGAGACCCATGAGGGTTACAGTCATAAATAATTTTCTAGAGTGAACATCGGAAGATGACGAAATTCTCTTGAATCATTAGTTTTTCAATATTGATAGTCATGCATACAATAAGGAACAAGGTCACCTATTAGTGCAATATCTTAGGCATAATGTGATCAATCAGATATGCATGGTTAAAACAATTTTATTGATATTCTCAATTCATCCATTTTTCTCATTTGTACTTTTCAAAATATGGAAAAAATTATGAGAACCCTAGTTATAGAGAATCATATATAGGACCTTTTCAATTTTAATCATTTTATTTTATAGGGTTTTCAAAAAAAAGTGTCCTAAGAGATTAATGTCAGATTTTTTAGTGGTTTTTAGTTATGGGGTGAAATCAAAAAGGATCTATGGATTATAAACCAACTGGTTGTTATTATAGATATTCACATCAGGTTCACCATTTTGCATTCATTGTAATTTAATGGTTGGAATGGGTTTCACTTGATAGTTTGGTTAGGGGGGGGGGGGGTTAAGGCCTTACTTAATTTCTTGCATCGGGTTTTCCATTTTGTTATTTCTTTCCAAAAAACACTCAATGGTTCCCTCATATATTGATGGGTATGGACCTGATTTCCAATGGATGGTGGTATTTTGGGTTTTTATACCTAAAGAATCTTGAGGAATCACATTGTTCGATAGGATAGTATGTGGGATCATCATACCATTTTGGGTTAAAACTGTTACCTATTTATGGACTCTCTTATTGATTTATGATATAGTCACGAATATCTTCCTAATACTGATATGGGACCATTTATCCTAACAAAAAAACTACAGCTTAACTCTCTTTCATGTGCAAAAGACTTTGATCTATTTAGTGAATCCATATATATGTATATAAGGTTCTCCATCATTTTCCAGTAATGGTTGGATTCTTATATGATGAAGTTTTGTAACCAACTACTTCAGAATGTTCTACCATTCAAGGAAGATATTAATATTCCTAGGAGGTAATTGATCAATTATGAGGCGTCCAACATATCATAGTTATTATAGGAATCCAAACCCACATAGTTCGTTTGACCCATGCAATTTATGTTCATGCAGAAATGAATTTTATTGGTGATTTGGGACACCAAGTATTCATGATATAGTCCTAGAGGGACATTCTATGTATCCAGAGTATAGAGAGAATCAATGTTTTCATAGTTTATTTTTATTGGTATTACATAATATGATTTACCTTTTCATCTTAGGGAATTTTGGCACAAATGAGATGATTATTGAAATTCCTTAATCCCACTTAATATATACTCTATGTGAGAAACAAAGGATGTAGAATGATCATTTATCATTTCTCATGATATTGGACTTACATGCTGGGACTTCCCACATATGTTTTATTATGGACCTCAGGCCTCTAAGAGACGTTCTATGTATCCTATTTATGGAAGGAATCATAGTAATTATAGTTTAATTTACAGATGCTTACACAATAAAGTAACCCTTACAGTTTTGGAAGTTTATAGTGCATACATTATAACAATGCGAGCCATGCTCATTGTGAGAAATATGGGATAAAACGTAATCATTGTCATTACTCTGAATATGGGACAAAGATGGTAAGATCGCATTGGATGATTGTAGGGTCATAAAAATCCAGAAAATGGAATTTAAATACTCATGCAAGTTGGGATAAGTAATTAAATACCTTATTGGAATGAAATATTGATGAGAAAAGTGAAGAATTTGTTTTGGAAAAGGATCCAATCCTTCTCGCGCATCAATTTCTGAGAAGGGTTCATTGAAGTCATAAAAATTGAATAATTGATAAGTGGATGACCTACAACATGCTGACCCATGAGGTTTTGTATAGTGATTGAAACTGTTCGTTGTGAATTTCCACCCACGAACTGAAGCTGCTAAGACCATCTTCAATGGTGATAATCCGATAGAGATACACCCCACACACCATCCCTATGAACGATGTGATTCATGGATGAGGAGAAGAGAATGGCATCCCAAACCTACACAAATTGTAGTTCAACAAGTCATCTATGGTCTAGATTTCCTCCATAGGCTTCCAAAAAAGATGCCACATGAATCGTATATACAACTTTCCAACACTCTATCAATTGGGGAACTAAAATAAGAGAGGTTATAGAAGATGGAGAGAGAGCTCTAGGGGATGGGAAAAAATTGGAAGAATATCATAGAGGTTATATGACCTACAACATGGACATGCATTGGATATGAAGTTAGTTCTATACACCTGGCCTGGGCCACATGATTTTGATTAGCCGTGCGGTAACCATGCGATAACCGTGCTCCACATGTAAAAATCTCACAAAACACTAGAAACCAAAAAACTTGACTGAGGTCAACCACGAACTTCCACATCTAAGTATGACACTACCACCACTAAAATAGGGAACCTCCCAAACAAACTGATCCCACAGTAAACCAATTCTACAAAACTAAAGTATCTCCAAATGAGAATTTTCGAATGTCAAAACCACAACCGGATTACACAAAGTCAAGACACATTCAATGGAGAATGAAAATTTTCAAGGGTCACATTCAGATTGACTCAACTATTTGGGTTACAAGAGATCCATTTCATTGCATCATTACCACAAATGGTTAACATACAAAATCAAGGAAAAAAGAACAATGAGATGATAAACAGTTACATCCCATCACAGAAAAAACAAGGTTTGGTTTCACACCCCCCTGTCACTCCTGACTGTGCACGAGTTTCACCCAAAGACCTGTGGTTGGGGATCTGATGGCTGAAGAATCTCTTGCATCAAAGTCAGGCAATAAATCCTCTGATCAAGACTTCCTTTTTGGACAACACCCCCTACAGAACTCATTCAAATGACCCCAATGGCCACAATAATGACCAGTCCTCGATGGAATACAAGAATATGGCTTTGAGTTACCAAATTGGTTGCACTAGAAACATACAAGAAAACAGTCTGATGAAATGGAAGTCGGAGCCAACAAATGATTTTTTTCAATAACCAATCCCCCTGGGACACCCTACTCGATAGATGAGGAAGCTTCATCAAAGAAAACAACCACTGGTTTCACCGCAAAACCAGCTCATCCATGAATGCCTCATCCACATACCTATCAAAATAGGTTTCACCGAATAAGAGCACATTATCTGTAATTTCAGGATGAAGACCCTAGAAAAAGATATGGGTCTTCATCGGATTCTCCAAAACTACTTTCAAATAGAATGAAACCAGATCTTTGAAATGATCAACATAAGACTTTACTGATCGCTGGCCCTTCCAAAAGTCCTATAACTCTGCCAACATATTCTACTTCCCCACCTCTGGTATGAACTATAGGGTAAAAGTGACCATAAACACCTCCCATGACATCTCACCTTCCGTCAATGATGGGGAAACCAACCCAAACTACTCCAAGGCTGGACCCTCAAACAAACATTGAATTGCACAGAATCTATTAGCATTGGGGGTTCCTAATTACAAAAAGACATGCTTGACTTTCTCAAGCCACTACACAGCATCAAGAGAACCTTGATCAAAACAAAAAACTAGGAAAAACATGTGAAGGAAAAGGAACCGGGCATGATTCATTAGGAACTTCGGGGACCTTTTTGGGTGGCATTTTCTGAACAACATGAAAAGCATAGACCAAATCAAACATCAAACTGAATCACAAAAAAAGTTGAAAAATTCAATCCAAAACCAATCGGGTTAGAGTACAAGTAAAAAAAACACCACCATAATATTCTTTTTAAAAAACCATCATTCTCTTTTTACAACTCAAAATCGCCTTCTTCCAAGGCTAATTCCCAAGTACCAATAACCCATTTTTCAAGATTTGTTTCCCAGAAATCGTTTTCTCATTCAAATAAACTTTAGAAAGCATTGTTAGGCCTTTGATTATATAACCCAACCCATGGTATCCCATGAACAGTTACATGTGTGTTCATCCATTCCCATCCTCACATGCAAACATAGACTTCTCACACATACCCACACACATGTCGACGTCCATAAGAAATACCAAGGGGAACATTCCACTAATATTATCAAACCCAAAACACCCTCAATTTTTGAAAACCCACTTTACCAAATAAAAACCATTTCATGGAAAACACTTCCATTTTTAAATCCATTTTCATTTCAAAACCCACATTCATTATCAACATACACTTACACCAAATGAAACCAAAATGAAACCCAACCAATAATGGACCACCATAATGAGGGACTAGTGCCTATGCCTAGCCAGAAAATATGGAGGTGAGCCATGCCCCATGTAAGGAATAACACTAGGAGGGCCTTACACCGGGCACTTGGACTTTACATGGGTCACTAGCCCATGTAAAGCCACAACAAAACCCGACTTGCCTCCATTTTCATCCCTAAATTCAAAAACAACAAAATAAACAAGACTCAATCCCAGACTACCCCTAGTGACTTGAGGTTCAAAAGTTGCAAGGGTTCTTAACGTCCTCCCAGCACCTACCCCCCGATTCCTAAAAAACCTAGTCTCCATCTACCAAGAACCCCAAATATCAAGAACCTTCCTTTGATACCATTTTGTCACAAACCATGTTTGGATGTAATCTAACCCGACACCCATCCTAGTCTACGACATGGCTCATAGGGAATTACCAATCCCCATAGGATAGCAACAGGTTTTGTGCGTCAAAATAAAACAAGAAGGAACAATTTAGCCCAATAATAATAGGATCAAAAAAATACATCATTGAAAACGCAGAAGAACTAACCATAACTGAATATCAATAAAATAACAGTCTTTTATAATACAAATACAACTAAATTAACCTAACAATGAAGGAACCAGCAAATACAAAAAAATAAAACAACAAGCTACTAGAAGGATATCCATGTGACCTCTTAGTTACCTCCAACCATAAGTCCACCCTTCTCCAAGAGATACTCAAACTAGAAAAACCAGAACAAAATCTGAACTTTCCAAACAGTTTGGGTCTACCTACACCGAATGGTATAAGTATGGTGTGAGCTAGATAGATCAGTAGGAAATCACCAAAGAGTCCTCGTGTTTCCTTTCCCAAAACAATCCATTAACACTAGTTTGAAAATAAGTCTATAAAAATTGGTTTTCTTTGTTTAAAAAAATAAACAAATTTGTTTTCCTTTTTCCAAACCATGAACACCATGTTTCCTCATTCAAAATAGACATATCATTTTGAATAAAAAAATAACGAAATCAACAACACCAGGTCTATGCTAAAAATAAATAAACTAAACAAATAACATTTATTGGAGTAGAAATTAAACAAGCAATACAGATAGTAACCATGGTTATCCTAAACATCCCTAGAAGACCCATGGACTTACTCGTTTTCAGAATCACCTACCGACGTATGGTGGAGCTCTTAAGTCTATAACCAACTGGCCGCCCTAATTGACCAATCTAGTGGAAAAGCCAGCCTGGCCTAACAAAATCCAAGGGGTACCAACCCGTCTAATAAGGGTTGATCATCAACCATCACTCTATCTATAAAGGAATCCTAAGAACCCATGGTGGTTAAAATAATACTGTGTAAGTAGAAAGACCCTCGCATCTGTGACTCATCTCAATGCACTTTTCTTCCCCAAACATGGATTCTTCCTGTGCATTCATCCATAAAGGTTTACCCTAGACAAGAGCACCATTATTTCACATTAAAAAAGAGACAATTGGGATGTCACACCACATAAGCATTCAAAACATATTTTAAAACACCTTAAGTGTCCAACCAGGCATTCACATTTTCTAAATCACATTATTTTCAAAAACCACGACCAAACAACACCCCTTATAAGTACAACACCACATGGGATTTCATGTTTACACACCCAAACACATTTAAGAAAATAGTTCCAAGTCATTTTTAAACCATTTCCATGTATACAAGGACAAATAGTCCATTAAACCATTTCAAACCAATCGTGTCCCATAATGGCCCACAGATAAAATTTATAAGAAAAAAATCAATTTAAAGACACATTAAATACCAATATACTTTTTAGAAATCAAGATCCATTTTAAAAGGATGATAATGAGAGAGATAAGAGAAAACATTTGATAAATCAAGGTTCATGTGTAATATTCCTTTTAAGTATCATTTTCTCTTGAATGGCCACCCATGTGTGCACCTAGTACACCCATGGATGTGCGAACATTCAATAAAAACCTTTGAAGATCTATAAAAGTATCCAAAAACATTTTTCCAGAAATACCACATCCCTTTAAACCAACACAATTTCAAAAACTCTCATGAACATTTCAAAAACCAAGAGGACATATCCAAAACATTTCACCATAAATAATAAATCTATAAATAGGCCATGCAGTTGGTTCTGTCCACCTGGATAGGGCCACACGATATCGATTAGCTGTGCGGTAACCGTGCGATATCCATGCTCCACATGTAATAATCTCACATATTTCTAGACACTAAAAACCTCGACCGAGGTCAAACCGGAACTTCCACATCAATGTTGGACACTACCACCACTAAAATAGGGAACCTCCCAAACAAATCGAACCCACAATAAACCAATTCTACAAAACTAAAGCATCTCCAAATGAGCATTGATGAATGTTAAAACCAAAATTGACCTACACAATGTCAAGACACACTCAATGGGGAATGAAAATTTTCAAGGGTCACATTCATATTGACTCAACTATTTGGGTTATAAGAGATCTAGTTCATCACACCATTAACACAAATAGTTAACTTACAATATCAAGGCAACAAGAACAAGGAGATGTTAATAATTTCCATCCAACATAGAAAAAAACTAGGTTGGGTTTCACACCCCCAGTCACTCATGGCTGTGCATGAGCTTCAACCCAAGACCTGTGGTTAGGGCTCTGATGGCTGAAGCATCTCCGACCTCACATTTAGGAAACACATCCTCTGATCAAGAATTCCTTTTCAGACAACACCCCCTACATAACATATTCAAATGACCCCAATGGCCACAACAGTGACAAGTCTTCAGAGAAATTCAACAAGATGGCTTTGAGTGAGAAAATAAGCCGCACTGGAAACATACAAGAAAACTATCTGTTGAACTGGAAGTCGGAGAAAAAAATGTAGTTTTTCAGAAACTCCTTCCTATGGCACACCCTACTCTCCAGATGAGGAAGCTTCATGAGAACCAACAACTACTAGTTGCACCCCAAAACCGACTGATCAACGAATGCCTCTTCCACCAACCTCTCAAAATAGGTTTCATAGGATAAGAGCACTTTCTATGTAATTTCAGGAGGAAGACCCCAGACAAAGAGATGGGTCTTCATCGGATCCTCCGATGGTACTTCCAAATAAAATGGAACCAGCTCTTTGAAATTTTCAACATAAGACATTACTGATCACTGGACCTACCAAAAAGCCTATAGCTCTGCCACCTTCCTCTAATTTCCCACCTCTTGTATGAACCATTTGGTGAAAGTGGCCATAAACACCTCCCATGACATCTCACCTTCCATCAGTGAGGGGGAAAACAACCACCACTAGTCGAAGGTTGGACCCTCAAACAACATTTGAACTGCACAGACTCTATTAGCATCAGGAGTTCCCAATGACACAATGACAAGCTTGAATTTATAAAGCCACTCCACAGCCTCAAGTGAACCTTGATAAAAAAACAAGAAAAACGTTTGAAGGAAAGAGAACCAAGCATGACTCATTAGGAACTTTGGGGACCTTTCTGGGCGGCATTTTCTGAACAACATGAAAATCATAGAACAAATCCAACATCAAACCGAAGCACAAAAAAAGATGAACAAATCAAAGCAAAACCAACCGGCTTACAATACAAGTAAAAACAAACACCACGATAATATCCTTTTTTAGAAACATTAATTTTCTTGTTAAAACTCAAAAATGCCTTCTTCCAAGACTAATTACCAAGTAAAATTAACCCATTTTCAAGAAATTTTCCCAAAATCATTTTCTCATTCAAATACACTTCAGGAAAGCCATGTTAGGCCTTTGATTCTAAAACCCATCCCATGGTTTCCCATGAATAGTTACATCTACGTTTGTCCATTCGCACCCTAATGTGCCAACACACACTTCTCACACATACCCACAAACATGTCAACGTCCATAAGAAATACCAAGGGCCACATTACACTAGTATTATCAAACCCAAAACACACTCAATATTTGAAAACCCACTTTACCAAATTAAACACATTTCATGGAAAATAATTCCATTTTTAAATACATTTTCATTTCAAAACCAACTTTCATTTTCAACATACACTTACACCAACTGAAACCAAAATGAAACCCAACCAACAATGGACCACCATAATGAGGGACTAGTTCCTTTTCCTAGCCTATCAATATGGTGGCGATCTATGCCCCAAGTAAGGCATACCACTAGGAGGGACTTAAAATAGGCACTTGGACTTTACGTGGGACACCAGCCCATGTAAGGCCACAACATAACCCGACTCGCCTCCATTTTCATCCCTCAATTAAAAAAAACACAAGACAGAAGACTGAATCCCAAACTACCCCTGGTGGCTCGAGCTTCAGAACGAGCAACGATTCATGACATCCTCCCCAAACCTACCTCCTAAGTCCTGACCACCCTAGTCTCTATCTACTGGGCACCCCAAATATCAAGAAACTTCCTTTGATACCATTTTGTCACGAACGATGTTGGGATGTCATCTAACCTGACACCCAACCCGGTCCACGGCATGGCCCAAAGGGCATTTACTATCCCCACGGGCTAGTAACAAGTTCCGGGCATCAAAATAAAACAAGAGGAAACTATTTAGCACAATTATAATCGGGTCAAAAAATAAAACATTAAAAACGCAGCAGAACTAACAATAAATAAATCTCAATAAAACAATAGTATGGTCCAATATGAATACAACTAAATAAAACTGACACTGAATGAACCAGAATATACAACAAAATAAAACAACCATCTAGTAGAACGATCTCTATGTGACCTCTTAGTCACCTTCAACCATAAGACTACAATGCTCCAAGAGATAATCGAACTAGAAAAACCCGAAAAAAATATGAACCTACAAAATAGATCGGGTCTACAGACATCGAATGGTATAAGTAGGGTGTGAGCTAGACAACTCAGATGGAAATCACCAAAGAGTCCATGTGTTTCTTTTCCCAAAACAATCCATTAAAACTAGTTTGAAAATATGTCTATAAAAACAGGTTTTCTTTATTTTTAGAAATAAAAAAATTTCATTCCCTTTTTCCGAACTATGCACAACATGTTTCCACATTCAAAATTGAGATTTCATTTTAAATAAAAAAATAACTAAATGAACAACACAAGGTCTATGATAAAAATAAATAAACTGAACAAATGAATATTCAATGTAGTAGAATGTAAACAGTAAATATAGATAGTAACCATGGGTGATACTAAACATCCCTTGAAGACCCCTAGACGTACTCAGTTTCGGAACCACCTGCTGGAGTATGGTGAAGCTCCTAAGTCTCTAACCAACTGGCCGCCCTAACTGACCAATCCATTGGAAAATCCCGCCTGGCATAACAAAATCCAGGGGGTACCAACCCGTCTAATCGGGGTTGATCCGCAACCATCACTCAATATCTAAAATACGCCTAGGAACCCATGGTGGTTATAAAAATACTATGTATGTAGGAAGGCCCTTGCACGTGTGACTCATATCACCACACATTCCTTACCCAAACATAGATGCTTCATGTGTGTTCACCCATAAAGGGTTACCCGAGACAGAATAACCCCCAAATACATGTTCAATCATTTCACATTAATAAAGTGCCAATTGGGCCGTCACACCACATAATCATTCAAACCATCTTTTAAAACACCTTAAATTTCCAACCTGAAATTTTCATTTTCCAAATCAAATTCTTTTCAAAAATCACCACAAAAAATAACCCCTTAAAACTATAAAACCACATTGGATTTCATGTTTATGAACCCAAAAACATTTAACAAAACAGTTCCAAGTCATTTCTAAAACCATTTCCATGTATACAAAGACAAACAGTCCATTAAACCATTTGAAAACAATTGTGTCCCAAAATTTCCCACGGTTAAATTTATAAGAAAAAATAAATAAATTTAAGGACACATTAAATACCAATACAATTTTTATAAATCAAGATTAATTTTAAAAGGATGATATTGGGATGGAGAAGAGACATCATTTGATAAATCAAGGTTCAGGTGTAACAGCCTTTTTAAGTGTCATTTTCACTTGAATGCCCACCCATGCGTGCACCTAGTGCACCCATGGATGTCCGAACATCCAATAAACCCTTTGAATATCCATAAGAGTATCCAAAAACATTTTTCCAGAAATACCACATCCCTTTAAACCAACAGAATTGCAACATATCTCATGATCATTTCAAAAACCCATAGGATTTTTCCAAAACATTTAACCATATATAATAAAGCCCTAAATAGGCACCCAAGTCACCTTCAATTCTCCAATTCATGTTTCAACCAATACAATATATAAAACCATGTCAAAACAATACAACATGGGCTCAATTTCCTTTTTATAAAACAAAAGGAATTTTATCAAACACTTCCAAGGAAACAACACATAGTCATAATAAAGGAATACTTTTGAAATCCATTTTTAACAATGGTAACAAACATATAAACACCACAATAAGTTAACTATAATAATTATGTAGGTATGAATCATGTTTAAAAATCAATCCAATGTGTTCAAGCATCAATGGTTTTCAATGGAAAGGAAAATCGTGGAAACACCTACCTCAACAGTGTGTGAATGTGATAAAAATTCAAGGGAGGAGAGATCTATGCCCCATTGACCATCCAAAAACCCTAGAAATAAGAAAATAAGAACCAAAAATAAACCCTGGACATTAGGGTTCGTCCGTGGAATAAAATTCAAAAAGAAAACCCCAGAACAAAGAGGCTAAGAGAAGGAGAGAAGATTTGATGAAGGAAACATGAAGAATCACCAAATATTATTGATATGTCTCCCCAAAATCACCCCAAATTAAATCAGGAATGAGGGGGAGGATCCTCTAGTCGATTTCCAAAAGAGAGGGATTCATTTTGGTGGTGGAATCACCCAAATCGGAGCTCCATGTCAATAGTTATAAAGCCCGAAAATGGATGCATGGGTTTACTGCACGGTTTTTCAAACTATGCACAAACCATGTGAGGGATACTAGAAAACTCCTGAAACATCACACAGTTAGGTTTCGTGGTTTGGGAAGGCTATGCTCAAAACATGCAACCCCAAAAAGTGTCTGAAAATCCCCAAATTACACCCCCAAACACAAGGGAATTTTACCCAATGATCCCTGAATGTTTTAAACACAATATGGAGACACCGACGACATCATTAAATCTCCAACATGCCACTTTCATCCCACAAATTTCTCAATAACCAAAAATAGGTTTAGAAGAAAACCAATAGCACAAAAATTAAAGGAATTATGTTGGACCCCCTTGCTTATCCTCAAACAAAAGTTCCAACATCGAGAAATAAATAAAAGGAATGAGTATCCGAGGTCGGGGTGTGAAAAAACTGTAGTATATTGGTTGATTTCAGATCCTCTAAAACATCCTTGACTATCAAAAAAGGACTACTAGTGTGCTGAAGATACCTCTACTTGATTATGCACACAATTCCCCATTGGATTTGAATATGCTGACTACAAAGAGGACCTATCAACCAGAGACAAATTCATCCTTAAGAGAGTCATGTCCTACCTTTGTATGCCTAAATGGATTCCATGACTCATATCATTTATCATGATCCAAAATTCTCTATAATAATGGTTTATATATTCCTCCCCTCACATGTTTGAGGTAGTTTGTAACATCCAAACATGATTTTCCCCCAATTAATCATGGTTTCTATAACAAGTTGTCCTTATCATATAACCCTAAACTGGAAAACCCAAAATAGTTCCATCCACATGACATTAAACTATATGGAACTATTCCCTTTAACATGACATTAAACAGTTATGACATTATCCAAGCTATATAGCTTTAAACTATAGTATACCACATATGACATTCATGGATCACTCCCACTGATGTATTTCAATAACCTTCCAAGAGCTGAGTCACATGACCTCCAATTTTAACCCTCATTGAAAGGTTAATTGATCTATGTCCTCACCCACAATCTCCTAAACTCCATCC
Organism: Viscum album; assembly: GCA_963277665.1. Lineage (NCBI taxonomy): Eukaryota > Viridiplantae > Streptophyta > Magnoliopsida > Santalales > Viscaceae > Viscum > Viscum album. Next base: position 886,759,875 of record OY728125.1, read on the forward strand.
TCTATAAGTCTAACCTCTTCCATCTACGGGAGAGAAGATGTGTGGTTTGTTGAATATCTCACATCCTATTATTTATCACACTGAGTATGACTCAGGTGGTATTAGAGATTTTCACGGATTACAAAATTTACATAATTAATCACATATTTTAAACTATTATAACTCTTACTCCACTTCAAACCAGGATATGTAGGATGATTATTTGAAGGCCTGATCTCAAAAGGGTTCACTTCTAAAAGGGTCCAACCAATCATGTCCCTCCAAACGGGTAGCATCCATGTTTATGCCCCACCCTACATGAACGATGATAACTCTGATTCCTATTTGAACTATGATACATTGGATGCCTTCTTGAAGTCCCATGCTCAACGTGATTCCCTTTTAAAGGGGTCTATACAATTAAGACTCTAACAAATGGGCCTCCTCCCAGGTCAAATCTCCAAGCTAACTTAACTATGTGGGCTCTGATTCATCTCATGAGGATTTTTAGGAATCCCATCTTATGGGTCCAAACCCAATGTCAAACCACCTTTCATCTCTCTTTGATGATTATAAACTCCGAAGCTTTTTATTGAATGGATTATGTCTACATTGCCTACGTATCATTGAGTCTATGTATTTCCATGATGATCCTATAACCTAGGGGCAACCGATGGATACACTCTTAGGGAATGAGCCTAGGATTCATGAACCTATTTACATGATTTAAATCTATATGAGAGTCCCACAAGAGGCAATAATTCCCCCCCAAAAGTGTGTGATATTTCCAACCTCCCATCCTCTCGAACAATGGAATCCTTAAGTGTCGTTGGCCAAATTTTCATCCAAAAAGTATCTACCTTTGGAAACCAGGTCTGTGAATCATTGATACTAGCGCTATTGGGTGTTTTTGTCTCCACAAATAAACCTATTGGGGACTATCTGGGGAATACATATCCTAAGATGACCAACTTCAAAAATATGTAACCCCATGCAATCACCCGCTAAGACCATTTGACTGTGGAACCTCCTTCGCAATATGGAAGAAATAAACTACCTAGTCCCTATGGGGTCCTTCTAATTCCCCCTAATGGATAACAATTCAGTTCGGGCCGAAACAAATATGGTGACATGAAAGTATCTATAATAACGAACAAATTCTTGTCACCTTTCAGACCATTTCGCATCCCCCCACCAAATTACCACCCACATCACCTCAGGTCAAAAAAATTATCAATACGGATCTTGAACCCTAGGAATAGGTGGACCACATATCATGAATATGGAATTAATTAGAGTTTTTGTAGTTTTCTTTATATTCAGTCTTACACATAGAGGTTGACCTATTTATCGGTGCTTATAATCTGAGGTTTCTCGATTGATCAGGGCTTACACATAGAGGATGGACAATGTAATCAAGTCCTGGGTTGAACTAGTGGAACTTCCTTCTTTTATAGATAGTTTCAAATGAACTAACTGACTCTCCCAAAGGAAATTCCAAGATCCAAATGATCTTTACAAGAAGCCATCTCATGACCAGGATATCTTGTCCAGGGGGGTGTCTCATGATCCAGACAACATGCCCTAGTGTCATTCACAAGAGTTGTCTTGACACATATGGAGGGTGTCATGAGTGTATGTATGACTTGTAGGATGATGTATGTCTTGTATGAAATCCCTGTAGGGAATAAAAATCCCCTATCGACATGTCTAGAAGGTGTCGTGAGTATTGTATGACTTTGCCAGAGGTTGTTGCATGAGATTAGTTGACATGCCTATATGAAACCATCAGACTTGACTGACATGAGCGGGTGACATTATATGATTCTGACAGTTTTTCTAAAGTACATCATGAAGCTTATGTGATAGACATAGAGTGTTTTGTGAGACCAAAGTGTTGTGCCCAGGGGACTGTATGACTTACTCTGACATGTATAGAGGATTTGTAAAGTCCCACATAGAATGCTAAAGAAACATTGTAATATCTAGCTAAACTGTCCTGACATTGTTGCATGTATTAGGATGGATCATGTGAATTGAATGGGGGGGGGGGCATTGGGCATTTTTTTGATTAAGTATTCCACTTTTAATCTTGGTTATAGCCATTTTATTGCAGATGCATTAGGCTGATTCAGTATCATTTTATTTGAGTCTATCATGCTCTGGAGGACATGATGTATCTTATTTTCACATATTTACATAAGTCATTTTTTTATCTATTAGTGATCACATGAAGTGTCTCATGTATGAAACATGAATATTCTTGATGTAATCCAGTACATTAACTGACAGAAGACATTCCAGTCGAACTATCCGAATCTTAGAGAAGTATTATCTAACCCTTTCGCCCAAGAGTCCATAGGTCCAGATTCAAACTCTTTTTTGATGTGTGGGTTGAGAATTTATAGGCATATCCACACTGGTTGTTCACTAATTTGTGCGGAATAACTTTTTTGAGTCTAGAATGGAGTCGGTGAACAGATATTGCACAACACGTCTTCACGAGTGTCTTTCATAGATTTCTCCAATGGCGTCACATGATATTCCGGTATTGTAATTCCCACTCATTAACTCATCCATTTTTATATTATTTTCAATTAATGGGGATTTGTTTGATCACATGGGCATGTCAAATGACTTTTTAATTGTCATGGTGACATTTCCAAGGGCCTTCCCAAAATCCATGTTCCTATTCAAAGGTGTCTTTTTGATTCTTGTTGACTGTTCTATGAAATTCTGCAAGACAAGGAAGATTTTTTTGGGGGTTTTGCATGAGATCATGGTGGCTCATACAGGTGTCTCTCGAGATCATATCATGGACATCCTTGGCACATTTCATGGGATTTGTGACCTCGATAGGCTTCCACCTCCACCCTATTTTATCTCATTTGTTTTATTTTACAAAGGATAGGAGTCATAAAAGAATCAATGAGTAGTGTCAAAGACCATTACACTTTTTTTGATTCATTTCATGATTGATATGGTTCATGTGGGGATGGGTAAGAATTTTATTGAAAAAATCAATCCATTTTTCCTTAAGGAGCTGAAGGGAAGCACATGGTTTCCTAGACATAACCGAGGATTTCTGTGTGATGAGGCTAGCAAGACAAAGGGACTCCATGATATTAGGTGGACATTTCTCCTAGGACTCATAGTTTCTCGTAGACAATTGGGGGTGTACCAAATGTCTTTGAGTGACTACGAGTTTCTCCCATCCCCTCCACTTTTGTCTCCATTTTTTTTATTTTACAAAGGATAGGGGGGAAATTCAAGTATTTTTTGGATGTTTCTGGAATAATTACCCATCCCATTAGTGTTGAGTTGTGTGAAAATTTTGACCTCTACGGGTTTCCAAATTTTGGGAATCTTTCCTCCCATTTTCAAAGGATTTTAATGTTGGATTACCAGGTGCTTTCTATTGAAAAATCATGTGGCCTTGGGGAGCTCATCTGGATACCATTACACAACTATTAGTTGTCTGAAGAACCTTCGTAAAATTATATGTACTCATCGAAAGGGACTCTATGGGATCCACCATAGGTTATTAATTAAACATGGAGTTCTCACATGACCTTATAATGGTCACACGATCATGAGTCCCATGAAGGTTTAGGAGATCCACAGGTGTTTTCCATCTTCTTCTTCCTTTACTTTTTCTAGGGAAATAATTCCCATATTCAAGTATTTTTCCTTTTTTAATATATTTATTCTTATTTGGTGTACATCGAAAACATTTATAAAAGTGTATTTCGGTTGAAGATCCAATCGGTTTTCCATCAGACCGATTCTTTCCACAATCTCAAAAGGTCCAACAAACCTGGGCGATAAAATTCCCTACCTCCATATCCTCATGCGGTGACCCAACCTTGGAAACACATATAGGAATAAAAAATCTCTCTCTATAAAATCTAGGTTCATTGAGGTTTATAAGAATACTACTTCTGTCTACTCTAATCCATGTCAATATATTTATGAATCAATTGTACTTACTCTAACATCTATTTCTCATGATTTGGTCCCAAAAGCTCTGAATCACCTACCTCCATCCAATATAATGCTTAACATCATGTCCTACCATAAAGATCTTCATATTGTGCCATCTAAATAGGTTCCTTGTAGCACCACAATATATTATGAGAAATATTCAATTTAATTTCATTGATATCTTGTGTTGTGCACTATAACAAGAATAGATTGCACTATACACAACACTGTATTATCTTGTAGTATACGAAACACTATTATTGACTTGTGTTGCATGCAATAGAAACCATCCTCAATATCATGTGTTGTATGTAATATCGAGTTTCAGTAAATAATGATATATTTTTATAATATTATTATGAACTAGCCGTTATGAATATTACTAACCACACTTTTAATTTAATAACATTATAATTTATCTTATAACTTTTCTAGAACATTGTATGAGAACAAAATTAGTTATTCATATAAAGGAAGTATTTTTCAAAAAAATAAAAGCAATTTTGCTGCATTTTGATAGCGCACCCATATCAAATCTATTTTTTGAAAAGATTATAATTTCAATTAGAAAAAATAAAAAAAAATTATTTTGAATCAAGATATAAAAATTTACTTTGGATAAATATTTCATATTTTTATGATAACTTTCATATTATGATGAATAGTAAAAATACGCTAAAATTATCTTAAAGGAAACTTTTTTCATTGAGATAATTTATATGGTTAAATTATAATATTTAATCCTTTTAAAGTATAAATAGAATATATTTTTACAATTTAATAAAATTTATGTCATTATCTTTAATTTTACAATGAATTCATTGGTAAAATCATTTCAATCTTTTGTAATGTTTTAAACAAAAACCTTTTTTTTCAACAGTGGGATTAATTTTAAATTAAATTTCTACAACTTATATGTCTTGAATTTGGAAAAATTGATTCAATATTTTGAATCAGTAGGTTCAAATTATGTTAATAGGATACTTTTATTTTTGGCCATTATGAATAGTGACTATGGTAAATTGTATTTACCACAGTTAAAGGTAAATCGAGTAATTAAGGGTAAAAATAATATTATAAAATTACCCTAACACTTGTAATAATATACATGGAAGATTTTATTTCGTCATAATATAGACTTGGGTTGAAATTTTTACTTTTGTAACCAATATGGATGAGATTAAGACCTTTAATTTATTTTATTTAAAGAAAAGTGAAATATGTCTCAATCAAACTTTAATAATTAAATAATTTTTAATATAAGGTAATACAGAATATAAATTATATTATAAGTACTCATTTGAATGAGAAAATGTTTTTCTATGTCATGGTAATTTATTTGTAATTTTTAATATATTTATAATTACCTTAATAGCTTATACAATAATGATGCAGAAATTATTTATTTACTGAAAAATCAATAATATAGTATTTATTAAAATAATAATACCCCTAAAAAGACCCAAACACTTGACTAAAAGTTATTGGTAGCATATATAGACACCATAATAATTCATGTTTCTACTTGTGGACCATTTGGATCCTTATAAAATAGATTAGGACATTTATATTATTTTATTTTAAATGATGTCAAAGGCGTCACCTTCATAATTCAATGAATATAACAATTAAAATGTTGTAATTTTATGATGATAAATTATATTAAACGTATTATTATTAAATATATTAGATTTATATTCATCATAGTATTTTATTTTTAAATTTTATTCAACAAATATGTATATTAAATAACAATACAAAAATGTTGTAGTAATTATCTTATTAAGATAAATAACAATGAAATGGTTCTAAAAATATTTAAATAAATATTATATAAACTAATTAATGTGATACAAGAGTTTTATAGATTAATAATACATTTTAGGAATATATTAAATTTTTTTGGTTCGAATATATCATCTGTTGGGATTTTTTTAAATTCAAATAAATGAATAGTGTCAAAATTGACATTAATGATATTTTATAAAAATAACATATTATAAAATTACTTAAAAAACACAAAAATATTAAAAAATTACAAATTTAAATTTAGATGGTAATTTTTTTAAAAATTATCTAATTATGTACAATTTTCAACACATAAGTAATCATTCATAACCATTTAAAATTTAGAATATTATTACAACATATAAAATCAAATAGATTAAATTCGGATAAATCAAAATGATAAGGATTAAAATAAATAAAAAACATGTCTCAATTTTATTTGTTAATGGGATTACCACCATATCTCATCTCATATTCTAATTTGAGACATTTTGGTCGTTTTTATGTGGGTTTGGGTTTTTTTATAAATTAATATTTTTGAGGTTTCCAGAGGTGCCCCTCTCCTCTCCTATATAAGGGAACCTCCTTCCCTCTCTTCTTCACTCGATTTTTATCATTCAAGATTATCCAACCCATTAAAATTACACTTCCCAACCTCTATAGTTATATTATATTGGATTTGGTTTTCTCAAAATACCAACTCTAGTTCCATAAGAGGATGTTTTAAAGAGGCACTTCGAGGAAGAGGTAATATCTTCTACCGATTCTTTCAAATTTATTTCTTCTTCAACATCCTCTTATTTAGTTTTTTCATTAAAAAATAATTAAATAATTATCACCCATATATTTATATGATATTTTAAATATTAAACTACCCATTTTCACCATTTATCCATCCTATGAAAAGAAATCACCGTGCATTTGTACGTACAAAATACCATCTCCACGCCATGGTGTAATATGTTTTTCCACCACCACCATACTTGGATGGGTATAATGGTGGAAATAATAACTATATATGATTATTATAAAATTATATTAATTACAAGATATTATATCATCTACTCCAATTCCATTCAATAATTATGGGAATGATATCATTGCTCGTGCGTACGTACAGATTAACGTCTCCACGACGCGATGAGAATCATTGTCCATGTTAACCATTAAAGAATGATTATAAAATATATATAGGGAGAAATATTGAGGTATATGACATAATAATGCTACTAGATATATATATATATGTCATATACTTACTTCCATTAAAGTCAATAAGGAAAGGAAAACAACATTCATTCGTATGTACGGCCTACCATCTCCATAAACGGTGTATTTTATTTCATTTATCTATCTATAATATATATATATATAAACTGAATATATATATGATATATAAATCTTTTTTTAAATTTTATAAGTAAATCTTGATATAAGTAATAATATCAAGAACAACAAGTCCAAACACATACGATAAATTAAACGATTATTACCCAAAACGTTGCTTCAACGTGGAATTGACAAATGAATGGGTAATATAAAGGCATAAGTGAATCATATATGAAATCATAAAAAATACTATGATTTTTTAATAAGTCAATGATATTATTTAAATCAATATATAGGAGGTTCAGACACGTATGGAAGAAATTGGACCTATGGTAAGAGATAATCAATCTAATCACATTCTTATCCGAGATAGTTTATTCATATGTATTTAATGGGGTTATATTTATCATATATGTCCATGTCTTCTAAAACTATTTGCATAAAATTTTTACTATTCTTCCATGTATTGTTATAGTCATTTTTACTATTTTTTGACTTTTACCACATGGTATGGAAGGAATATTTCTTTTTTTTACCATATAGGGTACTTTTTTGACTTTTCTAGTAATAGTAAGAGGAGAATGTTTTTTAACATATATGGCATCAAAAGATTTTTATTGTTTTATCACTCCATATTTCCATGAAAATACCTCTACAATATTTCATGATTATTTTCAACAAAATTTATTTCTTTTAAAATTTCATGTCATTTTGAGAAAAAATAAATTTGAAAGAAGAAAGGATATTTTCCTCAAAAATTCATTTCACGTGTTTTATCAAAACTATTTTTCATCGATAATGAAACTCTTTAATATGGTTATGGTTTAAGAATAATGTATCTACTATTTACATGGTTTGATTTTTTTATGATGAAATTATATCCGTTGTTTTATATGGATTATGTTATGATGGTATGATGTTTATGAAACCCATTTTATTCTTTGGGTTATTATTAATGATAAATGTTTATTTTTTGGAACACAAAAGAATTATTTTATTATGAGATAGGTGGGACCTATATCTCCCTCCAATTCATTGGGTAATGTTATATATCTCATGATATTGACATGGATGGAATTAAAAGTAAATCCGATTCAGTAATACATGGCTGAAACGACATGTAAATCCAGTTTAGTAATGGACTTCGTCCACTATGATGGTCTTGGAAGAAATTACTTGGCAACTATGGAAATCATATTATGTGATTAATGGTTTTCCACAACTCTATGTTTTATTTCCATGCTATTTTATCATGATTAATGGTATTTTATGATCCATGTGTTACATACTTCCATGTTTTATGTCATTGCTCAATATTTTTATGTTTAAATTTTATGTTCATGTTTTTACATTCAAATGTTTATGAATTGTGTAATGTTCTCCATGATTACCCTTACAACGAATTTGAGCTCACCCTTTCTATGTTTTCTTTTCCCTAGGACATAAATAAAGGATTTAGGTACGAAAACAAAAAAGGGATGATATTTATGGGAGATGTTGAAGATCTTTCAAAATGATTAGAAGACTATGTTCCAAGTTTCCAAAAAAAAATAACTATTACGGTTCTTTGGTGTCTATTTTTTATGTATTAATAATTCCGAAAATATAATTTAATGTCCATGTACGTCAAGCTCAGGTATCTACAGTTGGTATCAGAGGAAAGGTTTAGTTAACCTTTGGAAACTAGGATGCGAAAACTTTAGTGAGATCCCTAGATATATTTCTATGTTATGTATAGGGATGTCCCTAATGTTAAGTATAAGTATAGGTTATATTACTAGAATTATGGTAACGATCTTATAAATAAACCTAATATGTTAGATATTGAAGGTACTCCCCCTTTATTATTTTTTTCCTAGAATGATTTTTTCCTCTCACATTATTATTTTTTGATTTTAGATGATGGATGGAACCCGAAGGAACCTTGTTGATCAATAAAATGGACAATGAAATGATTATACTTCAGAACAAATCAATGTTATGTTATATAAAAATATTATTTCTTACTTACACAAGATATGAATCATTTTGGACTTCCAAATGAGTAGAGAAAGGAACAATATTCTATTGAGTCCTTCATGAGGAAACATCCACCTTCTTTTAGTCGGTATTTTGATCCACTTGTTGCTGAGAAATGGATCAATACCATTGTAAAGATATTTTATATTCATCAATGTTCAGAACATGAAAAAATAATTTTGGTTGTTTACCGTTTAGAATGTGAAGCAGACTAGTGGTGGACTCTAATTAAGAATACGATGCCCCAATATGGAATTGAATCCATGGAATGGGTTGTGTTCAAGAACATATTTTCCAATAATGAATTTCCTCGTATTCTTTGAATGAAGATGGAAAAGGAGTACCTTAAGCTTAATAAAACTTATGATGAATCTATTGGTATATACAAGTTGAATTTTTCAAGGCTTTCAATGTATGCATCTGGATTTATCATCCAACCTGAAAGTACAGTTGATAAATTTTTCAGTGGCTTAAAACCAAGCCTTCGAAGGGAATTAACTATAAGAGACATAGATAGCTAGGAAGCAATTGTGCATTATGATATTAAGGTAGAAATGGAAGTTGGTATTACACATCCATCTCATGGTTTTGATAAGAAATGAAATATGGAGTTCAAGGAAAAATCTCAAAACAATGGTGAAAAGAAAGAGAATGTTTTGTTATACTCAACGTGTGGAAAGAATCATAGTGGATATTGCCTTAAAGGGACTAGAAAATGTTCTATGGGTGGAAAAGAAGGTCATAAAGAAGGTGAGTGTTGAAGTAATGGAAAAAATTTAGCTAATGATGTGAATAGGGAAAAGAATATAGATAACGTAGCAACAAGAATTCAATTATACAAGTGAAAGGAAATGGGGAATTATGCTAACCAATGCCCTAATCCAAGGGTTAATTATGATCAATACTCTTAAGGATAAGGAAAAAGGGAAGTCACATGAGATCACTATTGGTGTTGTTGAATATGTCAATAAAGTGGTGGAATGATTAAGTGTTTATGTTACAATATTCCAAAATAGTGGTATGGAATCTCATTTATAGTATCATGGAATATTGTAATATCTATCTATTGGTTTTCAATAATTGTATGGTACCCGTACCCATGGAAAGTGGTCGAAATATTTTTTTAAATCACCTAATATGCACATAGTGAAGGGATAAGGAGATATTGATATTTTTGATAGTATTAATGAGGTCATGACTGATATAAGGACAATGTGATATTATGGTTTGAGTATATAGAAATTTTGAGATTTTGGTATGTGGAAATAGTTATCTTTTGACTGCATTCATGTTTTAACTAAGGTTTTATAGTAACACATGTTTCAAGAGAATACATGATTATGGTATTCACATGTTTGTAATGTGACCAACAATATATAAGTCATGATATATGGGGGATAAATGATGGTATTCAATGATTGATAGATGACCTTTCTAGTAATCGTTTTCTTTGAACTATGATATTGGATAGAAGTATCTTCGATAAGCTTAAAGGTTGGAATGGATTAAGTTGGACATCAGATGGTATTTTTAAGGCTAAAACTATTTCCTATAATGTTATAATAGTATAGTTTTAGAAAAAAGAATAACCTGCAGGACAGGTGACAACCCATCATGTCTGACACGGATGCGGGAATCGAGCCCACAACCAAAGTGCGACAGGGCTTTATCGCCTACCACTATGCTACAGGAAGCCCCTGGTTTGTATAAATTAGTTTTATTTTATTAAGAGGTATAATTGATGAAGTAACCGTTTATTTTTGGAATCATATATAGTTAATCTCACCATTGATGGACTTATTTATATTTAATAATTTTTGCTAACCTTTTTGTGATAAAGGCAGATGAAATGACCTATTATTCTATCACATGCTCTGATAACACTTAAGGAATGACAAATTCAACTTTATTTATTTAAATAAGAGATGAAGTGGAAATTATTCAAGGAATGACCAATGATGATATTACACTGAAATCATGTAAGTATTTATCCTTATGTAAAAATTAACCAACTTTAGGGAAATTCCCTTGAAAACCAAAAATGTTGTCCTAGGGCCCTCATATCTGATGAATCAGATGGTACCTTTTATCATCACAAATTTAAGTCTTTGTGATTTTTTGGATTTTTCATATCCATGTTCTCTACCATTATTCATCTGAATATGATGGTTAGATTTCTCTTTCATATCTATATTTTCACCTATATTCACTATGTGGAAACCCAGTGCTGAGTTAATTTGGGTGACAGGTATGTTTCTAACCTTTCTTTATAAATTTATTTTTTTACTATTCGTTTTCACGATGTGGGTTTTTATGAAAAAACTTTGAAGTAGTAAACTATTTAAAACCCCGATGAATTTTGAGGGAAAAATTCATTTTAAGGGGGGAAGAATGTAACACCCTGAGATTTTATGAGAAATATTCTTCTTAATTTAATTGATTTCTTGTGTTGTACGCTACACAAATATAAGATTTCACTATACATTACACCGTATTATCTTTTAGTGTACACAACAATATTCTAGGCTTGTGTTGCATGTAAGAGCGACTGTCCCCAAAAGTGTGAGTTGTACACAATACCGAGTTTCACTAAACAACGTTATATTGTTATAATTATATTATGAACTACCCGTTATGACTGTTAATAACAATATTTTTATTTTTATAACATTATAATTCATTTTACAAATTTTCTAGAATATGGTATGAGAACAAAAACATTTTTTCATATAAAGGAAGTTTTTTTCAAAAAAATGCAGTTTTACTGCCTTTTGATGGCGCACTCATTTTAAATATAATTTCTGAAAATATTATAAGTGTAATTTGACAATATAAACTAATTATTTTGAATCAGGGTATAATATTTTAGTTTGGATAAATTTTTCCTATTTTTATGATAACTTTCATATTTTGATGAATAGTAAAAATACACTAAATTTTACTTAAAAAACTTTTTTCATCGAGATAATTTATATAGTTAAATTATAATATTGAAGGTTTTTAAAGTATAAATAGAATATCTTTTTAACATTTAATATAATGTATATCATTATCAATAATTTTACAATGAATTCATAGGTAAACTCATTTCAATCTTTTGAAATATTTTTAACAAAAACCCATTTTTTGACAACGTGATTAATTTTAAATTAAATCTCAGTAAATTCTATGTCTTGAATTTGGAAAAATAGATTATATAATTTGAATCATTAGGCTAAAATTATGTTAATAGTCTATTTTTATTTTTGGCCATTATGAATAGTAACTATGGTAAATTTTATTTACCACAATTAAAGGTAAATTGGGTAATTAAGGGTTAAAATAATATTATAAAATTACCCTAACAGTTGTCATAATATAATTGGAAGATTATATTTCGTACTAAATTATACTTTGGTTGAAATTTTATCTTTTGGAACCCACTTGGTTGAGATTAAGACCTTTAATTTATTTTATTTAAAGGAAAGTGAAATATGTCTCACTCAAACTTTAAAAATTAAATTATTTTTAATATAAGGTTATACAGAATATAAACTCGATAATAAATAATAATTATAAATCTATTTTTTTCTTTATCATGGTAATTTATTTTTAATTTTTAATAAATATATAATTACATTAATTGCTTAAACATTAATGACGCAGAAATTATTTATTTAGTGAAAAATGAATAATATAATTTTTATTAAAATTATAATACCCATAAAAAGACCAAAAAACATGACCAAAAGTTATTGGTCGAGTAAATCGACACCATAATCATCCAAGTGTCTACTTTTGGAACATTTGGAGCCTTAAAAAATATATTAGAACATTTATATTTTTTTAAATGATATCAAAGTTGTCACCTTCATAATTTAGTGAATATAACAATTTAAATGTTGTTATTTTAAGATGATAAATTCTATTAAAAGTATTATTATTAAATATATTAGATTTATCTTCATCATAGTATTTTAATTTTAATTTTTATGCAAAAAATAGGTATATTAAAAAACTATACAAAATTGTTTTAGTAATTATTTTATAAAGAGATATATCAAAAAAATTGTATTAAAAATATTAAAATAAATATTATATGAACTAATTAATGTTCTCCCTAAATTTTCTAGATTCATATGTAATTTTAATAATCTATTAAATATTTTTGATTGAATATATCTACTGTGTGAATTTTATTTAAATTCAAATAAATGAATAGTGTCAAAATTGATACTATTGATATTTTATTAGAATAACATGTTATTAAATTATTAAAAATCACAACGATATTTAAAAATTACAAATTGAAATATATAATATCAAAAATTTCATAACGTATCTAATTATAGACAATTTACAACACACATGTAAGCATTCTTAACCATTTATAATTTAGAATATTATAACCCCAAATAAAATCAAATAGATTAAATAAAAATAAGTCAAAATGATAATGTTTTAAATAAATTCATAACATGTCCAAATTTTATTGGTTGATTATATTACCACCCTATCTCATCACATCTTCGATGTAGAGTCATTTTGGTGGTTTTTATGTGGGTTTGGGTTTTATTATAAATTAATATTTTTGAGGTTTCCAAAAGTCCCCCTATCCTCTCCTATATAAGGGAACCTCCTTCCCTCTACACTTCACCCAATTTTCAGACTTCAATCTCAGCCAATCCCTTACGATTCCCATTTTAAACCACTTTAGTTACATTATATTTGTTGTTGTATTCTCAAAATACCAACCCTAGTTCTAAAATAGGATGTTTAAAGGAGGCACTTCGAGGAAGAGGTAATATCTTCTACCGATTATTTCAAATTTATTTTTTCTTTTACTTTCTATTATTTAGTTTTTTCATTTTAAATTAATAAAAATAGTATCAATAAAATACTGATATGTTATTATAAATATGAAACAACCATATTTAACCTTCTATCCATCCTATGAAAAATGATATCACCATGTGTTCGTACCTACAGAATATCGTCTCCACACCATGGTTTAATCTGTTTTTCCACCACCAACATACATGGATATGTATAATGGTGGAAATAATAACTATATATAATTATTATAAAATTATAATAATTATGAGATATTATATCATGAACTCCAATTCCATTCAATAATTATGGAAATTATTTCATCGCTCGTGCGTACGTACAGATTACCGTCTCCACGACGTGGGGAGATTCAGTCTCCATGTTAACAATTAAAGAATTATTATAAAGTGTCTATAATGTATAATACTAAGATATATGAAATAATTATTCTATTATATTTATGTATATATATGTGTGTGTGTGTTTCATCTATTTAGTTCCATTCAAGTCAATAAGAAAAGGAAAACAACATTCTTGCGTACGTACGGCCTACCTTCTCCATGAATGGTATGTTTCATTTAATTTATCTATCTATTATATATATATATAAACTATATATATATATATGATATATAAATATTGTTTTACATTTTGGAAGTATGTAAATCATGATTTAAGAAATAATATCAAGAACAACAAGTCCAAACACGTACGATAAATGAAATAATTATTGCCCAAAACATTGCTTCAACAAGGAATAGACAAATGAACAAGGTAATATAAAGTCACAAGTGAATCATATATGATATAATGAATATTAATATGATTCTGGAAAAAGAAATTACATTATTTAAATCATTATACTAGAGTTTCAGACACGTACGGAAGAAATTGGACCTAAGGTATGAGATTATTATTCCAATCTCATTCTTATCCGAGATTTTTTATTTGTAAGTATTTACTGGGGTTATATTTATAATCCATGTCCATGTATTCTAAAACCATTTTCATAAAATGTTTATTATTTTTCCATGTATGTTTAAAGTCATTTTTACCCTTTTTTGACTTTTACCACATGGTATTGAAGGAATCGTTCTTTTGTTTACCATACGGGGTACTTTTTGACTATTATGGTAAAAGTACGAGGAGAATGTTTTTTTAACTTATACGGAATAAATAAGTTTTTTTTTGGTTTTATAATGCCTTATTTTCATGAATATTCCTCTACAAGATTTCATGATTTTTTTTCAACAAAATTCTTTTCTTTTAAAATAGAATGTCGTTTTGAGAAAAGAATGTGGTTTGAAAGAAGAAAGGATATTTTCCTCAAGAAATCATTTGAAGTGTTTTATCAAAAGTATTTTTCATCTATGATGAAATTATTTAATGTGGTTATTTTTAAAGTATAAATTCTCTATTATTTACATGTTTTGATTTTTTGTGATGAAATTATATCCATTGTTTTATATGGATTATGTTATGATGGGATGATGTTTATGAAACCCATTTTATTCGTTGGGTTATGACGAATGATTTATGTTTATTTTTTGCCACACAAATGAATGATTTTATAATGAGCTGGGTGGGACATATATCTCCCTCTAATGCATTGGGTAAATATTTATATCTTATGAGATAGACATGGCTAGAATGAGAAGTAAATCTGGTTCAGTAATACAGGGCTGGAACGACATGTAAATCCAGTTAAGTAATGGACTTCGTCCACTGTGATGGTCTTGGAAGGAATGCCTTGGATACTATGGAAATCATATTATGTGAATAATGGTTTTCCAAAACTCCATGTTATATTTCTAGGTTATTTTATCAAGATTAATGGCCCATTTATGATCCATGACTTATGTACTGCCATTTTTTATGTCATTACTCAAGATTTTGATGTTTAAATTTTATGTTCATGTTTTTATGTTCAAATGTTTGGGTATTTTTTATATTCTCCATGTTTACCCTTACTGAGCATTCAAGCTCACCCTTTCTATGTTTTATTTTCCTGAGGACATAAAGAAAGAATTTAGGTAAGAAAACAAAAAGGGAAATATATCTATAGGAGATATTGAAGATCTTTTACCACGATTAGAAGTTTCTGTTTCGTGTTTACAAAGACAATAAACTATTACGTTCCATGGGTGTTTTTCTATTATGTATTAAGTATTCTGAAAAAGTAATGTACTATCCATGTACTTCATGCTTGGGTCTCTATAGTTAGTATTAGAGGAAGGGTATAATTAACCTTTGGAAACTAGGATGAGAATAATTTAGTGAGATACCTAGAGATTTTTATAAGGTAAGTCTAGGGATGTCTCTAAGGGTAAGAATAAGTAAAGGTTATAGTCTTATAATTATGGTAAAAATATTAGAATTAAACCTATGATAATATATATTGAAGGTACTCCCCCTTTATTATGTTGTTTTCCCAGAATTATTTTTTCCTCTCAAACTATTCTTTTTTGGGTTTTAGATGAAGGATGGAACCTGAAAGAACCATGTAGATCAATGTAAAGGAAAATGCAATGATTGTCTTCCTGAACAAACCAATGTTATGGGAGATGGAGTGAAAAATATTTTTTCTGTACTTACACAATCTATGAATCATTCTGGACATTCAAATGGATGAAGAAAGGAACAATATTCTATTGAGTCCTTCGTGAGTCATCATCCACCTTCTTTCAGTGGGTCTTTTAATCCACTTGTTTCTAAATAATGGATCAGTACCATTGAAATCATATATTCCATACTTCACTGTTCGGAACATGAAAAGGTCATTCTGGCTGTTTACCGTTTTGAAGGTGAGACAGACCAGTGGTGGACTCTAATTAAGAATACAAGGCCCCAAGATGAAATTGAATCCATGAAATGGGATGAGTTCAAGAACATATTTTTCCATAAATTCTATCCTCGTATTCATCGAACAATGATGGAAAAGGAGTTCTTTGAGCTTAAGAAAAAGTATGATGAATCTGTTGGTATATACGAGGAGAATTTTAAAAGGATTGCAAGGTATGCATCTGGATTTATCATCCAACATGAATGTAATGTTGATCAATTTCTCAGTGGCTTAAAACCAAGTCTTTGAAGGGCATTAACTATAAGAGACTTCAGTAGCTATGAAGAAATAGTGCATTGTTCTATCAATGTAGAATTGGAAGTTGGTGTTACATATCCATCTCACGAGTTTGACAAGAAATGAAAGATGGAGTTCAAGGATAATTCTCAAAACAATGGTGAGAAGAAGACGAATGTTTCTTTATGCTCAAAGTGTGGAAAGAAGCATATTGGATATTTTCTTAAAGGTACTAGAAAATGCTTTAAGTGGGGAAAATATGGTCATCAAGTAGCTGAGTGTCTAATTAATGGGTAAAACGTAGCTAATGATGTGAATAGAGAAAAGACTATAGAAGAATGCACCACCAACACATCAATGCTACAACTGTAAGGAAATGGGGAATTGTGCTAACCAATTCCCTAATCCTAGGGTTAATGATGATCGAAATCAATAACCTATTAAGGAAATTGAAAAAATGGAAGTCACATGCGATCACTATTGACGATGTTGAATATGACAAAGTAGTTGTGGAATGATTAAGTTTTTATGTAATGGGGTTCAAAAATAGTGTTGTGGAATCTCATTTATATTATCATAGAATATTTGAATAACTATGTATTTCTTTTAAATAATTTTATAGTATCGGTAACCCTGAAAAGTGATTAAAATATTTTAGGAAATCGCATAATATTAGCATAAAGATTGGATAATGATATAATGAAATTTTTGATAGTATAAATGAGCTCATGAATGATATAAGGGAAAAGTGATATCCTAGTTTGAGTATATTGAAATTTAGGGATTTTGGTATGTTGATAGAGTTAAATTTTGATATCATTCATCTTTCACTAAGGTTATATGATAGAACATGTTTCATGATAATAAATGATTAATGTATTCAAATGTTTGGAATGTGTCCATCAAGATATATCTCATGATATACGGGTGATAAATGATGGAATTAAAAGCTTTGTAGATGACCTTTCTAGTAATCATTTTCTTTATACTATGAGATTGACAGAAGTATTTTTGATAAGCCTAATGGTTGGAATAGATTAATTTGGACATCAGATAGAATTATTTAAGGATAAAACTTCTTTCTAGAATGTTATAATATTATAATTTTAGAAAAAAGGATAACCTGCAGGATGGGAAACAACCTGTCGCATCAGACAAGGATGTGGGAATCGAACCCACAACCAAAGTGTGGCCGACGTTCATCACCTACCACTAGTCTATAGGAAGTCCATGGATAGTAGAATTTTTTTTTATTTTATTAAGTGGTATAATAGATGAATTAAAACTCTATTTTTGGAAGCATATACGGTTAATCAATCTATAGATGGACCTATTTATATTTAATAATTTGTGCTAACATTTTTGTGATAAATACAGAGGAAATTACCTATTATTTTATCAAATGATCTGCTAATACTTCAAGAATGAAAAACTCAACTTCATTTTTTTATATAAGATATTTAGTGGAAATTTTTCATGGAATAACAAATGATGATATTACACTAACATCAAGTATTTATCCTACTGAAAAAATTAATCATCTTTAGGGAAATGATCTTGAAAACCCAAAATGATGTCCTAGTACCATTATATCTGATGAATCAGATGGTACCTTAGATCATCACAAATTTCTGGATTTGTGATTGTTGAATTTTTCAAAGCCTTGTTCTCTACCATTCTTCATCAGAACATGATGGTTATATTTCTCTTCCATATCTTTATTTTCACATATATTCTCCAATGTGGAAACTGAGTGATGAGTTACATTGGGTGACTGTTAGGTTTATAACCTTCCTTTTTAAATTTAATTTTTAGTATTCATTTTTACTATGTGGTTTTATATGAAAGAAAATTTCATGTAGTAAACTATTTATAACCCCGACGAATTTTGAGGGCGAAAGTCATTTTTAGGGGGGTAGAATGTAAAACCGTGAGATTTTATGAGAAAAATTATTTATAATTTCATTGATGTTTTGTGTTGTACAGTAAACCAAGATTTTATTTTTCTATACACAGAATAGTATCATCTTGTAGTGTACGCTACACTATACTTGGCTTGTGTTGCACGCTAGAGCAACCATCTTTAATAATGTGTGTTGTACGCAATACTGAGTTTCACTAAACAATGATATATTGTTATAATATTATTATGAACTAGCCGTTATGAATAGTACTAACCTAATTTTTAATTTTATAGTATTATAATTCATCTAGAACTTAATCTAGAACATGGTATGGGAACAAATCAATTTTTCGAATAAAGGACGTATTTTTCAAAAAAATGCAGTTATGCCGCCTTTTGATGGAACACCTATTTTAAATATAATTTTTGAAATTTTTAAAAGTTCAAGTTAAAAAAATAAACTAATAATTTTTAATCCTGATATAAAAATATACTTTGATTAAATTTTTCATATTTTTATGATAACCTTCATATTTAGATGAATAGTAAAAATATGCTAAATTTTACTTAAATGAAACTTTTTTCATCGAGATAATTTATATGGTTAAATTATAATATTGAATGGTTTTAAAGAATAAATATAATATATTATTACCATTTAATATAATTTATATCATTATTATTAATTTTACAATGAATTCTTAGTTAAAATCATTTCAATCTTTTGAAATATTTAAAAAAACCGTTTTTTCGACAACAAGATTAATTTTAAATTAAAATTTTGAAACTAATGTGTCTTGAATTTGGAAGAATGTAGTCAATATTTGGAATCAGTAGGTTCAATTTATGGTAATAGGCTACTTTTATTTTTGGCCATTATGAATAGTAACTATGGTAAATTTTATTTACCACTGTTAAAGGTAAACCAGGTAATTTTGTGTAAACATAATATTATAAAATTACCCTAACACTTGTAATAATATAATTGGAAAACTTTATTTCCTTGTGAAATATAACTGGGATGAAATGTTATCTTTTGGAACCCACTTGGAAGATATTAAGACCTTTAATTTATTTTATTTAAAGGAAAGTGAAATATGTCTCACTGAAACATTTGTAATTTAATTATTTTTAATATAAGGTTATACAGAATATAAATTTTATTATAAATACAAATTTTAAATCTAAAATATTTTTCTTTATCATCGTATTTTTTTAATTTTTAAGAAATATATAATTACCTTAATAGCTTATACATTAATGATGCATAAATTATTTATTTAGTGAAAAATAAAAAATATTGTTTTTATAAAAACAATAATACCCATCAAAAGACACAAACACTTGACCAAAAATTATTGGTCATGTGTATCTTAACCATATTCATCTAAGTGTCTACTTTTGCACCATTTTGACCCGTATAGGACGGATTAGGACATTAGATTATTATATTTTAAATGATGTCAAAGTTATCACCTTCATAATTTAATGTACATAATAATTTAAATGTTGTGATTTTAAGATGATAAATTCAATTAATAGTATTATTATGAAATATATTAGATTTATATTCATCATAGTATATAATTTTTAATTTTTATGCAACAAATATGAATATTATGTAACTATACAAAATTTTTGTAGTAATTATCTTATTAAGAGAAATATAAAAACAATGCTTTTAAAAATAATAAAATAAATTTTATATGAACTAATTAATGTGCTTCAGGAATTTTATAAATGAATATAAAATTTTAGGAATCTATTAAATATTTTGGTTCGAATATGTCTTCTGTGTGGATTTAATTTAGATTGAAGTAAATGAAAAGTTTCAAAATTGACACTATTGATATTTTATAAAAATATCATATTATTAAATTATTTACAAATCACAAAAATATATAAAAATTATAAATTGAGATTTTTATGGCCTAAAATATCATAAATTATCTAATTATATAAAATTAACATTACATAAGTAAGCACTCATAACCATTTAAAATTGAGAATATTATTACCACAAATAAAATCAAATAGATTAAATAATGATAACTCAAAATAATAAGGTTTAAAATAAATTACAAACATGCCTAAAATTTATTGGATGATGAGATTACCACCAAATATCATCTCATCTTTAATGTTGAGTCATTTTAGAGGTTTTTATGTGGGGTAGGGGTTTTATTATAAATTAATATTTTTGAGGTTTCTAAAAGTGACCCTCTCCTCTCCTATATAAGGGCACTTCCTTCCCTCTCATCTTCACAAAATTCCGAGCCTTCAATCACAGAAAACCCCTTCGAATTCCTCTTCTCAACCTCTCTAGTAACATTATAGAGGTTCTGGTCTTCTCAGAAGGCCAACTCTAGTTCCCTAAGAGGATGTTTAAAGGAGGCACTTCGGGGAAGAGGTAATATCTTCTACCGATTCATTGAAATTGATTTCTTCTTATACTTCCACTTATTTAGTTTTTTCATTATAAATTAATAACCTTAGTATCACTCATATATTTATATGTTATTATAAATATGAAATAATCCTATTTCACCTTCTATCCATCCTACAAAAAATGAAATCACCCCACGTGTATATATATAGAATACCGTCTCCACACCGTGGTGTAATATGTTTTTCCACCACCAAATTTCATGGATGCATATAATGGTGGAAATAATAACTATATAAAATTATTATAACATTATAATAATTAAGATAGATTATATCATCCACATTAATTCCATTAAATAATTATGGGAATGATATCATCGCTCGTGCGTACGTATGGATAACCGTCTCCATGACACGATGAGATTCATTTTCTATGTTAACCATTCACGATTGATTATAAAGTATATATAATGAATAATACTAAGATATATGAAATAATAATTCTACTAGATTTATGTATATATATATATATATCTGTGTGTGTCATCTACTTACTTCCATTCAAGTCAACAAGAAAAGGAAAATAGCATTCATGCTTACGTAAGGGATACCGTCTCAATGAACATTGTATTTAATTTCATTTATATATCTATTATATATATAAAATGAATATATATATGATATATAAATCTTGTTTTACATTCCGGAAGTAAGTAAATCATGATATATGTAAAAATATCAAGAACAACAATTCCAAACACATACGATAAATGAAATTATTATTACCCAAAATGTTGCTTCTATACGGAATTAACAAATGAACGACTAATATAAATTCGTAAGTGAATCATATATGATATCATAAAAATAAATATGATTCTTGAATAAGTAAATGACGTTTTATAAATCATTATACAGGAGGTTCAGACACGTATGGAAGAAATTGGACGTAAGGCAAGGGATAATTAATCCAATATTGTTCTTATTCATGATTGTTTATTCGTAAGTATATACTGGAGTTATATTTTTCTTCCATGTACATGTCATCTAAAACTATTTTAATAAAATATTACTTTTATTTCATTTATTATTATAGTCATTTTTACCCTTTGTTGACTTTTAACACATGTTATGGAAGGAATGTTTCTTTTGTTTACCATACGAGGTACTTTGACTTTTCCAGTAAAAGTACGTAGAGAATGATTTTTTATCTTATACGGGATGAAATGATTTTTATGGTTTCATAACACCTTATTTCCTTGAAGATTCCTATATAATATTTCATGATTATTTTTAAGAAAATTCTTATCTTTTAAAATTTCATATCATTTTGAGAAAAGAAAATGATTTTAAAGAACTAAGGATATTTTCCTTAAGAATTCATTTCAAGTGTTTTATAAAAACTATTTTTTAATCTATGATGACATTATTTAATATGTTTTTGTTTCAAGAATAATGTCTCTATTATTTACATGGTTGGATTTTGTTTATGATGAAATTATATCCATTTTTTATATGGATTATGTTATGATGGGATGATGTTTATGAAACCCATTTTCTTCATTGGGTTTTGATGAATGATTTATGTTTATTTTGTGGCACACGAAAGAATGATTTTATTATGATATGGGTGGAACGTATATATCCATTTAATGCATTTGGTAAATATAAATATCTCATGATGTGGACATGACTGGAACAACAATTAAATCCGGTTCAATAATACAGGGTAGGAACGACATATAAATATGGTTCAGTAATGGACTTCGTCCAATATGATGGTCTTAGAAGCAATGCCTTGGCTACTATAGAAATCATTTTATGTGCTTAATGGTTTTAGACAACTAAATGTTTTATTTCCATGCTATTTTATCATGATTAATGGTCCTTTATGATCCATGCCTTACGCACTGCCATGTTTTATGTCATTGCTCAATATTTAGATGTTTAAATTTTATGTTCTTGTTTTTACATTCTAATATTTTATGGATTGTTTTATGTTCTCATTGTTTACCCATACCGAGCATTCGAGCTGACCCTTTCTATGTTCTCTTTTTCCCAGGTCATAAAGAAAGTTTTTAGTTAAGAACAAAAAGGGGAAGATCTTTATGGGATATGTTGAAGATCTTTCACCATGATTAGAATATTATGTTCCAAATTTCAAAAGACACTAAACTATTATGGTCCTTGGGTGTCTGTTTCTGTTATGTATTAAGTATTCTGCAAATGTAATGTAATGTCCTTGTACGTTAAGCTCGAGTCTCTAAATTACTAGTAACTATTGTTATAGGGAAACTCCACCAAAGCTAGGATCTTCTCCCAAGATCCTATATATTATATGAAACTTGATTTCATAATATCCTCATGAACCTCTATATTACACTATGAATTTCTATCTATCTATTGGTAGAAATATTTAATCCACAAAAAACGAGTACAAAACACCTTCTATAAGTCCTTCTAGAAGCATGAATTAAAGTACAAGTATTGATTGGAAACTATAGTCTGTGACACCCTGTATTACTGTACTATCTCCTAAACATACAAAACTCTCACATATTCTAATGAGAAAGTCTTCCCTGTTAGCAAGAAATGTGCTACTTTCATCAGTCTATCCGCAACAAACCAAATAGAATCATTCTTTCATGGTTTTCTTGGGAGATTCAGCTGAATGTTAATAGTTTCATTTCCCCACATCCAATCAGAAATAGACAATGCATATAGAAAATCTATAGTTAATTGGAACTCCACCTTCACCAACTGATTGGTGTAGTATCGTGCCACGAGCACTGCTATTTTCTTTTTGATGCCAAACCACTAAAACTATCATATTATGCCCCTACACATTTTGGTCACACCTGGATGTATAACCCACATTGAGGCATGAAATTCATGCATCAAATCCTCTCACATGATCTTAGGTACAAAAATATGATTACTGACACATATAATCACATACTCATCTATTCTCCTACCGGAAGGTGACTCCCCACCTTCAAGGATTTCCCTATAGATTAGGAATTGGGGATCCCCATACTGTATATATCTAATCCGAATCAAAATACTATACACTACTGAAACTTATAAAAGATTCATCATATCCTAACTCTGAACCACACCATGCATCCCATCGAGTATGTTTATCATCTTCCACTCAGCACTAGACTCATGAACCGCCTGATTCTGGGCCTTCTTTCTTAGAGCGTTGAAAACATTGTTTCTCTTCTCTCATGTAAATTATAGCTCAAAATAAAAAGGCAACATAAACTCAACCCATATATGTTGTCTAAGATTAATTTATTTCTGTGAAAAGAGATACTTTATGGTCTTGTGATCTGTATATATAGTAAAAAATTTTCCCAACAGATAATGTCACCAACACTTTAAAGAATAAACCACTACGGCTAACTCAAGATAGTATGTAGGGTAGTTCCGTTCATGAGGACACAACTATCGAGACATATAGAACAAAAAATGATCTCTCAATATCAATATAGCTCTGATCCCTATCCTAGAAGCATCACAATACACCGTATACTCCTCACATAGATCGGTTAGGATCAATATCGGTGATGATGTCAAGAACTTCTTCATCTCTTGGAAGTAATTATCACATAATTACATCTAGTCAAACCTTATACCATTTTGTTTAAGTTTGTAAATTGGGCCTCCAATCAAAAATATTCCAGGCCAAACCCCCTATAATATCCATCTATTCCCATAAATCTTTGGATATCAGAAAAATTATTTTGATGATTCCAAGAATCTACTACCTATACCTTCTTTGGTTCCACTAACCTGCCTTCCTCAAAGTTGATATGACACAAGAATTTTACCTTATCAATACAAAATCTAAGCTTATATAGCATAACGTATAACCAATTCTCCCTCAATGTACTCAGGATGATGTCAAGATGTTGGTAATGGTCGTCATGATTTTTAGATTACACTATGATATCATCCACCAACTCTACCACAAATTGATCCAGGTATAAATTTATGTTAAACTCAGAAGTCAGAACTCTATGCTGATTATAACATAATCTCAAGTCGATTTTTGAGAATACACAAGATCTTTTAAACTGATCAATATGACCTTCAAATTTGTGAAGAAGAGACTGATTCTTCATAGTCATCCACCTCAACATCATGTAATTAACACACATGTGTAATGTACCATGAGCCATCTTTGCAAAAAAATATAGGTGAACCCCAAGGTGACATACTCGGGAAGAAAAACCCCTTATCCTATAAATCTTCAAAATTATTCTTGGTATCTTTAAGACACTTCAGTTCCATTTGGAATAGTTGAAATGAAATTAGATCATCCCCCAACACGATCTCAATAGTTAATTTGAAATATCTCTTAGGTGGAATCCCTAAAAAGATTTAGGAAACACATACTAAAACCATTCCAATAATATTTTATAGGAATCTTGATTCACACCTACATCATCTAGAAATAAACTAAATACTTGGGCTATGAGATCTCCCATTTTTTGAGTTATTGGACCAGCTTAGCTTTCCAAGATATCCCACTCCACACGGTGAATGTAATGGTCATCCGTAGGAGAAATAAACATAATTATCCTATTGTAACTATCAATATCAGCTTAGTCTGTGACTATCCAATCCATACCCATAATTAGTTCAAATACTTCTTTGTAAATAATATAGAGGACCCGTAGAAAACAATACTCCCTGATCTCGAGAGAACATCCCATGTATATGGAAATGTCTCTAGACCGTACTCCCAAAAGTGTATCTTTAATCATTACTCCCTCAAAATCTTTACCATTAGGTTAAAACCATTTACATGTTTTGTAGATATTTTGGAATGGGAGGAACCATTATAAAATAAGGAACTAGATAATGTAGAATCTACAGGAATAGTACAACTCATTATTAATGGTCTAGCCTCATTATCCACATGTGTCGGCTACACCACGCACAACTGTCTCGCCCCTATTCCATGTGTTGCAGTATGATTCCCCTAAACTGTACCACTCTGATGATACATGATATATTTCCCAAAATCATGTACACTGCCTCAACCAAAAAGGTTAGTATAAATCCAACTTCTATGTTGATATGGTTTAGAAGACCCCATTCTCATAATCTTCTCATTTCTATCTATTATTAACCACTTTCCTGGGGTTCGTACAAAAACTTTGTAGATTTCCCATCTTTTCATAGAATCAACAATCCATTATTTGTGGGGGAAAATGTTTCTAGAAGAATCATGATCTACCAAACTGGTGGAAGATCAGTTCGTTAATATCCTACAAAATAAACCCTAACTACTAGAAAATTTTATTTCCATTGTATTAAGAGAAATTATCATAATTAAATTTCCATCTTTTAAAATATTGACCTCCTGACCATCCATTTTAATCCACCTATCTGCAACTATAATCCTCCTTTAGGTTCCCCTATTTAATGAGTGCCTAATTAATTACTTCTAAAAACATATCCATCCTTAGGATACACACCTGGGAATTAATTTCACACTTAATACCATCCTGAAATCATATTTATGATGTAGCCTCATCCTCCACCGACTCTAGAGAAAGGAATTATAAATCTATGATGTGTCCAAAATAGACCATCACAGACATGATCCCCTGATTCAATCTCACAAACTCAACTTCTCTCTCATGTCTCAGTGTCTCTAGATTGAATTTCACCCAGAAACATATTCTGAATGTCCTTACATTCCATAATCTTTAGATATCCATCTGTTTCAGGATTTCCCACCGTCATTTGACTTCACCATATAAAATATAAACATATAACTTGAATCTCCTATCAGAAGAACTATCCTAGTGGTAAAGAATTAACTGGCTATACTCATTCAAAAACTCATTTCACTCAGGTTCACCCAATATAGTAATCATCAGAGGGTGCTTCTACTAAAACTCCCTTGTTAGATCATACATTCATTTCACAACCCACCCAGGGTATCTTTCCATGAATTTCATGAAGCATGTGAAGTTCTCTTGGAACTGTTACCGTACTTCCTCAACTATAATTGTTAGTATCTTAGGTTACACTAATAGTGGATACTCTCCATCCATATCCTCTTATAATCCTCTCAATAGGAGTCATCGTAGAGGCATATTTCTACAATTCATAAATTTCATCATAGGATGCATAAAAAACATTATCACATTAATGTAAGATGAAAAATCACAACAAGTCATGATAATTATTTTCTGAAAACCTTCCCACATAGTTAAAAAATAAGGTGATATTACTACCCTTAACCGTCCTACACCTAGGTCCTAGTTAACAAGGGTAAACAATGTCTTATTTTTACAATTTTTACATTAGACACCCATTTATTTACATTATGCATCATTTTTCAATTATCAATTTTATATTAGGCACCATTTTCATTTCAATTTCACATGAAAATAAAAATAGTTCTTGTTCAACAAATTACCCAAAACATATTTTCCCATGCATCATTAAAATAATGCACATCATAATAATATTTAGTACCTATAATGATGCATGAAAATCAACATTCATGATAAAATGGGGCATGATTCACTCTCAAAAAAAATTAGAAACAATAATCACATCACACAACAAGTGCATCACTCAATGTGAAATAATATTCAACTATAACAATGAACAAAAAAAATCCCACCCTAGGTAGTCGAGTTTCCCCCCATACATTGGTTTGAAACACCCAAACATGAGTTAATGACCAAGGAATTGCTTTTCCTAATATGAGGTCTAATTTCCTACAATAGTGAGAAAAAATAAAAAACAATTAAAAAGGGATATAATAATAATTTTTTAAGTCTCATCCTAGGTACCACTCACAGGTACCCTGAGCCGGACCACCACATGACCTCAAGCTCTTTAACCATACACCACAGGCTGTCAACTGGTAGTGGGGGTATAATATTGATAACATGAAGAATTTAACCTCTTTTATTAGAGTTATACACCAACATTAAATGAGTAAAAATAAATTAATGATGTGTAACTTTAAGACGAATAGTACCAAGATCACAAATATTCAAAACTGAAACATAAAATATCGATGATGAAGTGTAAATATGCCATGCCAAATTTTGTGCCAAGTGTCAAAATGTAGACCAACAAATAATACACTAATGAATCCAAAGGGGTTCGAGAACCACGTTTCGTTCCATCAACCATGCTCCATCCTGATTCAACCATCTAAATATTACCTTTTCTATTATTCCATCTTGTAAATATGAAATATATTTGTGTACTGATCACGAAGTGATAGTAGGGTTTGAGTATAACTTAGTAGGCCACCAACAATGGTGTATAAAACATTATCCAATCAATAACAAGTGTATGTGGTTGTAGAAATAAATCATTACAATTCGTAAGTTAAAAAATTACCATATTATCAATTAATCATTATTTAACCACATGATTCACCGAGTTCCAGAGGACACTCGAACCTCGATACCCACTTTGGATTGTGCCCGAGTCTGAACTATCCCCAAGGGGTATCATATATATGAATGTAATTATTACCATTCATTATCATAATTCATATCTTGGTAAAACGGATAACCATGTAAATTAGGCCGACATGAGTAATGTGAAAAAAGGATTATAACCTCGAGGGCCAAAAGGTGAGTAAGACTAACAAAGCATAAAAGCTTTCTAGGAAAATGAGAAATATCTCATGATATTTTCTTTGGCACAACTCCAAGAGCTCAAATTATATATTTGGAATCAAATATAATCTCTCATATTTTTATCCCTAAAAATCTCACACATCCCTTTGAAAAAAAATAAAAGCTCTCATGGATTTCTTCTTGGATGTCTCTTAGAGTCCTTCAGAAATCATAATGAAAGCTATCATTGCCTACCTCAGTCAATCCCTCACTGACACCCTAGTTAAACCATGCACTATTCCATTCCAACATAATCAAATCCAAGTGTCATAAAACCAATATCCATTTCTATAATCATTCTATTAATTAATTTCACAATTAATTAATCATTCCAATTTACATTAATTAACACAATGATTAATTAATGAAGTAAAATTCATTAATTAATTCCTCAATTAATTAATCAACTCAATTCATTTAATTAATTTAAAAATTAATTAAATATGCATATCCAATAAATTAATTAATCAATTGATTGCTCACAAACATTTCATTAATTAGTTTAAAAATTAATTAACAATATAATGTCCATTAATAATTCAATGATAAATTCATAATTCAACATCAATAATTAGTTCACTAATTAAATAGTTATAATTCATAATTAAGAAATTAGATAACAAACTCAATAATTAATTATTCCCAATTCTCCAATTTAGTCATTTGATAATTAATCAATCGATCAATTATCCCAATTCTCCAATTTCCATTATTAAATAAAATCCTCAATTCCTCAATTAATTAATTGACCACATTAATTAATTAAATTATGAATTCAAATTTCTAAATGAACCCTAGATATTATATAGTCACATAAAACATATGAATAATAATACTTTGGGATTTGAATAATATACCACATACAACATTTTTTATGAATACCGATTACTAATGGAAATACCCAAAATTCAGATGGGTAACAGTGTAAAAAAAATCCAGATCTATATCACTAAATAAAGATTAAAAAAATATCAATTAGATCTAGATATATATTGGCAATCCCAAATCTAGATTCATCATATATATATCTATATTTTTAATAATAGAGGACGATATACCATCAATGTAAGGAAAAAATAGATGAGGAATGGGGATGACATGTGATAGGATCAACTTGACAGGAGGGGTGATTATTTTTGATCTAGGCTTCAAATCATGAAGAACAGATTTTGGGAAGGATTGAAATCCATCTGGAGAGCACCAAAATCATGAAAGATTACCTATAGTCAAATGGAGATCAATTTGGGACGTATTATGGGGTTCATAAAATTTAAAAACTAATTTTCATGAGACTTTAATTCCCTTGCATGGTTTTTAGGGTAGGGGACCATGGTTTCCCTAACCGTGAACCTAAATAGTAAATCTAATTTATAGGTGTGAACAATTAATCTTAATCGGTCACACAAGTTGAAAAAATATGCACCAACCATGAAATTAATATCTATCTAGGGATGGAAGGTAAGTTTGGTTGGGGATCATGGTTTACCCTAACCTTGAGCCAACCGTACAGAACCCTTTATCTTTCATTTTTCTCCAATTTCCACCTTGAAAAAAACACAATGTAAAACTGAAATGAAATTTAATCAAAAAATGAAATACCTAAAAGCAATACCGAAACAAATATAGAATTTATTTTCATCATACAACCTTCCACATATTAAAAAATGACAACGTCACTCATTTGTATGTACGACCTAGCATCACTAACATGTGATGTGATTTATTTTTCATGTTTGATTCCGAATAGATGATTGCGAATACATATATAGTTAATATTCATGATGTTTATATAATGACTAAAATTATTGGTAATATATAACCACGATCAATATATAAGGATTACAACTGTTCAATCAAAAAAAAAAGAAAAACTATAAAGTTAACACAGGAAACAAATGATAACAATAAATTATTGTTAACAAAAGGATGATAAGATGTTATAAACAGATCATATATTATTTTAAAGTAATTTATATGGTTATATTATGTAATTATAATAAATTTAAATTTATTATACATGTGGTCAAAATCAATTATAAAGAAATTCTAAGTTGAGTTAAGATATTTCGTCTAAATTTCCACCCCATTGAGACATATTTAGTATTACACACCTATTTATTATTATGATGTGTGTGTACTACATACATTTTATGAATTTAGAATTAATATATATTTATTCATTATGATTAATGTTTTAATAAAATTTTACTATTTTAAGGGGTTACATTTTAAAGTTTACCAAAGTGGTAAGAATTTATTTTACAATCTCATTTATTGGGTTTGATCGTATTTTCATTGAAGGAAACTAAGAATCTTTCCTTCATAAACCACATCTATTTTCTAATCCTAAATTCCTTAAATGACTTTCCCTATTTTATTATAATGTTTTCTCATTTTTAATTTAAATAATGTAATTTAATATTTCAAATAATCCAATATTTTTCCCCTTTTATTAGATTTACTTTTCTTCCATGACCATAATTTGATTTTTTTTAAATTTCCTCTTTATTCACTCAATAAATTTATTAAGGAAATTTTATGTTACATCTTAATTTTTATATTTCTTGAAATTAATATTTATAATGTTTTTGTAAAGTTTCATTTTAAACTTTCTATACGAAAATTGAAATGGAATTCAAGAATTACAACACTATCAGATTTTGCACCCACCATAACCATTTTACTAAAATTATCTAATTCAAAAAGTATTCAATGGTATTAAAAAGGAAAGTATTTAATGATTTATTATTCCATTTTATTCTATTATCCAAATGTCTTTATTTTAAAATACAATCAACTTCTTTGATGAATTATTAGTCATATTTTATTTCTTATTATGTTTTTTGATCATTAATCTTCTCACGAAACATTCACTTTCTTGAGATGATTTCCCACTGGAAATTATATTTATTATAAATATATATATATTATTTGTATTAGGTATATGATTACTTATTTAATCCATATACCATTTCTAGATATGGTGTTTTATAATTAATGTTAATTAATTGGTTATGTAAATCTTAATATTTTATATTCATTACTCAATACAGATATTTCATGATAAGGAATCTTGTTAATGAATTAAATATATTATCTGGTATATAAGGAATTAATTATACATTTAGTGATGGGTAGAGATTGGTTATAGATATAACTCAATGAATAAACATGTATCATGAGATAAACCACTTCAAAAAACATATTAAATTATTTTTTGGTGTGTACCCACACATCAATTAACATTCATTGCATAAGGAATTAATGGTCAAGATATCCTGATTTACGAGGTCAAGATGTAAAAAATTAATAGTTTCCTTATTTGAGAATCTTTATCCATGATATGATATCATTTATACTATCAATGGATAAATTTTTTGTCAATTTATTTATTAAATGACATATGTTTTTAGTTATTGAACTTTATATATTGATAAATACTTCATTTCTCATATTTTTTTTATTTGACCCATAATATTCATATGAGTTCACCATTTTGTTTTCTATTTTAATAGTATATTAATATAGATATTAAGAATAGTATCAAGGATTTGAGATCGTTCCTTGTGTTTTTTTAATTTCCAATGTATTATGAGAATCATGTATGTTTCTAGTTCTATAAGTCTACTAAATTGATTGATCCTTGGTGATTTGATCCCTTATATGTTATTAAAATGAAATAAATTAGACACAAACTCTGGATTACTAGATTTGGGGTTGTACCTATTGGAATCTAAAAATGTTTAGTATAACCATTGGGTGGTTTATTTTTACTGAACCCATTTAACATGAGAATTATGGTAATTCAAATAAATATTTTAAAACTTTTACCATTTTAGGGATTTTTATTTTATTACTAAATATTCATGATGATTATTATCTAATAAAATGTGTGTCATTATTTAATGATTTACAATAAATGAAAAAAGGGGATCAACACCCATAAACTATGTAGGGTTTGACATAATGAGTATGCCAATATAGATGGTGTTAAAAATGTGCAGATCATGGACATATTAAGGTTGATGAATCTGGTTATGATGAAAAAACATGATTTTACAGAGCAAAACATTGTTAAAAAACATGATCCATCATTGTTGGATTGGTTTATCTAATTTAAGCCTCAATATTTTAATGGAACAACCAATCCCTGACCACGCGATAAATGGATTAATTACCTCAAAAATATCATCCTTCCATTGAGATGTAATTAAAGTGAAAATTTTATTTTGTAAGTTTATTGTTTAAGAGGATATGTTGATCAATTTTGGTCATTAATCCAAAACATTAAAGATATTTCAGAAATATAAATAATGTTTTAGCGAACTTTTAATGTGGTGAACTTTGAGAAATACTTCCCTCAGGAACAACATGATTAAATGGAGAGGATGTTCATCTATTTAGATCATAAGGAATAAAAACTACTTGAAGATTATGATTTTAACATTAAAATATTAGATATGCATGATGAATACTACATAAAAAATATGAAAAGTAAGACTAGTAGTTTCATTGATGGGCTTGAGTTGATTTTTCTATGGACACTAGTTTCTAAATTTTTTTCATCATATGATGATATAGTGTCATGTTCCATTCTAATTGGGAAATAAGTTTATATAGCCTTTATATTCAATAGAATTAAAGAGATGTAGATTCCAGTAAATCCCTCTGAAAAATGGAATGCATCAAATAAGACGAAGGGAGCCAAACAATTTCTAACATGTACAAATTGTGGAATGAAACATCTTGGAAATTCATTAAGGTAATTATATTTTGTTACATGTGTGGAGATAAGGTTAATATGGATAAATAATATAAAGGAAATAATGAAACCATTTTTATCCAGTGATTTAAATGTATAGAGACATGACATTATTCAAAATAGTTCCTCTAGTGTCAGGGGATATTACCATAATATAAACTGAGGGAAGAAGCCAAAACATATGAAATTACTACAGCTGAAGTAGATGTTAGATGATATGTAGTGAAATTTATACGTACCATCCAATATAGAAGTGATTTTTTTTATTTCATTAATTTTCTACAAACTATTTTATATCTAATGAAAATTCTTTAGGGTATCACATAACCTACTAAATTATTATATGTTGAGTTCTAAGTGAAGACTCATAATGGTATGATGATCACATCTCGAGCCTATAAATCCTCTCTCATAGAAGTATGTGATAATTTTATTCCATAAAAATATTTTCATTCTTCCTCTAGTTGAATTTGAAGTAATTTTTCCGCATGGATTGTCTCAATCAGTATAGAGATCATATAAATTGTCAAGGTTAGGAAGATACATTTGATATTATGAATCAACTTGTTATAGTATATCAGTGTAAGTATAATATTAAACCAAAAAATTATAAAACATCCATTATATTGGTTTTTCAGCCTATTCATGAAAGACATTTACCTAATATGGTTAGGGTGAAACATAAATTTGAATACATGCATATTATACGAGAGTTTATTGATGTCTTTTTTGAAGAGTTTACTAGTCTTCCACCAAATTGTGAAGTCATGTTTTTAATAAATCTCATTCATGGCGGTACAAATATTTCAATTTCCCACTATATAATGGCTTAGTTTAGGTTTTATATGTTGAAGAAGAAAATCATTGAGAATCTAGATAAGGGATTCATTTGGTCACGTGCTTCACCATTGGGTGTACCTATAATTTTTGTTATGAATAAATATGGTTCAATGTGTCTCTGAATTTACTATCAATAGAATAAAAATACCACAATTAATAACAAGTAGCATGTACCTAGTTTCAATGATATGATTGATCAATTACAATAAATTTTTTTCCAAGATTGATCAATGATATAGACATCATAACATAAAGGTAAAAAATGAGGATAAACCCACGACATCATTCCATATGAGGTATGGTCATTAGGAATTTGTATAAATTCTATTTTTAAATACCAATTATCTTGAAATATTCATGTATTTATTGTATATAGTCTTTTGATATTACCTTGATTAATTTATTGTAGTATTTATAGAAGATATTATAATATTTTTGAAAAGTAAGGAAGAGTATGCAGAACATTTGAGGATTGCGATAATGACGTAGAGGAAGGATATGGTATATGAAAAATTTTACAAGTGCCAATTTGGGCTACAAAAAGTCTCATTCTTATGTCATATAACTTTAAGAGTGGGTATATCAGTAGACCCTTTAATGAAGGAATTTATTGAGAAATAGCCTAGAGCAGCCATAGTAACCAATATCCATAGGTTTATTAGACTATTGGTATAATAATAATAATTAATAATGAGGTAATTATCATGACTTTCTAATACACTCACTATGTTGACTTGGACGGGGGTTAAGTTCTTATGGATAGATAAATCGAGGGAAAATTTAAAAGGACTGTAAAGAAGGTAGGCCGGTGTGCCTTTAATTGCAATAACATACATTGGATAGGTGTTTATAATATATAGTGATGTATCCAATAGGGTTTTGAGATTATGTTTCATGAATAATGATATGGAGATATCTTATGTCTCTCATTTATTGAAAATTCATGAGAAAAATCTTCAGACAAATGATTTAAAACTAGAATCTATAATTTCTGCATTAAAGATATCAAAAAATTATCATTACAGTGAAATGAATGATATATATATTGATAATAAAATCTTGAAGTATATAAAAACATTTAATTAGTTAAATATGAACATGATAAAACGGTTGTTTTTGATTAGCGACTATGCTTGCAAAATACATTACTATCATAGGAAGGAGAATAATTTGTCTGATATTCTGAGTTAAAAATACCATCATTATGTTTTCATGATGAAGATTGAAAGATATCAAATATTTATGGATTTTTAGATATTGGATATTAAAATTTTCTGAAAATGGTATAGTTCTTATCTTTCAAAGATGATGTTTCAACCATCCATCCATGAAAGGATTATGATGACGAGGAAATAATATTTGGAATTATTAGAGATGATGTGGAATGTTCCAGAGTTTAACCATGACCATACTATAATGAAAATATTTAGAAACCAAGTATATGTTACTTAAATATCAAAATTTATTTAGTTATTGGTTGAAGCTCATAATTCATCATTATCTATTTACCATAGAAGTACAAAGATTAAAGTAAGTTTGAAAGAGTATTTCTGATGGGATAATGGGGAAAATGATATTACAGAGTCTGTATCTTGATGATTGGTGTGTTTGAAAGTTATGGATGAGATATATAATTATAAGGGGATGTTAAATCCACTACACATACCATAATGAAAATGGAAAAGTATTACCATGGATTTCATCATCGAAATCCTCGAACAATCAAAAGTGAAAAATTCTATTTGTGTTATAGTCAAATGCCTTAGAAATTTTTTCTTTTTATCACTATTAGAGTAAATTTATCTCTTGATCATCTTATTAGTTATACATTAAGGATTTTGTGAGATTTCATGGAGTAACACTCTCAATCATATCTGGTCAGTATTCAATGTTTACCTCAATGATCTGTAGAAGCATTCAACAGGCTCTGGATACATAGTTGAGTTTTAGTACTACTTATCATACTCAGAAAAATTTTCAGTATGAGAGGAATATTCAAAGAATATATGACGTGTTATGATATTTCTTCATGGATTTCAATGGTAATAGGATCAACACCTTCCTTTGGTATAATTTTCTTATAATAATATCATTAAATTATTCATTTAGATAACTCTCTATAAAGCCCTTTGTGGAATCAAGTGAATAACTATAGCATTTTGGAGAGATGATTGCAAAATATATCTTTTGGTATTTTATATAGCTGAGGGAATCATCAAGAAATGTAGATATATCAAAAAAATAAGGGTCATCTAGAGTTAAGAAAAATTTGATACTGACAATCATCAGTGAGATCTAGAGTTCAATGTCGATGGAAATATATTCATATGAAAATATCCTTAAAATAATGTTATTAGATTTGGGAATAAGGGTAATATTAACCCTATATATTTTTCCATTTAAAATTCTTGATAATATCAGGATGGTAGCTTCTCACTTGGTGCTTCCACTGAGTTGGTTTCAAGTTCATAATGTGTTCCTTTTATCGATCCCGAGAAAGTATTTACCTGATCTTTCACATATACTAAACTGATATGTCATTCCACTGGAAAAAGACATGAATTATAAGGAATAACTTTTGGATATTCAAAATTGTAGAGAATATGTTCTACAAAACTAGAACACTAACATAGTAAATGTTTTTTGGGAAATCAAAAAATTATGGAAGCTATGTTGGAACTAGAGGATGTAGTGAGCCATAATTATCCATAGTTTTTTTAAACAAGGAATAATTTTAAGGAAAATATTCTTATAAAGTTTTTATAATGTTACACCATTACATTTAATTTATATTTCATTTTAAATAAATATAATTTCTTTGAAATCTTCCTCCATATGTAACAATGAGTTTAAATGAATGGGGATAAACTATTCAAATATTATCACATAGTAATTAGAATAGTGGGTATAAGTAATATCAACCACATTTTGAAAAATATGCATAATTATTTTATATAATTAAAATGTTATAAATAAATCTTAGGAAGTAAGCGCTTAATTTTCCATAAATCCATTTTATGCGTCAAAAATATGTTTTATTAAAAAATTATTTTTTATTGCATTTTTTGTGGAAATATTATGAATAATTTCATCCACCTTAAGAAATTGAATTTCATAAAATATTAACTTTTTAAATCATGATATAAATATTATATTAATTTTAAAATTTGGTATTTTTATAAATTTTTTTTTTCCAATGAATAGTGAAAATTCTAATTTTGAAAAACTTTATTTTCATTCCTTTAAATTAATTAATTTTAAAGACAAATTATATTTTAAATTTGATATTAAAGTGATATAATATCAATTATATTTTAATTAATTAAATTAATTCTAGTAGGATCTTCAATTTTCATGATATTTATATAAATCAAGAATTTTCCTTAAAAAACCTTTTTTTTAAATTTGTTTCTTATCACAATTTTAAGATTTATATTAAAATTAATTTAAAAATCTTCTAGTCTATAAAAATTTTAAAATTTATTCTATATTGGAATTATGAGGTTAAACTTTGGAAAATAGTTTCTATTATTTTTTTTTCATTATGAATAGTAAACATGTTAAATATATGTCACCATAGTATTGGTAAAATGGGTAAAACCAGGTTAAAATATTGATACAGGGCTTTAAAATTACTCTAAAACATGACTTTATCTGGTATTATGGGTGTTGTTTGACCATTCTAGCCATGTATTGAATATATAGATTCTTGCTGTATAGTGACCCATGATTTTAATACATATATATTAAACCTTTTTAGATGAGCATTCAATACATTAAAAAAAACATCCGAGGGCCATATAGTTTAGTGTCATTGGAGACTAGGTACCCAATGTTCTAATTTGGTGAAAGATCTTCAACATCTCCTACAAATAACTCCCCTTTTGTTATAGTTCACAAAACATTGCCTACCTAAAACCATTCTTCATAACTTAGGGAATAGAATCATAAGAAATGTTTACCTTAGATTATAAATAAGGGTAAGAAAGTGTGATACACAAGCATAAAATGAACAAAAGAGTATGAGAACATGATCATAACATATGAAAAACATACCATTCATATCAAATATCATAGTCTTGAGTCAAAAAATAGGTATTCACAGTTTATTAGAAATGAATCTGTAGACGCCGGAAAAGTCCGTTGTTCCCAAACGAAGCTCCGGATGCGGAAAGCGAGGTCATATTTGGAATCGGAAGAATGTTTCGGAGGGCCCGGAGGCCTTGTGCGGAATTTCAGAGGTCTGCGCGCAAAGATGATGATCCGCGCGCAAAACCCCCGGGATGCGCGCAACTCCCTTGCGCGCCGTGCCCGATTCCGCGCCCGCGAGGAGAATTCCGCGCTCGCGCCTTGGATTCCGCGCCTGGGGTGGCCTATAAATACTAGGCGACCCCCAACGTTTCGAAGGTTGCTGGAAGTCGAACGGTCTCCCGCGCGCGCAATTCAACCCCTTCCGCGCGCAATGCCGATCCTCAGGTAACCTCCTTTCTTTCGCGCAATAGAGCCTTGGGGTCCGCCTTCGCGCGCAATCCCCTTGGCTCATTTCCTTTGAATAAATTTCAACCCGAAGGCCTTTGCGCGCAAAAGAAGCCTCTTGCGCGCAATTGCCCCCGGGTGCGCGCAATCCGCCCCGATTGCGCGCACCCCCCATTTTCAAAGTGGCCATTCGTTAGAGAATGAGCCGTTGCCCCCGCGCTCTATCCGAAGCCCGGTGCGCGCAATCCCAACCTTCCGCGCGCAAAGGGCTGGCCCAATTGCGCGCCAGCCCGCCATTTTTGCGCGCCGACCCGCGGTTTTGCGCGCAAAGCTCCTCTTTTGCGCGCAATCCGCCAGGGTCGCCTCCCTCGACCCCCTGAGGGCACCTGCCTGCGTGGCGCCCGATGATCCTCATCCTGGGTGCCCGCACCGTGCGTTGTCTTCTCGTGCGGCCCTCCAGGTTCGTGCGAAGTGACATGCACCCATCGTCCGGCAACCTATGCCCAGCATGACGTTAAACTGCATATTCGTCCCGCATGACGTTAAACTGCGCATACGTCCAGCATGACGTTAAACTGCATATTCGTCCAGCATGACGTTAAACTGCATATTCGTCCAGCATGACGTTAAACTGCACATCCGTCCAAGCTGCACGACGTTAAACTGCCTAGCCCCCATCGTCCGCGCTGCAAGACGTTAAACTGCCAAGTGTTTCGTCCTCAATACACGACGTTAAACTGTACTTCGTCCGGCAAGACGTTAAACCGTCCGCTTCGTCCTCAACACACGACGTTAAACTGTACTTCGTCTGGCAAGACGCTAAACCGTCCGCATCATTCGATCCCGTGCCTCGCACGCAGGGTCTCCCCCGGTTTGGATGTGGCCCCCACCCGCTCGTCTCTGCAGGGATGTCGGGATTGTCCCCCTTTTGGGACGATTTAATGGGAGCGGCTTTTCCCTACGGGGGCAGGGTATTACAAACCCCTAGTTTCTCGTGGGAGGCTGCACATGTGTATCTCCATTGCGCCTCCCCACTGCCGAAGCCAGTAGAGGGTCTGACTGGGATCGAGGTGTCTTCTGCTTTCGGTCCAAGTCCCTTCCAACTGAGTTTTGCAGCATCCGGGCTGCCCCAAGTGCGTAAGTCCTGACAGAATGAACTACGTGGACTTTGATCCCTGTCTTCTATACAAGGTACGTAGGAAGCCTCCCTGAGGTCCAAGCCCACCACCTGGTCGTCCCGGTCGTATTTACGTCGGTTCGTCCATCAGTGGACCCCTCCAGGGTTCACGCTTGCGTCGATTCACCTATGAATCCGCCCCTGTGGGAGACTGCCCGTGTGTATCTCCACTGTGCCTCCCCACAGCCCCCCTTTTTTCCATCGTCCAGCATGACGTGAAACTGTGATCCACCCGGCCGTTCCATCCCCCTCTGTGCGAGGTGGTTCGGTTCAATCCTCCGCCCGGCGGCCTCGACCTCTTCGTGAGTCGGCTTGCCGACGTCCAGCATGACGTTAAACTGTATACCTGAACTACGTTGACTTTGATCCGTGCTAATGCGCGGTACGTAGGAAGCCCCTCTGGGGTCCAAGCTCTTCACTCCATCATCCATCCTGATCCTTACCCGGGCCGCCACATCCCGGTGGGGTCATGCCACTTCACTCCACTCCACGTTACTTGGGAAGCCGCCCATGTGCTGGCCCCAGCGTCGGAGGTTCCCCGCAAGGGGTTCTGTCATCTGATCCACTTTTCGTGTTGATCGGTCCGATGCCGTCCCCGCTGGACGTTAAACTCGCGGCATACCCCGTGTTAAACATGGGAAGCTGAGGAAAACCTCAGGTGACACAGTTCCCCGCACCCAGTACGGGATGCCTCAGGCCATCGTGCCTTCGAGAAGCCCTATTAGGGACGGAAGACAGACGTGCAAAGCCGCAGTGTTACGACACGCCCCCAGCACCCAGAGCCACCCGGCCTTCTCACCGCAGGTTGCTGCCCCGACCAGACTCCTTGGAACGTCCGGGCGGAAGCAGCGTAATTAACCGGTGTCCATGAAGATATGGCGCCGGGAACGAGATTCACGAACATTCTTAAGTCTATGAGGGAGACCCGGATTAGGCGACGAGTTCCGAGGAGACGTCCAAGGAAGGAGGAGCCGACATCCCATCATCCCGGTTTCGATCAAGGAGCAGACGCCCCTGAATAAGGGACGAATGCCGCCCGCCCTTGGAAAGCGGGACTGCGGGACCACAAGCCGCGCGCCCATCCCCTCGGGTTGACGGGTGCACGCGCGAATGCGTCCTGGCGGAACAGCGTAACCCGACGCACATCCGCACCGAAACAGAAAAATGGTGAACCCGACGTGAACCTCTTCTCCTCGATACGAAGACCGATGGCTTTCAGAGGTGTTGGAAGACCGGCATGTTGCCCGGCCAAGCATTTAGTCTCACCCGCCAGGGGCTGGGGAAGGGAAATCGGGAACTCCGTCTCACGACGTCGATGGCCTGGGTTCCCCCCACAGATGGCGGGTGATGGGTACACTTCGGTTAACACCGTCGAGCTGGTAAATCCCTTTTCGGTTCCCGACGTTGAAGAACACCAGGTGGACCTCCCTAGTGTCCCCGGTCGTCGCTACCGTCGGAAGAACCGCAGCAGCAGGAGTCGCCGGGGCACAGCCGTCGGTACCTCCAGCCAGGCCGTGCACGCCACTGAGACTAGGCAGCAGGCTCAAGATCGAGCTCAGCGCGCGCAGCCCCCCCCCCCATCCGGGGATGACGGATTCGCCTTCGCCACTGTTTGTGGTGTGGGACCAGGCAGAACCGCCTCAGCCGCGTCGCGACCAGCTCCGCCCTGCCACAAGTCCATCCCGGCCTCCTGACTCCAGTACGGTGACCATTTCCCGGACTGCGACCAGTGAACAGCGAGATGCGCCAAGTACCAGTCGGCCGCCGATCCAACCGGCAAGGCCCGTCATGCCACCAACCGCAGAGCAACCTCCTGCAACCAGGGGCTCGCGCTTGGCCAAAAAGTATGATGTCCTGAAGCACTTGGCCGACA
Source organism: Viscum album (assembly GCA_963277665.1). Lineage (NCBI taxonomy): Eukaryota > Viridiplantae > Streptophyta > Magnoliopsida > Santalales > Viscaceae > Viscum > Viscum album. The sequence continues at coordinate 886,801,957 of OY728125.1, forward strand.
TCCCAGCAAGGCTCTCCATCCTTGAGGCTCTGCGCATGTCATCTGAGATGCGCGAGGCACTCGCTGAAGCCCTGAAAAGCCCCCTCCAGTTTGAGACAGAGGTAGCGGCTGCAGAGGCCTTTCACGCCGAAACGATCGAGGACGCCGAATGTCAGGCAGTTATCTCGTTCTCTGGTAAGGATGAAGACCCTCCTATACAGGGACATATCCGTCCGCTGTATGTCACTGGCCAGTTCAATGGCCTTGAAGTCCGGCGCTGTCTTGTCGACACGGGGTCCGGGATTAACCTGATTCCAACTCGGACGCTCCAGAGATTGGGGTTGTCTGAGGATGACTTGATTCCCTCCGACCTCAGGATCCAGGGGTACGACCGCACCGAGCAAACCCCGGTCGGCAAGATACGTTTGAAGACCCAGTTCGGTGACTTGGTTGCCAACACCGAATTCATGGTAGTCTCTCAGGACACTGCGTATAATGCATTGATGGGTAGGCCATGGCTTCATCTTCACGCGGCGGTTCCCTCGTCATACCACCAATTCCTCAAATACTCCCTTAATGGTCGAGTAGGCGTGCTTCAAGGAGATGCCTCTCCTTTTGCCTCATGTCAAGCCCGCTATCTGGACGCGGACTATTACAAGAGCAAGGATAAGTAGATCCTGGCAGGTGAGGTTGAGCCTGTCGCTGTTGCAAGCGATCCCTGGGCAAGTCTGGATGACGCTTACGTCCTCCCGATTCACCGGTTGGACGTCGCCATGGTCTTGACGGTCCGCGAGTCTCCTGATGAGATGGCCGCGACCGCCCGCGCCAGCACCAGTGGCCCAGCAGGATCTGGTAGCCCCAATGCAGTTGCCAACGCAGTCTCTCCCGTGGACGATCCCTCCCCGAGTGGAGAGGACGTGGAAGATGCACCCCCAGCCTTTGAGGAGGGCGTCCCCGCCACGGTCGATGAGTTAATACAGGTGAACCTTGGAACCGAGGCCGATCCAAGACCCACGTTGGTTAGTGCCGCCATGCCCTCTGAGGAGCGGCAGCAATACGTGGACTTTCTCAGGCAGCACCGTGATGTGTTCGCTTGGGGCTATGACGAGATGTCGGGGCTAGATCCTCAGGTAGCCGTCCACCGCCTTGGTCTCCCGGCGAACCATCGCGGGTTCAAGCAGCCTCCCAGGAAGATGCACCCATCCCACGGTGCCATGGTTGAGGCCGAAGTTGACAAGCTTATCAAAGCCAACTTCGTGAGGGAAGTTCAGTACCCCAAATGGCTGGCCAACATTGTGCCGGTCAGGAAGAAGAACGGGCAGATTAGAGTCTGCATCGACTTCCGCGATCTCAACCGCCACTGTCCGAAGGATGATTTTCCCCTTCCAGTGACAGAGCTGTTGATTGATGCCACGGCAGGGTTCCAAGCCCTCTCCTTCATGGATGGATACTCCGGATACAACCAAATTCGGATGGCCCCTGAGGATGAGGAGTTCACTGCCTTCAGGGCCCCCCAAGGTACCTTTTTCTACCGGGTCATGCCCTTCGCCCTGAAGAATGCAGGTGCCACCTATCAACGGGCGATGCACCGCATATTCAAGCCAATCCTCGGCACACTGGTGGAATGCTACGTCGACGACTTGGTTGTCAAATCGCGCCAGCGTCGGGACCATCTCAAAGATCTTGAGAAAGTGTTCAGCTTCCTCCAGTCTCGCTGCCTGAAGATGAACCCGTTGAAGTGTGCCTTTGGGGTCACCTCCGGAAAGTTCCTTGGATTTGTGGTAAGATACCGGGGTATTGAGATCGACCCAGAGAAAATCAGGGCGATTAGCCAGATGCCTCCCCCAGGTACCGTTCGGGAACTGCAAGGGTTCCAAGGCCACTTAGCCTATATACGCCGATTCATCGCGAATCTGGCCGGCAAGTGTAAGCCCTTTTCTCGGCTTATGAAGAAAGGTGCCACCTATGTATGGGATAAAGAGTGTCAGACCGCTTTCGAGGAAATCAAGCAGTACCTGCTTCAACCTCCGGTCCTGATGCCGCCCGTATCTGGAAAGCCGCTGGTCCTTTATGTGACCGCCCTGGAACGGTCCCTGGGTGCCCTTCTCGCCCAGAAGAACAACGAGGGAATAGAGAATAGCCTCTATTACCTCAGTCGCATGCTCCTCGATGCGGAAGTTAGGTATTCCCCCATCGAGAAAAGCTGCCTGGCTCTCGTATTTGCCGTACAGAAATTACGGCACTACTTGCAGCACCATGAGGTACAGTTGGTTTCTCGGGTAGACCCGTTGAAATATATCCTGAGCCGACCTATGTTGACTGGACGCCTAGCGCGGTGGGCTGTGATTCTCCAGCAGTTCGACATCAGGTATGTGTCTCCGAAGGCCATCAAAGGGCAAGCGTTGGCAGACTTTCTGGCCGCTCACCCGACCTCCGCGGATCAGCCGCTGGATCTAGGCTTTCCTGATGAGACCATTCTCTCGGTTGATCGAGCCGATCCATGCTGGCAGATGCACTTTGACGGTGCCTCCCGGAGCCCCACCGGTAGAAGACTCGATAATCCTAAGCTCAACAGAGTGGGCTTGGGCATCGTCTTCATTACCCCGGAGCGAGCCGTGCTGCCATACTCTTTCCTGTTGTCAGAGGGCTGTACCAACAATGAGGCGGAATACCATGCCCTCACCACCGGCCTTGAGTTAGCTCTCGAGATCGACGTGCCCCGTCTGTGCGTGAAAGGGGACTCCGAGCTGGTTGTTAAGCAGATCAATGGCGACTACGTTGTCAGGAAGCCAGAACTTGTGCCATTGTTGGAGTGCACCCTCCTTCTGATGGCCCAGTTCCCTTCTCGGCCGGAAATTGTCCATGTTCCCCGGTCGCAGAACGGTCGAGCAGATGCTTTGGCCAGCCTCGCTGCGTCACTTGCGGAGCCTGAACAGGACAACCTGATCGTCCGCGTGACGCGCCGCAGGCTCATCGCCCCCGTTATCCCGGAAGAAGATCGCGGCCCGTTGGTAAGTAACCTCACCACGGTTGCCCCCATGCCCGGAGCCCCGAGTACCCCAGATATGACAGTCGGAACAGCCCCTGATTGGAGGACGCCTTTGGTTGAGTACCTCCAACATGGCATTCTTCCATCGGATCGGGCCGAGCGCGAGCGAGTTCGACGCCGCGCATCGCAGTTCGTCCTCCAGAGCAGTCCCGGCCTGGAGCAGATCCTCTACAAACGCGGATTTGATGGTATTCTCCTCCGTTGCCTTCAGGGAGTTGAGATCCCACGAGTCATGCAAGAGGTTCATGCTGGTTCATGTGGCGCCCACCAGACTGGGCCGAAGCTGTCCCACCAGATTCGGAGGTTGGGATACTTCTGGCCCTCTATGATCCATGACTGCATCGAGTACGCCAGGAGGTGCCATGCGTGCCAGGTTCATGCGAACTTTGTGCATCGGCCGCCGGAGCCTCTCCATACCACAAGGTATTCCTGGCCCTTTGCAGTCTGGGGACTGGACGTCGTGGGACCTTACCCGCCGGCGACAGCTCGCCAGTGCCGGTTCATTCTGACCGCTACGGACTTCTTCTCCAAATGGGCAGAAGCGATTCCGCTCAGAGAGGTAAAATCATGTTCGATCGCTGACTTCGTGACCTCCAACATCATCTATAAATTTGGAGTGCCTCACGCTATCCTCACGGATAACGGAACCAATTTCCGAGCAGCCGAGTTGAAGAAGTTGTACGCCAAGTATAACATCCGCTCGAACCATACATCTCGCTATCATGCGCAGGCGAATGGACAGATCGAGGCGTTTAACAAAACCCTCTCTAACATTCTGCAAAAGATGGTTGGTCAGAACAAGAAGAGTTGGCCGGACAAGCTCCCCAACGCCCTCTGGGCTTATCGGACGACGACTCGCAATTCCACCCAGATGACCCCTTATTCCCTGGTGTATGGAGCTGAGGCCGTCCTGCCCATCGAGATCCAGTTGCCGTCCTTGCGCACTGCGGTCTACGACCAGCAAGCGCCGGACAGAGTCGCTGAAGCCCGTCTAGTCGAGTTGGAAGCACTGGATGAGAATAGACTTCGCGCTTTGCACAACTTGGAGAGGCATCAAAGCAGAATGGCTCGAGCTTTCAATAAGAAGGTTCGCCTCCGCTCCTTCCTGCAGGGTGATCTAGTGCTAGCCCTAAGAGCGCCGATGATCCCCGGAAGGAAGCCGCCCAAGTTGGAGCCCAAGTGGGAGGGACCTTTTGTTGTCCACAAGGTCTATCCCAATGGCGCGTACTCCCTAGCGACTATGGATGGTGAGCGTGTCACTCCTCCCACCAACGCTAGGTTCCTCAAGAAATACTTTGCCTGAGTGTTCATTCGTCCTGCATGACGCTAAACTGCACTTCGTCCTGCATGACGTTAAACTGCACCACGTCCTGCACGACGTTAAACTGCATACGTCCAAGCTGCACGACGTTAAACTGCCCAGCGCATCGTCCGCGCTGCAAGACGTTAAACTGCCAAGTGCTCCGTCCAACATGACGTTAAACTGTACATCGTCCTGCATGTCGTTAAACTGCCTCTCAAGAACTACGTGCGGCTTGATTCCCATCCTTATGGGATACGTAGGACCGCCTGAACATTCATGTTTCAGGCCCAGCCCCATCCTTCGGGAATTTCCACCCCATCTCGGGCCCTTGGCCCAGTTGCCCCCGGGTGTGCGGCGTATGGTGTGAGTGCGGGGCTATGCCCTCATTCACATCGAATTGCTCGTCACGCTGTACGCCCCCCCATGTTTGGGGATGCCTTCTGCTCCCCCCTTCTTTTCCCCTCATCGTCCTGCATGACGTAAAACTGCCCCTCAAGAACTACGTATGGCTTGATTCCCATCCTTATGGGATACGTTGGACCGCCTGGACATTCATGTTTCAGGCCCAGCCCCATTTCCCGGGAATCTCTATCCCGCGTCGGCCCTCTGGCCCAAGTTCCCCTTCTTTTGTGCGAGGGCGTATCGCGTGAGCGGGGGATTATGTCCTCATTCGCGTTGGTCTACTGGCCGCGCCGTACGCCTCCCCCGTGTGTGGGACCACCTCACACCTCTCATCGTCCTGCATGACGTTAAACTGCACTTCAAGAACTACGTGCGGCTTGATTCCCATCCTTATGGGATACGTAGGACCGCCTGGACGCTTGTGTCTCAGGTCCAGCCCCGTCTCTTGGTTGATCACGGGGATCTTCCCCCTTCGGTTGCTCTCAGGGTGAGTCCTACGACCCTTTCCGGAGATCTGTTAGCATGCTTTGGGTGCTTCGGTCTATGACTCGTAGTGTCAGATTCAATCCCGACAAGTCCTGTGTTGCTTGTCAGGCCCCGCGCTTCCTCTTGTTCGAGCCTTCACTCAAAGGGATCCTCGTTAGCGGTTTGGGTACGATGCCTTAGTGCTCTCCCACCGCTCCGGGTCGATTTACCGGCGGGTCTTGGGCCGCAAATCGATATGAATCCTGCGATTGAGCGGTTGATGCTCGTTTGCTTGCCCCGTCTTAGGCTGACGCGATCGGATGTTGTGTTGCGAATGCGTCAGCAATATCCTTGATCGCCATGTCAGCTCTCTCAGGCTCTGAACATTGGTTGCGCAGTCCTCATCACACTCTGCCTTTGTGCGTTGTAGTGGAATCTTGACACTCTCTTCATACTGACCTCCGGTACGCCTCTACACGTTAGGCAGACCAACCAGGGTAATGATGTCGTTCGAGGCCCCATGATCTGAGCACCAAGGATATATGCGGATGTCCTCCCTAAGGGCCGTGCGTGGCTGGACCCTCGTCCCCATAAGAAGGAAGGAGTCGCCCGAACAATCGCGTTCTGGGCCCAGTATATCTGGAGGCTAGCATCTCTGCCCCTCGGGTGATGGACATATGCAGACCCCTATCCCAAGACTCTTCTCCTGGAATCGTGCGTGGCCGCAGGGCTGGGTATGTTCCCACCTCCGCCGTGTCCGCCGTACCGCAATAAGCGGATTCCTCCATGGTCCGAACCACATGACCTTAAACTGTGTTGTCTGGTCCTACCACACGACCGTAAACTGTGATCGTCTTGGCCGCCTGACGAGAAACGGCACTGCATCGTGATGTCCTCCTCAGGGGACACTCATGTTGGGCGCTGGTTAATGACCACGCCATTCATCAATGCCTTCCATGGCTTGATTATTGTGGCGACGCCAGAGATTTCTCAATCACAGGCATGTCGCCGCACAAAGAAAAACCATTCATCTTTAAGGACAAACAAGAAATATCAAATGCCGCTCCTTTTGTGTGCGAGGGTCAGACCCGCACTCTTCCCCGCGCTGGTGCCCGATTGTGTTGCGCCGCGCTTCAAGAACTACGTGCGGCTTGATTCCCATCCTTATGGGATACGTAGGAACGCCCGGATGTTTGAAACTTCGGGTCCAGCCCCCCACCTCTTAGAGATTCCCCCTTATCTGGGGAGTCCGCTGCCTTCAGGTCACCCTCAAGACGTGTTCCCCGACCCCTTGCCGTGGTCCACCGGTGTCAAGAGTACTCTGGTTTATTGCCAGGAGTGTCAGGTTCAGCTTGGTCAGGTTCCTTCCACTTTTCAGGCTTCGTGCTCCCTTTCATTCGGACCCATCGTCTACGCCCTGGGTGGAGCCCCCGTGAACGGTTCGGACACAATGCCTCAGTGCTCTCCCACCGACTCGGGCCGGTACCCCCAATGGCCTCGGGAAGCAAATCGATATGAATCCTGCGATTGAGCGGTCGATGCTCGTTTGCTGCTTCATTCCACCAATGGTTAGTGCGATATTGATGCTGCTTTTCCGCCACGGTCGGCAGTACTCCCATATCGTTACTCCGGTGCCCCCAGTCCTCGAGTGAATGGCCGCATGATTCACATTTCCCACCTCCCATTCTGACCAGGCGAAACCTCGGCACTCTTGACACTATCCCTCAGTGCATCTTCGTATATCCAGGGGATATGACCAGATGCGGCGTACTTTGAGGTCTTTATGGTCCGAGCTCTAAGACCTTAAACTAAGATCCCCCCTTATGGTCCGAGCTCTAAGACCTTAAACTAAGATCCCCCCTTATGGTCCGAGCTCTAAGACCTTAAACTAAGATCCCCCCTTATGGTCCGAGCTCTAAGACCTTAAACTAAGATCCCCCCTTATGGTCCGAGCTCTAAGACCTTAAACTAAGATCCCCCCTTATGGTCCGAGCTCTAAGACCTTAAACTAAGATCCCCCCTTATGGTCCGAGCTCTAAGACCTTAAACTAAGATCCCCCCTTATGGTCCGAGCTCTAAGACCTTAAACTAAGATCCCCCCTTATGGTCCGAGCTCTAAGACCTTAAACTAAGATCCCCCCTTATGGTCCGAGCTCTAAGACCTTAAACTAAGATCCCCCCTTATGGTCCGAGCTCTAAGACCTTAAACTAAGATCCCCCCTTATGGTCCGAGCTCTAAGACCTTAAACTAAGATCTCTCCTTATGGTCCGAGCTCTAAGACCTTAAACTAAGATCTCTCCTTATGGTCCGAGCTCTAAGACCTTAAACTAAGATCTCTTCCTATGGTCCGAGCTCTAAGACCTTAAACTAAGATCTACCCCTATGGTCCGAGCTCTACGACCCTAAACTAAGATCTCCCCAAACGGGGTTCCACGTCCTGCATGACGTTAAACTGCACTCTCAGAACTACGTGTGGCTTGATCTCCAGCCTGATGGAGTACGTAGGAACGCCCGGGCATTCCAACTCGGGTCCAGCCTCAGGGATCGTTATGTCCCGCCCCTCCTCGTCACCGGCCGTCTGGCCTGACTTCGGGTAGAGTGATGCAGTTGTGATATTCTCCCCGATTCAGTTCGGGATGCCCCATTGCAATGGTGGGAAGGGACGGTTTCCTCGTCAGAGAGGTGCTGTCTGAGAATTGAGGTGACTCACGGCCAGATTAGTGCATCCGCCTAATACGCTTTCCCCACTGTGGCGCAATTTTGAGAGCGTTGGATTCTGTCCGAACAAACCGTCACTTCGCCCCACGCTTCGCATGCCCTGTTGATCTGGATTTTCCACCCTTGTGTCTGAAGGAACCCCAAAGCGGTATTCATGATGACATGTGGTCCGCCTCCTGCAATATGAATGATGGACTTTTTCGGTCCGTCTATTGCAGTTGTTATGGTCGATCCACTGTCCGCCTACCGTCTTGGGCATTTCCTGGAAGGCCGACCGTTGTGGGTGTCTGGATTCGGGACACGCGATTCACCCTTTCTCATTTCCCTATGTTCGGATAAAATCTCAACGCCCCTAGCGTTGTCCCGCTCGTGTGTTGGAAAAAGTTGGGGGGATGATACATTGATTAGGTCTGAGGTCTCCTTTCCTAGGAATGACCTCCCTCTTTTCTCCAGCAATCCAGGCCCAATTATGGATGCCTGATGCTTGGTTAACACTCCCGCAAGACAACGAATTGTGGTTGAGCATGTTAAACCAAAAGATGCAGATAAATATATTGATTCCTACAGATGGATCAAAGTAGCGGAAGCAAATGTTTTGGGAATGGCAAAACAAAGCCCTTAGGGATTAGCGTGCTGAATGAGTCTTTCTAATGCCGCTACCCTTTGGCTGGTGGCCTCCAGAGCTGCTTCTCGCTCTCTGCGTGCCCTCTCTTCGTCGGCGGTCGCAGCACGCAGTTCGTCGATTCTGGCCTGTGCACGCTCCCGCTCGACCTGAATTGTGACCATCTGTTGGCCCGCCTCCGTCAGCTGTACCTGAGCGTCAACCAGCTGGGCTGCTAGTTGCTCCACAAGCTCGGTACACGTTGCGACGAAGGCCTCCTTCTCTGCCGCCTGCCCTTCGAGGCGCCGGACTTCCTGCTCCGCCGCGAGGAGCGCCCGCGTGCTCTCCGACATGTCCCGACTTTGTGTGACGTCGGAACGCCGGCAGCTCTCGCGCATCTTTTCGGCCATGAAATCACGGACCGTTAGATGGAGGCGTCGAGCATCAGCTCCCCCGGCGCACAGAAAGCGCAGCCCGGTTTGAAGTGATCCCATGCGCCCCAGCCACTCTGACGGGTCTCGCTTGAGGAAGCGCTGGATGCACTTCCACCCCCTACGGCGCGTTATCCGGCTCTCCTCGACCGCCTCCGTGTCTGAGTCGTCCATCTCCTCGGGATCGGCAGGCCGGTAGGCAGGGAAGGCAACCAGCAGGTCTGCTGCAGGGTCCGCCCCTGGGAGGTCCTCACGAGGGATAGGTTCCCCAACATCCGGGCGACCTTCTTCTCTCTCCCCAGCGGCGCTGACACCCTCGTCAGCCCCCAACCTCTCTCCGGTGGCAGCACCGCCGACGTCCGCAGCCCCTTGATCAGCATTTGGTGGGGCCGGCTCGGTTTGGGAAGCCTGTTCCGGAGTAGGCGGCATGTCCACCACCGGTCCACTCGTAGATGGCCCGGGTTCGGCAACCCGATGAGCCTCCAGTGCTGAGATCACTGCACAGGGCATGCCATAGTTAGTCACGGATCGTAAATGGCAAGCACCAGCAGTAAAGTAGGGAGACTTACGGGAGTTCGGAGCGTCATCTTCCGCTATCCCGGTCGCCGCAGGAACAGTTGCAGCAGGGGACCCCTTAGCGCTTGACAGTTCGATAATGGGTGCCTGGCCCCCGCCTTGTCCTGCTGGCGCCTCTCCTACTCCTGTTGAGGACGCCTGACCGACATCCGTGTGCTCCTGAGAAGGATGGAGAAACGGGTTAGAAACTGCATAAGAGAATGGATGAAGCAAGTTGAGTAGGGATAGAAGCGGACCTCGAGGAGCTCAGTGACATCAACGTTGTCAGAGCCGGCCACCTCGCCGCTCTCCCGTGGGCTCCCCCGATGGGACCTTCCCTCGGAGCCTTCATCCTCCCCCATCTCCTCCTCCTCCTCGGAGTCGTTACTGTCATCTTCTTCCGGCGGCATCTGTTCCGGAGCGGGCTCGAGGCCGAGCATCACCTTCACCAGAAGGGATGGCTCCGCGCGCTGACCACGTTGGCGCGCGTACTCGTCCATGGCCGTCAGATACGCATACTGCCGGTTGAAGTCCACTCTGTCGGCAATCTGGAGGCGCCCGACCTCTGGCAGATAGATTCCTTCTCTGAGTATCTTTCGCCAGATAGCGTCGGTCCCCAGTGACTGCCGCAGAGTCATCCAGGCCGACCACAGCGCCGGGAAGACCGCATCATGGGAAGGTTCGAGCAGACGTCTCACCTGCTTCCCGGGCCGCTCGTCGACCACCGCACGTGCCCCCTCTCTGGGCGCTGAGGTCGTGGCGGCAGCTCGCGATGTGCCCGCCGCCGAAGTCCCTGCCCGCGCCGGCTCCGCTGCTTGGCGCGCCTCCGTTCTCCCCCGTGTGGCGGCGCCTCGCCTCCTTCCTTGACGCCCGGTCTCCGAACGGGTAACCTCGAGCAGCCGAACTAGCTTCCGCAAAAGCCCCTCAGGGTACGCGATGGCCCAGTGTTCGGCGTACTCGGTTGCCAAGCCTGCGTCAACTCCGGTAGGAGGGAGAGTGATGACGTCGCCAGAGCCGAAAGCGGCAAACATCAGCCACATCTGGCGAAGGACGCCAGGGTTCGTCTCCTCCCGGACAGCAGTGAATACCCTCTTCGGCATCCGTTGAAGGCACCCGAACTGCCTGGCGAACCGGGTCGGCACGTAAGGCTCTCAGATCACCTTCCCGTCGATCCGAGCCACGAGCACCCCGCCCCGCATGTTCAGGAAGTACTCATGCTGCTCCAACGGACCCTGCCCGTTGTCGATCATTTGGCCAACGGGAGTGGGGAACGGACTGAATTTGAAGTTGGCATGATTGCCAATCCGAATCCTCACGCCCTCCTCACTTAGGGTCATCGGAGCGACCCCCGCGATGTTCAGCAGGGAGGGTCGCAGGTCGTTGCCCGGAGGAATGATGGCGTTCGGAAACGTGTACCCACCGAGGTGAGCAGCCACCCAGCCGTGGAAGAACTGAAAGGGCCCACAGATCCTTCGTGGCGACCCCCCTCGTGAGATGCGTCCCAGGATGGCATACAGCCTTGCCAGCACTGGGACCCCGAGGTTGTATCTCTTGTTGGCGGCCATAGCGCCTGCCATCGCCAGTGTCGCCGGGCGAACGCCCATTCTCGCGTCCCGCACTGGCAGGAGCCACCCACTCAGAAAGGCGGCCAGGAACGCCGCGTACCGGACATTTGGGTCCCGGGCCTCGATGACGCGGTACCCCCATGAGCGGTAGTCACCCGTCTCCAGGACCCGCCAGTACGACCCGTTCCGGCTCCTCTGAGCTGCGGTCGGGCACCGCTTCCCCCTGCCTGGCATCTTGACCGCTGGATCATGCTCCAAGAACTGGCCGAACCACTCCTTGTAGGCTATGTCCTTCTGGAAGTCTTTGATCCCGAGCCGCTGCGTAGCCAGGTCAAGCAGATGCCAGGTCAGGATGGGAGTCCGTGACCTGTCCTCCCAGGTGTTCTTCGGTGGCAGGAACTCATCGTATTGGTAGCCCTCCAGCGGGATACCTCCGATGCAGTGGATGTCCCAGAGACCGATGCCGACCTCCCCATGGTGAAGATGGAAGGTGTTGGTATCCGGAGACCATCGGGTGAACAGCTCCGGCCCGAGCTCGGACTGCTGGTAGAAATGGAACTGCGACGTCCACACCGCCTCGAACAGGCCGATGTACCGCAGCTCCTCTGCGAGGTGATCGCAAGTGTGGCGTACCCAGAACGCCCAGGCCCACTCACTGGTGAAGTTTCCCCCAGACCGCAAGTCCCAGTCCTTCAGCCAGCCCTTGGTGTCATCCGTGACGCTCTGGCGATATATGCTCGAGTAGAGGGCTGGAGAATTCTCCGCAGTAGGCTCACCCCCATCAATGGTTCGCGTCCTCGGGTTCAGGACATAGACATCCAAGTGTCTGGTCTCCCTGGCAGGATGCCCATTGTTGGTGATGTTATAGCGGAGAAGCTCGTCCTCCCGGGTCACCCAGGTCCGCGGCGCATCAATCTCGAACCCTGGCACCGGAACCTCATCTAGGATGCCGAAGTTCCAGAGCGGCAGGTTGTCCGACAGTGGATATGTCTTCTGGGCCGGCGTCAGTAAGTCGAACAAGGATTGATTGTTGGAAACAATCTCCTTGGCTCCGTAAACCTCCTCGTTCGTCGCCATCTCAGCCCTGCGAGTGGCGGCATCCCCCTCATTTCCTCAGTGCGCGGCCATCTCAGAAGTTTCGGGAGTCGTGCGGGTTAAGGGATGAAGCGTGCGGGATCGGACGAGGCTGGTAGAGAAGTTTGAAGGCTGGCGCGCAATCCACGTGGACGGCGCGCAATTGGGAAGACTGTCGCGCAAAGTTCCGGACGGTTTTGCGCGCCGATCGGGCGAATTTCGCGACCGGAAGAGGCAATTTCGCGCACGAGAGCTTTGGAGCTTATCGCGCGGAAGGCCAGAGTACGGAACGCGGGACCCAGCGCCCCTATTTATAGGCGAGGCCGGGTCCGCGCTGCGCGGAAAGCGCTTTGCGCGACAGCAGCGGCGAATTTCGCGACCGGCGCCCCTTTTTGCGCGCCTAAGTCCCGCGCCGCCCAGGACTTCGGCATTCCGGCGTCTCCCTCGGAACCCGATCGTTGCGACCTCTCGCCGATCAGATTCCGAGGGGGGGCTTTTGTAGACGCCGGAAAAGTCCGTTGTTCCCAAACGAAGCTCCGGATGCGGAAATCGAGGTCATATTTGGAATCGGAAGAATGTTTCGGAGGGCCCGGAGGCCTTGCGCGGAATTTCAGAGGTCTGCGCGCAAAGATGATGATCCGCGCGCAAAACCCCCGGGATGCGCGCAACTCCCTTGCGCGCCGTGCCCGATTCCGCGCCCGCGAGGAGAATTCCGCGCTCGCGCCTTGGATTCCGCGCCCGGGGTGGCCTATAAATACTAGGCGACCCCCAACGTTTCGAAGGTTGCTGGAAGTCGAACGGTCTCCCGCGCGCGCAATTCAACCCCTTCCGCGCGCAATGCCGATCCTCAGGTAACCTCCTTTCTTTCGCGCAATAGAGCCTTGGGGTCCGCCTTCGCGCGCAATCCCCTTGGCTCATTTCCTTTGAATAAATTTCAACCCGAAGGCCTTTGCGCGCAAAAGAAGCCTCTTGCGCGCAATTTCCCCCGGGTGCGCGCAATCCGCCCCGATTGCGCGCACCCCCCATTTTCAAAGTGGCCATTCGTTAGAGAATGAGCCGTTGCCCCCGCGCGCTATCCGAAGCCCGGTGCGCGCAATCCCAACCTTCAGCGCGCAAAGGGCTGGCCCAATTGCGCGCCAGCCCGCTATTTTTGCGCGCCGACCCGCGGTTTTGCACGCAAAGCTCCTCTTTTGCGCGCAATCCGCCAGGGTCGCCTCCCTCGACCCCCTGAGGGCACCTGCCTGCGTGGCGCCCGATGATCCTCATCCTGGGTGCCCGCACCGTGCGTTGTCTTCCCGTGCGGCCCTCCAGGTTCGTGCGAAGTGACATGCACCCATCGTCCGGCAACCTATGCCCAGCATGACGTTAAACTGCATATTCGTCCCGCATGACGTTAAACTGCGCATACGTCCAGCATGACGTTAAACTGCATATTCGTCCAGCATGACGTTAAACTGCATATTCGTCCAGCATGACGTTAAACTGCACATCCGTCCAAGCTGCACGACGTTAAACTGCCTAGCCCCCATCGTCCGCGCTGCAAGACGTTAAACTGCCAAGTGTTTCGTCCTCAATACACGACGTTAAACTGTACTTCGTCCGGCAAGACGTTAAACCGTCCGCTTCGTCCTCAACACACGACGTTAAACTGTACTTCGTCTGGCAAGACGCTAAACCGTCCGCATCATTCGATCCCGTGCCTCGCACGCAGGGTCTCCCCCGGTTTGGATGTGGCCCCCACCCGCTCGTCTCTGCAGGGATGTCGGGATTGTCCCCCTTTTGGGACAATTTAATGGGAGCGGATTTTCCCTACGGGGGCAGGGTATTACAAACCCCTAGTTTCTCGTGGGAGGCTGCACATGTGTATCTCCATTGCGCCTCCCCACTGCCGAAGCCAGTAGAGGGTCTGACTGGGATCGAGGTGTCTTCTGCTTTCGGTCCAAGTCCCTTCCAACTGAGTTTTGCAGCATCCGGGCTGCCCCAAGTGCGTAAGTCCTGACAGAATGAACTACGTGGACTTTGATCCCTGTCTTCTATACAGGGTACGTAGGAAGCCTCCCTGAGGTCCAAGCCCACCACCTGGTCATCCCGGTCGTATTTACGTCGGTTCGTCCATCAGTGGACCCCTCCAGGGTTCACGCTTGCGTCGATTCACCTATGAATCCGCCCCTGTGGGAGACTGCCCGTGTGTATCTCCACTGTGCCTCCCCACAGCCCCCCTTTTTTCCATCGTCCAGCATGACGTGAAACTGTGATCCACCCGGCCGTTCCATCCCCCTCTGTGCGAGGTGGTTCGGTTCAATCCTCCGCCCGGCGGCCTCGACCTCTTCGTGAGTCGGCTTGCCGACGTCCAGCATGACGTTAAACTGTATACCCGAACTACATTGACTTTGATCTGTGCTAACGCGCGGTACGTAGGAAGCCCCTCTGGGGTCCAAGCTCTTCACTCCATCATCCATCCTGATCCTTACCCGGGCCGCCACATCCCGGTGGGGTCATGCCACTTCACTCCACTCCACGTTACTTGGGAAGCCGCCCATGTGCTGGCCCCAGCGTCGGAGGTTCCCCGCAAGGGGTTCTGTCATCTGATCCACTTTTCGTGTTGATCGGTCCGATGCCGTCCCCGCTGGACGTTAAACTCGCGGCATACCCCGTGTTAAACATGGGAAGCTGAGTAAAACCTCAGGTGACACAGTTCCCCGCACCCAGTACGGGATGCCTCAGGCCATCGTGCCTTCGAGAAGCCCTATTAGGGACGGAAGACAGACGTGCAAAGCCGCAGTGTTACGACACGCCCCCAGCACCCAGAGCCACCCGGCCTTCTCACCGCAGGTTGCTGCCCCGACCAGACTCCTTGGAACGTCCGGGCGGAAGCAGCGTAATTAACCGGTGTCCATGAAGATATGGCGCCGGGAACGAGATTCACGAACATTCTTAAGTCTATGAGGGAGACCCGGATTAGGCGACGAGTTCCGAGGAGACGTCCAAGGAAGGAGGAGCCGACATCCCATCATCCCGGTTTCGATCAAGGAGCAGACGCCCCTGAATAAGGGACGAATGCCGCCCGCCCTTGGAAAGCGGGACTGCGGGACCACAAGCCGCGCGCCCATCCCCTCGGGTTGACGGGTGCACGCGCGAACGCGTCCTGGAGGAACAGCGTAACCCGACGCACATCCGCACCGAAACAGAATCAAAAGGGAATCAAAGAATATGATCCACACTTCCACAAAATAGGGCAAGGGAAGCGCATCTTTTTATCAGCGCTAAGAAAAAAGTGACGATAAAGGGGTGGGACTTTATCAGCATTAGTTAAAAGTGATAATAAGTGTACCCTTTATCAGCGATTTTCTTAGCACTGACCAAGGGTATATTTATCAGTGATATTATTAGCGCTAATAATTGTTTTTAATAAAAAATATTATTAATTTATATAAAATTATTATATTTATATTAAAAAATAATTCTTATTTTTATATATTAAATAAAAAATGCCTATTTATAATTAGTTTATATTTGTTAATAATTCATATATATATATAATGTTTTAATTGAAAAATGCATTTCTAAGATTATAATTTAATATGTATATATATATAAATAAATATATATATAATTGAATAACTATAAGATTATAATATATTAAATTCAATAATAAATATTTTTATTTGATTTATTAGATTTTTATATTTATTGGATTTAATAGATTTATTATATTAATTTATTATATTAAATTGTTAGATTTGTAAGATTTATTAAATTAATTCATTATATTCATTGTATTTGTTCTATTTTATATATTTCTTTTATTTATTTTCTTTATAAAAATATAATACTTTTTAATATATATATATATATATATTTATAATTCAAATTATTGAATACAAATGTGTTTTCCAATGAATTTGGTGAATGAAAAAATTGATCATGCATATATGTTAGGTATCATGCATGAATGTACATTTATAAATTACATCACGTTGTCCATTGATGAGGTATATTGATTAATTCATAATGTTACCCACATAAAGTATATATGTTCTAAAAAAAGTACTAATAAAAGTACATTAAATATATTTAAATAATAAATTTATTTTATTATATTTTTAATGTTATATATAAATACGTTTCAAAGACATTTTTAATTATAATTATAACGATATAAATATATATAAATAATTATAAAATTATACATATAATTTTATAATTTTATTAATATATATACATATATATTAACAATTATATAAAAATATTTATAGTTATAATTATAATTATAAATATAAATATATATATGTAAATAATTATAAAATTATAATAAATATATTTATTAAAATACTAATAAAGTTATAAATATATGATTAAATAGATATATTTATAAATATATACAAATATTTATAATTAAATACTAATAATTCATAACTATTTAAATAATTATTAATATATAAAAATTATATTTATTATTTCATATATAATATGTTATATATAATTAAATAAATATAT
Source organism: Viscum album (assembly GCA_963277665.1). NCBI lineage: Eukaryota > Viridiplantae > Streptophyta > Magnoliopsida > Santalales > Viscaceae > Viscum > Viscum album. The sequence continues at coordinate 886,818,597 of OY728125.1, forward strand.
ATATTTATAAATATATTTATAAATATTTAAACAAATATTGATAAATAAATACTTATAGTTATAAATAAATACTGATATATTTAAATGAAAATAAATATAAAATAAATATATTAATTATATATTTTAAAAAATATAAATATTATATATATATAAATTTGCTATAATTTTATAATTTTTATATTATTAAATATATGTTTATTTGTAATTATATTTATAAATAAATATATATTTCATATATATATTTATAAAATTAGAAGAAATATAGTTATATATATCTATAATATTTGAAATATATATAATTAAAATATTTATTTTATATTTTTATATGATTATAAATATAATAAGTATATTTCATATAATTTTTTAATTACTTTAATTTTTATTTTATAAGTACAAATAAATAAATATGTATTTTTATAATTATTAATTAATAAATAAATATTTATCTTATATGTCATTTTAAATAAATATATAATAATATAAATACATTATTAAAAGTATACATCTATTAGTGCTAAAAAGTGTTGATAAAAGATGTCTCTATCAGAACTATAGTTTTAGTGATGATAAAGGTATGTTTTATCAGTCCTTTTTATTTTAGCACTGATGAAACATACCTTTATTAGTTCATTTAACTAACATTGATAAAGGTTCCAGTGGGTTCTATAAAAGAACCCTAATAGGCTCCTTCTTCGTCACACCCTTTTAAGCCTTCGTGGAAGCTGACCCCTGCATCGTCGAGCCCTCCTCCTCCTCCACCTCTATAGCTGCTGCCTCCTCCTCCTCCTTCATAGTGGTGGACTCATCCTCCTCTGCCATTGCAATTGCCTCCTCCTCCTCCTCCACCTAAGCCTCTTTCTCCTCCTCCTCCTTGTGTGACCCTTTTGTCCACCTGACCTACTCCGTCACACCCTCCTCATCAGATGACTATCCCAGAAGCCTCCTCTAAAGCACACTGATTCCCCCTAGTGAGTCTTTATTGAAGTTATCATGGTTTCTATAGGGTTCATAGAGTTTGTCTAAACCCTTATGGGTAGGGTTTAGGTTGATACATTTCATTTGGTTTTTAGGGTGTGCAGAGGGTCTGTGATGTATTCTTCTCCCTTATATTGAAGCGTCGTTGCATTTGTACACATATGAAGTAGGTGAATCAATGTATTCCTTTCCGATTAAGTGTATTTGATGCGTGAATGTTTTTATTTAAATCATTTACTTGATTCACAACTTCACAATTCACTTGGTTAATCTGCTATAGTGTTTTCAAGTTAGTTGGTTTTGTTAAAAATAGTTTTGAAGTATTTTTCAGTGGTTCTGTTTATGTGTACTTAAGAAAATTGTGTTTGGTGGATGTCAAATGTTGTTTTGATAATGTATTCAAAAAGAAAAGCACGTTCTTATAACTCTTTAATAGTTTATTATGGCGTTTTCTAGTTTTTGTAATTTTTTTAATATGTTTATAATTTTTTTAATAAACAGTTTGTTTTATTTATAAAAAAAATTTTACAAATTTTTTACCACATTTATGAAGTTGTTTATAAATCGTTTTATTTGTTTATAAAATTTCTAGTAATTTTTTAGGTTTCTTATAAAATTATTTATACTTTTTTTGGCCTGCATTTATTTTTTCATAAACTGGTTAGTTTGTTATAAAATTGTTTATAAACTGGTTGGGATGTTTATATAATTTTTTATAATTTTTTTGTTTTTCTTTTTAATTTTTTGATAAATTGATTGGTTTTATTTATAAAGGTTTTATCATTTTATCATTTTTATTGTTTTAGGGAAATTATTTGGCGTGTGTTTGGAAAGGATAAGGGTCTTTTGTCAATTGTGAAAAGTTTTGGTGTGTGGGTGTTCGAAACACAATGGCACGTTTGGAACTTTCATATTTCTTGTGTGTTTTAACTTGGCTTAAAAAGGCACATGGGCACTTTTTTTTAAATCTATCGTGTAAAGGACCATTTTCCCATGTCTATGTAAAAGTGGTATTTGTTGTTTTGGAAATAGTTTTGGCATGTGTTTGATTTTTCAAGAGGGATTGGGGGGGGGGGTCACGCCACTGCTAGGTTTAGATTTTTTCCTTGGTTTTGTATGCCTCATGGTTGTGTATTTTTTACATTGTGTCTCTAAGAATTCATCTCATTGTGGATTTTCATTGCGCCTCACAATAACTATGTTATGAAATGACTATCACTAAAATCTATATCCCCTGAAGGTGAGTATAATATATTATTTTGACATCGACTCATCAATGATGTGTTCTCCAAAAATGTGTCCCTTAATAGTAAAACATGTAAAATGATTTTTTTCATTATATTTGTTCGTTTTTGTTTTTTTGGGAGTGAACCATTAAGATCAATGGATTTAATGAGTTCCATTAAATTAATTAAAAATATCCTTTAAAAGGGGTTAACATCATCAAGATAGTTGTTTTAAATATGAAACACCCAGATTTACTTATATCTCAGGGCGACCATTTTCACCAAGGTCTGAACATACATGAATTCTATATGTATGATTAAACTCATCCACTTTCTCATTACCATCATGAAAAAATTATATTATTCATACCATTATTCACTTTTACTCGATAAAACACGTTTACTTTGAAACATCACTCAACCCCATAGAGAATCCAACTCATCCATTAGTATTTTAATATAAATAATACCTAAAAACAGTACCAACACCCATATTTGAATTTTATTAAGAAACTAGTCATATGATTTATCAATTATAAATGTTATCTATATACCACACAATAGGAAAAAATTTCTTTCTTAGAGAACTCTAATTATCGATGAAAACGATTTCATATTAATATTATCTCTATTGAGAACGACGTGAAAATATCCTTTGCCAAGTCATATATTGATATACTTATACAAATATAAAAAACCCATAAATCCTCAATATATATTCAATATCTATATAAACTCTAAGTTCCTTCATAAACACCCCATAAATGGATCTATAACTATCATATTAAACCACAAAAAAACTCACCCAAAAAGAAACATTAAGTAGATATCTAGTTCAGAATAGGTGAAATACAATATCAAATTTATATAACAATTACTAATTCAAATTACATACAAAAAACCCATTATAATTCAATTAATTATATATATAACCCCCTTAATGATAGCTTTGTTACATTCCAGACCTCTAGTTTTAGTCTATGATGCACATCCTTGGATGCTTGATTCACCTTTTCTTATTGAACCTCATGATGAAATAAGACAACTGACCTAAATATAATTATTTAAACCAATCTAATTCTAATGAAAAATATAAAATTAATATTTAAACACACTGACACAAAATCATTTCCATCAAAATCTCCACATCATTCAGCCCCCAAGCTTATCATTTACACGTTCCACATCACTTGTAACTATATGACGAATGAAACCAAACCTATTATGATTCAATGAGGGTTGTAATATATTTCCTATATATTTTTACCTATATTATGATGTCATCACAAAATCTTTAATCACCTATTAGAAACTGATGTCTACTTCACATACTAGGTTCAATAAATATTACTACCATCCAAATGGAGAAATCCTTATCAGTGACTACTCTAATATCCAATCTATAAAAGATTTATCAGATATGATACTATCAGGACCCAACCCTATAGAAACTCTAGTGGAGTTGAGAATATATTATTGTGTGACCCCCATCCTATATTTAAATGGACATGAGTTTGTTACAATTGGAAGTGTAATGATACAGCCCAAGTTGTATCATAACCAACAACTGACTGGACTTTCCTCTAACCTAAGAGTCATTCATGATCCCTATGGGTAGCAATGATCCCCATGGGAAAAAGATAAAATTAATGTGGAATATTTTACCCCTACAATAAAGTAAATGAAATATTATCTTTCTCATGAAAACCAGACATGTTCCATTCATAAGTTGAATATCTAGGAAAAGAGTTGATACAGAAAAAATAAATAAACAGGATGCAGATATCATATATGGAAAATAAAATCCCACTATTGAACAATAAATATAAACAATGATATCATAGATATGGTTTCAGATGAGGGAATTCTGGGGAAGCCAGATCATATGTTTAGATCAGATGCTATGCAAAGTGATAGTTAACCCACATTTGTGAAGTTCAGAAAGAATCATTAGTTTTGTTATTAGCTTATATCTGGACCAACGAAACCCTTTGGAAATATGTATAGGTAATGTTACGATATAATATCTCAATTTTAACAAAAATTTATTTAATAAAATGTTTATTTTATTTTAATTATTCCTTTCAGGGTTTGATTATTTTAGAAGATTTTTGTCCATGTGACATGCCTTTGCAGGAAGAGAAATGATGTTGTGTCTACTCAATCACATAGGAAATCATGATGTTTTCTTTGTAAAATCATTGTCCATATAGTTAATTCATTGTTTCATAATTATGTTTAATTTATTTATTTTATGTAAGGAATATAAATATACTAATATGTGATATCAATGTCTAAAATGTTTAGGTCACTATATTTGGTATCAGAGTGACTAACCTATTCAAAATCAAGAAAACAAATTCAGTTTATTTGATACATTAGGGAGATGATCCATAAGTTATTTTAAATGTGTAGGAATCAACCCCATATCAAGACGACACATGATGTGACTGATATTACTCAAACTGTCTATGTTTATTTAAAATGGACATTATTTTTAGTAAAATGAAAAGGTGATATACTGAAATCTATGCTAACACATTCCTATTGTTTTGAAACTTTAGGAAAATAATCCATAAGTATTTTTTGTCCTGAAAGAATTTACCACACTTCAATTCAATGCACAATGCAAATGTTATGACTCAAAGTGTTTCTTTTTATTTAATATTGTCATTAATTTTTGAAAAAAACACAAGTGACATACTGAAAACACAGAAAGCACATTTTTATTTTTTTGATAGTTTAGGAAAACGATTTATGAGTCATTTTTGACTTATAAGATTGAATTTAACCACAATATGATGCACAGTGCAACCGGTATGGCTAAGAGTGTCTATTATCAGTTTAAAATTGATATTTTATCACAAAATGTGTCACTCACATAAAACCAAGAAAACCCACTGCATTTTTATTCGTAATTTAGGATAATGATTCATAAGTTATTTGTGATTTTTATAAAGATGTTTCATCTCAAACTAATGCATGATGCGACCATTATGACTCAAAATGTGTGTTTCCAGTTAGAAATGACATTTTAGCAAAAAACAATTGACATAATAAAAACTAAGAAAACAGATTCATATTGATTTGATACTTTAGTACAATGATCGAAAAGTCTTTTGTGACTTTTAATAATCAAATTAACCTCAATTAAATGTAAAATTCGACTGGTATGACTCAATGTGTCTCTTTTCATTTAAAATTGACATTAATTTTAGAAAAAAACACAAGTGAAATACTACAAACCATGAAAACACTTTCAGATTTTTTTATACTTTAGTAACATGATCCTTCAGTCATTTGTGGTCTGTAGATGTAATCCTCACATCAATTTGATGTATGGAGTGACCGATATGGGTACAAGTTTCTATTATCATATGAAAATAGAAATTTTACCTAAAAATGTGTCAGTCACTGAAAACCAAGAAGACCAGCTCCAATTTTCTTCATAATTTAGAATAATAATTTTAATATTCTTTGTGATGTTTATGAAGTATTCTCATATCAAACCAACAAACAATGTGACCGGTATGACTAAAAATAAGTGCTTCTAGTTGGAAAATACATTTCAATAAAAAAACACAACTGACATAAAAAAATAGAGAAAACACATTCAAATTGTTTTGATACTTTATGAAAATTATTCATAAGTCATTTTTGACATTTAGGAATCAACCTCGCTTAAATTAAATACACTATGAAACTGCTATCACTCAAAGTGTCTATTTTTATTTAAAATTGACATCAATTTTAGAAAAAACACAAGTGACCTACTACAAACTAAGAAAACACATAAATACTATTTTGATACATTATAAAAATGATCCATCAGTCATTTGGGGTGTGTAAGAATCTATAACTCATAAATCTAACACATGATGTGACTGGTATGGAAAAATGTTTCTATTATTAGTTTAAAATTGACATTTTAGCACCAAACTTGTCACTCACTGAAAACCAAGAAAACCCATTCTAATTGTCTTTATAATTTAGGATAATGATTCATAATTTAATTTTGACAAGTGTGAATTAGTCTCATATAATACAAATGCATGATACCACTAGCGTGACTCAAAATGCATGTTTCCAATTTTAAATGACATTTTAGTAAAAAAAAACTAACATAATACAAACTAAAAAAACTCAATCATATTGTTTTGATACTTTATTAAAATGATCAATAAGTCATTTGTGACATATAGGAATCAAATGAACCTCAATTCAATGCACAATGTGATTGGTAGGACCCAATGTTTCTCTTTTTATTTCAAATTGACATTAAATTATGAAAAAATACATGTAACATACTAGAAATTGAGAAAAAACATAATAAATGTATTGGTACTTTAGGAAAATGATCTATCTATCATTTTTGACATTTAGGAATCAACCTCACCTCAATCTGATGCATGGTGTGATCGATATTGCTAAAAGTGTCTGTTATCAATTTAAAAATGGCATTTTACCTCAAAACGTGTCACTAACTAAAAACCAAGAAAACCCACTCCAATTGTATTCATAATTTAGGATAATAATTCAAAATTATTTTGTGACATGTATGAACTAGTATTCTATAAAACCAATGCATGATATGACCAGTATGACTAAAAATGTGAGTTTCCAGTTTAAAATGACATTTTAATAAAAAACAAAAATGGCATACTACAAAATAATCAAACACATTAGGATAGTTTTGATATATTAAGAAAATGATCCATAAGTCATTTGTGACATGTAGGAATCAACCTCACCTCAATTCAAATCACAATGTGACTTTTATGACTGTAAGTGTATTGTTTTATTTAAAATTGACATTAAATTTAGATAAAAAAACAAGTGACATAATCTAAACAAAGAAAAAACATTCAGATTATTTTGATAGTTTAGGAAAATGATCCCTCATTCATTTTGGACATGTAGGAATCAACTTCACCTCAATCTGACACATGGTGTGACTGAAATAAATCTAAATGTATCATTTAAATTTTATATTAATTTTAGTAAAAGAACATGTGGCATAATAAAATCTGAGCAAACCCATTCATATTGTTTTAATATTTTAAATAAATGATCTATGACTCGTTTTTTATGTGTAAGAATAATCCCCACCTCAATACGATGCACTGTGTGTCCGGTATAACTCCAAATGTGTCTTTATTATTAAAAAATGTAAATTAATTAATTTATTATTTCATATTAATGTTTAATTTATTTAATTATTGTATTACTAACATAATATATGTTTTCTTATATAGGTGTCATTTTTTTTCTTAAGTTCATATGCTTTGTTCAACAACTAATACAATTGATGATAATTTTTGAGAGGGGATCACAAATTCCAAAGGATGAAACATTAACATTTTTAACTATTTATTGGATAATTTAATTTTAACAATATAAAACACTATTTGAAATGTATATAGTAGTGTGTTTTTTATATTAATGATGTCACATAAATGTATATATCATTGTTTTGGAAACTCTTATGTGCATTGTTTCATTCTTCTATGCTCTGTTTTTGTGCATGTGATATTTTGTGCAGGTGTGTAGGTGTTTGGTGTGCTATTGAATAAAAATCACATCATATAAAACTAGGAATTTATCAGTGCTATTTTGAGTGCTGATAAAGGTTTCCCTTTATCCAGTATAAAAAAGTGTTGATAAAGGGATCCCTTTATCAGTGCTTTTTTATCGCTGTTAAAGGGGATCCTCTTTATCTTCACTGCGATTAACAGCTCTTTTCATGTGATTTTAAAAGCCTTATCTTTATTAGTTCCATGATATAATAAAATTGGAATAAGGCATAAAATTTTTGTATACATATAAGCATAGAAAATCCTATTTCAAGTATACCCACCAAGATATTCATAAAATGTTAGTCTTCATATTACCAACTATGTACCCACTTTGGGATTGGGATAACCACCCATATCCCTAATCCGGGCATGGGATAACCACCCATGTGACCTATTTTTGGGGATTAGGCAAACCACCAGTATACCCTATGAGATAATTTCACATTTACCAATAACCAATTCATTTTAGGGAGATATAAGTCCCACATATCACATAATGAAAATAATAATCATATGTGCCACAAGATCATAAAACATTCATCATATCATAACCCATGAAATGAAATATGATTCATAAACATTTATTCTTATCATAACATTTAATAAGAGATAGGTTTTTTAGTCATTAAATAATTTTATCATAAAATGACATGTGGAAAAAGAAAGGGGTTTCATAAGATTCTCATTATTTTATAACCTATGGAAACAAAACATGTTTCATAACCATCTTTTCATCATAAACATATACCATTCAAAAAATAAATAAGAATGATACCGACATATTATAAACCTAGTAAAGAATAATTAATATCAAAGGATTCATCCGTTATGGAATATTATTTTTAAAGATCACTTGGAATATTTATTTGAGAAAAATGATATTTTATTAAAAATCACCTTTCTAAGCATAAAACGTTTTACAAATTATTTTCTTTGAAAATAAACATAAAAAATTATAAATGATTATTTAAAAACAATTTAAAACATTTATTCCGGAAAATGTCATTACAATTGGAAAATAATTTTTTAAACATAAAACTTTTTGAAAGCATTTCATGGAAACATGGTTTTGGAAGAAAAAGTGTTTTCAACTGAAAATATGTTTTTTATTAATTTTTTTTAACTCATGATTACATAAAGAGAATAATTTAAAAGAAATAAATAAATAATACATTCATAACTAAGAGATGTTAAAAATCATGAGTTTATTGAAATATATATCATAATATTTTATCATTATAAACATAATCATAAACAATCCTGATAAATTATGAGATTCAAATAAAAAATTATTACCACTTTGGTAACTTTGAAATGTAAGACCCATGATTGAATATAATTAAATGAAAATTAATATATCATTTGGATAAATAAATTCATGATATTACCAATCAAAGGGACAATATATACACTTCATAAAAAAATTTAAGTGCATAAAATAACATATGTCTAAATGGATACAAATTGAGAAATGAATCTTTTACCGCTTTGGTAACTTTTGAACCATAAATAGCAAGAATGAGAGATCATAAAATGGATATTTAAATAAAAAAATATTAATATTCATAATTATAAAATGAATTTATGGGAATTATATACACCCCATAAAATAAATATTTGGTGAATATGGCATGTGCCTCACAAAAGTAAAAAGTGAGTCGAGAATCAGTTACCACTTTAGAAATCTTTAGAAATGTAGTCCCCAATAAATATTAAAATATAAATAAAAATTAAATATAATTAAATGTAATATATTAATGACATAACATATCAAAGGGAATGTTTATACACCACAGAAAATAAATGAGAGTTGAAGTTTCATTTGTGTCCTTTAAATAAAAGAGAGACTAAAAATCCCTTACCGTAAGTATTAACCTCATCCATACATATTGGAACCTATTATATAATAAATATCAGATTATTTAAAATATATCAAAGTAACATAATTATATATGTCATTCCATATATTATTTACTTATGACCTTTCGTTACAAATTAACTAACAGTTCCAAGTTAAAGTCACATTATGTGTAATAACAGCTTTATTTTTCATATATGTTTTGATTTTTTATTTTTGAACCTCTTATTTTGACCATTGTTCCATAATATAAAAAATTATAACCATTATATACATATAATATACATTAATAATATTTTTATCTATAGTAATCAAAAATATTTAGTGATATAAAATGAAATATACCATTCATGGAGACTATAGGCCGTACAAAGATATGAATTTTGTTTCCATTTTATTGATAGATTGAGATAAATAAAGCCAAATATTATATAATCGTTAAAAGGTTATTTCATATGTATCAAATATGTTCATTAAACAGATTCTTATTACCATCCATGTAAATCTTGAATGAATCACATTGCTTCTCCATGTAGTATATTTCCGTACACACGTGCGGCGTTATGATATTCCCACAAAACGGAAAGTATTAAGGTATGCGTGATATAATAATTGTTAAATTATAATAATATCATAAATATAATATATAAACATTTAATACCTCATTATAACAATCCATGATAGGTTCTAATAGAAAAAAATGAATGACATTGGTTCGTGATGTGATAGTCCACTGTACACGTGAATGATGATTTGTTCACCCATTTGTTGGATATAGAGAAGGTTGTCAGTCCATCTGTTAACATAAAAACATATAATAATATATAATATAATAAAGTTATTATATAATCATGTTATAATGATAATTTATGGAGGTGGAGGAAGAACTAAAATATAAATTCTTATTGATTAGCATTACCTATTCTTAGGGTATTCTCTTAAGGTTTTCACCAAAATGACTCCTAGGTTAGATTTAGGTAAAAATTAAAGATTCATGGATGATTGGAGGAAATATTTGATGTTATTTAGGTAGGTACTGGGATAAAAAATGTTTTTATGTGTTAATATGTAAAGGCTGGTGGTTGCCATTATAAGTTGGGGAATGAAACCCACTTGGAAACTATGTGAAAAGTTCCCAAAAGAATCCAAAATAATAATGTTTTTTTCATGAAAAAAGATTCAAAACAACAACAGATTTAAAATTTGGAATTATAATATGGATCTATGGCCAAAAATAGTAATTTTAAGAGTGTTATAGTCCTTCTAACTGATATCTTCATTGTTTAATCCCCAGTAAACCTATTTTTACTTTAATCGAGACACTTAATTTATATTATTTTTACTATTAATTTTGGTCAAAAACATTGTTGAACTAATTAGAAAATATAATTTTTTTTCACATATGGAATCAATTTTTCTAAATTCCATTAATATAAGTGGAAGATTTTAATTTAAAATTAATCATACAGTCATAATGAGAAAATGGGTTTTCTATGAGAAAATGTTCAAATGTTAACAAGGTTCTTATATACAATTTCAATATAAAATTGATTAAAATTGCCAAAATTGGATTACTATAAATATTATTTAACTAATTTTTATTTTAAAAAAATATAAAATAAAATTTAACTATATAAATAAATTAAAGAAAAAAGGAATTTTTTGATTAAAATTCATTATTTTTGTTTATTCATCAAAAAATTAAATGTTTCAAAAAAATCCCAGAAATTCACCGTAAGATAATTATTAAAAATATTATTTAAATAAATATGTTTATTTTTTCAAATCAATTTTCTAAAATTGTGAAAAATTTATTTTATTATTGTGTGAAAAATGAAATTAAAATGATTTTTTGATAAAGTGATTTTTTAAAACATATAAAGACTTTACAAAAAATGAAATAATTTTTTTATCAATATGTTTTATTTATATGAATAAATTATAATTAACATTTAAAAAGTAGTTATTTCTATTCATATCATTAATTTTAATGCCTATGCATTAATTGTTTCATTTAAATAACAATTTTAATTATTTATTGTGGTTTTGGTAAAATATAGTTTCATGTGTAATGCTAGATAACCCAATGTTCAATGTAGTACAAGCTTTAATTTCAGTTTCATATAAAAAAATCTATAAAATAAATTTAATTTAGTAAAAAATCATCAAAACTATTCTTATCACATTCTAACCCCCATAAAATTAATTTTACACTTGAAATTCATCACGGTGATACAAATAATAAGGATACATCTACCTCATCACAACCTGATGTTCCCATGTAGTTTACTAAAACTAGTGGGTTCACTACCAAAAAATGATTAGGTGAGTATTCTTATTTTTTAGAACATTCTATGAATGATCTAAAATCTCCACCGGCTGTTCCACATAGCAAGGTCTTGCTCTAGTGGTATGACCATTGATCTCAGTACATGTAAAGGGTCATGTATGTACTTACTTGGGAGAGATACATGGAACAAATCATTGACTTAGGATAGGTTTAGATGAAGTTAAATGTGATAATCTATTGTCATGATATGATCAATAATTTAATAGGGACTAATATTCCTATGCATTCATTTTACCTTCTTTCTTCCACAGAGAAAATAATAGAATGTCCTTCTGACTAACTTCAAATACTAGATTGTATTTATGAGTATAAGGTTAAAATTTCTTTCAAATTTTTGTAGATATTACATTTTTATTAATTGGTCAAACCTTTTCTTCAATATCATTATCTAGATTAAGTCTTATTAGCTTGCAATATATAACTTCATTCCATTACATTGGAGTTCTACACTTCTTTCCACAATGTTTATTATAAGGATCCATTTGAATTCTCAAGTAAATGCGATTATTTCAATAAAATTATATATGGGTAAGGTGTTTATTACAACAACATTTTAGATCCATTAAATAAAATCCTAACATATCCTCTAGCATTGAATAATTCTCTCAGACTGACCATCTGTCTGAGGATGATATATAATGTTGAAACTCAATTATCTTTCAAGAGCATGTGGAAGAATTCACTAGAACATAGATGTCAACCTTGTATATTTACAAGAGACAATTTTATGTGATACATCATGTATCCTTACCAATTCCTTAATGTATAATTTAGAAATATGATCCGGAGAGAATACTTCCCTGGCAGTGATGGTGTTTTCTAACTTGGTAAGGCAATCGATAGGAACATATAATTACCTCAACACCAATGATGAGATAAACCCTAAAGGTTTCCATTACCTTTATTCATATGTCCACGAAGTGTAAAATAATTCCTCCTCAATTTAATTTTTCACTACATATAAAAATAGTGGGTTTCATTTCCATAAATGTCACTAAAAAATCATTAATATTAACAAAATCCCATCACTTGAAATCATCATCATCCAAATCCTTAAATGGTTTTCAATTATTTTTACGGTATGACTAAGCATAAAAATATAAACCCATGATGGTATCCTTAACTATTATGTTAATTTTGCTCCAGTAAATATACAATTAAAAAAGATAATTCACCCTTTAATCATTAAATAACCTCTTATCTAAAACAAAAACATTCCCATTGGATTATTGGGTCCAACCTTATACCAATGGAATATCAAATGTGATTTCATTAATGAATTACCCATAAAGAGGGAGATAATCATCTCTCTAAACTACAAGAAATTTTAATAAAAGATGAGTAATATTTTCATAGGTCTCATTCATAAAAAATTAAATATTAAATTCCCTATTGGGGAGTGGAGGATAAGTGTGACCTAACTAAAACGATTCACTTCAACCATCACGATTGAATAATATTTCCCTTTTTTCATTTTTTTCATCAGAAAATTTTGTGGTTTATCATCCTCAATAACCCTTATATTGGGGCATTGACTCATATAATGTACATAATTACAATATTTGGAACACTAGAGTGTTCGTGGTGTAGTTTGTGAATCTTTAACTCTATTTTCAGCATTAGATAACTTCTTCCCATCACTTTAGCATTTGACTACTCGATGACCTTTTCTTCAACACTTAAAACATTTAATAACCCCTTTAGAGAATTTACTCTATGTTTCGTCCCAAAAATTGATCATAAATCAATTCTCATATTATTTTTGTCTATGTTTTATTTCATTTGAATTTCATTTGTCTTTTTTATTGAAACCACAGGATTAATACATAACACCATCCTAAATTTCTACCATGATATAAAATCAAATGATTTAATCATATCTATTAATGTCACTTATGGATAATGACATTATGTTATTGGGTTTTAATTCACTAAATAATAAATAAACCTTACATTCTTGTTGGATGATAATTTATAACCATACCTCAAAAGTCTTGAAAACTTTTATTCATAGGTAACCACAAATTTATCACCTTTTTCTTTTATCTAAAGTAACTCCTTATCCATATTCGTATGCTGAATATGAGGAAATTACTTGTTAAAAAATAAGTCCTTGAAAGATCCCATTATATGGTTTCAATTTCATACTGTTGCGTCATATTCTTGATAAGATTCATCTATTGATCTGCATCACCTTCCAAATAGTAGATAACCAAAATGAGTTTCTCATGCTTGAAAAACTGAAGGAGGAAAAATATCTTTTTAGTGGTGTTAATACATTTCTCAATAGCTAGTCGATCAAAATACTAAATGCTGTAAGGTGGATGTTGTATCATGAAGGAATCAATATAATTTTTTCCAATCATTTTCTCATTTGGAAGTCTTGTAGGATTCATAGCTTCTAAATGTTGTGTGAGAATATAACCAAGATTTTGAATTTTCGATCCCATAACATTTGGTTTTTCAAGAGGACAGTCATTTTATATTCCATTATACTCAGGATTAACCTTTTTTTATTGGGTTCCATCCATATACAAAAATGAAAAATCATAGTGTGAGTAATAGTAATCATAGTGGGGAATTAGATAATCATGAAAAATCACTTATAAGATGTATAAATAATGAAAATAACTTTATAATCTATGACACCTTATGTTTATAATATGAAATTTATAGTCATCATCTATTTAGATTACTCAAGATGGTTTGTAAAGAGTTGTGGAATTTTAAAAGAATGACCCCTAGGTTTGTCCTACCAAGTGTGAAGTAAGGCCTTCTGTCAAGCACAAGGTTATAATTGAGTCTAGAACAATGCACCCTTTTCAAAGTTATTACCCATAGTTACTTATTTCCCAGATCCAAATCCACTTTTAGTATCTAGAAATGGATTTAATTTCATGTAAACCAATTTTTCTATCCTTTACCGAAATTCAAGGACATTTTCCTATACTTTGAATCATCATTAGTGTTATCCTTAAATATATCCCAATAAATGTCTTTATAAATATCACTATGGATCTCACTAATGTTTTATCATCCTACTTTCCAAAGGTTAACTAAACCCTTCCTTTGATACTAAATATTGTGACCTAGGATTTTTATTCATATATATTATATTTTCTAGAATAATATTAAACATATTACCCAAAAACATGCCTAGGGACCATAATTGTATATTTAATTTGGAGAGTAGTTACAAAATCTTCTAATTTGGTGAATGATATAAAATTTCCCCCAATAAATATATTATCCTTTAGTAGTCTTCATAAAAATACAATAATTTAAACCTTTCAATACAACATGAGGAAAATAATTATAAGAAAGGGTGACATAAGATTCATAGTAAGGGTAAATAATGAAAATATTTAAACATAAAAGGAAAATATGTATATTAGAACATGATCATAATGAACATGAGCGTCATCTTGGTTAGTGAGGACTTATTAAGTGTATCTAGGAAACCAGGGATCAAATCCAGGCAGAGGCTAATTTATAGGGGTACAGTAGCAATAATGTAGTAGGTACTGTAGTAGGAACTGTGTAGTATTGTAGCGGGAACAATAGCACATACAATTTGGTACTCCAGTAGCCGGGAATATTCCCTCGTTTGGGCCTTTGGGCCACTGATTTGGTCCTCAAGTCCTTTACGTACTTTAGGCCACGTAGTCCTTCGAGTCAGTAAGACCTTAAGGCCACCTCAAGGCCTTCGAGCCAAATTATGTGAAGATACGAACCAGAAAACCTACAAGGAACAAGCTCAAGAAGTAGTATGAGCAAAGAGATTTCACCATAGTAGAAGCAAAACAGATTTCATGAATTAAAGGATATAGAACATACAATCGAGATAAGTATGTACATTCATAGGAAACCCTAGAATAATATCCATGTGAAGGTGGAGATCTGATTTCACAATGAAGATGTTGGGGAAGAGCAGATCAATGTAGTTAGTCTGGGTTGTATGTACTGTTTGAAACCTTCAAGAAATTAATTACTCTATGGACTATATATCAAGTAATACTTACTCCTACATGCCTTTTCTGGGTTACAACTCACCCCTTGAATGATGGATTATCAAAAATCAATTAAAAATTATGACCTTAAGGCCATTTGAGGGAGAACATGATCATAACATAAGAAAACCATATCGTTGATATCAAATAACATAATCTTGAGTCACGATAGAAATAATTTGTAGTTCATTAGACATGAATCATAGAGGAATCGAATAACATGATACATTGGAGAATAAAATTGTAATAATACATAAAAGTGGGTAATACACGTATGAATAGAGAGTATTATGTCAAGGTTACCCACCAAGACATTCTTAACATGTTAGGATTAGGCTAATCACCTGTGTACCTACTTTAGGCTAGGGTTGGACACCTGTGTTCCCTATTTCTCAGGCTTGGGATAACCACCAGTGTACCCTATTTTTTAGGCCTAGGATAACAACCTATTCACCTTATGATCTCATATAACATTAATGATAAACCAGTTCATTATAGGGAGATAGTCGTCTCACTCTCCAAGTAAGGAAAACCATACAAATCTGTGCCACAATATCATAAAAAATTAATTATATCATAACCCATGAAATGAAATGTATTTCATAAACATATAATCTTATCATAACCTATGGAAATATACATGTTTGATAACCATTTCATCATTTTATCACATCATAACCCTTGAAAAATATTTGCGATTCATAAGATTCCTATCATGATATAACCCGTATAAAAAGAAATAAGTTTGATAAGAAAAATTTAAACATAAAGATAAACCATTTAGAGAGATAATAATAATAATGTTATACTTATATAATAACCCCATTAATTCATATTTTACTTCAATGAATGTAATAATATATAGTAGTTACTTTTTATGAAAACTTGAAACATTTATTTGGGGAAAAATAACTTTTCATTGAAAATAAATTTTTAAATCAAATGTTCTTTTTGGAAATCCCTTCATTTGAAAATAAACATGAAAAATTATGAACTATGATTTTTAAATAATTTTAAAAAAATATTTAGGAATATAACATTTATAATTTTAAAAAACATTTAAAAAAATAAAACATTTGTAAAAAACATTATTTTTATAGAAAAAGTGTTTTCAACTAAAAAGATGATTTTTATTAATAGCATAATTTTTTAAACTATTATGTATATAAAGAGAGTAATGTGATGGGAAAACATATATTATCTTACCATAAATATATGAGAATAAAATTAATGAATTTTTTGGGTGATGTATCCTAATATGTTATCATCAGAAACACAATCATAAACAATCCTGACAAATGATAAGATTCTTACATAAAATCCTTACCACTTTGGTAACATTGAAATGTAAGACCCCTAAAGAAATATCATTAAATAAAACTTATAATATATTGAGGATACATAAATTCATTATATTATTTGTTTATGGTTATATATATACATTTTATAAGAAATTTTTGGTGCATAGGATGACATGTCTTAAAAAAATGAACATTGGGACAATAATCCCTTATCTATTTGGTAATTTTTAAAATGTAATACCTATGAAATGGATACCATAAAATGGTTATGTATGTACAAATAATTATATGGATAAGCATCAACAAATACATTCATGGGTATTATATACACCACATAAAACAAATAGGCGGTGAATATAGCATCTGTCTCATAGAAGTAAAAAGTGAGATGAGAATCTCATACCTTTTTAGTAACATTATGAATTGTGAACCCAAATAATGAATAACATAAAATGAAAATTTAAATATCTTAAATATTAATTTATTAAGGACATTAAATTTAAAATGGTATTTATATACACCAAACAAAATAAATGAGTGGTGAATTTTTATACGTGTCTAAGAAATAAAAGAGAGAATAGAAATCCCTTACCGTAAGTCTTGACTTCCTTCATACACCTTTGATCATACTATATAATAAATTTTGTTTGTTATAAATATATTATATTTCCATACATATATATATCATACCATATATTATTTACTTATAAATTTTTATTACCTATTTATTAACACTTCCAAGCTAAAGACGCATTTTGGGTAATAAACACTTTCTTTTTTGTAAGGGTTTGGATTTTTATATTTTTATTCCTTCTAATTTGATCATGGTTATATCAAGTAAAAAATTAAAACAATGATATAAATAATATATATATTAATTATATATGTATTTAAATTACTCAATAAAAGTTATAGATTGAAAATGAAATACACTGTTCATGGAGACGACATGTCTTATGTATGAAAGAATATTATTTATATTTTATTGATCGATTGAAATAGCTAAATGTAAATATTATATTACCATTTAAAATATTATTTACATAATATATATAAAATATTTTCATTAAAATCATCTTTATTACCATTCATGTCAACCCTTAATGAAACACATTACTTCACGAGGCGGTAATCTGCCATACAGACGACCGACATTATAGTATTGCCAAAAAAATGGAAGGAATGATGGTATGTGTGGTAAAAAAACTCAAAATGTATAATAATATCATAACTATCATATGTAAACATTTATTATATATCATTATAACTAGTGTTGATATGTGTTAATGGAAAAACCAATGACATCAATTCATGAGGTGGTATTCCACCGTACACACAAACGATGATTTTATAAACCATTTTATGGATGTCTATATTGTTATAGGTCATGAAATTAACATATAAAAATATCTGTATAAGTATGATTATTATTTTATTAAATATTTATTTTATAATAATAATTTAAGGAGGTGGTGGGAGAAATAAAACGAAAATGACCGTTGATGAGTGTTACCTACTCTCTAGGTATCCTACTTAGGTGTGCAACAAAAGACTTCCTATTGTAGATTTATGTCAAAAATAATATTTATAAGTTGATATGAAGAAATTTGGGAAGTTGTTTTGGTAGGTCTCAGCTAAACTAGAAGGTTTTTAAGGTGTGAAAAAGTAAAGGGATGTGGTAGCCTTTTATAAGTGGAGGAAATGAACCCACTTGGAAACTACATGGAAATTTCCAAAAATACTCCAAAATAATAAAGAAATTACCAAGAAAAGAATTCCAAATGAACATAAAATATAATTTTGGAAGAATAAGGTGGAATTATGGCCATAAAATATGAATTTAATGAGTGTAATATTCATTTTAAGCATTATCTTCTTAGTTTAACCCCTCAGTAAACCTATTTTTACCTTAACCATGATAATTAATTTTTATTGTTTTCATTATACATTTTGAAAAAAACATTATTTTGAACTTATTAGATAAAATAATTTATTCTTATTAAAAATACAGAATCCATTTCTCTATATTTGATTAACATAAGTGTAAAATTTTATTTTAAAATTTATCCCAGAGACGCAACGAGAAAGTGAGTTTTCAATGTGAAAATGCTCAAAAGTTTACAAAGTTTTTATATCCAATTTCAGTATAAAATTAATTCAAATGACCTAAATCAAATTAATATATATAGAGTCAAAATAATTTTATTTTAAATCTAATGTAAAATTCAATTCAACTTTGTAAATAATTTTTATAAATGTATTTTATAATTAAAATTCATTATTTTCCCTACTCACCAAAAAAGGATAATTTTTAGAAACATTTAAAAAATCCCCTCTAAGATAATTTTGACATTAGGATTTTAAAAAGAAACATTATTTTATAAAATAATATTTAGGATATTTTGAAAATTTATTTTTATTAATGTTAATAAAAATAAATAAAAGTCATATTTTTAGAAAATAGAATTTTCAAAAAACATAAAAACTTTACTGATAATTGTGTACTTTTTATCAATATGATTCCTTTATGTAAAACCATTATAAATAATATTTAAAAATAATCTATTTTTATTTTCATCTCTATGTTTATAGGTTGTTCCCTAATAGTCATGTGTTAATAACTATATTAAAAATATATCATGGTTTTTTTGAAACCCAGTTTCATGTGTGACACAAGATAACCCAATATTGTGTTTAGCACCAGCAGAACATTGTGTTGTGTGTAACACATGCTATAAAATATATTTAATTTATTAAAAAATATCATAAAAGATCTCAATGTCTATTATCACCAATATTTGGGAATAATACACTTTTTCGTTGAAGATTTTAAAAGATGGAAGATTTTATTTGGAAATAAAACTATAGTTTTCTAGTAATCCTTGGAGAATTCACTTAGATATAGGGGAGATCACTTTGAGACTATTATATTCTACTAAAAATTTTATTACCACCCTTAGCCAAAATTTTATGTAAAATCATTGCTCCCATAAAAGACAAACATGATCATGAATAGAGCTTTTTATTGTCTTCAATACCTCCATTTACAGGATGGTTTGGTGATATGGGAGGATCTTTCCAGTTGTTCTTTTTATAGGAGGAACCGTCTGGTCTTCTTGAGGCGATGTAGGGGAATTTCATCTCAGAGCCGAATGGGGAACACATGAAATTGCCTGTGCTCTACGCCAGGGATTTTGTCATTCGGGCCTGGTGTGACGAGTGGTGGAGTAGGGCAAATTTTAGCATCACAACACTCTGGTAATGGTCCATAGATGAGGTCGAGGTCCCCAGTTATTATAGAGGTCAGTGTTTGAGGGATATTTGGAACATAGTTTTTCAAGTTTCGAGCATGGCGAGACACTTTTGATGTTATTGGACAATTTTCTCCTTATAATGGATAGCGATGAACAGATTGCGGGTGGGGTTATTTGAAATAGTTTTTCTTAGTTTTGTTGTAAATATGTTGAACAATGACTGCGGAAGTTTGAGGTGGTCTTTTTACTGTACGTAATATATAGTTTTATTGCATTGAGGCCCTTCCAGTGTTGGATTTTGCCCTATTTTTTCAGTGAAACTTCTACATTATATTTATGTTCATCTCGATGTCCACTAGAGGTTCCACTAAAAGTTCCCATGATATATAGTTTTGTTGCATTGAGGAAGTTACAGTGGTTTTTCCCCGGGTTTATGTAGTGAAACTTCCCCTTGATGTCCATGTTCATCACAATGTATACTGGAAGTTCCACCGAAAGTTCCCGTGCAATATAGTTTTGTTGAATTGTGGCACTTAGAGTGGCTTTTACCTATTTTTTACCATGAAACTTACACTTGATGTCCAAGTTCCTCTCGTTGTCCACTAGAAGTTCTAATGGAAGTTCCACTCGAACTTCCACTAGAAAATATATTTATAATTTTTTATTTAAAATATCAGAAAAATAATTATACATTATATATATATATGTAATAATTTTTATTTAGTTACATTTATATTTTATATATATTTGTAACTTCAAGTGGAAGTTCCACTGTGACTTCCACTTTAAATTCCACTAGAAGTTCCACTTGAAAATATATTTTATAATTTTTTTTTTATAATTTTAGAAAAATAATTTTTTATTATATATATATGTAATTATTTTTATTTATTTACAGTTTTTTTCATATAGTTTATACATTATCCAATGGATTAAATCCTATTATAAAGATAATATACTTTTCTTGAACTATTTTTTTATTTTTTACAGGGGGTTGCAATGTTGTTGGTGGTGATGTGGACATTGTAGTAGCTTCTACTAAACTAGTTGTAGGGATGACATTTAAGTTACTTGATTAAGAACAATGTTTTTATGATGCATATGGGGGATTAAATGGCTTTAGTGTATGCCTACAATACTATAATAAAATGAGAAATGATAAATCATTTGTCACATCAAGACTTTATGCATGCAGAAAAGAATGTCATAGGAAGATTGAAAAACATGATAGCATAGTGAAATTTCCTCGGGAAGAGACACATACTAGTTTCCTTGCTAGAATGGGGGTTATTTTATTGTCTTCTGGGAAATATACATGTAATATATTTGTTGAAGAGCATAATCATACCTTTCATAGTCCTGAATCAATTCATATGATGAGGAACCAAAAAAAATAACATAAGCACAAGCCGCTGGGTTAGATGTGAATGCTTTTGTGGTTATTAAACCAAACGACTAATTCTCATTGGAGATAGCTATTGTAGGATGGTGAGATGTTATTGGTTATATGTTTTTTGATCAGTTGAATTTTTATGGTCTAAACGATAATGATATTTGCTTCATGGTGATTCATGTTTCATGTTTGAATGCCTGGAAAGACAAAGTCAAAACAATCCATCATTTGTTTATACTATGTAGTTTAACATGATTGGTAAAATTAGTAATATTTTTTGGGATGATCCAAAACTGAGAATAGATTATGAATTTTTTGGAGATGTTGTTTTATTTGACACCACTTTTATTACTAATAATGAGTACAAGCTCTTAGGTGTTTTTTTGGGGTTAAATCATCATCAGGAGATTGTCATTTTTGGGGTAGCTTGGTTATATGATGAAACAATGAACTTTTTCCTTGGTTGTTTCAAAATAATTTACTGGTGTAGCACATGAAGAGTCCTCAAACTATTTTTACGGATCAGGATGCGGCAATGGGAAAATCCATTTCTGTAGTTTTAGTGGGAACTAGACATTGCCTTTGTTCGTGGAATTTGATGAAAAATGGAATTAAGCATTTAGGTAATTGGATGAAAGATGGATCTAGTTTTATAACTATATTTAAGAAGTTTATGTTTGAATACCATGATGAACTTCAATTTGATAAGGAGTGTTCTTCACATAGAGCAGGATATGGGGATGAAAAATAACTGTGGCTAGATGATGTTTTTTTATTGAGAGAAAAGTGGGATCATTGATTTTTGAAAGATGATTCAATATTGTATATTCATAGCACTCAATTAAGTGTATGTTTTAATAAAATTTATTAGATATTATGTTTATCTAAAGTTAAGTGTTGTTGATTTCTTTATTCAGTTTGAGTGATTGTTAAAAAAAATTGGTATGTGAAACAAAGGAAACATTTGAGATTCGGGAGAAGTTACCTCATAATATTTACCCTTACCATGCATTGATGTTCTTGGATTCTACTAGATATACACTGAAATTATTAAATTTATATCAGCATGAATATCAATTGATTGGTGCTTGATTTTTGAAATCTTGTTTTGAAATTGGAGTTCATGTCAGTTATGTTATTTGAATGGTTCATTTTGAAGATCTTTTCTGTGTTTCATATAAAGCATCAAATGAAGTTGTTGAATGTTCTTGTAAAAATATTGAGTCCATTAGGTACCATATTGTCATTTTTAAATTTTTTTGATTAGCATGATGTGAGATAAGTACCTGACCAATATATTTTGGGGATATGGAACCGATTGGCTAGAAATATTATGACGGTCAAAGGATCTTCTGTTGAGGTACTTGCTGATAGAAAATCAGTTGTACCCACAAATTACAAAGATTTAGAATGAATGATAATGATGTTAGTTACAATAGCTTGTGAGACAGATGTGGGTTATTACATTGCCTTCTCAAATTTTAGAAATTTTTCAAATGATTTTTCTATCAAAAATACATCAGCGGATAAAGTTAATGGTTGTTCTAGTACAATTTTTTTTTATAAATGCTTCTTTTAAAAAGAAACCAAATAGGAAAGGGAGAGATTGATTGAAAATCTTTATTTACAATGACTACCGAGAGGAAACAGTTGAATAAAAAAAATTAAGCCTACTACTATGATGATTGTGTGATTTCATTTTATGATCCATTTCATTTATAAGATCATTTTTTATTGTTTATATGTTATCTGATATATTATTCTTTTCACTTAGGGAGTCAAGGAGCAACCAAGATCAGATTTTTGTGTTTGATCTAGAAAAACAGTTTCACATGTAATTTTTTTATGAGCATCTATTTCCATAACCGTTTGTAATTATGTACTTTTTCTATGGTAGGAAGACTTGTCCACCAATTTGGAACTTCATCTTGGGAGGTAGATTGGTGGGATAACATTAGAAGTGGTCGAGCAGTGTAGACATCATTGTATGGGGGTAGTTTTTTAAATTGTAATGAATGAATTGAAAAATGTATTGCCTGTATCTAGTTTCAGTTGTAATGGATTGGAAGTGAGATTTAGATACTTCAAAAAACTGAAAATGTGCTATATTCATGTGTTCTATATGGAACTATAAAGATGTGATAAATCTAGGTTCTACAATTATCTATGATTTTTTTTGTAAGGATGTGGTAGTACTTGACAGTCCACTTTCGGTTGTAATGTATTAGGATTGGGATACTTCATGAAATTGTAAATGTATTGTATGCATGTATTCTATATGGAACTCTAATTATGTGATAAATATATGTTATACAATTCTATATGAATTTGTTCTGTAAGGATGTGGTAGTATTTGATAGTCCAGTTTCGGTTGAAATTGATTGGAAGTGTGATGGGGATACTTCAAGAAATTGTAAATGTGATGTATGCATGTATTGAATATAGAACTATAAATATGTGATAAATCCAGGTTCTATAATTATTTATGCATTTGTTCAATGAGGATGGGATAAATCTAGATTCTTGAATTTTGATGAAGGAATCCAGAAGACTGATTAAGAGTTTTTGGATCTTTGGGTGAAGTCTTTCCATATGGAGACTCTCCATCTTCCGATGAAATCCAGATGTTGGCCAATTTTAACAGTCTTACAAATAGTAAAGATAAAATCCTTAAAGTGTGAATCATACACATACCAGTAGCAATTAGCATCACTAAATATAACAACAAAACAAAATATAGTCCCTCAAAAAAATGTTTCCCCTCATAAGGAAATAATATTCCCAGTGTACAGAAAAGGCTAAAAGAACTATTCATACATTGTCCCCGATTGTTTTACTTATTCTTCATTTTGGCTATACTATTTCTACAAGACTGCTCCTCCTTCTATACGATGTTTCATTCCAACTGCAAGTAGGGTCTATAAGGAAATAGTGCGCCATATACAGGTTCATGTCATCAACTTCCACTTATGATAGAGTCTTGTTATACCCTTGATATATTGCTTGCTTCACAATTAGATACCAAACATTTACCCTGCCGTCTAATATTTCATCCTCGTATTGGGGAATATCATCCACTATAAACGGAAGCAATTTAGCAGTCATCTCTATGTATTCGGGTTTCCATTAGCTATTCAAATGTTCAATAAATATTTTCTAAAAGTGTTGTATAAATTTTATTCAGTAAGTTGGTGTAAATGAAAATGCATTAGATGTTAAAGAGGATAGAATTTATCATTTGTAAAGCATATTCCTAGTAGCCATATATTACAGCAGGACCCATGTGAGGCTACATGGAGTTATATTTGATGATTTTTATTTTCAATATCAAACAGAAGGAAAGTCCAATGAAGATTGTTTGTGTTGATGGGGATGAAGACTTTTCTATTGAACTTAATTTCATCTTTTATGGGATTCTCAACCAAAGACTCTTTCAATTTTTTTCTTATTGTATATAATGCTCTATAAAAATGTGTATAGTGAGGAAATATATTAATTAATATATTTAAAACATCATGAACATAGATAATATTAGACTTACAAATGCGACACTTGCAATCATTGTGGATTTATTCTCGAAAATTTTAGCCATCTTCCCTATTTGAAACTTGTTTATGACATGCTGAGTATATCTATATAGAACCTAATATCAATTGAAAAAATGGAGGATATGAGACTAATTTAATATTACTTTATAGTAAGCTTGTTTAAAATAGGTTCACCCAGCCACTTGTCATGCTTTTCGTGAAAAGTTGAAAAATGACTTTTATTCCAACTGAATACAAGCCTTTTTCAGCTTCCCATACATATTGAATACATTATAATCACAATAATGTATAAAAAACAAAAAATGTATAGTGGAATTGAATTCAAATCCATGAAATAATGGTCATACATACCTTCCTGGTTCCATTTGGAGAATATTTTACAACTACTCATAGTCTTTTTTTTGCAGCTTGGTACTATTCCTGACCCATTTAGGTATTCCTGAATGACCTATAAAAAAATTTTGGTTCTATTTTTGTAGAAACAATACCAGACTCAATTGGTTTTTCCAACTGACTAGATTGTTCTACTGATTTTTTGTCCCACTTCTGTTCTTCTTCTTGTGTATCAGGTTTGATACTGAAAAATAGAATCCAATTTATCCTACTTCCATGCTCCGGACTTTAAATTTTTAATTATTGATCTCGTTTGGCGACACTCAGTTTTTGTATGTTCAGTTTGGCTACTTTGATGTACAAGTGTGGTTTTTTCCGCATCTTTCTACAGTTTATCTATATGCTTCTCCATCCGAGTTTCCTTGGATCATAGTTGCTATTTTTCCTTCAGTTGTTCTTCTTCGGGGGAAGATGTAGGTTTTCAGGGGGATCTTACTACTTTCTAGCTTCAATTGTAGCCTCTGTCAAGGTATCCTTTTTGACTGAATGGATATTTTCTGCACTACCTAATCTTATCCTTTTATCTATGCTAGCATTCTCACTTACTAACTGCTTCAGTCTTTTAAATTTTTTGGTCTATTTTTTAACAATTGCTTCTATTTTATTATGTTTTTGTTTAAGGGACAAATTTTATTTTTAATGAACATTTATTGTATAGTCCTTTGGTTTCCCCTTTTCCTACTATACAAGATAAGCTTCCATAACTGTAGCTCACTCATTCATTTCTACTTTTATTCTTTCCTTATCTAGATTATCCTTTTTATGTCATCCAACAAAATATTCCATAACTGTTGTTGGCTCTTCAATTTCTACTATTGGAACTTGATGAATCATCAGTTTCATTAAAGCAACATCAAAATCCGACAGAATCCACATTTTCAAAGGTAGATTGGATGCTTGTTCATTCCAATTCACTAGTCCACTTTATCCATAATGCCACTACTATAATAAAAAGAATCACATGAAGAGTATATTATACATTAAATTGAAAATATATATTTATCTTTACCAATAAATTGATAATTTCCCCCGTAATCCTTTCATAGTGCACGTGGAATTCTCTAATTGATCTCATCAATTGTTGTTGTATTGCACGAGACCACTTTAGTGTTCTCATTTCTCTTGAAGTATTCAAACAATTGATAAAACCCCAACTTAGGTAAGAACCTATAGTAGGGGAAAAATAGTTTCACATGTGTATAAACATAGAAGTGATACTATGTCAAGATGACCTGGTTCTTCATCTCCCTTTTTGCTTCTAAAATGGCTGATTTTATTGCCTTTTGTGAGAAAAACTTAACACCAGTTTTAAATCTCATTAAATATAATGATTCTTTCGTTGGTTTGATTGAGTAGGAGTCCTCCATTTCTTTTTTTCCTTTGGTTATTGCAAATATCCTTTGTATATCAGATTCAGAGAAATGTTTTTTCCCTCCACCAAATTGAAAAGTGGTTTTGGAAGGATTGTAGTTATCCAATACATTCATAATAGAAATATCTAATTTTTTGCAATCCGATGCTATTACTGTATTTGATATGAACGCATCAATCATATTCCAAAATGGAGTAGTGCACAAAGAATTTATATGACAATATTTTAGTTGATCCTTTATTTCTTGAAAAATTATTTATAAAGAGGTCAAATTTGACCAAAAAATGCACACCTAAAAAAAGAAATTATGGAATTATTGAGGTCACCAACAATATTACATTATATAAGGTTGAAAAAGTCTCTGTTCTATTGGAACTTCAGTTGATGTTCCACTAGAACTTCTATTGGTAATCCCACTGGAAGTTCCACTAGTCCCACTAGAAGTTCCACTAGTCCCACTGGAAGTGCCACAAGTCCCATAGTGCCACTGGAATTCCCACAGATAGTGGCACTGGATGTCCCATAGGGAGTGCCACTAGAAGTCCCACTGGAATTACCACTGGATGTCCCACTAGATGTCCAACATGAAGTCATACTGGAAGTTGCTCTAGATGTCCCATAGGAAGACCCACTTGAAGACCCACTAGAAGTCATATTGGAAGTCCCATTTGGTGTCCTAGTGAAATTACAACTGGAACGTCCACTAGAAGTCCCACTTGAAATCCCAATGGGAGGGCCACTGAAAGTCCCACTAGATCATCCAGTGGAGTCTCACTGAAAGTCACACTGGAAGTCCCACAACCACAAGAAGTTCCAGTAGTCCCATAAGAAGCGCCACTAGAACTACCACTAGAAGTTCAATTGGAACTTCCACTGCAAGTTCTAGTGGAATTTCCAGTGGTAGTTCTTGTGGAAAATTAAATGAAATACTCTTTGCAATTGTGTCACATATTTATTATAAAATGATTGAATTTATTATTTAAAAAATCCACTATTAGTACCAATAGGAGGGCCACTGTAAGTACCACTAGAAGTCGAACTGAAACTCCCACCTGAAGTCGCATAGCCATTGGAGGTTCCACTAGTCCCACATAAAGTTCCACTAGAATTACAACTGAAAGTCCCACTAGAACTTCCACTGGAACTACCCCTAGATGTTCCAAAGGAAGATCCAGTGGCACTTTCATAGGAAAATTAAAATAAATACTAATTGCAATTATGACACATATTTTTTTAAAATGATTTAATTTATCTTTTAAAATTTCAGTATAAATGCCACTAGACATCCCACTGGATGTCCCCCTGGAACGTCCAATAGAACTTCAAGTAGCACATCTATTGGAACATCCAATAGAAGTTTTACTGGAACTTACAGTGGAAAATTAAAAGAAATAGTCACATATAGTCAAATTTTCATTGTAAAAATGACTGTATTTAGCATTAAAAAATTCCAGTGGGAGTTACACTCATTATTCCAAACTACCACTGAAATGTATATATATAAAACTAATTGAATTAAGCATTTGAAAAAGTATAAGAATTTTTGTATTGAATTATTTTTGCAAATCCCCAATGGATGTTCCAGTGGGAGTTGGACCATGAGTTCCAATGTGAGTTCCACCATGAGTTCCAATGGGAGTTCCACTAGGAGTTCCACTAGGAGTCCTATTCGAATTACAATTGGAACAACCTCACTACAAAATGATTTCAAGTGGAACCTGCAGTGGAATCTTCGTGCATTTTAATGCGGAAATTGTTGAAACCTCTAGGGGAAATTTCATTGGAACCTCCGATGAGGAACGATACACCATCACAAAATGGAATTCTAAATTAATTGATAGATAGAGAACATTTATAAAAAATAGCTCACAACACAAAAGTTCTAAATAATAAATCGTATCAACATAAATGAAATACTGATACATATTTTTGAAAATATAATTGTGTTACATCTACTTCATTATACAATTTTGTTGTTTTGTAAAAATATTTCTATCGGAATGTGAGACGAAACCAAAATAGAGTCAAGAAGTTATCGGAGAAAAAACCCACCCCTTTGTGTTGGTCAAAACATGTGGACAACACAATAATTCCTTGGTGTCATTGCGGTTGCCGCCTCTGTAGTCTTTAGATTCCCAATTGTTTTTCCCGTAGTATATTGACTTGTTGTGGGGGTTGTACTACTAGATTCATGGGTAGGATCTCAGGGTTTTGTCGCTGTCGTCATAGTGGAAGAGCATTCTACCCTGAATCTCAATTAAAGGGAAAATTCGTCTGCCATTCGAATCAAATAAATTTCTGTGAATGATGATTTGATGGCTCAAAATACAAGTGGCCACATGTTCTCATCTGAAGAGTGTACTAGATATTCTAATTAAAAACATAACCAAAGATGATTCTTATCCCATGAATAGGGCCCATGGAATGGATGCTTAGAGGTGCAAGCATACCCCAATAATTCCACAAGAAGGCCTATAAACCAAAGGGAAATCATGAAAAGAGATTGATGTGGGATGATATTTTTACACAGATATCAAATCTGGGCCGTCTAATCAGGCCTCCCAGTGATCTGGGTAATGGATTTCACCTATGGCTAATCCCAGCCATCCACTTCACTCCCTCCATTCACAAACTTGAATCAGACGTGCACTCTACAAGACCTCCATCATCAACCTCCCAAAAACATGGTTCGATATCCTAAATCACACCCAACACATTCTAGATGTCCCTGACATCTCTTCGGTATGTGGATGATATCCTACAAAGTCTGAGAGGACCAGAGCGATTCATTTTCATATCCAAACCTCAATCTTCAATGTCCTTCCGCAAGAGTCCTTGAATAATGGTCAAAGACATCACACAATAATTCTTGGATCGTGCGACCAAACTGACAAAAACATATGAGGTTTCAAAATAATTTCACCAACCTTGATCCCCTCTTCCTGCAACATATTTTCATCGAATTAAAATAGGATTTATTTGGAACATGAGGTAGCTAGAAAAAGACACCATGAAACTAAAGCACAGAATCTAGTAGCCTTCCTAATGTAATTGGAGTCCGTCGCATGATCATCGTTTGATCATGCTACTGAACCAAGGACAAGCACTGAAGACGTCATGAAAGATTCAATGATAAAAAACCCCTTACAACTCCAATTTATTTTTCTTCCGATTTAATTCAAATTTTTTTTGATCACTTGATAGAGCCATCACATGATCAAATGAAATGATCATGTGATGAAGAATAGGTATCACTATAATGTCAATCTGGAAAAACATTATCGCTTTAGCCGGAATTCACTTCCTTTATAATGTACAGAGCGACACTATCCTCGTCCTCTCGAAACCTTTATATTCTGAGATCACGTCAAGAAAAATACACACAATAAAGGAGGGGGAGGATATCTAAAAAATAAGGAAGGGTACAGAAATAGAGGTGCCAACCACTACCCATCAGAGATCTTCTCCAAGGAAATCATGGGCCCCTCCTATGAGAACCTTCTTCCAGAATGTAGTCATGAGAGATCATCATGTGATCATCATTTTATCACACAATCACATGAGGGTATAACCTCAAGTGAGAACCTTGTGATGTGGTAGTTTTTCAAAACCTCAAACCCGACACATGGACATGTAACTGGGACACATATAAGAACCATTGGACATGCTTCTCCCAGTGTAAGGAATCATCAATCATATAATATTGTAGATTTGCGCCCTTCATATTCATGCTGGTATCCATGAGAGTAAAGCAGTGGAAATATTGATCCTTTATCATGTGAAGTCACCATCACCATGGTATCATTGACCATTATGAGACCACTTTTGGAGGACATACATAGTAAATGAGAAAGGAAACATCAATTTATGATACTTATCTTGCGAAGTTTTCGAGTGAACAACTGTCGACACATGCATTTTCATGAAGAAACATCCTGAAAAACATGCTGACTATCAAGCATGAAATCCTCTTTACTTGGTAGGCCTTAAGAGTTTAGACCCTAATATTGAACATAGGACATGAATCCTTCCTTGAAAACCATGACACAACCCTTATATGTGTTTATAGAGACTCTCACATTACCCTTGGAAGATTAGCCAGTAGCATGATGGATGTGTAACCTCTGTCATGAATTTTACATTTGAGGAGTGTCTCTTCACCATGCAGAAGGGTCCCTTGGTCAGGAGATGTCTCTGTTATTCCATCTTATGAAAACCCTCAGGAATGAGGGGCACTCATTCTAGTGACCATAGTCATGCAACAAAAAATATGCAATCCCTCATAAAAACACTAGAAACCCTTGGTCTTGCGATGTGCACACACAACTTTGGGAATGGATATCTAAACACGAAACGTCCACGTAGATCTCTGTCCCTTCATTCTTACTCACCCTAAATAGAATTATTTCACAAGTTCCATAGGGAGTTTTTGGTACACAACCCCACGTATCACCACAAGGCCTATCACATGATCTATTTGTGATCATGCTAAGAGTATAAATGATAAAGCATCTTGTGACCCCTTCATGTGAAAATATCCTAGCCTATATGTGGGTTTTTCACGAGAGAAATCTATGGATAGAAATCTCACTAATCATTAAGGCAATGTGGTGTACAACCTCGTAATTTACCTTCAGGCATGCATCGTTGCTCATATGACATTAAGCATAAATCCTTTTACAGATTTTCTCTACACTTAGGTGTGTTCCATTTTTCATATAAAAGACCCTGAATATATCTATGAAACCCTAATACTAGAATGGTTCATGGAAACACGATCTCGAGATCCTTAGTTAGTCTCGTGATGTCCTTAGGAAACTTTGTACATGCCATATTGATTGCAAGGAAACCTCAGATGAGTTATATTGATCTCACAACAACTCTTTTTCATGTCACCATTGTCGTGAAATTACCCATGTACAAGTCATATTGATCAGGTCATATCCCCTTGACATTCCCACACTGTCACAAGATAAACTCTGGACAAGCCATGTAGATCTCACGAGACATTACTGTCATGTTATCCCAATCATGTGATTTCTTTTTTTAAATGGTGGCTATTCCATGTGACAGTCTAAAGAAAATCCCAGCTGATCAGGTGATGGCCCATTAACATGTCCACATTATTGCAAGTTTAACTATAAACAATGAACTTTGATCATGTGAATGGGACTTTTACATGTCCGCATTATCATATAATTTTCCATATCCATGTCTATATTGACCAATGAAATACCAATGGCATGTCAAGTGAATGATGCGATAGTGTATAGTGATGTCTAAACTGATCATGTGAATAACCCGAGTAATATATTCTTTGATAGTGAGAAAGACCTAAGTCATGTATACTTAAATCACATGTGATACCCCCAATGTTTCCTCCTTGATCATGAAAAACCCATTGACATGTTCTATTCACTCAGGTGAAGACATACAAGACAAGTCAGTTGATCATATGCTATACCCTATACATGTCTGATTTGGTCATTCAATGCATCTTAGACATAATTATTCACCCCTTAAAAGGAATCCAAGACATACCAAATGATTATACAGACACCATTTGATGTATTCTCCATGTTAGATTGGTGCCCTAAAATATCGGCCAGGAAAATCACGACATTTCCAGCAGAAAGCCTTGACATATCATGAAAATCTGCTAGGACATGCCAACCTTGTCTGACATACTCCATATGATCTCATTCCATGTGGATTTTGGATGAGAATCTTTATACACATTCCTCTTTAACAGGAGAAAGGGTACTTGATAAGCTAGGGTCATGAATTCATGTGATCCTACCAGTATCATGCTCTCAGATAGAACATCAGGATCTTGACCACCTCTATTTAATCTCATCGAGGATAAAGAATCAATATATTAATCAAGTGTTCTCAGTGCATAAGCCCTGAGTACCAATATAATGTAACATGTCTCCACCACTTGGGCGACACCAAAGTGTATACCATGACCAATCGAGCAGACATAGTATTTAAAACCCAACTACCAACATCATATAGTATGACCCTGATCAACAGGGCATCCATATTTTTATAAACCCCTTGAATTCCAGAAATCTTGAGGATATCCATAATGTATCTCAGTGTGATCATCCATGTTTTCCGATATGTTGGTTAAGAGATAAGTGAACTACGAGAACTCTGATTCCCACCACAACTAGGGTATATAGGATTCCTTCTTAAGGGCCAATATCCACACAATAACCTCCATGAAATGTAAAACCATATCTCTTAGAGGGAAACATTAATATGTATTCCCCATATGAATATGCTCACATGAAATGTGTCTGATCCACCACTATCTCTTGTTTCTCACACCGAGCATGGATTACCTAAGCATAGAGAGCAGTGATGATTGTACCAATAGAATGATGATAATTCCCTCAATGATTTATCACCATTGGGATGTAATCCTGATTACATATCATCTTTTCTCAAAGGGAAATATTCCTGAAGAATCCATCTTGGGAATTCTCATATGTATAAGTCCCTCATAGGGCCTCTAATGTCATATCTCTCACCACATAGTTGCGTGTCACAAGAATTATGTAAACTTTGATTCCGATCTTAAATAGGTTACATAGGACACATCATCATGGCCTGAGACAAATATTCATGTCCTCACAATATGACATAAAACTGCTTGAACAGGTCGAGTCATATGACCTTAATCTATGTCAAGAGAACTACATAGGTTTTTAGTCATGTTTCCAAAGATACTTAGGATACCTCAATGAGGTTCAATCCAATCTCCAAGAGAAGAACTGCCTCATTTGATGAAAATATATTCCATAGTACTTGAACATAGAGATAACCCAAAGCATCATAACTAAATAAGAGAGAAAAAGAGAACCTATGATATGTACACCATTATTCCCATCATTACATTTTCATAATAAAAAATTGACATATGGGTAACCATCCCCACATCATGTTTTGGGAAGGATTTCACAAACATATCTTAAATCTATATGAGAGTGCTGGAGTAGGAAATAATTTCCCCCAAAGGGTATGTTGAGCCCAACCTTCCATCCTCTCAACCAATGGGAGTCCCCAAGTGTTATTGGGCCTAAAATCCTAGATGACCTCTAGCCTTTGGAAATAGGTTTTGTACATAGATATAGGTTGGGGAACCATTTGGTGTTCCTTGGAAAATTGAAAATGGTAGCTCGACAAGTGAAACCCATTTGACGCCTTGAAAATAAAATGAAGCAAAAAATGGGGAACATGATGTTAATTCCATTAATGGATTCATACCTTTCATGGGTCAAAAAATATAGACTTTCCAGTTCCCATCAAACCATTTTATGTTGTTATTATTGAATAAAAAAATAATGAACCTGACATTTTTCTTTTAACCACACAAAACCATTTATATAATTAAGTGACAATATTTTTATTATTTGACAAAGAATTTTATTGATCGAAAATGCGCTCTTGTATATGATGATCCACGGATAATCTATCTTTTTTTCCTTTCTAGTACTTAAAAATTCATTAAAATCAATATGAAATCTTCAAATGTGCCAACAGAACCTGAGTTCACTGGATGAGATGCTCTAATCTTGTGGCCATGACATATGTTGTCACCAACACAACACTTCCATTATCTATTGGGGAACATATCTGGTTGGTAATACCCAAAAAAATAACTCCATCCTAACACTATAATTAGATTATCAATTCCTTCGCAGGTTGAGGTCTGTTCGGCCTACTTTTCCATGATAGTCCATTAGAGGGAAAATGGCCATTATTTCCACTTTCAACTGCTTCAGGAGACTATCTCCAGGGAATAACAATTCAATCCTTACCTAACATAAGTATGTGGATTGGGATAGTAAACATGACAACCAAATCACTCATGAGATTCCTAGGAGGGCATCTATTTATTTTGGTCATCACCACTGATATATGACCGTGACTCCATATGGAGATACAAAGAATGTTGTGCATACACCAACTGACCATGTTGGGGAACCCTACAGGATGTCCTGTAAGGTGTATCTAAATGATCTACCTCCAGAGAAATCTTATAACCTAGATATTTATAATCTATATGATGCCCACCTTTGTATCCTGACAGTGGCATGAACTCACTCCCAGATCCTCAGTATCCAGGAGCCTCTGACTTCATCACAACTAGCCTATGTGACTGTGAGATCCCAAGGAACACCATATCTCGTAGGGCTGGGGGAATATTTATCATTCTATACCATGGTATCATGTTATTTATAGGAAACGAACCCTAAAAAGGCATAATCAAAACAGAACCCACAAATAACATCATTTTCACCAACCCCACAAACAAAATCATGGGCACTAACCCCTCAAATTGTATACTGATCATCGACCCGTAAAATGAGTTACTTTGTTGAGGAGGGGAACCAACATGCTTGTGTATCCATCAATATGATTTCATTTAGGTATGTATAATCCTCATCCAATATTTATGATCATACTACTAAAGGTTAAAATCATACATTCCTATAGTTATTTTGGTTACTGTAGGTTAGCCTATCTCTTTCCACCAACACAAGAGCTGAAAAGCTCAGTGATATCTACTCAGAATCTATAAGATGTGTCACCGATCATGTTTCTATCTCATAAGGAAATAAAAATGGAACATAGGGATATTGGAAGTAGTGGATTTAGTCTCTGGGATCTGAATCTAAACTACCATCATCATCCAATCACCCTTCCACCGATAGCGGAAGAGTCGTTTTCATGACTCCCACCAACCATACCCTTAAGGATGATAAGGAAATTTCTATAGAATTATAGATCGATCAACACCAATAATAGAATTGTTTTTTACGAGTGATAATTTTGGAATACTCATGAGATTTACTACAGGGATGATGTCCCTATGTCTGCTTATAGAAACTCACCTTGTAGTGTTGTTCCCCGACCCACAAGGCTGGGGGAAATTTTATATTTTTCATCCCCACATCAAGAGAGATCTAGACATTGTTCCTCTTAAACCAAGCCTATTGGGATGGGGGAATTTCCATATATTATACATCATCATTGAGGATATTCTGGAAACCATCTAACCCTATATTTCATCGAAAAACCTCAAGGATATTTGGAATATTTTAATAAATGGGGAGCATCTGCGATATCCTAGACCCAAAATGTTACAACACCTTCCCTGTAAAAATAAAGATCATGAATATATACCCCAAAATCTCGGTTGATCCATGCACCCATACCAATTGTGGCATAAATAACATTTAGGAGAAGCAACCTGGTCACCTATCTCATGAAGAAAGTCACCAAAAAGTATATTCCATTCAAGAAAATTGTGTTCATGGATATGTCAAATATTTCCTAGAGATTGGTTTAATAGAGTTCCTGGTGATGAGGAAGCCTAGAAAGGCAATGTTGATAGGCCATGAAATTATTCCCCATACCATGAACATCTTGGGAACACGATAGAAGATTTCATTTCATTTAAATATTGGATTTTTATGGGGATATACCTAGGGATACTGTCATCCAGTACTTGAATCCCCACTCTAGTCATCTGATAACTCTATGAATTAAGCACTAAATGTGAAGCAGAGCATGATTCAGGTATCTCCATGGAAAAAATTACAATGTTTCATTGAAATATTTGAAAAAACCTTATCATTAAAAAAATAATAGATCTAAATATTTTGACTATGAAATGGAAAACTGATTGATGAATATCCCAATAATGAGGAAGCCAAATGAGGCTGGATTGATTGGAAATGATGATTATTACCCCTAACATTGATGAGTTGGGAAAATAATCAAAAGATGAATTTTATTGAAGGAATGACTGGAGGGACATGTACAATCAATCTTGATAGAGTTGAACTGTCCCAAAACTCATGAAATTTTCATAGGACTTTTCCAATATCCTTATGATGAGACTGTATGCTGACATATTATTTAACTATTATTCATACATAAAGATGTTAAACTACATGGAAATTTTCCTTATTGTATGATGTTAAACTACATGGATGTCATCCTCTCTATAAGACATTAAACTTCATGGATCACATCCTAACCACACATTATTAAAACTACATTGTAGATATGATTACTATAAGATGTTAAACATAATAGATTGTATACTTTCTATATGACATTACACTTCATGGTTATTATATAACTATGTACGACTTGATTTTCA
This sequence comes from Viscum album, assembly GCA_963277665.1. NCBI lineage: Eukaryota > Viridiplantae > Streptophyta > Magnoliopsida > Santalales > Viscaceae > Viscum > Viscum album. The sequence goes on from OY728125.1 coordinate 886,856,036, forward strand.
TCCTTATGAGATATGTAGGGATTCCTAGATTATATATCCTAGCCTACCCACCCATACTCACATATTTACCACAAGATAAAAGGATATACAGAACTCATCATGATCATAGGATGAAAAACTATGTGGTATCTCAATCTCTAGGTTATCATCATCTTTATTAGATGATAAACTCAGTATGCCATATTGAAAAAATACTCCCTTCAAGACAAGTAGTTCCATATATGCTAAATAATATTTATATAAAAAAGGAGAAAAACAACCAATGGTGGATGATGATATATATTATAGATCCCAATGGCTTGGGAACCACCCCTGTGAATCTCAAGAGTATGATTGATTGTGGCTATGTGCTCCCTATAAACCTGGTTGGGGGAATAGATATCATCCTTGAAGTCTAAGCCTTTATTGTCCCTAATGAAAGAATTAAAGAACATCATCTTTGACGTCTCTCTACAATGAATCATTCAATAAGTGATGATAATGTATCTTCTCATGGCCTCTCTCACCCTGATAATGATAGTGAAGCCCTCATATTTCTACCTCCACAGGCACAGATATAGAAGAAGATGGTGCAGACCTTAGGAATGACCCTCCAATAATCATGAATGGTGTCTCCACCGAAATCGATGGACTCAGGAAGATAAATCTGTGAACAAAGAAGGACCTGCAACCTACACTGTTTAGTACCATTCTACCCCTAAAAGAGTACGAGATGCACAATCCATTTATGAAGCAACGTCGATATGTGTTATTGTGGAACTACAAATAAATTCTTGAACTAAACCCACATGCGTCTATGCTCAATCCCGTAATACCCAAGGGGCATTGAGGCTTCAATAAGGCTTTCAAGAGGATGTACCACTCTCATGTCACCAATATAGAGGATAATGATTTCCAATAATCCTTCATATTTTCTAATAAATACCTATTTCACCCATTTATATTTATTCCTCTGGTGGAAGGAAGTCCACTCATATAATATGTGGCCACCATGGAATGTGCATTGAGCACCCTCTTTGAATAAACTAGCGATGTAAGAAGTGAAAATAGTCTCTAATACCTCAACTAGACTATTCTTGTTACTGAGACCTGATAATATGATTTTTTGAAGAACTGTCTCGCACTTATCTTCACAGTGAAAAATTCGTGGAATTACTTGCACCACCAGGATGTCCAATTGATCTCTTGTATCGATCTGCTCAAGTACATCCTTAGTCACCCGATGCGGAATGGTTACCTATCATGATAGGTGTTTATTCATTAAAAATAGGACATTTAGTTTGTATTATATAGGTTAGTGAAATGAAAATCCCAGGATGATTTCCTCACATCACATCCTGCCCTGGTAAATACACTAGAAGACATTGAGCTTCCAGATAAAGAGGTCTTCTATTCCCTTGACGCTTCTCGAACATGGGAGATGTAATTTTACAGTGCCTCATGAATTCATATCAGAACAAGTATTGAAAACTCAAAGCTCAAATATGTTTTCGTGGGTATAGTATTTCTACCCCTTGAAAAAGTTATTTTTTCCAACTCTTTACCATGATCTAAAGGCTACAAAATAAATGAGTTATAATACCAATACCACATCCGTGGAATAGAACAAGCTATACAAATTTAATTATCATACCTAAATATCAAAGGTCAATCAGAGTTAGTGATAATGAAGTTTAATGGAGAATATGCCACTAAAAAGAAATAATTGGACTCTCTCATTGGTTGTGTCAAGGGATTGATGGAAGAGTTCCCTTTTGAGACCAGATTTCATCTTGTTCCCTGATAAAAAAATTATCACACTGACACATTGGCTAATGAAGACACTATCTAGGATGATCTGGATTAGGAGGAGAAAATCTTTTGTATCAAGCATCGAATAAAGACAAGGGAGTCCACATCAGTTTATGTCCCATCACATATCATAACCACATGATGTTAAAATGTTTGAACCCATATGAGATATGTGATGTAAAACAATACATGTTCATCCTGGTAGCAAGATGTTAAACTTCATGATACCTTTATTCCTTACCACAAGACATTAAAATGCATGCACAATGTCCTTACTGCATGACCTAAAACTTCATGGATCCATGATAACCATCTATATTCACGTCGATTCCCCTATGTACATACCACATTAAGTTAAAATACATGGTTGTTATATAAATATTTATGGTCTGATTCTCTTTTTGAATGGATATTCTTAAGGACACCTCAATCATATATCTTTTTCCAACCACTACATGATACCAACTACCCTTGTAGTAACCTCAACTATCTTTGCATTATAGGCAAACCCTTTACATTACTTGTATCTCACACCAAGAATAGATCACTTGAGATTAGGAATTTTATAATTGACTAAACCTCATAATAAATTCATAAAGGTACAAAAAATTTCAATTATGGTCCGGAATAGAAGAACTTAAATGTTATACCATGAGTTGTCAACATGTAACGTTAAACCACATGATTAATGTCCTTGCCAGATGGATTTAAACTGAATAGTTATTTAGAACAATGTTTGGTTTGATTCGTTTTCTCAAAATATATGTAGTGACACCTAGAATTCATCCCTTGGTACCAACCATAATATTCCTATTAATTCACACCAGTTCACATCCTTCTTCAATGCTTGATTTTAAACTGTATGGGATTTCAGAGAACTATGTATGGAAAGATTATTATTTTTTATGAAATATGTAATGATGACCAAACATCCATATTTGGTCCCAACCATAAAATTTCCATTTATTTTCATAAGTTCACCTTCAACCTCAATACATGAAATTAAAATTCACGGACATCAAGAATTTTGTGTAGATCGATTCTAAAATCATATGATTTGTAGTGAATCCAAGATATCCAATCTTGGGCCTAGCTACAATAGTTAATGGAATTAATTCCCAAATATACATATGGGTTAGAAAAACAAAGAGTATTTAACATTTTAGATCTATGCGTGACTTGATTGCTACCCCCATAAGATTCATAGTGATTCCCAAATTCCCAACTCTAATCCCAATAATAACAAACAAATAACAAAATTCCTCATCCATCAGTATGTTCCAGATCTACACATTAGACTTCATTGAGAACTACATGTGGCTTGATTCTCATTCTTATGAGATAATTAGTGATTCCCAAGTCTCCATCGTTGGGCCTAGTATCGACATTTACACACTTTCATTCCAGTTACCAAATCATTACCACATGATGTTAAACCAATGAAGTTAATGTTTATGGGAGTATCTCTTTACCTCATGACATTATGTTTCATGAGAGTACATTCATACCACATGGAATTAAACTGAATGGGGGAATGTAAATCCCTAATAGTTGACATTAAACTGGGAAAACCATCATTAATCATAATTCATTATCAATAAAATATAAGTGCCTTACCTCAGCCAACCAGATAATGGGGTGCTTCCATCATATTTTTATGAACCTTAATATTTACACCAAAAATCATGTATTAGGAATCACGGGTAATCCTAAACCTTTCAATTCACATGAAAAAGAAATTAGATCTCTCTTTTTGACCATTCTACTGATGTAGAAGGCCGTAAACCCACCAAATAGATACATATTGTCCTACTATTAAGGGATTTATGAATCTCGTGAGCAATACGCCACCATAGAAGAAACTAGAACTCCATTTTGTTTTAGTTTGTGCATAGAATTATTATCCCATACCATTAATTCTGACCGGAGAACCATGATCCCTGATTTAAAACACTCTCACCTCTCACTCATAAGGATGTTATATTACTTTTGACCAAGGGAATCCTAATTAGGCTCCCATGTAACATCTACCATGTTAATTCCATAAGTTCCATCACCATAAACAATTCACACTTTGGTCAATGTTTTATGACCATAATATCATGCCTAAAATAGTTTAAATTGCATGACATTAAACTACATGTGATCGAGACATAAAACATTGCAGGTTGAAAACTTGGAAAGGGATGACTGAGAAAAATTCATGGGTTAACTATTAAAATCTTCATCATCAATTTTTAGAGAAAAATTATGGTTTAAATAAATAAGTAATAAAGATCATAGGGTTTATTTTGTATATATAATAAAAGTAATGTTATGATCACTGGACCCCCTGGTCCATGAAAAAATTAGAGCAATGATTTTTCACATTTCCTTGGTGTGAGAATATGTTTGACAAGTGGTGGGGCAACCTTTAGGGTGCTCGAACCCTTCTTGCATCATAAATTTTCCATAAATACAACTTCATGATCTAAAGAATATTAGATCATATAAAACCATTCATTTCTACTAAAAATGAAAATATATCTCTCATCTTGTCCATGATATTGATGAAGAAGGTCTTTGACCCACAAACCAGAGACATCATGGACCAGCATAAAGGGATTTCTAATTCCTGTGAGCCTAGCGTCATCACGGTGAAACTTTTCACCCCATTTGGTTTAAATATATTCCAAGTGTGACTATCCAATACATTCCTCATGTCATGAGAAATTTAAACTATGATATAAAATATCCATCTCAGACTATTCATGTAGATCTAATATCTTTGACATTTCATCACCATGTTTTGTATACTTTCTCAAGGCTGGAATGCTACCCTTCATTCATGAACCTTTTGGTGGCCCACACCTCATGATTCAAAACCACAAGGCATAGAGATTATGCGGTTAAATTGGTGAAAAGTTATCCTTTGGCGATAGAATCCTTCCGTAGATATACATCCATCAATACCCTACTTCATAATTTATATGTTTACATATTCACGAATATTTCATATCCCTAGTATAGTATAATGTATCTCTCTGTTTGTCCATGATACTTAGGCAGAAGGGATCAGACACACTCACCCGAGATATCATGGACCAGTATAAAGGGTCTCTTAATCCTTGTGAGATTCAATGGAATCATGGGAGAACCTGTTAAACCATAATGTTAGAAGACAAACCTCGCATGTCTACCTCTTTCTATTCTGCCTGGATAATAATTTTTTATTGCGAATTACATCACCCATATTCCAACTATACTGGTGGGGATAACTTCTATACTATTTCTTCCTCAACAATATTTACCCCACAAAACTTCCATTATACCATGGAAAATAATGTAGATCATCTTTTTTTTGTCCATGATATCAATTGATGAAGAATTTATCCCTCTAACCAAAGGCATATCCTCCTTGCAAGAATGGAGCTCCATTCATTTTGAGCCAAGGAAACACCATGACATAACACAACACCCTATAGTCTTTTTGATTCATATAGGGTCTTCTAGACCCATATTACATAATCTATAATCTATAAGACCCTAAAATACTATGATAATAATATAAAAGTACAAAGACCTTAAAATATAGCACAACGATGGTCTAATTTACAAGACCTTAACACAAAAAAAGACATGATGCTTACCAAGATGAAAACTTGGTAAGGGAATCCTTAGAAAAAGATGAGAATATTATCATTGTAAATACTATTTATTTGATCCATGAAAAATTGAGAATCTATAAAAGGTAAGAGGAACAAAAACTTTTTTGGATAAAAACTTTTAAGAAAGAGGTGTGAGAAAAAAACAAGTCTGTGACTACTATGCCTTCCCCCATAGGAAGTATAGGAAAATATATAGGAAAAAGAAATTAAAAAGATACAGAGATCGTTGGGCCCACTATATGACATTATTAAAAATTTAGATATGAATTCTAAGTCCCTTGACCTTGGAATAAGTTAGAGCTTTCGAGAAGTTCATCATGTACAAATTATCCTCCTTAAATCAGATGATCTCAAGACTATTGATGTAGGTTCACCAATAAAAAATTTAATATTAGTGGGAATTCATGAAAATTAATCAAAGAGTAACCTATTGAATGGAAAGCACTAAAATCCCAGTGACTAGATATTTTTGGTGTTACACAAAAATGATAGGCATTATAGATGATCTAATCAACATCTCCACCAAGAAATGGATATTTACACAGGATTTGATCACAAAAAACAGTGACATTCACCATCCTATATATGATCTAGATCTAAAAAAGTACATTAATCATAGAGTTCTATCTCCATGAAGCTATGTCTCATATACATGTGTTTGATCTCTATAGTGATATATTTCAGAACTATATGCAAATTAAAACCCATATTCATGGATTACATAGAGATGCCCAAGTACTTTACTTTGGATGCAGCCACACGTTCATTTCCCCCAATACCTTTTATATAATGGAATGCATATATACTTGAATTTCAGGGAATACATTCCCCATGTCAAAGATAGTTCCCGTATTAGATTCATCTGAGGAGTTATGGCCAAATATATCATCTTTAATACACTTAAGAGTTCTTCGTAAATGATTGAGATATATCCTCCCTAGAAGTTCAGTATCTGGAATAATCATATATTCACATATGTAGAAAATTTTTCTACGTTTACCATAGAATTAGATTCATTTCATTCTGACAAATATTTTTCAATGAGAGTCATTTGTTAGTGCCAATATTTGTGCATCTTACAATATTTTGTGGAATATTTCATAATGTCGTAGATGATGTGGCAATAAAAATATAGTTCTCCTAGAATCATTAGAGAATGGGTTTAGATATAGTAGAAATAACTTTGGGACCTTCATATTCTATGATGAATTCTAGTCATAGTAGTAAAGGGTTTTTATTACCAACCATAGCGTTACATTTATGGATAGACACCAGCTATCCAAGCTAATTCAACCACATACCCATATGGGACTAGAGGTTGACCACAATAAGTGGTAGTTGGCCCGAGCTTTCCAGCAAACCATAGGGAGCATAGCCACTACAAGGGATAAGTGAGATCGTGTATTGGGACCATGGTGTGTGATCCCATAGAAAGACGTATAGCCTTATCCATAACATCAGTGGGATGATCCACACGTTATAAAGATAATGTATATGGTATAGGTGTTGAACCTATTTCTAGATTTTTTGAGTGGAATTCATGGGATGGATTATATACATAAGGGTATTCATGAAAATAGTTTGATGTTGGGTGGTATTTTTTCATGGAGATAAAATCTGAGTTGTTCGATCAGACCTCCTAATGATCCATGCCATCAATCAAACCCTCCGTTGATCCCATCTATATGTTTCAATACATAAATGCAAAAACTCGAATCTAACCTATGTGTTTCAAGAACTATATCATTAAACATCTAACTCCCTAGTTGAACGTCCTAAGGCACACTTGACACTCACTCATCATCACATCCATCTCTCTAGTACTGCGTTGATATCTGTGTAAGTATGAGATGAATAGTGTGATTCTTAAGTAGAACCAAACAATGATATCTAATGGAATTTTGTGAGAACCCTCAAAATATTCATGAAGATATCATGATCATCATTTGATCATGAGAACGAACCAAAGACAACCGAAGAAGAATCACAAGCATTTTAGTGACCATAGAGTCCTCTTCATTGGTCATATTTTCATTTTATTTAAATTGGATTTATTTGGGAAATGAGGTAGCTAGTAGAATCCAATATGAGACCAAAGCATGGATTCCAGTTGAGTTCCTCATATACTTGGAAGTCTTCACATGATTATCGTATGATCATGAGACTAAACTAAGAACAAACACAAAAGACGTCACAAGAGGTTCAATGAACATGAACCCCTTCTGCCTCTGATGAACTTTCCATCCGATTTAATTAATATTTTTCGAGATCACACGAAAGAGGAACCTCATGATCAAATTAAATGACCAAGTGATGAAGAACATTTATTCACATGATGTTTATCTAAAAAAACTCCACTACTTTAGTCAGAACACGCATACTTCATCCTGTGCAAATTAACACCAACCTTATCTTTCTGAGGCCTATATAAAATGATATCCCAACAAGAAAAATACTTAAAAACTGAGGGGAGAAGATATAGATAATATGGTAGGGTGTAGAAACAAATCTTCCAGCTACTTCCCACTAGATATCTTCTCCCTGTAAATCAATGGCCGCTCATACAAAAACCATCCACCAGAATTTAGACACGAGAGCTCATTACGTGATGGTAATAAGATCATGAGATCACATTAAGGGATAACATCATGACAACCCATTTATGAATTGGAAGTGTTTTAAAACTCAAACCTATATCATGGACATGAAACTGTGATACTTATAATAACTAGTGGACATGTTTATCACAGTGTCGTGAATCCTCAGTCAGGCTATCTTGTAGATTTTTCACCTTCAAAATTAAACAGTTATCCATAAGAGTTAACCAGTGGAAATATTAATTCCTGATCTTGAAAATTCACCCTTGGCATATTATAAATATCCCTTAAGAGACCCCATTTTTGAGGACATGCTTACAACATGATCATGGAAACATATTTCGATGATTTATGTTAGGGAAAGTGTAATGGTGAATGACCATGGGCACATTAATTGTCATGCATAAACCTGCTAATGAAAATGTGGACTCACGATCATTCCGTCAAATTTACCAAGAAGTAAATATGAGGTTATACCCAAATATGGACCCTCAGCTATGAATCCATCCTTATACACCAAGACATAGTCTTTATAAGTGTTTACAGAGCCTCTCAAATGACCGTTGGGAGATCATGTAGTAACATGATAGATGTTTAACCTATTTCATGCGGTGTGTGTTTGATGATTTTTTATTAACCATGAAGAAGTATCCCTTGTTCATGTGATATATTTGTTTGGACATCCAGTGAAGACCCTCAGGCAAGAAGGTCACCCATGCTAGTGAACATGGGAATGAACTGACAAATATTCAAGCCATCATGAAAATTCCAGAAATCCTAGGTCTTTTGATGTGTTCACACAACCTTAGGAAAGGATGCCTTGACATGTAGTATCCCTATGGATCTTTTCCCATGCATTCCCCATCAACCTGAAGAGGTTTCTCTCACACATTAATGTTGTACCTCTCGTACCCCTCAATGTTTTATTCTCATGATCACAATCACCCTCATATTTATCTAATCCTCTTTCAAGTTTTTTTGGATGATAGCAATCAATTCAGGAAAGCAAGAAGGCCCAAATGGACTGATTTTCAGTCCACCGGCCAACCGGTGGCTTCACCACTGGCCAGCCGGTGGAGCCTGGACAGAAGGCATCCTTCTGTCCAGACCACCGGCCAACCGGTGGCACACCAGCGGCCAGCCGGTGGCACCTGCACTCAAGAGGGAGCCACTGCCTCCCCACCGGCCAGCCGGTGGCCTCAGCACCGGCCAGCCGGTGGAACCCTCTCCCAACAGTGCCAGCTACTGTCTTGCCACCGGCCAGCCGGTGGCTCTGGCACCGGTCCGCCGGTGGCCCCTGGACAGGAATCCTATGCCTTTTTACAAACACCGGCCAACCGGTGGACCTGTACCGGCCAGGCGGTGGAGCCAGTCAAACTAGCCGTTGCAGTTTGACCAGGCTGGCCCACTTGGCTCCCAACGGCTCTTTTAGCTTCTCCAACGGCTCCGAAGGCCCCCAATGGGTTCCATGCCTATAAATAAAGGCCAAGGAAGCCCCGGAACCCAATCGGATCATTTACCAAGCGCCCGGACATATTGTTGCACATTTGGCGAACCTCCGGCGCTCCACCTTCAAGGAACCCCAAGTGCTCCATCCATTTCCACATCCAAGAGCACCACTCAAGAAGCTTGGGAGAGCACGCTACATCAACTCCATCATACTTTGGCGCCCAAGTCTTCCTCAATCACAGTTTTTCTTGTTTTATTTATTTTGAGCTTAAAATTGGGTTTGTGCCTACAAACCCCAAACTCTTTCTTCACCCCCCTTTCTTTGGGTTCTCACACCACCACTAAGGTGTGAAGAGGTTTCTTCAAGCCTTCCCTTTTAAAAGGCTTGTGTCATGGTGAGCTAGCCTTCACCCGTTAAAAAGGCTAGTGGGTTCTTGCTCAACCATCAAAAGCAAGTGGGTTCTTGCTAAACCAATAAAAGCAAGCTGTAATAGGTCCTAGTGCTACCTCAATGCCTAGTGGGTTTCTTGCTAAAACCATTGAAAAGAAAGCGGTAGGAATCTCTCAACGGTTGAGTTGGGAGTGGAGACGTAGGCCGGGTTTTGGCCGAACTCCGTTATCAATTTCTTGTGTCTTGCCTTATTTATTTCCGCTGCATTTCAACTTTGATTTTAATTTGTTTACTTTTTTTTAAAAGGCAATTCACCCCCCCTCTTGCCATCATTCCCGTGTTTCTTCCGCCCAACAATTGGTATCAGAGGACGTATTTGAATAATTCCCTAACCGGTTTCAAATTAAAGATCCTATTTTTTGATGGCTTCTACCGCTTCTTTCTCTCAATCCCTCGAAGGTCATTCTTTGGATCGTGCTCCATTCTTTGATGGAGCCGATTATACTTTTTGGAAAACCCGCATGTCAACCTTTCTTAAAAGCATTGGTTATCCAATTTTTAAAATTGTTATGCATGGTTTTACGCTCTCTTCTCCCGATGAGTCTAAATGGACCCCCGCCGACATTGCAAATTTTGAGCTTGATGGCAAAGCCATGAACGCTCTTCATTGTGGGTTAGATCGTAATGTTTTTGATCATATTTCATCTTGCACTACCTCTTATGCTATTTGGAAATTGTTAGAACTAACCTATGAAGGTACTAGCGAGGCTCCAAAGCAAGAACCCGCTCAAAAGCAAGAACCCATTCAAAAGCTAGAACCCGATGAAAAATCCGTACCCGCTTGCCCACTTCACAAGAAAAGGGCCAAGAAGAAAAAGAAGAAGGCTTCAAAGGAAACATGGAGTGATAGCTCCACCTCTTTATCCTCCTCCTCCTCCTCGAGCGACCAAGGTACAAAATGCCTAATGGCATTCCATGAGGTAACATCTTCCGACTCCTCCTCCTCTTGTTCCTCAAATTCAAATTCTTTAAATCATTTATCTTATGAAGAACTCTCACACGCTAGAGACCAATTAGAAAATGGTTTTCATGAGCTTTCTTCAAAATTTGTCGCTTTAAAAAAGAATTTCAAAAAACTCTCTTCCGAAAAAGAACAACTTCTTAAAGAGAAGGAAGAGTTGACCCTTAAAATCCAAAATTTTCCAAATGTTGATTCCATGGAATCAACCATCAAAGACCTAAGGGAGACCCTAGCTAAGTTCACCCAAGGGGAACAAAATTTGAACAATCTCCTAGGTTCTCAACGAATTTCAAGAACCACCCAAGGGCTAGGATACACCAACCAAGCTTCCTCCTCTCATGCACCCACTGTTTCTGTAAGGGGGAGCTCTAGTTTTAAATTTTGCAACTATTGCAAAAAACCCGGGCACCTTATTTATGAATGTAATTGTAAAAATGCCCGGTACGGCCAACCCAAGTCTATTTTTTATTCGGACGAATTCTATAGGAGAAGACCCGCTACAAGGCAAGTGTGGATTGAGAAATCCCTTTTGGCGAGTCTCTCCGGGCCTAAAATTGTCTCTTTTCAAAATCCCTCTCCCTGGTGATTCATTGTTTTTATTTAGGGGGAGTTAGGATCGTTTTAACCCTTTTGTTTTTCAATTTCAAAATTTTCGATTCCAACTTTCAATTTCAACACTTGGTATCAAAATTTTCATTTCAAAATATTCAATTCGAATTTTTCTTTTCAAAACTTTCAATTCAAATTTCAAATTTCAATTAGTTTTTGATTCAAAACTTTCAATTCAAACTGTTATTCAAATTTTCATTTCAATTTTAAAAATCTCAATTGATTTTCAAATCTCAACTTGTTTTTCAAATCTCTTTTCCCTCAATCAAGTTTTATGCCCCATTCTATTTTGATAATCACAAAGGGGGAGAAATCTCTTGTTTGATTGGGGGAGAATCCTTTTCATCGTGCTTAGCATTTCCTTTCAAATTCAGTTTTTTACATTAATTGTCGGTGATTGTGATCATCAAAATAGGGGGATATTGTTGTACCTCTCGTACCCCTCAATGTTTTATTTTCATGATCACAATCACCCTCATATTTATCTAATCCTCTTTCAAGTGTTTTTGGATGATAGGAATCAATTCAGGAAAGCAAGAAGGCCCAAATGGACTGGTTTTCAGTCCACCGGCCAACCGGTGGCTTCACCACCGGCCGGCCGGTGGAGCCTGGACAGAAGGCATCCTTCTGTCCAGACCACCGGCCAACCGGTGGCACACCAGCGGCCAGCCGGTGGCACCTGCACTCAAGAGGGAGCCACTGCCTCCCCACCGGCCAGCCGGTGGCCTCAGCACCGGCCAGCCGGTGGAACCCTCTCCCAACAGTGCCAGCTACTGTCTTGCCACCGGCCAGCCGGTGGCTCTGGCACCGGTCAGCCGGTGGCCCCTGGACAGGAATCCTATTCCTTTTTGCAAACACCGGCCAACCGGTGGACCTGTACCGGCCAGCCGGTGGAGCCAGTCAAACTAGCCGTTGCAGTTTGACCAGGCTGGCCCACTTGGCTCCCAACGGCTCTTTTAGCTTCTCCAACGGCTCCGAAGGCCCCCAATGGGTTCCATGCCTATAAATAAAGGCCAAGGAAGCCCCGGAACCCAATCAGATCATTTACCAAGCGCCCGGACATATTGTTGCACATTTGGCGAACCTCCGGCGCTCCACCTTCAAGGAACCCCAAGTGCTCCATCCATTTCCACATCCAAGAGCACCACTCAAGAAGCTTGGGAGAGCACGCTACATCAACTCCATCATACTTTGGAGCCCAAGTCTTCCTCAATCACGGTTTTTCTTGTTTTATTTATTTTGAGCTTAAAATTGGGTTTGTGCCTACAAACCCCAAACTCTTTCTTCACCCCCTTTCTTTGGGTTCTCACACCACCACTAAGGTGTGAAGAGGTTTCTTCAAGCCTTCCCTTTTAAAAGGCTTGTGTCACGGTGAGCTAGCCTTCACCCGTTAAAAAGGCTAGTGGGTTCTTGCTCAACCATCAAAAGCAAGTGGGTTCTTGCTAAACCAATAAAAGCAAGCTGTAATAGGTCCTAGTGCTACCTCAAAGCCTAGTGGGTTTCTTGCTAAAACCATTGAAAAGCAAGCGGTAGGAATCTCTCAACGGTTGAGTTGGGAGTGGAGACGTAGGCCGGGTTTTAGCCGAACTCCGTTATCAATTTCTTGTGTCTTGCCTTATTTATTTCCGCTGCATTTCAACTTTGATTTTAATTTGTTTACTTTTTTTTAAAAGGCAATTCACCCCACCTCTTGCCATCATTCCCGTGTTTCTTCCGCCCAACAATTAAGAGGGAGAATTTGTTACAGATCCCCTATGTATCACCACATAGCCTATCAGAAGACCTCGTTTTGATCATGGTAAGTGGATAAATGATAGATTTTCATGAGACTGCTTCATGAGAACATATCCCAACATATATGCGGCTTTGATATATAAGAGAACTCCTTAGACATGACTCTCTCTATTCATTAAGTCCATGTGGTGTATTCCCTCAACAAGTACACTCACGAACACACCATTTCTCATGTGACTTTAGGCATAAATAGTTTGACAGGATTCCTTAACCCTCAGGTGTGTTCCATTTGTCACCCACAAGCCCCTGAATATATCCATGAAAACTCATCGCATGAATTGTTCAAGGACACATGATTGCTAGAACCTTCGATGTTCTCAAGATGTCCTTGGTAAAAGATGGACTTTCTATGTTGATCACAAGACAAGACTAAGATGATTCAAATTTTATATGATAAAACCCTTTGACATGTCACTATTTTTATGAAAAGACCCAAGTACAAGTCAGTTTGATCATGAAATAGCCCCTTGAAACACCCACATTGTCATAAGATAAGCTCTAGATTGGATCATATGAACTAGTGAGAAATCAATGACACGTCGACACAATGATGAGATAAACCAATGACATGGTGGCATTGCCATGTTATCGTGTGAAGGCAAGCCATGATGAATTGGTGAAGAACCATTGACATGTCTATTTTGTTTCAAGATGAACTCTAGACAGTACATTTCGATCAAGCGAAGGAGACATTGACATGTCAGTATGATCATATGATTGTCCACAACAGTGTCCATATTGACACGTGACATCCTAAAGACATATTAGGTTGATTATGTGATAGAATATAGTCACATCTATTTTCATCATGTTCAACAACAGAATCATATTTTCTTTGAACATAGAAAATACAGCAGTCATGTCTACTTCAACCAAGTGAGAGACCCTAGATGTGCATGACTTGATTTTGTGGATCCCATTGAAAGGTCCAATTCACTCAGGATAGTAAATTTTAGATAACATAGTTGATCATGTGCGAGACCCCAAAAACTTCTTCTTTGGTCATGTGAAGCATCTAGGACACAATAAAACTCCCCTTAGAAGGAAGTCAAAGTGTTCCAATTGATCAGGAAAACACCCTTGGGTGTGTATACCATGATAGAAGGGTGCGCCAACATACATGGAAGACAATCAAGGCATGCCCAGTAGAATGGAAAAGACATGTCAGGAAAATATTATAGGATGTGCCAACCTTATCTGACATAACCCTTATAGACTCATTTCAAGTGGATCAAGGCTGAGAATCTTCATCTGCATTCCCCTTTGAAGAGAAGGTTTCCTTGATGAGCTAGGGTCCTACATTCATGTGACCCTATAAATATAATTCTCTTAGAAAACCATCAAGCTCATAACCACCTATCATTAATCCACAAGAGGATAATAACGAGTATAGAAATCTTGTGGTCTTATTATGTAAGCCATGACTACCAATATAATACAATACATCTCCACTAATCAGTCAACCTCAGAGTGTAAGACCCAACCAATCGGGCAGTCTTAGTGCATAAGTCCCAAAATTCCTTACGTTATACAGTATATCTCCAATAAATCGGGAATCCATCTTGGTATAATCCTTTAGCATTCCAAAAACCTTGAGGATATCAAAAATGCCTCCATGTTTTATCATCCACCTTAGCATATTAACAAGTTAGGGTTTAAGTGAAGTACATGAACTCAAATTCCCACCATAACAAAGATACGTAGGACACCTTATTAAGGCTTGATATCCATACCACATCCTTTATCATATGGGAAACCATAACCAATATAGGGAAACATTAATTTTTACACCTTGTATGAATATGCTTAAATGAAATGTGTTCAATCTACTGGTGTCTATTATTTCTCACACCGAGCATGGATTATGAGATCTTAGAGATCAATGATGATTGTACCAATAACATGATCAGAATTCCCCCAGTGAGGAATCACCATTGGGGGTGTAATCCTTATTATATATCACCTCTTCTCAAAGGGATATATTCCTGAAGAATTAGTCTAGGGACGTCTCATATACATAAGTCCCTCTGAGGCCCTCTAATGGAATATATCTTATGACAATGATTCCCATTACAAGAACTATGTATACTCTAATTCATATCATTAAAATGTTATGTAGGATGCCTAACTAATATTTGAGGCAGATATTTTTTTCCTTACTATATGATGTAAAACTACATGGATGGGTTCAGTCATACAAACGTAAACTATTTCAAGTAAACAATGTGGGTTTTGATTCTAGTTTTGAAATATAGATAGGATTCCTCATAGAGGTTCAATTCCATCTCCAAGACACCAACCACATCCATGGATGATAATAAAATCTAGAGTACTCAAAGATGTCTATAACCCAAAGCATCATAACTAAATAAGTGATCAATAGAGAACCCATGATATGCACACCATTGTTATGATTGATATGTGTTGATAATGAACTCCTTGACATAGGGGAAACTAGTCCATATCATTGTTTGGGAAGGATTTTAGGAATATATTTTAAATCATGAAGATATTCCCAGAGTAAGAAAAAATTCCCCCCAATGGGGTTCGATGATCTCAAACTACCATCCTCTCAACCAATGTGAGTCCCCAAGAGTCTTTGGGCCTGAAAAACCAAATGATTGTGGGCCTTTGGAAACCAGGTTTGTAACCAACTATAGATGGAAAACTATTTACAGTTTCTGGGAAAAGTGACAATGGTATCCTGATGATTGAAACCCATTTAACACCATGAAAATATGATGAAATAGTGTCACATGGGGTAATTTTTATTTTATTATTAGCAATATATATTTTTATGTAAATAATAAAAAAATGTTACTCTCTTTTATTGAAATTTCTATTATATGTTCAGATAGGGCAACAAATATTTTTGAATTAATCTTAATGGGTTTTTATCTTAATGAGATTATTTTGTTATGGTTATTTATTTGTAAATTTTAGTGATTATATTATTAACTTATACTCGTATAAAATCTTGATACAATGCTTTTGAAAATAGTTGAAAAACAATGTAAATAATTTTAGAAACATTAAAATTATTTTTTTTGGGATGAATTATGGTTTCACAACAATTTAATAGTTGATAATAATGTATTCATGATTATTTAATGGATTATATATGAATTATAATTTTTTCATTATGTCGTTCAGAAAAATTAAACTATACTATCAAAAATGGAAATCGTGATATTTCTTTATTATATAACATTTTATTAAATTATTTGGTAATCCTAAAAAACACTGAAATAAGGAAGCTAGGATCATAATTGGTCTAAAATTTAATCCCTTGGTCATTTATTTTCAAATTTTTACTTTATATATAAATGTATAACCTTTTAATATTGAAAAGTTTGTTACTATAATAGATGTTAGAAATGTTTCATAAATGAGTAAACAAAAAGAAATAATATTAAATTCCTCTTAAACCTATAAAAAGTTTAATTTTTATAGATAATCCAACCATATACTATCTTATATTCTAATGTATTCCCACATGGCTCCAACTTATCATGGAAATGAATTTATTATATTCAAATCCTATTATTAATTCCTTATGTGTACGTTCATTAACTATAAAAAATAACCACCTATAATATATTATGTACACCTCATAGAGACACTTATCTCAAAAGAACCCTACTAAAAACTCTTCTCAAGGTTGTTAGATAATTTTTTGAGGTTCTTGTTCTTCCCAAATGACTAAACGTAGGTCCCTTAATAACATATCTATAAGAAATATTCGAAATAAGAGGTAATCATATTCCCCAAGAACATTTTTTTCTTCTTATTTTACAACAATCAATTATGTCTAAAACATTCCAATATAATAACACTCGAATCTCCAATATATTGAGATGTTAATATTTTTATGGAATAATTTTTATATGTAACACCTTCCCCAAATCACAAGCTTCAGAAGATGTGGAATTCCATTAACCGTAGGTGATACTCCCAATACACCAATGTCTAAAAATAAATGCCAAGCTATTATGAAAATGTTGGGTATGGTTTTACCTAAGAACGTAGATAACAAATTAAGAAATAAATGAAAAACAACCATAATATGATTTATGTGAAATAAATCAAATAGCTCAGTAAAATCACATTACAAGAACCATATTATATTAACAACATAAAAATACATAAGAGTGAAGGGATATGACCCTAAATAAGAAAGACTATGGAAAAAAGTGGAGAAATTCCAAGCCACGATGTAAGAACTCCCTCGATCCATCTCAAACAAAAAAAATAATGTTTAGGGATACCATTAGTGATGTATGAAAATTTCCTCTTCAATGTATCTCAGTAGAATACATCAGTAAAAGTACAAAATTTCCCAATAATGGAGTGAGATAAATTCTTATTATATAATTCCAAGAGACTTCCCAACATAAAACACTTGGAAAAGAACAGTTTTGAACATGTTATATGGAATAGATGAGATAAATATAGATAGTTTATATAATAATAAAAAACATGATCAATGGAAAACATTAAAAAAATATTTTAAAACTATTTCTTGTTACTTGGAATAATAATTCACATTACACACCATGAACAGACATGATGCATGAAACTATGGACCTCCCTATACTTTTGAGTGATGAGATACCCATTCACGAAGACATCACATGGAAAACCATTTTTGAGAAGGGTACGTTCACATCATTGTTCCTTCCCGTTTGGACAATGGTAATTTCAAACCCTTACTTTGTCTTATTTACACATGAACACTCCCTAAAACATTTATTCTATACTAAAAATAAAAATTTTATTTACTTATTAATTTTATATTTAGAGACTAATCCATTGGAAATAAAATAAAATATGTGTTTTACAGAAACATTTAACAAGGTATTTCCATCATGGAACCAGAAAAATATATATAATCTTAATCCATCATGTTCAAGAATGGTAGAATGAGAGAGATAAGTGACTTACCTCAAGTTAATTACAATGAAAGGTCAATGAAAATTATATATATTAAACTTATACATTCTTTTCATCTATTAATAACTAATAAGAAATAATCAACTCAAATCTAAACACGTAGATCCATGTATAACATGTCAACCTATGGTTCTATTCAAGAAAACATGTAGAGTTCTATTAAAAGGAGGAAGAAGATCCAAATCCTTGATTTCCAAAATTTAATTCCCAATGATTCATTGGAATTAGATTTTTGATGTCAATTATGTCCAAAAAATCATCATGTGTATCCATAGAAATCAATAATGTGTAAGAGAAACAATTTTAGGATTTACCAATGATATGAAAATAAAAATTGACTAGTCTCAGACTATTTAGGACTTTGATTTTGAAATAATGTTCAGAATTAAATTAGAGGTCAATTATGTTGAGAAAAATCAAAAAAACAATTTTGTTTTCTAGAAAAAACTATACATTTTGTGAACCTATTTCAAATCATGAGATGCATTAATTAAAAAACCATTAAAACATGTATTCTATGAAAGGATTCCATGGAATATATCTTGGCTGATTCATATCATGACACCACCATTAAAATTGTGAATATTTCCTACAGTATTTTCATAGACGTATTCTAGGTTATTCTCCCCATTACACCTAAATAAAGATTGGATAATAATCCAAGGACATTAAATATAAATTAAAAGGTATAAAATGGAGTCATAAATTAAAACATGGGTTTTAAATTCTCCACACCATTGGGATTTCAATCCTACGGAAGCTATATCAAATTAGTCAATTTCTCTAATATATGTTTCTCTCATTCACAGGTTCACTCTTGAACCTGACCATGAAACCATACAACTTTAACCAAATAAAAACACCTCCCACTCATGGTCCCTTCCAATATATCAACAATCCAAACTAAATCATGGAAAAAGGTTGTATCATGCTTGAGATTAACATGATCCCAACTCATCAAATAATTGAGATCCCATTGTTTCTTTTTCAGTTGAAAAACATTGAATAGATTTTGAAATGTAATGAATATTAGTGTTATAGATAATAGATAAACTACAATTTTGATCCATTCATCCACCTTGAATAGTACCACATACTGTGGTTCTAATTTCCCTTATTTCCCTAAGTGTCGATGACCAAGTCTTAGTGAAAATATAAAGAAGGCATGATCACTCATATAAAAAAGGTATCTATTATAGATTAATATTTACATATTATTTATATATATTTTGTTCTATATCAATATTCTTCCAGATCTTCTAGACATCCTCCATATTCTCATAGACAGGACTCGGTCTAATCAATGAAGTCTCTCCAGTTTGCACCCAAAATAGTAGATAAGAATAAGAATGGCTATACAAATCCATGAACATGGACATCGATATTTTCAAATGAATGATGTGATAATATACGGAATACTTCGAAGGAATATGGTCTTACAAAAACACTCTAATGTACATAACAAGAGCCTTGAGCATATCTTCCAATGTTATAATTATGTTTTTTGACTATCTGTTTTTGTAAGGAGGATATGACATCCTCATGGTCAATCGACTCCTAGATCCAATAAATATCCATAATCAAGAAGGAAGATAGGATCTATATTGTACAAAATTGAAATTAGAACTTCGTGAAACCTAAGCACTTCTTGAATATGTAAATCCTCCAAGTCCTCTAACATGTTGGACTCTATGACAAGGATGAAGTGCAGTGAATTAGTGTGTCAATACACTATCACCAAAATAACATTACGATTTCATAAAATTAAATGTTGAAATGTGTAAAAGTCAATTGAAAATTTTCCCACTTCCATACAGGTATAAGAATATCCTGTAGTATAATATACAATCATTGATTCTTACCTTTTTCCTGTTGATATGTTATGAAAATTTTCAAATAATCTTCCATATTTTGTTGCATACCTAACCATAAAAAAATTTCTTTCAACACCTTGTAGATTTTTTAAATACCTGGTTTAATAGCCCATTTTTAATGGAAATATTGTAATAGTATAATATTTTATGGTATACATCCTTTTAAAGTTAATCTTTAAGAAATATTAAATTGCAAGCAGCAATTAGTTTAACCAAAAAATAAACTATTATTATAATCCAAACTTTAAATTAAAGGGAAGTACTAATATTAATTAAATAATTAAATTTTTATAGATGAAAATGTTTTTAAATTCATCAAATTTTTTTATAGGTATATTATATGAATAAATCTTATTTTATGCATAAAAGCTATATTTTTTCTAAAGGGAGTTTTGTTTCCTTTTAATGAAACACTTGATTTGAATATACATTTGGACACTTATGAAAATTATATTTTAAAAAATAAACATTTTATTTGAATTTGGAATATCAAAATTTACATTTCATTACTTTTTTTAATTTTTTTATTAGTTTCTTGTTTTGGTGAATAATGAAAAATAGTGAATTTTAATTGAATGGATCATGTGAAACAAAATAATTTATTTTTTTATGTAATATTTTTTGAGGGGTTTTAAATTATAATTAGATTAATTTTATATTATTTAATATAATTTTGTTCATTGGAATCAATTTCACATTTAGTTTGGATATAAAACATTTCAAAATATTGAACATTGTAACTTTTAAAAAACCTCTTTCATGCCCCATATATGGGATTAATTTTAAATTAATTTTATCCACTTAGGAGGTTTGAATTTTTAAAAATGAATAACATATTTTTAATCACAATCTACAAATTTATAAAATAAGTAACATTTATTTTTGGACAATATGAATAGTAAACATAGTAATTTTAATTTCTATGGATAAGTGTAAATCGGTTAATTAAGGGTAAAAATAATAATATAAATATAAGAAAAATAAATAATTTTTTAAAAAAAAATTATTGCATGATTTTTTGTCCAACCAACTTATATTTAGGATGATTTTATGGCATTTTGGAGATACTTGGATGACATTAATCCATTTATAGTATTTTTTTAATGAAAGTCAAATTTGTCAAACTCATGTTTTTAATAAGTATTACAGTTTCTATAGATAGTTACTCAGAATATATCTTCAACTATAAATATTAATTCGAAATATAAATTTTTTATCATCACGATGGTAATTTTTTTAATTTTTATAAAATAAAAAATTTCCATAAATACTTAAACCAAGACAATGAAACAATTATTTATTTAATGGAAAAAACTAAATAAAATAAATAATATTAAATATAATAAAATATATTTAATTTTATACACTATTTTAATAGATTCCCAGACATATTATGGATGTGTTAAATTTTTTTTTTGATGTTATCTAGTGTATTGATATTTTTCAAAAGTGAAGTAATGAATAGTGTCAATCTAGACATTAATTATATTTTAAAATAAATACTATTTGATTAAATTTTATAAAATTCATAAAAATATAAATTTAGAGAAAATAATTGAAATAAGATTGAAAATTTAATCCATGTATTATGTTTTATTCATTTTTGATTTTATATAAACTCTATCGACCTTCAATGAGTAAAAAGACATGTTTTCATGGTAAGATTTAAATGATTTTAATATGGGTTAAAACCAAAATAAGATGGTAAATAGAGACATAAACTATTATAAAAAATTATTGGATGCAATTATTTTTATACATAATCATCTTATTTTTGAAATAGATCACTTTGGGACCTTTTGGATTTTAAAACTAATTTATATTAATTTTATATTATGAGAGTCTCCAAAAGTTCTCCTCTCCTCAATTAAAAAAGCGAACCTCATCCCTAACTTAATCATAAAATATTGATCCATATATCATGAAAAAACCCTAAAATTTATCCTCCATTCATCATTACGAATTTTTTTAAGATCTTAGTATCCCAAAAAGGCCAACCCTAGATCCGTTAAGAAGCGATTTAATGGAATTCTTCCAAAGAAGAGGTATTCATTTTCACCAACTCATTCATGTTCATTTATTCTTATATGTACATATAATTTTTTATTTACATGATAATTTAAAAAATAAAGTATAATATATATTCTTATATACTATTATGATTATGGGACAACCATATTCCTTATTTAATTCATCATATGAAAAAACAAGGCCTTATGTGTGTGTACGTATGACATACCATCACCATGACATGATATAATATTTTTTCATCACCACATTTATAGGATGGATAATATAATGGAAATAATATATATAAATTCTAATTATGACATGATACTGATTCTGGATAATTAATACATCATCCACTTTCTAACCCTTTCACTATTAAGGGAATGATACCATTGCTCGTGCATACGTACAACAAAGTATCTCTACAATGTGATGAGATTAATTTTCTAGGCTCAAAATTCAAGAAAGATTTTAAAACATTATTTGATGATTAAATATGACATCAATAACATTTATATCATTCTGTAGATGACATAACTATATCCTATACGCAAAAACTGAAACATATACAACAAAACATGCATTGGAAAGTGATCCTACCAACACCTGAAACAAGAGTAAAAATGAAATATTATTAATAAGTGGGAGATTAAATGATATAATAGGATCATATAATATATCATAAATATTAAAAAACTATGGTATAAATTAACTACATGCTTTGAATTATTATACCATAGGTTAAACCATGTATAACCAAAATAAATTCCAAGGTAAGGGGGTTTTCTTATATAAATTTTATTTCTTTGAGATATTAATTGTAATACACTTATTTATTTTGTGTGGTATTATGAATGGTCTTGATGGTAAAGGTATTATCTTACTGGGAAACATGAATTCAAATAATTAAGTATTTTCTCTATTAATATTTCAGTTATTCTAATCCATGATATTTTTACTATGGAATCATCCCTGGATTAATATTTTGAAAACAATATTTATTAAATGGTATCTGTGTTAAATTATTTTACCATTCTATATTGATCATGAATTATTTAATTCTATATAACATCCTATGTATATAAATCTTATGGATTATTAAATATCACCCTTTTATTTGTTCTACTATCCACATGATCTGATGATTAAATGTTATAATGAACTTACAGAATGAATTATATTTCCTTTTTTATATTCTATGACTAATTAAAAATGTAATAAGGTTTCCCTGTATATCTTTTTACCCAAAACAAATAAAAAATTTAGACATTTTTATGTGATTTGTTCTATTAAATTCCAATGTAATGAAGTACACACCGACTCTGGGTTACCGTAGTTGGGGTATTTAATGTTGGTATCAGAGAAAGTTTTGTAGATTCCTTGGGAACTTGATTTCAGATTTCACAAATTAGGAAACATATCCCTAATATGGTCCTTGAGGATATTTGTAGAATAACATACTAAAGAAACTATGTCACTGAATATGAGATTAGTTATAGATTTGTTTTTTATTTTTGTTTTAATTATTTCATTAGTTTTGAGATTATATATTATGTATCGTAATTTAAGATCTAATATAGTGTATACAACTATATTGAAATAGATCCTAGAAAAAGAAACATGAACCATATAAATTCTCATAATTAATGTAGGGATTCACCTCTTAAGAAACAGATTAACGTGGAAGATGGAGTAGAAGCCCTAGCTTAAGCTTAAGAAATTATAGTTATATTCGGACAGCCGACTCGTGTTATGAGAACTAAACATTCCCATATGGATTGGTCTGATGTAAAACATGATGTAACAATGTTTTTCTTAATCATGTGAAAACACCCTCTAACATTCAATGAGACTAAAATACCATTTATAGGAGTGCAATGTACATTCTTTTTAGATAATTTATTTTATAATTTGGGGTATAATGAAAGGGAGAAGTTTTTTATAGGTGTTTATCATCTTCATGTAGACGTGGATAAATTCTGGCGATTGAATCAATACTATAATGAGGTTTATGAAATATGAAACTTGGAATGGAAGGAATTTAAGGATCTTTTCCTACAAAGATATTTCCCCAAAAAATTGAAATCTTCTATGGATAGAGGATTCTTTAGTCTCAGAAAAAAGGGGGATGCGAATATTTTTATGTATGGATCCAACCATAGTATATTACCTAGTAATGATTTAGAATACATACATAAACCAAGGAGTAATATTTATATTTTCTTTATGTGCTAAATCCATTCCTCCGAAGGGTAGTAACTTCCCAAAATATCTCATCATTGAAGATATAGTCTCATTTTCTATATAGAAAGAGAAAGAAAAATATAATTCCATTGAATTTAAGGGAAATGAAGAGAAAAAAAGTGTGATGACGAAAGAAATGTATAAAGGGAAAAAGGGAATTAAGTATTTTACACACATGATAATTGTGGAAAAAAACTCCAAGGTACTTTCCTGAAGTGAATGGGATTTTGTAACAAGTGTGCAGAGAAAGGTCATGAGGCTCATGATTTCATGGGGAAGAAAGAAGCAATAAATGTAAAATTTTTCAACTTTAAGGAGTTGCAACACTATTAAAATGAATTCCCAAATCGTCAAGGGAATATAACTCTAAAGAGGCAAAGTGATCAATGTGAATCTTATTCATTTACTACAGTCTATGTAGACTAATTAAATTATTTGGGTTTTAGGACTAATTATTTATTTTGTTAAATTATTTTATCAATGATATTTTAGTAATAAAGATCATGAAATATATAATTATTGTATTGAATTACAACTTTTAAGGGTTTTAAGCATTTACATTGTCATCAAGGTGTTTAATGTGTTTAGATAGTTGATATGCGACAATAAGATATATATTATATTAATTGGGGAAAATATGATGTAAATTTGATTTTGGAAATTTAGTGACCTTTCTTTTAAATCTTGGGTCTTTGAATTTGGATATAAGTATTTTGAATAAGTCTTAAGATATGTAATTATAGAATGTATTAATTTGTACTTTGGATATTATTTATTGAGTTTAAAGTATGATTTATCATAATAGACAAACTATGTTGTCCATTTTTGATTTTATAAATATTTAGATGAGTATAGAATGACCTTAGGACCTTCTTATTCATTAAAAGTGCTTCAGGTATGAAAAATTGATCTTGAATATATATATCTTGCTATTAGAAATTAAGTTCAAATAAATCAACTCACAACCAAAGTATGAGATTATGTTCATTACATTGAATATAGTCAAGTATGTTTATTATCTCAACTATTTATCTGATTAGTAAAAGAGGTCATAAACTATTGGAAAAATATTTTCGAACAAAAACAATAACCATTACGTTCTAATGACCATGTTTTATATCAAACTCAATCAGAAAGGGTAGTAATATTTCTCTTCAATTTCTATTTGTTCAATTTATAATAAAGATCTCCTATTTTAAAACCAAATTGTTTGGTAACCTTCTCATTTCCTTTTCCTATTATTAAGAGGATGTTTTATTAATCAATTTTTTGATGTGGGTTTCCCAGAAAAGAGTTTTCATGTATCATCCTTTGAATGTGTTTGTGAAATTTCATATTTAGAGGATGTGATTTATTATGGGAGGACATAATGTAACACCCAAATATTTAATGGTATTTCTCTTTTTAAAATAAATCATTTTGAAAGCTTTTATTGAACACAACACCCAGCTTAACTACATAATAAAATATTATTATAACATAGCCTTTAAATTGATATGAATGAATAGTACTACCAATATTATGAATTTTTTATATATTTAAATTTTTTATATTTATCTAATATTTTTTAGGTATAAGATAAGAATAAATCCAATTTTATGCATAAAAGCTACTTATTTCTAAAGGTAGTTTTTCACGTTTCAAGGAAAAATTATTTTAAAAATAAATTTTGACACTATTATAACAAATATATGAAAAATTAAACTTCTTATTTGAAATTCTAATATCAAAAGTCACTTTTTTTATGTTTTTTTATTTTTCTAATAAGTTTCAGGTTTTTATAAACAGTTAAAAATACTGAATTTTAATTGAAATTAGGGTTTTCTCTTTAATAATATAGAGTTTTAAATTATATTTTATATTTTTTAAAGTATACATTAATAAATTTTATATCATTTAATATAATTTAGTTCAATTTAATCATTTTCAAATTTTATTTGGATATAAAAACATTAAAATCTTTTGAATGTTTTCACATTTAAAAACCAACTTTAACACCCAATTTATTAGATTAGTTTTAAATTAATTTTATCCACATCTATGATTTGAATTTTTAAAATGAATTAATATTTGTAATTAGAAAGGCCTAATTTATTAAATAGATCCCTTTTATTTTTGGACAATATGAATAGTGAATGCAGTAATTTGAATTTCAACGGTTAATTGTAAATAGGGTAATTAGGGGTAAAAATAAAATTAAAAATACTATTAAATTACCCTTACACTTGTTTTATTGTATCTTTTTGAGTTTTAGATATAAAAATTCATTCAGGGAACAATTTTATGGAATATTTGTGCCACGTTGATGACATTAAGCCTTTTATAGCATTTTATTTTTAGGAAAGTTAAATATGACATACTCATATTTTTAATAAGCATTAAATTTTTTATATATTGATATTTTGAAGATATATTTGACAAAAAATAATTATTTGAATGATAAATTTTTCATAATCATCATGGAAATTTATTTATAATTTTTATAAAATAAATACTTACCTTAAATGGTTACACAATGATGATGTATTAATTGATTAATTAACGGAAAAAAATATGATATTAAAAAAATTAAAATAAATATAATTTGAGATAATTTAAGTCATCCACAAATTTTATAGATTAAATACACCTATTAAGAATTTATTAATGTGTTTTTCCAATGTTATCTTTTGTAGTGATATTTCTTTAGAAGTTATGTAATGAATAGTGTCAAAATTGGCATTAATATTTTTTAAAAATAAATTATATTTTATTAAATTATATAAAATTATAAAAATTTAAATAGTGAACAACTAATTGGGATCAGTTTCGAAATGTCATCCATGAATAATTTATCATTTTTTCTATTTTATAGTAACTATATTAACCATTAAGAAGTAAAAAAAACATGTCTCCATGTTAAGAGTTAAAGGGTTTAAATAATGGTTATAGAAAAATGATAAGGGTAATATTGTGACATAAATTTATCTAATGAATATTTGTTGATATTATTTCTACCCATAATCATCTTATATTTTAAATAACTAACTTTGGATCCATTTGGATATGAAAATTAATTTTTATTAATTTAATATTTTGAAAGTGTTTGAAAGTCCCCCTCACCTCAATTATAAAATGGAACTTACTCCCTCAATTCCTTGAAACAACTTGAGTCTTATAGATCTATCTTAACCTTACCATTTATCCTCCTAATATCTTTATCAATGTTATGGAGGTTCTAGTCACTCAGAAAGTCCAACCTTAGATCCCTTATGTAAATATCTAAAGAAGTCTACCGAAGAAGAGGCCACTGTGTTTACCAACTCATCCAAGTTGATTTCTTATTATACTTCCTAATCATGTGTTGTTTAAATGAAAAATTAATAAATAAAGTATCATTTATATTAAGATATCTTATTATTATTATGTAACAACTATATTCCATCTTTTATTGATCCAATGAAATACCAAATCATCGCACATTAATACATATGGCATATCATCTCCATGATGTTTTGTAATATGTTTTTCATCATCAAATTTCTTATATGGATATAATGATGTAAATAATGTATATATATGAAAATTATTACCTTATAATGATTTTGGATAGTTAATAAACCATCCAATTCCTTACCCTTTTAAAATTGATGGAATGATACCATAGCTCGTGTGTACATATGGCCTAAAATATCCACGAGGTGATACAATTCCTTTTTCATGTTCAAAATTAATAAATTGTTATAAAATTATTTTTAATGATTAAATATGGTATTTATAACATTAATTTAATTTTGGATACGATGTAACTATATCATATGTATAAGAACCAAAACATACATAGCAAAACATGCATATGAAAATGTACCAGTTAACACTAGAAAAAAGGGTATTAATAAAATATTATTAACAAGTGGGTAATAAAATTCTAGAATATGGTCATATAAGAAATAATAAATATGAAATTGGTTCTATTATATTATAAAAACATTATTTAAAACATTATACATAATGTTAAATCTCATTAAAAAAATTGAAGTGTGAGGTAAGGGTTTTTTTTCATGTCACTTTTATTTCTATAGGATATAACTTATTCACTAATTTTTTATGGCTTACCACCCCTTTGATATATCATATCATGAATCTCTTTTTTTATGGTATTAAATGTTTCAGTCGATAAATATTTACATTTATCGGGATTATGATTAAAACATCTCAATGTGGTATAGGATACATCGATTTAAAAATATCTTTTTAAATTGATTATTAGATATATGAGGAATGAATTATAAATACAAGACACAAGTTGGAGAAAAATTAATTAAATCCACCCAATGCATCAGTAGTCTCATGAAATGGAATATATTTCAAAATTAAAGTTGTTTTTACCCGTAATGATTAACCCGTCTTGTGGAAGGTCCTGATGGTAAATGTATTATATTCATGGGAAACATGATGTCCAATAATTAATCATTCCATTCATTAAAATTTTAGATATTTTAATACTTGAGATTTTTAAAATGATATAATCCAGTGATCCATATTTTGATAAATTTATTTATTAAATTTCATGTGTGTTCAAATATTTTACTTTTTTATATTGATCATTTATTATTGATTTCAATATTTCTTCCACCTTATATAATTATTAATAATTATATGAGCTCACCTTTTTTATTTTTTCTAATTTCCCCCTGATCTTAATAGTAAATGTTAGAATGATATTAGGGATTCAATTCAATTTCCTTTTTTATGTTCTATGTTTAATTACCAATGTAATATGGGTTCTATGTATGTATCTTGTTTTCCAAAAATACTAAACTACTAGGTCATTTGGGATGGGATTCCTTGTTTTTAATAACAATTTAATGAAGTAACCAAAAAATTTTGGTAGCAATAGTTATGGTATTTAGAAATATTTTGAAGTAAGATGTTCCTTAATGGACTAAGTAATTGAATTTTGATCTTAAAGACATAACAATGAATTTTCATCCTCTATAAAACCATGAAAAGTTGCACGACCATTCAAGAATAACCTAATATTGATATAAATTAGGATATACTATCCTTGTGGATTTAACCATGTTCATTATATTAGGAATAATAATAACTGGAATGAAAATTACATGTTCATCCTGTGTGGTGAAATCCAGATGCATGCTAGTAATCATGCTCACCAGCTTCCATTGGTCACGAGCTTCTTGGACAACTTTTCTGTATGAATTCAGAATAATTGAATCTTCCATACAATTCCATTCATTAGGTGTGTTTACCAAGTCCAAATCAAACATCTGTACAAACTAAATCTATTTTTGTTTCTTCAAGTTAAACTATCACATAGAAAAGTTGTTTTTAAAACTCTTATGGTTAGTGAAAATGGTGAACTTCTCTCCAAAGTGATGATGCCACAAGTCTATAAGGAAAGAAACAATATAACTAATTCTATGTCATGTGTAGGAAATGTTTTCTCATGTATTCAAAAATTCCTCAATCCCTAGGTCACAACAAGATTTCACTCCATGAGAACACTTCCAAGACAATATCCAACACATCACAATATACCAAAAATTACTATCTTGGATTTGGAACAATTTGGATGGGTGTTGATATGATTTTAGTTTTACTCTCTAGAAATCCTTTTTTATTTTTTTTTCTATATAAATGAAATACCCTTTATTTTATAAGTATTCACTTGAGAATAAATCCTTGATAAATATTTAATAAAGATATGATAATTTTCCAAAAAATTCCAAAAAACATTGAATATCAAAAACATTATTTGGTGTGTGCCAAGGAATAAATAATTCAATATTTACAAGGTTAATTGATATACACATTATTAGATTATATGTCCAAGGAAATAGAAATCTTGTATTGAGAATTGAAACATAGAAAACATAGCATAGAGATGATGATCTTTATTTGTAATCAATACCATATCTTTGTGCTTCTCATATTTATTCTTACATTGAGAGTAATCTATAATATTATCAATAAACACAACAAAAAAGGAGTCAACGGAATTATAGATGATATTTTTCATCAAGGCCATGAGTGACTTATGTCAATTTGTCAGGATAAATGTCACAATAAAATATTTATAACAACCATAATGTATCTAAAATAATATCTATAGAATATACTATTTTCTGAATCTAATATAATGATGTCCTGAGTGTAGATTAATATTATAGAACCACTTTCTCACTTTAATTAAAAAATCATGTCATCAAATTTAGGAATAGGATTCCTAGTTTTGATCATAGCTTGATTAAATTTATGATAATAAAAAAAATCCTGGGTACAATATTCTTTCATTTTGAACAATACTGGTACAACCCAAGGATATGTAGTGGGAAAAATAAAACATTTCATTTTTAACTATTCTAGAAAAAAATTTAACTCTCATAGAATACGTGACACCATTCTATAATTAAAATTGTGAAATAGGGTTTGTTCCTGATAATTGATTGATAGAAAATTATATTTCTCATTTAGGTGGTAACCCTAAGAAATAATTTTTTAATAAATATAGGTATTCCTCCATTATAACAAAAAGAGTCCTATTTCTTGATTCATTAGTAGCTACCATGGTCATTTCAGCTAACTTGTCTTCAACTGTTTCATGCACTACTAGCAAAGGTCCATCTCTACTATCATTAGTATCCCAACCCACTAGATACTTGAATGGATTCATCAGGGGATAGAAACATAATATTTTTTACATAACAGTCAATACAGAATTTAAAACCCTCTAGCCAATCCACACTAAATATTAAATAAAAAATCATCTCTAGAACTATAAACTCCATGAGAAATTGAACCAAGTCAGTGGTAGAGGAACATGCTGGGCAGTTCTAACCCCTACACTCCAACTATTCATGTTCTATTTTAATACTAATGATATGAACCAACATTTCTATGTATAGGAATAAATATTTTTCTATAAAATGAGAAACCAAATAATGTAATGACAAAATATCAAACAAGACATGCATAAGAGTCAAGTGCAGAAGAATAGTACCTCATACCATAGAATGACCTGGTTTCTCACTCATGACGGCCTTATCTTCTATGTAAAGATAAAAATAAACTATCACAAGATGGTTATTTCTTCCCTACTAAGGTGTGGACTATATAATAAAAGTGTTCAAATAGGTGTCATAATTCACCATTGTATGTGGATAAAAACTTGTCAAATGTGACTATTCCCTCTGATCGTAACAGACCCGAGGATGATTCAAGCCATTCAACGATTGATTATTTAAATCTAAGACAATAACTATTCATATGATCATTATTTCCATGGTAGATGGAATTCTTCTGTGGTATAGTTCATTCATTTATCCTATGAATAAGTAAACTACATTGAAAACAACCCCATTTTGTTTCTCATATCATAGTATATTTAACTGATTCAGAAGTCTAAGTCTGAGGTGTTCCACATCCCTGAGAATAAATATATCTTATTTTCATTTTTATAGTACTCAGGTTTCCATCAGTTCCTATGGAAATAAACATGGTACTTCCCACATGATTCATATAAGGAACCCTTTCTTACACTCTTTCCCTATAAAAAATTACCATATAATCTAAAATAATTGGAAAGAATTCTTGGATTGAATCTCTAGTCAAAATCATGATTCAAGGATTTGTGAATTTAAAAATGTAAAATTATATTATTCTAGAGTGAAAAAAATTAATTCATAAAATAATCTATGTATTGCATGTTAGATAGGTTTTATTGCATTTAGGGGAAGAACTCTAATATTATTTCTATCTTGAATGCGTGGGTATAAATTTAATTTTTGTAACATTCCACAAATTCCTACCAAAAACGACCTTGTTCATTTCTAGAATGAAATACTAGGTCTGACCATTAACATCCAAGATCATCCAATATATAGGTCACTATCTTCACTTTCATTTTATCTAGTGTTCCATAAAAATCGAAAAGTCTGTACATTAAGTTGAGCTATTCCTCTACTTTTTAGGTTAATAATCCTCTCAATATATAGGTGGATTCTAATAATTAATCTTCATTTAATGATCCACTTGAATTGATTCATCATTTTGATTCCCTCGTTCAATTACTTGAAAATATTTCAAAATTATTTTTAGAAGTTGTTGGTACATATGTGGCTCAAGTGAAATTACAATTTTTGTAGCTTCTTCCTACTAATTTAAATGACATCAAGTAGGTTACTTTTTATATAACTACAATAAAAAACCATCTAGTCATCAATCGTGAGAAACCAAAGGATTGAAAATTCTAATTTACCCTAAGAAAGAATCACCGCCATTTATATTTAATAAATCATCCATTTTATCCATTTTAACCATTTTTTGATATCATAAAACAGAAGATTAACAATGCATTCCAAATACAAACTATCAGTTCTAGTAAATTATATTCTACAATCAATATCTAAAACTAGGATGATGAGTTGACTGAAGGTACTAAGGAAAACATTGGAAGCTTATAGCCTATGAATTTTCAATTTTTTTGATAGCACTCAATGTAACTACGATGTCATAAGTGAAACAAAACTAGGTAGAAATGGAAAAAGTCACTACGTGAATTTTCCACATAAAAATAAATATATGATTACATATTAAGACATGAGTACATTCTCAACATCCTATATTATTCGATTATCATTTCATTATTAAACTGAATGAAATTCATTCTAGATCATCCAAAAATGTTTTTAATTTCATTGGAAGTATCGATTGTCAAATTTTCATTAAAATTATGGGGATTTATTGATGCCTTCGATGTCCAGAAAATAGCCATAGTGAAGATCCACCGATTTGTGAAAAAGGACTTGGATCTAGAACATGGATAACTTTATTCTCTCACCAGGAAGCCGGATAGGATAAAGAGACAGTCTCAATCATTATGCACTAAATAGTGAATTTCATGAGAACCCCTTATTCCTATTAGAGTATACCTCTAAAAAACCTAAAATCAGATACTGACCTATAGATATTTATTACATACACTAAAAAACATTTTATGACTACTTTAATGATTCATAAATATCATCTATATATTTTTCATGTACTTATAATATAATTAATATGTTACATTATAAAATTATCCTTTGAATTTACTTGATCTTCCCATAAATATGAAATGAAAATTGAATATTAAAATAATGTTAATGTGAAAAATATTTATCCTTCTATTTACTTTAATACTTATACATACATTAATAAAATAAATTTAATAATAGTTATTCTAAATTTTTTTAATAAGAATTTATTTATTTTGGAGATACAATATTCTTGGACCTCAATTAAACCATATGGTGGAGCCCAAACTTTAACAAAATACTATTCATTAGAATAGGTAAGAATTTTGAATACGATTAGTTAGTGACCATATTGGCCCTTATCTTAATAACAGAAAATACTATTCAGAGACAAGAAGTGGAGTCTAACAACCCATCAGTGCCTTTAATTAGAAAAATTATATTTATAGAACAAAAACCTTTCCTACGAACACACACCATGTAATATAACCCATTTATCTCACAATATATAATAAATTTGAACACACACTTTGTATAATCAATGTTTTATTACTTTATTATTTTCAACCTTATTTGATGGACTTACATTATTCTAGCATGTCTATGGATTTAGTCAATGTACCACCATCCTAATCAACTAGGCCTAATATCACTTCCTTTGAAAGGTGACAAAATATATCATGATTATTCAATCAATTCCATACCACTAATTACACATCCAACATAAGCTACCTCACTATGACATCAATTCCATAATTTCGACATTGCATTAAAGTATGTGACCAAATAGTATACACATATAATAACCTATCATTAAGAGGCTATTATACATGTTAATAGATAGAAAATTACAATGACACCTAAAGCATGTCGAGTTATTATTGGTGGGTCTGTCCACATGATACCATCTACACAATATTACCATGTTCGAGCATTATGAGAAGAGTAATCATGGATTTTGATTCCCCATAACCTAATAGTTTGACATCATCTATAACCATTCCTTATGATGTTTCTAGACCACATGAAATATGTTTAAGATGAATGACATGGTATTTCGAGGTTATCATTATATATTATGAGTTAATATAAAATTTTTATATTACAATTAATCTATACAAATTACCATATAAATGGTGGAAGAAGATATATCAAAAAAATTATGGTAAGATTATACCATGAATAACTCATTCTAGTCGTGATATGGTAATCAAAAAGTATTGTTTAGCTGGGTATAAAAAACTATCTATTACAACCCTCGCACTTTCACCATATCCAATTTTATGAATATCATTTTTATATGTCACATGATAAGATCATATTTTGATAGATTTATTGTTTTAGCCTTTGGTCCTTCCACATCTCTGCTAAATAGAAATTATATTATTTTCATCCTCAACTCTTTGAGTAAGAATCCTTAAGAGATGATATCCCCATGTATATTTATTTTTTCCAATGTCTATACATGGAATCTTCTATAGTATGATTAGTTATAATTAGAATAATTTATAAAATAATAAAAACATTACTTACATTGTGTTATTCCAAGAACTGGAATAAATCATTTTATTTTTTACACTACTTCTTTAGTTACCTCAAAATCTATAAGAAACTGGGTCATTATAGATATAGATAACAATATATTGAATGATATTATCCTAGTAATTAAATTAACATGACTATGATATAAGATAATATTGATTTATAGGATGACTGGTTTTTTCACCTTAAAAAACATATATACTATCTTATCCACATACCAAGTATATATATTTTGTACTTTCTCAAGTAAAATTGGTCATGTCTAACAACATTCGATGTAGTTATCTTAAATATGACTGAAATTTTCACACCATTTATTATACATTTATTCATAGTGGACAAGCCAGGGGGGGTTGAATTGAGTTTGAAAAAAAATTCATGTTAAAAAAATTTAAAAACTAAATCCCCCCATTTGTTAAAAATGTCCAGTTAAAAAAACTAATATAAATATATAATTTGATTTGAAAAGGTTATAAAAATATTGATCACTTATGATTTAATGTAATTTGACAAGTACGTTAAATATAGAATCTAATATTCTCATATGAATCAGAGTATATAAATCATTAGTTCAAGTTAACTATTATATTGTAGTTTTTTTAACAAACTATAGAAATAAAATAATTGAATTTGATTTAACAGAAAACTAAATAGATAAATAGTTGTAAAACACATTACAAAAAATAGAACAACATAATTTGACAAAGGTTTCACTCTCAAGAGGATACTTAATCTAATACCATTAAAAGTCACTTTCTTCCAAGAGTATTGTTATTAAATAAATTTATCCACAACCTAGAATGTGTTTTACATAAAAAAACAATCAAGAATTTACAGTCACAAATCTCTCTTACATAGTTTTTTTGTGGGGTAAATGAAATAAAATAACTACTCACAAGCAGCCAAGGGAAGGTATCCTCTTCCATAGTTTTACTTGGGATTATAAATAAGTTAGGTGGATATAGATAGAGAAGATCATTCACTATCTAGTTTATCTCTAGAGCTGGTTCTTAATATTTACAAATAAAATGTCATTAGACATTGTAAAAGTTAATATAAGTGAGTAATATAATGGATTAATAAAAGATGAAATTGGGTATTTTGATCTAATATTGTTTTGGTAGTCACTCTTTTATCATAATAATCTTCTGATTTCAAATAGATGCTAAAATATGTTTAGATTTTTTGTTGTTCCATCTTTAATGATACAAAGAGAGAAATATGTCATAGATACTAAAAAATTCATTATGTTATTTATTTTTTTCTTTGTAATAATTCAGATTTAATTTGTATACATGTGGGTATCTACTTCTTTCTTTATTCACATTTTCACACACTTTTATTTTATTCGGATTCTATTAAAATGACTTCTAAAAAAATTGTCCATTGAAAAATGTTTTGGAAGATCCACTAATTTTTTCCTTAATATATGGTTAACTAAATTATTCAAATGATATGTAATTCTTCACATAAAATTGGTTATATTATTATTAATGTAGATGCAATATAATAATACATACCTTTAGAGAAGGTTAATTAATTTTTTCCATGTTAGTATCGATAGTGGTGGTCACATTAGATTTCTATGTCACCATTTAATGGTTACTTCAACACTTAGAAAAAATCATAGTAAGATCTTTTGATAGTGGTTATACCAAAAATAAAATTCTTATAGTCGATTGAATAAACTTTTTGTAGACTATTTCATTCTCTCAATGATCATTTCATCTTATGATTGATATTTTGTACTAATGAAAAATTTCATTTTTTTATTTTGTCTTGTTGATATAATTGATATATTATACAATATTTTCGAATCAAAAATATTTTTTCTTGTACTTTTGGTCACACCATTAGCTCAACAGTCGAAAATCTGTTATTGTATTTGACAATTTCCTTTGAAGTATTTATTATGATGTTCTCCTAAGATAGTGTTATATTGTTTGATACTTCATAAAGTAATTTATTTATTTTTAATATAATTTCCATAAATGATCACTTACAAGCAATGGTCATTTCCAAAATTATCTAAAATCCAAGGAAAATGCCTGTGAATTCATAAAACATAGAATGGATGAGGGTAAACATATAAATTAAATTTTATAATTAGATTGAGTAATTTTATAGAATAATCCAATAATCCAATGTTTTTTGATGATCACAAATTACCGAGAAAATAAAAAAGTAAAAATAGTAAAGATTATAATCCACTATATCCATGCACATAAAACGATTATTAGAATATTGAATATGAAATAGATATATTATTTTCATCCCCCCTTTGAGATTATAAAAAATAATTAAGAATGGGTGAAATAGTAAAAAAAGGACTTGCATTAGCAGTTCAACAATGTAAAAATTATTTATCACAACCAATTTAGAATCTGAATCCTATGGGAAAGTAGGGTCATTTTCTTTACAATTATTAGTTCTAGGAGAAGAGGGAGGAATGATTCTTAGGATAAGAAGAAATATACTTATGGATAATAGGATGATATGGCCAAGACCACGGAATGGATTAAGGAAAAATGGTCAAATTGGAGGTATAGATGAGGTTGGGATAGAAATAGGAACTGATGTTGAAGCACAGGTAGAAAATTAAATAGTCTGAGGTAAATATCTTGAAAGAGTATCCAATACATTGGAATTAGAAACATACATATATGGTTCCAGGATCCAAGTGATATCCAACATTGGTCAATTTCCATGCTCTATAACATGAATAGTCTAATATTTTCTAGACATGACTTGATTTTACAGAGGGATCATAACCACTAAATTCAATACTATATTTTTTAATTAAGTAGTTAGAGGATAAATTTTGTGAAATATTGAGAAATATAGGAATCTTGTTTTAATAATGGCCTTTTTTAAATACACAAGAGATAACAAAATATTGGTTCCAAGACTATATATCTATCTTTGTCATTATTCGTGGATTCATTTTTGGATAAAGATAATTACGTATCATCATGAGAAAAAATTACCATCTGAACTTGAATTATCACATAATCTATAGTAGACAGAATATTTTAATGATATTTAGGGATTATATTTTGAACAGTGTTTTCATAAACAATGACCAAAAGAGGAGGTTCTGATATAGTTGATGACAATTGACTAGGATTGGTAAGCACTTCTATATAATTATCTTCCAAAATAGATGAAATTTTAGAAATATCTACTTGGATTCCCAAAATTTGACTTTGAGAACCCTCCATTTTCCTATAAAAAGAATGACATTATTGATGAACATGATCAAATATAAAAAACATCATTTGAATATGGGAAATGAACATTGTTGTAGTGTAAAAAACATATTCCTCATGGTACATTGTGATTTCCATACTGATATTCAATAAGTTGATTTAATATATTAAAAGGTTCATTATTAAATTAAACTATATCTTAAAAAGATAATCCAAAATATGACTCAAAAGATGGGCCAACAGCTTGATATTGAGAAGTTCACACTTGAGAGTAATAAACATTAGGAATATGATTAACCCTTAGATTTGATGAATGTGCACTTAACTAAATAACTTGTTTCCAAGGTTCTTATTTGGGATAGAATATCCTAGGAGGCCTCTTTATTTATTTTAATATGGCACCATATTCATTTGGAAAATTTTCCATAGGAATAAATTTTTCATTGGAGAAGAGTCATAGATATGATCTAATTGAAAAAAAACTAGGAGTATCCATTAGAGATAGAGGATTAGATTGTAGCAATAAAAAACTTCATAAGATTTAGGTCTGAGAAGACTTACCAGAGTGAGAGTAGAGGGTTGCACTGGCACAATATATTTTTCTCTTGTTATAGAAATACAACACCTTATGAATTAGGTGAATCATCACCACCTACATCTTCATCATTATTATTATTCATATCTTTAGACTCACTACCATGTGTAGCATATTTAGAAAATTAATCTTTTTTGACTATTGTAGTTATCAAACTCTTTTTCAACTAGATAAATAACAGCTGATGAATCATACATTCCTATATTATATAATGGATTATCTAGATCACTTTCCTAAGTAAAATATTTTTTTTTTGATATTTAGAGATCGCCTAATCTCAAACATTGGTGGTCTCTTCACTAATGAAGGATATATATCCTTATCTCTTTGATATTCAATGAGGACTGTTCAAAATAACATAGATCTAGGGGATTATCACCATTGGTTTCTATTCATCTCAATAGGTTTAACTAACAGATGATATTCAATTTCTTTTTATATCTCAATAGAAATAACAAAATATTGAGGAAAATCAAGAATATTATATATTTATCCTTATTTAACATGTTCTATCTTAGTAGGTGCTTCATGAATTGGAGACCTTTCTAGAATTTTCTCAAAAGAATTTCTTTATTCCCCATACATATTTTTAGTGGATTCAAATTTGACTTTATCAGATGATTAGTTGGAATTAAATATTTCATTTGGTTCTAAACCAGGCTCAATTATATATTTTTGCCTTTTGGGATGATAAAAATGATTAAATGTTTCATATATATTTTCCTAATTATCCACCCATTTCTTTCTCCAATGAATCCTTCTAATTCTCATTATCTTAGAGGTAATCTGATTCAAACCAATGCCATGTGGAATCACAATCCTTTAAAATCTTATAGGAACTATCTTTTCTATTCCAACAATATATAGATAAACATATTTTAGGGATGTGTGTTGAATATAGATAAATATTTTGTCAAATATTCCATATGTCTCATTAAAAAGGATAACTGATCCAAATACCATGAAAAAACTATAACATAATGAATAAATATTAATATATTATATTATTTAAATCTGCCTTCCTTATAAAGATACATTTCTGAATAAACTTTAACAAGAGTCTATGATTTGTTCTGAGCTCATTTTCAATAGTTCTTCTTATGGTTCTGTAATTAATCATTTGTTCCAAGGCATTATGAATCTCAAAATGGGGATTTTTTACTTGATAAAAACTCTAGTAATCATTAAATTCTCCAATATGAGGATCTCTAAGATACTCACCCCAGTAGGTTGAATTAAACTCACACTATTGACCACTGATTACTTTCTGAATGAAATCATCATATTGACCATCTACGAGAACTATATTTATATAATAGTCTCTGAATAAACACATATATAATGGTCGATCATCATTAAAAAACCAAATTATCTTGTTATTTTGTTAAATGCCTCTGAAATGCTGGGATTGACTGGTTTTAATCTATTCAATGTCTACTTATTTTTAGTCTATAAACTTATGTTCCAATTGATGAAGTTTTGATATATTAATTCATTTTTCCCACTTGATATCAATCTATTATATGATTTGAGAGTGTTAACTTCAAGTTATATTTTCATTTTTATTGAGAAAGTTTATAGTAAAAACATAGGCACTAGAGATTATAATAAAGAGGGTTCGAAGGAAAAAGGATTTGGTTAGAGTTTGGAAACAGAGTGACTCGACTCAGATCTATCACTTCAATTATTTGGGGATTTATTTGTACAACAACTCATGGGAAGAATCAAAAATAATTAATATAATTCTATTTGATAAAATAAAATAAATAACTAAATATAATATTTAATGAAGTCGAAACAAAAATAAATAAATGAAATAAAAAAACTAAAATCGATCACTCAAAATTCC
Organism: Viscum album; assembly: GCA_963277665.1. Classification (NCBI taxonomy): domain Eukaryota; kingdom Viridiplantae; phylum Streptophyta; class Magnoliopsida; order Santalales; family Viscaceae; genus Viscum; species Viscum album. Next base: position 886,896,628 of record OY728125.1, read on the forward strand.
TTTTCGATATAATTTATTCTCTCATTAGTTAATGGAATTGTAAAAATATCCTCAAGATGAAATTGTGTAATAATGAATTATATAGTGATATTTATTTCTAAAAAATGATATAGCATAGAGAAATGTTTTATAACAATATGTTGTGTCATATAATGTGACACATGATTCTAAAAAATATTTATCACACTTGTGTCAACATAATTTATAGGGACATGTCGTAGCTGATATCCAATAGAGTGTGTTTCATTTGTAGTGTATCAACCACAAATTTTAAGATACGTTTCTTTTTAAATAAATGTATTCACTTTGATAAATTTTAGTTCATGAAGCAATGACACTCTAAAATTATAGTATATTCAATATCATATACAACACACAACATCGAGCTTCAACGAAGGATAGGATATTACAGAAAAATTGTTACTATAACCTAGACGTTAAATTAAGGGTTTGAATAGTGATAAATAAATTATTATTTATATAAAATTTATTTAGTAAATGTAAAATAATTGACTAATTATTATGAAATATGAATTCAATATTCTCTAAAATTATTTTCTGCTTCCAAAAAATGTTTTCATTAAAAATTTATATTTATTGATTTTTATGTGTAAATATTATTATAAAAATCTATAAAATAAATAATTAATATTTTACATAATAATATTTTTTAAATAACTAGATAGAAGTAAAATTATGGAATATTTTTTTTTATTTTTTAAAAAATATTGATTTTTCAATGAATAGTAAAAAATACAGCTTTTTTACTCAAAACAATATTTTTTTCAAAAACATTTAAACATCCACTTTATTTAAAAAAATTAAATTAAAACTATTTTCTATCATTATTAAAATCCAATTTGGTTCATTTGAGTTAGTTTTATTGGTGAGTTTGATATAAACACATTTTTAAAATTAAAACACATTTTTCTAAAAAAATGTTTTTCATTGCATTTTGATGGTTTAATTTGAAATTAAAGTCTATAACTTTTGAATATTGAATTTTAAAAAGGTTTCCCATATTTTTATTTATGATGTACAGATTTAGAAATATCTTTCATTAATTTTTGGTTAATTTGAATAGTAACCTTATTAAATTTTTTACCATAGAAAAATGTAAATTAGGTAATTAATGTTAAAAAAATTATATAGTCTAGAAAATGAACCTAATAATTAATAAAGCTTACTTTATGAGTATATTTCATCTAAATGAATCCCAAAATTATTAATGTGGAATTCTATGTCCATTTTTATGATATTATGACTTTTATATTATTTTATTTCATTAAAATTCAAACATGTCACACTCTTGTATTAAGTAACTATAATATTTTTAATATGTGGTTATATAGAGGATATGCTTGATTATAAATATTATTTTGAAATATAAAATATACATCTTAATCATGGATATTTTGTTTTTTAAAATTTCAATTAATAAATAATTACCCAAAATTCACACATAACACTGATGTTGTAATTAATCAATTAATGGGAAACTGAAATAAATGATATTTAAAATATTAAGAGTTGTTTAATTTAGGATAAAAAATATGATACAAGAATTTTATAGATGATAAAAACAGAATATTGATATAATTAAATTATATTTTTAAGTATATCTTTTTATTGATATTATTAATGTCAATGTAATTAACTATTGTAAAAAATGACATTATTGATATTTAATGATAAATAAAATATTATTAAATGATATAAAAATCCTAAAAATATGATATTCATCCAATTTTTTAGTATATATTTTACAATAACATAAATGGTCTATTTAATTTTTTTTTTCATTTATAGTAATTATATTTACCCTTAAGAAGAAAAAATATTATTGTCACGGTAAGTTTAAAAGATTTAACGAGGGGTTAAAACCAAACTATATGGGTAAAACCATACGTAAAACATTCATAATATTTATTGGATTATGTTTTGTTGAATTATATTCCCCTTATAATATTATTATGTTATTTTGGAACCATTTTCACATGATAAATAATTTATATTAATGTAATATTTTAAGAAACTCCAAAAGACCCCCTCACCTCAATTATAAATGGGAACCTCCCCCTTACTTCATTACACCACATTGAGTTATATATCTCAAAAAACATTCCCATATATCTTATAAAAATAATTATACAAATCATTTAGGTTATTTAACTTCCAAAATATAAACCATATGTCCTTTTATAAGTTATTTAAAGGGAGTTTACCAAATAAGAGGTAATCAACTTTACCGACTCATCTAAGTTTATTCATATTCCTAATTAATCTTCACGTTTTTTACCCAAAATAAAACAATAAATGAATTATCATAAATATATTTATATGTTATTATTATTATGGTACAACCATATTCTATCTCTTTTTCATTCCATGAAAAGCAAAAACATCACTCGAACATACATATAGATTAAAGTCTCCATATAGCGGTGTAATTAAATTTTCATTAGTACAATAATTAAATGGTAATAATGATGTAACAAGTGAGTATATATTTTATATATAAAAAAATATTATTTTGGAACTGTAATATCTGGTATAACTCCTTACATTCAAATCCTTTAGAAATCAATAGCGTCGCTCATGAATATGTGTGGAATACCACCTCTACAAAGCAATTTCATTCATATTTAATTTATATTTTACATAAATTGTAATAAGGATAGATTTAATTAATATTTATGAAATGTATTATATAATTTTTAATCTATAAAGATAATTTTATGTTTACCTTTCTTTCTTTCTATCCATCAAAAAGTGAAAACATCATTCATATGTACGCACTATGTAATGTCTTCATGAACAGTGTAATTAATTTTTCTACCTCTATTTTCTATCTATAACTTTAAATAAAAATATGTAATATATATATTCATATTTTATTTATAAATATTAAATAATATTATATTTATTATTTCACCATAATAAAAGTACAATGTCCATAACTACTGAATCAAAACATACATGAAAATTGAAGCATTTTTCACCTAGAACAATGTTTTAATTAATATTTTTTAATAAATGGGTAAAAAATATTATGATTAAATTATAAATAGTATGATATATATATATATATATATATGTATATATTTTTATCAAATGTATCTGTAATAAATATACATTTATTAGAGAGTATCTTCAAATACGTACGAAGGAAGCCACAACTGTGATAAGGTTTTCTAATCTAACTTTTACTTCAGTGGGAAAAATTCTATATTAACCAACTACTTATTTTTTTTTAGTTTATATAATACCCTATTTATGATTAATTCAATAAATATATTATGATAATGATATATAATTTTTCTTTAGATTTTATTTCTTTCAAGGGACTTATGATTTAAAAGATAAAGCCATAATTGTGATAAGGTTTTCTATTCTAAATTTTACTTCAGTGGGAAACAATTTTATATTAACCAACTACTTATTGGGCATGACCTGAAAATTGGCGACCCATTAAGATTTGAGCTGTTAAGAATAAAGATAAACTTGTTTAAAATATTGATAATTTTAATATTTAATAAATTTTTTATAATTTAAATAATATTAATTTTTTATCAATATTAAACATATAATAATAAAATAATTATATTATATGTATTATTTAATATTAATATTAGAGCAATATAATATTTTATATTATGTTACTATTTATGTTACTATTTATGTTACTAATTATATTACTAATTATGTTACTAATTAGAAATGTGAAGATATGCATATCGATCGGGTGGTTAATCAATCAATGAATAGAAAAACAAATGTAATTGACCGCTCATCTACCTCAATTTTCTTTTTATTTCTGTGTTGAGGTTGATAGGAAACTTCTCCCTCCACATGTAATATGTGCTTTTACTGTCAAAATTATAAACCTTCTCACCTCTATATTGGCGAGGAGGTTGATAATTTTGAGTGTAAAAGAAGATATTACATGTGGATGCAGATGTTTCCTGTCAAGCCTCAACACACAAATGAAAAGAAAATTAATGTAGATGAGTGGTCAATCACGCTTTCTAATTTTCCTAATTGTTTCTTAATTATTATAATTGTTTTATAATTATTATAATTGTTTCCTAATTATTATAATTCTTTACTAATTATTATGATTGTTTCTTAATTTTCTTAATTGTTTCCTTATTTTCCCAATTGTTTCCTAATTTTTCTAACTGTTTCCTAATTATTATAATTATTTCTTAATTATTATAATTGCTTCCTAATTATTATAATTGTTTCCTAATTATTATAATTGATTCCTAATTATTATAATTGTTTCCTAATTATTATAATTTATTCCTAATTATTATAATGGTTTTATAATTTTTATAATTGTATCGAAATTATTATATTTGTTTCCTAATTATTATTGTTATTTCCTAATTATTATAATTGTTTCCTAATTATTATAATTGTTTCCTAATAATTATAATTGTTTCCTAATTATTATAATTGTTTCCTAATTATTATAATTGTTTCCTAATTAAATCTAATTGTTTCCTAATTAAATCTAATTGTTTCCTAATTAGATCTAATTGTTTCCTAAATAAATATAATTGTTTCCTAATTAAATATAATTGTTTCCTAATAAAATCTAATTATTTCATAATTAAATCTAATCGTTTCTTAATTATTATAATCGTTTCCTAATTATTATAATCATTTCCAAATTATTATAATCATTTCATAATTATTATAATCATTTCCAAATTAAATATAATTGTTTCCTAATTAAATCTAATTGTTTCCTAATTAAATATAATTGTTTCCTAATTAAATCTAATTGTTTCCTCATTAAATGTAATTGTTTCCTAATTAAATCTAATTGTTTCCTAATTCCTAATTATTATTGTTTCCTAATTAAATATAATAATTTCTTAATTAAATCTAATTGTTTCCTAATTAAATTTAATTATTTCCTAATTAAATCTAATTGTATCATAATTAAATCTAATTGATTCCTAATTATTTTAATTGTTTCCTAATTATTTCTAATCAATTAAATATAATTATTTCCTAATTATTTGATAATTATTTTAATTAAATCTACTTAAATCTAATTAAATCTAATTATTTCATAATTATTTGATAATTATATATTTATTTCTAATTATTACCAAAACATCCCCCGTGAGTGTCAAACCAAGAGTGCAGCAAAGCCCGTTGTCGTGTACCAGGTTACCCCGAGTCAAGCTCGAAACACCATGTCAGAAAAAAATGAAAACCAAAAAAATTTCTACTCAGAACTGAAAATTAGAGTGAGAGAAAAATAGAGATCTGAATGTTATGAAAAAAACGAATGAGGTGTATATATAGGTTAGATTATTTGCGACGGTCATATTTGCGATGGTATCCTGTCGCAATACCTAATATCTACGACGGGATACCATCAAAAGTTCCTTCACCCACATTAAATATAGGCAGAGGGTAAAATGACTTTTGCGACAGGCCCGTCGCAAATAGCCACCATTAGCGACAGGCGGATATCCCCGTCGCAAATTTCAATTTACCGCCACCGGTATTAGCGACGGGGCCCGTCGCAAATACCTTTGCCCGCATTAATTATGGGTGGTGGGTAAAAGGGTTTTTACGATGGGCCCATCGCAAATGCCACACCATTAGCGACGGACGGATATCCCCTTTGCAAAATTACTATTTACCGCCACCGGTATTTGCGACGAGCGGATATCCCCGTCGCAAATTTCTATTTTCCGCTACCGGTATTTACGACGGGTCTCGTCACAAATACCACCCATTGTATTCTCTTTTGCGACGAATAAATAGTTCTCTTGAAAAAAACTATTTACCACCGCCGGGTAGTTGCGACGGGTTGAAGGTGACCGTCGCAAATAGGCTTTACAGCAGCCGGTATTGGAGACAGGGCCCATCATAGATAACACCTGGTAAATATTTGTTTGCAACGGGGAAATTTCCCCGTCCCAAATACTATTTACCACTGTCGGGTACTTACGACGGGTAGCATTCTACCCGTCGCAAATAGGCTTCCCACGTTTTAGCGCGCAAACCGCACCATTGCAATTGTGACGAGACATGTATTTCTGTCACAAATAACTGACCATTTGCGATGAGAATATATTCCCATCGCATATACTTTTTTCATCAGAGTTTTTGCGACGCAAATAAGGCCTATCGCAAATACCCCATCACAATAATTGTTTTTTCCCGTAGTGGCCTCTTCTATAGTTTTTTTGTGGAATAAATGAAATAAAATAACTACTCACAAGTATTCTAGGGAAAGTATCCTCTTCCATAGATTTACTTGGGCTTATACATAAGTTAGGTGGAGATAGATAGAGAAAATCATTCACTCTCTAGTTTATCTCAAGAGCTGGTTCTTAATATTTACAAATAAAATGTCTTTAGACATCGTAAAAGGTAATATAAGTGAGTAATATAATAGATTAATAAAATATGCAATTGGGTATTTTGATCTAATATTGTTTAGGTTGTTACACTTTTATCATAATAATATTCTGATTTCAAATAGATGCTAAAATATGTTCAGATTTTTTGTTGTTCCATCTTTAAAGATACAAAGAGAGAAATATGTCATAGATATTAAAAAATTCATTATGTTATTTATTTTTTTCTTTGTAATAATTCAGAGTTAATTTGTACACATGTGGGTATCTACTTCTTTCTCTATTCAGATTTTCACACACTTTTATTTTATTTTGATTCCATTAAAATGACTTCTAAAAAAATTATCCAGTGAGAAATGTTCTGGAAGATCAACTAATTTTTTCCTTAAAATATGGTTAACTAAATTATTCTAACGATATTTAATTCTTCACATAAATTTTTTTATATTATTATTAATGTAGATGCAATAAAACAATACATACCTTTAGAGAAGGGAAATTAATTTTTTCCATGTTAGTATCGATAGTGGTGGTCATATTTGATATTCGATGTCACCATTCAATGGTTGCTTCAACACTTAGAAAAAATCATAGTAAGATCTTTTGATAGTGGTTATACCCAAAATTCCATTCTTATTTTAGATTGAATAAACTTTTTGTAGATTATTTTATTCTCTCATATGATCATTTTATCTTATGATTCATATTTTTTACTTATGAAAAATTTCATTTTTTTATTTTGACTTGTTGATACAGTCGATATATTATGCAATATTTTCGAATCAAAAAGATTTTTTCTTGTACTTTTGGCCACACCATTAGCTCAACGGTCGAGAATTTGTTATTGTATTTGACTATTTCCATTGAAGTATTCACTACGATGTTCTCTTAAGATAATGTGTTATTGTTTGATACTTCTTAAAGTAATTTATTTCCTTTTTAATATAATTTACATAGATGATCACTTATAAGCAATGGTCATTTCCAAAATTATCTAAAATCCAAGGAAAATTATTATGAATTCATAAAACATATAATGGATGAGGGTAAACATATAAATGAAAGTTTATAATTAGATTGAGTAATTTTATAAAATAATCCAATAATCCACTGTTTTTTGATGATCACAAATTACAGAAAAAATATAAAAAAGTAAAAATAGTAAAGATTATAATCCACTATATCCATGCACTTAAATGATTATGAGAATACTAAATATTACCTAGATATATTATTTTCATCCCCCCTTTGAGATTATAAAAAATAATTAAGAATGGATGAAATAGTATAAAAAAGAGTTTCATTAGTAGTTTAATAATGTAAAAATTATTTATCACAACCAATTTAGAATCTGAATCCTAAGGGAAAGTAGGGACATTTTCTTTATAATGATTAGTTTTAGGAGTATAGGGAGGAATAATTCTTAGGATAAGAAGAAATATACTTATGGATTATGTGATGATATGTCCAAGACCATGGAATGGATTAAGGAAAAATGGTCAAATTAGAGGGATAAATGAGGTTGAGAAAGAAATAGAAAATGAAGTTGAAGCACTGTTAGAAAATTAAATAGTATGAGGTAAATATAAGGAAGGAGTAGAAAATACATGGGAATTAGAAACATACATATATGGTTCCAAGATCCAAGTGATATCCATCATTGGTCAATTTCCATGCTCTATAACATGAAGAGTCTAATCTTTTCCAGACATGACTTGATTTTAAAGTGGGATCATAACCACTAAATTCTATACTATATTTTTCAATTTAGTAGTTAGAGGAGAAATTTTGAGAAATATTGAGAAATATAGGAATCTTGTTATAATAATGGCCTTTTTTAAATCCCCAAGAGATAATAAAATATTGGTTCCATGACTATATCTCTATCTTTGTCATTATTCATGGATTCATTTTTGGATAAAGATAATTAAGTATCATCATGAGAAAAAATTACCATCTGAACTTGATTTATCACATAATCTATAGTGGATAGAATATTTTAATGATATTTAGGGATTATATCTTGAACAAGGTTTTTATAAACAATGACCAAAAGAGGAGGTTCTGATATAGTTGATGACAGTTGACTAGGACTGGTAAGCACTTCTATATAATTATCATCTAAAATAGATGAAATTTTAGAAATATCTACTTGGATTCCCACAATTTTACTTTGATAACCCTCCATTTTCTTTGTAAAGAATGAAATTATTGGTGAACATGATCAAATATAAATAACATCATTTTAATATGGGAAATGAACTTTGGAATAGTGTGAAAAACATCTTCCTCATGGTACATAGTGATTTCCATACTAATATTCAATAAGTTTATTTAATATATTAAAAGCTTTATTATTAAATTAAACAATATCATAAAAGGATAGTCCAAAATATGACTCAAAATAGGGGCTAATAGCTTGAGATTGACCAGTTAATTCTTGAGAGTAATAACCATTAGGAATATGACTAACCCTTAGATATTATGAATGAGTACTTAACTAAATAACATGTTTCCAAGGTTCTTATTTGGGATAGAATATCCTAGGAGGACTATTTATTTATTTTAATATGGCACCATATTCATTTGGAAAATGTTCCATATGAATACTTTTTTCATTGGAGAAGATTCATAGATATTATCTAAATGAATAAAAATTAGGAGTATCCATTAGAGATGGAGGATTGGATTGGAGCAATAAAAAACATCACAAGATTTAAGTCTGACAAGACTTACCAGAGTGAGAGTAGAGGGTTGCACTGGCACAATTGGTTTTTCTGTAGTTATAGAAACACAACACCATTTGAATTAGGTGAATCACCACCACCTACATCTTCATCATTATTATTATTCATATCTTTAGACTCACTACCATTTGTAGCATATTTAGAAAATTAATATTTTTGACTATTGTAGCTATCAAACTTTTTTTCAACTAGATCAATAACAACTGATGAATCATACATTCCTATATTATATAATGGATTATCTAGACACTTTATTATGTAAAAGAAGACATTTTGATAATTAGAGATCCCCTAATCTCAGACATAGGTGGTCTCTTCACTGATGAAGAATCTATATCCTTATATCTTTAATATTCAATGAGGACTGTTCAAAATAACATAGATCTAGGGGATTATCACCCTTGGTTTCTATTCATCTGAATATGTTTAAATAACATATGATCTTTAATTTCTTTTTATATCTAAATAGAAATTTAAAAAAAAAATATTGAGGAAAATCAAAAATATTATATATTTATCCATATTTAACATGTTATATCTTAGTAGGTGCTTCATGAATTGGAAACCGTTCTATATTTTTCTCAAAAGAATTTATTTCTTCTCCATACAGATTTTTGGTGGCTTCAAATTTTTCTTTATCAGAGGATTAGTTGGAATTAAATATTTCATTTGGTTCTAAACTAGGATCAATTATATATTTTGGCCTTGTGGGATGATAACAATGATTGAATGTTTCATATATGTTTCCTAATTATCCACACATTTCTTTCTCTAATGAATCCTCATAATTCTCATTCGCTTAGAGGTAATCTGATTCAAACCAATTCTATGTGGAATCACAATCCACTAAACTCTTATAGGAACTATCTTTTCTATTCCAACAATATATAAATAAACATATTTTAGGGGTGTGCGTTGAATATAGATAAATATTTTGTCAACTATTCCATATGTCTCATTAAAAAAAGAATAACTGATCCAAATACCCTGAAATAACTAAAACATAATGAATAACTATTAATATATTATATTATTTAAATCTCTATTCATTATAAAGATACAATTTTGAATAAACATTAACAAGAGTCTATACTTTGTTCTTAGCTCATTTTCAATAGTTCTTCTTAAGGTTCTGTAATTAATCATTTCATAAAAGGAATTCTAAAACTCAAAATGGGGATTTTATATTTGATACAAACTCTAGTAATCATTAAATTATCTAATATGAGGATCTCTAAGATACTCACCCATTTAGGTTGAAATAAACTCACACTATTGACCACGAATTACTTTCTGAATGAAATCGTCATATTGACCATATACAAGAACTATATTTATATAAAAGTCTCCGACTAAACACATATATAATGGTCGATCATCATTAAAAAACAAAATTATCTTGTTATTTTGTTAAATGCCTCTCCAATGCTGGGATTGACTGGTTTTAATCTATTAAATGTCTACTTCTTTTTCATCTATAACTTCATGTTGCAATAGATGCAGTTTTGATATATTAATTCATTTTTTCCCACTTGATATCGATCTATTATATGATTTGAGAGTGTTAACATCATGTTGTATTTTCATTTTTATTGAGAAAGTTGATAGTAAAAACATAAACACTAGGGATTATAATAAAGAGGGTTTGAGGGAAAAATGATTTGGTTAGAGATTGAAAATGGAGTGACTCGACTCAGATCTAACACTTCAATTATTTGCGGATTTATCTGTACAACAACTCATGGGAAGAAACAAAAATAATTAATATACTTCTATGTGATAAAATAAAATAAATAACTAAGTATAATATTTAATGAACATGAAACAAAAAAATAAATGAAACAAAAAACATCAATCACACATAATTCCTATTCGATATAATTTATTCTCTCATTATTTAATGGATTTTTAAAAATATCCGCAAGATGAAATTGTGTAATAATGAATTATATAGTGATATTTAATTCTGAAAAATGATACACCATAGAGAAATGTTTTATAACAATATGTTTTGTTATAGAATGTGACACATGATTCTAAAAAATATTTATCACACTTGTGTCAACAAAATTCATAGGGACATGTCGTAACTGATATCCAATAGAGTGTGTTTCATTTGTAGTGTAGAAACCACAAATTTTAAGATAAGTTTCTTTTTAAATAAATGTAATCTCTTTGATAATTTTTTTTTCATGAAGCAGTGAGACTCTAAAATATAAGTATATTCGATATCATATACAACACACAACATCGAGCTTCAACGAATGATGGCATATTACTTAAAAATTGTTACTATAACCTAGTCGTTAAATTAAGGGTTTGAATAGTGATAAATAAATTATTATTTATATATAATTTATTTACTAAATGTAAAATCATTGACTAATTATTAGGAAATATGAATTCAATATTCTGTTAAATTATTTTCTGCTTCCAAAAAATGTTTTCATTAAAAATTTATAATTATTGATTTTTAAAAGTAAATATTATTATAAAAAACTATAAAATATATAATTAATATTTTATATAATAAATTTTTTTAAATAACCAGATATAAGTAATATTATGGTATAATATTTTTTATTTTTCAAAAAATATTTATTTTTCAATGAATAGTAAAAAATACAGCTTTTTACTGAAAACAATATTTTTTTCAAAAACATTTAAACATCCACTTTATTTAAAAAAATTAAAGTAAAACTATTTTCTTTACATTATTAAAATCCAATTTGTTTCATTGGAGTTAGTTTTATTATTGATTTTGATATAAACACAATTTTGAAATTAAAACACATTTTTCTAAAAAAATTGTTTTCATTGCATTTTGATGGTTTAATTTGAAAATAAAGTCTATAACTTTTGAATATTGAATTTTAAATTGGTTTTTAATATTTTTATTTATGATGTAAAAATTTATAAATATCTTTCATTTATTTTTGGTCAATTTTAATAGTAACCTTATTAATTTTTTTACCATAGTAAAATGTAAATTAGGTAATTAATGTAAAAAAACTTATATAGTCTAGAAAACAAACCTAATAATTAATAAATATTACTTTATGAGTATATTTCATTTAAATGAATCAATATATTATTAATGTGGAATTCTATGTCCATTTTTATGATATTATGACTTTTATATATTTTTATTTCATTAAAAGTCAAACATGTCACACTCTTTTATTAAGTAACTATAATATTTTTAATATGTGGTTATATAGAGGATATGTTTGATTATAAATATTATTTTGAAATATAAAATATTCATCTAAATCATGGATATATTTTTTTAATTTTAATTAATAAATAATTACCCAAAATTCTTACATAATACTGATATTGAAATTAATCAATTAATGGGAAATTGAAATAAATGATATTTAAAATATTAAGAGTAATTTAATTTAGGATAAAACATATCATACAAGAATTTTATAGATGATAAGAACATATTATGGATATAATAAAATTATATTTTGAAGTATAACTTTTTTATTGATATTATTAATTTCAATGTAATTAACTATTGTAAAAAATGACATTATTGATATTTAATAATAAATACAATATTATTAAATGATATAAAAATCCTAAAAATATTATATTCATCCAAGGTTTTTGTATGTATTTAACAATAACATAAATATTCCGTTTAATTGAATTATTTTTGCATTTATATTAAATATATTTACCCTTAAGAAGTAAATATATTATTGTCACGGTAAGTTTAAAAAAGTTAACGAGCGGTTAAAACCAAACGATATGGGTAAAACAATATTTAAAACATTATTAATATTTATTGTATTATGTTTTTTTAATTATATTCCCCTTATAATATTATTATTTTACTTTGGAACCATTTTTAAATGATAAATAATTTATATTAATGTAATATTTTAGGAAACTCCAAAAGACCCCCACACCTCAATTATAAATTAGAACCTCCCCCTTACATCATTACACCATATTGAGCCCTATATCTCGATAAAACATTCCCATATATCTTATAAAAATACTTATACAAGTCATTTAGGTTATTTACCATCCAAAATAGAAACCCTATGTCCTTTTATAAGTTATTTAAAGGGAGTTCACCAAATAAGAGGTAATCAACATTACTGACTCATCAAAGTTTATTCATCTTCCTACTTAATAATCTGTGTTGTACACATAATAAAATAATAAATTAATTATTATAAATATATTAATACGTTATTTTGATTATGGTACAACCATATTCCATCTCTTTTTCATTCCATGAAAAGCAAAAACATCACTTGCACATACATATGGATTACCGTCTCCATATAGCGGTGTAATTGAATTTTCTTTAGTACAATAATTAAATGGTAATAAGGATGTAACAAGTTAATATATATGATATATATATAAAAAATATTATGTTGGAACTATAATATCCGGTATTACTTGTTACATTAAAATCCTTTGGAAATCAATCGTGTCACTCAAGCATATGTGTGGACTACTACCTCTACAAAGTAATATAATTAATATTTAATTTATATTTTACATAAATTTTAATAAGGATAGATTTAATTAATATTTATGAAATGTATTATATAATAATTTATCTATAAAGTTAATTTTTTCTTTACCTTTCTTTCTTTCTATCATTCAAAAAGTGAAAACATCATTCATATGTACGTACTACGTAATGTCTTCATGAATAGTGTAATTAATTTTTCTACCTCTATTTTCTATTTATAACTTGAAATAAAAAAATGGATTATATATTTTTATATTTTATTTATAAATATTAAATAATATTATATTTATTATTGCACCATAATAAAAGTACAATGTCCATAACTACTGAATCCAAACCTACATGAAAAATGAATCATTTCTCACCCAGAACAATGTTTTAATTAATATTTTTAATAAATCGGTAAAAAATATTATGATTAAATTATAAATATTATGATATATATATATATATATCAAATATATCTGTAATAAATATACATTTATTAGGGAGTGTGTTCAAATACATACGAAGGAAGCCACAACTGTGATAAGGTTTTCAAATCAAACTTTTACTTCAGTGGGAAAAATTCTATATTAACCAACTAATTATTTTTTTCATTTATATAATACCCTATTTATGATTAATTAAATAAATATATTATGATAATGATATATAATTTTTCATTAGATTTTATTTCTTTCATGGGACTTATGATTTAAATGATAAAGCCACAACTGTGATATGGTTTTCTAATCTAACTTTTACTTCAGTGGGAAAAAATTCTACATTAACAAACTAGTTATTGGGATGACCAGAAAATTGGTGACCCTTAAAGATTTGAACTGTTAAGAATATAGATAAATTTGATGAAAATATTGATAATTGTAATATTTTATAATTTTTTTTATAATTATAATAATATTAATATTTTTTTATAAATATTAAACATATAAAAATAAAATTATTATATTATAAGTATTATTTAACAATAAATATTAAAGTAATATAATATTTTATATTATGTTACTATTTATGTTACTAATTATATTACTAATTATGTTACTCATTATAAATGTGAAAATATGCATATAGGTCGGGTGGTTAATCAATCAATGAATAGAAAAAGAAACGTAATTGACCGCTCAACTACCTCAATTTTCTTTTCATTTGTGTGTTGAGGTTGACAGGAAACTTCTACCTCCACCTGTAATATGTGCTTTTACTGTCAAAATTATAATCCTCCTCACCTCTATATTGGTGAGGAGGTTGATAATTTTGACAGTAAAAGAAGATATTACATGTAGAGGCAGAAGTTTCCTGTCAAGACTCAACACACAAATGAAAATAAAATTGAGGTAGATGAGCAGTTAATCATGCTTTCTAATTTTCCTAATTATTTCCTAATTATTATAATTGTTTCCTAATTATTATAATTGTTTTCTACTTTATATAATTGTGTCCTAATTATTATAATTGTTTCATAATTTTCCTATTTGTTTCCTAATTTTCCTAATTGTTTCCTAATTTTCCTAATTGTTTCCTAATTTTCCTAATTGTTTCCTAATTATTATAATTGTTTCCTAATTATGATAATTGTTTATTAATTATTATAATTGTTTTTTAAATATTATAATTGTTCCCTAATTATTATAAATGTTTCCTAATTATTATAATAGTTTCTTAATTATTGAAATTATTTCCTAGTTATTATAATTGTTTCGTAATTATTATAATTGTTTTCTAATTATTATAATTGTATCCTAAATAAATATAATTGTTTCCTAATTAAATCTAATTGTTCCCTAATTAAATCTAATTGTTTTTTAATTAAATATAATTGTTTCTTATTTAAATCTAATTGTTTTATAATTAAATCTAATTGTTCCCTAATTAAATCTAATTGTTTCGTAATTAAATATAATCGTTTCCTAATTATTATAATCATTTCCTAATTATTATAATCGTTTCCTAATTATTATAATCAATTCCGATTTTTTATAATCGTTTCCTTCTTATTGTAATCGTTTTCTAATTATTGTAATCATTTCCAAATTATTATAATCATTTCCTAATTAAATATAATTGTTTTCAAATGAAATCTAATTGTTTCCTAATTAAATCTAATTGTTTCCTAATAAAATCTAATTGTTTCCTAATTAAATGTAATTGTTTCATAATTCCTAATTATTATAATTTTTTCCTAATTAAATCTAATTGTTTCCTAATTAAATTTAATTGCTTCTTAATTAAATCTAATTGTTTCCTAATTAAATCTAATTATTTCCAAATTAAATCTAATTGTTTCTTAATTAAATCTAATTGTTTCCTAATTATTTTATTTTTTTCCTAATTATTTCTAATCAATTAAATCTAATTATTTCATAATTATTTGATAATTATTTTAATTAAATCTAATTATTTCTTAATTATTTGGTGATTATATATTTATTTCTAATTATAACCAAAACATCCCCCGGGAGTGTCGAACAAAGAGTGCAGCAAGGCCCGTTGTCGTGTACCAGGTTGCCCCGAGTCAAGCTCGAAACACCTTGTCAGTGTTTTCACTCCTAGGTATATCTATGCCAGAGCCGCCTCTACTTGTTCGTATCCAGATAAGGATTATTTGGTACAACCACATAAAATAATTATACTATATAGCTAAAGATTCTATTAAAAATAATTAACAATTAAAAATAATTTAACAATTAAAAAAATATAAATACCTCTGAAGAAATTTGCGCCTTCTAACTCCTTCCTAACTCTTCTCGAAAGAAAAAATTAAAATAAAAAAAAATTTCTACTCAGAACTGAAAATTATAGAGAGAGAAGAGTAGAGTTTTGAATGTTATAGAAAAAAAAAACAGATGGGGTGTATATATAGTTTAGATTATTTGCGACGGTATCCCGTCGCAATACCTAGTATTCGCGATGGGATACCATAACAAATTCCTTCTCCCGCATTAAATACGTGCGGCGGGTAAAAGTACCTTTGCGATGGGAGCGACGTGTGGATATCCCCGTCGCAAATTTCTATTTACTTCTGCCGGTATTGGCGATGTGGACCATCACAAATACCTTCGCCTGTATTAATTACGGGCGGCAGGTAAAAGGGTTGTTGCGACGGTCCCGTCGAAAATTCCACACCATTAGCGACGGGCAGATATCCCCGTCGCAATTTAATATTTACCGCCGCCGGTATTTGCGACGAGCGGATATCCGCGCCACGAATTCCTATTTACCGTCGCCGGTATTTTCGACGGGTCCAATCGCAAATACCCTCCATTGGATTCTCTTTTGCGACAGGTAAATAGTTCCGTCGCAAAAAAGTATTTACCACCGCCGGGTAGTTGCGATGGGTTGAAGGTTACTGTTGCAAATAGGATTTAAAGCGGCCGGTATTGGCGACGGGGCCCATCGCAAATAACAGCTAGTGAATATTTGTTTGCGATGGGGAAATTTCCCCATCACAAATACTATTTACCACTACTGAGTACTTGTGACAGATAGGCTTCTACCCATCGCAAATACGCTTCCTGCGTTCTGGCGCGCAAACCGCACCATTGCAATTGCGACGGGACCTGCATTTCCGTCGCAAATAACTGACTATTTGTGATGGTAATATATTCTTGTTGCAAATATTCTTTTAATCGGAGTTTTTTCAATAGGAATAAGGCCCGTCGCAAATACCCCGTCGCAATAATCATTTTTTCCCGTAGTGGCCTCTTCCATATTTTTTTTGTGGGACAAATGATATAAATTAACTACTCACAAGTAGTCCTGGGAAAGTATCCTCTTCCATAGTTTTACTTGGGATTATAAATAAGTTAGGAGGATATAAATAGAGAAAATCATTCACTCTCTAGTTTATCTCTAGAGCTGGTTCTTAATATTTAAAAATAAAATGTCTTTAGACATTGTAAAAGTTAATATAAGTGAGTAATATAATGGATTAATAAAAGATGAAATTGGGTATTTTTATCTAATATTGTTTAGGTAGTTACACCTTTATCATAATAATCTTCAAATTTCAAATAATTTCTAAAATATATTCAGATTTTTTGTTGTTCCATCTTTAAATATACAAAGAGTGAAATATGTCACAGATACTAAAAAATTCATTATGTAATTTTTTTGTAATAATTCAGAGTTAATTTTTACACATGTGTGTATCTACTTACTTCTCTAATCATATTTTCACACACGTTTATTTTATTTTGATTCCATTAAAATGACTTCTAAAAAAATTATCCATTGAGAAATGTTCAGGAAGATCCACTAATTTTTTCCTAAAAATATGGTTAACTAAATTATTCTAATGATATTTAATTCTTCACATAAAATAGGTTATATTTTTATTAATGTAGATGCAATAAAATAATACATACCTTTAGAGAAGGTCTATTAATTTTTTCCATGTTAGTATCGATAGTGGTGGTCACATTAGATATTCTATGTCACCATTCAATGGTTGCTTCAACACTTAGAAAAAATCATAGTAAGATCTTTTGATAATGGTTATACCCAAAATTCCATTCTTATTTTCGATTGAATGACCTTTTTGTAGATTATTTTATTCTCTCATATGATCGTTGAATCATATGATTTATATTTTGTACTTATGAAAAATATCATTTTTTATTTTGACTTGTTGATACAGTCGATATATTATGCAATATTTTCGAATCAAAAATAATCTTTCTAGTACTTTTGGTCACACCATTAGCTCAAGGGTTGAAAAGTTGTTATTATATTCGACTATTTCCTTTGAAGTATTTATTATTATGTTCTCTTAAGATAGTTTGTTATTGGTTGATACTTCATAATGTAATTTATTTTCTTTTTAATATAATTTCCAGAGATGATCACTTATAAGCAATGGTCATTTCCAAAATTATCTAAAATCCAAGGAAAATGATTATAAATACATAAAACATAGAATGGATGAGGGTAAACATATAAATGAAATTTTATTATTAGATTTTGTAATTTTATAGAATAATCCAATAATCCACTGTTTTTTTATGATAAAAAATTACCGAAAAAATAAGAAAGTAAAAATAGTAAAGATTTTAATCCCCTATATCCATTCACATAAATGATTATGAGAATACTGAATATAACATAGATATATTATTTCCATACCCCCTTTCAGATTATAAAAAAAATTAAGAATGGATGAAATAGTATAAAAAGGACTTGCATTAGCAGTTCAATAATGTAAAAATTCATTATCACAACCAATTTAGAATCTGAATCCTAAGGTAAAGTAGGGTCATTTTCTTTACAATGATTAGTTCTTGGAGTAGAGGGAGGAATAATTATTTGGATAAGAAGAAATATACTTATGGATAATGGGATGATATGGCCAAGACCGTGGAATGGATTAAGGAAAAATGGTCAAATTGGAGGGATAGATGAGGTTGAGAAAGAAATAGAATCTGATGTTGAAGAGCTGGTAGAAAATTAAATAGTTTGAGGTAAATATAGGGAAAGAGTATCCAATACATGGGAATTAGAAACATACATATATGGTTCCAGGATCCAAGTGATATCCATCATTGTTCAATTTCAATGCTCTATAACATGAAGAGTCTAATCTTTTCCATACATGACTTAATTTTATAGAGGGATTATAACCACTAAATTCTATACTAAATTTTTCAATTAAATAGTTAGAGGAGAAATTTTGTGAAATATTGAGAAATATAGGAATCTGGTTTTAGTAATGTCCTTTTTTAAATCCTCAAGAGATAACAAAATATTGATTCCATGACTATATCTCTATCATTGCCATTATTCATGGATTCATTTTGGGATAAATATAATTACGTATCATCATAAGAAAAATTTTCCATCTCAACTTGATTTATCACATAATCTATAGTGAATAGAATATTTTAATGATATTCAGGGATTATATTTTGAATATGGTTTTTATAAACAATGACCAAAAGAGGAGCTTCTGATGTAGTTGATGATAGTTGACCAGGATTGGTAACCACTTCTATATAATTATCTTCCAAAATAGATTAAATTTTAGAAATATCTACTTGGATTCCCACAATTTGACTTTGAGAACCCTCCATTTTCCTTTGGAAAGAATGAAATTATTGATGAACATGATCAAATATAAAAAACATCAATTGAATATGGGAAATGAACTTTGGAATAATGTGATAAACATATTCCTCATGGTACATAGTGATTTCCATACTGATATTCAATAAGTTGATTTAATATATTAAAAGGTTCATTATTAAATTAAACAATATCTTAAAAGGATAGTCCAAAATATGACTCAATAGAGGGTCCAATAGCTTGAGATTGATCAGTTCATGCTTGAGAGTAATAAACATTAGGAAAATGATTAACCCTTAGATCTGATGAATGGGTACTTAACTAAATAACTTGTTTCCAAGGTTCTTATTTGGGATAGAATATGCTAGGAGGCCTCTTTATTTATTTTAATATGGAACCATATTCATTTGGAAAATGTTCCATAGGAATACTTTTTTCATTAGAGAAGAGTCATAGATATGATCTAATTGAAAAAAACATTAGGAGTATCCATTAGAGATGGAGGATTAGATTGGAGCAATAAAAAACAGAACAAGATTTAGGTCTGACAAGACTTACCAGAGTGAGAGTAGAGGGTTGCACTAGCAAAATAGGTTTTTCCCTGTTTATAGAAACACAACACCATATGAATTAGGTGAATCATCACAACCTACATCTTCATCATTATTATTATTCATATTTTTAGACTCACTACCATGTGTATCATATTTAGAAAATTAATTTTTTTTGACTATTGTAGTTATCAAACTCTTTTTCAACTAGATCAATAACAACCGATTAATCATACATTGTTATATTATAGAATGGATTATCTAGATCACTTTCTTACATAAAAGAAAACATCTTGATAATTAGAGATCACCTAATCTCAAACATAGGTGGTCTATTCACTAATGAAGGATCTATATCCTTATCTCTTTAATATTCAATGAGGACTGTTCAAAAAAACATAGATCTAGGGGATTATAACCCTTGGTTTCTATTCATCTCAATAGGTTTAACTAACATATGATCTTAAATTTCCTTTTATATCTCAATAGAAATATCAAAATATTGAGGAAAATCAAGAATATTATATATTTATCTCTATTTAACATGTTCTATCTTAGTAGGTGCTTAATGAATTTGAGACCTTTCTAGAATTTTCTCAAAAGAATTTCTTTATTCTCCATAAAGATTTTTAGTGTCTTCAAATTTGTCTTTATCAGGGGATTAGTTGGAATTTAATATTTCATTTTGTTTTAAACCAGGCTCAATTATATATTTTGTCCTTGTGGGATGATAAAAATGATTGAATGTTTCATATATGTTTTCCTAATTTTCCACCCATTTCTTTCTCCAATGAGTCCTTCTAATTCTCATTCTCTTAGAGGTAATCTGATTCAAACCAATGAAATGTAGAATCACAATCCTTTAAACTCTTATAGGAACTATCTTTTCAATTCTAACAATATATATATAAACTTATTTTAGGGATGTGTGTTGAATATAGATAAATATTTTGACAACTATTCCATATGTCTCATTAAAAAAGGACAACTGATCCAAATACCATGAAAAAACTAAAACATAATGAATAAATATTAATATATGTTATTATTGAAATCTCCCTTCCTTATAAAGATACATTTCAGAATAAACTTTAACAAGAGTCTATACTTTGTTCTGATCTCATTTTAAATAGTTCTTCTTATGGTTCTGTAATTAATCATTTGTTCCAAGGCATTCTGAAACTCAAAATGGGGATTTTATACTAGATTAAAACTCTAGTAATCATTAAATTCTCTAACATAATGATCTCTAAGATACTCACCCCAGTAGGTTGAATTAAACTCACACTATTGACCACTGATTACTTTAAGAATGAAATCATCATATTGACCATATAAAAGAACTATTTTTTTATAAAATTCTCTGACTAAAAACATATATAATGGTCGATCATCATTAAAAACCCAAATTATCTTATTATTTTGTTAAATTCCTCTCCAATGCTGGGATTGACTGGTTTTAATTTATTCAATGTCTACTTCTTTTTCATATATAACCCCATGTTGCAATAGATGCAGTATTGATATATTAATTAATTTTTTCCCACTTGATATCAATATATTATATGATTTGAGAGTGTTAACATCAAGTTATATTTCCATTTTTATTGAGAAAGTTCATATTAAAAACATAAGCAATAGGGACTATAATAAAGCGGGTTCGATGGAAAAAGGATTTGGTTAGAGTTAGGAAACGGAGTGACTCGACTCAGATCTAACACTTCAATTATTTGGGGATTTATTTGTAGAACAACTCATGGGAAGTAACAAAAATAATTAGTATACTTCTATGTGATAATATAAAACAAATAAATAAATATAATATTTAATTAACTTGAAACAAAAAAAATAAACGAAACAAAAAAACATAAATCAATCACACATAATTCCTGTTCGATATAATTTATTCTCTCATTATTTAATGGATTTGTAAAAATATTCCGCAAGATGAAATTGTGTAATAATGAATTATATAGTGATATTTAATTCTTAAAAAATATACACCATAGAGAAATGTTTTATAACAATATGTTTTGTTATATAATGTGACACATGATTCAAAAAAATATTTATCACACTTTTGTCAACATAATTTATAGGGACATGTCGTAGCTCATATCCAATAGAGTGTGTTCATTTGTAGTGTAACAAACACGAATTTTATGATACATTTATTTTTAAATAAATGTAATCTCTTTGATAACTTTTAGTTCATGAAGCAATGAGACTCTAAAATAATAGTATATTCGATATCATATACAACACACAACATCAAACTTCAACGAATGATGGGATATTACTTAAAAATTGTTACTATAACCTAGCCGTTAAATTAAGGGTTTCAATAGTGATAAATAAATTATTATTTATGTATAATTTATTTAATAAATGTAAAATCATTGAATAATTATTAGGAAATATGAATTCAATATTCTTGTAAAATTATTTTCTGCTTCCAAAAAATGTTTTCATTAAAAATTTATATTTATTGATTTTACGAGTAAATATTATTATAAAAATCTATAAAATAAATAATTAATATTGTATATAATAATATTTTTTAAATAACCAGATAGAAGTAATTTTACGGTCTAATTTTCTTTATTTTTCAAAAAATATTTATTTTTCAATGAATAGTAAAAAATACAGCTTTTTACTCAAAACAATATTTTTTTCAAAAACATTTAAACATCCACTTTATTTAAAAAAATTAAAGTAAAACTATTTTCATTATATTATTAAAATCCAATTTGGTTCATTGGAGTTTGTTTTATTGGTGAGTTTGATATAAACACATTTTTAAAATTAAAACTCATTTTTCTAAAAAAATGTTTTTCATTTCATTTTAATTGTTAAATTTGAAATTAAAGTCTATGAATTTTGAATATTGAATTTTAAAAAGGTTTTCCATATTTTTATTTTTTATGTATAAATTTAGAAATATCTTTCATTTATTTTTGGTCAATTGGAATAGTAACCTTATTAATATTTTTACCATAGTAAAATGTAAATTAGGTAATTAATTTTAAAAAAATTATATAGTCTAGAAAACGAACCTAATAATTTATAAAGATTACTTTATGAGTATATTTCATCTAATAAAATCCAAAAATTATTAACGTGGAATTGTATGTCTATTTTTATGATAATATGACATTTATATTGTTTTATTTCATTAAAAGTCAAACATGTCACACTCTTGTATTAAGTAACTATAATATTTTTAATATGTCGTTATATAGAGGATATGTTTGATTATAAATATTATTTTTAAATATAAAATACTCATCTTAATCATGGATATTTTTTTAAAATTTCAATTAATAAATAATTACCCAAAATTCTTACATAACACTGATGTTGTAATTAATCAATTAATTGGAAATTGAAATAAATGATATTTAAAATATTAAGAGTAATTTAATTTAGGATAAAAAATATTATACAAGAATCTTATAGATTATAAAAACATATTATGGATATAATAAAATTATATTTTTAAGAACATATTTTTTATTGATATTATTAATGTCAATGTAATTAACTACTGTAAAAAATGACATTATTGATATTTAATAATAAATAAAATATTATTAAATGATATATAAATCCAAAAAATATTATATTCATCCAAGGTTTTAGGATATATTTTACAATAACAGAAATGGTCCATTTAATTGAATTGTTTTCTCATTTATAGTAATTATATTTACCCTTAAGAAGTATGAATATTATTGTCACGGTAAGTTTAAAAGAGTTAACGAGGGGTTAAAAACAAACTATATCGGTAAAACTATATTTAAAACATTCCTAATATTTATTGGATTATGTTTTTTTGAAATATATTCTCCTTATAATATTATTATTTTATTTTGGAACCATTTTTACATGATAGATAATTTATATTAATGTAATATTTTAAGAAACTCAAAAAGACCCCCTCACCTAAATTATAAATGAGAACCTCCCCCTTACTTCTATACACCACATTGAGCCATATATCTCGACAAAAAATTCCCATATATCTTATTAAAATACTTATACAAGTCATTTAGGTTATTTACCTTCCAAAATAGACACCATATGTCCTTTTATAAGTTATTTGAAGGGAGTTCACCAAATAAGAGGTAATCAACTTTACCGACTCATCTATGTTTATTCATCTTCTTATTTAATCTTCATGTTTTGTAACCATAATAAAATAATAAATGAATTATCATAAATATATTTATATGTTATTTTTATTATGGTACAACCATATTCCATCTCATTTTCATTCCATGAAAAGCAAAAACATCACTCGATCATACATATGGATTACCGTCTCTATATAGGTGTATAATTGAATTTTCTTTAGTAAAATAATTAAATGTTAATAAAGATGTAACAGGTGAGTATATATGATATATATAAAAAAAATATTATTTTGGAACTGTAATATCTGATATAACTCCTTACATTCAAATCCTTTGGAAATCAATAGTGTCGATCATGTATATGTGTGAACTACCACCTCTACAAAGCAATGTCATTAATATTTAATTTATATTTTACACAAATTGTAATAAGGATATATTTAATTCATATTTATGAAATTTATTATATAATAATTAAACTATAAAGATAATTTTTTGTTTACCTTTCTTTATATCCATCAAAAAGTGAAAACATCATTCTTATGTACGTACTACGTAATGTCTGCATGAACAGTGTAATTAATTTTTATACCTCTATTTTCTATCTATAACTTGAAATAAAAATATGGATTATATATATTCCTATTCGGTTTATAAATATTAAATAATATTATATTTATTATTGCACAATAATAAAAGTACAATGTCCATAACTACTGAATCAAAACATACATGAAAAATGAAGCATTACTCACCCAGAACAATGTTTTAATTATTTTTTTTAATAAATTGGTAAAATATATTATGATTAATTTATAAATAGTATGATATATATATATATGTATATATTTTTATCAAATATATCTGTATTGAATATACATTTATTAGAGAGTATGTTCAAATACATACGAAGGAAGCCACAACTGTGATAAGGTTTTCTAATCTAACTTTTACTTCAGATGGAAAAATTCTATATTAACCAACTACTTATTTTGTTTAGATTATATAATACTCTATTTATTATTAATTCAATAATTATATTATGATAATGATATATAATTTTTCATTAGATTTTATTTCTTTCATGGGACTTAATATTTAAAAGATAACCAAGTAGTACATGTTTATTTCACAATCTCATCATTACTTGAGAGTGATAATTTTTAAGTCTCTACAAAGGAATATTTCCCTTAAATGTAAATTTTTTTCCAATAATTTTTTCTAAAATTATTTTACTATTATGAAATAAATTTTATGTAATTTTGACCGCTTTTTGACTAATTTTCTTTCCACGATGTCTTCCATCCATTTTCTAAACAAACCACTTTTGGATTTTTTCAAAAAGTGTGATGGAGTTTTTTCCTTAACATATTTGAAATGAATGGAATTTACTATATTCATTAATAAAAAACTTAATTTAAGCCCCATTTAAAATATTACAAGGCTCTATTAAAAGAAAACTATTTATGTATTACATGCATAGTTTTTAGATTTAAAACATTAATGTCATCTAAATTAGTATTTTCCTCATGAAATATTCCATTAACATATTTAATGTATTTTCATCTATATAAACATCTTAATTTTTTAAAATTAAATTATTTATATAATCCAATGATATGAATCCTTATATTTATATGGATATTTGATAATGATTTTGACTAAAGAAAATATTGATATTCAATTTGACTAGTTCATCCAATATGGTAAGATATTGATTTGGTTGAGAAATATTAATTAAACTATATTATTTATTCATATATGGAATTAATTAGAATATTTATGTGATGGGTGGGTCTCTCTATATCCCATCAATGCATCAGTAGTTATAATGTGAATAACTATCTTGGTTTTTCGATGAGGCCTCACACATTTATTGAGATTTCATGTCCCAAAGCGTTGATAATATTTTATGATTTCTTGGATGATTCCTTGATGGTATGTTTCATATGTATGATGTTACATATTCCATCATTATGCAATCAGTTTATAATTCCCATCTGATTATTCAGTTAATTAGAATATCCATAGATAAGTTATGAGTTTATGTGATTTTTTTAATAGATTATTTGCTGATCCCTTATTGCAACCATGTTATGTTAAAGATATTGTTCAAATGGAATGTATTTTATTTTTATAAATTTCTATATTTTTATGCTTATTTTTCATGATAGGATCTACTACACCCATAACAATACTAATTATTTGAGATTACCCCTTTCTGATGTTTTTTCTCTAGGATTTCAGGATGGGTATTATGATTGATATAATAGGATATTAAAAAGGGAATAATTTGATTGAAAAAAATACTATATTATATTTTGTGTTTTCAATTTTAATATGATATTAATGTTTGAATCTAGTTTACCAACAATAAAAATCTATTAAGTCCTTTGAGACATGATTTCTTATATTTAGTTCAAATGCAATAATTTAACAATCAAATATGGGCTACTAGAGATAGTGGTCCTCACTGTTGGAATTAGATGAATTTTAGTAAAAACAATGGGAACTAGGTTTAGAAAAGCACATAATATAGAATGAAACTATAACAACCAAGGACGTTCACTTCCATATCCTATGATAAAATCTATAAATTTCCATTCCCAAATATGATGATGATAATTATGACCCAATATTTTTCCATCAAAACAATAAAAAAAAGTAAAACTTTTAACCCTTACATTCTGTACAACCTTATTGGTATATAGTTTCAAGGAAATTTTAATACAATTATATAATATATACCCAAGTCCTCAAATAAAAACTTCCCCAATTTAACCTGGATTTTATTATTTCATAGTATGTTATCAACATCATCCTTTTGAAATCCAAAATTGAAAACAATAATTCAACCTATATATTTAGAACCTAAGGAAAAAGAAAAATAATAATGGTGATCTAAAATAATGAGAATAGGAAAGCATATGCATTAACAATTGACTGTAATCAATGAGAATATGAGTGGATAAGGGGGGGATGAAATAATAAATGTGCATAAGAGAATAATTAAGGAAATCATATAATTAAATAATAATAATATTAAATTAGAAAACATTTAAAAGTAAAGATTGATAATATTTAGTAATATTGAGCCATGTGATATCAATATCAATCATGAGAAACATTATAAACCCATAGAAGGAATATATAATATAAGGACCTTACTAGGATAATCATTTTCAATTCTATTTTAGACTCACTCTTACAAATGTAATAACTATATGGTCAACTTAGTTAACCAATGAATTGGAGGGATATCACAGACCCACTGATATTTGATTTATTACATAACCACCCTTCATTGGTTTATCTCAAGACAATACATAATTGGATTGTAACATAACAAACCATAAAAATTGAAAGTACCATTATATAATCGTAACTCTTAGAAAATTTCTTTTCATCGTAATCTCAAAAGAACAACCATCAAAACTTTCATAACCTAATTAAACCAAGGAAAAGCAATGGGTTCAATAGGAATCTCTTTGAAACATAATTGAAACGTGGAAAAGAAATGGGTTTCATAACAGTTTCTTTAAAATAATATGAATACATAGAGATAAAGAAGAAGGATGCTATCAATATAAAATATCCCTAGTAGAGAGTCCTTAACAAAAATGTTATTTTAAATTTAATAATGGAAATACACTTAAAATATCATCAAGAAATTATTAATGAAAATAGACATTTCATTTTGAAAAACACTTTTTAAAGCATAAACCCATTTAAAAATACTTTTCGTTGGAAACTATTTTTTTAAACAAATATTCAAAAATATGCTCACAAAAATGAAAAATAATATTCAAATAAATCAGGGTGGTAAATATATACGTGAAATAAAAGATAAAAAGAACATTCCTTATACACTGTAAAAAGGTTATAAGGTTTCTTATTCAGAAAACGATAACAAGTTTACTTATGAAATTTTTGGTAAAATCTAAATGGACATTGTTTTTTAAATTTAATAATTTTATTTTGAAATTTCTGTTAACAAATTACATTAAAAATTATATGATATTAAAAAAATTAGAATATTTTTAGAAAATATTGTTTCAAATGAAAATGGATTTCTGACAGAATAGAGAAATGAAGTCAGATTTTATTAAAAACATTTTCTCAAATAATTTATGTAAAAAAGAGTGTAAAATGTTACCTTTACATAAAAATTTCTTCAGTAACAAAAGGATAATATATTTCATGATAATTATAATTTTTTAACATTGAAGACTTAATCATTCCCAATCACAATAATCGATGAGATTGTAACCAAAGACTCTTACCACATTGTTAACATTGAATCACAATACCCATAAAAGGATAAAAATAATTGAAACTTAAAATATAAAAAACATATAATATACATGATATCAAATTCCTATTAAGTAGTATACAATAATTATAAAATAATAATGGTACACAACATGACATTAGTCTCAAAGAAGGAAAATTGTGACAAAAATTAATTACCTCATTGGAAAATTTGAAACCATAAACACATATAAATAGATATAATCAGATGGATATGTTAATACCTATAAATTTAAGTGTAATAATCAGAAAATATATTCATGTGTATTATATAAACAAACAACAAAAATAAGTGGTGAATATGTCAAATATCTCAGATAAATAAAAGTGAGATGAAAAAACCCTTACCTTTAGTTTGATTATTCATGATGGTCCTTTTTCATCCAAAATAATTAACATAAGTTAGTTATTTACTTTTTGGAGAAAATTTTAAATTTTTATTTATAATTTTATTGTTACACATTGATATTTTATGAGATATATTATTTTTAATTTCTTTGATTTCTTCTATTATAAACTACACCAAGATTAGCTTGTACTATACACAACACTGTAATAGCTTGCAGTATACACAACACAATTCTTGGCTCGTGTTACACACAATTTCAAGTTCATTTTGTGGAAATTATTCTATGCAAAATTAAGTATAGATTTTGTTTAATGTATACATGAAATATGTTTTGATTATGTTATACGCAACACCAAATGGAGCTTTCACTACATGCAGCCCTGACATGGCTTGCATTATACAGAATCAAGACTTTCCGGAATAGCGTGTGTAGTACACAATACTGAGTTTCACTAAACGAGATATTATAATAATATTATGATGAACTGGAAGTTATGAATAGTAATACCACCATTTTGAAATTTTATAAATTTTATCATTCAAAATAGACTTAATTTTTGGATTCGAAATATCGAAATTAGCCAAGGGTGAATTTTTTGTATTTTTTAAAAAGCTTTCAATTTTTGATGAATAGTGAAAACACTGAGTTACTATTTAAAAACCGACTATTAATTTACATAATTATTTATTTTATTTAGATTTATTTTAGGTCATGATTCATATATAATAACGATATAAGTTTAATGTAATTCATTGGAGTCATTTTATAATAATTTTAGATATATAAAAAGTTTATTGAACTTTTCAACGTCTTTTGCCCACCTCCTTGAAAAATTTGAACATTTACATAAAACATAATTTTACCTCTTCTGTGAGTAGAATTTAGAAAATATGAGAGACACTGTTAATATCATGGAGTAATATGTGATTCAATAAGAAAATATTTTTTGGTGAAGAGTAAGTCTTTAATTTTATTTACCACGGTTAAAAGTAAATTGGGTAATTGATGGTAAAAATGATATTATTATTACCCTAAAACATGTCATAATTCTATTTTATAAGTTTAAATCGACCAAAAACAACTATAGGAATAAAATATTACCCTTTAGGTCCACTTGGATTAGATTAGGACTTTTATTATTTTTTATTTAAAGAAGAGATAAAATAGTTGAAATCAAAGTTTAATAAACAAAAACTTTTTAATAGAGGGATATAAATCAGATAAACTTTACTATAAATATTATTTATAAAGCTAGAATAATGACCTACATAATGGTATTTTATTTATAATTTTTAGACATTAAATAATTAAATTTATTTATGAGACAATGATGATGAAGTAAATAACTAATTAATGGAATATTAACATAATTGATTTTATAAATACCCAAATAAATGTAATTTCAGACTTTTAATAAATTACACTAATTTTTCTAGTTAATATGACATGTTATTATGGATTAAATTAACTTTTTTCGAACTAATATTTCCATTATGATATTAGAAAAAAATAAATTACCAAATAGTGTCAAAATTGACATAAAATAGCTTTTAAAACAAATATTATATAATTAATTGGTGTTATATTCATAAAAATATAAGAATCAAAAAATGACTTAGATAAGGTTATATATATTAATAATAAACCACTTGGGGTTCGTCTAGTTTGTTATAGTAAGTTTATTAACCATATAGTGTAAGAAAAAAATAAGACACGATAAGGTTAAATTATTTAAATTAGAGTTAAATCTAAATGATAAGGCTAAAATAGTAACATAAACTTATCTAATACCTATTGTCTGAGAGGATTTTGACACATCTCCACTTTAGATTCTAAATAATTTAATTTGGATCTATTATCAACCGAATATGACTTTATTATACAATAATATTTTAAGATTTTCCTAAGGTGCCCCTCTCCTCCCTTATAAAAGGGCACCTCCTCCCTCTCCTATTTAAATCACATTGAGCCTTCAAGGTCATCCAAACCCAGCCCATTTCTCATCTACACTTCCATAGAAACATTCTGGAGGTTTTTTTCTTCTCGAATGACCAACTCTAGTACCTTGAGAGGAATCTTAAAGGAGGTGCGTCGAAAAAGAGGTAATCTCTTTTACCGATTCTTTAAGGTTTCATTATTCTTTTGATTCCTCTTCATTAGTTGTTTAATTTTAAAGTTCTAAAATAAGTATCACTAATATACTGGTAGGATATTATTAATATTAAACAACCCCATTTCACCTTCTATCCATCCTACGAAAAACAAAATCATTGTGTGTGCGTATGTACAAAATATCATCTCCACGCCGTGGCGTAATTAGTTTTTCCACCACCACATTACATGGATGGGTATAATGGTGTAAATAATAACTATATATGGTTATTATAATATCATATGTATTTTGATATATTATATCATTCACTCCAACTCTATTCAATAATTATGGAAACAATATCATAACTTGTGTGTACGTACGGACTACCGTCCCCACGAACGCGATGAGATTCATTTTCATGATTAACCATTGAAGTATGATTATAAAGTATATATATAATAAATAATAATGAATGATATTAAATAATAATGATACTTGATTTATGTACATATATGTTTCATTTACTTAATTCCATTCAATTCATTAAGGAAACAAAAACAGCGTTCATGTGTACGTACGACCTACCGTTTCCATGAATGGTGTATTTCATTCCATTTATTGATCTATCATATATATTTATATACTGAATATAAATTATATATAAATCATATTTTAAATTTTGGAATTATTTAAACCATTATATGAGTAACAATATAAAGAACAACAAATCGATAGATGTATGATAAATGAAACGCTTTTACCCAAAACGCTGCTTTAATAAGGAATTTACAAAAGAACAGGTAACATAAAGTCATAAGTGAACCATATATGATATAATAACAATGAATATGACTCTATAATAATTCAATGACATTAAAAAAATCATTATACAGTAGGTTCAAATACATATGAAGCATATCAGACATAAGGTAAGGGATGACCATTCTAATCTCGTTTTTATCTGAGATTGTTTATTTGTAAGTATTTACTAGGGTTATATTTATCATTCATGTAAATGTTTTCCAAAAATGGTTTCATGTATGTTTAAATCCCTTTTTACACATTTTTTTACTTTTAATAAATGGTATCTAACGAATATTTCATATTTTACCATACGAGGTACTTTTTGACTTTTCTGGCAAAAGTACGACAAGAATGTTTTTTTAACTGACACGACATGAACAGATTTTTACAGTTTCATAACTCTTAATTTTCATGAAGCTTCATATAAAAGTTATCATGGTTATTTTCAATAAAATCCACTTCTTTTAAAATTTTGTATCATTTTGTGAAAAGAAAAATATTTTTAAGAAGGAATGATATGTTCCTCAAGAATTCATTTCAAGTGTTTTATCAAAACTATTTTCCATCTAGGTTGATAATATTTAGTATTTTTATGTTTCATGTATAATGTCTCTATAACTTACGAGGTATTATTTTTCTTATGATGAAATTATATCCATTTATTTTTTATGGATTATGTTATGATGGGATGATATTTATGAAACCCATTTTATTTATTGGGTTATAATGAATGATTTATGTTTATGTTGTGGCACAAGTAAGAATGATTTCATTATGAGATGGGTGGGACATACATCTCCCTCCAATGGATTAGGTAAAGATTTATATCTCATTAGATAGACATGGATGGAATGGTAAGTTAATCTGGTACAGTGATACAGGACTGGAACGAGGAGTGAACTCGATTCAGAAAGGGACTTTGTCCACTAAGATGGTCTTGGAAGCAATGCCTTGGCTACTATGGAAATCATAACATGTGCTTAATGGTTGCCACAATTACATGTTTTATTTCCATCATCTTTAATCATGATTAATGTTTCTTTATGATCAATGCCTTACATTCTTCCATGTTTTATGTCATTTCTCAAGATTTTGATATCCAAACATTATGTTCATGTTTATTTAAGTTAAAATGTACATGATTTATTCTATATTCCCCATGATTACCCTTACTGAGAAATTGATCTCACCATTTATATGTTTTATTTTCCCCGGGATTTGAAGAATGGTTTTAGGTAAGAAAAAAAGGGGATGATCTTTATGGGAGATGTTGAAGATCTTTCGCAACGATTTTTAGATTACATTGTGAGTTTCCAAAGACAGTAAACTATTACGATCCTTATGTGTCTGTTTTTTTTATGTATTATGTACTCCGAAAATGTAATGTAATGTTCATGTACGTCAAGTTTGGGGTCTCTACAGTTGGTATCAAAGGAAAGGTTTAGTCAACCTTTCTAAACTAGGATGCCATAACTTTACTAAGATCCCAAGAGATATTTCTACTGTATGTCTAGGGATGTACCTAAGGTTAAATATAATTATAGGTTATAGTCCTAGAATTATGGTAAAAATCATAGAATTATACCTAAGATGTTAGATAGTGAAGGTACACCCCCTTTATTATGTTGTTTTCCTAGTATGATTTTTTCCTCTCACGCTATTATTTTTGGGTTTTAGAAAATGGATGGAAACAGTAAGATTCACAATAATGGAGGATATGGTCGACAATGGAATGATATTCTTCATGAGTAACCAAATGAAATAGGATTTGGAAGTCCAAACATTGTTATTATGTCTAATCAGAAATCTCATAATATAATCAATAATCTCAACTTTGGTAAGTATCCCGACTCAGCTAATAAGAGAAAGATGGAGTTTCCTGATGATCATAGAGGAAAGAAAGTTCAATTTTCCTAATGTAAATCATGTGGGAAGAGGCATCAAAAAGAATGTTTCAAATGAACTGGAAGATTATTTGGGTGTGGAGAAGAATGGCATAAATCTAGTAATTCCAAAGGAAATGGTTCAGTTAACACCATAGACAAGGATAATGGTATTGCTAAGACATCAACAATGGTTAATTGTTTTAAATTTGGAATGTACGGGAATTGAGAAAACCAATACCCTAAGGGAAAGTCTCATAAAGAGAATCATCGTGGTCGTATGGTTAGTATTTATATTGATCAAGACACTACAAATGATAAGTGAGATGAAATAATTGTTCAACCTCGATCAATGGTTTAATAAGGTAGTGGAAGGATTTATGTTTATCAAGAGTTATGTTATATAAGTAATAGTATTATGGAATAAATACACATCTAAGGATTGTTACACTATTGTTTTTCCTAAAGTAATTGAAAGTATATGTTGTATGGTACTAGTAACCATGAATGATAATTCAAATATTTTTGGAAGGTAGATGATATGTGCATAATGAAATGATAAGGAGATAATGATATGTTTGATAGTATTAATGATCCCATGACTGGTATAAGAACAAAGTGATATCATGATTTGAGTATACAGAATTTTGGGATTTGGGTATATGGAAAGAGTTAACTGTTGAAAACATTCATGTTTTTACTACGGTTCAATGGGTACTCATGTTTCAATAGAATACATGATAAAGGAATTCACATGTTATAAATGTGACCAACACGATATATATATCTTATGATATACAGGTGATAAATGATTGTATTCAATGCTTTGTAGATGACCTTTATTGTAATATTTTTGTTTATACTATGAGATTGATAGAAGTATTTTGGATAAACCTAAATATTGTAATAGATTAATTTAGAATTCAGATAGTATTGTTTCAGGTAATAAATTTTTGTTATGTTATAATAGTATAGTTTTAGAAAAAGGACAACCTATAGGATGAGAGACAACCCATCGCATCGGACAAGGATACGGGAATTAAACCCACAACTGAAGTGCGATAGGTATTTATCAACTACCACTAGCCAACAGGACATCCCTGGTTAGTAGAAACAAGTATTATTTTATTAAGAGCTATGATAGATGAAGTATAAGTCCATTTTTGGAACCATATACAATTAATCTCACCATAAGATGGACTTATAACTTTTGTTAACCTTATGTTTGAGATAGATGGAATGACCTATCATTCAATCTCATGATCTAATAATACTTCATGTAATACAAATTCAACTTCATTTCTTTAAGATATTTAGTTGAAATTGTTCAAGGCACAAAAAATAGTAAGATTGTACCAAAATCAATTAAGTATTTATTTTAATTCAAAAAAAAATTCAACATTTGGGAAATGATCTTGAAAACCAAAAATTTTGTCCTAGTGCCCTTATATTTGATGAATTAGATAGTACCTCAGATCATCATAAATTTATGGATTTATTATTGTTGGATTTTCTATATCCATGTTCTCTACCACTCTTCATCTAAACATGATGGTTATATTTTTCTTCCACCTCCATATTTTTCAACTATATTCTCCTATGTGGAAACCCATTGATAAGTTACTTTAGGTATCCATTATGATTCTGATTCTCATTTTTGAAATTATTATTTTGTATTACTTTTTATAGTGTGGGTTTCAAATAATGAAACTTTCAAGTAGTAATCGATTTAAAACCCCGAAATATTTCAGGGGAAAAATTCATTTTAAGGGGGGTAGAATGTAACATCCCGAGATTTTATGAGATATATTATTTTTAATTTCATTGATGTATTCTATTTTACAATACACTAAGCTTAGCATTACTACATGCAACACCATTTTAGCTTGTAGTATAAGCAACACAATTCTTGGCTTGTGTTACACAAAATTTCAAGTTCATTTTATGGAAATTATTCTACGCAACATTAAGATTAGATTTTGTTTAATGAATAAATGAAATAAGTTTTGATTATTTTATACACAATACAAAATAAAGAATTCACTACACGTATCCCTAACTTGTCTTGCATTACACATAATCCAGACCTTCCTCGATAGCGTGTGTAGTACATAATACCTAGTTTAACTAAAAAATATATTTTTATAATATTATGGTGAACTAGTAGTTATGAATTGTAATACCCACTTTTTGAAATTTTATAAAATTTATATTTCAAAATGGACTTCATTTTTGGATTCGAAATATCTAAATTATCCTAGGGTGAATTTTTGGTATTTTTATGAAAACATTCAATTTTTGATGAATAGTGAAAACACTGGGTTACTATTTAAAAACCGAAATATTATTTAAATAATTATTTATTTTATGTAAATTTATTTTATGTCAAAATTCATACATAGTACCTATATAAGATTAATATAATTCATTGGAGTCATTTTATAATAAATTTAGATATATAATTTTGTATTGAACTTTTTACCGTCTTTTACCCACCTCCTAGATTAATTTGAAAATTTACATAAAACATAATATTACCACTTCTGTTAGTGGAATTTCGAAAATCCGTGAGAAATGGTTAATATAAAGGAGTAAAATTTGGGTCAATAAGATAAAAATAATTTTTGGTGAATAGAAACTTTTTACTTTTATTTACCACGGAAAAAATAAATAGGGTAATTAAGGGTAAAAATGATATTATTATTACCCTAAAACATGTCCCAATTATATTAGATTAGTTTAATTAGACAAAAACAAACCTTAGGAATAATATATTACCCTTTAGGTCCCCTTGGATTTGATTAGGCTAGTTATTATTTTTTTATTTAAAGAAGTGTTAAAATAGTTAAAATAAATGTTTAATTACGAAAACATTTTTAATATAGGGTTATACATAAGCTAAATTAGATTATAAATATTCATTATAAAGCTAAAAATATTTACTAAATAATGGTATTTTATTTTTAATTTTTATACATTAAATTTTTTAATTTATTTATGACACAATGATGATGCAACAAATACATTATTAATGAAAGATTAACATAATTGATGTTATAAATACCCAAACAAATGTAATTTGAGACTTTTTATAAATTAAACTAATTTTATAAGTTAATATGACATGTTATTATTTATTAAATTAACTTTTTTCAAACTAATAATTATTTTATGATTTTAAAAAACATCAATTACCAAATAGTGTCAAAATTGTATAAAATATTTTTTAAAAGAAATATTATATTATTAATAGAAATTAAATTTTGAAAAATATAAGGTTAAGACAAATGAATTTGATAAGGTTATATATATTAATAATTAACCACTTAAGGTTCATTTGGCTTGATATAGTATGTTTATTAACCTTATAGTGTAAGAAAACAAGAATACACCATAAAGGTTAAATTATTTAACCTAGAGTTAAATATAAATGACAATGTTAAAATATTGACCTAAACTTGTCTAAAACCTATTGTTTGAGAGGATTTCGACCCATTCCCTCTTTATCTTAGAAATAAATTAATTTTGAGCTATTATAAACCGAATATGACTTTATTATAAAATAATATTTTATGTTTTTCCTAAGGTGCCCCTCTCCTCCCTTATAAAAGGGAACCTCCTACCTATCCTCTTTACAACACATTGAGCCTTAAAAATCGTAAAACCTCTGAAAATTACTCTTCTTCACTTCCCTAGAATAATTATAGAGGTTCTTGTCTTCTAAAAATACCAACTCTAGTCCCTTAAGAGGAATACTAAAAGAGGTG
Source organism: Viscum album (assembly GCA_963277665.1). NCBI lineage: Eukaryota > Viridiplantae > Streptophyta > Magnoliopsida > Santalales > Viscaceae > Viscum > Viscum album. The sequence continues at coordinate 886,934,231 of OY728125.1, forward strand.
CGTCAAAAAAGAAGAAATCTCTTCTTCCGATTCTTTCATGTTTCATTATTATTCTGCTTCCTCTTCATTAGTTGTTTAATTTTAAAGTAATACAATCAGTATAACTAATATAATGATATGATATTATAAATATCAAACAACCCCATTTCACCTTCTATCCATCCTATGGAAAATAAAATCAGTGTGCGTTCGTCTGTGCAGAATACCGTCTCTACACCATGGTGTAATTAGTTTTTCCACCACCACCTTACATGGATAGGTATAATGGTGTAAAGAATAAATATATTTGGTTATTATAAAATCATAATTATTCTGAGATATTATATCATTCACTCCAATTCTATTCAATAATTATGGGAACTATATCATCCCTCATACTGAGTACGGACTACCGTCTCCACGAATGCGATGAGATTTATTTTCCATGATTAACCATTAATGTATGATTATAAAGTATATATAATAAATAATCATGAAATATATTACATAATAATGATACTGGATTTATTTAAAAATTTGTTTAATTTACTTAATTCCATTTAATTCAATAAGAAAACAAAAACAGCGTTCATACGTATTTACGACCTACCGTCTCCATGAACGGTGTATTTCATTCCATTTATCAATCCATCATATATATTTATATACTGAATATATATTATATATAAATCATGTTTTACATTAAATAATTATGTAAATCAGGATATGATTAATAATATCATGAACAACAAATCAAAACATGTACGATAAATGAAACGATTTTACCGAAACACTGCTTTAACATGGAATTTACAAAAGAACGTGTAACATAAAGTTATAAGTGAACCATATATGATATAATAACAATGAATATGATTCATTAATAATTCAATGAAATTATTTAAATCATTATATTGGAGTTTAATATACATACAATAAATAATTGACATAAGGTAGGGGATAACCATTCTAATCTCGTTTTTATTCGAGATTGTTTATTTGTAAGTATTTACTAGGGTTATATTTATCATTAATGTACCTATTTTCTATAAATGGTTTCATGTATGTTTAAAGTCATTTTTACCCATTTTTTACTTTTACTATATGGTATGTAAGGAATCCTCGTTTGGTTTACCATACGAGGTACTTTTAGACTTTTTTGGCAAATGTATGAGGAGAATGCTTTTTTTAACTTATATGGCACGAAGGGATTTTTACGGATTCATAACTCATAATTTTCATGAAGCTTCATCTAAAAGTATTCAAGGTTATTTTCAATAAAATCCTTTTATTTTAAAATTGTGTGGAATTTTTTGAAAAGAAAATTATTTTGAAGAAGAAAGGATATTTTCCTCAAAAATTCATTTCCTGTGTTTTATCAAAATTATTTTCCATATAAGATGAAATTATTTAGTATGTTTATGTTTCAAGTATAATGTCTCTATAATTTACATTTTTTTATTTTTCTCATGATTAAATGATAATAATTTCTTTTATATGGATTTTGTTACGATGGGATGATTCTTATGAAACAAATTTTATTATTTAGGTTATTATGAATGATTTATGTTTTTATTGTGGCACAGGTAAGAATGATTTCATAATGAGATTGGTGGGACCTATATCTCCCTCCAATTAATTGGGTAATTATTTATATCTCATGAGATTGACATGGCTGGAATGGTAAGTTAATCCGGTTCAGTGATACTCGACTGGAATGAGGAGTGAAATCAATTCAAAAAGGGACTTTGTCCACTAAGATGGTTTTGGCAGCAATGGCTTGGCTACTATGGAAATAATAACATGTTCTTAATGGTTTCCACTATTAAATGTTTTATTGACATTCTATTTTATCATGATTAATTTTTATTTATGATGTGTGCCTTACATACTTCCATGTTTTATGTCACTGCCCAAGATTTTGATGTTTAAACATTATGTTCATGTTTTTTAAGTTCAAATTTATATGATTTGTTCTCTTTTCTCAATGATTACCCTTATTGAGCATTTTAGATCACCCTTTATATGTTTTCTTTTTCCCATGATTTAAAGAATGGTTTTAGGTAATAAAAAAAGGGGAAGATCTTTATGAGATATGTTTTAGATCTTTCACCACGATTAGAAGATTATATTCCATGTTTCCAAAGTCACTAAACTATTACTGTCCTTGTGTGTCTGTTTTTGATATGTATTAAGTACTCTAAAAATGTAATGTAATTTCCATGTATGTCAAGTATGGGGACTTTATATTTATTTTACTTGTATATATGTTATATAAAATTTCTTAATCCATTATGTGTACAATAGATGTTTTGACTATATTTGGCTTACCTGTTAAAATTAACATTAGTAGGTTGAATATTGTCAAAGCTATACAAATATAAATACCTAAAGAATAATAATAATTAAATAATTATTATATATTTTTGATAAATTATACTTTTAAAACAAATCAAGAAATATGGTTATGAGAAAAGAAACCAATGATATGATCGTAGAGACTGTAGGTCGTACGTACACATGTGAACAACAACCATTTTTCCAATGTTCATAATAGAAAGAAGGTAAGTAAAATTTATCATTAAATAATGATATATATATCATAAATAACATATTATTTAATTATAAATACTTATATTTATCATTATTTTTATGTGGTGATGAAAAAAGAAAAATCACAATGCTTCGAGGAAGTGGTATTCCACACGTCCTCGAATGACATTATCTAATTTTTTGTTCCTGAAATGGTATAAAGATAATGAAATATTATATTTAAAAATATATAATTATGTCATAAATATCATAATTATATCATTTATTTAATATTTATTCATTATATTTCCCATGATCACCATCTTTGTAACTTGTTATTGAAAAATGCTTCACATCGCTTTGCGAGGCTGTATTCCACCGTACACACGAGTGATGTTATCGTATCCCTTAATGGATGGAATATAAAGATGTTTATTTGATATAATGAATACATATTTATTATAATGTTATAAATATCATAAATATCATATATATTTAGTATTTAAATCATTATTACCAACCATGAGTGGTGGTAAAGGAAAAAAATGAAACAAATCGTTTCGCGCGGCGAAAGTCTTCGATATACATGAATGATTCTTTCAAAACCTATTTGATGGGAGTGTGTGTGATTTTAGGTAATAAAAATAAATTATGTATATATATATATATATGTTATTTTATTTAGGATATTTATTTTATTATTCATGAATGGTGTAAGATTAATTGAAGGAATTAGAGATGGAAATAAAATCAAAACATTTTTAGATAAACATTTCAAATTATTTAGGTATCCTCCCAAGGTTTTTGCTAAAGCATTGAAATTTTTTCCTTAATCCCAAAATAATTATTCTAGGGTGAGGTTAGGTAACTTGGGATGTGATTTTAGATGGGTTTGTAAAATAAAAAATATTTTATAAGAGTGAAGAAGTGGGAAGAGCGAGTGCCCTTTATGGTTTAAGAGGAGTGTCATTCTTGTAAATAATCAAACATATTTAATATGTTGTGGTATCCCATGTAGCATACGAGGTAAATAAAGAATATTACTTTTTCATATTTATTAATATTTTTGAATAAAATATTAATATTACTTTAAAGGGAATGCTATGCTCGATGGCATACCTAATACGCAACAACGAGTTTCTTTGATATCTTACGTTTCACTGTAAAAATAAAATAATATTATTTTAAATGGTAGTTAGCGCCTAGCTATTTTATTGGTGGGAATGAATATAAATAACTAAAATATGAGTATATATATTTTTTTAAATGTTTTTACATTTATCCAATAAAAGATAAAGGCTTAAAATAAGAATAAAATTCAATTTTAAGCATAAATACTCTAATATTCACTATAAGGTCGATTTATCACCTTTTGATGGTGAAACCTCATTAAAATAGTTTTAGTCGCCATTATAAATTCTATTGGACCAAATAAAATTCTTATTTTGAATCATGACATCAAAATTTACTTTGTGTAAATTTATGGTATTTTTCCGATAAAGTTCATTTTTAATGAATAGTGAAAACTGTTGTTTTTTAATTCAAAACGTCTTTTTAATCTAATTTATTTATATTATTACATTATATTTTTAATTGGTTTTAAAGTTAAATTAGAATATATTTTTACCATTTAATCTAATGGTGGTTATTGGAATTAATTTCACTTTGAAAATGGACTTAAACTAGTGTCAATCTCTTGATATATTTTGTTTCTAAAGAACACACTATTTGTTTTGAAAACGGGAATTAATTATTAAATTGATTAATTCAACTTATATGTTTTAAATTTTCTAAAATAGACATCATTTTCAAATTTGGATTATCAAATATACCATAGAGTGAATTTTTTGTATTTTTCTGAAAATCATCAATTTTTGATGAATAGTGAAACCACTAAGTGGTAGTTAAAAAAATGATTTTTCATTTAAATGTAATTTTACCACCTCTGTGATTTGAATTTAAAAAATCCGACATACATGTTTGTCATTAGGATGTAAAATTTATTTCAATGGGATGAAAATAATTTTTTGTGAATAGTAAAGTTTTTAGTTTTATTAATCGCGATTAAAGGTCATTAGTGTGATTTAAGGTAAAGATAATGTTATAATAATATGAAATGACCGTGACACATGTACTAACTTTATTTTATGAGTCATGGATGACCAATAAAATACATGGGTCAACTTGGGGGCGCCATGGAGCGACTTGGGTAAGAAAATAACATTAATAACTTTTTATTTAAAGTTAAAATAAAAATGTCACAAAAATGTATTGTTTTACTAAAACAATTTTTACATGGGGATATACACGTTATATTTTTGAATATAAATATTCATTGGAAATATAAAATGATTTCTTAAATCATATTATTTTTATTATAATTTTTAAACATTAAATAAAATAATTTATTTATGACACCATGATGATGTAGTGATTACCTCAGAAATGAACGATTTAAAAACAATTAGAAGATAGGGAAAAATATAAGTCTAAATTTTTCATAAACCTATTGGATGGGTGGATTTAGAAACCTTATCATCTTATCCTTGAAATATATCCTTTTGGGACCTTTAAAATCTCACATGCATTTTATAATAAAGTAAAATTTTATAACCTTCCAAGAGTGCCCCTCCTCTACTCTTATAATAGGCCCCACCTCTACCACCTTAACCACTCCTCTAAATAATTGGATCGGCCAAGATCTTGCTATTTTATCTCTTCACATCCATCTCCTCATCCTAGAAGCCTTACCTTAGGTAGAAAGCTCTTCAAGAATCCCTTTTGGTTCAGACCAAGAGGAGTAACCCGATTTAAAGGTAATGTCTCCCCTTGTGTTCTTTTGTTTTATTTTTCTTCTCCAACCCCGTAAATATTCTTATTCCAAAATTTTGTAACAAAACCAGTATCTTAAATATACAATGATGTTTTTATGAGAAGGAGTTTTGTTACACTTACACACACCTCCGTCTAATGGTTAAAGAATATACTATTTCCGTGGATGGGGAATTACTGCCTCACGAAATGATGATTGTTCTATCTTCTCCTACCAAATATAATGGTGAAAATTATGATGGCACTATGTTTATCTATGATATATATTATTTTTTTTTACTCTATTTGATTATGTATTTTACATTTCAAATTTACCTTTATGCTTTGCATGTTGTGCAAATGCGATAATTTCATTTGAGGAAGTGTGGACTACCGCCACCTCAAGTGTTTTGACTCGTTCATGCAATACATGGAATGTATAAAGAATGAAATTAATGAACTTATGTTACCTATATAACATATATATTATATTGGAATTATAATATATATATATATATCTCATTTAGTTTTAATTCCATTATTGTGACAACAAAATGAAATCATCGTTCATGTGTACGTACGACCTAACGTCTCCCTAAACGGTGCATTTCATTTTCTTATCTCCGAATGTTACGGAATAGTATAAAATAAATATATACTGGATATATATGATATTTAATTCATTAATACTATTCTGGAGATGGGGTAATTATAACTACATGGGAAATTATTTTCAAACAAGTTCAATTTTGACTCATGTACCGAACATCGACAAAAACGTCTGATATGAACTCACATTATTAACCAATTTTAATAAGATAATAATATCTGATATGAAATGAATAATAATATTTAAATGAGGTACTTATGCAATTATAAATTGACCAATGTTTATTATTTATGAATATAAATAAATGAACAAGACAAGTCAGACGTGAGGTAAGGGATCCAACCTCTCTCTTTCTTTTCAAGAACTCTCTTTTATGTCATTTCTTTTAGGCTCATATTTCTTATGGTGGGGGATGTTATTTTATATTAATATTAATGTAAATTTTATGTTCATATGATGACATACCCTTTTTGATCTCTTTAATCCATTTTTAGAAGTTTTATGTGGCGCCGTTAGGCTGCTGACTTTTCGTAAGGGAATTTTCATCTCACTTTTATTCCACTGAGATTTATGCTACATTTGACACTATTTACATTGAGTGGTGTATGTAATTCCCATTATTATACTCTTTGTGTAATATAAATTCATTTATGAGTATTTACATAAATGTTGTATAGTCCTTCTTTCATGGGGTGCACGTTTCGAATGTTACCCAAATCGTTAAGGGAACCTTTCACCCACCTCTTTTTAAAAGACTTCTTTTGTTATGCCTTTTAATTTACATCTTATTATGTTGGGATATGTTCTTATATATCCTTATTGATGTAAATTTTATGTCCAAGTTATGAGATACCATTTTCTCTCTCATCAACACATTTTCTAAATTTTAAAGTAATGTCGTTAGGCTGTCAAATTTTTGTAAGGTAACTTCTTAACCCAATTTCAATTCTTTTGGTTAAACCTCTACCTCTTTAATATGGCATGATATGAATAAGTGTGGATGACATATGATTTTTTTACACTTAATATCCACTTATATTTGGTGTATTTATATTTGTCACACATAATTATGTCATTTCTCTATCCATGCTCTAATGGCATGATCCTTGATTGGGATTACATCTCAATTTCTTCTCATTGAGAAATTTCTTAATGTTATGCACTTTTATTCTTTTATAAAGTGAATATATAGCCCCATTAAAATTCCATATCCATATTATTTCTATATTAAAGAAATTTGAATTTTTTGAAAATGGCCTACTATCTTGTGGATTATAATTTAAATGTTTAAAATGGAAAAGGACTCTTTTAATAAAACATTGTTTTAAATGGTTTTAAATATTTATTCTTCTAAATAGTTATCATCCATTTCCAGGTTTTAAAAATGGTTTTAAGGATTTATTTATAGGTACATAAATGTTTTAAAACCCTTTAAAAAGTTCCTAAGTGGTATGGGACACTTTGATTCTAAAATCACTATTAAATGTATTATTCAAATATTTTCAAAGTATAAAGGGATTTTTCTCTCATAGAGTTTTAATGATTTTATTAGATGTTTTTATTTATGATAATATCATGATGTGATATATTTTGATTGTAATGTGTAAATTTTTTCATTCCTTTATAATCGTTTTATGTATTATGATTTTGTAATGGAGCTTGGAAATTTGACAGGTGGTTACCTGATAAACCATATGACGGGTGGTGCCGTGAATACCAGGACAGGTGGTTACGTTATAACCTCCAATGCATTGGGTATGAAATTCGTCCGTATGGCTATTCCATTTGGATATATGTGTGGAATTCGGCTATATGGTTATTTTATTTATGTATGTTTATGTCCCAAGTTACCTTTATATGTTATGTGTTATCTATATGGGTTTATGGTAATCTTTTGGTTACAAAGGATAAGTAGTGATCTTTTACTCTGTGATGAGTATTTACTACATCATAAGGGTGAAATGTATTACTTTGATAAAGTATTGGTGGTTTACTGGATGTTTTGAAAAACAAACAGTTTATCTTTTTTGTGTATCCTTTAATGGAATTTTTATGCTCATCCCGTGTTTTTTGAAATGTTCTCCACAAGTCTTAAACATGAATAGGGTCAAGGATGGGATCAAGGAATGACATGTTATCTAAAACATGGAACTAGATAGGTTTATTTTTAAGAGTTTTTATTTTATGGAAACTTAGTAGAAGTGTCTACTTTGTAATCATTTGATATGTAATAGTTATGTCCTAATTATCTAAAAATATAAACCTGAAAAGATCCTCTATTCGAATTATTCATTTAATTCATGATTATGTAATGTTTTAAGGATGGGTCCTTACAGTTGGTATCAAAGGTCGATTTAGATAACTTTAGAGGTTAGGGTATCCTATAAGCACAAGTGACATTACCATAATGGTTATGATTTCAGACAAATTCATAGTTTAAGATAATGTGAACGAGTTTATGAAAAAATAAATAATTATATCATAGTATAATATGACGATTATAATGATATACTCACACTGACATTTTTGTTTTAGTAAATGGATGGATCTTGGAGGTACCAAAGTGGTAATGGATGTTAAGAAAACCGAGACGGTTTTCTGAAAGAACAACTGAATGATATGTGAGCAGCAATGAGAACACTTGTTGTTTTTCTCAACAAAATACCAGGAGTCATGATTAACCACTTGAACCTTGGTGAGTTATCTAATGCATCATGTATGAGATATCCAACTTGATGTGGAAGTTCAGGTAATAATTATAAAGGTCAAAATTTGTGTTTATATGTTCTTACTTTTTAGGTAATTACGGGTTAATATATGTTATGATGGAAAATGAAAGGCATGAGATAAAAATGAAGTTAAATTATATTATGGTTATTTTTGATGATTTTATCTATTTTTGGGGAATGTTTTGAGAATTATATAGTTTTGGAAAAGGGAAAAAACAAATACCATGTTACAACCTGTCGTGTCAGACAAAGGTGTGGGAATCGAACCCACAACCAAAGTGTGACGGGTATTTATCACCTACCACTAGAACACATGAAGTCCCTAGTTAGTATGAAAAATTCCTTTTAGTTATATAATTTTATGAATCAGGAATAAGTTGATTTTGGGTTATCTATGAAAATATTGACCTATCTTAGAGGATATATGATTTGGTTAATTACTTTTCAATATGAGACTTTAAGAGCAACTGATGTTATTTGGAGATTTATGTTAATTTTTACATTGGAAGACTATGTGATTAGATACATAAAATATTAGGGATTCAATATTAGTTTGGATTACATTTAATAAATTTATTGAAAAATTGTTTATTGAATGGTCTTCGTGGAACATTGGGTTTTGTTAGACAAATTTTAAAGATTAAGAATAGATTTTCTTTTTATAAAGGATTATCTTTTTTTGGTATTATCTGATCTCGTACTAAAAATTTTGGTTTTTGTTTTTGTCTAAAGACATGGGAAATATATATTTATCATTTTTGGATTAAGTGATTATCTAGATGTTGATTATATCACTCATAATGTGAACAAGTCATCCTAAATACTCATCATTTGGAGAAAGTATGAGTTTGTGTTATAAATCTAGTAAAAGATGAAAGTCTACACGACAAGTAAGTATGTTCCCTTATGATTTTGTTAAGCTCATAAATAAATTATTCAATGAAAATTAACTTAAAATAAAAATTTTGTATGTTAACTTTTCCTACTGGGGAATCAAATACCATTTAACCAATCACAAGTTTGTGATTTTCTTGTGGTTAACTTCCTCCTAATCATGTTTTCTATCAGTCTCCATCAGAAAAGGACCTTTGTTTTCTCTTTCATGTCTATGTTTTCCTACATGGAACCCTAGTATGGGTTAACTATGGTGACCTTTGTACTTCCCTTTATTTCTTTTAAAGTGATAGTTTAATTTACTCATTTTCTGATGTGGGTATTTCAATGAAGTTTCCTAGCCCAATTTTAAAATTGCGAGGATGAAATTCCCAAAAGGTGGGAAGGATGTAACATCCCAAGTAAATAAAGAATATTACTTTTTCATATTTATTTATATCTGTGAATAAAATATTACTATTACTTTAAAGGGAACACTATGATCGATGGCGTACCCAATATGCAACAACGAGTTTTTTGAAATCTTACGTTGCACTCTAATAATAAAATAATATTATTTTAAATGGTAGTTAGCACCTAGCCATTGTATTGGCGGGAATGAATATAAATAACTAAAATATGATTATATATTTTTGTTAAATGTTTTTACATTTATCCAATAAAATATAAAGGCTTAAAATAAGAAAAGAATTCAATTTTAAGCATAAATACTCTAATATTCACTAAAAGGTCGATTTATCATCTTTTGATGGTGAAACCAATTTAAAATAGTTTTGGTAACTATTATACATTCTATTGGACCAAATAAAATTCTTATATAGAATCAGGACATCAAAAGTTTCTCTATGTAAATTTTCTGTATTTTTCTGATAATGTTCATTTTTTAATGAATAGTGAAACATTTTGTATTTTAATTCAAAACCTATTTTTAATCTAATTTATTTAAATTATTATATTATATATTGAATTGGTTTTAAAGTGAAATTAGAATATATTTTTACCATTTAATCCAATAGTGGTCATTGGAATTAATTTCACTTCGAAATTGGACTTAAACTAGTGTCAATCTTTTGATATATTTTCTTTCTTAAGAACACTCTATTTGTTTTGAAAAAGGGAATTAATTATGAAATTTATTAATGCAAATTATATGTTTTAAATTTTGAAAAATAGCCATCATTTTTGAATTTAGAATATCAAATACATCTTAGCGTGATTTTTTTGTATTTGTTCTGAAAAACATCAATTTTTGATGAATAGTGAAACCACTAAGTGGTAGTTAAAATACTGGTTTTACATTTAAATAAAATTTTACAACCTATGTTATTTGAATTTCAAAAATCATACATACATGGTTGTAATTAGGATGTAAAATGTGGTTTAGTGGGATGAAAATATTTTTTGTTGAATAGTAACTTTTATGTTTTATTAATCACGGTTAAAGGTAATTTGTGTGATTTAAGGTAAAGATAATGTTATAAAAAAATGAAATTAACTTGAAACCTTTCCTACCCTTATTGTATGAGTCTTGGACGACCATGATAATCAATGGGTAAACTTGGGGACCCCATGAAGCCACTTGGGTAAGAAAATGACATTAATAACTTTTTATTTATAGTTAAAATAAAAATGTCACAAACATGTATTGTTTTACTAAAACAATTTTTACATTGGATTATACAAGTAATATTTTGAATATAAATATTAATTGGAAATATAAAACTATTTCCTAAATCATAGTATTTTTTTTATAATTTTTAGACATTAAATAAATTAATTTATTTATGACACCATGATGATGCAGTGATTACCTCATAAATGAACGATTTAAATAAAATGAGAAGATAGGGTAAAATCTAAGTCTTAAACTTTTCACAATCCTTTTGGATGGGTGGATTTAGAAACCTCAACTCATTATACTCGAAATATATCCTTTTGGAACCTTTAAAATATGAAAATATTTTTATAATAAAGTAAATGTTTATAACTTTCCCAAAGTGCCCCACCTATCCTCTTATAAAAGGCCCCCACCTCTAAAACCATACACACACCTCTCAAGCCATTGGCTCACCCATTATCTACCCATTTTATCTCTACACATCCCTCTCCTCATACTATAAGCCTTACCTTAGGCAGAAAGATCTTCAAGAAACCTTTTGGTTCAAACAAAGAGGAGTTACCATATTTAAATGTAATGTCTTCACTTGTGTTATTTTGTTTTATTTATCTTCTCCAACCACCTAAACTCCTTTTATTCATTTATTTTTTTAACAAAACCAGTATAGTAAATATACTAGGATGTTTTCATGAGAAGTATTAGAGTTAAACTTACACACACCTCCGTCTAATGGTTAAGGAAGATACTGTTTCCGTGGATGGTGAATCACTACCTCACGAAACAATGATTTTTCTATCTTCTCCTACCACCTCTGATGGTGGGAATTATTATGTAAATATATTTATATATTATATTTATTATATTTATTTCCTCTATATGTTTATTTATTTTACATTTAAAATATACCTTTTTTCTTTTCATGTTGTGCAAATGCGATAATTTCATTTGAGGAAGTGTGGACTACCGCCCCCTCAAGTGTTGTGACTCGTTCATGCAATACATGGAATGTATAAAGAATAAAATCAATGAACTTATGTGACCTATATAACATATATATTATACTGGAATTATATATTTATGCCTCATTTAGTTTTAATTACATTAATGTGACAAAGAAATGAAAGTAGCGTCCACGCGTACGTACGACCTACCATCCCAATGAACAGTGCATTTCATTTTCTTATGTCCGAATGTTATGGAATAGTATAAAATGGATATATACTGGATATATATTATATTTTCATCATTAATAATATTCTAGATATGGGGTAGTTATAACTACCTAGGCAATTCTTTTCAAACAAGTCCAATTCTGACTCATGTACCGAACATCGACAAAAACGTCTGATATGAACTCACATTATTATCCAATTATTATAAGATTAAAATATTTGATATTAACTGAGTAATAATCTTTAAAGGAGTTCCATAAGAAATTATAAATTGACTAAAGTTTATTATTCAGTAATATAATGAAATGAACATGACAAGTAAGACTTGAGGTAAGGGATCTCTCTTTCTTATTAAGAACTCTCTTTTATGTCATTTCTTTTAATCTCCTATTTATTATGTTGGGGGGTGTTATTTTATATTCCTCATACTGTAAATTTTATGTTCATATGATGAGATACCATTTCTAATCTCTTCAATCAATCTTTGGATGTTTTATTCGGCACCTTTAGGATGTTGAGTTTTTGTAAGGGAATTTTCATCTCACTTTTATTCCAGAGAGATTTATGCTAAATTTGACACTATTTACTTTGAGTGGTGTATTTACATCCCATTATTCTAATATTTTTGTAATATAAATTCATTTATGAGTATTTACATCAATTTTATATATTTCTTCTTTCATGGTGTGTACGTTTCCAAAGTTACCCAAATTGTTAAGGGAACTTTCACCCACCTATTTTTAAAAGACTTCTTTTGTTATGACATTTAATTTACATCTTATTATGTTGGTACATGTTCTAATATATCCTTATTGATTTAAATATTATGTCCAAGTGATGAGATACCATTTTCTTTGTAATCAACTCATTTTCTTAATTTTAATGTGATGTCGTTATGCTGTCAAATTTTTGTAAGGGAACTTCTTAATGCAATTTAAATTATTTTTGTTAAACATATACTTCATGATTATGTCTTGATATGAATATGTGTGAATGAAATATTATTGTTTTACACTGAGTATCCACTTATATTTTGTGTATTTATATTTTTCACACATAATTATGTCATTTCTTTATCCTTTCTCTATTGGCATGATCCTTGATTGGGATTACATCTCAATTTCTTCTCATTGAGACATTTCTTAATGAAATACGCTTTTATTATTTTATAAAGTGTATATACAGCCCCTTTGACATTCCATATCCATATTATTTCTATAATAAAGCTATTTAAATGTTTTGAAAATGGTCTACTTTCTTGTGGCTTATAAATTAAATGTTAAAAATGGAAAAGGAGTCTATTATTAAATCATTATTTTAAATGGTTTTAAAAATTTATTATTTTAAACAGTTATCATCAATTTCCATGAATTAAAAATGATTTTAAGGATTTAATTATAGGGACATGAATGTTTTAAAACCATTTCAGAAGATTTGAAGTGGTATTGGACACTTTGATTCTAAAATCTATTTTAAATGTATTTTTCTAATATTTTCAATGTATAAAGGAATTTTTATCTCATAGAGTTTTAATGGTTTTATTAAAAAAATTTATTTATGATAATATAATGATGTGATATCTTGTGATTGAAATGTGTAAATTTTTTCATTCTCTTATAATCGTTTTATGTATTGTGATTTTGTAATGGTACTTAGACATTTGACAGGTGGTTACATGATAAACCATATGATGGGTGGTGCCGTGAATACCAGGACGGGTGGTTACGTTATAAACTCCAATGCATTTGGCATGAAAGTCGGCCGTATGGCTATTACATTTAGTAATATGTGTGGAAGTTGATCATATGGTTATTCCATTTAAGAATGTTTATGTCCCAAGTTACCTTTAAATGTTATGTGTTCTTTATCTGGGTTTATGGTAATCTTTTGGTTACAAAGGATAAGTAGTGATCTTCTATTCAGGGAAGAGCACTTACTACTTCATAAGGGTGAAATGTATTACTTTGATAAAGTATTAATGGTTTAATGGTTGTTTTGAAAAACTACCATTTTTCCTTTTTGTGTATCCTTTACTTGTATTTTTATGGTTATCCCATGTTTTTTCAAATTTTCTTCATTGGACTTAAAAATGAATAGGGTCAAGGATGGGTTCAAGGAAAGACATGCAATCTAAAACATGGAACTAGACATGTTTCTTTTTAAGAGTTTTTATTTCATGGAAACTTAGTAGAAGTGTCTAATTTGTAATCTTTTGAGATGTAATAGTTATGTCTTAATTATCTAAAACTCTAAACCTAAAAAGATCCTCTATGTGAATTATTCATTTAATTCATGATTATGTAATGTTTTGTGGTTGGGTCATTATATATCATACTCCATATGTATCGGAAATTTATTATTAATGTATGTGATTGATTATATCTTCAAAAAAGCCTCCAAATCCCAAAAACAATATAAATGTGTTAAACATTTTGCGCGTTAACTCATATGTTTCCTTTTCCCCTTTTTGTTTTTCATTAAGTAAACTAGTTTTCTAACCTATGTAATTCATCCATTAAGACTAAATAAAACTGAGATTTATTGTAAAATATAGAACCAATAAATTTAATTATTAAATCTAAATTATAAAATAAAAATCCCATGTAGGTTAGAAATTAAATTTAAGAAAATATCATGTAACACAAAAAACACTACTTCAACCCTAATTGAGAAAAAACTATTTTTACTATTTATTTTTCAATATGTTCATGTAGAGGATAAATTAGTACATTAATGTAAAATATTTGATACTTATTAAAAATTAAAAAATAACATTACATAATATAATATTTGTAGTAATATTAAATCATTTTTAAAAATATCATTTATTTTAAAATAACATTAATGTCAATTTTGACATTGTTTAGTTAATATGAATTAAACAAATATCAATAAAACAGAGGAATTAAAATATATTAATTTTAACTATGTTTATCATGATATACTATGCTAAAAAAATAATAAAACATAAAAATTCATTTCATTTACCTCACTCATAATATTTGTATTATCATTGATTTATCTTTATTACATAAATAATCCATGTGTTGGTGTTTCTTAAGAATTTTATATGGTTATAAAAAATATAAAAATTGAAGGTAAATTATTACGATAAAAAATTCATTTAAATTTAAAAATAATTTTTATATCTAAAAATTTGTATTCTTTCCTCATCCCCAAATAACAATATAAATTAAACGGAAGAAAGGTATACTTTTATTTTTTTATTTTCATAACATATTATATGGTTCAAATTCATTAAGTAGTTTCTGAAATACTTATAAATATATATAATAATATTTTAATGGTCTAAATATTTCCATAAAATATTTTTTGGACATGTTTTGGGTCATTTTTACACATTATAAATTAAACCACCACGTAAACTCATTTTTACCTTAATTTTTGTAACTAATTACAACTATTTTTACTAATAAATTTGGTAAAAAAGTATGTTATACTTAAAATAAATTATAAATTATACTGATTCAAAATATATAATCCATTATTACAATTCCAAATTGCATAAATGGTAGAATATAATTTAACATTAGACCACCAAACATGATGAAACCGCGAGTTTTTTAATGTAAAATGGTCAAAAGTATTAAATATTTTTATATAAAAATTCAATATCAAATTTATTCAAATTTACTAAATTGGATTAATATTTGTATAATTTAAGTATTTATACTTTTAATCCATTTAAAAATATAATTTATAATTAGAAATTGTTTAGAAGAAATTTCAGTGTTCAATTATAATTCATTATTTTTTAATTTTCATCAAAAAAAATAAAACATCACAAAAAAATAAACAAAAATCCATCATAGGAAAATATTGAAATTAAAATTAAAAAAATTGACTTTATTTCGTCAAATAAATTTTTTAAATGTGTAAATATTTAGTTATAAATCATGTTTTCCTTTAAATGTTAGGAAAAATGCAGTTAGAAAAATAGATATATTTATGCATAAAATTTAATTATTCTTATGTTATGCTTATAAAATATAATTATATTAATTTAAAATATAATGTTGGTACATACTACTCCCATTAAAATTAATTTTTTCCTATAAATATTTATTGGTTATCCAATTATTAACATTTTTAGAATTCTTTTATTGAAACCCACATCGTACATATGAAATAAATAAAACATCCTTCAAAATGGGAAAGTGGGAAACATAAAAGTTATTTGAAGTTATGCATAACTAGGTTTCTATATAAGATAACCTATGTGGTAATTTATAAAAATACTAAATAAATTTGGGGTGTGATTATGGTTATTGATCACAATAAATTGAATGATCAGTGGAACATTAATGACATTAAATTAATAAATCTATAATGATCAAATTATTACCACTTCATCGAAAATGAAGGTGAAATTAATTTTTTCCTTCATGATCCTTTTCATAGAGTTATGAAATTATATTACCATATATACAAAGAAAATATGGAAATATACTTTCTTAATAATTATAATTTCATACTTTAATCAACTTCCACCATAATATGATACTTCTCTCTAGAAGATGAGTATTTTGGATGATGTTTTTAATTCCCAAATTACTAAAATAAACATTTAATGAACAAATTTCCATTAAATGAATAGTCATGATATTCCTCACATTATTATACATTAAAAAAATTATTTAGTTAGTGGTAATAAAATTAATAACATGAATAAACCTTCATTTGATACCCTAGTTTTCAAAATTCAATTGTAATACCAAAAGATCAAAAAATATTATTCCATATATAACTATCCTAAAAATTCATCTATCATTTCCAAAATACGTTAGTAATCCAATTATTATAAGGAATTTATCATATATTATTTCAATAAAAGGAAATTTTTATTAATTAATTAAAATCCAATATGGTTCAAATATTAAGTTAATCTTAATCTATAATAATTTCATACTAACCATGATATCACGTAGGCTAGTACTAGGTGTGGAACCCTTATCACCCTTCGAGTGTTTGTACAAGCCCCATGACCCTTCCAAATATGATGGGTTTTTATCCTTCATTTATTTTCACCCATTTTTTCCTTTAAACATAGAAAACATAATTCCTCCCAAAAAACACTTCATGTTGATCCCAGGGGTTACAAATATATCATCCAAAAAATTGACTATGAAAAATTTCATTAAAAACAATAAAATATTATCAATTAATAACAAAATGGGGTGTCTAAAACTTTGAACTTATGGTCATCAATAATTTTATTGAACTATGATGGTATCTGTAACTCTTAAGATATCCTCAAATAAAAACACACCAATCTCCAACCCTTTTTAATCTGACCTTTGATTCCACCTATAACTGCACAAAACCGATACTACCAGATCCTATAATGAAATCCAAAACATTATGTCACCTAATATGAGTCCAAAAATGGTGAACCAATTTTTCACATCAAAATAGTATAACAAAAAAAAGGAAAACATGGATCAATAAAATTCTGGGGACATTTTAAATTTTTAGTTTTTGAGAATTAGGAGAACTCATATATAAAAAACCCAAGATGTCAAATGAACACTTATCTCATTTAACACATATTTTCATATTTCAAATTAGTTCATCAAAATAATAATTTTGAAATCAATCATATAAATAAATCATTAATCCTAATTCTATATAACCTAGAGAAAAGGAAACATAACAAAATTGTGGTCTTAAATAATCGGTTAGGGTAAACATAAGCATTAACAAATGAATGTCATTAATGAGCATAATAGTGAGTAGTGGAACGATGATATAATAAAAATGCATGAAAAAATAATACTGGACCCCATACACATAAATAAATATATAATTAAATATGAAAACATGGAAAATGAAATATTTGTCAAAATAAATGATCATGAGGAATGAGATATCAGTCTCGATCTTGCTAAGAATTATAAACCCATAGAAATCATAAATAAAATATTAACCTAACATGTTAAATCATATTCAATTCACTATTATAATAACTCTTACAGATGGAATAACCATATTTTCAAATTCCATACCCATGTAATTAGTGTTCTATACCAGACCCACCCATTGTTGGTTTATCATGGAACTACCCATCATTGGTTTTTCATTTACCCTCCCATCATTCGTTTATAACGTATCCACCCATCATGTTTAAAGTAACCTTAAATATTTATTACATATTAAATATTTAATTTCATCCTAAAATCATAGTAATATAGATTATCCCTTTCATAACTTGATTAACCTATTTAAAATAAATATGTTATATAACAATATTTTTTAAACATGATTAACCCATAGAAAAGATTTGTATTCCACAACAATATCATTCAAGTAATTTTAATCTATACAGAAAAAGAAGAAGTATTTTTTCAATAAAATATATCCCTAGTGGATTATAAGTAATTTTTTTATATTTTTTAATGCAAATATCATTACAAACCATTAATATAATTATTGTCTTAAATATCCTTTTATTTTTGAAAAACACTTTTTAAAAAATAAAAAATTTTGAAAATCCTTTCCCTTGAATTTTTTTAAATATTTTTTTTAAAATAACATCGTAAATAAGAAAAGAATTATTTACTGAAATGATCTTTTTAAATCTGTATATACCACACAAGATAAAAATAACATCAATTCTTTAATGTAAAATGGACTGAAAGCGGCTTGTTATAAAAATGATAAGAAGGTTCCATTCACATTTTCGGTAAAATAAATATAGGAAATGTTTAGAAAATGACATAATATTCCTTTGAAATAATTTTGCAAAAATACCTTTAATAAATAATTTTAAAGTGGTTACAAACTATTTTTCATTTTTAGCAATCTTTGTTTCTAAAAATATAGATTTCCAACAGAAAATATAAATGAAATTTAATTTTTAAAAAACAATATCTCAAATGATTTAAGTACGAATAAATGGATGAATGGGAATATTAACTAAAAAAATTAATAAATAACTATAGAAGATGATATTATATGATAATTATAATATTTAAACTCCAGATACTTAATTATATACAATACCAATAATTGATGAGATTGTAAAAAACTACACTTAACACATTGGTGACTATAAAACATAATCACCATGAATGAATAAAATTAAGTAAATCCAAAAATATATTGAATATAATAATATTAGTGATTTAACTCGTCAATAGGGAAATATATATACCCCACAAAAGAAGGTATGTTCCTTACATGACTGAAGTCTCAAATGAAATCAATCCATTACCGCTTTTGTGACTTTGAAACCATAAATCTGGAGAAATATATATCCACAAAAGAATATGTAAATACACATAAATATAATTATAAAAATAATAAAATACATTAATGGTAATTATATACACCACACATGAAATATAAGTGGTGAATATGTCATATATCTTATAGAAATAAAAGCGAGTTGAGAAAAAACCATTACTTTGAGTCTAAATCGTCATGCTTATCCTTTAACTGACTAAATAATAATCTGATGTCAATTATTTTACTATTTTAAAGACCTAAAATTTTGAATTATTAATTTAATTTAACATGAAAAAAAGTTATATGTAATTACTTATTCAATTTTGTGTATGACAGATGTTTTGATCATATTTTTCTAATATGTTAAAAACTAACATTAGTTGGTTTGATATGGTGAAATATATAATTATATAAATATATAAATAATAATAATACATAATTATAATATTTAAATTAAAATTATTATTTTAAAACCAATAATAAATTATGGTTATAAAAAAGGAATCAACATTGCGATTATAAAGACGATAGGTCGTACATACTGATGTGAAACATTTCCATTTTTACAATAATCATTATAGACAGAAGGTAAGTAAAATTTTTCTTTATAGAATCATAATTAAGTCATAAAAACCAGATTATTTATTTATATATACTTATATATATAATTATTTTAATGTGGTTATAAAAAAGGATGAATCATGTCGCTTTGTAGAGGCTGTTGTCCACACATATTCGAATGACATTATCACTTTTTCAGTGAGTGAAGTGGTAAGATTAAGATGGAATATTATATTTATAGAAATATTATTAATTTATTTGAATTAGAATTATTTCATTTATAAAATATTTATTCATTATATTTTCCCTTATTACCTTCAATGAATCAAATGTTTAAAAAAAACGTCACATCGCTTCGCGGGGCAGTAGTCTACCGTAAACGTGAGAGATGTTATCATATCCCTTATAGAATGGAATATAAAAAATGTTTCTATTATATATTGACTCAATAGGTAGTATTAAGATATAAATATATTAAATATAGTATATAAATACTATGTACATCATCACACCAAACAATGAGATGTGGTAATGGAGAAACGTTCAACATCATTTCATGAGGAGGTAGTCCACAACACTAATAGATAATGATTTAATAACACATTTATTAGAAGCGTGGGTGGGTTTGGGAAGTAACATTATCATAAAAAAATATGTATATTTAAGGCATTTTTTTGTTATATAATATTAGAATAATAATAATTGAAGGACGTTGAGAAGGAAATAATATAAAAACACTTTTAGTAGAACATTACCTCTTCTTCAATTATCCTATTTACGTTTTCACAAATTACATGAAATAATTACTTTATTTTAAAAATAATGCTTGTAGGGTTAGGGGGTTGAATTTGGTATCTGATTCGGGTAGTTTTCTTAAAATCAAAATGGATTGAGTGGTGTGTAAAATTAGGTGGAATGAGTTAATTTAATAATTAGGGAGCTATGGTATTCTGGAAAATATTCAAATTTTTTACTACTGAGAGTTATACCTTGCCTAATGTTCCTAAAAATAGAATAATAATGTATGCGAGTAATTATTTTGTTAATAAAAAACTAAAAAATATAAAATAAATATTTTTTAAACATTTTGTTTTGTAACTCCTATGATTCTTTTTTATTCATTTTAGTATTTCATTAAGGTGACAAGTTTTCTAACCTATGTAATTCATCCGTTAATACTAAAATAAAAAACAATTATTAGAAAATCTAATAACACTTACTTTAAATATTAAATTTTTTTTGATAATATAAATCCCTTAAGTGTTAGAAATTAAATTTAAGAGAAGTGCATTTAAGGCACAAAAAAACTTCTTTAACATTAACCATTACAATAATGTTTTTACAATTTTGGGGTAAATATATTCATTGAAAAAGATGAATTATCCCATTAATGGAAAAAATTTGATACTTATGAACATTTTTAAATAACATTACATGACATATTTTTTATATTAATTTTAAATCAATTAATAAAATAACATTTATAATAAAATAACATTAATGTCAATCTTGACATTATTTATATAATTTTAATTTAAAAAATATCATGAGAATAAAGGAATTAAAAAAACAGAAGTTCACATATTTTTATAATTATATATTCTTCTAAAAAATGAGGTAACACAGAAATTCATCCCATTTACCCCACTTTTAATTTTTTTAATATCATTTATTTAAAATAATTATTAACTAAATAATTCATGTGTTGGTGTTTCTTTAGAATATACTATAATTTTATAATCTCTAATAATTAAAAAGAACTTATTATGATAAAAAAACTCATTTATATTTCCAATTAATATTTATAATCAAACATAATTATTTTTCCTATATCCTAAAATCCTTATAGAAATTAAAAGGGTGAAAGGTACATTTTTTGCCTTTTTCTTTTCATTACACATTATATATTCCAATTACATTTAATAGTGTCCCAAATACTCATTTATTTAAAAAATTAGATCATAAGGGCCGAAATATGCCCATAAAATAGTTCTTCGCTTTGTTTTGGGTCATTTTTACACCTTATATTCCGAGTTTAACCACTAAATAAGCCTGTTTTGACCTTAATCGATGTAATTAATTTTATTTTTTTCTCTAATAACATTGGTAATAAATTAATTTAGTATTATTTGAAATTATAATTTTTTATTATTATAAATATGTAATAAATTTTTCTAAATTAATCTCACATAAATGGTGTAAGTTAATTTAAAATTTTACCTATAAACATGTTGGGAAATACGGTTTTTAAAGTAAAATTGTTCAAAAGATTGAAATTTTTTTATATAAAAATTATATATTAAAATTATTTCAATGAAACAAATTGGATTAATTTATTTACAACTTAACTATTTTTTATTTAAATCCAATTGAAAATATAATTTTATATTATTTAATATTTTGATGAAATGTCAGTTTCAATTACAATTTAGTTTTTTTCACTATTCATTGAAAAATGAAACGTCACTATAAAATCAATAAGATTCATCATAAAATTATATTGATATTAAAATTTTAAATATGGTGTTTATTTTTTTGAAATAAAATATTTAAATGTTTTATTTTTTTCAAAAAGACTTCTATTAAAAATAAAAATAAATACCATTACCAAAATAAATATTTTTATTCCTAAAATATTATTTTTCCTTTTGTTATGCATATTAAATTTAATTTAATTATTTAAAATACCCTAGGTGTTACAAAAGATTTTTGAAAAAATGTTGAAATATTCCCAATGAAGCCAAATAATGATTTGGTGACTAGTTATACACAAATTTTCAATTTCCGTTTACTATTTCACTAGTTTAGGGATTATACATTATGTTATAAAATGTTATGATATAATATATTATATGATATTTTTTATAAATCAATCATAGATGAAATAATGAAAACTATATATAAAAATGTAATCCATGAAGGGATTTCCCTCCCAAGAATGATAATGATACTAGAGTTGGAGCTATGGCTAGAGATAGAGCAATAACTGAAGATCTAGTTAAAGAAATTATAACTATATTGGGATAGCTAAGACATTTTATGAAAAGTAACCTTACCCATATGAATAAAATTACATTTCCATAACATGGTGTAAAAATGTTAGACCAATTCACACAAAAACAACCTCCACATTCAATGAAACTATGAATCCATATATAGCTAAAAATTGGATAAGTTATTTCAAGAATATATTTCTCACTTTGGGATACAATAAAAGGGAGATTATTGTCATCAATGTTTATAATATCTCAAGGGAGGTATGTCAACAGAGTTTATTTATTAAAAAAAATAATGATGTAGATAAAATATCCAACATATAATGGAATAATTTAAAGTAACTATACATAGAAAACTATTTTAATCTAGAATAATGATAAGATATGAAGAGAAAATTCATTTGTCAGAGGAAAAAGTATGAAAAAAATTTTCATATGTATGAATATAACATAATTTGTTTATCTAGGCATTCTACATACAATTTAAAAAATCCAAAGAGTAAAAATGACCATTTATTTGATATGATTAAACCAATAATTTGATGGGAACTAGTTTCCCAAACATTCTCCTCATATATGGATATAACATCTTAAACTATAAATAATGTTAAATAATTCTCCACATATTATAGTTCTCAAAAAAAGAGAAGAATAATAAAAAAGAGAAAAAAATGGATATAGAGAAGAAAATAATGAAGGATTTTCCCACAAGTGATCATTGTAGAATGAAACATCTCCGAACTTTCTGGAAGGGAATGGGAGTTTGATACAAGTTTAGGGAGAAACTACACTAAGTTTTTGATTCAAGGAAAATAATGAAGCTAAAAATGTAAAATGATTGAAATGTATGGAGATGTGTAACAACACAAACAAATAAACAATGTGTTAAGGTAATGTAGCTTATAAAAAAGGGATCACGGAAACTCATATGCTATTACTACAGTTGAATTAGAATAATTAAAGTAGTTGTGTATGGATTCAATAATTTTGTTTTCAAAATATTTTATCAATAATATTCTTGTTATAAGACTCCTGAAAATTATAATGATGATATAGTATTAGTTCTCCTTTAAGTATTTCAGAGCATATATCGAATTTTACAATAACCAATAAACGTTTTTAGTTGTAGGGATTTATTTTTGGAATATGGAAAAGATAACACATAATATGTCTAATATATTTGTTTAATAATGGTTATTTGATAATGAAAAGATTAACATTGATGACGTAAATGGGGTAGTATTTGTGACCTTGAAATTTTTTATTGATTTTATTTATGATGATGTTTATTTCTCATATCTATTATGGAATATATTTGATAATGTAAGATTTAATAAGGAAAGAGTTATTTTTTTGAAGAATTAATGTTTTCAATAAGGTTTTAAATTTATCAGAATGTTTTAAGAGAATATATGATAAAGTCATTTAAATATTTGTTTTGTGACCATAATATCTAGTTTATTCTATTTGGTAATTAATGTTACGTTCAAATTTAGTTACATTATTTTTTATTTTTGAATTTAGTAAAACATAATTTAGAGGAGCTAAAAAGTTGAAAATTTATCGAATAAATTATGTTGAATGATCGGAGTTATTTTATATCTTTTAAAAACCATGATGGTTTTGGTAGACATTTAGAGGACGAAATAATGAG
Source organism: Viscum album (assembly GCA_963277665.1). NCBI lineage: Eukaryota > Viridiplantae > Streptophyta > Magnoliopsida > Santalales > Viscaceae > Viscum > Viscum album. Next base: position 886,959,035 of record OY728125.1, read on the forward strand.
TTATGGATCCCTTGACTCATTAAAAGTGCTTCATGAATAAAAAATCCATCTCCAATATCCATTTCCTAGAGTAATAGATGATGTGGAAAAGGGTTGAATCATAAACAAAGATGATATTATTCTTAAAACATGGAATGAATCAACGATTTTTATTTTCTCATTTTTTATCTATATTGTAAAATAATTCATCGCCTTTTTGAAAATGTACTCAATATAATAAAAAATATACATTTATTTTTATAACTAATAATTAAAATGTATTTTAACATATTATTGATTTACAATTTTGTGATGGTTAACTTTCTCATGACCTTGTTCTCGATCACTTACAATTAATAAATGGGCATTAATTTATTTTCCAGGTCTATATTTTCACTTCCAATACATCTTTCCCTATTAAAAATTCTAGTTCATAAAAAACCATTGCATTTTACATTCCATATTTTTTTAATGTCAAACCCTTAATGACAAAAAAAGTTCAAATTACAAGTATACAAATTATTTAGGGTGGGAGAATGTGACACACTTATATTTTATAGAAAATTTAATTTTTAAAAAATTTAATCTCTTTGATACCTTTAAATGGAAATTTTCCTATTCTTTTAAAAGATAACTATTATTGATAGCGCATACAACACACAACACTGAGCATCAACAAACCATGGAATATTATTTAAATATGGTCGTTATAACCTATCGATTAACTAAGAGGTTATGAATAGTATTAAGTAAATTATTCAACATATATAGTGGAGTGACTCATTGAAAAATAATTGATTAATTCTTTGGAAATATTTAATAATTTTTTAGTATAATAATTTTACAGTTCAAAAATAAATTTTTATTAAAATATGATATTAATGGAATTTTGGGAGTAAATATTATAATAAATTTATATAAAATATATAACATTTATTTTATAATTATAATATTTGAGAAATAATCTAATAAACATTATCTTATAGTGATTCTGGGTATTTTTATGAAATGTTTTTTTAATGAATTTTAAAAATATAGATTTAATTGAAAAATATATTTTGGTTCAAATATATAAAGTTCCGTTTTATTTTAAATTGATTCAAATGTAAATTTAGTTGCATTATACTATTAATATCTAATTGGGTTCATTGGAATAGATTTTATTTTTTATTTTCATATTCAATAATTTTTATACTTAAAAAGTCATTTTTATGTAAAACAACATCTCATTTCATTTATATAGTTTTAATTTAAATTAAATTGAGAGAATTTTTTTTTAAATTTATAAAAACCCATTCTATATTTATATATCTGAGTTTTAGTCTTATTAAATAGGTCCCTTTTAATTTTTGTTAATATGATAGTTAAACCCTAGTGATTATTATAGCATATTGAAGGGTAAATCCACCAATTGAAGTTCAAAATAAAATGATATGGACAATAAAAAATCTCTAAAACTTTTGGTAAAATTATTTTATCATGAAATTTCATTCATAACCATCCAATAATATATTATATATAATTTTATGGATATTTGAATGAGATTACAACCTTTGTAGAATTTTATTCAAAAAAAGTCAAACAAGATAAATTGTTGAATTTTATAGCTATTTTTTAATATGGTATTATATAGAATATTTTTTAGACTATACATATTATTTATAAATCTTAATAAAATATCTTAATTATAGTAATTTATTATTAATTTTTAATAATTAATAAATACCATAAATTCTTGCTAAATTCTGATGATGTAATTATTCAAATAGTGGAAAAATAAAATAATTGATATTTAAAATATTAAAAGTACTATAACATGAGATTAATAATATTATTAATGGATTTTAAATAATACCATTTCATTTAAATGATAAAATTAATTATTTTTTCGAATTATAAATCTGTTCATGATATTATTAAGGTCAAAGTATTGAGTATTTCTAAAAATTAAAAATATTGATAATTTAATATTATTAATATTTAAATAAATCATTTTATATTAAAAAATATCACTTATTATTTCCATTTATTAGCATATGGTTTATAATATTAATATAAATTTTTTATTTATAGTAATTAAATTGATCTTCAAAGAGTAAAACCTTGTTGTCATTATAAGTTTAAAAAAAGTTAATGATGGGTTAAACCCAAATAATATTGATAAAACATAGTTAAAACGTGTATTATATTTTATTAGATAAAATTATTTAGACTTATATTCACCATATATTATAATTATATCAATTTTTGTCCATTTAAACATGATAAATAAATTAAAATTAATTTAATAATTTAAGAAACTCCCAATGTTTCCCTCACCTAAATTATAAATGGGAACCTCTTCCTTTACAAATTTACACCATATTAAGCCATATAACTCAACCAAAACTTTTCCATTATTTTTATCAACATCCTTAGACAAGTCATTGAGGTTATTGATTTCCGAAAAATAAACCCTAGGTCCCATAAGAAGATATCTAAAGGGAGGTCAATGTAGAAGAAGTAATCATCTTTTCCAACTCTTTGATGTTTATTTCTTCTTATACATAATATTAATGTGTTGTACCCATATTAAAATAATAAATAATGTATAATAATGTTAATAATATGTTATTATTATAATGTGAGAGCATATTCTATTTCTTTTTGATCCTATGAAAAGTGGAAACATCACTCGTGCATTCATACGACTTACCGTGTCCATGTGGGGCTATAATTTGTTTTCCCCCATCACATTAAATAGATGGTTATAAAGATAGAAATAATGTGAATACCTGATATAAATTAAAAAATTATTACTTTGGAGCTATAAAATTATATATACACATTTATACAACAATTCCATTGGAAATCGACAATGTCGATCATGCGTACATCTGGACAACCACCTCACAAAGCGATGTGATTCGTTTTTTACATTCTATTTTAATTAGATGGTAATAAAGATATCTTTAATGAATATAAATTATATATTTTATTAAATAAGGATTTTTTTAATGTATAAATATTATTCACTTATTATCATTGTATATATGAAAAAGTCAAACCAACATTCATACACACATATGACCGACCATATCTATGAACGATATAATTCATTTTTCTATATCTATCATCTATGATAAATCTCACTCTATATATATATTATATTTATATCACAAATAATATTTTATAGATGATGGATCCATAATAAAATTATAAGGTCTTGAACTACAGAATCCATATATACATGACAAAAGAAGTAATTGTCACCCAAAACAATGTTTTAATAAATATTTTTTTAAAATGGGTTATAAAAGATTATGAGTAAATCATAAATTGTATGGTATATATTTCTTTTTCAAATAAATTTTATAATAAATATAAACTTATTATAGAGGATTTTCAAACATGTATGAAGGAAGGTAGACATGAGATAATGGTTTTTTCATCTCACTTTTTCTAAGTGAGATATATGCCATATTCACCACTTATTTATTTTCAGTGGGTGTATATACAGACCCATTGATATTTTATACCATTATTATATTATGATAATGTTATTTAAATTTTCATTCGTAGATATTTATTTCATGGGTTTTATGAATCAAAAGATACCAATTTTGTAAGGGTTTATTTTTCAATATTATCATTATTTGGGATTGTTTTTTCAGTCTCAATTGATGAATATTTCTATTCCATGTTCATGTTTTCTAAAACCATATTCAAATTTTTTTTTCTCAATTCTTCAATGATTTTTTAATTCATTTTTACATCGGTGTGAATTTTTAAAATATGTGTTAAAGGAACATTACTTTCATTTTCTAAATTGGGTTTTTTACATTTCTTACAAAGTTGTAAAATAAATACTTGTTAAATTATAAATAAATAATATAATTTATCACCACAAGTAATCCTCAATGATTTTAGGCTGAATTTTCAATTTTATAAATTTAATTTCAAAAAGGGTATTTTTTTATTACGTTAATGGTTTTTATAATTTTATAAACAAATTATGAAGAAAAAGGCTATTTTATTCAAGAGATTAAATTTATATCTTTAATGTATTATCATCTATTTCAACAACATTTTTTCAATATTATATTGAGGATGTAATCTAATGATACAATTCATCATATTTATTTTGGATTATTTATGATCATTTTTACTGGGGAAAGTATTAATATTCGGTGTTTCTAGTTCTTCCTAAATATACAATTATTGATTTCATTAAATCATGTTAATTATGTATTATTATATATTTATATTTGGATTGAATTTGAATTAGAAGGTGATGTTCAGGGCCCTCTATAGGCCCTCGATTCATCAGTAGGTCTCATGAGACAAACTATCTTGGGTTTTGGATGAGGCCTTACCCATTTATTAAGATGTTATGGAACGAGCACTTGATGATATTTTCAGATGTCTTAGAAAAAGAATTGTAGGTATATTTCCAAAGGCCGACATTATTCATTACATTATTATGAAATTAGTTATGGATTTTCATGTTCTTATTATATTTTTCTATAATATCCATGGATATGTTACAACCTCATGTGATTATTAATATGATTTGTTTTTTTATCCTTTGTTCCTACTATATTATGATTATGTAATTATTTAAATGGAATGGGTTTTCTTCATTTACAATTCAGTATTTTTTATTATTATTTATTCAGGTTATCATTTATTGTATCCATAGTATTACTGAGAATTAGAGTATAAAAATTATTATATTTCCTTTCTTCAAGATTTTAGGTAGTGTGTTATGATGGATATACATGGATATAATAAAGGAAATATTGTTGTACTCAATGAAAAAATATGTTGTATTGAATATTTTCAATTGTATTGTAAAATAAAATTGTAAATCTTTTTTTCCAAGACTACTAAACTATTCAGAAATTTGGGATTCTATTATTTTTGTTTAGTTCCAATATAATAAACTATCCACTAACTATGGGCTATTGGATTCAGAATTTTTACACATCTAATATGTTCATATAAACTACTTTTAGCTGTGTATTCAGATTCAATAGTAGATAAAGAAACAGTGTTTTGTTTTTACTACACTATGAAACTATACTCTTGACTACAAAGTTCCATGTTCCAGAAGTTCTTTTTTTATCATATATACAACCAAAAAAATTCACATATTAATAGATTACCTAATTGAATTTATTTTTTTTATAATAAAAATATCATAAGATTTCGGTATATTTGAGGTATTTGAAAATTCTTTTCACAGAAATAAAATGAGATTATTTTGTTCTTTAATGAAAACATCCACACATTGAAACACTAAAAATAATATACCATTGATTAGTATTCATGTATTGAAAACATCCAATCAAACCATTATAAATGGATTGATCAAATGGTTAACTTTTTTCATCAATACCCAATATAGGTATTTTACTTATGGGAGTATCACTACCTTTATTTTTATCCATACCAAAACATAGAATGTAATTTCATTGAATTAAAATAATTCTATATTTATTTTGAGAAAATTTAATTAATGAAATAATTTAATTTCACCTATTAAACTCAGTTCATATTCACATTGCATAATTTTTGAATACTCAATACACAAATAATTTTTTGAATATCTAAAAATAATATCATCAATAATGATTTGCACATATAAAACATATTCTATAATTAATTTCCTAAATAATGTGGGTTCATATATTCCTATAGTAAAACCATTTGAAATCTAAAATTAGATGATCCTATCATACCAAGCTCGAGGATCATGTTTTAAATAATTTATAGATTTTATTAATTTGAAAATATCATTATAAATGTGAGGAATTTGAAATCCAGAGGGTTATTTAATAAAAAAATCAACTACTATATATCCACTTTATAATTCACTATTGACATCCATTTGATATAGGTATAAATTAATATTTTTTTAATTAGAAAGAAACATTTTAATGGAATCAAATATAGCTTGTAGTGAACAGATTAATAATAGTAAATAACTTTTTCATGACTATATCCTTGTGTAGCCAATATTTTTTTTCTAATTATTATTCTTGAATCTTACGGGAGAATTATTTATAGGAGTCCAGGATTAATTGACATATATTTTGGAAAGATTATATTCCAAATTTTCTATGTTGGTCTTAGGATTGTGTCGATCAATTTTATCAAATGTTACATGCCCAAATTTTTCCACAAACACAGTCCTTTTATTAATTACCCAATCTGATTTACTGGTTGTCGAATATACAAGGAAAATTCCATCATCACACTTGGAGTAAAACTTTTCAAAATTAGTTTTTATAGAGTATGAATACATTAGAACCAAAAACTATAAAGTAATTAACCATTGGTGATATACCATTCCATAATTCATATAGGTTTTTATTTAGAAGATGTATTATTATGATTATATTTATTCTATAGAATGTTTTATTCCAAGCCTCTACCAAAAAATAAATATGTAAATCATTCTCAGTGAGCATGGCCCGAGAAATTTCTTGAAGGGTTTTACTTATTCACTCTACTATACAATTCTATTTTGGTGCCCTTATAGATGAAAATTTGTAACTATTACCATGTTGTGAGCAGAATGATTGAAACAATTTAATTTAAAACTCAAAACCATGATCAATTTAAGATTATTAATTTTACGTACACTATGATTTCATATATATATAACATATAAAAAAAATAAGGAAGATCTTAACTTTTTTGAGAATGGAAAAAATCCTTCTATATCATGAATAATCCTCAAATATAACATAAGAATAATTTTTTATTGATAAACTAGATACTTTATAATTTCTACAATATCTATGAGAAGAAAATTTGAAGGTTGATAACTGGAGACATCATTCATTGGTTTGAGAAATAATTTTTGCTGCTTCCCCTTTTGACATGTATTACAGACTTTATTTGTTAGAAATTCTAGATTGGGTACATCTGTGACTAATCCTTTCCAATTTATATATCCATGGTAGTATATTTTTAAATGGAATATTTTTGAATTCAATAAACTAGATTCTTTTTGAATGCCTCTTAAACAAAAAACATTATGAGAAAAGAAATATTTTTAATCTAAAATATAAACATTATCATTTCATACAGTGGTAAAAACTAAATCATGTTTAGAATAAAAATATTTCTAAGAATTACTATAAAAAATAACATGAAAACTATAATCTCACAATTATTAATTTATAACTATATTATACATCAATCCATCTAAAAACTATAATTCAAAAATAACAACTATAATAGATTTACAAATTTTGCCAAGTCCTATTATATTTCCTTTAACATTTCCACCAAATGTGACATGTCCAACATCCATATTTGATTAGGTTATAGATGATTGATAACTCGAAAGTAATTTGTCTAGGGAATCCAATATATAGATACTATATTTTATTACTGTATAATTTTAAGAAGGTTTCCCACATAATAAATTTAAGCTGAAAATGATTTTGGTACCCATATTTTCTTGGGTTGAGAGATATTAATAACAAATACTTTAGGAAGCCGTAATTGTATTTTTAGTTTCGTATAATAATATATTATAATTTCACTAAGAAAGAATTTACTAGGTCCAAAAGAATAAGAGATATTTTAAAAACTAGAACTTGGAAAAAATATTTTATTATATTTTCATCTATCCTGGTTGGTATCCAATTCCTATAGTATACTTAGGATTAGTTTGTTTACCATGAATCTTAGTTAGGTTTTTGTTATATTTTTTAATACACATAAAAACCACTTCAGCTTATTATAAGATATTTAAAATTGAATATTCTATTTATGTAATTGGTCTTTCTTATCAATTTTTATAATAAGATCATTGTTAAAGTGAATTGATTTACCATTATGTTTCTGAAAACTTTTATACGTGCCTTTTAATTCATTAAATATGTCTTCTAGAATATTAATATATTCTATTAGTTCATGAATATACATGTTATCATAAACATTTCAATTGTTATAATGATTTGAAATCTGAGAATCAGATTCATAAAAAACAGTCGCTATCTCAGATGAATTTGACATGAGACACATAATAACTTTATCATTTTTTTCTTCTCTTCTAGAATATGATTCACCTTAAATGTACTTTGAGGAACTCTAATTGGAAATCATAGACTTTTCATCATTTATCATCTATTCCAAATATATCTTATTATACATTAACTTAGGATAGTTTGTGTTGATATTTCATTTTTTCTTACATTTATAGAATATTAGTTTATTGGAAGACTTATCCTCTTTTCATTTAATTTATCCAATTCCCCTATTATTATTTTTAAATAAGTAATTGGATTTCACAAAAACACATTCAATATTTATAATTTATTGAAATTTATATCTAGGTGATAAATTTATTCATCAATATTAGATTGTGATTCCTCATTAATTGAACTTCTAGTTTTGACATTCTCTTTATAATTAGATTCATAAGTCATAAAGTCTACTGACTTCATTTTAGGTTCATCAAATTCCTCCTTATTCACTTGTAGTTATTCTTCACACATCATTTTATTTCCAACGATATCCTTCACTGGAAGCTTGATAATTATACATGATTCTCTTATAGGTACATATGTTCCTCTACAACTATATCTTAATCATATGAGAAGTCATATGACTTGATATTTTTTAGTTATTGGATTCCTAGTATATGCATCCTATTAAGAATATAATTGAACATAAGATACATATGATAAATAGATTCCTAATGATTTATCTTAAATGTATCATATTTAATTGTATATTTATTCAGGAACATTTATTTAACATTATATGTTCCTTCCTGAGATATAAAAAGGGTATCATAGATCTCATAGATTGCAGCACTAGAAGATATTCAGTTAAATCGTCATCCCCTAAGGCACAATAAAATACATTTAGAGCATTATATTTACAGTCATATGCTACCCTAGTGTAATAACTCCAAATAGTTCTATTAGTTTGTTGTTTTTCAAATTTACCTTCAATTACAATCCATATATTAAAGCCCATAATTTAATGTCCCGGATCCGGGTGCCACTCAACAGGTTCCCCGAACCCGATTGGTCACATGACCTCAAACACATTTCCAAAAATGCCAGAGGCTGCCGAATAGTAGCGAGGGCCTAGGTCTGATAGTGGGGAAACTATGCCTTCATTTGTCAAAGTGTAGCGGAACAAAAATAGATATAAAAATACAAAATGCAGAAGCAGTAAACAACACCAATGCTGAAATGGACATAGTACAAAAATAATGAAAAGTCCAACAATCATATATAATGATGAAATATGCCCATAAGTCTAATAAATCTTCCAAAAAATGATACAATACAATCTGAAACAATACAATACAAGGGAAAAATACAAAAATGAAAAATAATGCAGTGTATAAGGAACTCAGCAACATCGCAAGCCTAAGCTTAGTCTCGTGATCTTCTACTCCTATGAAAAAATCAAGTACCTGTATAGGGACTCTTTCCCTTATCAACACCTACAACAATGTAATCTATCTAGATAAAGACATGTCCCAAACCAGGTGTGAGAAATAAATCCGAGTAGGCAACCACCTAAGGCCCAAGCCCAACTGTTAGAGAATTTGTGCAACAACAGTTTGAAGAAATGGAAAAGTAGTAAACTAGGAAGTACTCGAAAGCAGCTACTCCAAAAATTTACATTTCCATTTAATTATTATTTAGAAATTCAATATAATTGAATTATAAGCTCTCGAGACTCAGCCTCAGCTGACAATCTCTTAAACAGTGTCGCAACAAAACTACAAAAATATGTCTATGTAGTAGAAGGTAAAACAACACCAAGCATATCCTTTAGCTTGGAATGTATAACATGTAAAATCAACACGATGAATATTGAAAGTAAATAGAGTCCCCAAACATGAAAAACGTTACCCTCATGTAATCAGAATCAAAACCCTCAGGTGATTTTCCTCAGGCATAGCGAATAGTTCCCTTAGGCGTACTAGATAATGACCTCAGGCACGGAAGCAACTTCCCACATGCATAAGACGAGATTCCCTCAGTCTAAACAAAACAATTTCCCTCAGGAATGAAAAACACTTCACATAGCCAAAACAAGAAACCGAGTTGTACCCAACACATAAGAAAGCATCAACATATAGTTTCTCTCAAGAAAACTCAAAGCATGCTGAAACATGGAATACCCTCGGGTAACCTTTCTATATGGATAAACAAGGAGAAACCACCCACAGGGTGGCCCTGGATCCAAGAAATCACCCCAAATTGTAGTTATACATAATAATTAAATTACCTACACAATTATAGGTATTTAAATAATCAAGGCCTCATCCATACGACACCCCAAACATGGGTGCATTGCACAATGGTACACAAAAACACTCAGCAGTTGAATTAAACATCTAACCACCTACCTCAATCTCTACTGGTCGATATTTGTGAATGAAGCCTCCTGAAACATCCAAGAATGGCGTAGATCTGGGATAAGAGATTTCTTGTTCAAATATAAATACAGTTCCCTTAGGAAAGAATTGTTATGAATGGCTCAAGGAGAAAGAAGGTATTACCTGCACTATTTAAAATAGATCGATGACAGAAGAAACAGATTCCCGGCCTGCAACGGGGAGCTCCTTGATGCTTTGGCCTCTTCTGCTGAGATCCAAACGCATCCAAAGACTCTTCTGCTGAATAATGAGGCTACTACCCATTTTATAAGAGAAACACAATGTACAATGTGTGTACTTTTCATCATTTAATTGTTTTTATGGTTGTTATATTTTACCGCCACACTTTTCATTTATCGACATTAGTACATGATGTGTATTTCTTAATACACGACATGTACTGTCCCTCAACTAGTGGCTACTCCCACTGTTTTACTATTCACATACAGACTAATTACACAACATGTAAATACCAAGTACACAATGTGTAGTTAGTTTTTACACCCTTCATCACTGACAGGCCTACACTCCCTGTGTATTCCTCCCACACGGCCAAAGTACACAGTGTGTGGAAAAGTGTATGGCATTTAACCAAATAATTTGGGATTTTCCCCCATTTTCATTATTTTCTCAAAAACACTTAATGAAAGAGGAAAATAAGAAACTCATACCTCATGAATAGGGACCGAGTTCTTACAAACATTCCCCCTTAAATAAATTTTTCCCAAAATTTCCCTTCCATGTGTGGTGAAGATAAAACTTAGAAAAACTCATGCCACTAAGAAGGTACGTCAGTCTCTTACTCCTAGGTTTCGTCCAACACTCGGCCATGCTGCCATAGCACTCATACGAGGGGAACTGACTGACCTCAGAGAAACATCGTGCTTCTATCAACAATATGAAATAGATGCTCCTCAAAAGACGCATCGACCTGAAGCTTAACCTCCTTAGGCTGAAATATGTGAGACCGATCTATGTGATAACGATGCAGCTGAGATACATGGAAGATTTCGTGTATGTCCCAATACCTCTGAGGAGACCATAACCTATAGGCAGTCAGCCCAACTCTCTCCAGAATCACAAATGGTCTCACATACCTCGGTGAATGTTTACCCTATCTCCTGATCCTCTTGTGTCCCATCCTCGGTGTAACATGCTAGAACACCTGATCTCTGACCATGAACTCCAAGGTTCATCTTTGATGAACAACATAAAATTTTTGATGAGACTATGCGGTAGACATCTCTTTCTGAATCAACTAGACCAACTATGAAGTCTCCTACATGAGATATGGTCCCAGTAAAGATGCCTCACCTGTCTATAACCAGCATTGGAGTGATCAGCATGTCCAACCATATAAAGCCTCATAAGGTTCCATCTCAATAGTTGACTGAAAACTATTATTGTAGGAAAACTCTACTAGGGGTATATTCTTCTCCCAAGAGCTCGCAAACTCTAGGACGCATGCACGCAACATGTCCCCTAGCACCTGTATCATACGCTCTGACTAGTAATCGGTTTGAGGGTGGCATGTTGTGCTCAGAACCACCTATGTACCTACTACCCTCTGAAACCTTTACCACAAATGAGACGTAATGTGGCCATCCCTATCTAAAATTATATAACAGGGAACCCCATGAAGACATTCCACCTCTCAGATATACAACATCTTGAGCTCGTCAACACAGAAGGTCTCTTGGATCGTCAAAAAGTGATCTACCTTCGAAAGTCTGCCCACAACAACCCACAGTAAATCACTACCTCGTGGTGACCTCAGAAAAATGGTCACAAAGTCCATCGTTACATCATCCCATTTCCTATCTAGAATGGGTAACTACTGTAACAGTCCGGCTGGCCTCTGATGCTCCTCCTTCACATGCTGACAGATGGAACATCAATTAACAAAACTAGCTACTTACCTATGAAAAACCTTATCATTTATTAAATAGTTAAACATAATGATACATAGGTATATTTTAATTCCATTATAATATCATATGATATATTTATGTTACATAATTTCATTAACTCCATCTTTATAAATTCCACATAAGGCATTAACATGTCATATCAATTTGAGGGGGCGGTAGTCCGCAATCCTCGAATGAAATTATCATGTTTACACATATTGGAAAGCATAATGGTATGTTTGTGAATAAAAATTATTTAAAGATACAAAAAAACATAATATATATCATATATAAATACATTTTCATCATAATTTCCACCATGAGAGGCGGTAAGAGATAATTGAACAATCATCGCTTCATGAGGCTTTAGTTTTCCATCCACGTTAGTAGTATGTTCTTCAACCATTAAATGGAGTTGTGTGTAATTTTATTTTGAATAATTATCATAACAACATCATATTAAACTAAGGATACTTGTGTGGTTATAAAATAAAAGAATAAATAGAGTTTAGGGGTTTTGAGAAGTAAAATAAAACAAATGAACATAAGAGAAGACATTACCTTTTAATCAGGTAACTCCTTTTGGTTTGAAACAAATGAGTTTTTTGAAGTGTTTCATGCCTAATCTAAGGATTCTAAGATGAAGAGAGATATCTTGTGAGAATATTGGAGTAGAGGATGCATGATCAAAAGGCTTTTGAAGTGTGAGAAATTTATTAGAAGTGAGGGCTTTTTATAAGGGAGAGGAGGGGCTCTTTAAGAAAGTTTGAAACAATTATTTTATACTAACCTCATCTTCGGTTTCAAAAAGTCAAATATTCGCTAATTTCAAATTTAAGATGACTCATGGTCAAAATAATACAATCCAACAATAATTGTACTTTTTTTTGATATTATTTTAATATTTATAATCTTTTTATTTAAATCATTTATTAATGAGGTAAATATTGTATCATTATTGTGTCATAAAGAATATAATTTATTTAATTTCCAAAAATTATAAAAAAATACTGTGATGTAAGAAATTGTTTTTTCATTCCAAAAATATTTTTAGTCTAATAGTTATCTTATATAACCCCATGTAAATATTTATTTAATAAAGATATTTGTTTATGACATTTTTGTCTTTACTATAAATTAATTAATATAAAGTGTCGTTATTACTCACATGTGGCTCCATGGGGTACCAAATTCAACCCAAGGATGCCCATGGTCGGATATGTATTATAAAATAGAATTAGGGAATATTTTAGGGTAATTTATTATTATCATAATATTATATTTTACACAAATTTATTATTTTTACCTTTTAATAATGGTAAAAAAATATATACTGAAATAAATATTTAAAATGTATAAAAATAAAAGTTACCTTTTTACAAAATTTGGACCTACCGATTAAAAATATGGAATACATTTTCCAAATTCAAAAGGCAAAAGTGGGACAAATTAATTTAAAATTAATTCCCACTGTTAAAACAAATAGAGTGTTTTTAAGAAATAATAACTATCAAAAGATTGACACTTCTTTATGTCTAATTTTAAAATGCAATTACATCCAATGACCAAAATTAGTTTAAATGGTTACAATATATTCTAAATAATCTTTTAAACCAATTAAATAGATAATATATCCATAAAAAGATATTATATTAAAAGGCACATTTGAATTAAAATATAGTATTTTCACTATTCACTAAAAAATAAACTTTATTAGAAAAATACCAAAATTTCATTCAATGTAAATTTTGGTGTCTTAATTATAAAGAAGAATTTTATTTTTTCATATAGAACATATAAATGTGAAAAAAACAATATTTAATTAGGGCTCTCCATTAAAAGGCGGTAAATTGACCTTTTAGTGAATTTTAGAGTATTTATGCGTAAAATCGAATTATTTAGTTATTTTAAGCCTCTAACTTTTATTTGAAAAATTAAAAAAAATATTCAACAAACATGCATGATCATATTGTAGTTATTTCATTTCATTCCTGACAATAAAACAGTTAGGTTTTAACAACCATTTAAAATAAAAATATTATATTATTAGTGTGCAACGTCAGATTTCAAAGAAACCCATTGTTGTGTATCACGTACGTCGTCGAACATAGCGTCCCCTTTAAAGTATAATTAATATTTAATTCAAAAATATTAATAAATATGAAACTGTAATATTCTTTATTTTCTTGGGTTGTTACATTCTCCCCCCTTTTGGATATTGCGTGCTCATAATTTTAAAATTGGTCTTGGATACTTCTTTGAATGTACCAAATCAGAAAAAGAGTCAGTAAAACTATAACTTTATAAAAATTAAATAGAAGATAAAAGGTCACCCGAGTTTACCGACACATGGAATCCATGTAGGAAAACATGGATATGGAAGAGAAAATAAACGGCCATGTTCTGAGGGAGAGTGGTAGAAAAAATGATTAGGAGAAAGTGAACCACAAGAAAATCACAAACATATGATGTGTTAAATGTCCTTTGATCACCTAGTAGGAAATATACACCAACAATGTTTTTTATGTTCTTTTTCTTAATTTGATGAATTCATTTACTATATAGAATAAAAACAATAAGAAATATACTTTCCTTCAATTCAGGTTTCATTCTATAATATGTTCTACCAAAAACAAACCTTTTATCTAAACAATGAGTATTTAAAAATACTTGGTCACATCAAAGCACAAGAATCTTCTTCAAGAGAATCACATAATCCACAAAATAATTACTCTATATTTCCCTTGTCATTAGAAATCAACTAAAAACAAAATGGTTAGTACAAGATCATATAATCAAAAAAAAGATAATCTTTTATAAAAGGAAATACTACTGTTAAACTCCAAAATTCAACAAAAATTACCCAAGGTTACAGAAAGACCATTCAATACACAGTCATCCTTAAAATTCTTCAAAATAATCCAAACTTATATTTAATCCCAAAATTCAGAAGAATTAAATCACATAGTATTCCACCATAAATCTTAACATTTATCTCCAAAAATCATCGACAAATATTAAAGTCACATAGTAATGTGTAATTATCCTAATCACTTATTCTCTATGGTAGGTTAATCATTTTCTGCAAATAACCAAAATCACCATATGTCCATAATAAATACATAGATTCTTAAAAAAATCTCAACCATTCCTCCACAGTTGAAATCATGTAGTACTTTTTTTCCTTAGGCATATAGTGTTTCCTCAAAAGGGGGAACATCTTCCAAAATAACATTTATCACTTAATCCTAAAATCATTATCCTATACTAAGGACATCCATTCAATAAAACAATACGCCACAAAGTCAAATTATTCAAGATCCATAAAACCATTTAACGTTAAATAATAATTCATACTAACTAGGAACATCACGTAGTCTAGTGGTTGGCGATAAATCCAAATCTAAATTTGGTTTTGGGTTCGATTCTTGTAGCTTTGTCTGATGTGACGGGTTTTCACACGGTCTGCGTGTTTTCCTTTTTATAGAACTAAAAAATAACACTAAAATGTTTTAACCTTACCGGTTTTCATATACCATTCATTTTCATCCCAACGCAATAAGATAGTTCTGCTCATATCCAGGTAGGGATGTATTTTCTTGATGAACCACTTGATCAATACTCACCAAAATATAGGGATGTTTTTATTATACTTAGTATTGTCTCTAAGGATCTACTAGGGTTTTCTAATCCTATTCCCAAAAATAACTAATCCTATCCTGTGATACCAACTATGACAACCCTGATCTTTTATTACACAATGAAACATAATGATACACATGTATATTATAATTCTAGTATAATATCATATGGGATATATATGTAACATAATTTCTTTAACTCCAGCTTTATATGTTCTATATAAGGCATTAAATATTCATATCACTTTGAGGGGGTGGTAGTCCACACTTCCTCAAATTAAATTTTTGTGTTTACACATTTTGGAAAGCATGAAGTTATGTTTGTGAATAAAAATTACAGAAAAATATAGAAAAAAAATAATATATATCATATATAAATATAGTTTTATCATAATGGACACCATGAGAGGCAGTAGGAGATAATTGAACAATCATCGCTTCGTGAGGTGTTAGTTTTCCATCCATAGAAACAATGTGTTATTCACACATTAGATGGAGTTGTGTGTAATTTATGTTTGAGTAATTATCATAACAAAATCCTAGTATATTGAGGATACTATATTTGTTATAAAATAAAATAATTAAAAGTGTTTAGGGGGTTGTATAAGTAAAATAAACCAAATGAACTTAAGAGAAGATGTTACCTTTAAATCGGGTAACTCCATTTAGTTTGAACCATAAGGGTTTCTTGAAGTGTTTCTTGCCTAATGTAAGGCTTCTAGGATGAATAGAGGGATCTTGGGAGCTTATTGGAGTAGAGTTTTCACGAGCCAGAGGCTTGAGAAGTATGATAAATGCGTTATAAGTGATAGATTTTTATAATGGAGAGCAGGGGCTCTTTAGGAATGTTTGAAACAATTATTTTATTATAACCTTATATTTGGTATCAAAAGGTTAAATATTCATTAGTATCAATGTTAAGATGACTCATGGTCGAAATAAAATAATCCAATATGAATTGGACTGGTTTTTGATACTGTTTTAATATTTATAATCTTGTTTATTTAAATCATTTATTAATGATGTAAATATTGTATCATTATTGTGTCATAAATAATTTAATTTATTGGATGTCCAAAAATTAAAAAAATACTATGATGTAATAAATATTTTTATCTTTCCAATGATTATTTATAGTTGAATAGATATTTTATATATCCCTATGTACAAATTTGTTTTCTTAATGTTATTTGTTTATGACATGTTTGTCTTTACTTTAAATTAATTTAAATAAAGTGTCATTATTACTCCCATGTGGATCCATGGGGTCCCAAATTCAACCTAAGGATGCCCACTGTTGGATATGTATCAAAGAATATGATTTTGGCACATGTTAGGGTAATTTAACAATATTATAATATTATATTTCACCCTTATTTATTATTTTGAACTTTTAATCATGGTAAATAAAATATTTACTGAAGTAAATATTTCAAATAAATAAAAATTAAAAGTCACCTATTTATACAATTTGATCCTACTGATTCCTAATACGGGATCCATTTTTACAAATTCAAAACACAGAAGTTGCAGAAATTAATATAAAATTAATTCCCGCTCTTAAAACAAATAGCGTGTTTTTAAGAAATATTAAATATCAAATGATAGACAATTCTTTATGTCCAATATTAAAATTAAATTACATTCAATGACAAAAATTAGATTAAATGGTAAAAATATATTCTAATTACACTTCAAAACCATTTAAAAAGATAATATAACCATATAAATAAATTAGATTAAATGGAACTTTTCAATTAACATACAGTATTTTTCAGTAATCATATAAAAAATGAAAGTTATTAGAAAAATACCAAAATTTCATCTGAAGTAAATTTTGGTGTCCCAATTATAAATAATAATTTTATTTTGTCATATAGAACATATAATAGTGAAAAAAGTATATTTAGAGAGGGTTCACCATTAAAAGGTGGTAAATCGACCTTTTATTTAATATTAGAGTATTTAGGCTTAAAATAGAATTCTTTACTAATTTTAAGCCTCTAACATTTATTTGATAAATGTAAAAAAATATTCAAAAAACATGTCTCATCATATTGTCGGTTGTTCTATTCATTCCCTCCAATCCAACGGTTAGGCGTTAACTACCATTTAAAATAATAATTTTATATTATTAATGTGTAAAATAAGATTTCAAAGAAACCCATTGTTGGGTATCAGGTACGCCATTGAACATAGAGTCCCCTTTAAGGTAGAATTAATATTTAATTCACAAATATCAATAAATATGAAAATGTAATATTCCTTATTTTCTTGGGATGTTACATTACTATTTCAAACCCGAGCACCAATACTGACATCTCATGTCACGGTACATCTTGGTAACTCCAAGATGCACTGCCCAAGATGAAGCATGAAACTCCCACATCAGCTCCTTGCATATATCCCCTGGAACCCACACTCGTCCATACACATGCAATACCTCATCATCACCCATCGTCCAACTGGGAGGAGGGTTGTCAATTGCCACCGACTCTCGTAGAATTATGCCTTTTGAATATGATAGTTGTCTCATCCTCACTCTATCCAGGAGGGTAGAAGTCACAGCTAAGGAAGAAAGATAGGCTCGCCACTGACTATCGTGCACCTCCAAATTCATCTCAGAGAACAAATCCATAAGCTTATACTCACCACTGGCCTCCTGCACTACCTGTATCTGAGTCCTCCTACTCAGTGCATTAGCAACTGTGTTACCCTTACCAGGTGTATAGGAATTCTTGAAGTCAATATATTGAAGGTATTCAACCAACCTTCCTTTCTCAGATTCAGGTCACACTGTGTAACGATATATTTGTGAATTTTGTGGTCCATAACCACCACAAAATGTTCTCCCAAGAGACAATGTCTCCAATAGTGTAACACATAAAGAACTGCAACAAACTTGAGATCATGCGTCGGTTAATTCCTCTCACGTGGACTCAACTGCCAAGACCTGTACGTAACTACTCAATATCCCTGCATCAACACTACTCCCAACCCAATACCTAATGCATCATAGTAAACTGTATAGCTCTTTCCTTGATCTAGAAGTATCTGGACTGCGGCTGATGTCAACCTTCCCTTCATCTCCTGAAAGGCTATCTCACAAACTTCTGACCAAACTATCTTTACACCCTTCTTAGTCAAACCTGTTAATAGCACTGCTAAATGGAATAAGTCATGTATAATGTTCCTGTAGTAACCTGCCAGCCACAAGAAATTTTTTATCTCAAACACGTTCTTATGTTGTTTTCAGGAAACTACTTCTCTCACTTTCTCTAGGTCTACTACAACTCATCCCTCAGAGATGATATGACCCAGGAAGTTTATCTGGTCGCTACAAAAGTGTCACTTTGAATGCTTAGAATATTGATGATGCTCTATCAGTGTACTCAGTACAATTTCAACATGGGCAGCATGGTCTTGTAGAGTGTGCGAGTACACCAAGATATCGTCCACGAAGACTATCAAAAAATAATCCAGATACAGGTGAAACTCACAATTCATCAGAGCCATGAAAAATTATAGCACATTCGTGATTCCAAACGGAATGGCCAAGTACTAGAATAAACCATATCTTCTCCAAAAAGTTGTACGTGTAATGTTTGATGGTCTAATGTGTAACTGATGATATCAAGATCTCAAGTCAATCTTCGAGAACAATTGTGCTCCTCGATGTTGATAAAAAAGATCATCAATCCTTGTCAATGGATATCGGTTCATGACTGCCAACTGGTTCAACTTCTGATAATAAACACAAAGTCTGAGGGTATCATCCTCATTCTTAGCAAACATTACAGAAGAACCCTAAGAAGAATTACTGAGTCGGATGAAACCCTTTGCCTGAAACTACTCCAACTACCTCTTGATCTCCTACAACTCTGGTGTAGCCATCATATAAGAAAGAATGGACACTAGTTCTTCTCCTAGAACAAGATCAATAGAGAAATACACCACTCAATACAGAGGAAGACATGGAATGTCGTTTGAGAAGACATACTTGAAATGATCAACCACTAGAGGGAAATCCTTCTGACAAGTTCCCTAGTCATCTAGATATAAACTCGCAATCTAGGCCTTCACTCAACCTCACCGATGATCCTCGGGTCCAATTCTGCTCACCTGGACATCTAATTCTCCCTTGTATAGGAACTCTCCACCCTCTTTTGACGTGAAACTTACCCTGCGATGATTGCAATCTACAATGGTTCAAAAGGGTACCAACCCATCCATCTTAAGAATGACTTCATAACTTCTCATATCTAAGACATAGAGGTCCCATAGAAAGTGACACCCACCAACCTCTAAGGGGCACTCCCCACACTGATGCACACCAGCTGTTCTAATCCCCAACAAAGTGTCTAGATTCATAATATCAAAAGAGGAAAAAACACATAGCCCAAGGCTCTCCACAACAGGTATAGATATAATGCTATGTGTAGAACTAGTATAAAAAAGTACTGATGAAAAAATAGAAGCAACTAGAATAGTACCTCTGATAGTAGATGGTTTAGGATTCTACTCATGTTGGGCCTGTTGCACTTAATATTCCTACCCCGTGCCATGGCCCTCTGACATAGCCTAGAAACCCTAATCTGACCCACCCTAGTGTCTCTAAGATCATGGTGTCTGGATACCATATCCACGACCACCACCTCGGGATGAACGTCCCGATGTATCCCAATTCCCTGAGTGGTATGAAGCTGCTGACCCTACTCCCGCACTTGGAGTCTACACTAAACCCCACTCACTAGCCACTGGTAGAATCACCCTGCAAAAACAATGTAGATGACCCATCCTACAGCAATCTCGGCACTCCACTAGGTCACATGGACACTTAGGTCTCTTGTGCCTCTCTCTACCACACTGGTAGCACAAGACCTTGCCAACTAATGAAATATTTTGGCTAGTACTGCAACTATGAGAGAAATCCATTTGTCTCTTCCACTTATTGGGAGAAATAATACCATAATCTGATGCCGAACCACCCTGGCCTGCACCACTAGCCTCCCGCAAGTTCTTCTCAGTAATTAGTGCTTTGTTTACAACAGCATGCACTATAGGCAACCTGAAAATGTTCCACAACACTCGAATGTCATATCAATGACCATCCTTAAAGCGTCGAGCCATCAATGTCTCATCACCCACCAGAATAGGTGCAGAGCATAGTAGCTCAGTGAAGTTGGAAGAATAATCCTTCACTGACATGGTGCCCTCCTACAAATTCATTAACTCTAGAGCTCGATCTTCCCTCAGCATCTCTAGAAAAAAAGTCATAGAAGACTGCCTAAAAATCCTCCGATGCCAGGTATTGATGATGCTCAGTCTGGGCGGTAACATCCCTCCATCATTTAGCAAAATCACACAACATTTATGTAGTGAGCTTTTCCATCCACCAAGAGGCATCTCTAAATGCTCGAAAATAGTCTGCAAAGATCCCATCCAGGACTCCACAACCTATGGTCTGCCATCCCCTGAAATCGTAGGTGGATGATGCTGTTGAAATATGCGCATCAGCTCTGCCATAGATGTGGCAGCTGGCGGTGCTCCATGGATGGTCTGTATAAACCGCATGTAGCCTTAACAGAACTTCCCATCAGAGCCTTTTCCTTGTATATATGCCGGTGCTGCATCTGGCTCTACTAGAGGATCCATCGGTAGCCTATGGCCTACCATCTCTAGAGTATACACATTAACGCTCTCCTGGAGAATAAATCAAGTTAATCTCAGCGACATGACTCTACATGGTCAAACACATGCCTTAGATTATGGTTATCAATGACAAAAAACAAGGAGTGTATGAAGGGAATAAGAGAAAGAAAAAATTCATGTTTTATAAAAGAAGACTACATGGAGTGCATAATAACTACATGAAATGTTCCCTTAAGTCATTAACATGGGTGTGTACTCTGCCAGCAATGATCGTGTAACACCCCAAAAAACATGGCCTGCTTTCCCCACACATGACCTGTACTTGATTTTTCGCCCCTTCCCGAGTCCCTCTACATGGCTTAGACACATGGCTCTCTTTTAAATGAGACTACACGACATGCATAAGTTCTACACTGCGTGCACTAGACATGCTTCACTGACCCGTGTTGTCCGCGACATAGCCAGGTACATAGATCAATCTACACAGTATGTTCTAAATATACATGGCCTATACTGCTTAATTTCTAGCTACCCGTGTTGTTAGTGACATGGACGGATACTCGGCTAACACTACACAGTGTACTACACCCGCACACGACATGTACACCACACCAATTTCCTAGCCACACTGCCAAGCCCACATGACCTCTCACCGATCAAGATTACATGGCTTGTTTTAGAAGAGGTAACACTAACCCGTGTTTGTTAATTACATGGCTAGATCCCTTGGTCAAATTAACTGGTGTCTTCTTCATTGACATGTTGTGTATCTTCTTAGATTTCTCCGCCCGTGTTGTTAGTTACACAATGGAAACAGGTTCAACACAACATGGCGTCCATAATAACTACATGGTGTGTGCCTTCAATGTTTCAAAATCTAATGTTTCTACCTACATGGCCTATGACATGGGTAGAAACTACAGGGCGTGTATATATGATACACGACGTGCACTTAAAATTTTCTTTTTTCTTCACAAAAAAAGAGTAATCGGTGTATAATCATAATTACATGGTGTGTATTCTTGGTTTTTTCGGACAGTAAACCTCAGAAACTAGTCCAGGTCCCATAAAAACATGAAAACCAACACCAAAGTGCCAAATTTTGATTCATGAGGGCCCATACTCCCCACAAACCAATGATTGGCATCTTAGGCATGTTATAACAAAGTAAACAAGTCAATGATCCACAAAATTCAGGTTGATGAGGGCCCATAATCATCAAAAAACAAAGTTTGGAGTTCATTCACAGAACCATACATAACAACACCCTATCAAATAGTATGTATTTGACAAGGTACCAATCACAAAGCATGCATTTTCTAGGACAACTTCTATCACCACAATATGTAATTTCTAATGCACCTACATGACATGGAAACTATACAGGGCATGTGATTCTAACATGTGCCTAAATGATTCATGAGATGGAATACCCTCATCTCACTGGGTTGCAACTAAATAGAACCCAGGTATAAAAAAATAAAAAACAAACAACAAGTTCATCACTCAACGACAAAAATCAAATCAACTGTAAAATTGAAAAATAAAAAAATTGCAACACGAGGTAAATTGGATTTTCCTTGTACACAGGTTTGCTACTCCTAGGTACACCTTATTACCAAATACCAATTCCCTCCTATCCCTGGCTATATGCGCCAAATAGTAAGGAAAGGGAATAAAATATCATCTGATACCACTTTGTAACGTCCCAGATCTGGGTGCCACTCAACAGGTTCCCCCAACCTGATCGGTCAAATGACCTCAAGTGAATTTCCACAAATTCCAGAGGCTGCTGACTAGAAGTGAGGGCTTGGGTATGATAGCGAGGAAACTATGCCCTCATTTTTCAAAGTGTATCATAGTGGAAATACATATAAACATACAAAATGCGGAAGCAGTAGACAATAAAAATGCTGAAATGGACATAGTACGAATAAAAAGAAAATACCAACAGTCATATATAATGATGCAATATGTTTCTATGTCATTGAAAGCATCCAATATGGGATACACTAAAATCTGAAACAATACAATATAAGGAAAAAATACAACATATCAAAACAAAGCAGCGTAGTTGGAACTCAATAGCACCTCATGCCTAAGCTCTGTCTCGTGCTCTCTTACTCCTCTGCAATAATTAAGTACCTGTATAGGGGCTCTTTCCCTTATCAACACCGGTACCAAAATAATCTACTTGTGCCAAATACATTAACTAGAATGTGTGTGAGAAATTAAACCTAGTAGGCAACCACCTAAGGCCCGTTCCCAACTGTGAGTGAATTTGTGCAATAGTAGTGTGTAGTAATAGAAAAACAGTAAACTTGGAAGTACTCGAAACTAGATACTCCTACCAATTCCATTTCCATTTTAATATTATTTATAAATTAAATATAATTGAATTATAAGTTAATGAGACTCAACCTCAACTGAAAATCTATTAAATAGTGCCACAAAAAAACTACAAAAAGCTATCTAACCAGTTCAAGGTAAAACAACACCAAGCCTGTGCTTTAGCTTGGCAGGTATAACATGTAAAATCACCATAGTGAATATGCAAAGTAAACAGAGTACTCAGACATGAAAAACCATACCTTGAGGTAATCAAAATTGAAACCCTTAAGTTATTTCCCTCAGGCATAGTAAATAATTCACTCAGGCGTACATGATAATTCCCTCAGGCACGAAAGAAACTGCCCACAAAAATTAGAAAAGTTTCCCTCAGGCCTAACAAAACACTTTACCTCAGGCATGAGAAACACTGCCCTCATGCTAAACTAGCAACCGAGTCATGACCAATACAAAATAAATAAACTACATATAGTTTCTCTCAAGAAAAATCAAATCATGGTAAAATATGGCATACCCTTGGGTAACCTGGACAAATAGCTTAACCAGGGAAACACACCCACGGGGTGGCCCTAGATCCAAGAAATGACCCCTAAAAGCAGTTATAAATACTCATTAAATTACCTACACAATTATAGGTATTTAATTGATTAGATCCTCAGCCATACGACACCCCTAACATGGGTGCGTATCATAATGGTACACAAAAACACTGAGTAGTTGGAATTAAACATCAGAACACCTACCTTGATCTCCACTGATCAATATATCTGAACGACGCCTCTGGAAACATTTGAGAATGGAGTTGATCTAGGATAAGATATTTTCCTATAAAATGTATATAGCGTCCCCTCATGAAATAATTTTTATGAATGCCTCAAGGAGAAGGAAGGTCTTACCCGCATGGTTCAAACAAGATTGACGACAGAAGAAACAGATTCTCAGCGTTCAATTGGGAGCTCTTCTAAGATCCGACCTCTCCTTCTGAGCTCAAAATGCATCCAAAGCCAGCTCTGCCAAATAGTAAGGCTACTAACCATTTTAAGAGAAAAAAACAATCTACACGGAGTGTACTCTCATGCACACGATGTATAATTTTCATCATTTAACTATTCCGCTGGAGGCTACCTTTCACCGCCACCTTATTCATCTGTCGACATGAGTACACGACGTGTATTTATGAATACATGGCATTTACTGTCGCCCATCTGGAGGCTACTCCCAATCCCTTACTGTTCACCTACTGACTGATTACATGGCATGTAAATACCAAGTACACGTCATGTACTCATTTTTTACACCCTTCATCTCTGACAGGCCTACACGCCCTGTGTACTCATCCATCATGGCCAAAGCACACGACGTGTAACCACAAAATTTTGGATTTTCCCCCATTTTCCTTTTTTCTCAATAACACATTAGGAAATAGGAAAAGAAGAAACATTTACCTTAAGAATAAGAACCTAGTTCTTAGACATACTATCTAAATTAATTTTCATTTTGATTTTCCATTGAGTATAATTTGATAAATTTAAATAAATAGATAGATTATTGGGAGATCATTCTTATCGATAATTATCAATAAATACTTAAATTTATAAAGATTAGAAATTTTATAACTTCTTGTAAAACTAGATTAGAGTTAAAATATTTTTTATAAGGCCTTTGATACTAAATATTGGTCAGTGTGGACAACTCAAGAGGGGGTGAAATGAGTTTTCAATAAAAATTATATTTAAAAATAATTTATCAACTAAATCCCACATGTTTTTAAAAATTATCAGTTAGTAAAAATATTAGAAATATATAACTTGGTCTTTTTAAAAGGTTTAAAAATATTTAATTACTACTAAGTTAATGTAATTTGAAAAAACATTCACATATTGAAAATAATCTAATAGTATCAAACAAAATATAAAAAATAACAGTTTATCTTAACTATCATAGTGATTTTTTAACACAAAACAGTTGAATAATATTTCTATTTAAATTTTAAGATATCAAAATTGATAAAGAGACATAAAACAAACCATCATAAATATTTCACAAAATACATTAAAAAGGTGTTTTGTCTCACGGTGTGACATAATGCACTAAACCTGGATACTACATTCTTCAAAGTAGTTTATGATAAGTCAACAAGATATCTTATGAATTTTCCATTCTTTATTTTTTCTAAATCAAAAATTCATTTTCCGTAAAGATTATTTTCTTTCTCTATGAATTTTTTGTGCACAAACATTATATTACTTTTTCATGGTTAAAATAATGTTCCTTATCCAAGCTTAAACATATTTTTCTTATGACCGAATTTATTTAAGAATAAAATTATCCTAGTCTAAAACCTTGAAAAACTTATAGTTCCTCAGAATCTGAAATCTCTAAAAACCAGACTCTAAATTTTCTAAAAAAGAGACTCTAAAATATATGAAAATCAGACTTTTAATCAACTGATTTCAGACCCCAAATTCTCTAAAAATCAAACTTTGAACTCTTTGAAAATCAAACAATGAATTTTTTGAAAACCAAACTCTTAATTATCTGAAAATAAGTCTTCAAATTCTCTGAAAACTAGACTTCGAATTTTTGGAAAATCAGACTCCAAATTTTTTGAAAATCAGACTCTGAATCAAATGATTTCAGACGTTGAATTCTTTGGAAATCCTACTCTAAATTATCTGGAAATCAGACACTGAACTCTCAATTTTCTATACACTAAATTCTTCATAAATTATATTATAAATTAAATATATTTCAAACCCTAATTGTATATTATTTTATAATATGGATATTTATATTTTTTTACTCTCATTCTCTATTCCTTTAGAATATGATTATTAATATTTGTTAATATTTCTTTTCATTTGTAACATCTTGTTTGATTTTTATCGAATCATATTATATTTATGTTTCTTAAACATGATATTTTTTCCATACATATTATTTTTTCTTAATCATGATAATGCTTCCCAAGATTTATTACATAAAATGATGTCATAAAATCTATTTATAACTAACTATTGGCCGAGTGGCATGGGTATGAGTCCCTTCGAAATTCATAGGAAAATTTTATTATTGGTGAAGGAAATGATCATTGGGATTTTTTTCCTATAAATATACTATCCATTTGACGATTTCAGGTTATTTTGATACATTTAAACATCTAGATATTACATGATGTGATGCAGTGAAGTGATTTCTAGAAAGAGAGACTCCAATTCCTTGTGTGAATACTGTGAACAAATTGTTCAAGTTGTGAAAAACATGATCATCATGCCTATTTTTATTTTGATTGACTGATCAATCAATGGATTTTGAGGATAGGAATATAGAGGTGAAAACTATCTTAATGTTATAGGGCTTGTGAGGATAGGAATATAGACTCTAATACTCTTGTCAAGGGTTTACCCTAGTGTGGATAAGACAAACATTATTAAATGTATAAATCAAGGCACTATTGTCCATGGTTGTTGGATACCCTTATCTTTGGGTTAAAATATTTATTTTACATGTTTTTTTGTTGATACATGTTTTATTTCTGGAACATTTTGTTAAAGATTAAAAGTATAACATTCTTATACTTTCTTATACTTGTATATTCTGAAAATAAGATTCTATAGGCTTTAAGGTAGAATCATTCCCTAAGTAATCTTTAGTTATGTTTCTTATTAAGATCCACATTTCCATATCATAATAAATTTATTTTTTTAGTTATGAACTAAATCGGGTTTGTAAAACCAATTTTTTAACTTCATTAAACATGGATTTTCTTAAGGATAAAAACAAATGTTTTTAAACCTAAAATTTTCAACCTTCTTGTAATTGAGCATCAATATCCATATTTATATCCTATAGTTTACTATTAAATAAAATTATCTATAATGTGAATATGGTTTTATAGAAAAAAACCTTACCTGGATTTTAAGGTATAGATCCTCTTCCACAATTCTATGTGGGTGAAATAAAAAAACAATTTCTCACAGACAATCAATGTGAAGTAGTTTCTTCCACAATTTTACATGGGGTCTAGAAAAGCTACAAGTAGACAGATATAATTACACTATCTAGTTGAGATCAAGAATATTTTCTTATGATTTAAAAATACTATCCATATAGAAAACTCTAATATAAATAAAATAGAGTAAGATAATGAATTTAGAAAAGATATAGAATGTTATGTTGCTCAATTATTCTACATGTAGTTCTTCTATTCATGTGTCCATATTAAAATTTCAAATAGATACAAAAAGTCTTTTAAATGATTTATTAGTGTGTCTCCAAAGATTTAATGATAATAATATTTCAAATATTCTCCAAAAATAGAGTATAATCTTCAATTTTCCAAGGAATAATTTTAGTGATGGTGTGTTAACATGTGTATCTCTATTTTTTCTCTATTTTTATTTTGGTGTGCGCTTTTCTTCGATTTGGTAGCATTAAACACTATATTATTTAAATAATAGTTGAGAAATAATCATGAATATGCTCTTATTATATAAATAAAAACCAATTAATTAAATTCTCTTAATAATATCTAATTTATTATAGAAAAGTGGATGGATTAATAATATATATATAAGTAAATAATACTTACCTTTTAGAGATATTCGATTAATGTTTTTCATTTCAGCATCTATGGTGCGGGTTACATTAGATATTCCATATCATAATTCCAAATTCACTTCAACAAATGATGAAATATCTTTTTGGGTCTTTTGATAGGACATAGAATCGAATGTTTTTTCTTAAGGTTCATCAAATGAACTTTTGTTCAATCATTTTATTCTTTTAACAAATATTTACTGCTTATGGACAACTTTTTTTTTCTTATGGTCAATCCCATAATTTTCATCATTTTTACTAGTTAATATGGTTGACATATTATACTTGATCTGTGAATCACACAATCTCTTTCTTGTTTATTCTATCACAGCGTTAGCTCTACCATCGATAAGTTGATCTTGTAGTTGATTATTGATGTTTTACTTTTTATTCTTCCAATACTTTCATATAGTGTGTTTTCATTAAATTATTCTGACAATAATTTATATCTTATGTCATATATATTCCATAGATGATCACTTATAAGTTATGGTCATTTCCAAAATTTACAAAAAATTAGTGAGAATTCTTGAGCTTTTAGAAAACATTGAATGGATGAGAGTAAACAAAACATAATTTGTGATTAGTAAAACAAGTAATTTATTTGAATAATTCCACATATATGTGGGAAATATCATATATAGTACATAAAATGGTCTATATGATTGATCTATTAATAATCCTTATAGAATTATTTACACCAAAATAATCTCTTCCTTGGTCCATACATGTCTTCTTTGAAAGATTTATTCTATGGGACATTGGTTACAATTTTCTCTGAAATTGTTACAAAATGTCTTTATCGTTACCTTTTTAGTATGTGTACTAATGTATTGGATTAATAAACCAATATATCTACCTCAATTGATCTCATTAGCTATAATATATGATGCTACATTAATCCATTCTCTAGATAGTTACTTTCATTTTGGTCGTAACTAACATTAAAAAAACTATGGTTTTATTTATGTTCTCAATAATATTTTTTTATAAAACTATGATTATCAATATAACCTATTATGGAAACATCTCAAAAATTTATTACAAATGAATATTCCATCATCTTGTTTCTAACTTCAATCCAATGTTCAGTTTCAATAACATAAACAATTTATTGGAATTCTTTGGGGTCACCAAACCTGTTTGTCTTGTCATAGAGAAACCATTCATGTCTGGGGGTCTTGACATAAAATTCCAAATATAATGATCATTAAAAAGATATATGATATGTAAAATCATAATAGATCCTTATTGGATCCACACTTGTACCACCCATGTATAGTCTCATATGAATACCCACTATAGTATTCTAATAACAAGCCCTTAAATTCTAATACATGGAATCTATTATTAAATTTCTATTTGTCAAATAATTATTATATTTCATCCATTTACTACTTAATTATATGATTCATTACACTAAATTAATAAATTATTACCATACAAGGTGATTGTAAAACCATTACCACAATTTTACCCATCCTACATAGTTTGTGTATCTATAATATTCCTCTTCTATAAGCTCTTGTGTAACTATTTACAATTCCAACCACTCATTCATAATTGGAATTATTTAAATCCCAATAAATATTTTGTCAACCATCTCAAATAAATATGGTCACCCTTTTACAGAAACCTAGTATATAATTTTACTATAACATTTTCTATTTTATGTATTTTAATAATATCATATTTTAACATTAAAGAAATAACTGAGATGCACTTCTTATTTTTCTTTTTGCAAGTCTATTTATATTCTTAACAAACACATTGCGTAAAAAATAAAAGTAATTTTTAAAAATGGATTTATATCATACTATAAATAATATGATATAAATTATCTATTATAGTCCTCAAATGATAATGGGATGATGCCTCAATTTTGGAAGCATGTATTAAAAAATAGTCGATGTTTGTGTAAGGAATACGAATCTCAACATTGATTTTCATTTAACATACTTCATGAAAAAATGTGTATAAGTAAATGTGAATTTAAAATTTACTACATGATAAATTTTAATGATTAATTTTTACGGTAAAACACATCATCGATAATCATTTTTAACATCATATCATTGATGTGTATAATGAAATGTTCATTTAGAAAGTACTCTATGCAATATTTTAATAACATATGGTTTCTTAGTAAATATATTATAGATAACATGGGACCAAATCAGTTCAAATATTTTGATCATGCATATTTCATTCTTGATTTTTATATACCTTATAAATATTTGAAGAAATATTATAAAGTTTATTCACCACTATCTTAATCTTGGAATATGATATTCTCTCTAGATGAACTAATTCCAAAATAATTTTGGATTACCTTTATTTATGAATGTTTATTTGTCCAAAAAAATAAGTAAATTTATTAGTAATATAATTATTATGTAACTTCATAGAGTCTAAATACTATATTCTGTATATCCTTGATAATAACTTTTGGCTTCACTTGAAAAAGAATTGTATTTCCACATTTGTGTAGAATCTAGTTTTAATTTTTTTTATTTATAAGTTATTTATAATGATTTATGAATCCCCAAAACATTAATTGAGTATTATATAAAATCAAAAATACTCATTCCAAAATTTTAATAACGTATCCTGGTTTTCAATAGAGTCATGAGATAATAATTTTATGTATACTCAATAAAATTTCAACTTGAACCATTAAACATTGAAATTAGAAGTTGTTTGCTTCTCACCGCTGACTTATGATTCACTACTTGACATCTACATAATGAATAAACCTTAATAATTGAATACTTAATTTTATTACATGGTAACTATATTTAAAAACACATATTTGATAGGAATATTATGTTTAATACAACAGACATATAATAGAAACATCACATAAAATGATAAATAAGCCTTTATAAGAAGTAACCACTTTCTTCTTCCATTTAGTTCATTAAATTTAAACATGCATAGTTTTATTTTGTGACATGTGAAGAAAATAAGATCTTAAATAATTTAGTTTATATTTTCATTGATTTTTTTCAAAAGGTTCTTTTTGGAGTCACACTTTACATTTGACTGTTTTCCACATCATTGAACATATTCACCATAATATGTAATGATTAATGTTTCTTTAATTTATTATTTACTTGTAAAACCTTACCCAAAAGAAAATTAATTGTTTTATCTATAATATAAATTTTATATTCCTATAAAAACTTGATAATTTTGTTTGAAAATATATAATAAAGTGATATACTGAATGGAATTATTTTGTATTTAAATTTACACATATTCCGTGTAATTATCACCCATTCATATGTCTCTTCACTTTCACCTTGAAAACATCTCGTAAATGAGACAATATGTGATCTCATAAATTTTATAATGATGTATAAATTGTATAGATTATCTTTTAATGGGTTTTGAGATTCGATAGGGTCGGGTGGGTTGGGCATGACCTTCCCTGACCAATCCTTGGACAGATAGCACCTGCCTTGCACATTTCATGTTGGCCCCGACTCGTTTGATCCAATTTGATTTTGGTTGAACATGAATGGGTAATTTATGGGGACCATCACTCATTCAACATTAGTTTAGAATGACCATGGTGTGGTAAGGTTGGGCAGTGAGGTCTGGCATGCAGGATCTTGCTGATGGGATTGGTGTCCGAGACTTGCAGTCATTGACAATGAATGATGGAGGGGGATCAGGGTTCACTAGAGTGGGGATCCCATGCTATTGGTGTTAGGATAGGGTATATGAGATCAGTAGGTGGTGGAATCATATGGGTATATAATGTCATAATTTTCATAAATAGATATTACATCTAAAATAGATGAATATTAATTTTAAAACATAACAAAACCATGCCACAACCGTATAGGTTTACTATCTTTGGAAACTTGGAAACAAAAATTATTTATTCAAAAAACATCTATATCACAGTTCACATATTCCTCTATAACTATAATAAATTTTGACACATCATACATAACATATTTCAATATATCGTAAGAAACATAAATATAAAAAAGGGTGATCTGAGATGTTCTGTAAGGGTATTCAAGGGAGATAACATACATATAAGGGTATAAAAAAAATAAACTATAGAAAATTTTATCCTATATATAAAAGATCATGATATTGTGTTATAGAAAAAATCATAGAAGTTTATTAAGAATTAATGAACATATTCAACTAGATCAGAACATAATATAAGAAATTATGGCATACAAATATGAATATGAAATCATTTCCATAGTAGTCAAGGATCCCTACCAAGACAATCATTGTGGAAAAATTACCTTAATGAAATGATTTCACTCCTCATTCCATGAATGTATACTAAACCTAGTTTACTACCCATTACACTCTTACATTTATCATGAGATTTAAATCTTTACCCAAAACATTGGAGGGAGATATATCTACCACCCATAAAATAGTATAAACCATACAAATTTGTTCTACAAGAACATAAATCCTCAATTATATCAGAACACATGAAATGATATAGATTTCATATATATCATTAAATCATAAAAAACACATGGATAAGATACGTGCTTCATAAATATCATTACATCATAAACATTAAACATCCAAATAAATAATAAGGATAGTATCTTTGAGAAATATAATCATTAAAGAATAAGTATCATTAAATAATGTAAATCAAACAGTGAAGATGAACCTCAACCCGGTTAGTGAGGACTCTCCAAGTGCATCCATGACACATAGTTTGATTTTAGGAAGAGGCATAATTCTGGGTACTGTAGTAGTACTGTAGCAGACACTATAATAGGCATTATAGAATGAACTATATGGTACAATAGAGGTCAGAAGTATTCACCTTTGAGTCACTAGTTTGGTCCTAGAGACCTTAAGTACTTTAGGCCACCATGGATTTTGGATAAATAAGGCTTTCGGGCCACCATCAGGTCTTTGGGCCACCTCAAGGCCTTTAGGTCACTTGATGTGTAGATGCTACTAGATAGACTCTATAAGGAAAGTGACCTAGAAGAGGATTCTAAGATAGGGAAATTCACCGGAGTGATCTAGTGGATTTGAAAAATGAGAGGGTTTGGACCTTTTTATCAATGCCATGCCTGTGAACCTCTATATAGGATAGCAAGTTTTATAACCATGTAAAGTTGATGAGATAATCACGATGTAGATGTTGGGGAGGGGGTATTTCAAGTTGTCCTAGTCTATAATGAATTAATTCCTTAAGACATTCGAGTCCTTTAATGTCAAGGGTTCCCCTTAAAACCTTATAAGGGGGAGTATAAAAATGAAGGCCTTCAGGCCATTCTAGAAATATCAAATAATGTAATCATATATCAAAAATAAATATGAGAGGTTACTTGAAAATAAATCTTGAGGAAAATATCATTTCTTCTTTGAAAACATTTAGTTTTCTTAAAGTGTATTACAATTTTTAAAAAAAATATTATTTGGAAATAAAATTATAGGAATGTAATGTATGATTCAAGGTAGGAAGGATTTATGAAATCATAAATATCTATTCATTCTGTATAAGTTAAAAAAATATTCAACTCATACTTCTTTAAAAACTAATCAAAGCAGCTCGTCAGGAAAAAAAGATTCTATTCAAACTGTTTATTAAAAATAAACTCTTGGGTGAAAATGAATTGAATGTTTTCACATGAATAGTAAACATATATTGGAATTTTTTTTATTAAACATGGATAATGATGATAAATATTCCCTCTTAAATATTTACTTATAAACAATCCTGGATAATAAAGAGATTGTAAAATTTACCCCTCCCTTAGGTTTGATTTCATTCACACACATGTAGAAATACTATATAATGAGATTAAATAAAATTATTAACTTATTCAAGAACCATATTGAAATTTATGATATCATATTTGATCATATTATATAATCATAACACTTATTTGTTAAT
Organism: Viscum album; assembly: GCA_963277665.1. Lineage (NCBI taxonomy): Eukaryota > Viridiplantae > Streptophyta > Magnoliopsida > Santalales > Viscaceae > Viscum > Viscum album. The sequence continues at coordinate 886,993,478 of OY728125.1, forward strand.
AATATTTCAGTATTACTTTTCATTCGGGTATTGACTACTTCATTTTGATATGCATGTTTTGTTATATAATTCATAGTTTATAGGAATATGATATATTTATGTCCTATAAATAATTATACTAAGGTTTCATATGTAATATTTATTCATTATATACAACTATAAACTCATTCATTAATGGTGGTCATGGATAATTGATTTCATCGCGTCGTGGAGATGGTAGGCCATACGTATGCATGAGCGACGATATCATTCTTTAATGGTGAAATGGTTTGAAAGTGTATGGAATATATATTTTATAGAACAAATATAATGTTATAATTATCATATATGTATATTATTTCTATCATTATACCAATGCAAGTAATTTGGTGATGAAAAATAAATTACACCAAGGTTTGGAGATGGTAATTCATATGTTCTCAGGCGTGGTGATTTCGTTTTTCATTGTATGGATAAAAGGTAGAGTATAGTTGTTAAATAATCATAATAATATATAATAATATATGTTATACTATAGTTATTACTTTATATTGTAAAAAATATATGGAGAAGAATTAGAATAAAAAATAATCTTCAAAGAGTCGGTACAGATGATTTCTACTTCTGTTGAAAATTTACATTAGATCTCCCCATAGGGACACTATGGTTTCTCATTAGAGAACAAAAATACCACTATAATGATAATAAGGAAGTTGAAAAAGTTTTATATTAGTGTTTGATCTTGTTTTAAGTCTCAATGTGATGTGAATATGTGATAGAGGAGGTTCACTTATATAATTGAGGTGGGGTGTCCTTTCAGAATTTCCAAAACTATTAATTTATAATAAATACAATATCAATTAATATAACTCCACAATAAAATTTATTCTAATATAATATGTGATAGGGTTGTAATATCATCAACCAATACATTTTATAAATGTTTTTGTATTATTTTTAATATTATCATTTTGATTAATGGTTAGTTAACCTATTTTAATTTTAACAAAGGTAAAAACGATTTTCAATATTAAAAGGTTGCAGATTTTAATTATATGATGTAAATTTGACAATAAATTTAAAATTTATATCATTTTATATTATATTATAATTATTTTCTATTTTTAATTTTTTTAAATAATTTAATAAAATATTATTTTGATAAAATGTCATTACTATCAATTTTGACACAATTCATTATTTTTACATTCACAAATATCATGATAACAATTGATATTTTAAAACAATATTTTATTGTATTTGGATGAGGCCTGGGTCATATATAAAATTCTTTTATCACATTAATTGTCTCAAATTAGATTTTTTTTAATATTTTAAATAATATTTATTTGATATTTATGTTAATAAAATAATTACTATGACAATACGGTGTAATTATTTATTAAAATTAGTACATCAATGAAAATTAAAAATAAAATACATTAATTAAAATCAATCTTCTTGATTTAATAATAATATTTATCATTAAATATAACTTTTTGGGGAACCAATATTAAAATTGATATTGTATTTAAAGCAAGAACGTGGAATCTTTAAAAGTTTTTTTTCAAAATATTATAAAAATAATAATCTCATTTCAGTGACCCAAAGAGTTAAAAATAAAATTCTTTCAGGAAAATAAATTTATTAGTTTAAAAATTCAAATTTAGATTCATTCATAACATATATTTTTCACCATGTACACTCATAAAGGATATTTGTGACATAGAAAGTGACATTTTTTGTCTTTATTTTATTTAAATATTATATAAGTTATTTTCAAGGAAAAATTTACATTAAAGAAATTAATTTGGATATTTATGATTAAAAGATATAATTATATTCATCTAATAAAATTTTTTCATGTGTTTGAGACATTTTATAGTTATTATTACTTTATTTTTCACCTAAATTATCCAATTTACCATTTACCATGGTAACAAAATTTACCAAGGTTACTATTTATATTGGCCAATAACAAACAAGAACTGTTCACTAATTTTGAATCATATTAAACCAAATTTTCAATATATTTTTCAAATTCTAATCATTGATGTTGGGGAATTTAATTTGTGATAAAATGAGTAAAATTCTATGAAAAACAGTTTTCCAGAAAAAGATCTTTTAAAAAAACGTTTATATAATATATTATTGTAAAAATTAATTTTGAAAAACATTTTTAATTATTACAAATTATGATGAAATAATTAATAATTATAACTAATTAGAAAAATAATTTTACCTTGGTTATACGTTAAAAGAGAATATTGTTTTCAGTATTTTCACTATTCATTAAAAAATAAATGTTTTCAAAAAATAATTCTGAGAAATATTTGACTTGATGAAATAAAATATCAAAATCATTTTTTCAAAATCATTTTTTATAAATTCACAAAATTTGTAATATAAGATAAACTTGTTTTTAAAGAAAACATTTTTTGAAGAATAAAGGGATTTTACTAAAATTGTGTGATTATTTTTTAAGCACTTACCAATATATACATATTATGTTGGACCTTTAAATTTATTTCATAAATTATTATTTATTATTCAATCCCTCAAATTTAATTATAAGATCCCAAGATTTTAAAATAAAAAATAATATTCTTAAATGAACTACCGAGTACCATGTTACATTTATAACCTAGCTGTTAAAAATAATTTCTTTATTTTCAATTTTGAATTTTGAAAATCTGATAAACACTGTTGTGATCAGTAAGATGTTTGGAGTCTGATGGTAAAATCCTAATTTTTATAGAATAGTAACCTACATTTATAAATATTAATACAACCCCTATGAATAGTAAATCGTCCCAAAAATGAGTAACCTCACTAATGTATAATTTAATAAAATATAACCATCTTATAAGTGACGATTTTACAATAGTAAATGTAATGGTATTTTTGTAAGTCATAAATAAATAAATATAAATAATTAATTATTTTAAAATAAAAGGTATTTTCTTACCAAAATCTTATGAACACACAAATCTATGTCTTCTGTATTTAAGATAATTTTATAAGAACTTAATTAATTTTTGAAAGCATTATAAATCAGTTTCAATTTTTAAAAACTGTGTTTTTCAAGTAAAGATTGATTTTAATTAAAAATTAAATTAATCATATTTAAAAAATTATTTTTAAAAAATGGACATAAGTTTTGTATTCTACACATCAAAAAATGGTTGGGTTGAATTTTTGTGAATTTTCTGAAATACTTGAATTTTTATGAATAGTGAAATACCATAATTTACAAAAGAAGCTAAATAAGTTAATTATAGAGTCACGCGTGATGTTATGCTATTGTAAGACCAATTGTTTTGGGTTGACACAATTAAATTACTATTCTTGGTCATAGAGGACTCGCAATTCCTTGTCTTGTGGGGAAATAATAAATTAATGAATTTTAAATTGAGAAATCCCCCCTCCGCTTCCCTATGAATACCACCCTTCACACCCTCATTTCCTCACACCTCTAAAGCTTCAAGCCTTGTCTAAACTCTACCAAAAAATCGTCCATATCCCATCCCCCACATACAAGAGCTTCTGGTCTAAACTAAATATCAAGCCTAGATTTCATAGTGATGATCTCAAGAGGAGGATTCAAGAGGTAATTCCTCTCTCTCTCTCTCTCTTTTCTTTAATTTCGTTTCAATTTCATGTTCATTTCATAATCTCTTGTTACCTATATCCATCTAAATGGTATAGAAACTCTAGTATCATACATATAATGGAATTTATGATACTAATGGGATATTATATTATCCAACCCCTTCTCATCTTCTTTTTATTTTATAAAAGAGAACATTGTTTGTGAGGTGTTAATTTATCATCATCGATAATGACAATTTTTTAATTTATTTTACAGCTTTTAGTCTGGTCATGAAACCCTTTTTATAGTTGAACCAGATTATATAATATTTATTATATCCTTTTTCATGTTCAGAATCCAACATTTGTACATATTACTAAATGATTAAACAAAACATGTGTTTTGTGGTCGAAAAACCACCAAAATTAACCCAATCAATCATCATTTAATTCTTCTCTAATGATTAATACATATAGTATATAATATAATTCATTATAAGATCATTTAAACTTATTTAATATCATTAATAACTTGAATAATTAGTTCTGGATGATTACCCATGTTCTACATGATCTTCCATTTCTTAATACAAGTGAACCGCTCAATGAAACCATAAAAATGAACATTCCTATACAATATTTTTAAACTATATAACTCATCCTAATGACGATAAAATAACTTAATGAAACCATAATAAACCATATTAATTTAAATTTTTTTAATTGTTGATTAAGGAAACTAATTTGGTTATACAAGACATTAAATCGAAGGAAGCGTTTGGATATAAGGATAGGGTAAATTCTCGGACCCAACTTTCTTCCTTCGGGTTCTCCCTCTTTCACACAATTTTTTGTACAGTCACTCATTTAAAATAATTTGTTCATTATTGTCATACCTTTATGGGGTATACATGTTTAACAATAAAGTTCTTCTCAAACAAATGTTTTCTAAAACAACTCTTCTTTTGAAAAAAAAACCTTTTTTTCTCACTCAAGGTTGATGGTTATTGTATCAAGTATGTTATTCCCACTTTCTTTTGGGAACCCAATGTTTATGAATGTTTTATTTTGATAATAAAACCAATAATTTCAATGGGTTATTTATGTTCATTTTTTATAAATGTTTTATATAGAATGCATGATAATGAATATGTTATGAAGTAACGGGTGCGCCTGAAATTATAGAGTGCAATATGAATGTTTGAATGTGATGGGTGTGCCCAGAATTATACTGTTCTCCAATAAATTTGGTAAAGTGATGAATCTCATGACTAAATGTGAAATTATGTGTGAAAAAGATTCCATCTTTGTTCACAATTATGTGTTGTAGTCAACCACAAAGACATGATGTTTAATTTTTTATGCATTGCAACATTTAATGTATTTTATTAATGCTTCCTCTCATGTTCATTATCTTTTGCCTTTGATATGATTATTCTCACCCCATTATATATTGTTCTTATCTAATATATTACAGTGTTTTTAGCTCACTCCTTTTGATATATTTCATTATGTTATTATGTTTACGAAGGATTTATCAAAGATTAATAAGAAGCTGGAAATAAAAGAATGAAATAACTGATTGTGTTTTATATTGTAAAAGTTATGTATTGTTTGTCTAATCCTCTAGACCCTAGATTGGAAAAGGTATTAAAATGAATAATATACTACATATTTTTCTTTTATCTGTTATAAAAAAATATACACCATGGTTTATTAGTGAATACAGAATGCAGGTTTAGGGATTTACAGTTGGTATACGAGGAATGGTGTAGAAAACATTATAGATTAGATTTTACAATTTTAATATTTATTTTTAAAATTCACGTTAACTAGGTACAGATAAGAAAATATTATTTCTTAATTATGAAAATATAAATTCAGAATTATAAATACTATGAATGAGTTGAAAGGGAACAATTTATTTAAGGGGGGAAGAATGCAACATCCCATGATTTTAAAAGGAAAAAATATGTGCTTAGATGAACTACTGAGTACAATGTGAAATTTATAACCTAGTTGTTAAACTTATATTTGTCACTTCTCTATTTTGAATTTTTAAACATTGTCAAACACAGTTGTGATAAGTATGTTGATTGGAGTCCGATAAGAAAACATAATTTTTTTTTGATTAGTAACCCACCGTTATGAATAGTAACCTACCCTTATGAATTGCTATACGACCCTTGTTAATAGTAAATTTTCCAAAATTAGATTAACCTCACTGATGAATAATTAAATAAAATTTAGGCATATTATTAGTGACAATTTTACCATAGTAAAAGTATTAGTATTTTTATAAGTCTTAAATAATTAATTATAAATAATTAATTAATTTAAAAGAAAATGTATTTTCTTAAATTTTTTTATGAATTCACACATCTATTTCAACTAGAGTAAAGATAATTTTATTCTACCTTAAATACTTTTTTAAATCATTATAAAATCAGTTTTAATTTATTTAAACTGTAATTTTTAGTTGAATTATGATTATAATTAAAAATTAAATTAATCATATTTATAAAATTATTTTTGAAAAAATGGACTTCATTTTTGGGTTCTAAACATAGAAAAATGGATTTTGTATTTTTTTGGTAATTTTATGAAATACATGAATTTTTGATAAATAGTGAAATACCATAATTTTCAAAATAAGCTAATTATAGAGTCATGCATGATGTTATGCTGATTTAAGACAAATTGGTTCTGATTCAGATGATAAAATTACTTTTACTAGTCATGGAAGACTCAATATTTATTTTCTTGTTGGGAAATAATAAATTAAAAAAATTTATATTCAGAATTCATCTCTCCCCTCCACTTAAAATTACACCCATCACACCCTCATTTTCTCACACTTATCAAGATTCAAGCCTTCTGTATGCTCTGGCCAAAAAAATTTCCTAGCCCCTAACCCATGTCCAAGAGCTTCCTCTCTCATCAAAATATCAATCCCAGCTTCCTTAAAGAGGATCCCAAGAGGATGATTCAAGAGATAATTCTTCTCTATCTCTCTCTTTCCTTTAAATTCATTTCAATTTCAAGTTCATTTCTTAATATCTCCCTACTTATATTCATCGAAATGGTATGGTTACTATAGTATCATGCATATACATGAATTTCATGACACTAATGAGATATTAGATCATCGAAACCCCTTCTCCTCATCTTTTTGTTTTATAAAAGGGAATGTTGTTCGTGAGGTGATAATTTATCACCTTCAAGAACGACATGTTTTCAATTTCACTTACAGTATTCAGATCTGGTCATGAAATTTTATTTATAGTTTAACCTGATTATATTATATGTATTATATCCTATTTCAAGTTCTACAATAAACTTATGTACATATTACTAAATGATTAAACAAAACAAGTTTTTTGTGGTAAAAAAAACTACCAAAATTAACCCAAACTGTCATCATTTAATTCTTATCTAATAATTCATCCACATGGTATTTAAAATAACTCATTACAAGATAATTTAAACTTCTATAATATCATTAATAACATGAATTATCAGTTATTGGTGTTTACCCATGTCCTACAGAAACTTCCATTTATAAATACATGTGTACCGCTCAAGAAAACCATAAAAATGAACATTCCCAAACAATATTTTTAAACTATATAACTCATCAAAAGGACCATAAAATAACTTAATTAAACCATAATGAATAATATTCATGAACAAAGGGTTATGTAAATGTTAATTAAGGAATCTAATGTGGTTATAGAATACATTAATGAGAATAAAGCTTTTAGATATAAGGTAAGAGAAAATTCTTGATCCCAGCTTTCATCCATTGATTTCTCCCTCTTTCACTCGATTTTTGGTACAGTCACTCCATAAAAATAATTCGTTCATCATTATTTTAACTTTTTGGGGTATAAATTTTTTACAATGTATTTTATGTCAAATAAATGATTTCCAAAAGAACTCTTCTTTAAAAAAATACACCTTTTATTTTTCACTCAAGGTTGATGGTTATTTTATCATGCATGTTTCTCCCACTTTCTATTGTGAAGCCAATGTTTATGAGTTTTTTCTTATTAGATGAAGCACATTAATTTACCTAGGGTTATTTATGTTTATTTTTTATATGTTTTCTATGTGGAATTCATGATAATGATAATGTTATGATTTGACGACTGTTCTTGGAATTATACAGTGGAATATGAATGTTTTAATGTGACTGGTGAACAGATAATTATACAGCGCTCCAATGCATTTGTTAATATGATGAATCTAATTAGTTAATTTGAAATGTTGTGAGAACCAGATTCTAGCATTGTTCACTAGTATGTGTGGTAGTCAACCACTAAGACATTATGTTTCATTTTTTACGAATTTCGACATTTCAGGTCTTTTATTAAGGCTTCCTCTAAAGTCCATGATCTTTTGCCTATTTTATGATTATTCTCACCCCATATTATATTTTTATTATCAATCATATTATTGGGCCTTTAGATCACCCCTTTTGATGTATATCCTCTGGTGATTATGTGTACTAAGCAGTTTTCAAGGGATATTATGAGGCTTGACAATAATGAATTAAATAACTATTTTTGTTTTATGTTTTAAAAGTTATGTATGGTTTATCTAATCCTCCAGAACTTATAACCGAAAATGCCATCGAATGTATAATATACTGTGTATTTTTCTTTTTTTCCTTTTTAAAATAGAAATACACAACATGTTTTACTACTGAATCCGGAAGTGCGGGTTCAAGGCTTTACAGTTGGTATAGAGGAATGGTGAAGACAACTTTTGAGATTAGACATTGTCATTTTAATATTTAGGATTAAACTTCAATTCTATTTTTTACACATAAGAAAATAGTTTTTTTTGAATTATCAATATATAAATTTCTAATTATAAGTAAAATGAACGAATTGTAAGACCACAATTCATTTAAGGGGGGAATAATGTTAAATCCAAATATTTTAAAAGGAAAAACTATTTTCTGAGTAACATGTGACATTTATAACCTAGCTGTTAAACTTGATTTTTTCACTTCTCTGTTTTGAATTTCAAAAATCTGACATACACGGCTGTGATCAGTAAGATGTTTAGAGTCTGGTAAGAAAAACATAATTTATGTGGAATAATAACCTACCATTAAGAATAGTAACATAGCCTTATGAATATTAATATCCCCCTTAGTAAATATTCTAAAATTAGAGTAACATTACCCATGTATAATTAAATAAAATTTAGGTATCTTAGAAGTGACAATTTGACCATATAAAAAGTATTGGTTTTTTGTAAGTAATAAATAAATAATTATAAATAATTAATTTAAAACAATATTAATTTTCATAAATGGTATGAATTAATTTAAAAATATATTTCTACGATATTTAAGATAATTTTATAAGACCTTACGTAATTTTTGAAAGCATTTGAAAATCTATTTTAATTTTTAAAAACTGTATTTTTCAATTAAATTTTTATTTTAAATAAACATAAATTTAATTGTATTTAGAAAATTATTTTTGAAAAATGGAATTCATTATTGGATTCTAGATGTAGAAAAATGGTTTGGGGAAATTTTTTATATTTTTCTGAATTACTAGAATTTTTAATGAATTGTGAGATACAATAATTTTAAAAATATGCTAAATAAGATAATTATAGAGTCATGCATGATGTTATAATGATGTAATAACAATTTATTTTAGTTTACATGATTCAATTACTATTCTTGGTCCTAAAAGTCTCAGTATTCATTATCTTGTGGTAAAATAACAAATTAATAAATTTTATGTTAATAAATCCCATCTCCCCTCCACTATAAATACTACCCTTTACAACCTCATTTCCTCAGATGTCTCAAGATTCAAACCATGTGTAAACTCTACCCAAACATCTTCCCTAGCCCCTACCCCAAATTGAAGAGATTATGGTATCATCAAATGACAAAGCCTAGCTTCTTTAAGGAGGACCTTGAGAGGAAGATTCAAGAGGCAATTTCTCTCTCTATCTCTCTCTCCTTTAAATTATTTTATATTTCAAGTTCATTTCTTAATATCTATCCACCTATAATTATCCACATGGTATTATAACTAGAGTATCATTCATATAATGTAATGTTATTATACTAATGAAATATTATATCATCCAACCCCCTTCTCTTTTTCTTTTTAGTTTATTAAAGATAATGTTGTTCGTGATGTGTTAATTTATCACCTTCAAGAGCGAAAAATTTTCAATTTCCTTTACAAATTTAAGATCTGGTCATGAAACAAATTTTATGGTTAAACCAGATTATATTATATGTATTTTATCCTATTTCATGTGATGGATCTAACTTATGTACATATACATAAATTATTAAACAAAACAAGTTTTTGTGGTCAAAAAACATCCCAAATTAACCAAAACAATCATCATTTAATTCATATCTAATGATTCATCCATATGGTATGTAATATAATTAATTTTAAGATCATTTAAAATTTTATAATATCATTAATGACATGAAAGATCAGTTCTGGCTATTTACCCATGTCTTACATGAACATCTATTTATGAATACACATGAACCTCTCAAGAAAACCATAAAAATTAACATTCCTGAACAATATATTTAAACTATATAACCAATAAAATGGACCATAAAAAAACTTTATGAAACAAAAATGAACCATATTCATGTACACAAGGTTATTTAAATGTTAATTAATGAATATAATGTGGTTATACATGACTTTAATTTGAAGAAAGCATTTAGATATAATGTAAGAAAAAATTATTGATCCTGAATTTCCTCCTTCGTGTTCTCCCTCCTTCACATTTTTTTGGTACGGTTACTACTTAAAAATAATTTTTTAATAATTATATTTCCTTTAGGGTATACATTTTTAACACTGAATTTATTTCAAGGAAAGTTTTTTCAAAATAGCTCTTCTTTCGAAAACACACATTTTATTTCTCACTCAAGGTTTCATAGTTATTGTATCAAGTATGTTATAACCACTTTCTTTTGGGAACCCCAAAATTATTAATGTTTTCTTATGAGATGAATGAAATTACTTTCAATGGTTTATTTATGTTCAATTTTGATATATATTCTATGTGGAATGCATGATTATGATAATGTTAAGATGTGACGAGTGGGACCAGAGTTACATAGCGCATTATGAATGTTTGAATGTGACAGATGTGCCCAAAATTATAGAGTGATCAAATGAAATGGGTAAAGTGATGAGTCTCATGAGTAAATTTGAAATGATGTGTGAACAAGATGCCATATTGTTTCACAAGTATGTGTGTTATTCAACCACTAAGACACGATGTTTTATTTTTTATGCATTTCCATATTTCATGTCTTTTATTAATGATTCCTCTCATGTTCATGAGATTTTGCCTATGTTATGATTATGATCAGACCATGATATATTGTTCTTATCTATCCAATTAATAGGACTTTAGGATACCCATTTTGATGTATATCTTCAGGTGATTATGTGTACTAAGGTATTTTGAAGGGATAATAAGAAGCTGCAGAAGAATGAAATAAATAACTATTTATGTTTTATGTTGTAAACTTTTTGTATGGTTTGTATAATACTGCAGAACCTAGACTAAAAAGGTCCTTGAATGTATAACATAATGTGTATTTTTCTTTTATCCTATATAAAAAAGAAATACACAGCAAGTTTTAGTACTAAATCCTGAAGTGCAGGTTCAGGGATTTGTAGTTGGTCTCAGAGGAATAGTCTAGACAACTTTAGATATTAGACATTGTCATTTTATTATTTATGTTTAAAACTCTAATTCATTATGTTCACATAAGAAAATAGTAATTCTTAATTATCAATATATAAATTCCGAATTATAAGTACAATTAACGAATTGCAAGGGAAAAATTCATCTAAGGGGGGAAGAATGTAACATCCAAAGATTTTAAAATTAAAAACAATGTGCTTAAATAAACTACTGAGTACAATGTTACCATTTTAACCTAGCTATTAATCTTAATTTTTTCACTTCTCTATTTTGAATTTTGAAAATCTGACATACACGATTGTGATCAGTTTAGATGTTTGGAATTTGATAGGGAAATTTTTTTTTGCTGAATAGTAACCAACCCTTATGAATAGTAACCTACCCTTATGAATATTCATATGACCATTATGAATAGTAAATCTTCCAAAATAAGAGTAAAAATACACATGGATAATTTCACAAAATATAGGCATCTTATAAGTGACAATTTGACCATAGTAATAGTATTGGTATTTTTGTAAGTCATAAACAATTAATTATAATTAGTTAATTAACTTAAAATAAAATGTATGTTTTTAAATATCTTCATGAATTAATAAATATATGTCCTATAGATTTAAGATAAATTTATAAGGCCATAAATAATTTTGCAAAGTATTATAAAATCAGTATTAATTTTTAAAAACTGAATTATTCAAGTAAACTAATATTTTAATTAAAAATTAAATTCATCATATTTAGAAAATTATTTCCATAAACATTAGTTAATTTTTGGATTCTACATGTTTAAAAATGGTTGGGGCGAATTTTTGGGATTTTTCTGAAATACATGATTTTTATGAATAGTGAAATACCATAATTTACAAAAAATACAATGTATGATAATTATAGAATCATGCATGATTTTATGGTGATGTAAGACCAATTGGTTTGGGTTATCATTATAAATTTACTATTATTTTTCATGGAAGACCCACTATTCTATTTCTTGTGGGGAAATAATAAATTAAGGAATTTTATATTGAGAAATCCCATATCCCCTCCACTAAAAACACCACCCTTCACACCCTCATTTTCTCACACCTTTCAAGATACAATGACTGTATAAAATCATCCCAGAAATATTCCCTACCACCTACCCCATGTTTAAGTGCTTCAATTTTCATCAAAATACCATACCTAGATTCTTTAAGGAGGATCTCAAGAAGAGGATTCATGAGGTAATTCCCCATGTCTCTCTCTATTTCCTTTAAATGCTTTTCAATTTCATGTTCATTTCTTAATCTCCTCCCACAAATATTCATCCACATGGTACTGTAACTCATTTATCGTATATATAATGTATGGTTATGATACTAATGAGATATTGTATCATCCAACCCCCTTATCCTCTTAGTTTTATTTTATAAAAGAGAACATTGTTTGTGAGGAGTTAATTTTTCAATTTCAAGAATGTCATGTTTTCACTTTACTTTACAGCTTTCAGATCATGTCATTAAAAAACTTTATAGTTGAACCAGATTGTATTATATTTATTATATCCTATTTAATGTGCTGGATCTATCTTATGTACACATTACTAAATGATTATTCAAAACAAGTTTGTTGTGGTTGAAAAAACGACAAAATTATCTTAGACAGTCATCATTTAATTCTTATCTAATGATTCGTCAAAATGGTATATAATATTATTATTTAAAAGATAATTTAATCTTCTATAATATCATTAATGTCATGTAATATTAGTTCTTTATGTTTACCCATGTCCTACACATGCTTCCATTTAGGAATACTTGTGAACTGCTCAAGAAAACCATAAAAATGAACATTACCGAACAATATTTATAAACTATATACCTCATCCAAAGGCCCATAAAATAATTTAATGAAACCACAATGAACCATATTAATGTAAAAAAGGGGTTTTAATTGTTAATTAATGAATATAATGTGGTTATAGAGGACCTTAAATCCAATAATGTTTTCAGATATAAGGTAATGGGAAATTCTCAAACCCAACTTTCTTCCTTCGGGTTATCCCTCTATCACTCCATTTTTGGTATGGTCACACCTTAAAAATTATTTTATTATAATTATCATACAGTTTTTGGTTTATAAATGTTATCACTATAATTTATTTCAAACAAATGTTTTCCAAAAGAACTATTATTTCGAAAACACGTCTTTAATTCCTCACTCAAGGTTGATGGTTATTGTATTAACTATGTTATTCCCACATTCTTTTAGCAACCCAATGTTTTTTAATGTTTCATTAGCAGGTGAAAACCATTCCATTCCATGGGTTATTTATGTTCATTTTTTATATATGTTCTATGTTTAAGGAGAGATAATGATAATGTTATGATGTGACGGGTGCACCCGGAATTATATAGCACAATATGAATGTTTGATTATGATGGGTGCACCCAAAATTATACAATGCACCAAAACACTGGGTAAACTGATGAAGATCATGAGTAAACTTGTAATTCTATGTGACCAAGATTCTATCTTTTTTCACAAGTATGTGTGGTAGTCAACCACTAAGACTTGATGTTTCATCTTTTATGCAATGCCACATTTCATGTCATTTATTAATGTTTCCTCTCATGTTCCTGATCTTTTTCCTACGATTGGATTATTCTCACCCCATGATATATTTCTATTATCTATCCTATTACTGGGATTTTAGATCACCCATTTGTATTTATATCTTAATGTGATTACGTCTACATAGGTGTTTTCATGGGATAATAAGATGCTTGAGAATATTGAATTAAATAAATCTTTATGTATTATATTGTAAAAGCTAGGTAGGGTTTGTCTAATCCCCTAGAAACTAGACTGCGAAAGGCCCCTGATTGTATAATATACTGTGCATTTTTCATTTATCAGTTAAAAAAAATACAACACATGTTTTAGTACCAAATATGGATGTGCGAGTTCGAGGATTTACATGTTGTATCAGAGGAAAGGTCTAGAAATCATTAGAGATTAGGCGTTTTCATTTTAATATTTACTTTTAAACATCTAGTTAATTAGGTACACATAAGAAAATATTTTTTCTTAATTATCACTATATAAATTCAGAATTATATGTACAGTGAACGAATTACGAGGGAAAAATTCATTTAATGGGGGAAGAATATAATATCCAAATATTTTAAGAGGAATAACTATGTGCTTAAATGAACTATGGAGTACCATGTAACCATTATAACCTAGATATTAAACTTAATTTTGTCACTTATAAATATTTATTTTTGAAAATTTGACATAAAAGGTTGTGATCAGTAACATGTTTGGAGTTCAATAGAAAAAAACTTTATTTTTGGTGAAGAGTATTCTACCATTATGAATAGTAACCCACCCATATTAAAAGTAATATGACCATTATGAATATTAAATCATCAAAAATAAGTGTAACCTTACCCATGAGTAATTAAATCAAATTTAGGCATCTTATAAGTGATAATTTGACCATAGTAAAATTATTGGAATTTTTAAAAGTTATATATTATTAAATATAATTAAATAACTAATTTAAAATATATTAATTTATATTAAAATATTTTCATGAATTAAAAAATCAGTGTCTTGTAGATTTAAAACAATTTTATAAGACCTTATGTAATTTTAGAAAGCATTTTAAAATCAGTTTTAATTTTTAAGAACCGTATTTTTTCAAGTCAATTATGATTTTAATTAAAAATTAAATTAATCATATTTAGAAATCATTTTTGAAAAATGGACTTCATTTTTGGAGTATAAACATCGAAATATGGTTGGAGTGAATTTTTTGGATTTTTCTGAAATACATGAACTTTTTTATGAACAGTGAAATACAATAATTTACAAAACAAGCTAAATAAGCTAATTATAGAGTCATGCATCATGTTTGGCTGATATAATCCCAATTGGATCAGGTTTAAATAATAAAATTACTATTCTTGGTCATTAAAGACTCACTATTCTTTATCTTGTGGGGAAATGATAAATTAAATAATTTTATATTGAGAAATCCCTTCTCCCCACAACTATAAATACCACCCTTCACACTCTCATTTCCTCACACATATCAAGCTTTAAAACTTGTATAAACTCTGTCCAAATATATTCCCTAGTACCTAACTGAAGTTCAAGAGATTATGATATTATGGTCTCATCAAATGTCCAAGCCATGCTTCATTAAGGAGGATCTCAAGAGGAGGATTCAAGAGGTAATTCTTCTCTATCTCTGTCTCTTTCCTTTAAATTATTTTCAACTTGATGTTCATTTCTTAATCTCTCCCCACCTATATTTATCCACATGGTTTGTTAACTCTAGTATAATATATTTACTGTAATTTTATGATGCTAATGGGATAATATATCATCTATCCCCTTTCTCAACTTCTTATTTTATAAAAGAGAACGTTGTTTTTAAGGTGTTTATTTATCACTGTCAAGAAGTACATGTTTTCAATTTCCATTACAGCATTCAGATCTGGTCATGAAACCATTTTTATGGTTGAAACAGATTATATTATATGTATTATATACAATTTCATATGATGGAACTAACTTATGTACATATTACTAAATGATTAAACAAAAAAAGTTTGTTGTTGTTGAAAAACCACCCAAAACCAACCAAACAATCATCAATTAATTATTATCTAATGATTAATCCACATGGTATATAATATAATTCATTATAAGATCATTTAAAATTTGGTAATATAAATTATAACTGGAAGTATCAGTTCTTTATGTTTACCCATGTCGTACCCAAACTTCCATTTATGAATATATGTGAACCACTCATGAAAACCAGAAAAATGAGCATTCCCGAACAATATATTTACACTATATATCTCTTAAAAAGGACCATAGAATAACATAATGAACCCATAATGAACCATATTCTTGTTAAAAAGGATCTGTAATGGTTAATTAATGATTTTAATGTGGTTATACAAGATATTAAACCAAAGAAATAGTTTGCATATAAGGTAAGGGGAAATTCTCGAACACAACATTCTTCTTTCATGTTATCCCCCTTTCAATCCATTTTTCGTATGCTCACTCCTTAAGAAATTAGTTTTTCATAATTATATTTCCATTCTATGGTATAAATTTTTATCACTAGAGGTATTAACATTCAATTTTCTTCCAAAAGAACTCTTCTTTTGAAAACATAGCTTTTAATTCTCACTCAAGGTTGATGATTATTGTATTAAGAATTTTATTCCCACCTTCGTTTAGGATCCAAAAGTTTATGAATGTTTTATTTTGAGATTAAACCCATTCTATTATTTGGGTTATTTATATTCATTTTTGATATGTGTTCTATATGGAATGCACGATAATCATAATATTATGATGTGACGGGTTCATCCAGAATTATATAGAAAAATATGAATGTTTTAATGTGACGGGTGCACCAAGAATTATACTAACCTCTAATGAATTGGGAAAAGTGATAAATCTCCTCAGTAGATGTGAAAATCTATGTGAACAAGATGCTATCTTTGTTCACAAGTATTTTTGGTAGTCAACCACTAAGACATGATGTTTTATTTTTATTCTTTTTCATATTGCAAGTATTTTATTAATGCTTCTTCTCATTTTCATGGTCATTATAATATGTTACGATTATAATCTCCTAATGATATATTTTTCTTATCGATCTTATTACTAGGATTTTATCTCATCCCTTTTGATGTATATACTTTGTTGATTATGTGTACTAAGTAGTTTTCCAGGGACACTAAGAATATTGAGAATAATAAATTAAATAATTTTTTATGTTTTATTTTGTAAAAGTTATGTATGGTTTGTCTAATACTCCAAAACCTAGATAGAAAAAGGTCCTTGAATGTATAATATACTATGTAATTTTCTATTATAATTTATAAAAGAAATAAACAGTATGTTTTAATACTGAATTTGGATGTGTGGGGTCGACTCATTACATGAATGGCTATGTTAAGAGATATATATTATTTACATGGGATTTTTAAACACATGGGTGGATTAAAAAAATACTAAATAATTAAAATTATTTTAAGAGTAATATTTCAGAAAAAAATATTCAGGTGATAAATTCTATCCCCCATAAAATGAATTCCACCCACAAAATTCATCAGTTAAATAAAAAAACATGAGGATATATCTTCCTTATCGCATACTTAGTTTCCCACATAGCTTTGTAAAATTGTTGGTCTCTCTATACAAAATTAATCAGGTAGGTTCTCTTATTTAATTTTACTTTACCTATTGGATTCAGAATATCTATCGATTATTGTTCATAAGATATATTGTTTTCCAGTGGTATGACTTATGAATTTATTTAGTGCGAAGTATATGTTATGTACTTTCATTGTAGAGATACATGGAACACATCTTAATCATGAGAGAGATTTAGTGGAGACACCAATATATAAACTAACTTCCCAACACGATCAAGAATTTTAGAAGGATTGATATACCTAGGTCATGACATACTCGTTTTCCAAATCTTATCACTCTCTTCTAGGGAGAAATTTATAGAAATAAATTTTAATCCACTTGAATCTTTAGGTCTTTTCACTGATTTTAAATATAATATTTTTCACATTGATCTTCTCTTATGAGTTGTTCAACAGATCTAACATTCTCTACAATTTCCAAAACTATATTAGGTCACAATAGCTTTATTTTATTAACTTCCATCTAACATGTTGGGGTTTATACACTTCTTACCATAGATGGATTCATAAAGATCCAACTAGTTTCTATAGAAAAAGTTATTGTTGTAAAACATTTCTACCAATGATAAGGGGTTGATTTGAACAACCATTTAAATCCATAGAGAATGCCCTTAACATGACTTCAATATTTTTAATTGTCCTCTCATACTGAATATCTATTTTAGGATTATAATAAGTGAAAAAACATAACTCTATATCCATATTTTGTTGGATTATTATATAGAACATTGAGGTTAACTTCAGATCCAGATCAGATATAATGAAAAGTGGTACTCCAAGTAGTCTTATCACTTCCATAATATATATATATATATATATATATGTATGTATGTGTGTGTGTGTGTGTGAATCTCATCAGGAGAGAAATATTCTCTAATTGAAATGAAGTTTTTTGACTTCATAAGGTGATCAAATATAACCAATCTTGAATTATGGCCTTTATATGTTTTGGGAAGTATGAAGAAAAAGTCCATGGTGATGTTTTTTCATTTCCATTCAGGTATGGGTATTGGTTTTAACATACCATTATGCTTTCATCACTCAACCTTAACTTGTAGGAAAATCATGCATCGAGAAAAATATTCTAAAATATTTTCATGCAATCCATCCCACCATAAATAGTCTTTCAACCCATATAGCTCATCACACTTCTATGATGAATAGAGAATGATTAACTATGAGCCTCATCCATTAGATCCACCATTAATTCTTGTATGGTAGGAATACAAAACTAGTTCTAGAACATTTTTATTCCATCCCAATCAATGTTTAACTCATGAAAATTTCTCACCATCTACTACAACTCAACTTATTCTTTATGTTAACCCACAATATTCACTTGTATAGATGGTTGAACATTAATGTGAACCAGATAAGATATCTCCCATTCAATTTTTCTAGATCAATATTTTTGAAATACCTAAATAATGGATCTTTTTTTATCTTCATCATTGATAGACTAGCATGGTCCTTTTGTCTAAAAGCATCTTCCACCTTTTTTTTCTTTCCTTAAGTTGTAATTTATTGAGAATTTTTAATATTTAATTAAATACAACCCTCTTATTTGGTGTATATTCAGATCCTATAGAGTGAAAATATAAATTAAACTTTTATTATTAGTATGTATGTCACACATTTATCCACAATGATAATTCTTCTATATATTTAATGAAAATATTATCATACCTAACTACAAACCTTGAGTTGGGTAATTTGTCTCTTGGATTTCCAATTTCCATGAGGCATATGGTATCACAATATCATTTTTCATGAGAACACATTCCAACCCCTTCTTGTATACATCATTCTAGATCACATACCTCTCTCCACTATAGGGTAGTATGGGATCATGTTCACTGAACAACCTTTATTTATACTATTTGATGTTCGATTAGCTTTCCTCTATCCAAATGAACATAACTTCTTTCTGATTCCACTGGGTGAGTGGATTAGATAATCTTGATAAATCATTCACAATATATCAATAATATATAGACATCCTAAGAAAAAATCAGATATCAATTACCTTTGTCTATCTAGGACAATAATCAATGACTTCCATATTTTTTTTATCCATAGATATCCCCTATCTTGATATTATATGACCATAAAATGAGACATTATGAATCCCAACTTCATAGATGATATTTTTTTCATAAATATTTTCCTTTCTCAGGGTATTCAGTACAATCCTTAGTTAATCATCATGTTCATCATTGATCATAGAGTATATTAGAATATCATCTATAAGGACAACCATAATATAATCAAGATAGTCTCAAAAGACTATATTATTTAAATACATGAATATATGAGGGGAATTATTAAGACCAAAATGAGTCACAATAAATTCATAGTGTTCATACCTTTTAAAAAATGCAATATTGGGAATATCATACTACTTTAAACTTAATTAATGATATCCAGAATAATGACCAATCTAGGAAAAGTATTAAGATTCATGTGGTTAGTAAGATAAATCATCAATACACGGGATATGATATTTTTTATTGGTTATGATCTTGTTAAGTTCTCGATAACTAGTGTAGATTCTCATTAATACTTATTTATTGTTAAAAATAGAATAGGTTCACCCCATGGTAACTCACTTGGGATTAATAATACCCTTTAAATATTCACCTATAGTTACTTCTTAAATTCCCTAAACTCTATTGAAGTCATTATATGTGGAGTTTTGGAAATAGGCATAACACCAAGTATGAGTTCTGTTGAAAACTCACCTACACAATTTGGGGGAAGACATAGAAATTATTACATAAAAACATCAAAACCCCTATAATATAGTATTATCCTTAATGCTGAGTTTCTTCACAACTATATGACATAGATAACATTCATTTATAGGAATTATGGCCCAAGAGATATAAGTAATGTCCACTACATATACATATTCATCCTACCACTGATAGGTGATCATAGATTCATTTTGAATATGAAATATGACTTCCCTTCCTCGAAAATTGATATGATATCAATATAGAGTAGGCCGGTACACACTAAGAATCAAATCAAACTTCACTAAAGGAAGGATAAAAATATTTTCAAGAATCACTTTCTCAAAAAATTCTAGTGAAGAATAATTATAGACATTTTATGAAACTGTTTTCACTTATAATTTATCACAACTAAATCAACATCTAATTATTGAGTTAATATGATGATACCCTTAGAAACATATTTATAAATAAAGTAGTGGTTGGATACAGAATCAGTTAAACCATAATATACTACAGAGTGGATGATGTGTTTACCTTTCAACACATTATCGTTGAACTCAACATCACCAGTAGTGATCACATGTGATATTCATTTGACTTTGGCCTTAAGAGGTTAATGAAATTGATAGACATAGAAAAACTCAGATTTGGGTATTGATTATCATAATCACCATTTTTGTTTCACTTCAAGAAATGTATTGTGGGAGGTTCATTCTTTGTAGCCCTTTCCCTTCTCACATAATAAGATACATTTTTCCATCACTTTGGTAATCAAATACCAGATGACCATATTTCCCACACTTAAAACATTTAGTAGTCCCCTTAATATTGTTTCCTATATGATTATTTACAAACTTTTAGAATAAAATAATGATCATTTTCTTTTCACTTTGGTTTTAAAATTTTCAATTGAATTTAATTTTTATTTTCTTGTCAAACCCAAAAGATTTATGGGTAACTCCAATATCCATCTGAACATTAATAGAAAATTGAATGATTTAATTATTAGTACTAAAGTCCATTATGGCTAACACTCATAATATACCTAGTTTTAATTCACTGAATAATTGATAAACCTTACTCTTAGGTTGGATAGTAATTCCAAATGTTTAGCTTACAAGTCATTTAAAATTAGCTTCATAGGTATGATGAAATTCATCATCCTTTTTATTATACATGTGAAACTCATTGTCAAAATTAATTAAATGAATGTGAGGAATGTTTTTATCGAAAAATATGTTCATGGATTTTTCCCATTCCATATAGTCAATTTTATCTCATTGCATCGAATTCTCGATAGGATTCAACCTTGGATCTTCTTCACCTTAAAAATGATCGATTTCCAAAATGTATTTCTCATGTTTAGCAAATTGGAGAACTAAAAATATATTTTTAGGGGAACTGATCCATAGTTGAACCACTATTGTAGAAGAAGAGCCACTAAATGAAGGAGGATGATGCCTCACAAAGGACTTAACATAATTTTGTTCCCTCCTTTGTGAGATTTTATGTTTTTCATGATTAATATATCGATAATGTTATGTGAGAAAAAATGGGTTTTCATTCCATATCCCATGATGTATAGTTTCTCAGGAGGACAGTAATTGAATTTCTAATCACATTCACCATTAACGTGGTTCCTTCAGGGTCCAACAATTAGCTAAACCATGAAGAACGTTGTGATCAATTGTAATAATAGTAAGAAAACCTCATAATCATGGGAAATTTCTTAAAACACCTAAATTTAGGATATAAAATCTTTTATCCGGGGTTATTTATGAACATCACCAAAACTCTAGTATTGTATCATATACTTAGACATATTATTAGGGTTCTTACTATGGTTTAATCATTCTAGTTTCCAAAGGACTACTAAACCTTTCTCTCATACCAAATATATCAACAAATTCTTTTAATAAATAGATAATAAATATAAAATTGATGAATAAAAATTTAATAAAATAAAAAAGGTATTCCATAACCATATAGGTTTTGTGTATATGTAAACTAGGACACATAAAAAATGTATTTTTAAAACATCAATGTCGTCTCTTTTTTATTCCTTCATAACTTGAACCCGATTAAAAAACACATAAAAATATATTTCTTCATATCCTAGAGAAAAGAAACATAAAAATGGTAAACTAAAATTCTATGTAAGGGTAATAAATGGATATAAAATAATTATAAGGGTATAATAACATGGAAATAACTTTTGATAATTTTATCCTGCATAGCAGAGATCATGATATTTGGTCAGGGAATAAATTATAGACGTCCATAACTAATCAATGAATATCTTACATGAGAGCATACCATAATACATGAAATTGTTTCATAAAATAAGAATTTAATATCACTCCATATTAGTCAAGTCTTACTTCCAATACCATCATAGTAGACAAATTCCCCTACTTAACTTAGTTCAGTCCTAATTCCAGATTTGTAATATTGAACTCAGTTTACTACCTATCCAAGTCCTAACTATATCATGAGATATAAATATTTACCGAGGGTATTTTATGTTGTTGTATGTCCCACACATCACATAATGAAATATATACATATGTGTGGCCCAAGAATATATATCATTCGTCATATCAGAACACAGGAAATAAAATTGGTTTTATAAACATCATTCAATCATAACATAACCCATGGAAAGGGGATGAGTTTCATAAATATAATTAAATAATAAAAATAAACTAACCCTAGGAATAATAGGGATCATATACTTAAAAAATATCTTAATTAAAACAAAATTAACAAAAAATATTTTTATTGTAGATGGAAAATAATTTTGAGTGGTCACTTGAATATAATTGTGGGGGAAAATTTTCTTTTTAGCATTGAAAAAAAATCCATTTTTTAAAGTTATGTAAAATTTTAAAATAAAATATTTTATTTGAAAATAACCCTAAAATGTTTTAATTGAATATTAAAATAATTAGTGAATAATGATAGAAAAAATCTTTTCATTCTATATAAGTTAAATAACATTACACTCATTCTTTTGACAAAAAAGTGACAAATTACCTCTTTAGGAAAATAACCAAAAGATTCAATTAAAACTATTTAGTAAAAATTCACACATGGATAAAAATTGATTTAAAAAATTATAGAATAATCATAATTCTCTGTGGAGAAATCTTATAAAATACAGACAAGGAAGATAAATATTTTCCATTAAATACATACATATAAAAAATACCGGATAATAATGAGATTTTCATATTAACCCTTATGTATGTATGATTTCCATCATACATATCCCAACTCATATATAATGGATTTATGATTTTTTTAACTTATTATAGAACCATATTCATATTTATGATAACATATATGGTCTTCTTATATCATATTATCAACCATTTGATAATAATATTCCATTATTACTCTTCATTCGAGTGTTAACTACTTCATTTTCATATGCATGTTTTGTCATATAAGTATATGTTCATGTGAATAAGATATAGTTATGTCATATCCAGAGTTATATTAAGTTAGTAAATATATTATTTATTCATTATATACATCTATAAAATCATTCATTAATGGAGATCATAATGAATTAATCACTTATCAATGTGGATATGGTAGGCCAAACGTACGCATGAATGACAATATGATTCACTTAATGGGTATACGATATTGAAGTGCGTGGTATATATTTTAGTTATAAAAAATAAAAATTTATAACTATAATATATATATCAATTATTTCAATAATTACATCTATTCGAGTTAAGTGGTTATGAAAAATAGATTACACCATGGCATGAAGATGATAAGTCGTACGTACACATGCGAGGCGCTTTCATTTATCAAAATAAGTAATATGGTTGTTCCATAATCATAATGACATCTCATAATATAGGTTATACTATACATATTACTTTAGAATTTAAAAATCACATGAATAGGATGTAGGGTAAGAAATAGTAATGACTGTGTTGATAATGACCGTTACCTCCTCCTTGGAGAAATTCCTTTGGGCCCCCTCTTTGGGACACAAGGGTTGGACTTTTGAGAAGACAAGAACCTATAGTATGTGACTATGGAATTTTATAAGGTGAATTGGCAGGGTATGGTCAATATTTAATGTGTAATATTTTGTTAATAAATGGGGAATGAGGTTCCCTTTTATAATTGATATGAGGGGCACTTTTTGAATTTCCAAAAATATTAAATTATAATAAATTAAATCCCATTCCAAATACCTAAAAATGACATGTATTAGAATATACGATTTTTAAGGTTGTAATATAAACAACCAATATATTTTATACATGTTTTTACATTATTTTATATCATATCATTTGGTTTAACCCTTACTCAACGTATTTTAATTTTTAGTCAACCTATTTTAATTTTAAATAAGATAACAACATTTTCAATATTAAGTGTTTGTAATTTTCAATACTTTGATATAAATTATACAAAAAATTAATATTTTTTATAATTTTAAACATTATTATAATTATTTTTTAATTTTAATGATTTTTATCGGTTTTAAATAATTTAATATAATATTACTTGGATAAAATATCATTAAGGTCAATTTTGACAGTATTCAATATTGGGAATTTTAAAAGAATATAGAGAACAAGTTAACTTCATACTAAATATTTTGTATTATACTTAGGAGGTAATGTTCACATATAAAATTTTTTATCATGTTAATTATTTCATATTATATTAACTTTAAGATTTCCAATAACAATTATTTATTATCAATATTAAGGAAATAATTACTAAATTAGTGTCATGTAACTATTTGATATAATTATTTATTAAATTAAAATTTAATATAAAATCTAATGATTAATATAAATCATCTAGATTTGAGAATAATTATTTTATTATAATATATCTTTTGGTTTACCATATACAAAATGTGATATAGTCATTAAAACATGAACGTGGCATCTTTAGATTTTTATTAAATAAAATTTTATAAATGACATAATCTCATCTAAATGGACCAAAATTTTAGAAATAAATTTTTATCATGAATCTATGTTTATTAAGTTTAAAATTCAGATTTATATTCATTTATTACATGCCTTTTTCCCATGTGGAATCACAAGTGATATTTAAGAAAAATAAAGGGGCATTTTTTATCTTTCTCTGATTTAAATATTATATAAGTCAATTTGAAGGAAAAGTGTTCATTAAACTACATAATTATGATTTTTATTTGTTAAGGGTCAAATTATCATCATCCAATAATTTTTTTTCAAGTGTTAGAGTCATTTAATAGTATTTATCATTTTTAACCTAAATTACACAATTTATCCTTTACTGTGGTATCAAAATTTACCAAGGCTACTATTCGTTTTTCCAAAAAAAGGGCCTATTCATTAAATTGGGACATCATGAATCCAAATTTGACATCCATTTCTAAAAATACAAAACTTTAGGATCTAAATGTAGATGTAGAATTCTCAATTAAAAGTGGATGGGGTGAATTGTAGGATTTAAAGCCTTTATTTTTATGAATAAGAAAATATTTTAAAAAAAAAGTTAAACAAGATGGATTCACAAACCTATTTATTTCTTAACGAAGAAACTAAATTACTTCGGACATGATAATATGCATCTGATAAGGAAACATAAGTTATGTTCCTTATAGAAATATTATACCTTAAAGCATATAAAATATAATATATCAGAGTTATACAAGTATAAGAACGTGTAAGAAATGAACACATCCTATCTGTAAAAAAGGAAGAGGGGTTAATTTTTTTTAACAAAATAGGAAAAGTACTAGAAATATTTTAACCCAAAGATAAGGGTTTCAAACAAACTTGTATAAA
The DNA here is from genome assembly GCA_963277665.1 of Viscum album. Classification (NCBI taxonomy): domain Eukaryota; kingdom Viridiplantae; phylum Streptophyta; class Magnoliopsida; order Santalales; family Viscaceae; genus Viscum; species Viscum album. The sequence continues at coordinate 887,019,575 of OY728125.1, forward strand.
GGTCCCTTGATTTATAATTTCAAGAAAGTATTTCAAACCCATACCTGGGTAAGCCCTCGATATAAAGATCAGAATATGTTTTGTTATCCCCATATGCCCATGTTCCCTAAGGTGATTAAAACTCTATCTTCCTATCCACGAAAGCCCTAGACTGACCAGAAAAAATATGAATCACACTAGGAATGTTGAACAATATGTTATAATCCTAAAAAATTTATTCACAAAATTCATAGAAGGTAGATCGAGAAGAGGTATACCATCACATAAGAGTTCAAGACGATCGTTGTCTTTGAGCATTGAAATTACTGGGTATTTATAGGTGAAAGTCATAATTATGAACTTCCTCCTACAATAGTCATATTTTTTCATAATTTTAGGAGGAACATATGTATGTTTCATTCAGACAATAGATAGTTGAAAACAAATTGTATGATATTGTTTCATGTAAGAAAACATGGGAAACATTATCATATGTAAGAAATAATAATTTATAATAAAAAAATTATCAAGTTTTAGAAAATTATGAATAATAGGATCTGATAATATTGGAACAGTATGTAAATGAATAAATGTAACTGTAATATAATAAATAATCAAAATCTAAGGATTAATTTACATTGAAGTCAAAATTAATATGAAAACGGTGTATGAATATATGTATAAATGGATTTTGAAAAATAATTAATCAGAGTCTAGAATTTTGAGCAATCATAGTATAAAAATATGAGAAATTGGAGTACAAAAATTTGAGAAATATTAGAATGAAAATATGATAAATTGGAACATTTTTTTAAAAGATTCAAACACTTAAATGAATTAGAGTTAAATAAATAGAGGGAATCACTTTTAAAAAAAAGATAATTGGATTCTAAAGAGCTATATGGTTCTGAGATGTTGATAATGATCCAATTAATCTGAATTTAAGTTGTTCTAAAAGAAAATTTAGTTAAGAATAGATAAAGAAAATTATTCATAACCTATAAAAACATGATAAATTTTTATCAAATATATTTCCTTACAGAATGAAAATATTATTTAAGGAAAAAGTTTTTGTGATTTATAAAATATAAGGAATGAAAAAGTCATAATGAAATTATTGAAATAAAAATATCCCCCTGTTTGGAAAGAACAATATATTTAGTAAAAAAGAATATTATGTTTGAGTTACTTGAAATAAAAACATATCTCCCGTATATTTTTGACTTATAGTGAATACTACTAACTCCCCCTTAGGTTATGTCAATTTAAAGGATTGTATTCATGGGGTTAAGAATTCATCATGATATAAGTATCCTTTTATTTAGAAAGTCCTTTTCATGTTAAGATCCCCATTTCATAAGAAATTTCTTCTTTGAGTAATCTACCCCTTAATATGATATATTTTTTGGAATAATCATTCCCCCCCATAGTGATTTTCAAAAAGGAATGGAGGGGTGTATTTTTTAAACTGAAATGTTATGAAATATGCAGGCGATACAAATAGATGTAATGAAATTCAAATTACTATGAATAAATATTTTTCTATTAAATAAAATAATGATTTTAAGAAAATTATTCATTTCTTTTATTTTTAGAAGTATTTTCTTTAGAATGGATTTCATCTTATTTATGTCCTTATGATAATCTTGATACTTCTTAAGTTATTCTTATAGTTCCTAGTTATTAATTTAAGGGGTTCTAATCCTCTATTCATATGTCTTGAGAATATCTTCTTGGGACATTAAATTCTCTTCCTATTGTTCTTTGGTTTTTATTTCTATCTTTAGGATAAGAGAAATGGAATTGAGCTTTCCATTGAGTTCTCTATCCTCTTGGACCCTTATAACTTGCTCATGATTCATCTTCTATAAAAAATATTGATCTTTTAATAATATTTTTAAATAATATTTAACTGACTCTATCTAATCATGAATTATTTTAAGATCATCAATAACAGACCTCTAAATTTTTTTATATTTTTGTAGGGCTTTAGGTGGGATCCATGATTTATCATGATATTTTTAAATAAGCTTCTAACATGATGAGATTCTCTATCAAAATATTTTTATATTCCATTTTAAAATGAACTAACTCTTGAATCAGCTGGCACCGTGATTCAATGTTTAGAAAAAATAACATAATATAATCTACAAGCCATTTCATGGAATGTTCACCAAAATCATCTCCCTTGGATGAGGATGACTCATAAACCGAGGATTCATTCCCTAGAGAAGAATATTTAGCTTCTACATCATTTTTCTACTTAGATGTTCCAGGTACATCTTTCTATGGAGTATCAATAATAACTATCTTTCTATTAGCCTAAACTTCTTTGAAAACGTTATACACCTCATGTTCTTGTTCTATAACACTAATTTCATCTTCATCTTCCTGAAAAATTTAATCATTATCTTAACATTATTCATTGGAATAGATTTTGTTAACTTCTTGTTCTATATAATTTCTTATCTTATCTTATAATGTTAGTTTGGTGGTTGATGATTAGGAAGTTCTTACAAAATGTTTTTTAGAGGGGCTATCATTTTCTTGATATTCTTGAAAAATTATTATCACATCAACACTTTCTTCTTCTTCTTCTTCTTTCTACTATATTTCTTCTAATTCTTCATTCTGTTTAGATAGAAAAACATCCTTCAGGATGGCTTTCAGATCTTGATTCTATTCTGAATCATTCTCAACATCTTTCAATAAATAATCAACAACCTGAGCTTGTAAATATTTTTCTATAAGCTTCTTCTATTTAGGTTCTTTCTTGATATTATCTACTTGATTTATCTTCAAGGCCTTTTCCTCAGAATTGTCAATTCTAAAAATCGTATATCACTCTTTCTTTTTATTCTTTTACTCTCTCTAGTTTTATACCAACTCATTAGAAACTTTCTTTTACTTCTTTTGATTAGGGGTGCTGACTATGATTCCATGATTAGTCTGGGTAACTGAGGTTCTGGTTCTTTGTCTTTTATTTTCATGGTGTTATGTTTTGAAGCCAATCTAACTTCACCTTTATTAGCTTGATCATCCTTATTAGAAAGGTTAAAGAGTTCACCAGTGTAATCACTGAAATAAATATTCATTAACCTCAAACAATCATCACTGAGAAACATAATATTAATGTTTTTTTCAATTAATGTGTAGGGGATTTTGAATGAGTCTAAGAATATGATTATTATCTTCAGCAAGATTTCATAATAAATCCAAATTTTGTATTTTATATTTCCATTCTTAATGTTGCTGTTTATCAAAGGGATATACTTGATGAGATTTATTTTCCTTATATTCACAAGAAAATCAAACAGAAAGATATCTCAAATATTAATACAATACTTGTCTCACTTTCGTATCATTAAGAAGTCTTTTATCCATAAGGAAAATTATCTAGGGATAGATGACAGATGAGATATATTAGTATTCTTGACTCTTTTAAGGCTAAGAAACTCTATATCCATAACATTCTCAAACAAAATTTCCTTATCTAGAAATCTATGAGAGAAATGGATTACCTCCTCTACATAATCTATGTCTAAAATCATTATTGTTTTGTTGAAACATAAGGAGTAATACTCTCCATAACTTATATAATTGGACGTTTATCTTCCACCTTACTTATAAAAATTAATAGAATCATAAATTTCTACAATAATATCAGCGTAAACTGGATCTGATTTTTTTCTATAGAACTGTATAAGAATTCCTAACAATTAAACTTAATGATATTTAAAATCAAATAATAATACTTGGAGAAGAAATTATCATCTATAAAACTTTCCTTGAACATAATCCATCTTTTTCTTTCTTCTTTGAGTGAGACAACATCATAGTTTGAGGGGAAATATTAAGAAACATGCAGATGTTAAGGAAGAGGGAAATAATGGAATGATCGACTTGGAGAATAGAAGATCTTTTGCTCAAAATACAGAGAGAATCGATGTCCGACATGAATTGGGGATCCCTTTAAATAGGCTTCACAATGAAAATTTATCTTCTCAGTTCAATCTAATGGTTGAGATGAATATAGTCTAATATAACGGTTAATATGAATACCATAGAATTATTTTATGGGTTTAAAATAGTTGAGGTTATAAAAAAATCATATTTTAAGAAATTTAATATGATAGGGATATCTTAAAATTAGATTTTAAAAAACCTACAAACATATATGTGATTGAGATAATAAGGTAAAAGAATGTACCTTCCAGAGTTATCAGAAACATTGGAATGAATTGTTTATGTTACTCATAAAAAACGTGGTTTTCATAAATTTGAAAGGAAAAGAAATTAAATTTCATTAAAGAAAATATATAGATTCAAAAAATATTTAGGTTCCTAGAGATTTTATGTTCCTATTTTTTTTATTCTGGGTGATTTTATGTTCTGAAATTGTTTAGTGGAAAAAGAATTTAGGTTTTAAAAATACAAAAGGAAATATAATCACATGTTATCCACTTATGAAAAGGAGTATCTTAATTTTGGGATATGGTTTCAGACAAAATTTTATATGGATAATTACTTTATAGTTTTAAATCATAAATATTATTTATTGTATTCAAATATATCATAGGGTAATGTTTTTATAAATATGTCATTAAGTTGATCTTGCATTAAGATAAATTGAAGAATGATATCTCCTTTAGGTGTTTGATCCCTAAGAAATTGATTCCTAATATCTATCTTATTTTATCAGGAGTGATGGTGATGGGTTTTACATTAGGGAAATTCACCCAGTATTATCAAAAATTATCTATGTTTTAGTAAAACTTGTTCCATAGTCTTTGAGTGTATTTTGCAACCACAACACTTGAGAACAACTACTTCCAGCTGCCACATATTTAGTTTCAGTAATGGAAAGTCCTACCGAGTGTTGTTTCTTACAAGATAAAGAAACTAAATAATCTTCTTTGAAATGATATGTTCTGAATGATCTTTTTCTATCCATTATATAACCAAAAAATTAGAATTATAAAATAAATTTAAAACAAATTCATTTCCAGAGTAATTGAAAATTCTTAAGTCCATAGTTCCTTTTATATAGAAAAAAAATTGTTTTCACAGCTTTTAAATGAGATTCTACTAAATTAGATTGATATCTTTCATATAAGAATACTAAAAACATTATGTTTGGATGACTAGTTGTTATGTACAATAAACATCCTATCATACATCTAAATGATGCTTGATCTACTAGTCTACCAGCTTCATTAAGATCAGGAATATTTGATGTACCTATTTGAGTACTTATACTTTTAGTGTTGTCATACCATAACTTATTAAGAATATATTTAATATACATATGTTGAGATAGTTAAGTTCCTTCTATTTTTTGAAAAATTTTAAAACCAAGAAAGAATGTTAAATCACCAATTATACTCATTTCAAACTCAGATTTCATGAGATTCACAAATGAATTAGTTAATGATTTCTTAATTGATTCTAATATAATATCATCAAAATAAATTTCAGCAAACAAATTTTTTTCTTATCTTTATCTATAAAATGGTTTGGATAACCAGTTATATTATCATAATAGTTTTCTAAAAAAATCTTGTAAGTATGTCAAAATAGGAACCATGAGATTATATAATCCCATATAATGTTGTGGTAGATTTTTATACATGTTCTCTATGTTCTCTATCTTCAAAACCAGGAGTGTTTTCAACACCAAATTTATCTTGAAAATATACGTTAAGGAAAGCACACTTCACATTCATTTAAAAAACATTGAAATTGAAAAACAATGAAAGGGACATCATTTTATGAATGGATTCATTTCTAGATACTTGATCATAGGTTTCTGCATAGTCTACTTATTTTTTATTATATCTTTTAGAATCAAATATTTCTTTTTTCATTATAATGATTCCATTTTTCATCAATTTATTTATAAAGTCATATTTTACACTAGTTACAGAAGTTTCTCTAGGTCTTTCATCCATGATCCAAACTCTGTCCCTTTATAATTAATTTAGTTCATATTTCATAGCTATAATCCAATAGTCATCACATAATTATTTATCATTACTTTTATGTTCAAATTTGGAAAAAATTCTTGAAGCTCTACTTCATTTTATAGTGAACTTATTGTCCTTATAATTTTATTTACATCACTAAGGATACATTCTCTAGGATGATTCATATGAAACAACTAATTTGGGTTAAAAAAAACAGGTTCATCAATATAATGTAAAAAATATTCTAGGTTAAAATAATTATGAAACATTTTCATGAGTATTTCCTATATTAGAAGAATCTTCCAACAAATGTTGACAATAAGTTTTAGAAAAAACATCCGTAGATATATGTAGAGGTTGTTTAGAAATAAAAGTACAAGTTTCATCAAATATAACATGCAATGTTTCTTCAATTGTACAAGAATACTTGTTAAAAACTTAATAATCCTTTTATGCTGTGGAATATCTTAAAAAATTTATTCATCGAATTTGGGTGAGAATTTATGTATGTTTTCTTTAGTATTTAAGATGAATACTTTGCATCCAAATACTTTGAATTGAGAGACTTTCGGTTTTTGACCAGTACATAACTCATAAGGTGATTTATTAATAAAATTTATGATTAAAACAAAATTTATAGTATATTAGATAGTACTTATAGCTTCAGACCAAATGTTTTTAGCAATAGAGTATTAAATCAACATGGTTCTGGTTATATTTTGAAGAATTTAGTTTCTTCATTCAACAACACCATGTATGTGAGGATTTCTGGGAGTTTAGAAATTATGATTAATGTTTTATTACTAAAAAAAGTTTCCAAATATGAATTTTCAAATTCATCCCCATGATAACTATGAATAGTTATTAATGGATGTTTTTTCATTTTTAACTTTTCCTGAAAAATCTTTATGAAAAGAAAAGGCTGTAGATATTTTTTCTCGATAATAAACCCACATAAATATTGTGTAATCATCAATAAAACAAATAAATAGTATATTCCTCCAATACATATAGTCTGTGATGGACCAAAAAGATCCTTATGAATGAGTTGTATTGAATCAGAAGTTGAGAATTAACTAATTTATTCAAATCATGACTCATGTTGCTTTATATTTTTCAAGGATCAAAAACTTTTGAAGAATCATGTCTTAGATCTAGTAGATCCCGTAACACCCCAAGCTTCTACGGTATGATTCTCTTTGAATAATGTGATAGCGTGTGTTGTACGCAACATCGAGTTCTAACACACCAAAACCAATCAAACTAGCCGTTATGAATAGTAATACCTACTTTTTGAAATTATATATATTTTATATTTCAAAATGGACTTCATTTTTGGATTCGTAGTATTGAAATTATCATAAGATGAATTTTTGGTATTTTTCTAAGAACTTCCATTTTTTATGAATAGTGAAAAATACTTAAAAACAACTTTTTTAATCAAAATAATTTATAGTGATAAATTAAATTATTGAGTGGTTTTAAAGTATAATTAGAATATATTTTTACCATTTTATCCAATGGTTTTCATTAGAATTAATTTCACTTTGAAATCAGACCTAAACAATTGTCAATCTTTTGATATATATTGTTTCTTAAAAACACGCTATTTGTTGTGACTGAGGGAATTAATTATAAAATTAATTAACGCAACATATATTTTTGGAATTTTGTATAATATACATCATTTTTGAATTCGGAATATAAATTACATCTTAGGGTGAAATTTTGGCACTGTTCTGAAAAACATCAATTTTTGATGAATAGTGAAACTACTAAGTGGTAGTTAAAAAACTGAATTTTTTCATAAAACTTAATTGTACCACTTTTGTGAATGAAATTTCGAAAATCCAAGAGACAAGGTTAATATCAAGAGGTAAAATGTGGTTCAATGAGATGCAAATAATTTTTGGTGAATAGTAACTTTTTACTTTGATTTACCATAGTTAAAAGTAAATAGGGTAATTACGGGTAAAAATGATATTAATATTACCCTAACACATGTCCTCATTCTATTGGACAAGTGTATCTCGAACAAAAACAACCTTAGGAATAAAATATTATCATTTAGGTTCACTTGGATTAGATTAGGACATTTATTATTATTTAAATCAAAGAAGAGTTAAAAGTGTTAAAATCAATGTTTATTTACTAAAGTTTTTTAATATAAGGTTATAAATAAGATAAATTCGGTTGTAAATATTCATTAGAAAGATAATTATATTTTCTACATAATGATATTTTATTTATAATTTTTAGATATTATATAATTAAATTTATCTATGACACAATGATGATGCAATAATTACCATAATAGAGAAAAATTAATATAATTGATATTATAAATACCCAAATAAGTATAATTTGAGACTTTTAATGAATTAATATAATTTTATAGGATCATAAGATATATTAGGATTGATTTTATTGACTTTTTTCGAAGTAATCATTCTGTTATGAGTTTTACAAAAATCAACTATTGAATAGTGTCAAAATTGACATAAAAGAGTTTTTAAAACAACTATTATATTATTAATTGATATTAAATTCCTAAAAATCTATGTGTCGGCCAAGAGACTTATATCATGACAGGTGTATCATTAATGGACCATTTGGGGGTCTCTTGGATGTATATGGTATGTGTATTAACTATATAATATAAAAATAAAAAGTGACATGGTAAATGTCAAACTAATTAACTAAGAGTGAAAACTAAAAGATAAGTTTAATATAATTACCCAAACCTTTCTAAATTATATTGGTTGAATGTTTTTCTACATATTCCCACCTTAAAATTTAAATAATCAACTTTATAGCCATTATAAACCAAATATGAATTTATTATAAACTAATATTTCTAGCTTTTCTAAAGGTGCCCCTCACCCCTCTTATAAAAGGGCACTCCTCCTTCTCATTTATTCACACCTTCAAAGCCTTTTTGGTTCGGCCAAACCCTACCAAAATACTCTCTCAACTTCCCTCACTACAACCTATTGGCTTTAGTTTGATTAGAAATCCATCCTAAGGAGACCTTTTGATCAAATCAATCGGAAGAACCCGAAGAAGAGGTAATGTTTTCACCACCCCTTTTCAAGATCCTTTCTTCTTCCACTTCTTCTTCCTTTGTTGTTACCATTCTAAAATAAAAACTCCAGTATCATATATATACTGTGATGTTATTATAAATATGGTACAACCATATTCATTATTCTATTCATCCTTTGAATAACATGTCACCATACGTGCGTACGTATGGCTTACTGTCTCCACGTCGTGGTGTAATTGTTATTCAATAAATTATTATTTGGATGGGTATAATAATGATGTGTAATTCATGTAAATAATAAATGTAACATGATAATGATTATGTATATATGATATAACATCCAATTATATATTATTTTAATATCAAAACAGTGATATTGTCAATCGTGCGTAGGTACGGACTACCGTCTCCACGAAGGCAATGGGATTCATTCTCCATCGTATCCATTCAAGTATAATTCTCATTTGATGATTAATAATACTATTTAAGGACTTGATATCATTCTGGATATGATTAAGATACATCCTATCCATTAAAAACATGGCTTACATAACAAAACATATAAAATAAAACGAGTAAGTTAACACCCGAAACAACGATGATAAAAAGATATTATTAACAAATCAATGTTAAAAGATCATATATGATATCATCTTAATGTATATGATTCTTTTATAATTTAATAACTATTATTTCACCATTACACATGAGGTTAACCTACACCAATGAAGGAAAAGTACATGTTAAGGGTTATTTCACAATCTCTTCATTATCCGAGGTTGTTTATAAGTAATAATCTACTGGGATCTCTTTATCATCCACATACATGTTTCTTAAAAATGTATTTCAAAACATTTTTACTATTTAAAATAATACGGGTTAAAGTGATTTGTACCCTTGTTTTACTTTTTTATAAAGGAATCTTTCCGTTGTTTTCGAAACAAGGTGTTTTTAACCTTTTCGACAGAATTAAGGTAAGAATGTTTTTTTAACTTATACGGTGGGTGCAGTTATTTTCTACCATTATAAAATCATCGAAGCTTCCCTTACAAGCTTATAAGAATATTTTCAAAGAAAATGTTTTATTTTAGAAATATATTACTTATAAATGATTTCAAAATGGAAAGAGATATTTCTCTAAAAAGAGATTTGATTTCATCTATTTCAACATCCTTTGATGGATTTTATGCTTATTTGAAGTTGATTTATTATGATACAAAACTTCAATATTTTATTGAAGGTTTTGTGATATGTTTGACTATGGATGTGCTATTTCTATACCATTCATAGTTTATGGTGAAATTATTGACATTTCGTATGCTAGTTTTAATATGAATGTTTATGTTATGTTTAAACCTTTTCATATGGGAATGAATTGGACTTAATATGTGATGGGTGGAGCCCGCTATAGCTCCTCTATGCATTGGTAGGTCTCATGAGACAAACTAGTGTCTTGGAATAAGGCCTTGGAAAAATCTTATTTGTAGTCTTGGCACGAGGCCTTGGCTATGTGGTTATGATAGTCTGGCATTATGCATTCCATCATTATGAAAGTGGTTATTGATATTTCATGTGATTATTCGATTAATAGAATATCCATGTGAATAAGTTAATGACATTATTTAATTTTATTTTTTATATACTATGTTGAAGTTCAAGTTTAAAAGGCTTTTATTTTATGTTATACATTTCCTAAAATGTTTATTCTTATTTATGAAAGTTTCCGCTATATTGTTATCCTTAGTGGGAATTTGAGCTCACCCCTTTTCTATGTTTTATTTTTCCTAGGATGTGAAGAAGTAATTTATGAATGATCTGCATTGATAATATGTGGGGATATGGGTGTGGAATATGAAGAAAAGATGTTGTTTTAGTTTTCATTTTTATGATTTAATGTAAGAATTATGAATATATCTAGTGTTTCCAAGGCTACTAAACCAATCGGTATTTCGAGATTTGATCTTTCTGATGATCATGCCAATGTTATGTAATAATTCACCGAATCTAGGTAACTAGGGTCGGGTTGTTACAGTTGGTATCAGAGGAAGTTTAGTACAAACCTTGGAAGCTAGATTTAGATAAACTCTGATTAGAGCACGTAGACCTAAGATGAACATTGAGGATTATTATAGAAGAACTTCCTAGAATTTTGGTATTGTAGAGATTTTGTGAGTTTTCTGAGCAATACATCTCTGTCTGGATACGACCAGGTAGTGGCGGCTCTAGAACAGATGTAACTAGGTGTAAAACCCGAAAACACCGCTTTGAGCTAGACTCAAATGGGAACTGGTGCACCACAACAGGCCTTGCTGCACTCTTGGTAACGACACTCCAGGGGGATATGCTTAGGATAACACTCATTTTATCTACAAATAATTATGGAGGGTTTATGAGTATATACTTCCTCAAAGAAAACGTTCTTATGATTATGGATTATATCCATAAATAGTTCAATTTATGTTAATTGTTTTATAAGTATGGGATTATGTATTTTGATTCATAAACTGATCTAGTTTATGACATTGTTTAGAAATTGCGCCTAGTGGAAGAAATGGAAACTGTATCAATGCAAGCACTCCATGTAGGTATTTCCCTCCAGCTCAAGAAAATTATAGTGGAGATGGTGATGCAACTGGTGCCGATCAGCTAATCACCATACTGGGATAACTTACTCAGGTTATGAATAATAACCTTACCCATATGGAGAACCCTGATCTGCAGCGTGGAGGATCAATGTTAGATCGATTCATGAGGAAACAACCACCAACGTTTAATGAGAGTACAAATCCCTTAGTAGATGATCAATGGATAAATTCCTTAGAGAAAATATTTCAGGCTTTGGGGAGTAGTGAAAAGGAAAAAGTTATCATGGTAGTTTACCGCATCACTGGAGATGCTGATCAATGGTGGTCATTGATTCAAAATACGAAGGAAGATGATGAAGTATCAAATATGGAATGGAGGGAGTTAAAATATTTGTTTTTAGAAAAATACTTTCCTCGTGACCATCGAGCAGATATGGAAAGGCAATTTATAAGTATGAGACAAAAGGAGGATGAGAATGTTGCAAAGTATGAGGCTAACTTTAGAAGGTTTGCAAGGTATGCTGGAGATTATATACGTAACCCATGAAGTAAGATTGATAGTTTCTTTGATGGGTTAAAACCATTTCTCCGTCAAGCATTAGTCTCACAATCCTTCTCATCATATGGAGACATTGTCTCATGTGCTATCAAGACCGAAAATGAATTCTCTAAGTCTTATGACTTTAAAGAAAAGCAAGAGAAGAAGAGATCTGCTAATCAATCTGGGAATGGAAATAAGGGGAAGAAGGGAATGGTTTAATATCCATACTATGGTACATGTGGGAAAACACCCCAGTACTTGCTTGAATGGAATGGGTGTCTGTTACAAGTGTGGTGAAAAAGGCCACCAAGCTCATGATTGCAAAGGGAAGAAGGAAGCTACCGATGTTCAGTGATACAATTGCAGGGAGATGGGACATTATGAAAATGAATGACCTAAGCGTTAGGAGAACATACCTCAGAAAAGGCCAATGGATCAAGGCAAAACGTATGCTTTCACTACTGCTGAGGTAGAAGCTCCGAAAGATGTGGTGGTATGTAATTTAATGGTTTCACCAAGTTTAGTAAATGCATTATTTGATTCTGGATCATCACATTGTTTCATATCTTCCCAGTTTTCTAAGAAAATTAGATATTTTCAGTTTGATTTAACAAGGTAGTTGTCAGTTAAAACTCCTAAGGGAAGTATCATTGCAACAAAGTTTTTTGAATCAGTTCCCATTAGAGCACATAAATGTTCTTTATCTGATGATCTCATCGTCATACCTATGATTGAGTTTTATATAATCCTCGGTATGGATTGGATTTCATACTATGATGAAAAGATTTATTGTAAGAAGAAAGCGGTTACAATTCTTGATAATGATGATAAGGAACACCTTATCTTTAGAGCAGAATCATCACCACCTAATTTGTATCTAGATCCAACCCCAGTAGCTCAACTAAAATCAATTATTGGGGAGGAAGATAATGAAATGACTATGGGTGAGGAAATTAATGTTCAAATAGAGGATGTACCTGTTGTGAAAGAATATGTAGATGTATTTCTGAAAGATTTACCTGGACATCCTCCAGTATGAGAAGTTGAGTTTTCCATTTATTTAATTCTAGGATCAAGGCCTATATCGAAGACCCCTTATATAATGGCCACGGTATAATTAGTTGAACTAAAGAAACAACTAGAGGAATTGAGTAATAAGGGATTTATTCACCCTAGAGTACCTCCATGGGGAGCCCCTGTTCTTTTTATTAAAAAGAATGATGGGTCTATGAAGTTATCTATCGACTACATGGAGATCAATGCTATAACAATAAAGAACAAGTATCCCCTACCACGCATTGCTGATTTATTTGACCAAATGTATGGAGCTGAATACTTTTCAAAGATTTACCTTCTATCTGGATACCATCAGTTGTGTGTGAAGAAGGAAGACATTCTCAACACAACATTTCGAACCTGGTACGGGCGTTACGAGTTTACTGTAATGCCTTTTGGATTTATTAATGCACCCTATGTATTCTTGGATCTGATTAATAGAGTTTTCAAGGAATACCTCGATGAATTTGTGGTGGTATTTATTGATGATATCTTGCTATACTCCAAAAGCTACGAATATCATGAAAATCACTTGAGAGTTATCCTGAAGACTCTGAGAAGACATGAATTATATGGAAAGTTTAGAAAGTGTGAATTCTGGCTTCATGAGATCTCTTTTCTTGGCCATATTGTCTCTAAAGATGGAATCTCTGTTGATCCTTCTAAGACAAAGGCAATCCAAGAATGTCCATCACCAACGAATATAACTGAGGTACGTAGTTTTATTGGTTTGGCAGGTTATTATCGACGTTTCGTCCAGAATTTTGCCCGATTGGCTAACCCATTAACGAAGCTCACATGTAAAGGGGTTAAATTTGTTTGGGCAAAAGAGTGTGAAGAATGTTTCGAAGAACTGAAGAGAATATTAGTCAATTCTCTTATATTGACTCTACCATTGGGGAATGATGTGTTCATTATTTGTAGTGATGCATTGAAGAAAGTACTTGGTTGTGTCCGTATGAAGAATGATAGGGATATTGCCTATGCATCACAAAAGTTGAAAAATCATGAACAAAACTATCCTACTCATGATCTCGAGTTAGAAGCTATGATCTTTGCTTTGAATATATGGAGGCACTATATCTATGGTGAAAAATGTGAGATTTATACTGATCACAAGAGTTTGAAGTATATTTTCTCACAAAAAGAACTCAACATGAGGTAAAGGAGATGGCTTGAATTACTAAAGGATTATGATTGTGCGATACACTACCACCCCGGGAAAGCAAACAAGGTTGTAGATGCTTTGAGAAGAAAAGACCATGGAGTTTTGAATGTGATGAGAATTTAAAGGGATCCAATTTTGATAGATCTAGTAAAGATGGACATGGGAATAACCACAGAAGGTGAAACATCAATGCTTTTTCAAATGGTTGTCAAACCATCTTTACTATAAAGGATTAGGAGTTCTCAGACCGTTGATGAATAATTTCAAAAGAATATTAAAGCTGTGAATGATGGGAGATTGAGAGACATTTTGTATGAAGATGGAATTTTGAAATTCGGGAAGAGACTTTGTGTTCCAGATATACCTGATCTAAAAAGGGAATTGCTGGATGATGCTAATAGTTCTAATTTCTCTATACACCCTGGGAGTACCAAAATGTATAGAGATTTTAAGGAACATTTTTGGTGGGAGAAAATGAAGAGGGAGATTGCTGATTTTGTGTCAAGATGTATGGTTTGTCAACAAGTGATAGTTGGAAGGCAACAGCATGGAAGAGTCATGCAACCTCTTCCCATACCGGAGTGGAAATGGGACAATATTACGATGGACTTTGTCATGGGGCTACCAAAGACTCCTAGAAGGAACGATTCAATATGGGTTATTATTGATCGTCTTACCAAGTCAGCACCTTTTCTTTCTATAAGAGAAGATCTACCACTTGAACGTCTAGCAAGACTATATATTTATGATGTTGTGAGACTTCATAGAGTACCCCTATCGATTGTTTCTGATCATGATCCCCGTTTACTTCAAATTCTAGAAGTGTCTTCAGAAATCCCTGGATACTGAACTTCATTTGAGCACTGCCTACCACCCTCAGACAGACGGACAATCAGAATGGACTATTCAAACCTTAGAAGACATGTTGAGATCTTTCTCACTTGACTTTCAGGGTATGTGGGATCAATATTTACCTTTATTAGAATTTTCCTATAACAATAGCTTTCATTAGAGTATTCAGATATCACCATATGATGCATTATACAGAAAGAGATTTCTCACACCAACCTGTTGGGATGACGTTGGTGAAAGAAAACTTGTTGGTCCAGAACTGGTGGGGAAACGATGGAAAAGGTGAAGGTAATCCAAAATCACATCAAAATAGCTCAAAGTAGGCAGAAGAGCTATGCCGATAATCTAAGAAAGGATTTGGAATTTAAAGTCGGTGATCATGTTTTCCTGAAGGTATCTCCATGGAAGGGAGTCATACGTTTTGGTAAAAAAGGTAAATTGAGTCCCAGGTACATCAGACCTTTCTAAATTCTAGAATGAATTGGTGTTGTAGCTTACCGATTGGCAATGCTGACAAGTCTCTCCAAAGTTCACGATGTGTTCCACGTATCTCTGTTGAGGAAATACATGCCTGACCCAATGCATGTACTCACCTATGAGGAGTTAGAACTGGAACCCGATCTGTCTTATTGTGAAGAGCCCGTGAGGATTCTTGATACGAGAGAACAAGTACTGAAAAACCGGACGACTCGTCTGGTAAAAGTCTTATGGAGAAACCATAAGATGGAAGAGGAAAAGTGGGAACCTGAGGAATTTATGATGAACAACAACCCGAGCCTTTTCATGTGGTAGTATTCTAGAAATTTCTAGGATGAAATTATTTTAAGGAGGGGAGAATGTAACACTGCAGGCTTCTACGGTACGCTTCTCTTTAAATAATGTGATAGCGTGTGTTGTACGCAACATCGAGCTCTAACACACCACAACCAATCAAACTAGCCATTATGAATAGTAATACCTAATTTTTGAAATTATATATATTTTATATTTTAAAATGGACTTCGTTTTTGCATTCGGAATATTGAAATTATCCTATGATGAATTTTTAATATTTTTCTGAGAACTTCCGATTTTTATGAATAGTGAAAAATACTTAAAAAAACTTTTTTAATAAAAATAATTTATAGTGATAAATTATATTATTCAGTGGTTTTAAAGTATAATTAGAATATATTTTTACCATTTTATCCAATGGTGTTCATTAGAATTAATTTCACATTGAAATCAGACCTAAACAGTTGTCAATCTTTTGATATATATTGTTTCTTAAAAACACGCTATTCGTTGTGACAGCGGGAATTAATTATAAAATTAATTAATTCAAATTATATGTTTGTAATTTTTTAAAATAGACATCATTTTTGAATTCTGAATATCAATTATACCTTAGGGTGAAATCTTGGCATTGTTCTGAAAAACTTCAATTTTTGATGATAAGTGAAACTACTAAGTGGTAGTTAAAAAACTGAATTTTTTCGTAAAACTTAATTTTACCTCTTCAGTGAATGGAATTTCGAAAATCCAAGAGACACGGTTAATATCAATAAGTAAAATGTGGTTCAATGAGATGAAAAGAATTTTTGGTGAATAGTAACTTTTTACTTTTATTTACCACAGTTATATGTAACTAGGGTAATTAAGGGTAAAAATGATATTAATATTACCATAAAACATGTTCTAATTCTATTGGACAAGTGTATCTCGACCAAAAACAACCTTAGGAATAAAATATTATCATTTAGGTCTACTTGGATTAGATTAGGACATTTATTATTATTTAATTCAAAGAAAAGTTTAAAGAGTTAAAATCAATGTTTATTTACTAAAACATTTTTAATATAGGGTAATACATAAGATAAATTCAATTTTAAATATTCATTATAAATATAATACGATTTCATACATAATGATATTTTATTTATAATTTTTAGACATTAAATAATATAATTTATTTTTGACACAATAATGATGCAGTAATTACCATAATAGTGAAAACTTAAAATAATTGATATTATAAATACCCAAATATGTATAATTTGAGACTTTTAATGAATTAAACTAATTTTATAGGATAATATGACATATAAGAATTGATTTAATTGACTTAGTACGAAGTAATAATTCTTTTATGAGTTTCACAAAAATCAACTATTGAATAGTGTCAAAATTGACATAAAAGAGTTTTTAAAACAAATATTATATTATTAATTGATATTAAATTTATAAAAATATATGGTTCGGCCAACAGACTTATATCATGATAGGTGTATCATTAATGGACCACTTGGGTGTCTCTGGGATGTATATGGTAAGCTTATTAACTATATAATATAAAAATACAAAGTGACATGGTAAATGTCAAACTAATTAACTAGGAGTTAAAACTAAATGATAAGGTTAATATAATGACCCCAACCTGTCTAAATTCTATTGGTTGAATTGTTTTCAACATATCCCCACCTTAACATTTAAATAATCATCTTTTGAGCCATTATAAACTGAATATGAATTTACTATAAACTAATATTTCTAGCTTTTCCAAAGGTGCCCCTCACCCCTCTTATAAAAGGGCACTCCTCCTTCTCATTTATTCACACATTCAAAGCCTTTTTGGTTCGGCCAAAACCTGCCCAAATACTCTCTCAACATCCCTCATAACAACCTAGAGGCCTGATTTTGATCATAACACCATCTTAAGGAGCCCTTTTGATCAAATCAAAAGGAAGAACCCGAACAAGAGGTAATGTTTTCACCACCCCCTTTCAAGTTCCGTTCTTCTTCCACTTCTTGTTCATTTGTTTTTAACATTATAATATAATAACTCCAGTATCATATATGTACTGTGATGTTATTATAAATATGGTACAACCATATTCAGTATTCTATCCATCCTTTGAATAACATGCCACCATACATGGGTACGTACGGCTTACCGTCTCCACGTCGTGGTGTAATTGTTATTCAATAAATTATTATTTGGATGGGTGTAATAATGATGTGTAATTCATGTAAATAATAAATGTAACATGATAATTATTCTGTATATATGATATAACATTCAATTATATGTTATTTTAATATCAAAAGAGTGATATTGTCACTCGTGCGTACGTACGGACTACCGTCTCCACGAACGCAATGAGATTCATTCTCCCTCGTATCCATTCATGTATAATTCTCATTTGATGATTAATTATAGTATCTAAGAACTTGATATCATTCTGGATATGATTAAGATACAACCTATCCATTACAAACACGGCTTACATAACAAAACATATAAAATAAAACAAGTAAGTTAACACCCGAAACAACGATAATACAAAGATATTATTAACAAATCAATGTTAAAAGATCATATATAATATCATATTAATGTATATGATTCTTGTATAATTTAATAACAATTATTTCACCATTATACAGGAGGTAAACCTACCCCAACCTAGGAAAAGTAAAAGTTAAGGGTTATTTCACAATCTCTTCATTATCTGAAGTTGTCTATACGTTATAATCTACTGGGATCTCTTTATCATCCACATCCATGTTTCTTAAAAATGAATTTCAAATCATTTTTACTATTTAAGAGAATATGGGTTAAAGTCATTTATACCCTTGTTTGACTTTTTTATAAAGTAATCTTTCCATAGTTTTCCCAACAAGGTGCTTTTTAACCATTTCGACAGAATTAAGGTAAGAATGTTTTTTAACTTATACGGTGGGTGCGGTTATTTTCTGCCGTTATAAAATCGTCTAAGCTTCACTTACAAGCTTATAAAAATATTTGCAATGAAAATTTTTCATTTTATAAATATATTACTCTTAAATTATTTCAATATGGAAAGAAATATTTCTCTAAAAAGAGTTTTGATTTCATCTATGTCAACATCCTTTGATGGATTTTATGCTTATTTGAAGTTGATTTATTATGATACAAAACTTCTATATTGTATTGAAGGTTTTGTGATATGTCTGACTGTGGATGTGCTATTTTTATACCATTCATAGTTTATGGTGAAATTATTGACATTTCGTATGCTATTTTTAATACGAATGTTTATGTTATGTTTAAACTTTTTCATATGGGAATGCATTGGACTTAATATGTGAAGGGTGGAGCCCAATATGGCTCCTCGATGCATCGGTAGGTCTCATGAGACAAACTAGTGTCTTGGAACAAGGCCTTGGAAAAATCTTTTTTGTAGTCTTGGCACGAGGCCTTGGCTATGTGGTTATGATAGTCTGGAATTATGCATTCTATCATTATGAAAGTGGTTATTGATATTGCATGTGATTATTCGATTAGTAGAATATCCATGTGAATAAGTAAATGGCATTATTTCATTTTATTTTTTCTATACTATGATGAAGTTCAAGTTTAAAAGGCTTTTGTTTTATGTTATACATTGCCTTAAATGTTTCTTCTTATTTATGAATGTTTCTGCTATATTGTTATCCTTACTAGGCATTTGAGCTCACCCCTTTTCTATGTTTTATTTTTCCTAGGATGTGAAGAAGTAATTTATGAATGACATGTAGGGATATTATGTGGGTATATGAGTGTGGAATATGAAGAAAAGATGTTGTTGTAGTTTTCATTTTTATGATGTAATGTAAGAATTATGAATATATCTAGTGTTTCCAAGGCTAATAATCCAATCGTTCTTTCAAGATTTGATCTTTATTATGATCATGACAATGTTATGTAATAATTCACCGACTCTAGGTAACTAGGGTCGGGGCGTTATAGTTGGTATCAGAGGAAGTTCAGTACAAACCTTGGAAGTAAGATTTAGATAAACATTGATTAGAGCACGTAGACCTATGATGAAATTTGAGGATTAGTATAGAATAACTTCCTAGAATTTTGGTATTGTAGAGATTTTGTGAGTTTTTTGAGCAATACATCCCTGTCTGGATATGAGCAGGTAGAGGCAGCTCTGGAATAGATGTACCTTGGGGTAAAACCGAAAACACCTCTTTGAGCTAGCCTCGAACGAGAACAGGTGCACAACAACAGGCCTTGCTGCACTATTGGTTACGACACTCCCAGGGGATATGCTTAGGATAACTCTCATTTTATTTACAAATAATTATGAAGGGTTTATGAGTATATAATTCCTCAATGAAAACATTCTTATGATTATGGATTATATCCATAAATAGTTCAATTTATGTTAATTGTTTTATAAGTATGGGATTATGTATTTTGATTCATAAACTGATCTAGTTTATGCCACTTTTTAGAAAATGCGCCTAGTTGAAGAAATGGAAACTGTATCAATGTACGCACCTCATGTAGGGATTTCCCTCCTGCTCAAGGTAATTATAGTGGAGATGGTGATGCAACTGGTGTCGATCAGCTAATCACCATACTGGGAAGACTTACTCAGGTTATGAATAATAACCTTACCCGTATGGAGCACCTTAATCAGCAGCGTGGAGGATCAATGTTAGATATATTCATGAGGCAACAACCACCAACATTCAATGGGAGTAAAAATCCATTAGTAGCTGAGCAATGGATAAATTCCTTATAAAAATATTTCAGGCTTTGGGGAGTAGTGAAATGGAAAAAGTTATCATGGCAGTTTACCGCCTCACTGGAGATGCTGATCAATGGTGGTCATTGATTCAAAATACAAAGGATTATGATGAAATATCAAATATGGAATAGAGGGTGTTCAAAGATATGTTTTTAGAGAAATACTTTCCTCGCGACCATCAAGCAGATATGGAAAGGCAATTTCTGAGTCTGAGACAAAAGGAGGATGAGAATGTTGCAAAGTATAAGGCTAACTTTACATGGTTAGCAAGGTATGCTGGAGATTATATACGTAACCCATGAATGAATATTGATCGTTTCTTTGATGGGTAAAAACCATTTCCCCGTTGAGCATTAGTCTCACAATCTTTCTCGTCGTACGGAGACATTGTCTCATGTGATATCAATACTGAAAATGAATTCTCTAAGTCTTATGACTTTAAAGAAAAGCAATAGATGAAGAGATCTGCTGATCAATCTGGGAATGGAAATAAGGGGAAAAAGGGAATGGTTGAATATCCATCCTGTGGTAAATGTGGGAAAAAACACCCCCGTACTTGCTTGAAGGGAATGGGTGTCTGTTACGATTGTGGTGAAAAAGGCCACCAAGCTCGTGATTGCAAAGGGAAGAAGGAAGCTACAAATGTTCAGTGATACAATTCCAGGTTGATGGGACATTATGCAAATGAATTTCCTAAGCGTCAGGAGAACATACCTCAGAAAAGGCCAAGGGATGAAGTCCAAACTTATGATATCACTACTGCTGAGGTAGAAGCTCCGAAATACGTGGTGGTAGGTAATTTAATGGATTCCTCATGTTTAGAAAATGAATTATTGGATTCTGGATCATCACATTGTTTCATATCTTCCCAGTTTGTTAAGAAAATTAGATATTTTCAATTTGATTTAACAAGGGAGTTGTCAGTTAAAACTCTTAAGGGAAGTATCATTGCAACAAAGTTTTGTGAATTAGTTCCCATTAGAGCACAAAATGTTCTTTATCTGATGATCTCATCGTCATACCTATGATTGAGTTTGATATAATCCTCGGTATGGATTGGCTTTCAGACTACGATGAAAAGATTTATTGTAAGAAGAAAGCGGTTACAATTCTTGATAATAATGATAAGGAACACCTTATCTTTAGAGCAGAATCGTCACCACCTAATTCTTATCTAGATCCACCCCCAATAGCACAACTAAAATCAATTATTGGGGAGGAAGATAATGAAATGACTATGGGTGAGGAAAGAAATGTTCAAATAGAGGATGTACCTGTTGTGAATGAATATGTAGATGTATTTCTGAAGATTTACCTGGACATTCTCCAGAACGAGAAGTTGAGTTTTCCATTTATTTAATTCCAGGATCAATGCCTATATCGAAGACCCCTTATATAATGGCCATTGTATAATTAGTTGAAGAAAAGAAACAACTAGAGGAATTGAGTAATAAAGGATTTATTCAGCCTAGTTTTTCTCCATGGGGAGCCCCTGTTCTTTTTGTTAAAAAGAAAGATGGATCTATGAGGTTATGTATCGACTACATGAAGATCAATGCTATAACAATAAAGAACAAGTATCCCTTACCATGCATTGATGATTTATTTGACCAAATGCATGGAGATAAATACTTTTCAAAGATTGACCTTCGATCTGGATACCATCAGTTGTGTGTGAATAAGGAAGACATTCCGAACACAACATTTCAAACCAGGTACGGGCATTACGAGTTTACTGTAATGCCTTTTGGATTGACTAATTCACCCTCTGTATTCATGGATCTGATTAATAGAGTTTTCAAGGAATATCACGATGAATTTGTGGTAGTATTTATTGATGATATATTGGTATACTCCAAAATCTATGAAGAACATGAAAATCACTTGAGCGTTATCCTGAAGACTCCGAGAAGACATGAATTATATGGAAAGTTTAGCATGTGTGAATTCTGGATTCATGAGATCTCTTTTCTTGGCCATATTGTCTCCAAAGATGGAATCTCTGTTGATCCTTCTAAGACCAAGGCAATCCAAGAATGTCCAGCACCAACGAATATAACTAAGGTACGTAGTTTTATTGGTTTGGCAGGTTATTATCGACGTTTTGTCCAGAATTTTTCCCGATTGGCTAACCCATTAACGAAGCTCACATGTAAAGGGGTTAAATTTTTTTGGACAAAAGAGTGTGAAGAATGTCTCAAAGAACTGAAGAGAAGATTAGTCAATGCTCCTATATTGACTCTACCATCGGGGAATGATGGGTTCATTATTTGTAGCGATGCATCGAGAAAAGGACTTGGTTGTGTCCTTATGCAGAATGATAGGGTTATTGCTTATGCATCACGACAGTTGAAAATTATTGAACAAAACTATCCTACTCATGATCTCGAATTAGCAGCTGTGATCTTCACTTTGAAGATATGGAGGCACTATATCTATGGTGAAAAATGTGAGATTTATAATGATCACAAGAGTTTGAAGTATATTTTCTCACAAAAAGAACTCAACATGAGGCAAAGGAGATGGCTTGAATTACTCATGGATTATGATTGTATGATACACTACTACCCCGGGAAAGCAAACAAGGTGGAAGATGCTTTGAGAAGAAAAGACCATGGAGTTTTGAACATGATGAGAATTGAAAGGGATCCAATTTTGATTGATCTAGTAAAGATAGACATGGGAATAACCAGGGAAGGTGAAACATCAATGCTTTTTCAAATGGTTGCCAAACCATCTTTACTAGAAAGTATTAAGAGTTCTCAGACCGATGATGAAGAATTTCAAAATAATATTAAAGCTGTGAATGATGGGAGATTGAGAGACTTTGTGTATGAAGATGGAATTCTGAAATTCAGGAAGAGACTTTGTGTTCTTGATATACATGATCTAAAAAGGGAATTGCTGGATGATGCTCATAGTTCCAATTTCTCTATAAACCATGGGAGCACCAAAATGTATAGTGATTTGAAGGAACATTTTTGGTGGGACAAAATAAAGAGGGAGATTGATGATTTTGTGTCAAGGTGTATGGTTTGTCAACAAGTGAAAGCTGGAAGGCAACATCCTGGAAGAGTCATGCAACCTCTTCCCATACCGGAGTGGAAATGGGACAATATTACAGTGGACTTTGTCATGGGGCTACCAAAGACTCCTAGAAGGAACGATGCAATATGGGTTATTATTGATCATCTTACCAAGTCAGCACGTTTTCTTGCTATAAGAGAAGATCTACCACTGGAACGTCTAGCAAGACTATATATTAATGAAGTTGTGAGACTTTATGGAGTACCCCTATAGATTGTTTCTGATCGTGATCCCCATTTTACGTCAAGATTCTGGAAGAGTTTTCAGATATCCCTGGATACTGAACTTCATTTGAGCACTACCTACCAACCTCAGATAGACGAACAATCAAAAAAGACTATTCAAACCTTAGAAGACATGTTGATATCTTGCTCACTTAACTTTCAGGGTATGTGAGAACAATATTTACCTTTGGTAGAATTTTCCTATAACAATAGCTTTCATTCGAGTATTCAGATGGCACCATATGATGCGTTATATGGAAAGAGATGTCGCACACCAACCTGTTGGGATGACGTTGGTGAAAGAAAACTTGTAGGTCCAGAACTGGTGGAGAAAACGATGGAAAAGGTGTAGGTAATCCAAAATAACATCAAAACAACTCAAAGTAGGTAGAAGAGCTATGCCGATAATCTAAGGATTTGGAATTTCAAGTCGGTGATCATGTTTTCCTGAAGGTATCTCCATGGAAGGGAGTCATACATTTTGGTAAAAATGGTAAATTGAGTCCTAGGTACATCGGACCTTTCGAAATTCTAGAACGAATTGGGGCTGTAGCTTACCGATTTGCAATGCCACCAAGTCTCTCCAAAGTTCACGATGTGTTACACGTATCTCTGTTGAAGAAATACATGCCTGACCCAACACATGTACTCACCTATGAGGAGTTAGAACTGGAACCCGATCTGTCTTATTGTGAAGAGTCCGTCAGGATTCTTGATAGGAGAGAACAAGTACTGAGAAACCGGACGACTCGTCTGGTAAAATTCTTGTGGAGAAACGATAAGATGGAAGAGGCAACATGGGAACCCAAGGGAATTATGATGAAAAACCACTCGAATATTTTCATGCGGTAGTATTCTAGAAATTTTGAGGACAAAATTATTTTAAGGAGGGTAGAATGTAAAACCGCAAGCCTCTACGGTACGCTTCTCTTTAAATAATGCGATAGCGTGTGTTGTACGCAACATCGAGTTCTAACACACCACAACCAATAAAACAAGACGTTATGAATAGTAATACCTACTTTTTGAAATTATATATTTTTTATATTTCAAAATGGACTTCATTTTTGGATTTAGAATATCGAAATTATTCTAAGATGAATTTTTAATATTTTTCTGAGAACTTCCAATTTTTATGAATAGTGAAAAATACTTAAAAACAACTTTTTTAATCAAAATAATTTATAGTGATAAATTATATTATTTTGCGGTTTTAAAGTATAATTAGAATATATTTTTACAATTTTATGAAATGGTGTTCATTAGAATTAATTTCACTTTGAAATCAGACTTAAACAGTTGTCAATCTTTTGATATATATTGTTTCTTAAAAACACGCTATTCGTTGTGACAACGAGTATTAATTATAAAATTAATTAATGAAAATTATATGTTTGAATTTTTTTAAAATAGGCATCATTTTTTAATTCAGAATATCAATTATAGCTTAGGGTGAAATTTTGGCATTGTTTTGAAAAACTTCAATTTTTGATGAATAATGAAACTACTAAGTGGTAGTTAAAAAACTGGTTTTTTTCATAAAACGGAATTTTACCGCATCAGTGAATGGAATTTCAAAAATCCGAGAGACACGGTTAATATCAAGAAGTAAAATGTGGTTCAATGAGATGAAAATAATTTTTGGTGAATAGTATCTTTTTACTTTTATTTACCACAGTTAAAAGTAAATAGGGTAATTAAGGGTAAAATGATATTAATATTACCATAACCCATGTCCTAATTCTATTGGACAAGTTTATCTCGACCAAAAACAACCTTAGGAATAAAATATTATCATTTAGGTATACTTGGATTTGATTAGGACATTTATTATTATTTAATTCAAAGAAGAGTTAAAAGAGTTAAAATCAATGTTTATTTAATAAAACATTTTTCATATAGGGTAATACATAAGATAAATTCGATTTTAAATATTAATTAGAAATCTAATACGATTTCCTACAGAATGATATTTTATTTATAATTTTTAGACAATAAATAATTTAATTTATTTTTGACCGAATAATGATGCAGTAATTACCATAATAGTGAAAAATTAAAATAATTGATAGTATAAATACCCAAATAAGTATAATTTGATACTTTTAATGAATTAAACTAAATTTATAGGATAATATGACATATTAGGATTTATTTAATTGACTTAGTTCGAAGTAATCATTCATTTATGAGTTTCACAAAAATCAACTATTGAATAGTGTCAAAATTAACATAAAAGAGTTTTTAAAAAAAATGTTATATTATTAATTGATATTAAATTCCTAAAAATATATGGTTCGGCCAAGAGACTTATATCATGATAGTTGTATCATTAATGGACCAATTTTGGGTCTCTTAGATGTATATGGTATGTTTATTAATTATATAATATAAAAATACAAAGTGACATGGTAAATGTCAACCTAATTAACTAAGAGTCAAAACTAAAAGATAAGGTTTATATAATGACCCAAACCTATCTAAAATCTATTTAATGAATGGTTTTAGACCTATACTCAACTTAAAATTTAAATAGTCAACTTTGGAGCCATTATAACCTGAATATGAATTTATTATAAACTAATATTTCTAGCTTTTCCAAAGGTGCCCCTCACCCCTCTTATAAAAGGGCCCTATACCTTATCATATATTCACACCTTCAAAGCCTTTTTGGTTCGGCCAAAACCTGCCCAAATAATCTATCAACTTCCTTCAATACAACCTAAAGGCCTTAGTTTGATCATAAAGCCATCCTAAGGAGCCCTTTTGATCAAATCAAAAGGAAGAACCCGAACAAGAGGAAATGTTTTCCCCACCCCTTTTCAAGTTCCTTTCTTCTTCCACTTCTTCTTCATTTGTTGTTACCATTCTAAAATAATAAATCCAGTATCATATATATATATTTTGATTTTATTATTAATATGGTAAAACCATATTCAGTATTCTATCCATCCTTTGAATAACATTCCACCATACGTGCGTACGTACGGCTTACCGTCTCCACGTCGTGGTGTAATTGTTATTCAATAAATTATTATTTGGGTGGGTATAAAAATGATGTGTAATTTATGTAAATAATAAATGTAACATGATAATTATTCTTTATATATGATGTACCATTCAATTAAATATTATTTTAATATGAAAAGAGTGATATTGTCACTCGTGCGTACGTACGGACTACCGTCTCCACGAACGCAATGAGATTCATTCTCCATCGTATCCATTCAAGTATAATTCTCATTTGATGATTAATAATAGTATCTGAGGACTTGATATCATTCTGGATATGATTAAGATACAACCTATCCATTAAAAACATGGCTTACGTAACAAAACATATAAAAGAAAACAAGTAAGTTAACATCCAAAACAATGATAATACTAAGATATTATTAACAAATCAACGTTAAAAGATCATATATGATATCATATTAATTTATATGATTCTTTTATAATTTAATAACAATTATTTCACCATTATATAGGAGGTTAACCTACCCCAACCAAGAAAAAGTACAAGGTAAGGGTTATTTCACAATCTCTTCATTATCTGAGGTTGTTTGTATGTAATAATCTACTGGGATCTCTTTATCATCCATATCCATGTTTCTTAAAAATGTATTTCAAAACATTTTTACTATTTAAATGAATATGGGATAAATTCATTTATACCCTTGTTTGAATTTTTTATAAAGGAATATTTCCGTTGTTTTCCAACTAATATGCTTTTTAACCTTTTCGACAGAATTAAGGTAAAAATGTTTTTTTACTTATACAGCGGGTGAGGTTATTTTCTGCCATTCTATAATCGTCGAAGATTACCTTACAAGATTATAAGAATATTTTCAAAGATTTTTTTTATTTTATAAATATATGACTCTTAAATTATTTCAAAATAGAAAGAGATATTTCACTAAAAAGAGTTTTGATTTCATCTATGTCAACATCCTTTGATGGATTTTATGCTTATTTGAAGTTAAATTATTTTGATACAAAACTTCTATATTGTATTGAAGGTTTTGTGATATGTATGCCTATGGATGTGCTATTTTTATACCATTGATAGTTTATGGTGAAAGTATTGACATTTCGTATGCTAGTTTTAATACGAATGTTTATGTTATGTTTAAACCATTTCATATGGGAATGCATTGGACTTAATATGTGAAGGGTGGAGCCCGCTATATCTCCTCGATGCATCAGTGGGTCTCATGAGACAAACTAGTGTATTGGCACAAGGCCTTGGAAAAATGATATTTGTAGTCTTGGCATGAGGCCTTGGCTATGTGGTTATGATAGTATGGCATTATGAATTCCATTATTATGAATGTGGTTATTGATATTGCATGTGATTATTCAATTAGTAGAATATCCTTGTAAATAATTAAATGGCATTATTTCATTTTATTTTTTTCATACTATTTTTAAGTTCAAGTTTAAAAGGATTTTGCTTTATGTTATATATTGCCTTAATATTTATTCTTATTTATGAATGTTTCCGCTATATTTTTATCCATACTGGGCATTTGAGCTCACCCCTTTTCTACGTTTTATTTTTCCCAGGATGTGAAGAAGTAATTTATGATTGACCTGTAGGGATAGTATATGGGGATATTAGTGTGGAATATGAAGAAAAGGTGTTGTTGTAGTTTTCATTTTTATGATGTAATGTAAGACTTATGAATATAACTAGTGTTTCCAAGGCTATTAAACCAATCGGTCTTTCGATATTTGATCTTTCTTGTGATTATGCCAATGTTATGTAATAATGCACCGACTTAGGTAACTAGGGTCAGGGCGTTACATATCCTTAACAAGTAATTTATTTAAGAGTTTTCATAGGTTCCAAATGTTATAGTGTCCTATTATCCTATGTCATAATCACGATTGACCATAGATTTCACTAAGGCATTGTAGGTCCTAGCTCCTAAGGTCTTTAATGTTAGGTGTATAAACATTCTAATACCTATGAGAATAGATATTAAAATCTTCTTTCTAATTGTGTACTTGACATTTATCATTCCTAAAACTCACAATTTAACCTAAAAAACAGAATTGTATTATGATTATAAAGTTGTGCTTAAGACCTTTAACAAATTAGACATTTGAAATTAAATCATTTCTTAGAAGAAAAATATTAAGTATACTAACAATTTCTCATTGTGTATTATATACAATAGTCAATTTTACACCATTCTTATAGATAATATTTTTTGAAATGTTTTTGTCACCCGTCATGTTCCAAGAACACAGACTATCCATGTACCATATATTGTTGTTGGAAGTTTTATTATTTTTGTGAAAAAAGAAATAATTCGAAATTCATAATGCAAACATGTTTAGATCTAGAATTGATAGAAATTTTGTTCTTTGGTATCCAATTTTATTTTTTGAATCCTTATATTTATGAATACCTAAGTATTGGAATTCATATAAAGACAATTTTTCATTAGTCATAGGATTTGAGTTTGTATCTAATTTTTTTCTTGGAAATATCTTTTTCTTGATCCTTAGAAACATTATCCCTTTAAAATTTAACTTCTTTATATGATTTGAAATATGAGATACTTATTTCATTAAAATAGAGATTCTATAATTATACTTATAATGTTTTTTATGATCGTACTAATATCATTTTCAAGTAACTTGGAAAACCTATATACTTCTTCATATAAAGGTAGAATATTATCTTCTGAAGGGGAATATTATTCATTTGACAATTTTTCATTTAATGAAACATTGGTTAAGGACTCAATAGAATTTACCTTAGACATGAGACATTGATTTTCATTATGAGTTATAACTATTAGACTAGTATTATTCTATCTAGAAGATTCAATATCATAAGATTCATTAGAATAATCAACACCACAAACACTCTAGGTTTCATTATCTTTCAATAATTTCTTATACTTATACTTATAGTACTTAATCTTTTTGGATATAAATTCATATCATTTCTTTATTTTTTTTGAGCATTTGAAAATCTCTTCTAATATGACCCACCCTCTGGTATTCATAATAATTCCTTTATGAATCTTACTTATCCATTCTATATTTATTATTGTATCTACATGGGAAATATTTCTTTCCCACAATCATGTTCATTATTCAAGAATGATTGGAATGTTCATTCTTAAAATGATCACTATCAGTTGTGTCAAATATAATAGTATATATCTTATTTTTTATCTAGTAACTCTTCTAGGATTATTGGATTTCAAATAAATTAGCGTGGTATTGAAAGAAACACTACCATTACAATTATTTTTTTATTAATATTAATTTCAATCAAAAATTGGCGTTCTATTAAGATTTAGATTGTCTATAGAACCAATGTTCATTCCTACCATTTTAAAAGAAAATATTTTCCATAATATAGGATAGTAGTAAGAGTTTATAAATAAAGAGAATCTGGAATAAAAACAGAAACAATTAAAGTTAATCAAGAAACGTTTGTAACACCTCAAGCTTCCACATTGTGTTTCTTTTTGAATAATGCAATATCTTGCATTGTATGCAACTTCAGATTCTAACACCCCTTGACCAATAAAACTAGCCGTTATGAATAATAATACCCACTATTTTAAATTTTTTAAATTTTATTTTTTCAAAATGGAATTAATTTTTGAATTTTTAATATCTAAATTAGCTTTGGGTGAATTTTTTTACTTTTCAAAAACATTCAAGTTTTGATGAATAGTGAAAATACTAAAATTTAGTTAAAAAAATTAATCGAAATAATTTATAGTATTAAATTATAAATTTTAGTGGTTTTAATGTATAATTAAAGTATATTTTTTTCATTTAATATAATTTAGACCATTTAATGTTATTTTACATTTAAAATGAATATAAAAAAGTGTCAATATTTTGATAGTTATTATTTCTTAAAAACAGGGTCTTTGTTTTCACAATTGGAATTAATTTCAAATTAATTTCTGTCACATCTATGTTTTGAATTTGGAAAAATGGATTCCATATTTAAAATCATGATATCCAGATTTTTTAAATTGGTAACTTTACTTTCTATACATTATGAATAATTAATTCGGTAAATATTTTATTTACCATGGTTAAAGGGTAAATCTGGTAAAGGGGGTAAAAAATAATAGTATAATAATATTAAATTCCCCTAACATGTGTCCTATTCCTATTGTTTGATACATAACCGACCATGGTAATCCTTGGGTTAATTTTGGGACCCCATGGAGCCACATGATAGTGAAAATGACACTTTATATTAATTAATTATATGTAAAGGAAAAAATGACATAAACATATATCTTTTAGTAAAACAATTTTACATGGGGTTATATAAGTTATATTTTGGATTATAAATACTGATTATCAATCTAAAAATATTTCTTACATAATTTAATTTTATTTATTATTTTTATACATTAAATAATTAAATTTATTTATGACATAATAATGATATAGTAATTACATTATTAATGAATTTATCATATAAATTGTATTATAAATATTAAAATAAATATAATTTCAAAGTTTTTATTACATACATGAATTTTATAGGTGAATATGACATTTTATGGTTTATTAAATGTAAATTTTTCGAAGTAAACATGTTTTTATAACTTTATAAAAAACTAAATACTAAACAGTGTCGAAATTGACATAAATGTGTTTTTAAAACAAATATTATATTATTAAATTATATAATACTCCTAAAAATCTAGGGTTCTACCAAAGAACATATATAACAATAGTTATATCATAATGATCCATTTTAAATTCTCTTGGAATTTTATATTAATTATATTAATCATTTATTATAATAATACAAGAATTCATGGTAAAAGTTAAACTATTTAACTAAGAGTTAAATAAAAAATATAAGGTCAAAATGGTGACCCAAACCTATGTAAAACCTATTGGATTAAAAAATTTCAACCCATAACCACCTTTGAATCGAGATAAAACATTTTTAATTCATTATAACTGAAAATGATTTTATTATAAAATATTATTTCTAGCTTTTCCTAAAGAGACCCTCACCTCTCTTATAAAAATGTACTTCCCTTTAACTTAATTTCACAGCTCCAATGCCATTTGGATCATCCAAAAACTTATCAAATATCCTCCCAATTTTATTCACATCAACCTATAGGCCTTTGTTTTATCATAAAGCCAACCTATGTATCCCTTTTGATCAAATCAAAGGATGAACTAGAAGAAGAGGTTAATATTTCATCACCAATTTCAAGTTCATTTTATTCTTCCACGTCATCTCTCTTTGTTGTTTCTATTATTAAAAAATAACTCCAGTATCTTCTATAAAATTTTATGTTATTATAAAAACTGTAAACCCATATTCGTTGTTCTATCCATCATATGAATGACAAAGTCACCATACATGCATACGTACGGCAAACCATCTCCACGTCATGACGTAGTTGTTATTCAATTCATTATTTGTTTGGATTGGTAAAATAATGATGTATAATTTATTTAAATAATAAATATAAAATGTTAATTATTATCTACATATGATATACCATCTATTTTAATATGATTTTAATATCTAAAGAATGATATTGTCGCTCATGTGTATGTACGGATTATTGCCTCCACGAACGCGATGAGATTCATTTCCCCATCGTAACCATTCATGAATAATTTTCATTTAATTTTTTAAAATAACGATTGAAAACATAGTATAATTATTGATATTAATCAAATAAATCATATCCATAACATACATGGATTATGTAAGAAAACATATAAAGGAAAATAAATCAGTTTACACCGGAAATGGCGATAAAACTAAAATATTATTAACAAATAAATATTATAAGATCATATATGATATCATATTTTGGTATATGGTTCTTGAATAATTTTATAACATTGATTTAAAACATTATACAGGTGTTTAACTTACCCTAGACCAAGGAAAAGTACAAGGTAAAGGTAAATTTTGAAATCTCTTTATTATCTGAGGTTGTTTTTATGCAAGTATCTACTAGGACCTCTTTATCATCTGCATCTGTGTTTTCATAACAATATATTTCAATTTTTTTTCAATATTTACTATAGTATAGGACAAATTCATTTATACCTTTATTTATCCTTATATGTTCTGAAAGGAATATTTTCGTCGTTTTTCAAATAAGGTACTTTATGTCATTTTCAACAAAATTAAGGTAATAATGTTCATTAACATATACAGCAGGTGATTATATTTTCCACCATTATAACTTCTTTGAAGAAATCCTTAAAATATTATAAGAATATTTTCAAAATAAATGTTTTATTTTATAAATATGTGACTGTTAAATGATTTCATAATAGAAAGAGATATTTGTCACAAAAAGTTTTGATTTCATCTATTCCAACATCCTTTGAAAAAATTTACACTTTTTTGAAGTTTATTTGTTATGATAAATATATTCCATATTGTATTTAAGGTTTTGTGATATGTTTTACTATGGATGTGTTATTTTTATACCATTCATGGTTTATGGTTAAAGTATTGACATTTCGTATGCTAGTTTTAATACGAATGTTTATGTTTTGTTTCAACCTTTCCATATGAGGAATGTATTGGACTTAGTATGTGATGGGTGGAGCCTACTATAGCTCTTTGGTGCATCAGTAGGTATCATGAGGCAATTGGATTTGGAATTGTCCAGGGCCATTCCCTATTTGATATATGGTTTTGGCCAAGGCCTAAATCATTTTTAGACATCTTGTCTGAGTCCTTCACAAGATGGTTCAGAATGTCTGAAATTATACATTCCCTCAATATGAAAATAATAATGATGATTAATGTGGTTATTCGACTAGTAGAATACCAATGTCTATGTTTTATTATGGACTTATTTACACATATCATTTTCCAGCAATAAAGTGTTCATGTTTATTATTTCTAAAGGCAAGTGTTTTCAATTATTCAACATGCCTAATATTTATGTTATCTTCCACTTCACTTGTTACACTTAATTAGAATTTTATCTAACCTATTTATTATGTTTCATTTTCTGAGGATATGAAGATGTTCGTTATGAGTGACTTACATGCATAAATTAAGAGTCTTGGATGTTTTGAATGGAATAAATTAGTGTTTTATTTCTTCTCAAGTTGTAATGATAAACTTATGAATGTATCTTCCTTCCACTAATACGAAACTATTCGATCTTTCGGGACTTGATTTTTCGTATCATGCTAATTCTATGTAATAATGCACCAACTCTGGGTAACTGGGGTCCGGGAATTACAGTGGGTATCAACGGAAGTTTAGTACAAATCTTGGAAACTAGATTTAGAAAAACTCATGTTAGAGAACGTTACCCTAAGATTGACTTTGAGGATTAGTATATAAGAACATCCTAAAATTGTGGCAATGTAGATATTTTGAGTATTTTTCATGAAATACATCCCTGTTTAGATACGAGGAGGTAGAGGCATCTCTGCCCCAAATGTACCTAGGAGTGAAAAATCTGACAAGGAGTTTTGGGTATAACCTTAGGTTT
Organism: Viscum album; assembly: GCA_963277665.1. Taxonomy (NCBI): domain Eukaryota; kingdom Viridiplantae; phylum Streptophyta; class Magnoliopsida; order Santalales; family Viscaceae; genus Viscum; species Viscum album. The sequence goes on from OY728125.1 coordinate 887,054,127, forward strand.
CCTAGTGCATGAAAACAGACCTTGCTGCATTCTTGGTTATGAAACTCATAGGGGATATGCTTAATATATTTCACATTTTCTTTACAAATCATTATGAAGTATTTAAGAGTATATACCTCCTAAAAGAAATCTTTTTTTATGATTAGGGATTATATCCATAAATTGTTCCATTTATTTTAAGTGTTTTACATGTTTGGAATTATGTGTTGCAATTCATAAACTAATCTAGTGTATTGTATTGTTTAGAAATGGTTCTTAGTGGAAGGAATGGAAACTGTATCAACCCACGTAATGCATTTACGGATTTCCCTCCAACTCAAGATAATTATAGTGGAGCTGGTGATGCACCTAGTGCTGACCAGCTTATCACCACACTGGGACAACTCACTCAGGTATTGAATAATAAACTTACTCATATGAAGCACCCTCCTCCACAATGCAGATGATCAGTGTTAGACTACTCCATGAGTAAACAACCACCATAATTCAATGAGATTACAAATCCATTAGTTTCTATGAAATTTATAAGTTCCTAGGAGAAAGTATTTCATACAATGGGGAGTAGAGAAAGAGAAAAAAGTTTTCATTGATGTTTATCACCTCCCCAGAGATGATGATCAATGGTGGTAATTAATTAAAAACAAAAATGAGGATGAATTAGTATCAAGTATGGGATGGAGGGAGGTTAAATATCTTTTCTTATAAAAATACTTTCCGTAGGACTATCAAGTGGATATGGAAAGGCAGTTTCTGAGTCTGAGACAAACTGAGGATGAGAATTTCATAAAGTATGAAGCTAACTTTACAAGGTTAGTAAGACATGCTACAGATTATATATGTCACCCACGAAGTAATATTGATCATTTCATTGATGGGTTAAAACCATTTATTAATCGAGCATTTGTATCACAATACTTCTCATCATTTGAAGATATTTTCTTATGTGCTATCAAGATGGAAAAGGAATTCTCTATGTCTTATGACTTTAAAGTAAAGAGAGAGAATAAGAGATCTGCTGAACACTCTAGGAATGATAATATGGAAACATGGAAGAAGAGAAGAGTTGAATTTCCACCCAGTGATAATTGTGGAAGGAAACATCTTGGTTCCTGTCAAAAAATAAAAGGAGTATGCTAAAAATGTGGACAGAAAGGCCATCTTTTTTGTGATTGTAAGGGGAAGAAATAAGTTACCAATGATAAATGATACAATTCGAGGGAGATGTGACATTATGAAAATGAATGTCTTAAAAATCAGGGAAACATACCTCAACAAGTCCAAGGGATCAAGTCCAAGTTATGTGATCACTACTACTAAGGTCGAGGCTCTAAATGACATGGTGGAATGTAATTTAGTTGTTTACACATGTTTAGACAATGCATTATTTGTTTTTGAATCATCACATTGTTTCATATCTTCCCAATTTTCTATGAAAATTAGATATTTCCAATTTTTTTTAACAAGGGAGATGTCAATAAAAACTCCTAGGGTTAATATCATTGCAATAATGTTTTCAGAATCAGTCTCCATTAAGGCATATAGATGATATTTATCTATTTATCTCATCATCAAACCCATTATTGATTTTGATACAATCCTCAGTATGTATTGTCTTTCAGACCAGGATGTGAGAATTTATTTTTGGAAGAAGGAGGTTACAAGTCTCGATGACGACACATAGTACCTTATCTTTAGAGAAAAAAACACCACCATTTTATTCTTATCTAGATCCGCCCATAGTAGCTCTACTAAATTCAATTATTGGGGAATAATAGAATGAAATAAATGTGGGTGAGGGAAGGAATGTTGAAATAGAGCATGTACCTATTGTGTAAGAATATGTTGATGTACTTCCAGAGGAATTACCTGGACATCCTTCAGAATGAGAAATTGAGTTTTCCATTCATTTAATTATTGGTTCGAGGACCATATAGAATACTCCTTATAAAATGGTAGCTTTGGAATTAGTGTAACTAAAGAAACAACTAGAGGAATTGAGTAATAAAGGATTTATTCTCCCTAGTGTTTCTCCATGGGGAGCCGTAGTCCTTTTTGTAAAGAAGAAAGACAGATCTATGTGGTTTTTCATTGACTATAGTGATATCATTACTATGACAATAAAGAACAAGTATCCCCTACCTCACTTTGATGATTTATTCGACAAAATTTTAAGAGCTAAATATTTTTCAAAGATTGACCTTCAATTTGGATATCATCTGTTGTGTGTGAAGAAAGAAGACATTCCCAAAACAACATTTCAAACCAGGTATGGGAATTATGAGTTAACAGTAATGCCTTTTTTATTGACTAAAGAACACTTTGTCTTCTTGGATTTAATGAATATAGTTTTCAAGGAATATTTTGATGTCTTTTTAGTGGTATTTATTGATGATATCTTGCTATACTAAAAAATCAATAAAGATAATGAAAATTACTTGCGCACTATTTTGAAAACACTCAGAAGAAATGAATTATATGGGATGTTTGAAAATTTTGAATTCTTGCTTCATGAATTTTGTTTTCCTGGTCATATTGTCTCTAAAGATGGAATCTATGTTGATCCTTAAAAGACCAAGGAAATCCATGAATGACCAGTAACGATGATTATAACTGAGGTATGCAGTTTTATTGGATTAGTAGGTTATTATTGATGTTTCTTCCAGGATTTTTCCAGGTTGGAAAACCCATTAACCAAGCTCACACGTAAAGGGGTTAAATTCATTTGGATAAAAAAGTGTGTTGAATGTTTTGAAGAACTGATGGGAATATTAGTCAATGATCCTATATTGACCCTACCATAGGGGAATGTTGGGTTTTTTATTTATTGTGATGCTTCAAATAAAATACTTGGTTGTGTCCTTATGCATAATGATAAAATTATTGCCTATGCATCGTGAGAGATAAAACATCATGAGAATAACTATCCCACTGATGATTTTGAGTTAGTAGTTGTAATATTTTATATGAAGATATGGAGACACTATCTCTATGGTGAAAAATGTGAGATTTATAATAATCACAAGAGTTTTACGTATATTTTCTCACAAAAAGAACTCAACTTGAGGCAAAAGAGATGGCTTGAACTACTCAATGATTGTGATTGTACTATACACTTCCACTCGAGGAAGGTAAATAAGGTGGAATATGATTTGAGTAGAAAGGATCGTGGAGTTCTGAACAAGATGAGAGATTAAAGAGATCATTTTTTCATGGATCTCGTAAAGATTGATATTGGAATAACCATTGATGGTGAAACATAAATACTTTTCAAATAGGTTTTCAAAACATATTTACTAGAGAGGATAAAAAGTTCTCAGACTAACTTGACTGAAAATTATTTTTATTTTATTTTCAAATCATTTTTAATGGAAAGTGAGCAACCCCAAGTCCATAAAAATAAAAAAAACAACAACAACAAAACTCCAAACAAGTACTGGTCCTGCCTTTACCCAGCAGCTCAGCGTTAAAAGGCCTCCAACAAAGCATGAGACTCGGAAAACAGTTCCGTGCAATGATGCATGGGCATGGAACAAATGGCCATGCCATACCCTCTCAGTCTTCCGCTACAAGTGACATGAAGAGGCGACGACCTTGTGCTCTAAACCTCATCTAAGGCAAGACCATAAAACTTGTTGGAATAACCTGAAAACACAATGATACACACAAACTGAAGAATTATTCCCACCTATCCAAACATCTCAAGAAGAATAGATCACCCTAGAATTAGTCAAATAATGATAAAGCATCTTTGTTGAAAAATAGCTCAACTCTACCTGTAACCTTATCTCTAAACAACCTCCAGGATATAGTAGATACCTGGGTGTGTGGGTCTCCCCTTACCAGGGCTTCAAGTGACGAGTTCAATTTTTCCTAGCCTGTATATACTCCTCCAGTCTAATTATCCCCTTATTGAAGCCACAAACCAGGATCGTGTCCTGTTTGTCGACCCAGAAATATTGTTCTTCATTAAGTTTCACTTCAACGTCCCGACCCATCATCTTGGCCGCTTACTCTTCTGACGCATTGAGAAATAACACCTGCTCTTTCACATCATCATCCGAACATAAAATCAACTCCAAGGGAAGTGCAGAATGGCCAGGAGATTCCAATTGACCTCGGACCCCACTGTTCAAGTTCTCATCCAATTTCTTTTTTGCTGACAGAGTCTTTATGGGAGGTGGTAAAGATGTGTGATCCTTCCTTCCCGTCCTCCTCCTATTTCTCTTATTGATCCTCAGACTGGACTCCACAGCAGATAAACTCTTTCTATTTTCAATTTGTTCCTCCACCCCAAAGCCATCGAGATTCTTCATGCTTGTCTCCTCTCCCTCAACCGCAACCTGTGCTACATCTCCCGATCCTACCTCCACCAAGCCGTCAAACCTATTACCCCAGGGGATTGGGGTCTGAGTTGAGTAGCCTGCACCCCCTTGCCTCCCCTTACTGACATCTGCCCCGCCCTTCCATTCTTTCACAGTATCCAAACCAGTTGACTCCACTTGCTCACTGCCGGACGTGCGGACCAAGAACTGGCCCCCATCCAGCTCGCCTTCCACTCGGACCTCCATATGTTGGGATTTACCATTATCATGCATCCTAACATAGGGAGTTCCCACACGATCTGCCTTTAGCCGATTGAAGGGGGAGTCTGGAGTGATCTCCACATCTTCCAAATTCTGAGGCTGGTCACCAAAGGAGGCAACACTCTTCCCATCATTTCCCCCTGAATTAAATTCATCATTCTCCTCCTCCTCCAGTGCTAAGAACCGGTTCGAGGAGCATGGATTAGCGTTGACCAATTCAGTGATGATCAGTAGGGGCTGCTCAGTAATAGCTGCATTTGTTTCCTGGTCGAGACCACGTCCCACGAACTGGTGTCCACCACTGCTAGCATTAACTTGAGTCTGCAAGGAGGGCTCCATTGCCTCCCTGCCAACATTAGTGTCGAAGGAATTAACCCTGAGATCATCCTTGAGCCTGTTAAAAACACTAGACACCGAGTGGCTTTCACCCTTCTTTGCAGCAGGTGGGGAGTGTTCAGCAAGACTGACCCCATTTCCTCTAGGCCTACTATCTCCTACACTGCTGACCTTCGAAAGATCTCCAGTTTTCACAGTATCATATTTCTGGTGGCCATCGCGTTGGCAGAAGGCTCTGGTGTGTCCTAGTCTACAGAATACTGAACAAAAATCCATCCAATGATCAAAGATCACCGGTTTCTTTCATCAGATCTCCTCAGCAGCATCAATCTAAATCGTCTCCACCGGTGCTCTTGAGGTATCAAGCTCTACGCACATCCGTGGGTTGATCAGGTGGCTCACCGAGGCTGTACGAGAATCAACATACAGAAATCGCCCAACCATGTTCCCCAGCACATGCATGATTGCTGGGTTTTGAAAGGTAAGGGGAAGCAGGGGAAAGCTAATCCAGATCGGAATGAGGGGGGAATCGCGGTTTATATGAAACTTGTAGGACCATCTGCTTAAAATGGAACTCATACCTTCTGCACTTCCTGGGAGTGAATGCCAGCGCACGAACCATGTCCTTCAATGAAGAGAATCGGACCATCAAACTCCGTTTATCCAGAAAACCAACAACCGGCTGAAACTGAAGACCCCACGATTTGGCGATGAACCTGTCGAAATCATCCACTGAAGGTTGAGACTTCCTGAAGCAAGCAAAAAAGGTTAGATCAAGGAGACCCTCAACCTCCGAAATCTCCAGAACTGAGAGAGGCACCACCGGGTCTCTATTCTGAAAGCCATGAACCTTCGGACCAATCTGAATCTCAGGAAAATGAGGGTACAAATTAGTGTCAGAAAATTGGGTGAAACGATTCTGCCCCGAGACCTCCTTCTCATCCACCACCCCTCCGGCTTGCAGTAGAGGGGGGAGAGCTGCGGACCCCATTAGGGTTAGACGACCATCATCTCGAGCTCAGGCTATGCCAACGCTTCTTTTCTTAAACTAATTATGATGAGTTTCAAAATAAGGTTAAATCTATAAATTATGGGATATTGAATAACTTCTTATATGAAGATAGAATTTTGAAATTTGGGAAGAGGCTTTGTGTTCTCGATATAACTAATCTAAAAAGGTAATTGTTGGATGATTATCATAGGTCAAATTTCTCAACACACCCTGAGAGAACCAAGATGTATATAGATTTGAAGGAACATTTTTTGTAGGACAACAAGAAGAGGGAGATCGTTGATTTTGTGTCAAGATGTATGGTTTGTCAACATGTGAAAGCTGGAAGTCAATAGACTGGAAGAGTCATTCAAACCTCTTCCCATACCTGATTGTAAATGAGATAATATTACGATGGACTTTGTCATGGAGCTACCAATGACCCCTAGAAGGAACGATGCAATATGGGTTATTGTAGATCGTCTTACGAAGTAAGCACATTTTCATTCTATAAGAGATGATTTACCACATGAATGTATAGATAGACTATATATTAATGATGTTATAAGAAATCATGGAGTACCCCTATCAATTGTTGTTTATCATGATCCTCATTTTATATCAAAATTCTGGAAGAGTATTCATAAATCCATGGATAATGAACTTCTTTTGAGAACTTCCTTCCACCCTCAAACTGATGGACAGTCAAAATGGACTATTCAAACCATTGAATAGATGATGATATTTTCTCACTTGACTTTCAATGTATGTGGGATCAGTATTTACTTATGGTAGAATTCTTTTATTACAACAGTTTCCATTCAAGTAATCATATGTCACCATATACTGTTTTATATGGAAAGAGATGTCGTACACAAAATTTTTGGGATGATGTTGGTGAAAGAAAACCAATAGGCCCATAACGTGTTGAGGAAAAAATGGAAAAGGTGAAGGTAATCCAAACCCACATCAAATCATCTCAAATTATTCAGAAGAGCTATACGGATAACCGAAAGAAGGATTTGGAATTTTAGGTAGGACATCATGAATTTTTGAAGGTATATCTATGGAAGGGATTTATATGATTCGGTAAGAAGGGTAAATTATGTCCTAGGTACATAAGACCTTTAGAAATTCTAAAACGAATTGGGTATATAGCTTACTATTTTGTAATGCCACCACGTCTCTCCAATGTTCATGATGTGTTCCATGTATCACTATTGAGAAAATACACGCCCGACCCAAAACTTGTAATCACCTATGAGAAAATTGAGCTGTAACCCGATCTATATTATTGTGAAGAGCCTATAATGATTCTTGATACCAGAAAAAAAGTGTTGAGAAACCAAATGACTCTTCAGGTAAATGTTCTATGGAGAGACTATAAGATAGAAGAAGCAACGTGGGAACCCGAGGAACTTATTATAAAGAACCAACAGAATATTTTTGTGTGGTAGATTAATCGAAATTTAGAGGAAAAAATTATTTGAAGGAGGGAAAAAATGTAACACCACAAGATTCCATGGTACGTTTCCTTTTGAATAATGAAATAGCTTTCATTTTACACAACTTTGAGATTCTAACACACCGCGACCAATCAAACTAGCTATTAAGAATAGTAATACACCTTTTTTAAAATTTTATAAATTATATTTTTCAAAACGGACTTTATTTTTGAATTCAGAATATTGAAATTATCTTAGGGTGAGAATTTGGTACTTTTCTGAAAACATTCAATTTTTAGTGAATAGTGAAAATACTAAATTTAAATTATAAACAACATTTTAATCGAAATAATTTATTCTATTAAATTACACATTTGAGTGGTTTTTAAAATATCATTAGATTATATTATTATCATTTAATATAATTTTAGTCATTTTATGAAATTTCACATTTAAACCGGACAAAAAAATGTGTCAATATTTTGATAGTTATTATTTCATAAAACCATAGTTTTTATTTTGAAAATAAGAATTAATTTTAAATTAATTTCTCCCACATCCATGATTTGAATTTGGAAAAATGGATTCCATATTTTGAATTAGGAGGTCCATATTTTATAAATTGTTAAATTTTATTTTTAGACATTATGAATAATTATTTCGGTAAATATTTTATTTTCCATGGTTAAAGGGTAAATATGGTAAATAAGGGTAAAAATAATATTATAATAATATTAAATTACCATAACTTGTGTCTAATTACTATTGGTGGATACATTTACAACCATGGGCATCCTTGGTTGATTTTAGGTCCCCATGGAGCCAATTGAGAGTGATAATGATACTTTATATTAATTAATTTAATGTAAATTCAAAAATTACATAAACATATATCTGTTAGTAAAAAATTTATTACATGTGGTTATATAATTTATCATATCCACTATATATACTCATTATAACACAAAAATTATTGCATACATAATGTTATTTTATTTATAACTTTTCAAAGTTAAATAATTACATTTATTTATGACACAATGATGATGAAATAATTAACTTATTAATGAAAGAATCTAATAAATTTAATTAAATATATTAAAATAAATATAATTTCAACATAATAATGACATACATGAATTTTATAGGATAATATGACATGTTAGGGTTGATTCAATGTGTTTCGTTCGATGTAATCAAGTTTTGATGACCTTCACCAAAACCAAATAATAAATAGTGTCAAAATGGACATAAATGAGTTTTTAAAACAAATATTATATTATTAAATTATATAATAGTCCTAAAAATCCAAGGTTCTTCCAACGAACTTATATAATTAAAGGTATATTATTAATGAACCACTTGAGGTTTTCTTGGCATTTTATACTATGTTTATTATCTAGTTATTATAATAATACAAGAATACATGGTAAAAGATAGACTATTTAGCTAAGAGTTAAATATAAAAGATAAGGTTAATATGGTGACCCTAACCTATATTAAACCTATTTGTTGAGAGTTTTTCGACCCCTCCCCACCATAGACTCTAAATAATTTTTTTTTATCCATAAGAAACTGACATTGGTTTTATTATAAAATAATATTTCATGATTTCTATAAAGTGACCCTTACTTATCTTATTAAAGGGTACTTAGCCTTTTCATAATTATACGTCTCCATATCCATTTTGCTCACCCAAAACCTAAAAAAATATCCTCCCAATTTCATTCACTTCAACCTAGAGGCTTTAGTTTGAATATAAATCTATCCTATAGAGCCCTTTTGATGAAATAAACTGGAAGAACCTGAAGAAGAGGTAAATATTCCATCACCTCTTTCATGTTCTTTTTCTTATTCCACTTCCTATTTATTTGTTTTTTCCATTATAAAATAAAAAATCCAATATCTTCTATATAATACTATATTTTTATAAAAATGGTACCACTATATTCATTATTTTATCCATCATATGAATGAAAAAGTCACCATACGTGCGTACATATAACTTACCATATCCATGTCATGGTCTAGTTGTTATTCAATACATTATTTTTTTGGATCGGTATAATAATGATGTATAATTGATGTAAATAATAAATATTGAATGTTAATGATTATGTATATATGATATACCATATATATATATATACAATTTTTATATCAAAAGAATGATATTGTCGCCCGTGCGTACATACAAATTACCGTCTCCAGGAATGTGGTGAGATTCATTTCCTCATCATAACCATTCAAGATTAATTTGCATTTGATTATTTAAAATATTGTTTATGAACATAATAAATTTTTTGATATGAATGAAATAAATCCTATCCATAACAAACATGGATTATTTAACAAAACTTATAAAGGAAAAAAAATAGTTAACACTTGAAATGACGATAATATAAAAACTTATTAACAAAGAAATATTAGAAGATCGTATATGATGTCATATTTATTTATATGGTTCTCATATAATTTCATAACAAATACATAACTGTTATACAGGCGTTTAACATAACCTCAACCATCTAAAAGTACATGTTATGGGTTAATTTCACAATCTCTTTATTATCCGATGTTGTTTTTATGTATGTATCTCCAAGGACATCTTTATCATCCACATATGAGTTTTCTTAAAAATGTATTTCAAATTTTTTTTCTATTTAATAGAACATGGGTTAAAGTCATTTATACCCTTATTTGACCATATATGTTTTTATAAGAATCATTCTGTCATTTTCCAAACAAGGTACATTATATCATTTTCGACAAAATTAATGTAAGAATGTTTTTTTAACTTATACGGAAGCTGCGGCTATTTTCCACCATTATAACATCATTGATCCTTCCCTTACAAGATTATAAAATTATTTACAAAATAATTTTTTTCTTTTATAGTTATGCGACTCTTAAATGATTTCAAAATAAAGAAAGATATTTCCCTACAAATGTTTTGATTTTATCTATGTAAACATCCATTGATAAAATTTACTCTTGTTTGAAGTTGATTAATTATAATTAAAATATTTAATACTGTATTTAATGTATTGTAATATGTTATACTGTGAATGGGTTATTTTTATACCAGTCATGGTTTTTGGTTATAGTATTGACATATTGTATGCTACTTTTAATATGAATGTTTATGTTATGTTTCATCCTTTTTATATGGGGAATGTATTGGACTTAGTATGTGATGGGTGGAACCCACAATAGCTTCTTAGTCAATCAGAAGGTCACATGAGACAATTAGACATGGAATTGGGAGAGGCCTTTCCCAATTTGATATTTGGTGTTGGCCGAGGCCTAAATCATTTTTAGACGTCTTAGCTGAAGCCTTGACAAGATGTTCCAGAATGTCTGACATTATTTATTTTCTCATTATGAAAATAATAATAATGGTTTATGTGGTTATTTGACTAGTATAAAACCCAGGACTATGTTTTATTATGGATTTATTTTTTTCTCAACTCATGTTCCGGCCATCAAGTGTTCGTGTTTATTATTTCTAAAGGCACATGTTTTCAATTATTCAATATGCCCAATGTTTATGTTATCTTCCACTATTCTTCCTACTTTTACTGATCATTTATCTCACCCCTTTATTATGTTTCAATTTCATAGGATATGATGAAGTTAGTTAAGAGTGACTTGCAGGTATAATCAAGGAGGCTTGAAGGTTCTAATGGAATAAATTAGTGTTGTATTTTTTCTCAAGTTATAATGTTAAACTTATGTATGTATTTTGTTTACAATAATACTAAATTGTTCGATCTTTTGAGACATTTTTCCTTGTATAATTCCAATGCAATGCAATAAATATCTATCTCTGGGTAATAGGTGTTGGTGCATTGCACGTTGAGTAAGAAAACTAATATGGAAGTATAAGTATTTTAGATACCTCATCAGATACAAATTATAGGATCAAAATTTACATGTAGGTTTCTCAATTATAAGAGGGAGGTAGGGGTGTGAATTGTTGGTTTAAAAACATTCATTTTTATCCTTTAGAAAAGATATGTTTAATAATTTTAAAAAAGATCAATTCACATAACCACTTTTATTTATTAACAAAGAAACTATCTTTATTGGGATCTGATAATATGGATATGATAATGAAAGCTAATAAATGTTTACATAGCTGAAGATTCTACCTTAGATCATAAAGAATATAATATATCTGAATTTTTACAAGTGTAAGAATGTGGAATAAAGTAACACTTCATATCATTAACAAAATGCTCCTGAATTAAAACTTTTCAGAAAATGGGACATGTATAAGAAATATTTTAACCCAAAGAGAAGTGTATCCCACAACCATGGATAAAGGTACCTTGATATATACATTCATGAAATTATTTATTACCCACACCCATAAAATCCCTCAATATGAATATAAAAAAATATATTTATATCCACGCAAGCCCTCAATCACTATGGTTATTAGTGCCTCTCTCTTCCTATAATCAGAATCCCTCGATTGATATTAAGCAATCTGATTCCCACAGGATAGGTTGAACAACATGTTATAAGTTTTAACAAGTTGTCAACATATTTTGCATAAGTTACAACGAACGTAGATCCTGCAACACTTAGTAGTTTCATAAAATTGTTGTTTTTGAGAATTGAAATGACTTTTTATTTTTAAGAGAAAATACACACTGTAGACTTCCTCCTGCGATGGTCGTACATTTACTGAAATTTCTAATGGACCTGTACATGTTTAACTCAGCCAACGGTTAGTTAAAATAGGTTTTAGGATATCATTTCTTGTTATAAAACATGGGAAACATTATCATGTGTATTATATAATAATATATAAGACAAACATTATCAAGTTTAAGAAACATAAGAATAATAGGATCCAATAATATTGGAAAAATATTTTACTGAAGAAATATATCTTTAAAAAATATGAATAATCAAATTATAAGGATATTAGAAAATTGGAGTCTAAATTTATATGGAAACGATGTCTAATAATATGTAAAAATAGGGTCTCAAAAAACTTGTCATCAGAGTCTTGAATTATGAGTAATAAGAGTACGAAAATATGAGAAATCAGAGTCTGAAAATATGAGAAATATTAGTTTGAAAATATGAGAAATATGAATATGATTTTTAAAAAAAGAGAGTTAAATTCCAGAATAAAATGAAGTAAACAAACAAAGAGAATCAGATTATCAAAAGAGGGAGAATAAAATTATAAATAACTATATGGTTCTAATATTTAGATAAGGATCCGAATAATCTTAATAGAATTTGTTCTTATAGAAAATATATTTATTCTTATTTAAAAAATATTAAGTGTAACATATAAAACATGATAAAGGTTAAGCATAAAAATTTCCTTAGAGAAAGAAAATAATCATTAAAGAAAAAGTGTTTGCGATCTTCAAAATCTAAGGAATGAAAAATTTATAAGGAAATTTTTGACTCAACAAAAACACATAAGATGAAAAATTTAAATTAAAATAAAATATATAAAATTCAAAAAAATATTTTTTTTATAAAAATTCCCAATTAAAAATAAAATGTTTTCATAATAAATCACTGTATAAAATCCATTTAAATAAAAATAATTTATTTTTTCTGTATTAACATAATTTAATTAAAAATTAAAACTAATAAGAAACAAAATTTGACCTTTTATAGACATTCAAATAAAATACACTTTCCAATAATTTCTCTATTCATTAGAAAAATAACAAATATCATATAAAACTTTTGTCAAAATTTTGACTTGATAAACTAAAAAATTAAATTCTTTTTGTAAAAACAAAAAAAAAATTAATAGAAACAAGAAAAAATTAATTTTGAAGAAAACTTTTTTTTGAAGAATAATGCGATTTTTCTAAAATTGTGTGATTATTTTATAATCACACACCAATACATAAATATTAAGTTGGACTCTTTTATTTATTTCATAAATTAGTTATTTATAATTATTCCCTTTAATATAATGGCTAGGTGATAAAGAATATATAATATCTACATGATTCTTTTAAACTCATGTTTTCTTGCCACACAATATATTTAAGAGTTAAAATTAGTTAAAGATAAATATTTCATAGAAAATAATTGAGTGTTATAGTGGGAGGTCCTAGCATAGGAATTGGTTGGAATAAAGGTGGCAACGATGGAGATAATTCAATGGTGGGGTCTAGTGCGAGTAGGACATATAGAAGGGGAGCCAATGTAGGGGGGTCATCTCATGGATGGGGGTCCAAGGAAGTGTGGCGGGTCATGGATGGGCTGATGCTGGGTGGAAAATATGTGGATTGGCCCCCCTTGGTAGGGGAATCTAGAACTAGGGAGGTGGATATGATCTGGAGATGAAGGTTAGTGTTGAGTTGGAGACTATGATGAACAATCTAACACTACACTTATTTTTTATTTATCTATTTCCTATCCCAAAATTTATTATTCATAATTTTTATTTTTAAACTGATATATTATTATTATTAATTTAAAATAACTACAGACAACACCCCTTTACCCTTCTTCATTTAATTTTTTTTGCAAGAATTTTTTATGGGTTTTCATAAATATCCCAAGGAGTCACCCATTGTTTGTCAAAGAAAGTTTTTTTAACCCTTTTAAAAAAATCATATTATTTTTTGGTGATTTAATTTTTTTTAAAATTAATTCACAACCGATGGAATTATGGGATAGTATGAAAGCACTATTCTAACAGCCTGTAAACATGGCCAAAATAATTAGGATCCCCATAAATTATCAAAGCCCATGACCTATCGTTAACAATAACACACACATATGTTTTTAAGTGTTAAACACACAAATAATTTATTTTGATATGACTAAAAACATCAATCATTAACAAATTCATCTTCTGATGTCAGACTAAAACAATGTCTATGAGGTTGGGACCCTTATGATTCTATCTACATTATTTTATTATAAATTTTCTTTTTCCTGAAAAAAATTCCCCATGTGTTATCTATAATACACATTAAAGTCATTGTGTTTTATAGAAGGAATCAATCATAAGGGAATTTCATTTTTTACATGTTACTGACATAACTATGTTGTCTCCAACAAAACATATCCATGTACAAAGACCCAATGATCCCACATGACATTTGTAATAAAAAATAAGTGAAATATTAACTATTACTATCTGAATCCATGATAAAAATCCACTCATTATCGGTGATTGTTTCTTAAATAAACTAAAAATAATTACCTCATAATTTCTACATGTACAAAAAAATGACGGAACATCTATATTTGAATTTATGGTGGTATCGTAGATATTTTATGATTCCTTTGATGTCCCAAAGATCACCATAGTCATAATCCTGAGATCTGTAAATATGGTCATTGATTGGGAGATCAAATTTTATGATTCTCTTTTTAGGATGTAAGAGTGGAGTGAGAGGCTTTCATCCATTATACAGCTAATTGTCTATTCTCATGAGATCCAATCGTTATTTAATTTTATGGATCGAAAATACAAGAGAAATGCCTCTCAGGTCCTAGATATATATTTCATACTATGGAAAACCTTTTATGACTACTCTAATTAATCATAAACATCAAATAAATTTTTATCACATTAACGAGATGTAATAAATATATTACATGATAAACTAATCCATTAACTAGATTAAATATTACTACAAATATTATAAAATTTTGAATATTATAGTAATATTTTCCCTATAATATTTTCCCATGAATTTAAATTAATAATTGTAAATAAATTTAACAAATAAATTAAATACTAATTCTTTATATATTTATAATTTTAATTTATTTAGGATAGTATATTTTTGACATCACGTAGACCTTATGGGGGGTACACTATTTTATAAACTCATATTCATCGTAATAGGCCAAACTTTTTTAATACACATAGTGTGTGACCCTCTAGAACATTATCTCAATAAAAGTGAATACTATTTATAGATAATGAATATATTCTAGCAACAAATAAAGGCCCCTAAAAAGAAAAGGTATAGACATATCAATGACAACCTATACAAGGAACACACACAATGAAATATAATCACTTTGTCCTATGATATTTCAAAAATAAGGATTCATAATTCACATCATAATCCATTTCTTACATTATTATTCATTGAACTTATGGGATGGACATATGTTATTCAACCATGGCCATAGATTTATGTAAGGTAATACAATCATGATCAACTTGGAAAGATATACAACTTCTCTTTGGAATAACTGATAATATTCTCAAAAAAGGATAACATTATATGTGTTCCTAGAAAGGAACTACACATGACACCTAAAATGTGTGGTGTTCCAATTAGTAGGACATCCCTCATTAAATAATATAATTGTGATCACCAAGGGAAAACATCATATGGGGAAGTCTCAATCCTTATTATCATCTATCGTAGGGTATTCTGAAATAATCTTTATATAGTTAGTATGATGTATCTAAAATATAAAAAATATATTTAAAGTTAATGTCATTGTATATTGAGGTTCTCATTATATCTGTCGAACTACTATAACCATTTTATATGATAAGTGATGAAATCAAAATATAAATAGTGCATACAAAAATTTAAACACTATACTGATGACGTTACATCTGGCATATAACATCGTATGCATGATATGTTATTAAAAAAGTAGAGTTTAGCTTGGTCTTGGTAACCCACTGTTACAAAATTGAAAACTCTCTTAAAATAATATTAAAACACTTTTTTTACCCAAACCACCCTAGTAAATTGATTTTTTTATAATGATGTTAGATACATCATTTTATTATATACATTTCATGTTCTGACACTAATTTCTCCTTACTTCGAACCCGATTCAACTAATGAACAAGGATAATGCCATTGGTGTCACGAACCGAATATGGTCGCCATAAAATTGGCACCAAACCCAGCCTATGGAATGTCCCAAATGGTTTTCCCTATCCCCACTGGATGGAAAAAGATCATGGGTTTCCTAAAGATGTATCTTGGAACAATTTACCCGAGTTTGGATTCATAAAATAACCAAAAACAAACAATATACCAAATATGAAAAATTATGCCAAACAAGCCATTCTAAAATAAAAAACTGAGTATATGGATTTAAACAAGACACAAGGTGTCCAAAGGTATATATAATTAGTAGAAATAAACCCATGAGACTCCACATGACATGGGGTCATCACCCACGAGCTGTCTCCACAAATCCACACCATGAAAAGAAATTAGCAACCCGAACTGCCAACACCCAAGGCCTTGCCTTTTCCTGGGTCAAACCCAATCAAGTAAACTTACACCCAAAGGTGTAAGTATGTTGTGAGACTAATCCCAATATGATATCACCCACGAATTACAAGTTATAGGCATTATAACATAATAATCTTGCAAGAGTTATAAATAGAAAATGGTTACATTTATTTCTTAAAGTGTAACTTTGAAATGAAAATAACTTTCAATGGGGATAACATTAAATAATGAGTTCATTTTAATAAAACATGTAAGCTACCTATTTTCACTTCCAAAAATATCATAAGGTTAGGATAAATGCCACAAATTCCATGAGCACCATGAATAGGAACACCCATAGGTACTAGTTAGTTGTGAGCCTTAAGTACCTCATACCTCAGTGAAATTAACCATAATAAAACTTGTTCCTATACACAAGCCACTATTAGGGAGCATAAACATAACATATTGGTCTCAAATCATCTCAATTATAGTTTTTTGGGTGTTATCCGTGTCAAAATTTCTCTATGAACCACGGTTGAAACCCCCCCATTCACTAGCGTAATAGTACAAATTAGCACACCTAGTTACCCGGGCATCGCATATTGTGATGAAATAGTTACCCCATGTTACCAAAATACATTTTCACATATAAATATTATTTATTCGCACAAAAATTCAAACCTGTATATACACATGAATTTCACCTTTTATATAACGCAATAAACCACTTATAATTTCCATAAAACAATTTCATGAAAATTAAGCAAATTTTACACACTAAATTCATCTAAAATACCACTTGTAAAACCCAATGGATACCAATATTATAATAAAACAAAAATTTCAGCATAAAAACATTTTTATATATCCATTACATGAATTATAAAACAACACCAATAGGCACAACATGGGTTGCATATGTAAAACACCCATTTTCACACAAAATTGGCACTGAAAAATAAACCGCTTTGAAAATGCTACCCAAATCAATTTTCACAGTCAAAATAATGAAGGCGTAACATTAAGGAAACAGAAATACCTCATGAAAACTTATTCTAGAATACTTACATATGAAATCACCTACCTAAATAGTCAAGAACCACAAATCGTAGTGCAGAACTTCAACCAAACCACCACCACACCACAAGGGAGTAATATCGAACATAAAACCAGAGGATTAGACCACGGAACTGAAAATTAAATTCTTGGTACGAAGCCCTAGATTTTGGACATTTTGGGATTCAAGAAAAAATGGAGAAATCTTATGAAAAAAAGTAACTTAGAATTATGGTCACTTACATGAGAAATCTGGATGATTTTAGAAACCTAAGAAGTTCGGCCCTAATTCTCAACAGATATGATATCAAAAGATGGGAAAAGGAATCTAGGGGTGAGTCTAGGATAATTAGAATCAGTTTAGATGTGGAATCACCAATAAATAATAAAAAATGAAAATTTTATGAAAGAATAAACAAAACAAGTTTAAAACGGGAAATGGGTTTACGGGTCGGCCCAATACTTAATGAGATCACCAAAATCCAAGATGATAATGAATTTTTAAGGGGTCCAAATTCCTGGGGTGTTTTTAATAGTTAAATGGTAGTCATTTTTCAATTGTAATGGTTGAAATAGGATTAAAAAATAAGATGTTATTAAAGAAACAAAAATAATTTTTAAAACTGTAAATAAACTCAAGGTTTGGCCAAAATAGTGAAAACACACCATTTTCTGCAAAAATGAATGGGAAAATCTCAATACAAAGAAATAAAGAAAAATAAATGAAAATAACATTAAAATAAATCTTGTATGTAATAATTCTCCCCACCATGAACGACTTTCTGCCCCAAAGAGTGAACCTGATTCTTGATCTGAATACAGGTTCGGGTATTCTTCCTCAAACCATGACCTTCACTCCCATGTCTCGTGCGATTCACTACCATGCTTACAAAGAGCTGAGACAAGTCGAATAGACTTTCCACTAAGAAAATTTTCGTGGAATTCCATTATTTTCACCGGCCACTCAAAAATAGATAGATTATGTTCTATATCCAACTCCTCCCAATTCAACACATGGGATGAATCTGGTTTATATTTCTGTAACATGGAAACGGGGAAAATGTCATGGATGGATGACAACTGATAAGGTAAAGCCAACCTGTTTTCCACATTTCCAATATGATCACTGATATCAAAAGGTCCAGCATACCTCAACGTTAACTTTCCTTGTTTCCCCAAGCGGTGGTGACCCAGATTATGGGACACTTTCAAGAATACCTTATCACCCACTGAAACCTCTAGGTATCGACAGATCTTATCAGCATATGATTAATGGTGACACTAAGCTGTTAATAAATGATGCCTGATCAACTTGACCAACTCAGATGTCTCTTGTAATAGGCTCGGTCCCAATAGTGATGTCTCACCTACCTCAGCCCAACACAGGGGGACCGGCATGGCCGACCATAGAGTGCCTCCATGAGAGCCATTAGAATCGAGGATTGGAAGCTGTTATTATATGAAAACTCAACCATTCCTAAATGGATATCCCACGAACCATCGAAGTCCAAGAAATATGCACAAAGCATGTCTTCCAAGATCTGAATTTCCCGCTCTATCTGACCATCTGTCGTAGGATGGTACGTTGTGCTCATCTTAATTTGTGACCCCAATGCCTTTTGAAGGCCTCCCAAAAACCGAGAGGTAGAACAAGGGTCTCTATTAGAGAAAACCACTGATGGAACACCATGAAGACATACCAAATTTTGAATATATAACCATCCCAACTCATCTAATTTAGCAGTATATATAATAAGAATGAAGTGGGATTATTTGGATAGCTGATCAATCACTACCCAAATAGCATTCATACCAAGAGGTGTACGTGGTAATCCAATAATGAAATCCATGGAAACCTCTTCCCACTTCTAGGTTGGAATGGGTAGTGGCTGAAGAAAACAAGATGGATTCTGATATTGTGCTTTCACCTACTGACAAGTATAACATCTCGATACAATGTCAGCAATGTCCCGCCTCATACCTGGACACCAGAACTGTCAATGAACATCATAGTACATCTTAGTGGCATTGAGGAGGAAAACCCACTGTGACTAGTTCCTATCCTACATTACCACCATCCTCAAGGATAGCGACACCACTGAACAACACATGAAACATAAGATACTATAGGGGAAGAAAACAAATCAGAACATGCCTCCCCACCATGAAGAATCGGTTTTGATCACTAAAAAAACTCATTAATGGGCTGATTTTGTGGAATCAATTCTATAAGAGATGGGGTCCGCTGAATGATTTCCAAGAATGAACCTCCACTGTGCTCCTTGGTCTCAAAATTCATCTGAGCAAAGAGTCCCATCAGAGTCCACTAATAACTGGACTTCCTCAAATCCTGTATTGGTACTCTTCTACTCAAGGAATCTACTACAACATTACCCTTTCCCAGGGTATAGATAATATCAAAGTCAAACCCCTGTAGGTATTCGATCCAGCGATGTTGCCTCAAATTGAGATCTTTCTGTGAGAAGATATATTCCAAAATTATATGATCATATTAGACCACAAACTTCTCCCCAAAGAGATAGTGGCACCATGTCTTTAAAGCATGCATTACTGCCGCTATCTCTAAGTCATTGGTTGGATAATTCTTTTCATGTGGTCGGAACTGGTGAGATCCATATGCCACCACGTGATCATCCTGAATAAGTATGCACCCGAGACCCATAACTAAAGCATCACAATACAGCACATAACCTTTCCCAGACTCTGGTAGGATCAATACCGTGGCAGTAGACAACCTCCACTTTAAATCATATAAGACGCATGCCATTCTAGGAACCAAATAAATATCACACCCTTGTGGGTGAGTGTGGTCATGGGAAAAGCAAGCCGAGAGAAATCTCGAACAAACTGCCTGTAGTAACCTTCCTTGCCAAGGAAACTCATGATCTCAAACATGTTATTTAGTTGCTCCCATGACATAACTTCACAGATCTTCTCAGGATCCACCAAAAATCTCTCCTCCGAGATCACATGCCCCACAAAATTCACTTCAACGATTAATAAGATACACTTGGATAGCTTTTCACAAAGGTGGTGATCCCACAGAGTACCCAACATGATCCAAAAATGGAACTCATGCTCCTCCCCAGATCCAGAGTAAACCAAGATTTCATCCATGAACAGTATAATGAATAAGTCTAGATACTGATAGAATGCCCTATTCATGAGTGCCATAAAGACTACTAGAGCATTGATCAATCAGAAGGGCATGATCATATACTAAGTGGCCGTATAGAATTCGGAAGGTTGTCTTCGGGATATCTGCCTCTTTCACTCTAAGTTGGTGATAACCGGCACACAATTCTATTATAGAAAACCTCTCTTCCTCCATTAACTAGTCTAATAATTCATCTATTCAAGGAAAATTATATGTATTCTTGATTGTTACCTTATTTAGCTTTCGTTAATCAATGCACAACTGAAGGGAGGCATCCACCTTCTTTGTAAAAAGAACAGGAGGGGCCAATGGAGAGATGCTCGGGTGAATGAATCCTTTGGATTCTAAGTCATCTAGCTATATCAATAATTCCCTCAACTCGGTGGGGGCCATATGGTATGAGGGAAGAGGTATCAGATGTGTTCCCGGTGCCATATCAATAGGGAACTCTCCATCCTGCTCTAGGGGTAAGCCTGGAAAATCTTCTGGAAATACCTCTGGGAACTCATCCACCACAAGAGGTAATCCAACGTCATGAGATTGACCATAATCCTCTATAATGTGCAACAATACTGGAAGATAATTTTCGCTAACTCTAGGAGTGTATGTCCCACACGACCAGACCGAGGGTCCAATTCCCCAAGAAAAACCTGTGGACTGCCATCAGGTTCTATAAAACTCACCTGGAACCTATAGAAATTGGTGTGTTCCTGAAAATGTACCAACCAGTCAATGCCATGGATTACATCAAAAAGGACCACATCTGAGACCATGAGGTCCCCCTCCATCTCCACCCCGACATAGAGAGCGCACCAGATGGGCACCTGAGACCCTGCTCCTTCGTCATTCCCAGTGGTGTCACCAACTCCATTGTGAAAGATAAATGCTCTATTGGCAAGTTCAGTGTGATCAAAATACGTGAATATATAAATAAAACTGAATCACTTGTATCAAAAAAGATTAGTATATAATTAAGATGAAACAAAATTTTACCTCATAGGGTCGATGGCCCTATATCCGATCGTGCTGGTGCCTGCTCTACATCATGAAGATACCTCGTCTCTCCCTGAGGACAGCCACCCACCTGTGGATCTTCCATAAATTGGCTCTACCAAAAATATGATCCAGCCCTTCCACCATGACCACCAATCCAAGATCCACTTGTCCTCGTTGGCTCGGACTGCACTGCCACGCCCCTAGGAGCCACAGTTCCTACCCCACTTTGAAGTGGATGCCCAATCCCGTAAAAGCACAACACGTGCCCCATACCTCCATAGTGAAAACTGGTCTTTAGAGGATGAGGTCATGTAAGATGTATGTGACCAGTTTTCCAACACTAGTGGCACATGACAGTCCTCGCATCTAAAGCCAATGATGAAATCTTCTAGGTAGAGTGGCCTGAACTGCCACCACCCTTCATTCCCTACTCTTCCCGCTTCCTCTTCTTTTTAGAAGATCTACTAGTGCCTATAGCAGATACCACTCCAAAGATCCCAGAATTCCCATTTTTCAATATCTACCATGCATGCATGATCTAAACCCTCATCATAAGTTCCCAACATGAATAGGAGGACCTGCGTGTAAATTTACGGTAGGATCCCCTTCTTAAACTTTCGGGCTTTTAATCTCTCATTAGATGCTATGTCAGGTGCATACCGCACTAGTGTAGAAAAATGGTTAGTATAATCCATTACTGAATGATCTCACTGGGAAAGATCCCTAAATTCTCGAGATCTGGCATAATATAGAAACTATGTACAATACACTTTAATGATGATGTCCTTAAAATCTCTCCAACTCATGGTTTCTTGCTTCCCAGATTAAAGTACTGATTCCCAGCACCTACGACTGGGACCCTCTAGCTGAAAAGAGGCACATTTCACTCGGACATCCTCATGTGTTTCTAGGAACTTGAAGATATGATCTATCTTCTCAAGCCATTCCTCTACCTCTTGAGGTTCCGATCTACCTCAAAAACAATGAGGTTTATTTTTAATGTAATATTGGGCCTTATCCTTCTTGAGCCTAGACTCATCTTATCTGGATGGAGTAGGAGCCAGAACAACTCCCTGTCCTAGACACTGGATAGCCCACACCATGGATTATATCATCATTTGATCGAGTGGTGTAGGAGAACACTCTCCGGCTACCTCCCGTGGGTGCGTGGGAGTTTTCCAGGGAGGCATGTTGCTATAAAAGGCAACAGTCACAAGAAAAAAAATCAGGAAAGCGGTTTTGAAATATTTTGGAATAACATATGATATAAATAATCTATGAAAATTATAAAAATAATATAAAAAGCTACTTCACCACACTCGATGCCCACGTGCAGTCTGCATCCGACATGGCTCACCTAGATGTCAAGATAAACCAACAATTTGGACATCCCATGGTGACTCACAGTCTTTCACGAGGAGTACGGGCCAGACACCCTATTCATGAGCAAAACACTGAGCCCTAACAAACCTATCTCTTTTCTAGCATGAATCATCCGAAAATAATAATATTACTCAAAAACTTTAACCTTATCTGATACAATTTTGTCACAAACTAAATCTGGTCACCATCAAAATGGTACCAAACCCAACCCATGGCAAGCACTAATGGGAATTCCCTATCCCCACGAGCTAGCACAAGTGCCTGGATATCATAAAAATGTATGTGGGAAGGATTTAACCGAGTGTGGATTCATAAAATAACCAAAAAAAGAACATTATGCCAATTTTGAAAAATTATTCCAAACAAGACTTATTAAAATCCATAACTAAGTATATGGGTTTTAACAAGACACAAGGCTTCCAGAGGTACATAAATGAAGTAGTAATCAGCCCAAGAGAGTACAGACCATTGATTTTTATAATTTAATTCCCAATGATTCCTTGGAGATAGATCCCAAACATGAAGATCACTTGAAATTTCTAAGGGTTACCTGGGAAGTCCGGAGGGAGGGAAAAAGAATTTAGTATTTACCAACATTGTCTAGAAAAAAAAGTATTTATGGACATACTATTTAGGATTTAATTGTGAATTTGTGTCATGAATTCCATGAAATTCCACTTATTTTGAAAAAATCATCGCATATGTTTTATTTGTTTGAAAAAACATATTCATGTCATAACCATATTTGAAGTCATAAATTTCTACAGGTGAAAACCACAAAAATATCATTCTATGAATGTATTTCAGTGTTTATTTATAATAATAATACATTGTTAAACCACAATTTTTTATGAAAGTATTTCCTACAACACAGTCACAACCATATTCCAGGTTCTTCTCTCCTTTACACCTCACAATACTTCCATATAATTATAAAATTAATCCGTTAAAAATATAAAAAATCATAAAATCATGTTGTACCTAAAATTATTGGTTCTATATTATCTATCTCTTTCTCCATAAAATGTGAAACAAAACCATCACTAGTGTATATAGAAAACTATTAACTCATCAAATGATTTAATTTTATTTCCTTTTGTAACCATCATGGATTGTTATAATGAAGAAACTAATGAATATATATTATAATTTTACTATAATTATGCTTTTGAGGAATAATATATCCTCTACATTCTTACCCTTCCACCAATGTAATAATGAATACATTTCTCATGCATACTTAAAACCTACCATCTCCACGAAGAAACACGATTCATTTCCCATGTCCATTTCTCACAGATGAAATTAAATATGTATATAATTAATATTTAAAATATATTTTTAATTATTAAAATTTTATAGATGATAATATCATGATTAATATACAAGAACCATAGTGGATGAATAAAAACCAATATGAAAAAAATCAATCAACACACGAAACAATGATAATAGAAAAATATTATTAAAGAATAGATGATATGATTTTATAAATAGAACATGAATTTAAGTATAGATATGTATATGGTAATGTAATATAGTTATAATAAATACAAATTTATTATATAAGAGTTAAAATAACTTATAAGGAAAACTATAATTGAGGTAAGGGATTTTGTCTCAATTTCGACTCCATTTACACATATTTGTTTATTATACACAAATTTATTTGTATGTTGTATGTAGGACAATAAATTGATTTATTTATCATTAATTTCTCTCTATACATGATGATAATGTTTTCAATTCATTGTTACATTTTCATTGGATAATATATTAAAATATACCAATGTGGTAAGAATTAATATTATATATTTTTGGATTACACTTATTTTATTGAAGGAATCTTATAATATACCATTCATAATCTCCCAATAAAATTTATTCTATAGATATTTATGATTATACTATTTTAAATTAAAACTTTACATTATTTGGAACAAAAATAAATAAAATTAATGTTTCAATGAAAATGAGATTTTGTTTCTCTTTTGATTAGTATATATTTTTCTTTTAATTATGTATTTTGAAAAATTGTTTTAGAATAGTCCCTTCATTCACTCAGAAGATTTATAATGTATATTTCAGGTTCTCCTTGAAATTTTTATATGGTTTTAAAGGAATATATAAATTTTTCTTCTAAAAACCTCATATTATAATTTCATTACAAAAAAGTGAAGGGGGGTGTTTATTTTTAACACATATATCATTAAATGATTTTCCAACCACCATAACCATTTTACACCATTTATCATCTTCTATATGTTATTAATGTTTTTATATGGAAATATATTCAATTAATTTTTTCCAATTTTATTCAACTCGAAGAAATTATTTAGTTTAATAAAAAATATAAAAAATACAACTAATTAATGGTAATATTTTATCTCCTATTAATTTTTTGCACATTAAATTTCTATTATAGAATTCACTTTTTTATAGTCATTTTTATGGTACATTAAATTTCTCTTAAATATAAATATTATTTTTATCATGGATATAAATATTACCTAATACATAAATCATTTATACATATGGTGTTTTACTGTGGAAGTTATTTGACTGACTAGGGAAATGATAGTATTTAGTATTGTTTTCATTATACATATATTTCTTTCTAAAGAATATTATTTATGAGTTAAATTGATCATTTAGTATATATGGAATGCATTGGATATAGAATGATGGTTTTATATTAGTTATATATTTCCCCTTTATGCCTCAAAAGTGTCATGATATAACCCAGTAGGAAAAATATATTAGATTTGTTTTTGGTTTATACTTAAACATCAATTGAACTATCTTGGAACAACACCTTTATGGTAAATATTTCATGATGTCTAAGATCATATCTTCTTATATTAAGAATTTAAATTAATGGGAATTCATTTATCATTATCTATGTGTTTAGTGTACAGATATTATACATGGATTCATTTTTTTATCATGTTATTGATTAAATGGTCTGTGTTTTCAGTTATTTATATTTCCATATTTATTACAACTTATTTTCTTTGTAAAGATTCAAATGCAGATAACTCATACTAGTTATTTGAGATCATTTTTTATTTGTTTTCTTTTCCCTGGGATATGAAAAATGATATTAGGAATAATATCAAGGATATGGGAGTGTTTCTAATGCTATTTTCTAATAAAAATGTCTTATGAGAATCATGTATGTATATTTTTATTCCGGACAACCAAAATAATTAATACTCGGTGATGTGATCCCTTGTATCTTATTCCAATGTAATGAAGTATGTATTGATACTATGTTAACGGAGTTAGGGGTGTTACAATGGTTTTTATGCTATGTATAATAGAAACATTCAGAACTGGTTTTAAATGGACCAAGCTAACATGAGAATTTTTATTAATAGAGATAGCATAAGCATATGTCCACAATAAAAAGAAAAAAACATATGAAAATTTTATCATATATATCAATGATCATGATATTGTGTGATGGAATAAATCATTAACGTTCATAAAGAATCATAGAAAATATTCCATGAGAGAATAACATAAAACATGAAATTGTGGCATACACATAAGCATAGAAAATCATTTCTTTATTAGTTATGGATCACTATAAAAAATATCATAGAAGAAACTATACATTATTGAAATCAATTCACTCCTTGTTTCAACCCTATATTACAAAACTGAGTATATTACCCATTCCACTCTTTTATATCTCATGAGATATTAATCTTTACCCAATTCCTTGGAGGGATATATAGTCACCACCTGCTAAATAATGAAAACGATACATATGTGTTCCACAAAATGACAAATCTGTCATCATATCAAAACCCATGAAATTATATGGATTTCATAAATATCATTAAATTATAACATAACCGTTGGAAAAGAGAGGGGTTTAATAAATATCATTACATCAAAATCATAAAACAAACACATAAATAGTATGGATTTTATCTTTGAGAGACATCCACATTAAATAATATGTAACATCGAATAATTTTATCAAATATGAAAAATAATCTTCAGATGTCACTTGAAGACAAATTTTGAGTAAAATATATTTTCTTCTTTGAAAATATTTTCTTTTCTCAAAACATCATGTGATTTTAAAAGACAAAATTTTCTATGAAAATAACTTCATAGTATTATAAATTACGCTTCAAGGTATTGGGGGTGTCATGAAATCAGAAATATCATTATATTTGGTATAAGTTAAGAAAAAAATTCCATTGATAATATTTATAAAAAAAAATCATTAAAGCTCGTCGTAAAGAAAAAACCATCATATTCCATTCAACCATTTAGTAAAAAATAACCAATGGGTAAAAACTATTTGTACATTTTTTATAAAAATTGTAAACAAATATCAGAAACCATTTTTATGAAACATGGTTAGGGAAGATAAATAATCCCTATTAAATACTTACTTATAAACAATCCCAGATAATAAAGAGATTGTGAAATCTACTGCAACATTAGGTCAGATTTCATTTGCACGTATATGGAACTTTTGTATAATTAGATTAAATAACATTATTAACTTATTCCATAACCATATAAGTATTTATGATATCATATTTGATCATCTTATATCATCATTTCATGTATTCATTAAAGATATTTCATTATTACTTTTCCTTCAGGTATTGAATGCTTCAATTTCATATGCATATTTTGTTGTATAAGTTCCTGTTCATGTGAATAGGATATATTTATGTCATATCCATAATTATATTTGGGTATTAGATATCATATTTATTAATAATATAATTTTATATAATCATTTATTAATGGTGTTCATAGAGAATGGATAACATCATGTCATGGATATGGTAGGCTATATGTATGCATGAATGACGATATCATTCCCTTAATAGTAAAATGGTATGAAAGTGGATGGTATATATATCAATATATTTATATTATAATACATATAATGTTATAATTATCATATATATCTATTATATCCATTATTATACCAATCAAATTAAATTGGTTATTAAAAAATGATTACACCACAACATAGAGATGGTAAGTCATATGTACACATTCATGGTGCTTTCATTTTTTATAGGATAGAAAAAAGGAGGAATATGTTTGTTACATAAAAATAATAACAAATTTTAATTTAGGTGATACTATATTTATTACCTTATAATGGAAAAAATTCATGGAGAGTAATTTGAAGAAGAAATAATATAGAAGGAGTCGGTAAACACGATTACCTCTTATATGGACATCTTAGATTAGATCTCCTCTTATGGTCACCCGGGTTTGCCTTTAGAAAACAAAAATACATCTAGGCTGTTAATAAGTATGTTTATAAGGTAAAATATTTGGGTATGATCAATCATTAAGGTTCATAGTGACGAGAATAAGTTAATGTCGAGTTTCATTTTAATATTTGAGGTGAGGGGAACATTGGGAATTTTAAAAATTATTAATTTATAATAAATAATATATCAATTAAAATTATTTCAAAATTAAATTCAATATAATATAAAATGTTATAAGGTTTTAATATCACCATCAAATACATTTTAAAGAAATATCATGATAACAAGTTAAATTTGAAAAAAATATTTTATTATACCCATAAGAGGAAAAGTTCATATATAAAAATCTTTTATAACAATAATTGTCTCAAGTTATATTAATATAAATAATTTTAATAAAATTTATTTAATATTTTCATTCAAAAAAATTACTTAACTAACATTGTTTGATTATTTAATATAAGTTTTACTTCACTAAAAACTTAAAAAAATACCATGATGAAAATAATTCTTCTTTATTTTAGAATAATATTTATAGTTGAAAATATCTTTTTGGTATACTTACATTAAAAGAGATATTGTATTTAAAAATTGAATTTTCCATCTTTAAATATTTTTAAATAAAATATTATAAATATCATAATCTCATATCTGTGGCCAAAATGTCAAAAATATATTTTTATCATGAAAATATGTTTACTAAGTTAAAAATTTATATTTATATTCATTCATAAAATATTTTTTCCACATCTGGACTCATAAAAGATCTTTTTGAAAATGAAAGTGAATTTTTGGGCCTTCCTTTTATTTAAATATTATATAAGTTCTCTGAATGCAACATTTTCTTCAAAGGTCAAAATATATTCATCTAATAAAGTTTTTTCATCTGTTTGAGTCATTATATAGTTTTTATCACTTTATTTTTAACCTAAATTACTCAATTTACCACTTATTATGGTACGAAAATTTACCATAGATACTATTCATATTTTCTAAAAAACAAAAGGGACCTATTCACTAAATTTTAATCTTATGAATCCAAATTTGTAATATATTTTTCAAATTCAAAACATCGAAGTTGAGAAATTTGATTTGATATAAAATCGGTAAAATTCTATGAAAAACAAAATTTAAGAAACAATTTATTTTAAACATAAAATGTATATATAATATAATAATTTAAAAAATCGTTTCAAAAAATAATATTTGAACTATTTTAAAATAAAACAAACTAATTAAAATTTGAAACCAATTTTATAAATAATTTTTTCTTTCTATTGACATTAAATTAAAATACAATATTCAGTATTTTCACTATTCCTTAAACAATAAATGTTTTTAGAAAATAAATTTGGTTAACTTTTTATATAATGAAATAAAAAATTAAATTAATTTTTTCAAATAAATTTCCAATAAATTCTTTAAATTAATAAAATAAGAAAAATTTATTTTTTAAGAAAACATATTTTTGAAGAATAATGTTTTTTACCTAAATTGTGTGATTATTTTTTATTCACTTACCAATACATTTATATTAAGTTTAACATTTATATTTATTTCAAAAAAAAAATTTCAAATTTATTCCTTCCAATTTAATGGCTATGCTATAATTGACATATAATATTTACTCACGTCGTTTAAACTCATGGGTATGTACAACAAAAGTTACTGAAGAATTAGAATTATTTGAAGAGAAATATTTTATAAAAAATATTCGATTTTTACATTATACCCCATATAAAATGAACTTTTCCCTCTAAATTCTTCACATTAATAAAAATAGATGAGGATATCCATTTCTCATCACATCCTTATATTCCCATACCACTTCCTCATTTTTTTGGTTCCTCCATAAACCATCAATCGACGAGTGGTTTTATTTCATTTAATTTCATCTCTATTATCTAGAATATCTAATGATTGATCTTCATAAGAAATATTTTTCTTTAGTGAAATTACTTCTGAGTTTAGTACATATGAAGGATAAGGTGTGTACTTTTATAGGTGAGATACATGGAATACATCATGAACATGAGAGAGATTCAATAGAAGCATGAATATATAAGATAACATCCAAACACAATCAAGAATTTCAAAAGGACTGATATACCTAGGGCTTAGCATACCCCCTTTACAATTCTCATCACTCTCTTCTATGGAGATTTTTTAGAAATTATTTTGTTACACCTAAAACTCAAGGTCTTTTCACTGATTTTAAACATAACTATTTTATACTTTGATCTTATCTTATGTTTTGTTGAATATATATACCTGCCTCTTCCATTTCCTAAATTAGATCAGGTCACAATAGATTTATTTCTATAACTTCATTCCATCATATTGGGGTTATCACCTCTTTCCACAGATGTATTTATAAGGATCTATCTAAATACTTGTTTGAAAGATATTGTTGTTATAAATTTCAAACAATGATATTTGTTGATTTGAATAACCATTTAAATCCATAAAAAAACTCTCAACATGAATTTTATATTTTAAATTGTCATCTCAAACTGAACATATGTTATAGGATGATAAGAAGTGCTGAAACATAACATTATATTTAAATTCAACCTAAGGGTTATCTAAATCATCAATGTAAACCACAAATCCTAACCAAATAAAATGGAATGTGGTTTTCCCATTAGTCTTATCATTTACTTAATATATTATTTTTCTAGCTAATAAAGGGAAAAATATTAAATTATTGAAATGATGTGTTCTAACTTCATAAGGAGAAAAAATATAACCCATATAACATTATGTCCTATAGATGTTTTGGGAAGTATGAAGACAAAGTACATGGTGATGTGTTCACATTTCCACTCAGGTATGGGTAATGGTTGTAACATACCCTTAGACATAAGTCTCACTGCATTAACTTGTTAGAATACCAATCTTCAAAAATCATTTTATAAAATATATTTCTTCATGGTGTCCCACCATAAATAGTCTTTTGGGTCCCTATTCCTCTTCATGGTTCTCTGATGAATATAAAATGATATACTATGAGAATCATCCATTAACTCCTTCCGTAATTCTTTTATGGGAAGAATACTAAAACAGTTCCTGAACCTTGTTATTCCATCCCAATCAATGTTAAACATTTGAAAATTTCTCACCTTCTATTGAAATGTGACATCTTACTGACGTGAAGCCATAATATTCACATGTATAGATGTCTGAACAATCATGAAAATCAAATAAGATTTTCTCCCATTATTTAAATTTTATCGATAAATCCATTTCAAATACATAAATATTGTATCTTTTTTATCCTCATAATAGAGAGGTTGGCATGTTCTTTTTGACTCAACGAATCTTCCACCTTTTCCGGTTTCCCTTAGTGGTAAGGTATCGAGAACTCCTAATCATTTATCAAATACAACCCTCTTCATCATTTTATTTTCATATCCTTTTGGGTGAAAATATATTTTAAAATTTAATGATCAGTATGTTTTTCACAACATTATCTATAATGATAATTCCCTCATATATTATATGAAAAAATTACATCAACTTACTCCAAATAATAATTTGGGTAATTTTTATCAAGGATTTACAATTTCCCTTGGGCATAACGTATCACCATATCATTTTTAATGTCAAAACATTTCAACATTTTCTTCAATACATAACTCTAGATCCCAATCCTCTCTCCACTATAAGGTTGTATGAGAACAGGTGCACTAAATAACCTACATTTAAACTCCTTTATATTCTCATCAAAATTTTCAATCCAAATGAACCTAACTTCTTTCTAAGTCAATGTGGTTTGTGGATTATATAATCTTCATAAATATTTCACAAAATATAAATAATATCGATTAGAACCAAGAAAAATTCATATATCAGTTAACTTTTTTGGTATAGGAGAAAATTTAATGACTTCTATGTTTTATGGATCAATAGATATTCCCTCTCTCGAGATTATGTGCTCTAAAAAGGAGACTTTATGGTGGAAAAATTCACACATTTTATATTTTTCAAAAAGATTATCCTTTGTCAAGGTTCTTAGTACAATAATATAGTGATATTCATATTCTTCCTTGACCTTAGAATATACAACAATATCATCTTTTTTGACTACCATAAACTGATCAAGATAGACTCCAAAGACTCTATTCCATAAATCAATGAAAATATTAGAGGAATTTTTATGAACAAGAGGTGTCACTATAAATTCATAGTATGTATACCTTTCATGGAATGAAGTATTGGCCACATCCTTCTTATTTAACTATAATTGATTACATCCATAGTAAATATGAATCCTAAAAAATTATTGAGCCTAATGTAGTTGAAATAATAAGTCATCAATACGAGGGAGACAATATTTGTTCTTTGTTGTGATATTATAAAGTTTTTAATAAAAAATGAAGAGTATCATTGAGTCATATTTCCTCTAAAAAATTGTATAGGTTCACTCTAAGGTAACTCACTATAGATTATGAAAACCAAGCCTATATTCTCCAGCAGTTTCTTCTTCAATTCCTTCAACTCATTTGGTGTCATTATATAAGGATTCTTTGAAATAGGAAAAGCTGTAGGTATGAGTTCTATTGATAACAAAACAATAATATTTGGATGAATACATATAATACATTCCTTAAAAATGTAAAAAAACTCCCATAGTATAGGATTATCCTAAACAGTGAGTTTCTTCCCAACCATATGTCATAGATAAATTGAATTTATAGGAATTATGAACAATAAGTTAGATGTAATTTCCACTAAAAGTTCCTATTTATCCTACCATCAATATATGATCATAGATTCATTCTGAATATGAAATGTGAATTTCCTTCATTGAAAATGGATATGATCTTCATATATAGAATGTTATTCCATACTAGGAATCACATCAAACTGAACTAATGTAAGGATCACATGATTTTATAGAAGCACTTTCCCACAACCTTCAACCAAAGAAGAATTATAGACTTTTTATGAAAAACATTTTTTCTATTAGAAGATTTAACAAATAAATAAATATCTAATTATTAAGGTAATATGATTATACCATTAGAATATTCTTTAGAAATAAAAGAGTGGGTGAATCTAGAATCAAATAACACATTATTTAATTTAGAGTGGATGGTATGCATACCTTTCAACACTTTATTATCGAACTAAACATCACCTATTGTGATCACATGTGATATGAATTGATTTTTGGTCTGAAGAGGTTACTGACATTGATCATCATCGATAAAACTCATATAAGGACATTAATTACCATAATCACTATTTTACAGAAACATTAAGCAATAAAGTATGGGAGGTGAATTCTGTTTATCCTTTTCTCTATTCGCAACATTAGCTATATATTTTCCATCACATAAGTAATAAACTACCTGATTCACTTCTTTCACACACTGAAAACATTTACTAGTCCCTTGAACGATATTTTCTTTAGGTTTATTTCCACACGTTTGAGTAGAATGGAATGATCATTTTCTTTTTCACAATGGCTTTTATATTTTCCATTTACTTCCATTTTTCAATTCTTATCAAACTCTAAAGATTGAAGGGTAACTCCAATCTCCAACTCATCCATAATTTAACATTTAAGGATTTCCACATTATTACTAAAGTTCTAAAGAGATAACACCCATTGGAGACTAGGATTTAATCCACTAAAGAATCAATCAATCATACGCATAGGTCGGATGGTAATTCAAAAAGAATATGTTATTTGTCTTGTATAATTGGATTCCTAGGTACTAACATATTCATCATCCTTTTTCATAATATTGAGAAACTCTTTCTCCATCTTCATTCAAATAATTCATGGAAATTACTTATTGAAAAATAAGTTTATGAACATTTTCCATCTCATATATTCAATTTCATCTCATTGCCTCATTTTATTGGTCAAATTTAAAATTTTATTTACTTCAACTATTAAATTATATACATCCAAAATAAATTATAATGTTATGAACATTGGAGAAAAAATTATATTTTAAATTGTACCAATAAATTATTGAACAACTAGTGGAGTAAAAGACCCACCGAAATAAGGAGGATGCTCACTCATAAAAGCCTCAACATAATGTTGTTCCCTCCTTTACCCATTTGGATGTTCTTTATGATTGATATCTTGAGAAATTTATGGGAGCAGAACAAAAATTATTTTCATTCTATCTTAAATAATGTTCAATTTCTTAGGAGGACATTAATTTTATTTCCCATCACATTCATCATTAAGGTGGTTCCTTTAGGTTCCAACTGTCGACTAAAACCAAGAAGCTTAATGTGATCAATACTAATCATTGTGAGAGAACCACATAATTAAGGGAATTTTTTTATAAAATATCAATTCCATAATACATAGGTTTTATCATGCGTTATTTGTGAACATTACCAAAAATATAGTATTGTATCCAATATATAGACTTATTCTTAGGGTTCATACTAGGGTTTTTTAATTCTAGTTTCCAAAGTATAACTAAACCTTACGCTAATACCAACTATAATGACCCAAAATTTTAATACATAGATGTTAAATACAAAATATAAAAATATTCATTTTATAAAATAAAAAACGATTCTATAACTATATATGTTTAGTGTATTTGTATTCGAAAACACATAAAAATGAATTATTAAATCATCAATTTCATCTCTTTCCTATTCCTTCATAACTAGAGACCTTTTCAACAAATCAATGAAAATATATTTCATCATATCCTAGGGAAAAAATCATATGAAAATGGTGATATTTAATTATATGTAAGTGTAATAAAAGGAGATAACATAATCATAAGGGCATAAGAACAAGAAAATTAAATTTGAAAATTTTATCCTGTATAGCAAAGATCATGATATTGTGTAAGGGAATAAATCATAGATGTTTATACAAAATAAAATAAAATATTCCTGGAGACCATAATATAAAACATGAAATTTTTTCATACACATAAGAATAGAAATTAATTTCCTTATTAATCCAGTCTCACTTATATGACCATCATTTCAAAGAAAGTCCCTTAATGAACTGAGTTCATCCCTCATTCCAGCCTTATATTATTTAGCACATTTTACATCCCATTTAATTCCTTTATATATCATAATATATTAATATTTACCCATTTAATTTGAGGGAGAAATATGTACCACAAATCTCATAGTGAAAAACACACATATGTGTTCCATAAGAACATAAATCATTCATCATATCAGAACCCACGAAATAAAATTGGTTTCATGAACATCATTTAATAATAAAATTTCCCTTAGAAAAGGGATGAGTTTCATAAATATCATTCCATAATAAAATTAAACTAAACATAAGAATAATAGGGATATTATCCACACAAAAAATCCTAATTAAATATTATGTAACCTAATATATTTTTATTAAAGATGGAAAATAATTTTGGGAGTTTACTTGAATATAATTAATAAGGAAAATATCCATTCTACATTGAAAATATTTCCATTTTTTAGAATTGTGTAAAATTTTAAAATAAAATATTTTCATTCAAAATATCCTTAAAAGGTTGTTTGGGTAGATTAAAGGCATTAAGGCTTCATTAATAAAAAATATCCTTTTCATATTGTATATTTTAAAAAACATTCTACTCATAAATTGGATGAAGAAATAAAAAATTACATCTTTATGAAAACAACAAAAGGGATCTATTCAAACTGTTTAGTAAAAATTCAAAAATGGGTAATAATGTGAATAAAAATTGTAGGAGAATAATAAAAATTATTTGGAAAAAATTATTATGAAAAAATGGACGAGGAAGATAAATATTTTCTTGTAAATACATATATATATAATAACAGATAATAATGAGATTGTGATATTAACCCGAACATAGGTATGGTTTCCGTGACACAAATCTTAAACTATTATATAATGGGTTAATGAATTTTATTAAATTTTTCTAAAACCATATTCAAATTTATGATGTCATATATGGTCCTACAATATAATCTTATATCCCATTTGATTATAACATTTCATTTTTTCTCTCTATTTGGGTGTTAAGTGCTACGTTTTCAAATGCAGGTTTTTCGTATAAGTAGTAGTTCATGTGTATATGATATAGTTCTATCATATCCATAATGATATTATGGAAGTAAATTTAATATTTATTCATTAAATAAATTTATATAATCATTAATTAATGATGATCATAGATATTTAATCGTATCACATTTTGGAGATGGTAGGCTGTACGCAAAAATGAGAGACAATAACATTCACTAAATGGGTAAATGATATTGAATTGGTTAGTATATATTTCATTTAGCATAAATATTTTGTTATAATTATCATATATATTTATTATTTCTATCAGTATACCCTTATAAGTAAAATAATGATGACAAACAGATTACACCACTATGTGGAGATAGTAAGTCATATGTACACATGTGAGAAATGATGTACCATTTTATAATTGAACTGAGGGAACTTTTGGAATTTCCAAAAAAATATTACATTATAATAAATTCAATACTAATGTAAATAACTCCAAAATTACATGTGTTTGAATATATGACTAATCAAGGTCATAGTATCATCCACCAATACCTTTTAGAGAAGTTTTTGTAATATTTTAAATATTATATGTTTAATTAACCCTTATTCATCTTATTTTAAATTTAAATAAGTTATCTACATTTTCAATATTAAAAGATAGTAATTTTAAATGATTTGATGTAAATTAGACCATAAATTAACAATTTATTGCATTTAAACCATATGATAATTAATTTTTTTTAATGATGTGTTATGGTTTTTTTTTATTTTAATAAAATATTTTTTGGTGAAATACCAGTAATGTCAATTCTGATTTTATTTGTTATTTGGACTTTTTAAAAAATATAGACAACAATTGAACATTAAACTAAATATTTTATTATATACCTTAGAGGTAAAGGTCATCCATATTTCTTTATCACATTACTTATAACATATTATTTTTATTTTAATATTTTTAATAAGATTTTGTTGATATTTCTATTTATAAAATAATCACTCCATCAGTGGCATGTAATTATTTAATATAATTATTTATTTACATAAAATTTAAATTTTTTACGATTAATATACATACTCTAGATTTCAGAATAGTTATTATAGACTAATATATCTTTTGTTTAACCTTATATTTAAAGTGATATAGTAATTAAAACATGAATATGGAATCTTTATATTTTTATTAAGTAATGTAATATAAATGAAATAAAATCATCTAAGTAGACTAAATATTCCAAAATAAATGTTTATCATCAAACTATTTTCATTAAGTTTAAAATTTACATTAATATTCATTCATTATATACATTTTTTCCAATGTGGACCTATAAGTGATATTTAAGAAAAAGAATGTGAAATTTTTCATCTTTCTATGATTTAAATATTATAGAAGTCATTTTATTATAAAAGTGTCCATTAATCAACTGAATTTTGATTTATATGTTTTAAGGGTTGAATTATCTGCATAAAATAAATTTTTTCATTGGTAAGAGTCATTTTTATAGTTTTTATCAATTTTTCACCTAATTACCCAATTTACCCTTTACCATGGTAACAAAATTTATCAAGGTTACAATTGTTTTTTAATACATAATAGAGACCTATTCATTAAATTTGGACACCATGAATCCAAATTTCGAATCTATTTCATAAAATTATAAACACATATGAATAATAATTTAATTTAAAATAAAATTAGTAAAATTCCATAGAAATAGTTTTTTCAGAAAAATCCCCCTTTAAACATAAAATGTTAATATAATAAATTTATATATAAAATATTTTTAAAATACCATATTTAAATTTTTTAAATTTAAAATATTTGAATTGAAATTTAAAACTAATAGACAACATACTTTTACCTTGTATAGATAATAAAAGAAAATATAGTTCTCAGTAATTTCACAATTCCTTGAAAAAGTAAATGTTTTTAGAAAATAATTTTGTCAAAACTTTGAAATGAGAAATTCCAAAATTTAATTCATTTTTTCAAATTCATTTTTTTTAAATTCTAAATATTAATATAAACAAGATGAAAGAAATTTTGAAGAAAATTTATTTTTGAAGAATAAAGCGATTTTACTAAAATTGTGTGAATATTTTATAATCACTTACCAATAAATTCATATTATGTTATATCTTTTTGTTAATTTCACATATTATTCGTTCATATATATTTGCATTAATTTAATGGATAGGTTATAGTGAACATATAATATTCACATGGTTCGTTTAAACTCAGATTTTCATACAACACTTTCTATTAAAGAGTTTAAATTATTTAAAGAGAAATATTTCATAGAAAATATCTGGGTGTTATATTGGAAGGGCCTAGCATAGGAACCGGTTTCAATAGAGGTGGATATGATGATAATAATTTGACGGTTTAGACCAGTATGAGTATGACATGTAGATGGGGATCTGACGAAGGATGGTCAACTGATAGATGGGGGTGGTCTAAGGTAGTTCATTAGGTCATCGTTGGGCCGATGTTGGGAGGATTGTTGGTGGAAAGGGCTCCCTTGGCTTAGGAATTTCAAACTGGGGAGGTGGCTAGGTTATCACTGGAGATGAAGGTTAGTGTTGATTTGGAGACTATGATAAATAATCTGACACTACCACTTATTTTTTATTAATATATTTCTTATCCCTAAATCTTGTCTTCATCATTGAAATTTTTAAATTAATATTGTACTATTAATAATTTAAAAGAGCTGTAGAAAACACCCCTTTTCCCATCTTTGATATATTGTTGTTTTTGTAAAAAGCATTATTTTTTTGGATTATCTTACATAGCCTTAGAAGTCACCCCTATCTTGTCAATGATTTTTTATCCTTTTTAAAATACATGATATTTTAGGATAATATGATTGTTTTAAGAAATTCATAGCTAATGGAATTATGGGATAGTAGGAACCACTATTCTTACCAACTGTAATCTTGGTATGAATAATTAGGTTCCCCAGAAATTATCTCTTCCCATGAAATAAGGTTAAAAATAAGAGACACATATATTTTTTAGTAT
This sequence comes from Viscum album, assembly GCA_963277665.1. NCBI lineage: Eukaryota > Viridiplantae > Streptophyta > Magnoliopsida > Santalales > Viscaceae > Viscum > Viscum album. The sequence continues at coordinate 887,093,595 of OY728125.1, forward strand.
TAAACCAAAAAAAATAACTGATTATTATGTGAATAAAAACATCATACATTCAAATATTCATCATCATATGTCAAACTGAAATGACATCTATAGGGTCGGGACCATTAATATTCTATATTCATTAGTTTATTAAAAAATATTTCTTGACAAAAATACCACATGTGATTTCTCAGATCCCAGTTATAGGTATTAAGGCGCACAACCGAAGTGAATCGGTGGGGAATTTAATTTCATTCACATGTTCAGAATATAACTATATTTACTCCAACATAAAAAAATCATGTACAAAGACCCAATAACCACACATGAAGTTTTTAATAAAAAATAAGTGAAATATTACTTATTAATATCTGAATCCATTCTCAACATCCAATCATTATCCTTCATTGTTTTCAATGAAACTAAAAATAATTATGCCTAAATTAACCAGAAGTTCTTCAAAAGTATGTTGGAGCATCAATCGTTGAATTTATGGTTCTATCACAGAGATATTATCATTACTTTTATGTCCTAATGGTCACCACAACAACGATCCTAAAATATATAAATATGATATCGGATTTGGATCTTGGATTGTATGATTATCTCTTGAGGATATAGGAGTAGATAGAGAGGCTTTAATCCATCATATAGTTAATAGTATATTTCCATTAGATCCATTTAATCATTTTATTGTATTGTTCTAAAATACTTGAAAAATTCCTCCTGGGCCCTAGATATTTATTTCCAACTATTGAATTTTTTTATGACTACTCGAATTAAAAACTAAAAATATATTTTTTTATCATTTATATAAGATGTAACAAATATATTACATGATAAAATGAAAAACTTACTAGAAGAAATATAACCATAAATATTCAAACAAAACCTTGAATATTGTATTAATAGTTATTCATATAATATTTTCAATGTATTTACATTAATACTTGTAAATAAATTTAATAAATAAATTCTATACCATTTTTTCTATATTTTAATATATTTATTTTATTTATGATTGTATATTCTTGGACATCACTTGATCCTTGGGGTGGGGCCCAGTATTTTCTAAAATATTATTCATGGTAACAATCCAAACATTTGAATAAACATATTGTGCAACCATCTAGAACCCTATCTCATTAGAAAAGAATATTATTAATAGACTAGGTGTATATTCTAGAAACCCATCAAGGCGCCTAAAAACTTATGGTATTATAATATCAATGACATCCTTTACAATAAACACACACAATGTAATATATTTTATTGGTCTAATGATATATCATAAATTAAGATGAATAATTAGTTTCAGAATCTTTTTATTACTTTAATATTTATTGAGTTTCCTAGATAAATATACATTCTTCAAAAAATAGACATGGATTTTGTGAAGGTACAAAAATCTGGATCAATATTTCCTACGATATCACTTCCTTTTGAAATAAAAATGTCTATCTTGATTATTCAATGAATTCTATACCACAAATGATACTCCCAACAAAAAGTAAATGATCAAATAATACTCAGTGATAATATTCTCAAATCAGGTTATTGATACATGTGTTCATAGATAGGAGCTACCAGTGAAACCTGATATCTGTGGTGTTCTATTAGCAGAGCAGCTCCCATGATAACACATACTTGTGATGACTAAGGGAAACATTTATGTGGGGATGTCTCAATCCTTATGATCCCCCATCAAAATTTGTGATGAAATTATCTTTATATTGTTATTATGATGTATATATAATATAAAAAATATATTGAAAATTAATTTCATAGTATATTGATGTTCTCATTTTATCATAGGAACACTTATAACCAATTAATATGATAATTTGTAATATCAATATATAAATAGTGAATACAAAAATATAAACACAATTATGATAACATTACATCATGAATAACTCACTCTATACATGATATTATATTAAAAAAGTAGAGTTTAATTGGGTTTAGGAAACCCACTATTACAACATTGAAAACATTCATTAAAGTATATTGTAAAACTATTGTACCCAAACAACCCTGTTAACATGATGTTTAGTATAAAGATGTTAGATGCATCTTTTAATGATATAAATTTTAAGCTGTGAAACTCATTTATCCTTATTACCAACCATATTCATGTAATGAAAATGGTTAATGCCATTGGTAACCATTTTTCCCAAATCATTGTCTTGATAAGAGGTGGAATGACACTTAAATTAGGTGTCATCCCAAGGACACCAGATACTGATAATAAATGTCAAGGGTTAATAGATCAATGGGGAATGATTTTCATTAAAAATTCAATCAACCCATTAAGAAATAAATAACAACCAGCCTCAATATGATGAAAGAGCAATAAACAACAGAACTTTATAAAATACCAGTACAATAACTATATAAACGTATGGAAAAACAAATAATTGTGTAATTCTAAGACTCCAATAAAAAAAGAATAGTTCCCCCTAGTGGTGACACTCCATAATATTTATAATGTATATTTCAGGTTCTCCTTGAAATTTTTATATGGTTTTAAAGTAATATATAGATTTCTTTTCTAAATACATCATATTCTAATTTTATTACAAAAAAGTGAAGGGGGATATTTATTTTTTACCCATATAGCATTAAATGATTTTCCAACCATGATAACCATTTTACACTATTTAGCCTCTTCTATATGTTATTAATGTTTTTACAACGAAATATATTTAATTAATTTTTTTCCATTTTATTCAACTCTATGAAATTTTTTATTTTAATAAAAAATATAAAATTTTAAACTAATAAATTTTAATAATTTATCTCTAATTAGTTTTTTGCACAACAAATTTCTATTTTAGAATTCAGTTTGTTATAGTCATTTTTTTGGTACATTAAATTTCTCTAAAATATACAAATTATTTTTATCATGGATATAAATATTTCTTAATCCATTAATCATTTCTACATATGGTGTTTTACTATGGATGTTATTTGACTGACTAGGGAAATGATAGTATTTTGTACTGTTTTCATTGTACAAATATTTATTTCTAATGAATATTATTAATGCGTTAAATTGACCGTTTAGTATATGTGTAATGCATTGGATAGAAAATTATGGGTGTAGATCAGTTATATATTTCCCCTTTATGCATCGAAAAGTGTCATGATACATGCCATTTGAAAAAACATATTATATATTTTTTGGTTTATACTTAAACATAAATTAAACTACCTTGGGACAACGCCTTTATGGTAAATATAACATGATGTCTAAGATCATATCATCTTATATTAAGAATTTCCTTTAATGAGAATTCATTTATCATTATCTATGTGATTACTGTACTTATATTATACATGGATTCATTTTTTTATCATGTTATTGATTAAATGGTGTGTGTTTTCAGTTATTTACATTTCCAAATTGATTACAACTTATTTTCATTGTATAGATTCAATTGTAGATAACCCTTAAAAGTTATTTGAGATCATTGTTTATTTGTTTTCTTTTCCATGGGATATGAAAAATGATATTAGGAATAATATAAATGACATGGGAGGGTTTCTAATGCTATTTTCTAATACAAATGTCTTATTAGAATCATGTATGTATATTATTATTCAAGATAACCAAAATAATTAATTCTCGGTGATGTGATACCTTGTATCATATTCCAATGTAATGGAGTATGTATTGACACTAATTTAACGGATTTGGGGTTGTTACAACGGTTATTAGTGTATTTCTAGTAGAAACATTCAGAACTTGTTTTAAATGGACCACGGTAACATGAGAATTTTGATTAATAGAGATAACATAAGCATATGTCTATAATAAAAAGATAAAAACATATGAAAATTTTATCATATATATCAATGAACATGATATTTTGTGATGGAAAAAATCACTGAGGTTCATAAATAATCATAGAACTTATTCCATGAGAGAATAACATAATACATGAAATTTTGGAATACACATAAGCATAGAAAATAATCTCCTTCTTAGTTAAGGATCACTATAAAAACTATCTTAGAGGAAACTATACATTATTGAAATGATTTCACTCCTTGTTTCAACCCTATATTACAAAACTGAGTTTATTACCCATTCCACTCTTTCATATCTCATGAGATATATATCTTTACCCAATTCCTTGGAGGGATATATAGGCACCACCCGCCAAATAATGAAAACCATACATATGTGTTCCACAAGAAGATAAATTAGTCATCATATCAAAACCCATGAAATGATATGGATTTCATAAATATCATTAAATTATAACATAAACATTGGAAAAGAGTGGGGATTCATAAATATCATTACATCACAAACATAAATAAAACAATTAAATAGTATGGATTTTTTCTTTGAGAAACATCCCCATTAAATAATAAGTAACGTCAAATAATTTTATCAAAGATGAAAAATAATATTGAGAGGTTACTTGAAGACAAATTTTGAGTAAAATATCTTTTCTCCTTTGAAAATATTTTCTTTTCTCAAAATATCATGTGATTTTAAAAGACAAAAGTTTCTATGAAAATAAATTCATAGTTTTATAAATTATTCTTCAAGGTATTGGGGGTGTCATGAAATTAGAAATATCTTTTTATGTATTATAAGTTTAAAAAACATTCCACTAATACTATTTCCAAAAAAAGTCATTAAATCTGATCGTTAAGAAAAAACCAACATCTTCCATCAACCATTTATTAAAATTTAACCAATGGGTAAAAATGATTTGTAAATTTTTTATAAAAATTGTAAACCAATTTCGGAAACCATTTTTATGAAACATAGTTAGGGAAGATAAATTATCCCCATTAAATACTTACGTATAAACCATCCCAGATAATAAAGAGATTGTGAAATTTAATGCAACCTTAGGTCAGATTTACATTGAACGTATATAGAACAAATTCATAATGAGATTAAATAACATTATTATCTTCTTCCATAACTATATTCATATTTATGATATCATATTTGATTATCTTATATCCTCATTTCATGTATTCATTTAAAATATTTCATTATTACTTTTTTATCAGGTATTGAATGCTTCATTTTCTTATGCATGTTTTATTTTATACGTTCCAGTTCATGTGCATAGGATATATTTAAGTCATATCCATAATTATATTTGGGTATTATATATCATATTTATTAATAATATAATTTTATATAATTATTTATTAAAGTTGTTCATAGAGAATGGATAATATCACGTCGTGGATATGGTAGGCCATTTGTATGCATGAGTGATGATATCATTCCCATAATAGTAAAATGGTATGAAAGTGGATGGTATATATATCAATATATTTATATTATAATACATATATTTTTACAATTATCATATATATCTATTGTATCCATCATTATACCCATCGAATTAATGTGGTTATTAAAAAATGATTACACCACAACATAGAGATGGTAAGTCGTACATACACCTGAATGGTGCTTTCATTTTTCATAGTATAGATAAAAAGAAGAATATGGTTGTTAAATAAAAATAATAAAAAATTTGAATATAGGTGATGCTATATTTATTAACTTATAATGGAAAAAATTATTGGAGAGTAATTTGAATAAGAAATAATATTGAAGGAGTTGGTAATGAAGATTACCTCTTATATGGACATCTTACATTAGATCTCCTCTTAGGGTCACTAGGGTTTGACTTTATAAAACAACAAATACATCTATGATGTTAATAGGAAGGTTTATATGGTAAAATATTTGTGTATGATCAATCATTAAGGTTTATAGTGACGTGAATAAGTTAATGTGAAGTTTCATTTTTATAATTGTGGTGAGGGGAACATTGGGAATTTAAAAAAATATATTAATTTATAATAAATACTATATCAATTTAAATAATTCCAAAATGAAATTAAATCTAATATTATATGTGATATGGTTTTAATATCATAAAAAATACATTTTATAGATATATCATGATAACAAGTTAAATTTGAAAATAATATTTTATTATACCCTTAAGAGGACACGTTAACATATAAAACACTTTTATCACATTAATTGTCTCAAGTTTTATTTATATTAATATTTTTAATAAAATTTATTTTCTATTTCCATTCATAAAAAATTTACTACACTAATTTTTTTTGATTTTTTAATATAAGAATTTCTCCACTAAAAACATTAAAAATACCATGATGAAAATAAATCTTCTTTATTTCAGAATAATATCTATAGTTGAAAATATCTTTTTGGTATTATTACATTAAAAGTGATATTGTATTTAAAAAGTGAATTTTCCGTCATTAAATATTTTTAAATAATATATTATATATATCATAATCTCATATCTGGGGCCAAAAAGTCAAAAAAATATTTTTATCAAGAAAATATATTTATTAAGTTAAAAATTTATTTTTATATTCATTCATAAAATATTTTTTCCACATCTGGACTCATAAAAGATATTTTTGAAAAATAAAGTGATTTTTTGGGCCTTCCATTTATTTAAATATTATATAAGATCTTTTAATGGAACATTTTATTTTAGGGTAAAATTATATTCATCCAATAATATTTTTTCATTTGTTTGAGTCATTATATAGTTTTTATCACTTTATTTTTACCCTAAATTACCCTATTTATCACTTACTATGGTAGCAAAATTTACCATGGATACTATTCATATTTTTATAATATCAAAAGGGACAAATTAAATAAATTTAAATCTTAGGAAACCAAATTTGTAATCTATTTTTCAAATTCAAAAATCGATGTTAGGGAATTTAATTTGATATAAAATCGGTAAAATTCCATGGAAAACAATTTTTAAGAAACTTGTTATTTTAATCATAAAATGTTTATATAATATACTAATTTAAAAAATCCATTTCAAAAATAATATTTGAATTATTTTAAAATAGAAAAAAATAATTAAAATTTAAAACTAATTTGAAAATTAATTTTTCCTTCTATTGACATTGAATTAAAATACAATTTTTAGTATTTTCACTATTACTTAAACAATAAATGTTTTTAGAAAATAATTTTGAGAAAATTTTGATATGATGAAATAAAAAATTAAATTAGTTTTTTCAAATAAATTTACTATAAATTCTTTAAATTAATAAAATAAGAAAAATTTATTTTCTATGAAAACATATTTTTGAAGAATAACGTTTTTACCTAAATTGTGTGATTATTTTTTATGCACTTACCAATACATTTATATTAATTTGAACATTTACATTTATTTCATAAAATATTTTTTCAAATTTATTCCTTCCAATTTAATGGCTATGATATAACAGACATATAATATTTACTCACGTTGTTTAAACTCTTGGGTGTGTACAACACAAGATACTGAATAATGAGAATTATTTAAAGAGAAATATTTCATAAAAAATATTCGAGTGTTACATTATACCCCCCATAAAATGAAATTTTCCCTCCAAATTCGTCACTTTAATACAAATAGATGAAGATACCCCTACCTCATCACATCCTTATATTCCCATACAACTTCCACATTTTTTTGGTTCCTCCATAAACCATCAATTTATGAGTGGTTTTATTTCGTTGATTTTTCTCTCTATGATCCAGAATATCTAATGATTATTCTTCATAAGAAAGATTTTTCGTTAGTGGAATTACATATGAGTATAGTACATGTGAAAGATAAGGTATGTACACTCACAGGGGAGATACACGGAATACAGCATGAACATAAGAGAGATTCAATACAAGCATTAATCTATAAGATAACTTCCAAACAAAATCAAGAATTTCAAAAGGACTGATATACCTAGGGCTTAGCTAACCCCATTTACAAATCACATCACTGTCTTCTATGGAGATTTTTGTAGAAATAATTTTCTTACTCCTAAAACTCAAGGTATTTTCACTGATTTGTGACATAAATATTTTTACTTTGATCTTCTCTTATGTGTTGATGAATATATCTTACAGTCTCTTCAATTTTCTCATTTTGATCAGGTCACAATAGTATTATTTCCATTACTTCATTCCATCATATTGGGGTTCTTCACCTCTTTCCACAGATGGCTTCATAAGGATCTATCTAAATACTTATTTGATAGATATAGTTTTTATAAATTTCAACCAATGTTATTTGTTGATTTGAACAACCATTGAAATCCATAAAGAAAACTCTCAACATGAATTTTATATTTTATATTGTCATATCAAACTGAAAATATGTGTGAGGATGATAAGAAGTGCTGAAACATAACATTATATTTATATTCTCTTGAAGGGTTATACAAAACATTAATGTAAACCTCATACCCCGACCAAATATAATGGAAAGTGGTATTCCAAGTAGTCTTATCAATTACATAATATATATTTTTTCTATATAATAAAGAGAAAAATATACAATGATTGAAATGATGTGTTTTAACTTCATAAGTAGATCAAATATAACCAAAAGAACATTATGTTCTGTAGATGATTTGGGATGTATGAAGACAAAGTCCATGACGATGTTTTCACTTTTCCACTCATGTATGGGTAATTGTTGTAACATACCCTTAGACTTATGTATCACTACAATAACGTGTTAGAATACCAAGCTTCAAGAATCATTTTATAAAATATATTTCTTCAGGGAGTCCCACCATAAATAGTCTTTTGGGTCCCCGTTCTTCTTTGTGGTTCTATGATGAATAGAAAATGATATACTATGAGAATCATCCATTACCTCCTTCCGTAATTCTTTTATGGGACGAATACAAAAACAGTTCCTGAACCTTTTTATTCCATCCCAATCAATGTTTAACACATGAAAATTTCTCACCTTCTATTGAAACATGACATCTTACTGATGTGAATCCATAATATTCACATGTATAGATGTTTGAACAATCATGTAAACCAAATAATATTTTCTTCCATCATTTAAATTTTATAGATAAATTCATATCAAATACATAAATATTATATCTTTTTTTATCCTCATCATAGATAGGGTGGCATGTTATTTTTTACTCAAATAATCTTCCACATTGTTCAATTTCCCTAAGTGGTAAGGTATCACGCACTCGTAATCATTAATCAAATACAACCCTCTTCATCGTTGTATTTTCAGCTCCTTTTGGGTGAAAATATAATTTAACCATTAATGATCAGTATGTATTTCACACCTTTATCTATAATGGTAATTCCCCAATATCTTATATGAAAATATTACATCAACTAACTCAAAATAATGATTTGGGTAATTTTTTTCAAGGATTTCCAATTTCCCTTAGGCATAATATATCACCATATCATTTTTAATAACATCACATCCCAACCTCTTCTTCAATACATAAATCTAGATCACAAACCCCCATCCAATATAAGGTTGTATAAGAACAGGTGCGATGATTAACCTTCATTTTAACTCCTTTATATTCTCTTCAAATTCCTCAATCCAAATGAACATAAATTCTTTCTAAGTCAATGTGGTTAGTGGATTATATAATCTTGATAAATATTTCACAAAATATAAATAATATCTAGAAAAACCAAGAAAATTAATATATCAGTTACTTTTTTTGGTCTAGGAGAACATTTAATGACTTCCATATTTTATTGATCAATAGATATTCCCTCTCTTGAGATTATGTTCCCTAAAAATGAGACTTTTTTAGAAAAAACTCACAAATTTTATATTTATCATAAAGATTATCATTTATCAAGGTTCTTAGTACAATACTAAAGTGATCTTCATGTTCTTACTTGATCTTATAATATACCTCAATGTCATCTTTTATGACTACCATAAACTGATCAAGATAGACTCCAAAGACTCTATTCCATAAATCCATGAAAATATTTGAGGAATTAGTAAGAACAAGAGCTGTCACTATAAATTCATATTATGTATACCCTTCATGGAATAAAGTATTGGGTACATCCTCCTTATTTAACTATAATTTATTATATCCAAATTGAATATCAATCATGAAAAAGTATTCACCCTCACATAGTTGAAAAAACAAGTCATCAATATGAGGGAAGGAATATTTGTTCTTTGTTGTGCTCTTATAAAGTTCATTAATAATCAATAGAGTCTCATTGAGTCATATTTCCTCTAAAAAATTGAATTGGTTGACCCTAATGTAACTCACTATGGATTATGAAAACCATTCCAATATTTTCCTTCGGTATCTTCTTTAATTCCATCAACTCATTTGGGGTAATTATATAAGGATTCTTTAAAATAAGAATAGCTGTAGGTATGAGTTTTATTGATAACTAAACATTACTATTTGGTGAAATACATATAATACATTCCTAAAAAACATACAAAAAACTCCCATAGTATAGGATTATCCTTAACATTGAGTTTCTTTCCAACCATTTATCATAGATAAATTTCATTTATAAGAATTATGACCCATAAGTTAGATGTAATTTCCACTAGAAGTTCATATTTATCCTACCATTGATATATGATCATAGATTCATTCTGAATATGAAATGAAAATTTCCTTCCTTGAAAATGGATATGATATCCACATATATAAGGCTAGTCTATAATAGGAATCACATCAAACTGAACTAAAGTAAGGATCACAAGATTTAATAGAAGCACTTTCCCACAACAATCAACCAAAGAAGAATTAGAGACTTTTTATGCAGCCATTTTTCTATTAGAAGATTTCACAAATAAATTAATATCTAATTATTAAGTTAATATGATGATACAATTAGAATATTATATAGAAATAAAAGAGTGGGTGGATTTAGAATCAAATAACACATTATCTACTTTAGAGTGGATGGTATGCGTACCATTCAATACTTTATTGTCGAACAAAACATCACCTATTGTGATCACATGTGATATATAAATTATTCTTCGGCATAAAGAGGTTAATGACATTGATCATCATAATAATCTTCAGATTCGAATATTAATTACCATTATCACTATTTTACTGAAACATTATGCAGTAAAGTATGGGAGGTGAATTCTGTTTAGCCTTTTCCATATTCGCAACATTAACTATATTATTTCCATCACATAAGTAATAAATTACATGATTCACTTATTTTAAAAACATAAAACATTTATTGGTCCCTTTAAAATTATTTCCTTTAGGTTTATTTCCACACTTTTGAGTAGAATGGAATGATCGTTTTCTTTTTCACTATTGTTTTTAGATTTCTATTGAATTCCATTTTTCAATTAATATCAAAACCCAAAGATTGATGGGTAACTCCAATCTCCATCTCATCCATAAGAGAACATTGAAGGATTTCCAAAATACTACTAATGTTCCTAAGTGATAACACCCATAAGAGACTAGGATTTAATCTACTAAAGAATTAATCAATAATACTCATAGGTTGGATGGTAATTCAAAAAGAATATTTTATATGTCTTGTAAAATTTGATTCCTAGGTACTAACATATTCATAATCCTTTATCGTAAGATTGAGAAACTCCTTCTCCATCTTCATTCAAATAATTCATGGAAATAACTTATTGAAAAATAAGTTTATAAACTTTTAACATTTCATATATTCAATTTCATCACATTGCCTCGTATTATTGATCAGATTCCAAATTTTATTTACTTCAACTTATAAATGATAGACTTCCAAAATAAATTATAATGTTATGAACATTGTATGAAAAAAATATATTTTAAATGGTACCAATAAATTATTGAATAACTAGTTGAGCAGAAGACCCACTGAAAAAAGGTGGATGATTACTCATAAAGGACTCAATATAATGTTGTACCCTCCATTTCCCATTTGGATGTTCTGTATAATTGTTATCATGAGAAATTGATATGAGCATAAAAAAAGGATTTTCATTCGATCTTACATAATGATCAATTTCTTAGAAGAATACTAATTACATTTCCCATCAAATTCATCATTATGGTGGTTCCATTGGGTTCCATCCAATGACTAAAACCTTTAAGACTAGTGTGATCAATACTAATCATTATGAGAGAACCACATAATTAAGGGAAATTATTTATAAAATTTCAATTCTAGACAACAAAGGTTTTATCCTGCATTATTTGTGAACATCACCAAAACTATTGTTTTGTATCAAATACATAGACATATTCCTAGGGTTTATACTAGGGCTTTTTAATTCTAGTTTCCAAAGGATAACTAAACCTTACTCTAAAACCAACTATATTGACCCAATATTTTAATACATAGATGTTAAATATAAAATATAATAATATTCAATTCATAACATAAAAAACTATTCTATAACCGTATATGTTTATTGTATTTGGATTCTAAAACACATAAAAACTGATTACTAAATCATCAATATCGTCTCTTGCCTACTCCTTCATAGCTAGAACCCTTTTTGAAAAATGAAAGAAAATACATTTCTTCGTATTCTAGGGAAAAAATCATAATAAAATGGTGATATTAAATTATATTTTAGTGTAATAAAAGGAGATAACATAATCATAAGGGCATAAGAACACGAAAATTAAATTTGAAAATTTTATCCTGCATATCAAAGATCATGATATTGTGTAAGGGAATATATCATAGATGTTCATTATAAATAAAATAAAATATTCCTTGAGATCATACGATAATACAAGAAAATATTTCATACACATAACCATATAAATTCATTTCCATATATGTCATGTTTCACTTATATGAACATCATTTCAGAGAAAGTCCCTTAATGAACTGAGTTCATCCCCCATTCCAACCCTATATTATTTAACACATTTTACTTCCCATTCAATTCCTTTATATATCAGAAGATATTAATATTTACCCATTGAACTAGAGGGAGATATATGTACCACAAATCTCATAGTGAAAAACACACATATGTGTTCCATAAGAACTTAAATAATTAATCATATCAGAACCCATGAAATAAAATTGGTTTCATAAACATCATTTAATCATAACATAACCCTTACAAAAGGGATGAGTTTCATAAATATCATCCCATAATAAAAATAAAATAACCATAAGAATAATAGGGATATTATCCATAAAAAATATCATAATTAAATATTATGTAACAGAATATATTTTTGTTTAATAGGGAAAATAATTTTGGGAGTTCACTTGAATATAATTAATGAAGAAAATATCAATTCTACATTGAAAGTATTTCCATTTTTTGAATTTTGTAGAATTTTAAAATTAAATATTTTCTTTCAAAATAACCTTAAAAGGTTGTTTGGTTAGCTTAAAGGCATTAAGACTTCATTAATGAAAAATATCACATTCATATTCTATAAGTTAATAATAATTCTACTCATACATTTGATGAAGGAATAAAAAATACCATCTTTAGGAAAACAACAAAAGGAATCCATTCAAACTGTTTAGTAAAAATGCACAAATTGGTAAAAATGACCATACAAATTGAAGGAGAATATTAAAAATAAATTGGAAAAAGTTCTTATGAAGAATGGAAGAGGAAGATAAATATATTCTAGTAAATACTTTCATATAAATAATACCAGATAATAATGAGATTGTGATATTAACCCGAACATAGGTCTGGTTTCCATGACACATATCTAAAACTCCTATATAATGGGTTAATGAAATTTATTAAATTTTTATAGAACCATATTCATATTTATGTGGTCATATTGGGTCCTATTATATAATCTTATATCCCATTTGATAGTAACATTTCATTTTCTCTCTCTATTAGGGTGTTAACTACTACGTTTTCATATGCAGGTTTTTCCTATAAGTATTAGTTCATGTGCATATGATGTAGTTCGATCATATCCATAATGATATTAAGGATGTAAATATCATATTTATTCATTAAATAAATTTATATAATAATTACTTAATAATGATCATATAGATTTAATCATAACTCATTATGGAGACGGTAGGCCGTATGCAAATATCAGAGACGATATCATTCACTAAATGGGTAAATGATATTGAATTGGTTAGTATATAAGTTATTTAGAATAAATATTTTGTTATAATTATCATATATATTTATTATTTCAATCATTATACCCTTATAAGTAAATTGATGATGAAAAACAGATTACACCACTATGTGGAGATGGTAAGTTGTATGTACAGATGTGAGAAATATTGTCCCATTTCATAATTGAAGTGAGGGGAACTTTTGAAATTTCCAAAAAATATTACATTATAATAAATTCAATACCAATGAAAATTACTCCGAATTTACATCTATTTTAATATAAGATAATTCAAGGTCATAATATCACCCACCAATACATTTTAGAGAAGTTTTTGTATTATTTTAAATCTTATCAGTTTGATTAATACTTAGTCATCCTATTTTAAATTTAAATAAGTTATCTACATTTTCAATATTAAAAGGTTGTAATTTTAAATGATTTGATGTCAATTAGACAATAAATTAACAATTTATTTCATTTAAACCATATGATAATTAGTTTTTATTTTAAATGATGTGTTATGGTTTTTTATTATTTTAATAAAATATTGTTTTGGTGAAATACCAATAATGTCAATTTTGATTCTATTTATTATTTGGAAATTTTAAAAAATATAGACAACAAGTTAACATTAAACTTAATATTTTATTATATACCTTAGAGGTAAAGGTCATCCATATTTTTTTATCACATTACATATAACATATTATATTTATTTTAATATATTAAAAACTTTTGGTTGATATCTCTATTAATAAAATAATAATTGGATCAGTGACATGTAATTATTTGATATAATTATTTAATTACATAAAATTTAAAAAAATTATGATTAATATACATAATGAAGATTTCAGAATAGTTATTATAGTCTAATATATCTTTTGTTTGACCCTATATTTAATGTGATATAGTAATTAAAACATGAATGTGGAATCATTATATATTTATTAAGAAATGTTTTATAAATGAAAAGAACTCATCTAAGTGGCCCAAATATTACAAAATAAATGTTTATCATGAAAATATTTTTTTAAGTTATAAATTTACACTAATATTCATTCGTTATATACATTTTTTCCCATGTGGACCTATAAGTTATATTTAAGACAAAGAATGTGAAATTTTTCATCATTCTATGATTTAAATATTATAGAAGTAATTTTAATGGAAAAGTGTCCACTAAACTACTTAATTTTGATTTATAAGTGTTAAGGGTTGAATTAACTCCATAAAATAAATTTTTTCACTGGTCAGAGTGAATTTATAGTTTTTAATAATTTTTCAACTGATTACCCAATTAACCATTTACCATGGTAATAAAATTCATCAAGGTTAAGATTGTTTTTTCATACATAATATGGACCTATTCATTAAATTTGGACCCCATGAATCTAAATTTGGAATCTATTTCTAAAAATTATATACACATATGATTAATAATGTAATTTAAAATAAAATCATTAAAATTCCATAGAAAATGTTTTTCAGAAAAATTATTCTTTAAACCTAAAATGTTAATATAATAAATTAATATATAAAATCATTTTAAAATACCATAATTTAAATTTTTTAAATTTAAAATAATGGAATTAAAATTTAAAACTAATAAACAACATAATTTTACCTTGTATAGATAAAAAAAGAAAATATAATTCTCAGTAATTTCACAATTCCTTGAAAAAATGAATGTTTTTAGAAAATAATTTTGACAATAGTTTGATATGAGAAATTGCAGAATTTAATTAACTTTTTTAAATTCTAAATATTAATAGAATAATGATAAAAGTAATTTTGTAGAAAATTTATTTTTGAAGAATAAATCGATTTTTATGAAATTGTGTGTATATTTTATAATCACATACCAATATATTCATATTATGTTATACCTTTTTGTTTATTTCATGTATTATTTGTTCATATATATTCACATTAATTTAATGGCTAGGTTATAGAGAACATATAATATTCAAATAGTTCGTTTAAACTCATAGTTGTATATAGCACTTAATATTAACGAGTTTAAATTATTTAAAGAGAAATATTTCATAGAAAATATCTGGGTGTTATATTGGAAGGGCCAAGCATAGGCAACAGTTTGAATAGAGGTGGAGATGGTGATGATCATATGACGGTTGAGACCAGCAAGATTATGACATGTAGAAGGGGATTCGACGATGGAGGGTCAACTAATAGATGGGGGTGGTCCAAGGTAGTGCATTGGGTCATGGTTGTGCTGATGTTGGGAGGATTGTAGGTGGAAAGGGATCTATTGGCTAGGGAGTTTCGAACTGGGGAGGTGGCTAGGTTATCACTGGAGATGAAGGTTAGTGTTGATTTGGAGACTATGATGAACAATCTGACACTACCACTTATTTTTTATTAATCTATTTCTTATCCCTAAATACAGTCTTCAACATTGACATTTTTAAATAAATATAGTACTATTAATAATTTAAAAGAGCTGTAGAAAACACCCCTTTACCCATCTTTGATATATTGTTTTTTTATAAAAAGATTTATTTTTTTGGATTATCCTACAAAGCCCTAGGAGTCACCCCTATCTTGTAAATGATTTTTTATCCCTTTTAAAATACATGATATTTTAGGATAATATTATTTTTAAAGAAATTTATAGGTGATCGAATTGTGGGATAGTAGGAGCCAAAATTCTGACCACCTGTAAACATGGTATGAATAATTAGGTTCCCCAACAATTATCTCTTCCCATGAACTAATGTTAAAAATAAGAGACACATATATTTTTATGTATTAGACCAAAAAAATAATTGATTTTTATGTGACTAAAAACATCAAACATTCAAAAATTCATCATCATATGTCAGACTGAAATGACATCTACAGGGTCAGGACCATTAAGATTATATCTTCATTAGTTTATTAAAAAATATTTCTTGAAAAAAATACCACATGTGATTTCTCAGATCCAAGTTAAAGGTATTAAGGCGCTCAACCGAAGTGAATCAGTTGGGAATTTAATTTCCTCCAAATGTTCATAACATATCTATATTGTCTCTAACATAAAAAAAACCTATGTAAAAATACCCAATGACCACACATGATGTTTTTAATAAAAAAATAAGTGAAATATTACTTATTAATATCTGAATCCAAGCTCAACATCCAATCATTATCTTTCATTGTTTCTCAACAAAAATGTAAATAATTCCCTATAAATTATCGACATGTTCTTCAAAAGTACATGGGACCATCAAATGTTGAATTTATGGTTCTATCACAGAGATTTTATCATGCCTTTTATGTCCCAAGTATCACCACAACAATGATCCTCAAATATATAAATATGATATTGGAATTGGATCTTGGATTTTATGATTCTCTCTTGAGGAAGTTGGTGTAGATATAGAGGCTATAATCCGTCATATAGTTAATAGTCTATTTCTATGTGATCCATTTATTCCTTTTATTTTATTGTTCTAAACTACTTGAAAAATTCCTCCTGGGCCCTGGATATTTATTTCCAACTATATGAATTTTTTTATGACTACTCTAATTAATAACTAAATCAATATATATTTTTATCATTTATATAAGATGTAATAAATATATAACATGATATAATGAAAAGTTACCTAGAAGAAGTATTTCTATAAATATTCAAAAAAACCATGAATATTATAGTAATATTTATTCATATAATATTTTCAATGTATTCACTTTAATACTTGTAAATAAATTTAATAAATAAATTCTATACCATTCTTTCTATATTTTAACAATTTGATTTTATTTATAATTGTATATTCTTAGACATCACATGATCGTTGGGGTGGGGCCCAGTATTATCTAAACTCTTGTTCATGGTAACAATCCAAACATTTGAATAAGCATATTGTGAGACCCTCTAGAACATTATCTCATTAGAAAAGAATATTATTAATATACTAGGTGTATATTATAGAAACCCATCAAGGCCCCTAAAAAGTTAAGGTATTGTAATATCAATGACATCCTTTATAAGAAACACACCCAATGTAATATATTCTCTTTGTCTAATGATATATCATAAATTATGATGAATAATTAGTTTCTGAATCTTTTTATTACTTTACTATTTATTGAATTTCCTAGATGAATATACATTCATCTAATGTAGTCATGGATTTAGTGAAGGTACAACAATTTTGACCAACATTTCCTAAGATATCACATTATTTTGAAATAAAAATTTCAATCTTGATTATTCAATGAAAGATATACCCAAAATGATCCTAAAAATGTTAATGATCAAATAATACACACTGATAATATTCTCAAATCAGGATACTAATACATGTGTTCAAAGATAGGAGCTACCGATGAACCCTGAAATATGTGGTGTTCTATTAGCAGGCCAGCCCCATGATATCACATACTTGTGATGACTAAGGGGAAAATTTATGTGGGGATCTCTCAATCATTATGATCCACCATAAAAATATATGATGAAATATCTTTATATTGGTAGTATGATGTATCTAGATTATAAAAAATATTTTTAAAATTAATTTCATAGTATATTGAGGTTCTCATTATATCATAGGAACTCTTATAACTAATTAATATTATATGTTATAATATCAATATATAAATAGCGAATAAAGAAATATAAGCACAATTATCTTAACATTACATCTTGAATAACTCACTGTATACATGATATGATTTTCAAAAAGTAGAGTTTAATTGGGTTTAGGGAACCCACTATTACAGCATTGAAAAATTTCATAAAAGATTATTCTAAAACTATTGTACCCAAACCACCCGGTTAACATGATGATTAGTATAAAGATGGTAGATTCATCTTTTTATGATATACATTTCAATCTTTGAAACACATTTATCTTTATTATCAACCTTATTCATGTAAGAAAAATGGTTAATGCTATTGGTAACCATTTTTCCTAACTCATTGGCTTGATAAGAGGTGGAATGCCACATACATTAGGTGACATCCCCAAGACACAGAAGATAGATAATAAATGTCAAGGGTAAATATAACAATGGGGAATGATTTTCCTTAAAAATCCAAACAACCCATTAAGAAATATGTAACAACCAGCCGCAATATGATGAAAGAGAAATAAACAACGCAAATTTTTAAAATACCAGTACAATAACTTTAAAAATGTATGGGAAAATAAATAATTGTTTAATGCTAAGACTCCAATTACAGAAGACTAGTTCCCCCTAGTGGTGCCACACCATAATATTATTTAGACACTACTTATTTCCATTTTAAGCAACATAATCAATAATATAATGGGATAACCCCAAAGAAGTATGAATCTTCCCCCCACCATTTATCTCATTAAAGGACATCTATAAAATCATCAATGTTCCCAAGAAAATAGTGATAATATAACTCATTATATAATACAAGAGACATCCTAACACATACTAGTAGTATAAGAATAGTTTAAAACATTTTATATAAAAATGAAGAGAATAAGTTAAATATTGTATATCAAAACCATGAACATGTACCCCAGAAAACATGGAAAAAATATTTTAAAACCATTTATTGTTACATGGCATAACCATTCCTTTTAAAACTCAATGAAAAATCATATATCCATAGTTATCCCTACAATTTCATGTTGTGATCAATTCATTCACCATGTAATCATTTGGTGAACCCTTTTTTGATGATTTTACTTTTACACCCTTGTTCCATCGAATTTTTATGGTGATATATTCATGTCCTTAATCCATATCTTTTACACAAGAACACACACAAAAAAATTTATTTAAATCTACCAATAAAACATTTATTTTCAAATGAATTCAATCTTTCCAAAGCAACACCATTGAAATCTCAGCTAATATGTGTTTTCCAAAACAATTTCATTTGATATTTATATCAATTCATAATAATAATTTTGAAAATCTCAAGGCATTAAATTATATAACTCTAGTTTGGGGGAGAATCTACCTACCTAATGTTAATTGTAATGAAAGATCAAATATGATTTAGTGGGTTAGACCACTTCCTTCAATTTCTCAATTAAAAAAAATAAGTTAAAATAAAAAAATCCAAACCTATAGATAAAGGTATTAAAAACTGATATATGGTTTGGTTCATGATAACCCAAATAATATAATAATGTAATGTTTAACAATACCCACCCAATTTATTTCAATAATTTAATTCCAAATGATTCATTAGTTCTAGATCCTGAACATTAAAATCAATAATAATGTCCTAGGGTCACCCTAGAAGTCGAGATGGAAGAAAAAGAAACCATTTGAGGGTTTACTAACATTTTACAGATCAAAACTAGATAAGGAAGTACTATTTAGGTTTGAATTTGGAATTCATGTCACTAATTCTACAATAGAACAATTATTCTGAAATACTCATCGCATTAGTTTTATTTTTCTTTTGAAAAAATCCAATTTATGTCATGAAGCTATTTTTTGTCATGAATTTCATTAGGTGAACAAAAATACTATCATTCTATGAAAGGATTTCCCTGCTTATTTCTAGAATGATTACATTGTTAAACCACCATTCATAATGAAAATATTTCTTACAACCCCACCACAACAAAATTCCATGTTCTTGAACCCTTTACAACTCATAATACATCCATATAATTATAACATGTATCAAATAAAAACATGAAAATCCTACAATTATACTGTATCTAAAACTATGGGTCCTATAATATCTATCTCCTTCTCCATAAAATTGGAAATAAAACCATCTCTATGTATATGGGAAACTATTAACTCATGAACATATGTAATTTAATTTCTTTTTTCACCTCACATGTATTGTCATAAAAATGAATATAATTAATATATTTGATAATTATGAGATAATTATGATTTTGTAAGTATTAAATATCTTATAATTCCTTACCCTTCAACCTATTTAAATATGATAACATCGCTCATGCTTATGTAGAACCTACCATATCCATGTAGAAACACGATTCATTTTTCAATTTAATTCCAAATAGATGATATTTAATATATATATAATTTATATTTCTAATTTCTATATCTTTATTATAATTTTTGATATTAGAAGGTCATGATGACGTTTCCAATACCATAATAGCTGAATAAAATCCAAGATTAAAAAAGAAATTAACACTCAAAACAATGATTATAGTAAAATACTATTAAAAAATAGGTGATAAAATGTCATAAATAGATCTTGTATGATATTATAGATATTTATATAATAATGGTATATAATTTTTAAAATTCTAAATTTATTATATACGATGTTAAATGATCTTACAAGGACAACTGTAATTATAGTAAGTGATTTTTTCCCAATTTCTAGTCCATTTAGAAATATCTTTTATTAGGCATATATTTATTTTTGTGATATATATTGGATGCTCCTTTGATTTATTTTTCCATAAATTTCTATTTTTTTAGGATGATAAAAGTTTCAATTCATGATTACTATTGCGTGGGATAATATTTTAAAATTTACCTATTTGGTAAGAATTAATTTAACAATATCAAATTTTTGGATTCTACTTATTTTCTATGAGGGAATTATATAATATACCAATAACAAAATCCATCTATTTTATTATTTTCTAGATATTTATAATGTTTCCATTTTTAATAAAAAATTTTCATTCATTGGAACATAAAATGAGAAAAGTAATGATTAAATGAAAATATTATATTTCTTCAATTTTTATAAAAATATATATTTTCTTCCAAGCCTATAATTTGAAAAATTATTTTATAAAAGTCCTCTTCTATAACTCTAAAGAGTTATATAGGATATTTTATGTTATACATGACTTTTTAACATGGTTTTAAAGTAATATTTATAATGTTTTCCAAATAATTCATCTTCTAATTTGTTTAAAAATAGTAAATGGGGATGTTTGTTTTTAATGTATACAAAATTAAAATATTTTACTACCACCATAATAATTTTGAACTATTTTGACTCTTATACATGTTATAAAGGTTTTTACAAGGAATATTATTTAATAATATTTATGGTTCCATTTTTTTCTACTCTAAACAAGTCATGATTTTTTTAAAAAAAATTACATTTCTGGTGAATTGATGGTAATATTTTATCTCTTATTAATATTTTTCACATTAAATTTCAATTGAATCATTCAGTTTCTTATGATCATTTTTTATAATAAATAAAATTTCTATTAATTATACAAATTATTTTAATTATTGATATGATTATTTCCTAAACCATTAAACATTTATACATATGATGTTTTACTATTGAAATTATATAAATGACTGGGGAAATCATAATATTTTTTATTCTTTTTTTGTACATATATTTATTTATAAGGAATCTTTTTTTTGAATTAAATTGATCATTCAAGATAAGTGTAATTAATTGGACATAAAATGATGGAGGAAGATTATTTATATATAGCCCCGCGATGCAACAAAAAGTCTCATGATATAATCCAGTTGGAAAATCTTTTTAAATGTCTTTTTTGGTAATTATACATCAATTAAACTATCTCGGAACAAGTCCTTAATGGTAAATATATCATGATATCTGAGATCATATAATTCAAAATTAAGAATTTATTTTAATGTATATTTTGTTATCATTTTCTATGAGATTAATTCACTAATATTTTAAATGGATTCATTTAGTTATCATGTTATTGATTAAATAAAGAATGTTTTTTTGTTATTTACCTTTCCATATTTATTAAACCATATTTTTCATTGTTTATTGCATTGTACATAACCCTTACTAAGAATCTCTGCTCATAAATTATTTATTTTCTTTTCACCAAGATATGAAGATGTATATTAATAATTATATCAAAGATATGAGAGTATTTCTCATAATATTTTTTAATTACAATGTCTTATAAGAATCATGTATGCATATAGCAATTCAATAAAACAAAACAAATTTATCCTTTATGATGTGATACCTTATTTATTATGCCAATGTAATTAAGTATAAATTCACACTATATTTATGGAGTTTGGGTTGTTAATGTGTATATGAGTTTATAATTAGTAGAAACAATGAGAAAAAATTTTAAATGGAAAAATCTAACATCTGGAATTTGATTATCTCTTATTGTTTTTTGATAAAATTTATCATCAAAGGGATTTTTATTTTACGGCTTGATATTCATAATGATTATTATAAAACTTAGTTTATGCAATTATTTAGTGATTACACTTAAAGGATGGAAGGGAATTAACACCTATAGATAAAAAATGTAAATACCTACTATAAACTCTAATGCAGATGGTGTTAGAACATAGTAGATCATGACAATATTAGAGATGATAACTCTAGTTATGATAAATAACCATGCTCATATAAAGAAACCTTTTATTCTTAAACATGATTTAACTATTTCAGATACCTTCATGTAACAAAATCCTCTATCATTTAATGAAACAAGTAATTCATTAGAAGATGATTAATGGATTAATTCTCATGAAAATATATTCCTTAATTAGGTATATAAATAATGTAAAAAATGTAATTCTGAAAATTTGATATAAGAGATGGAATTTGATCATTAATGGTTATTAATAAAGGAAACTAAAGGGGTGTAAGGTATTGGAATAATGTAATAGAGAACAATTAATCTAATATTCTTCATGAAATACATTTTTTAAGAACAAAAAAAATATATAATAGAGAGGATGTTTCTCACTTTAAAAACATAGAACTAGAAAGTGTGATAGATTATGTCACTAACTTTACCCGATTATCCTTGACTTCTTCAAAGTACACATTTAATCCTAAATGAATGATTGACCATTTATTTTATTGGCATAACCTGAGTCTCTAACCTGATATCATTTCTCAAACATTTTCATCATATGATGATATAGTTTCATGAGAAATTAATACATATTTTTTTTATAGATTGCATCTCATCAAGGTAAATCAAAAGAATACAATTTCATGTGAGCACTAGAAAAATAAAATTTCTAAAAAAATGGATAATGTAAAAAAATTTGAAAATTTAAAAATTATGGAAGGAAATATCCTTGAAAATGATATAGGGGTATGGTAGTTTTTTACAAGTGTAGAGATAAGGGTCATATGGATAATGATTGTAAGTAAAATAAAGAAACCACTAATATAAATTTTTTCAACTATAAATAGATAGGTAATTATTCAGACCATTTCCACAAGAATCATTGAATCATATCATTGAAGAAACCAAGGGTATAAGTTCAATCATATGTAATTACGAGAACTAAAGTGTATGTTCTATGTCATATAATGAAGGGTACCCATATAATACAATCTAGAAGTGATTTTTTATTTGATTTATGTTCTACAAACTATATTATAAATAATGAATTTATTAAGGGTATTACATCCCCAGCTCAATGATTACATGTTATGTAAGAAGGTAAAACTCATAATGGTTGAATGATCACCTCTAAAGTCTTCAGTTCCCATCAGATAGATTTTTTTGAGATTGTGCATTGAATTTTTTTTAATTCTTCTTATAAATAAATTTGATATAATTTTGGGCATGAATATTCTCTCTCAATATAGATCCCATTCAAATTCTTGAGGATGGGAAGTTATAATAGATATTTGGAATCAACCTATGACAGACTATTGGTGTGAGGATGAACCTGAACTCCCAACATAAATTATTTCCATCATATTGATTTTACTAACTAATAACTAGGGATATTGATATTAAATGGTTGTAGAGAAACTAAAAATTTATTATATATATTTTTTTGATTTTACTTGTGTATTTAAAAAAAATTATTCTACTCTTCCCCCCGAATGATGATGTTGAGTTTTCAATAGAACACATACCCGATGCAACACCTATTTCAAATAATCCATATAGAATAGACCCGGTCATGTTATTGGAAATAAAGAAGAAAATATATGATATTATTGATAAGTTATTAATTAATTATAATGCTCCACCAAGGGGTTTACATATTTTTTTTGTTAAAAAGAACGATGGTCTAATGCAACATTGCATTGATTTTCATGAACTTAACAAAATCACTATTAAGAACAAGTATATTATACCCCATATCATTGATTTGTTTGATCAATTGAATGAGTTAAAATTGTTTTCCATGAATGATATTCATTATAGATATCATATTCTAAGGTTTAAGAAGGTGGATATACCCAGGACTGGCTTCTCTATGAAGTTGAGTCACTATAAATTTATAGTAATTTGATTTAAACATAACAATTCTCTAGATATCTTCATGAATTTTATGAATAGTGTTTTTAAAGTCTACCATAATCTATTTTTGGTAATATTTATTGATTTAATTATCATATATTTAAAGGGAAATTATGATCATGGTGAATATTTTATGATTTTTCTGATTACTATATAGAACTAGATGTTATATTCAAAATTTAAAAAGGGTAAATTTGGCCTACAATAGTATATTTTCCTTTTAATATATTTTAAAGAGAGTTTATATCGGTGGAACCTTCAAAGAATGAAACTATTGAGGAATTAACTACTTTTCCTAGTAACTAATATATATAATTTTCTGGGGTTGTATGGATACAACCAATGATTTTTGATAAATTTCTCATGAAAATATATTCCACTCACCTAGTTGACTCAAAATGTGGTTAAGAAATTATAGATAGATGAATGTGAGCATAATTTTGGGGAACTAAAGAGAACATTGGTTAGTAGAAAATGTTTTAATATAATCTATATTGTTGAAGGGTTTATATTAATTCATTAAATATGGAAATGTTATTTGTCCTATTTTAAAATGTTATGGTGTAATATTATGCCTCCTAGAAATTGATAATTGACGAGAAAAATTCCTAAAATCATGATTTGAAACTTGAGTAAATTATATTTTTCTTTAATATATTATGTAATCAACTATGTGGATAATTTTGTGATTTATATTCATAATATAAAATAAATAAGTGAATATTTACAAATAAAGAGTTGAATACATTCTATAAAATATTTATTGGAGTTATTAATGTTTTCTAATGATCAATATATTACTACCCTATGAAGGAAAATAGATGGTTGATTTACTATATTGAAATGACCATGATTTTTTCCACGGTATGTATTTTATAATATTTTATATTTATGGATATTTGGATGTTGGTTCTTGAAATCTTTAAGAAAGGGTACATATCTTTTCTTGGTCACATGATTTTATAACCAACCATCCATAAGATGATTTAGAAGGAATAAATTGAATATTTCTAACTATAGAAGATGGTTAGGAGTTTACATAAGTTTAACTATGATTGTATTGGAATGATAAGGTTTAGCAGTTGAGTATGTGTTCTATAGATATTAAAATTAATGACGTAGTATTTGGATGAAGATCATAATTCATTATTAACTATTAATTCCAGAAGAATGAAGATGTATATCGATTTGAAATATTATTAATAGGGGATTAATTGAAAAGGTATATAGAATAATATATATCATGAAGCTGGGTGAGAAATAAGATATAGTCAAGAGACATAATTATAATGGAATTTTATAATCATTTTCCATACAAGAATGGAAAAAGGAATGCATTACCATTGATTTCAACATCAGACTCCCCCTAACATGTAAAGAGAACAATTGTATTTGGGTTCTAGTCAACCAGCTTATGAAATTAGTGCATTTTATGACTATAAAATAATATTTCCCTCTTAATTATCTTACTAAATTATATATTAAAAAGTTTTTAATATTTAATGGTGTAAAAATCACAGTCATATCTATTCCGGATCCAAGGATTACCTCAAATTTCAATATAAACATTTAGTAGTATTTTGATAAGGAGTTAATTTTTGGTAATGTTTTTCATTCATAGATATGTGGATTGTCAGATAAGAATATTGAAACACTATATAACATGTTTATATCTTTATCTATGTATTTAAATGGTTTTTGGGATCAACACCAATATTGGGTAGATATTTCTGGAAATAATAACTTTCACTTGAGCATTCTGATGGATCCCTATAAATACCTCTATTAAAGGTACTGTAGAACTCCTATGTATTGTGATGAAGTTGAAAACATAAATCTCTTGGGAAATTATATTGATGGATAAATAATAGATAATGTTAGATCCATTCAAAAACACATCAGGGCAGTGTATAGTCGACAAAAAATTTATGATAATAATTATATGTGAGATCTTGGGTATGAATTTAGTTAAAAGGTATTAATATTAATATCACCATGGAATAATGTTATTATATTTATAAATATGGAAAATATGAGCCCTATAAATATATTTACCTTTGAAATTTTTGATCATATTGGGATGATATCTGATTTATTGGAACTTCCACTAAATCTCTCCAATGTTCATGAGGTGTTCTAGGTATCTCTCCTAAAAAAGTAAGTACGTAATCACTCACATGTACCAAACTAGAAGGTCCTGCCAATGGATAAATATATACCCTTTATATAATAGTTCAAGAATATTATAAATCATAAATAAAAGTTTATACAAAACAAGATCCCTCCGCGAGTCAATGTTTTGTGGCAAAATCATAAAATTGGGGAAGCTATGTGGGAACCTGGGTATATAAAGATGCATAAGTATACTCAATTATTTATATCATCATGGCTATATTTTGAGCGAATCTTTCTTCAATTAGAATTATCATTTAGGACCATTATATTTTCTGATACATATATATTTTTAAATAAATCTAATTTCTTTGATAAATCAGTTCACACACAACACCAATTTTAAATAGACCATTGCAAATTATTGAAACTTTATTTCTTAGTTTTAGAATAGATATTATGAATAATTATAAAAATTACATGAAAAAATATGTATTATGATTTTATTTAATTTGAATTTATTGAGTAACTCTTAAGAAATAAGTACTTAATTTTGAGTGAAGCGATTTTATAATGTTCTAATATTTTTTTCTCAAAATATTATTTTACTCTATTTTGTGTCTATGTAATATATTTATTTCATTCCAATTTTATAAATTTTTTTTATAATAAGTTTATTTGTAATAATAATATAAATATTATTTTATGTTTAATTTTTGATATTTTTGTGAAGATATTATTTTTTGAGTGAGTAGTAAAAAATATAGATTATTGTAAGAAATTATTTTATTTTCCATGAATCAAGTAATATAAAAGCATCATTATATTTCTATTAGGTATTAAAGTGATTTTAAATATATATTATTTTAAATAATATAATTAATTAAATTAGGACAAGTATTTTACATGATATATATATATATATATATATTAATTTTTATGCTTAAAACACATTTTATTCTGGAAAACTATTATCATCGTAATTTACAGATTTATTTTTAAATCAATTTCAAGGAATTCATGGATTTTTTGTTGAATTAAATTTGATATTTGGAATCACGATATTCAAATTTGTTAAATAGATTAGTTTGTATTCTGGTAATTATGAATATTCACCTTGGAAAATATTTCTTACCACAGTATGGGTTAATATGATAAAACATGATTAAAATATTGATATAAGGATTCAAAATTTCTAAAAAACACGCCTTTACCATATTGTATGAGTTTAGTTTTCAAATTATCACACAAGTCATTAATATATGGCATCTTAGTGCTAATTTTATTTTATTGTGACCTTTATATTATTGTACGTAAAGGAAAAATACAAAATGAAACTCACTTTCCTTTTAAATTTCAATGATATATTTAACTAGGGATAAAAAGAAGATTCAAAAAAATATTAATGGTCATTATTTTATTAATTAAATTTTTTTCCTGATAATAATTTATTAATTTTTTATTGTGTAACTTCATGACATGGATGCCACATACTAGTGGCCAAACTGGTTGGTCACATTACCTCAAGTGCACCTCCCCATATATAAAAGGACTCCAAAAAGTTTCAAGAGTTTAATATAAATACTATGGGAGGGGTAATATACCCTATTTATCAAAGAATAACAATAATTTAAATAATAGAAAATAAAAAACTAATGATAAACAACAACCAGGATAATAAAATAACTAAATCCATACAAGAATCATATGATAAACCAAAATAGGAAAGAAAATCCAATCCAAATCAGTATATATATAATGAATTATATGTGTCGAGTGTCTAAGGAAATCCCAAAAAATAATAAATACACCTAGAAAACTCCCAATTGGGTCCCGAAACCATGTCTGGTTCTTTCATGCATTCTTTATAAAAAATCACCCATCTAACATAGGGCTCTTTCCATTATCCAATACTACAATCACAAAGTCTATATGGGTGCCAATCAGGTTTCATGATGTGGGTGTGAGTAAAAATAAACATAAAAAAACCAATGGAATATAAAAAAATTTACCCCCAATAAAAGTGTATGCATTTTTATAAAGAATAAATTACAATAAAGCAACTAAACATTTTTCACAATTCATTATTATTTAATTAACCACATAATTAATCTAGTTCACGATTACACCCAAAAACTCCATACCTACTTTATACCGTTCTTGAGAAAGGACCATTTCACCAACGATATCAAAATTAATTATAAACATGGGATTTCATCAGTTATTCAAATTCAATTTAATACAAAGTCTACTTGGATATATGGTCTAAGGTCGATGTCTCTAGACTACAATGTCATATCTATCACCCTGTGGGTATTTCAAGGATCATCCCCTGTCCCACACAACATTGATATAACATATGGGTATTCAAATCATCATTCAATGTTCCACACTCATAGTCACATGCATGTAATTAGTGACTAGAACACCATCTCTATTACCCTGTGGGTATTTAAAATGTCATTCATTATCCTGCTCCCCATTTATCAATCAATATAATTTATCACATTTATCACATTTAACAAGGAAAATCAGCATTTATCCTTTTATTAATTATTTATATAACGGTGCACCATCTCAATTTAATGAAACAACTGTGTTTCATCACTCTAATCACATGGAAATAATTTGAATATTTCACCATAACTCCATTTTAAAACATTTAGTCATAATATCCATTAACCCTTCAAGTTTAAGCTAAACATCACTTATGTCCCATTATCAATCAATTAGTCATCACATTAATCAATAAATTTCACTATCCAATTAATTGGAAAATTTAAATAACCCATTAATTAATTAACAAATAAATTAATTCAAATCGTGATTTAATTTCAAAAAATTGAAATAGAAATTTAAAAATTATATACAGACAAAAATAATTCAAGACTATACTAATTGAAATTTATGCAACCAACATCAAGGTCGTCAAAAAATGATCATTTTCCCCTCAATTTGATGGTGAATGGAAAAGAACAAAATGGCTAAGTAGATCGAGAAACAATACCTTGGATCATGATCAACTATTAAACTCAGAACTGTCAAAAGGATTCACCCATTTATTAGAAGATGGTTAAATATAAGGGAACAGAAAAAAGGATTTTCATGGATCAAGAAACAACCATCAATGATCAAAGATAATGAAATCTCCCCAAATCCACAAGGAGTCACCAAAGGGTCAAGAAAAATAAGGCTACACAAAGGAAATAAACCAAGTTGAACAAAATGACACCTTTTAATTTTTTTCGTGGGGAATTATATAGAATTTAATTCCATTACAAGTTGTGTAATTTTTTTATGTTTTAAATTGAATAACCCCTCACTTTAGGTGATTTTATCTTGATTAAATACTATATGATATACCATATTATTACACAATGTTTAAATTTTCTATAAATGGGTTTTTTCAATCCAAATATTATTAATAAATGATATGACTTCCTCTAAAGAATTCCAATCCAAAATCAACCCCTCTCTAACCCCATAAAAAAAGAGACAACTCAATAGTTATGTTACTTAAAAGAGAGTGGGATATTACAATTTCCCTACATTATAGAAACTCATCATCAATTTTTTCTCCCATGATTCTATAATATTATATTTGGTTAAAATATTAAATCACCAAGAGTACTTATATGATTTTATCTCCCAAGTTTCCTCATGAACATAAATACGTGTTCACAATATTCGAAAATTTTTTATAGTCTTTCCCTACAACACTTTAAAAAAAATTACATAAAATGTATCAGATGTTCCTTAAAAGAAACATCAGTATATATCTCAAACAAATCAACATAAATCATACTAGAAGGTTTAGGGAGACACCACCAAATCTATGATAGCTGAAAAACATCATTTATAACATCATGCCTCTTTGGAAGAGTCAACAGGTATTTCATCATTCTGATTCTCTCCACACTATTGAAAGGGCCAACAATATTGGGTGCCTAAATCCCCTATATCTAAATCATAATGTCACCCAATCCAGGATACACCCTAAGGAACACAAAATCACCCACAATGAAGTCTTTTTTTACCAACATAAATCAACGAACAACTTCTAAATAATTTTAGCCTTATCCAAATAATTACAAATCATCTAATCATACTCTGATTTCCACTACAATAGACTCATTCCCAACTACTCTGACTCACCTTCCTCTATCCAATATCTAGTTGATCTACCTGACATCCAATAAAGAGTCGCATATGGTTCCATCTATTTTTTCTCCTAATAAATGTAGTTATAGGAGAACTCAAAGAGTGCCTAGTGCTTCTCCCGAGACCCAACTAATTCTAGAATTCAATCTCATAACATAACCTTCAATACTTGTATAATATGCCCAAATTACACATCTATCTATGGGTGGAATATATTACTCATAAAAACATGTAAACCAGGTGCTTTTTATAATTCTTTCTGTATTGATAGAGTGAAACATGATTATTTGTCTTAAACTATACTCAGTGGTACAATGTGCAGATAGAATATCTACCAAATGTATATGTATCCCAAGTAATCCACATATAATTTTTTCCAAATTGGAATCAAATTTATTAATTTCATTAGTCGGTCCACAAATACCTATATAACATCAATTTTCAAATGTGTCATCAAGAGACCACCTACAAAGTCCATTATAACATCATCTTATTTATATTTTAGAATAGGAAATAGATTTATTTAACATCTAGATCATTGATTCTAATCCTCCCCTATTGATAAGTATAGAATCATTTTATAAACCCTATAATATATTTTTTCATGCCTGAACATCAATACTGTGAAATTAAGTTACAATACATTTTGGTAAAACTTAAATGCACCACCCACTTTGTGGCATGAAATTCACACATTAGCTTATCCAGTATGCATGTAGGAATAACAACATGGTTCCAAAAATATATGATGTCATCCTCATCTATGATCTTGTCTGAAGGTGACTCCCCACCTTCAAGGATTCAACTCATGAAAAAACACACTAGAAACTCATACTGCTTCTTCCTAATCTGGATCAAAAGTCTAGAATATACTGATACTGATATGTGGGTCATCTATTCCTAGAACTCCTAAACCACAACATACATCTCTGCAATAAGGGTAACTATCTTCCACTTAGAACTAGACTCATGAACTGCCTGAGTTTAAGTCTCTCTACTTAATGTGTTTGCTACACTATTTTTTTTGCTGAGTGTATATGCCTAGTCAAAATTAGATAATTTCATATACACAACCCAAATCCAGTTGCAAAGATTAAAATTTCATTGAAAAAAGATTTAATTTAAGATATCATAGTCCGTATAAATAGTAAAAGTTTCACACAATAGATAATTTCACCAAAAAATCAAGGAAAAACCACTTCATTTAACTCAAGGTTTTGGGTAGGGGGGTTAAATTCATGTGGCCTTAATTAGCATGATCCATATTCCATAGATCGATCTACATGCATCACCACTGCTCCATGTCATATCCAATATGCATGAAAAAACAACATATACTTTTCACTTATATCAGGTATGATTAAAATTGCTAAAGTAGTCAATTGTTTCCTCATCTCATTAAAATCATTCTCATATGCTTGACACCAATAGAACATAACTCACTTATGGGTCATTCCAAAAAGTGGCGTCTCTATATGAATAAATTCATTAATTGACCTTCAATAATAGCTTAGAAAACATTGAATGTTACATATATTGAATACATTCCTTAGATTCTCCCAATAAACCCCTACCAACACATTCTTTTGGTCCGTTGACACACCTTCCTCAGAACTGACGTTTCCTAATAAATGTAAATGATAAATCTAGAATTTAAACTTAGATATCATAAATTATAATTGATTCTATCTTAGAATACATGGGATGATTTCATTATTTTAGGAATGATCTTATTGAGTTTTAGTGTACACCAGGATTCTATCCATAAAAAAACCACTAACTTTTCTAGGTATGAGTGTAAGACTCAGTTCATCAAGGTCATAAAACTAGCATGAGCATTCGTTTACTCAAATAGCATCACAGAAAACACAAATAGGACATAACTACTTCAGAGATATGACTTAGGTATATCAAAATTCTCAAATATAAACCCATTTACCCAAATATCAAGTCAATATTTGTAAAAACACAAGAATCACTGATGTTTTCAAACAAATCATTGATATATGGAATAGGATACCGATTCATCACTATCACCTGGTTCCTCTTTTGGTAATTAATAGATGAACACATGTTTTTTTAATCCTTATTAGAAAACAAGACTAGAGATTCCAAAAGTGACATAATTAGATGGATAATTACCTTTTACATTAACTCTTCAAGCTGAGTCTTAACTTCACGAACTTTTGTTAGTTCAATTTTTATAAGGTGGAATTTAAACCCACTCAGCTCCAGGAATGCTCTGAATCATAAACTCAACATATATGTCTGGTAGTATCCCTGAGAAGTCCTTGAGAAAAATGTATTTGTATAGGTATACAATGGGAGGAGATACATCCTAATCCACACCACCATCATCTAGAAATATAATTGAAACATAGGTGTTGTTGTCCCCCAGTTACTAATGAATTGGCCATGCATATCCCTCACATATATCCCACTCTTCAAGATGAAAATTATTGTACCCCCTATGTGATGTAATGGTCACCCCCATGTGGTAAATATCAATTTGGTATCGATATGATACCCACCACCATACCAAAAATCAATTCAAAACCTTAAATTTCATGTATATAATGTTCCTATTTGAAATGATACTCCCCGTCCTCAAGAGATCATCCCTTGACCAAATAGATGTCCCTTGACCACACTCCCAAAGTTGTATCGATCATCATAACCCCACCTAAATAATCCATCATCAATCTCAAAATACTCACAAGTTGGGTAGATAAAAAATATATTAGGGGTTATTAAATAAAATAAGGCACCAGAAGTCATAGAAACTACTAGAATAGTATCCCTAATTTTTGGGTGTCCAACCTCTTTATAGACAAGTGCAAGTTGAACTGAATGAAATTATACTAACCATATTCCCTATGATGTAGTCTAGGTCTACTGTGCTGCACAACTCTATTGACACATGAACTATTTTCCTGAAGTACCTCATCAACTACTTCAACTTCCATGGCCTATAGAACTCCAACTACCAAACTAATATGGGGTATAATACACACTTCTATAAATCTTATTATTATCATATCCTCTATCATTACCCACCTATCATGGTTTCATATATATCCATTATAGATTACCCATACCACCACATGCTCGATTATCTATCAGTGGTTAGGTCAATATATGTGGAAGTGACCTGTCTTACCGCATTGGTGGAATATCACTCAGGTATTGTTCTGCATTACTAACCCTTCCCCTGGATACATTTCTTACTACTACTCTAGTTAACATTCTCAATGTGTCACATCAAAACCCTAGATTTTGTGCCAATAGGTCATCTAGAAGAAAAAATATATATATCTCACTAGAATCCATATTTAGTTTCCCCTCATAAATCTGATCCTAATTCACTACCTCTAAAAATTATATAGCCTAATGATGTTAACCTGAGAGTTAATCTCACATTTTGGACCATCCTAAAAATTATTCACCCTAGTAGCCTCATTTTCTTTCAACTCAACAAAAAAGAACCACAAATCAATAAATAAAATTATATAGTCCATCACATACATTCTTTCCCAATTCATCCACATAAACATCACTTCCCTTTTCATCATTATCCTCTCAGGGTCAAGGGACACCATGAATTTCTCTAAAAATTCTCTCCATTCAATGTTGTCCAACATTCTATCCTAAGATAGGATGTCCCATGAATGAATCACTTTATTGAATTACATAAAAGTATAAATTAGAACTCTCTTTTCAACAAGAGTCACTACGATGTCAAGGATATTCAGGATACAATCAATCTACGACACATCAACATTCAGCCAACCCTCTCTAGTAAATGTCATAGGGTACAATAATTGGAACTCATATTTCATGTATAACTAACTCATTAGAACCCAACATGGGTATCTTTCCATATAATACACGAAGAAAGAAAATTTCCCATGGAAATACTCTCCTAGACCTACACCTAGAACTATCCGTGACTTGGGTTTCACTGCTTGAATAAAATTTCCTTTGAAGTCCTCTTATAATCCTATCAACAAGCATCCTTGTGGAGATATATCTTTATAATGGGAAAAAAATGTCTAATGATGCAAAACATATCTTTAAAAAATTTAAATACTATGGATTTGCAATAATCCATAACATGTCATCCACCATAACCCATCACATGGTCAAAACCAAGGTGCTAACACTACCATCAACTATCCCTCATATGGGTCATAGATAACATAGGGATACAAGTTTCATATACCATGGTTTCCAATTAGAAATCAATTTATCCATATTTTTTACCATATTTAGAATAATTGAAAATTTATATTTCATATTAGGAACCTTTTACATTTTGTTTACAAAAGTAAATAAAATATTTTCCATTTAAACAAATATCCCAACACTACTTTTAAATTATTTTCTAAAAATGACCCATATAAAAATAATTCATCTGTTCCAATAATGATGCATGATTAAAAAACTCTCATTCCATACTATTCCATGAAAAAAATCCTAGAAAACAATAATAACATCACAAAAATTATTCATCAACCATGGTAAAGTAACATCCAACTATAACAACAACAATCAAAAACATGAATACCACCCATGGTAATGAGGTTTTACCCTTGTACATTGGTAAGATACACCAATTAATGAGATCATAAAAAATCATATTCTCATCTTAATATATTATATACCATTACCAAATAGTATCGTAAAAGAAAAAAAAGAAATCCCCTTTGATACCATTTTGTAATGTCCCTACCCAGATTCCACATAATGGTGCTGCGAGCCAGTTGGTTACATGACCTCAAGCGTGAATGTCCATATATTTGAGGCTATCGACTAATAGCGAGGGAATAATATAGACAATATGGGGTCAATATAAACTCTTTATCAAATAATAACAATGTGGAAATAATTAACAACAACAATTTGATGATAAACAACATCCAGAATAACACCGTAACAAAATACAAGCTTGTATCATATGATAAACCAAAATATGAAAAGAATATACCAACCATAGTAGTACATAGTTCATTCAATATATGTTTCAAGTGTCTAAATAAAACCAAATAAATAATAAAGACACCCAAAAATCTCTAAAATAGATCATAACACCTTTTCTTCTTCCCTCATCCATGATCATTCCCAAATCCAACATCTAACACAGGGCGTTTTCCCATATCATATCTAGTAATCAGGAAGTCTATTCAGGTACTGATCAGTCAACTTGAGTTAGATGTGAGTACAACATAGTAGGCTACTACCAAAAAAATATAAAAAATATACATTATGCAATAGTGTATTAAATTTTATAAAGAATAAATTACAATAAAACAAGTATACTATTATCAAAATTCAACATTCTTTAATTAAGTACATAATTACCCTAGTTCATAATGAAACCTAAACCATCAATACCTATATCAGCCCATGGTGGAGTGTGAACCATTTCACATAGGAAACCACATTTCATTAGAATCATGAGATTTCATAAAGTTTCTATTTCTAATTTCATTTCAAGCCTACTTGGATCTACAATCCAATTCTAATGTATCGGGCTTAAAACATCATGTCTTGCACCATGTGGGTATTTAGATCATAATTTTCTATCGAAACCTAATTATTATCACACAGGTGTATTTGGAGCATCATTCTATATCCCCCACTCATTATAATATGCTAGGAATTGGTGAGTAGAACACCATGTCTATCCCCCCAAGGGTATTTGGAACATCGATCCTTGTCCCAAACCCCATTTTTCATTCAATCACATATATCACATTTATCAAGTTTAATCATTATTAATCCTTCTATAAATTATTCACATATTGGTTAACTATATCAATATAAGAAAATAATCATGTTTCTTTGCTATAATCAGATGGAAATAAAATAAACATATCACTATTAATCCATTTAACAGCTTTTAATCATAATAAAAATTAACTCTCATAGGTCAATTGAAAAAATAATTAATTACAATTATTAATACATTCATAATTAAAATAATCAAATAATTTTACTATATCATTAATTGACCAATTTTATAAACCCATTAATTAATTAACCAATTAATTAATTCAATTCAAGATTCAATTTTCAAATGTGAAAATTGAAATTCCACAATTACTTACACGTGAATATAATTCAACACTATGGTAATTTATATTTAGAAAAACTACCTCAAGGTGATTGAATAACCCATGATTATCACTCAATTATAACGTTAACAAGTAAAAACACAATGGATAATAACGTTGGTGATTGAAAGATATGATCAAGATGAAACCCTTAACCCAATACTATCAAAAGGCATCACCACATCATCAAAAGATGGTTGAATGGAATTAACCCAAAAAAATGTTTTAATGGGAACCAAACCCCAATTGATTTTTAATAAATCACTCCAAATATTATAGGAGCCTCCCTAGGGTCGATTAACGGAATGATGCCTGATATAATGAAATACAAATGAGCCACATAATACCTTTTAATTTTCTACTCAGTGAATTACATGATGTGTAATTCCATTACAGGGTATATAATTATTTTTAATGTGTTAAACTAAAAAAATCATCACCTCCGGTGATTTTATCTTGTCTAAATACTATATAAAATGAAATATTATTACATTGTGTTCACATGATCCACATACTATTTTTGAGATAAAAAATTAAACTTAATGGACCGGACAACCAAAAAATCCTTCAAATCCAAAATAATAAACTCACTAACCCTAGAACAAAAGAGAAAAATCAAAATGGAATGTACCAAAAAATAATGGGATATTACATATAGTGAAAATATAATTTCCTCAAATTCTTATAAAATACTGACACAATTTTTGTGCAAGAGGTGGACAAACCAAAGAAAATAATATTAAAAATGTAAAAAAATTTATTTTTTGGGATGAATTAAGGTTAAAAAATAATTTTTATATTAATATTTATTTATTTATTGTTTGAAGGAATATATTTTAATCCCATATTTTTTTATGTCTTTTAAGTCAATTAAATGAATAGTGTAAAAAATTACATTAAAGATATTTTATGTTAAATAATATTTTATTAAATTATTTAAAAATAATATAATATAAAAATAGGAAATGTACAAAGGGAATTGAATGAAAAAATCATCCATTGGACATTTATGTGAAAATTATTACCTTATATATAAATTTATAACCCTTTAATAATGATATAGTTCTTATTGCAGTAAAGGATAAAATTGTATAATGAAGTGGTTAAACCATAAGATAAGGATTTAAATACCACATAAACCATTAAAAATATAATTTTTTGATGTAATTTCAACAATTTCTAATATAATATTAAAAATAAATTACACTTTCTCCCACTTTTACAAGAAAATGTATTTATTATATATATATTTAATTCCACATGAGTCAATTATTTAACTATAGAAAGAATCTACATAGCCTCTCTCTTATAAACCCCTTAGAGCCTTTTATATCTACCGAAACCTAAAAAACACTTCAAAACATCAATATCCAGGTTTTTTAAATGATGTTCTTCCTAAGAGGTCAACCACATGTCCCTTATAAGGAGATATAAAGGTGCTCTTTCAATGAAAAGTTAATCATCTTCACCAAGCACCGTCATTATTCTTTATATTATACCACCTAACGATAAAATATAACAACACCAATATATCACATTTACCAATATGTTGTTATGTTGAGGTAATAATATTTATCAATCTCCTTTTCCATCAAATGCGAAACAAAACCATCACTCATGTGTATGAAAAACATCCTTCTCAAGAACCAATGTAACTGATATTCAATATTTCCTAAAATAAATTGTCATAATGATGTTATAATTGAATATATATTATAATTATGAAATAATTATGACCCAAAATAATAATATATCATATAATTACTTACGCATACAATTGTTAGAAAATGATAATGTTAGTTGTGCGTACATATGACCAATCGTCTCCACGAAGTGATGCAATTCAATTTTAATGACTTTTTATCATAAGTGATTTTAAATAAATGTAAAATGAATATTTTAAGGTTTATATAGTTTCTGAAATTCAATATATATTTAACCTTTAATAGGATACAAGTAACATAACTACTGAATCAAAGAATTCATGAAAAGTTCAGTAGTTAACAATCAAATCAATACTAATAATTAAAATATGTTATCCAACAAGAGATACATTTTTATAAATCGGTAATATATTAAAAAACATGAAATTTTAAAACAAAATTATGTTTTATTATGTATATTACATGAAACATCTAGCCTAATCAAACCAAGAAATATCATTATATGAATATTATTAACTACATGTTAAATAGAATAGTATGAATAAGAATAATTTCATCATGAAGTATATATAAATATCCAATATAGTACTAATTAATTTATAATTTCATATTATATAATTATTAAATGTATTTGGGGTAGTCCCTTAGTGTTAAACCAAAAAATCCCAAATCCAAAAAACCTTGTTCTAAATAGAGAATGAGTGATTTTTCGAGGTAATGTAGCATCACTATAATAACAAAATATAACTGTACAATAGAAGCGGTGGAACTCTATTAGTGTTGGAACCAAAAAAGTGTATATACTATAGAATCTTTGGTATTAACATAGTATATTTTATTGAAATGTCCTTTGGGTCAAAAAATTCCTAATTAAATATAGAAATAATTATTTTAAGTGTTATTTCTATCAAGGCATGTACATGATCCACATTCCCATGAGCCTATAGGTTATATATAGGATATTGCTCTTTCTAGATAAAAATATGTCATTTATTTAAAATTAAAAATGGGTTTCATCCACAAACTTATAAAAATTAATCACTTAACTTTTAGTAATGTAATTATATTATTCAAAAGTATAATATCTTGAAAAAAAAATTTATTGCTTTATGTGAGTCAATGATATAATAAATTTATGGAAGATTAACAAATGGAATTTTATAAATAGGATATCATTTTTTAAATCAACCTATAAATATTATCGTATGTTAAAAACATGGTATTTTTATGGAAAATAATTTCTTTAGTGAATAATGAAATATAATGATATTTGTAAAACTCGGATTATATTTCATTAAATAAATTTATTTTTAAGTACAATTATATTTTGGATTAAGTAATATAGTGAAATTTTATCTATTTTATTTATAATTATATAATTAATTTAATTTTAGTTATAAATTCTAATGAGTTTTGTATAATATTATTTTAATTCTTTAAAACATAGTTATCTAAAAACTATAATTAAGTGCATAATGTTTATCCATTTTAATTAATTAAAATAACACCAAATAGAGAGATATTTAAATTAAATATATATATATATATATTATATATCTAATTTTATTAATTTAAAATCATATAATTATTAATTATTTTTATATAGTTAATATAAGATCGTATATTTCATGAAAAATGCATGTTTTTTCGAAAAAAAACGTTTTTCGGCGCATTATGCATGATTTATTTTAAAATAAGTTCTAAAATTATTTGATTTTAATTATATGAAATGAATTAATTTTTTAATGTACATAATTATTATTCTATAATATGTTCAACCTAATTTTGTTTTCAAAATCAATAGTAAAAATAGTAATAATTTATTACAATGGTTAATGTTAAAATCGGTTTATAGGGGGGTTAAACAAAACAGAAAAGGGGAAAAATGACCTAAAATATTGTATAATTTATATTTTATATCTATAATTTTTCCTTATATCATATTATATTTGGTAATGGTCTATTTTTGATCCATTTTTTGTGAATAAGACGTTTATATATTTTAATCCTTTTAAAAAATCAAAGTGTATCATCCACCTTACATATAAAAGGGAACCACTCTCTTCTTATATTCATACATAAAGAGCGCTTTGGTTTTCACAATTGCAAAAAAATCCCTTACATAATTCAGTTATCATGTCATATAGGACTTTTTTTTATTATAAAACCCCTCCAACAATTGATTTTTGTGAAAACATAAAGGGGTTTTCCAAAGAAGATGTATCATTATTAACTGGGTGTATTTTATTTACTTCCTCTTTCATATCCTTAAAATATTATACAAACATTATTATATAATCAAATTTTAGATTAAAAAAACTTAAATGTTATTAGTATAATGTAATAACCTATGTCAATATACTATTGAATCAAATTGGATGTGAAACCATCGTTCTAGTATACAGTGGACTATCGCCTTGTGAGATGATGTAATTAATTTTCATTCATCACATCTCATAGATATTTTTGATGATTTATTTTATATAAATATATGTATATATTATATTAATGACATATTTATCATTATGTAAAACCTACATATGATATAATTTCTTACATTTCCATTCATTCAATGATGGTAGTGTTATTTGTCCACGCGTGTGGATTACCACCTCCATGAAACGATGTGATTAATTTATAATTACCGCATCATATGGATAGTATATATAAGTGTATTTAACGAAATAATATTATATTTATTAAATAATTATAATTATTTTAAAATAAAATAACACTCAACTACTTTACATAATGATTTTTGAAAAAATGGAAATGTTACTCATGGGT
The DNA here is from genome assembly GCA_963277665.1 of Viscum album. Taxonomy (NCBI): domain Eukaryota; kingdom Viridiplantae; phylum Streptophyta; class Magnoliopsida; order Santalales; family Viscaceae; genus Viscum; species Viscum album. The sequence goes on from OY728125.1 coordinate 887,135,529, forward strand.
ATACATGACCTACCATCTCTATGATTGTAACATAGTTAATTTTTTCATAAAAATATCTCATATTTAGTTGTAAAATTATAGTTTATGTATAAAAAATATAAATATAATGTGATTATTAATCTAAATATTATTTGATAATAACATCTTTTCCCATAGTAAACTTACCAATGTGATTTTGGATATTTGATCAAAATGTATCCAAAACATCTTATAAGAACATAAATGATTTTGTAATTGAATATAACATCATAATAAATTAAATAAAATAAATAAAAAACTTTAAAATGGTTATTATTAAAGTAAATAATATTATAAATTTATTATTTATGAATATAATAAATGCAAGTGACATGTCGGACTTGAGGTAAGGGAACTCTCTAAACCACCCTTATCTTTAGGTTATGACCATTCTCTTACTGACACACTATGTATCTCCCAATAATGTTAAAAATTTATCATAAATTATGTATTAATATATATCTCAAATAAAACTAGATTATTATTCAATTATTTTTTTGGGTAACACATGAATTATGAGAATTTCAAAAATTCATTTTTTAATAAATATATTTTGATTATGATATGTGGCACGATTATAAAACCGATTTTCTTTACATAGGTAGTTCTTATGTTTATGAATTATAAATGTATTCCATTTTTATGGAATAAAAATTTATGATATTTTTGGGTGGGTACACCCAAGTAGAACTCTAATTCATTGGGTAAGGCTTTTTTCCTCATGAGACGTTATTTGTGGGATTAGGGTGTAAACCTAATCCACTATGGGACTCGGTCCACCTTGTGATGATGTCTTTTCAGTTAGCCTTGAATTATTATAATGTAAATTTTTTCCATATTCCCTATGTTTCCATGACTATAAGATACCTTGGTATTTATTTTATGTTACCATGATATTACTCATGATACTTTTCTTTTATCATATCTTATTATTCAATTAACTCATATATTCTTCTTATTTATTAGGGTAATTCCATTATATAGATTTATATTTCACCCATTTATTTTATGTATTTATTATGTTATCCTATGAAGTTTTAGAAGATCAAATGTATTTAAGACATCAATAGGGAGAATAAAATATGGATTTTATGTTTCAGTTTGTTTTTGATATATTATGAACCTAGTATTCTAAAGACACTAGGCCTCATGATATTTTGGTTCTGTTTAATGGATTTTTATATTAAAATAATCATTAAAAAATATGTTAAAAATTACTGGGTTAGTATAGTTCATATTATAACAATATTTATTTAATTTTTAGTGACTAGTACTATAATAACATTCAGAGAATCCTGGAAATTTATCTATGTATATGAAAACATCCATGAATTTTTATGAATTATATATAGAGTGTATTTTACCAATTACATCACTGTCTGGATACTATAAGTGGATGTGCCTTTTGTATAGCTATACCTAGGTGAGCTAAACCCATAAATGGAAAATTTTTAATTTCCTTGATTGTTACCTGCTGAAGGAAAAATAATCATATCTTTTTAGCTGGTTTGACAATCTCGACTGATATTTATTTGAAATTCAGAAACTCTTTATGAACCATTATTAAGGATTTGACCAAATTGTTATGTTGGAAAATAAAATAAGAATTATTAACATGTATAACATTTATTAAAACATAGAGACTCATAATTTAGGATATATATATATATATATGTCATTTATAAGTTATTCTTTCTTTATCTATAAGTTCCCCTTTAGTATTTTCATTTGTTGAGGCATTGTTAATTTTATTTAATTTTTTATTTTTTGTAGTGGGATATTAGAGAAGCCATACCAAGACCCAAAATTTTAAGAACATTTATGATTTACCCAATAAAATTACTAACATTATGGGAATGATAACTGATATATTCAAGATATTACAAACTCTAATATATCATGTTATTAATAATAACTTAAATCATATAGATTTCCTTCTTTCTAATAAAGAATTGAAACTTGTTGTTGAGTATTTTATATGAAAAAGGAATAATACCTTTTGTGGATCTTAAAATACTAAAATCATATAATAAAGGATTTATTGTATTGAGAATATATTTTATATCCTCTAAATATCTGAAAAAAGGATGGTTGTGTTGGTTGTTTATCACATAGAGGGGGAAGTTGATCAATGGTGGATGTTACTTATGAAATTGAAGTACAAAAAAGATATTGATTCCATGAAATGGGAATAATTCAAGAAAATTATTTTTAAATAAATATTTTACATGAATTATATACCTTAAAATAGAGAGGGTATTCCTTTAATTGAAGAAAATATAATATTATCTTATTGGGGTGTATGAGGAAAACTTTATAAGGATTTCACGTTATCCCTCTGGGTTTATAATCAACGAGGAATGTATGGTGTACCACTTCATTACTGGATTAAAACCATGTCAATAATAAGATATGGTGATTCAATAATTTGATATTTATGACGATATTTTGTGTTATACTAACAAAGTTGATATACATATTGGTTACTCTTAGCAGACTTTTGGGATTTGGGATTAAAAGTGTATAAAGGAGTTTTCATTAAGAGAATCAAAAGATAAATCCAATGGATGAAATTATTACCAACATACCACTTATCAAAAGTGTGGAATGGATAATCTTAAAACACAGACATTATGTAAGAAAATTATTTAAGACATGGTTTCTGGATGATTTTCAATGACATCAACACCCAAGTCATAGAAGGAAAGGATGGGAATATGTTATCACTACTATTGAGGTAGATCCCCAAAATTATGATGTTATAGGTACATTATTTATTCATTCAATAATAGAGAACATAATATATAGTTTTAATTATTTATATTCTTTAATATGTTTCATGTTTAGTAGAACTATTAAAACAACACCACAAAATAAGAGGCTTGATAAATATAATATAAAAATATAGAAATTTCTACATCCTATGTATATATCTCTACCACATTAAATATATTTAAAATTACTATTATAGAAAAAGTAATATTAATTTAATTTTTGTAGTTTGATACTATTTTTGGAATGGATTGGTTAACATTACATGAAACCAAAAACAAATGTCAGGATATGGAGGTCACAATTCCCATCCTAATTCATGCACAGATTACGTACAAGTGTATAGAATAGGATTAATATCTACTATAATCTTCTATTCTAGTTTTGATATTATTTATTTATTATAACGAATATCTAGCTCAAATTATTGAGAAAAAGGATAGAATAATTCATGATGACATGCTTAATGTGATGGATTATACATAAGTATGTCTTGAAGAGTTACATAGTCTTTATCCTAATTATAAGGTCGAGTTCTTGATAAACATTATATCTTTATATTTTCCAAAATTAAATACCCCTTTTATAATGTCCACTATTTAATTGGAAGAGATGAATAAAATTTCACAAGTGAATTAAAAAAATGGTTTTATATGTTTGAGTGCTTCACCATTGTGTGTTTCGGCCCTCTTGATCATGATGAAGGATGTGTAGATGCTTCTCTACAATAGTTATCATGAAAACAAAAAAATCATGACAAAAAAGCATCCTCTTACACATATATTGGAATTGTTCAATAAAATATATGGGGCCCAATATTTCCCTAATTTGGGCCTTTGATTGGAATATCATAAAATGGGGATGAATATAGAATATATGAACAAGTATCCCCTACCATAAATATTTGACATGTTCAACAATAAATATGAGGCCCAATATTTCATTAAATGGGACCTTTGATTGGGATATCATAAAATTAGGATAAATAAGGAATATATTCACAAAACTATTTTTAAATAAGTTATGAACACTATGAGATCATGGAAATTCCTTTCACATGCACTAATACTCCCAAAATCTACAAAGAAATAGGTAAACTTATGATAGTATTCGTGGATTATATTTCGATATAATCCAAAATCAAGGAGGAGCATGAGGATCATTTTAATAGAATTTTAAAATAATTATGAAAGGAGAAGTTATAAGCATAATACAGTAAATTTGAGTACTTGATGATAGATGTATCATTATCGAGGCATGTAATCACAAGAAATGGATATATTTATAAATTTCTAAGATAAATGAAATTGGGGACTAGCCTAGAAAAGAATCTATAATGGATACCAGTAACCTCCTTGGACTAGATTGATATTACAGATTATTGGTGAGAAACTTCTCAATATTTTCAAAATCATTATCCAAGATTATGTGGAAGGGGTTAATGATTGTATGTAATAATGAGTGTGACAATAAATTTAAGGAGTTGAAAATAAGGTTTAAAATTACTCCAGTATTATTGTTTACCCAAAGAGGGGAACTTTTTTCGGCATATAGAGAAGCTTCAATAAAGTGTTTTTGCTCAACCATCCATTCTAGAGATGAAAAAGGAAGCTCAAAAATATGATGCGCAAATTCAAAAATATAGTCGAATCTATAAGAAAAAAGATATTTTCAAAGAAAAAAATTAATGTAAAAGGACTAGTGAGATTTTAGTCATGACTATGTGTACCATCAAATCTAGAGATAAAGAAATATATTTTTAATGATGAACATAAATAAAACTTCATCATCCAACCATGGAGGAAGAAGTTGTAACGATATCCTAATGAGAATAATTTGTGGGAAAATATGAAAATAGATATCACAAAATATAAATCCAACTGTCAGGTATTATAAGAAGTGAATGACTAAATGTAAATTTCTAAGGGGATGCTGAAAGAATTTCCCATACCTACATGGAAATGGAAAAACATCACCATGTAATGTTTCATTCTTATTATGAATACATTAATGTGAAATAATTATATATAGGTTATAGTGGATAGTATTTTAAATAATGAGAAATTTATTGAAATTTGAGAGGATTTCTCACTTGATCAACTTACAAGGATATATATTAGTGTGGTGGAGAGGTTTAATTGAACACTACTATCAATTTAATCTGACTAAGTTTTAAGACATAACTCTATGTTTTAGAAGAGTCTCTAACATTCTCTAAATGATGAGTTGATATTTTGTATAAATTATCATCCCCAAAATGATTGCCAATATGAGAATAATATTTATAAATTATAAAACATATTGAGATCATGCTAAATGTACATAAAAAGAGTATGGTATAAACATCTCCATATATTCCATCTCTCATAAAATAAACTCATTCAATCAATAATATAAATGTCTCCATATGATTCCCTTCATGGAAAAGATATAGAAAACCTATTTTTTAGGATGTATTTAGTGAATGAAATATGTTGGTACCAAAAGCTGTTTAATTAATGACAATAAATGTCAAGACCCTTTTACAACACAACTAGCCTACCTAGAGTCGACATAAGATATTTGGTGACAAATTTTGATGAGACCTGGAGTTTGAGTTCAGAGAAAAAAGATATATAAAAACATCACTATGGATGCAAGTCATGATATTCGGTAATAACAGAAATATAAACACTAATTACATTGACCATATTGTGATTCCCAGTCATATTGAATTTGTGACATATTGACTAGAACCCCATAAACCCTTTCTCAAGTACAAAGCATTTTCCATGTATCCCTATTAAATACGTACATTCTAGATCAATCACATGTAATAAATTAAAAGGTGGTATATTAGGAAAATGGTATCTCTTATGATAACCATATGGATAAGATCATGGACTATAGAGGTAATTTCATCAAACATCACAACCCACCTAGTCAATGTAATATGGTGGAACCATATATATGAAGAGGGAAGCAAGGAACTAGAGGAACCTAGGAAATAAAAATTACCCTCACATGTTTTCACCTTATTATGAAATAAAAAATATTAATGGTTAAATTAATTAATGGGTGAAGATAGTTTCTAAATATAATTTTAGAAATAAAACTATGTTCAATAGAATATATAATACATAACATCGAGCCTAAATGAATCATGAAATATTATTATATGAGGATTATAATCTATCTATTAAATTGTAGAGTATGAATATGATAAATCAAATCATGAAATATATATATATATATCTTTATTAGAAAACAAATTTATTGTTATTTTTTTAGTAAATAATAACCCAATTTTTAGTAAATACAAAGTTTTCTTCAAAAACACATTTTCTTCAAAATAAAATTTTATTTCTTTTTGAGTTATAAAAATATAATAAAATTATTAATCATTTAAAACTGAATTTTATATAAAGTTAATTACATTTTTATATAATAATTTATTAATAATAGTATGGAATATTTTATAGATTTTAATGAAAATAATGATTTTTCATTGAATAGTGAAGAATACAGATTTTTTTTAAAACTGTCATGTCCTTTCATTAAATAAATTTTTTTTAAAGCCATATTATATTTTGGATTCAGTCATAAAGATATATATTTTAAATATAATTAATAATTATTTAATTAATTAAATTTTAATGAGAACTTATAAAGATATTGGCAAAAGTTTAATTTTATTATTTTAAACTATGTTTTCTAAAAATTAATTTAAGTACATATATTTTATCCATTTTAATAATTATAATAACATGTAATACAGAATTATTTAAATTAAATATATATATTTTATTTATTTTTATATTAATTAAAGTTAATATAGAGATTATTTCTCATTATAGTGAAAATATAGGATCATCTATTTCTTGAAAAATGCATCTTTCTTAAAAAACTATTTTCATCACGTTTTGTGAGTTTAATTTTATGTTAAGTTCTTCCAATTATGAGAAGTAAATTTGATAAAATTGATTATATATTATTAATCAGAATAATTAATATTAGTTAAAAAGATCAACTTAATTTCCATTCATAATTAATAGAAAAACTAGTAAAATTTTATTATCACGATTATGTTTGAAATAGGTTTATTGGAGGGATAATCTTAAGAGATTATTGTTAAAATTTTATATAAACAAATAAAATTTATATTTTATAACAATATTTAGACCCTATCTCATATAAATTTTATAAGGGTCCATTTTTATACATTTCATGAGATGAAAATATTTATATGTTTTATTAATTTCAAAAATTACGTGTCGGTCATCTCCCCCACTTATAAAAGAACACCCCATCTTCTCTCCTCTACAATCATCAAGAGCCTTTTGGGATGGGAAATACCAACCAAAATACCATTATAAATTTAATTATTGATTATTAGAGGCCATTTTTATTATAAAAGTCATCCTAGGAATCCTTTTGGTGAAAACCCATCAATTTTGTCAAAATAAGATTAATTGTTCTTGAACAGTTGTTTTTGATTTATTTATTCCAAAAATATTTAAAATATTATTAAAACACGATGATATAATAACATAAATATATCTCTTATATGGGGATTCTATTATATTATTACATAACCCACATCCATATCCACTTCCATCATAATGTAATTAAAAACATAATACATGTGTGCGACAAACTACCACTTCATGAACCAGTGAAATTAATTTTCCATCAGCTGCACTCATGAATGTTTATGAATATTGATTCAGTTTATTTTTATAATATTAATGAAATATTTATCAATATGTAAATATAATATATCATATATTTTAATTCATTTATATTCATTTAATGATAGTAACATTCTTTATAGGAATGTGTGGATTACCACCTTCATGAAGTGATGTGATTCATTTTTCCTTACCACATAACATGTATAGAATAAATAAATATATTTAATGTAATTATATTATATTTTTTATATCATTATCATTATTTAAATATATAATAAAACTTATATTATTTACATCATGATTATTTAATAATAGAAATATTACTCACGCAGATATACAACCTACCTTCTCCATGATTGTAGCATAGTTGATTTTTCTTAACCATATTTCTTGGTTGGTTTAAATTGTGTAATTAATGTATAAAAATGATAATTATTGTTCTATAATTATTTTTAAGATGATGAAATATCAATCTTTTTTACCCTTTTTAACTCAACAAAGTGGTTATAGACACATGAGGTAAATATCTTTCTAATATCCAAAATGAAATTAAATGATTAACTGATTTAATATAACATGATAATAATAAATGAAAATTAGTAATAAACTAGAAAATAGTTCACTAGAAAGTAAAAAATTAATATATTTTTACTATTCAAGAAGATAAATAATGAACATGGAAAGTCAGGCTTGATGTAAGGTATCTCTTTAAACCATACATATCTTCGAGTTGTACCCATTGTCCCTAAAACTCACTTTCTATATCTCTCTTTAATGGTATGGAACAATTATATATTATATATATATTTTCTCCCACATATATATCTATATTATTCTCCCTCAATTTTAGTGGGGGAATATATTCCTCATGATCATTTCACTAATTCCTTCTATAAGAAATCTATTTTGATTATGATATGAGGCAAGATTATGAAACCCATTATCAATCCATGGGTAGTTATTATATATATGAATTATGTTTGGTTTCATTTTTACAGGGTACATAATTATGAACATGTTATGAATGGTTTACCAATGTGTCCCTCTAATTCATTGGATCAAGATTGTTTCTCTAGAGACATTATTTATTGAATTTGGGAGTAAACCAAATCAACCATGGTACTATGTCCACTATGTGATGATATCTTAGTAGTTAGCCTTTACCATTACTTATAGATTATTTTTTAGAGCATAAAAATTTTCTATATTTCTATGATCATTGATGCCATGTTATTTTTGTTTTTATCTCATGTTTTTATTAATGATCCTTCTGTTTTATGATATCTTGTTATAATATTGACTCACACATTATGCTTCTGTATTATGTTTATTACCTGTGAATGGTTTTTATCTCACCTATTTATTTTTTGTATTTTGTAAGGTATCCTACATAATTTTATGAAATAAAGAGGATTTAAGAGCTCATTATGGGAAATAAAATAAATATGTTCTTTTTTATTTTCCATTTGATGTATTATGTTCCTAATATTACAAAGAAACTAGGCCACATGATATTTTGGTTGTGTTTATTGGATGTTTATGTTAAAAGTATCATGTAATAATATTTGAAAAAGGATTGGGTCAATATATATACATATATATGATATTATATATGTGTTTAATTTTCATTTATTTGAGTGTAATAAATTTAAATTTTTTATACTAGAGTTTAAAAGCTCAAAGGAGGAAATCCAAACATGAAGTTAGGGATTTGATAAGAATTTAAAATCCATTAAGGCATATTTGGTATTATAAAACTATTCGATTTCTATGGTGTATATAATTACACATTAATTTATTTTACATGAATATCTATTTATTCATGATGATTAAAGTTTCAATACATGTTTCCTCATTAAAGGGGTTACCATGAAAAAGATATGAAATTGGGAATAATTTATATTACAATTTCATTTTTGGGGATTTCTCTTATTTAAATTGAAAGAATATTATAATATATCATTTATAAAATCCATTTATATTCTTATCCATGACATATTTAAGGTATTTTTTGTTTTATTCAAACATTTAATATCTTTGGAAATTAAATAAAGCAATGAAATGTTTAAAAGTGTAGTAGATATTGTTTCTCTTTTGATGAGATATACTAATCTTCCATGTCCCAATTTTGAAAAATTGTTTTAATTTTTTTTTCATTATTTACTAAATATATATTACTGATTTTATTTAATGTCATCTATTACATTTTACAAGATTTTATAGGAATCATTAAATTTTTTTTGAAAGGGTTATTTTTTAATCTTATTACAAAATCCACACTCGGTGTTTCTTTTTAACTTACAATACATTAACATATGTCCCTCTGCTATAACCAATCTTATGCTATTTTTATTATTCTATATGTTTTAAATATTTTATCAAATTTATTATTTAATTTTTTAGTCTATTCACAATATTCTCCAAAATGAAAGATGTTTCAAAAAACAAATTTTCTAATGAATTGAAAGGCCTATTTTATTTGCTATTATTTTGTTGGTCAAAAACATTATCTTCAAACAATAACATTCATGAAATCATTTTTTATTGGTAAATAAATATATCTTAAATATACATATAATTTGTATCATGAGTATGTTTATTACCTAATCCTTATACCATTTCTACATATGGTGTTTTGTTATGAATGTTATTTGATTGACTATAGAAATGTTAATATTCTGTATTAGCTACTCAATAGAAATATTTGGTGATAAAGAATGTTTTTTATGAATTAAATTGATCATTCAATATATGAGGAACTCAGTGGACATGTAGTGATGTGTGGTCCCCAGTTATATATAGCTTATCAATTCATCGTTCAGCCTCTTGAGACAAACCAATTGGATAAACTTATTAAATAGGATTTTTGTGTATAATTACCAATCGATTAAATAACTTAGAATAATTTCTTTATTGTAAAGAAGACATGATTTATATGCAAAAGGCATCCAACATTATGTATTTCCTATATTGAGAGTTATATTATCAATATCTATGAAATTATTACATTGATATTATCCATGGATATATTTGATGATAATGTTATCGATTAAAATACCTTTATTTTAAGATATGTATCATTATACATTGATTATTCCTTATTTACCCATGATATATTATATTATATATAATCCTTACTGAGTATATGATTTATCCTTTTATTTTTTTCTTCTCCACATTATATAAAGAAGGATATTAAGAATAATTTAAACAGTGAAAAAACTTTTCTTATGTTATTGTTTTATTTCCAATGTAATATGGGAATAATTTTTGTATCTTGTTTTTCAAGACAAAAATAATAATAAATCCTTGGAGATTTGATCCCTTTTATCTTATTTTTATATAACAATGTAGACACAATCACTTTGTGAAAGGATTTGTAGTTATTATATGAAGTGCGTTGACATTTTGAGCCAATCCAAAATCACCCATATGAAATTGTGTTTAAAAATTAATCTTTGAAGACCTCTAAAAAATATACAAATATGCTGACATCACCATATTCAAATTTTAATTCTATCAGAAAACAAAAAAAATGAATGGTCTTAGGGATTATGGAAATATACTTGAGGTGTTAGAGGAACCATAGTAAATTCTATAAAATTCAATATATATCTCACATCTAGTGTTAATCAATTATTGATCGAGCCACTATTGAGTATTTATCTAGTGAGTAAAAATTATGGATAAAATTTATATGCAGATTTTACATTCTAAATATAATTATTTTGTAGAGATACATTAAAGAAAAATGAAATATCACTATTATTTTCCAAATCTAGGTGAATATTAGCAATGACGATCATTAGCTTCCATCGATATAAATCCACTTTAGTGATATGACTATATTAATTCCAACATGGAAAATCATCTCTAAAATTTCCTGTTCCTGGTGTATTATTTTGTAAAAGTCAAATATATAAATATATTCCATATATATTCTTTTCCTTATATTCCAATCTCACTGAGGGAATATGTGTTCCAAACCTTTATGATCTATGATGACAGTAAACATCTCCCAAAAGAGATAGAGATTCCTTGTTTTAAGCAATGGACTACAATATTAGACTACCAAACATGATCTAGTTAACTCTTCTCATAAACCCATAACATTTGTAATCCATTAGCAACAACAAGATCTCCCCAAATGATAACAAGTCCCAAACCAGATCTAAATTCATCACAATAGACTATATATCCTTGTCTCAAATGTGGAAATAAAAAGATAGATGCATATGTAAGAAAAACATTAAGATATTTAAAAGAGTTTAGATAAGACACATTCAACTTGAAAGGAACACCTTTTCAAGTAAATGTTTTAATCTTAGATAGAATTCATGAAAAATGAATAATAAAGAATTGGTAATACCTTTCAAAACTAAAAAAATATGCATGTCAAAGAAGTACATTAGTGGTTTTCAAGAGGTAATAGATTACATTTCAATGTCTACAGAGTAGCCTCTTTCATAAAATATGTTACCATGGAAATGTAACACTTTTATATAGAAATAACCATGTTAAATATTTCATAAATGCAATGTTATTACAAGATTCCCAAAAAAACTCTCAATTGTTGTTAATGGTCAAACACAGTCCAATAATACATGAGAATAAGATCAATAAATACTAACACGAAGGAGTTAATATTCCTTTAAATGAACAGATTAAAAAAATCAATAAACAGTGATGGTTCATTCATCTGGGAAAAAGGAATAAAAATATATTTATAATTTCCATAACAACTTCTAAAAATTTTCTTCTGAATATTATCTTTCTAAAATTGATGTTTGTGATACCGGGACCAAAAATAAAATAATAGAGAATCATTTTTCCCACATAAATTCAATAAATAAATCATCAAATCATATAGGATGTATCAATGTTTTATTATATATTGGTTTATCTATTGATAATCCACACGTGGATGAAGGGTTATATGTTATTTCATAATTAAAAGAACATGTGGTTTTGATGGAGTTGTTTTAGGTCAAATAAATCATTTTTATTCAATCTATTATAGATGAACCTTAAATTAAGTTAATTAGGTTGGTTCCATTCTATAGGATGTAAGTGAATGATGATGGGTCCCTGGTAAAAGATCAATCAGAGATTCAAATTCTATTTTTTGTGATAGCCTTGAGAAATTATTTAGAAAAAAATATAGAAATTGATCCATGATGGTTAAAAAATATCTATATTCGGTTGCATCAATTTTTTCAAAAATAAGTATTTAAAATTGGTAAAATATTGTTCTAACCAATATTAAAAAACATCCTATTAAGCTATCATTCATATCTCGAACCCTTTATATAAAATTTGAACACCATCAAAACATGTGAAACTAAACATCAATATATAACATCTGACATGGGCCTTGAATGATATCAACAAATTACTTCTCAAAATTAGTCCTAATATATCCATTTCAATAGTTCATAAATACCAAAACAAGGCTTCCCCATTATTTGTGATTGAAAATCTGCATGCATAAAGGATTAAAATTATTATTGGTAGAGAGGTGGTAGAAGTATCAATACATGGGGAATAATTTCAACATGGAATCCTATAAGATTCACATCATGAGAAACATTAAAATATGTGGATTAACTAGTATCAAACAAAACTATCCAAAGAGTGTATTTTATACAAAAATTACCTCACACCATCAAAGGAATATATTGATTCTCCATGATCATCCACTCATAACTATACAACTTCTTACTAGGTAGGCCCAAAAACTCTTTATAGATTTTATGTGGCTGTGATAACTACTGAGGTATATATGTGACCTGAGTGTAACCCTAGGTTATTAAATCTACGGTTAATTATAATTTTCTATCTTTTGACCCATATAAGCGTCAAAATGATTGGACATTGTTGGGAAATTTTTCGTATCATTTATCTTCAAAGTCTTCATACAATAACGTTTTATATGTCCCATATTTCTACAATTATGACATTAATGCATAGGTTATGTGAATTTCTACATGATATGATTGTATGATAAGAACTGGTAACATCCCTACATTGTTTTGGTTCATATATAAAAATTAACAAATCGCATTTTCTAAGATAGAGGTTCTCTACCACTTTTATAATAATATTCCCTCTTCCACTTGTTTCAAGTGTTAGATTTCCCTCATATTCCCATGGAGAGAAACATTATTCCAGCATAAATTTTTTTAGTGATATCACTTTTTACAATTATCACATTATTCACAATCCCTACATAATCACTAATATATGTGACACATATCCTAGAAAAAGAGCTCTAGTTACAACCCAAACTCAAAGATGTATTCCTTCAAGGAAACACTACCAGCAACAACCTGATGAAATAGAAATAATATCAATAAAACATCATATTGTATCACTAATAAAATATCATTCATTAAACTGGAGAAAAAAATCATTCTGGGTATATTAAAGGTGTGAGGATAATATTTTTTTGAACAATTCGTTGATTTCCACCAACGTAAGGCCCTTTTTGACTTTAGGATGGAATGTTAAATCCCACCATTTTTTAAAGATATTATAGCATATATACCACTAACATAGAAATTTGATCATCTAGTCTAGAAAGGAAGACGAGCATCTTAATCATTCTATTTAGCCACACTTCCACCATTTCTGGTTCTAAATCAGCCTAAAGGTTTCCCGAAATCTTTTTTCTAAGAAACACTAAATGTTTAAATTTTATTGGTTTTTCAATACACTTTCTTTTTTCATCAACATAAAAATCCTTAAAAATTCTCTAAAAATGTTTTTGGATCATCTGTGGCTCCAGTATAACCATATTTTCCAAAACATTACTTTTCAATTTCTATAATATCGACTCTGTTTCATTTTATAAAAAGTGAATAAAATACAACTTTTTTATCACTTATTAGAAACAAATGGATTATAATGTTATAAATGACCATAATAAATAACCAATATGTTAGGTCCACTAATTCAAATACCTAAGGGGGGTGAATCTGGGATTGAAAAATTAAAACGAATTACAATTTTTGTCCTTGTTCTATTGTTAAACAATATTTTATTCTCTCTTTCCCATTACAGAGCATAAAAAGATTTTAAAGAAAGGTCATGACACCAATATTTAACTTGGTTAAGTTGCAATGGGGCACATCCAATGAGTATATAATGGTGATGTTCCGATGTACAAAATCCTCTATAAGTGGAATACTATTTACAATGTTTGTAGAGAGAACTCAATGTCCCTCCTAGTATACAAATAATCACAATTTGAAAGCCCACTAATCTCCCAAATGATGTGACCTCACTGATTCCTCAGAAGATCCCCTCATAGTTTGATGACTTATAGGTACTTTAATTTTATCTAATAAATGCATACTATACTGTATGAATATTCTCTATTGATGTCACACTGCCATCCCATGATGGATTTCCCTTTACCATAGATAAACTATTAAATACTTTTGGAACATATTTTGTGATTCTAACTACCTTTGTGAAGATCCCTATTTTGTGAAGCTCAAATAAGCCTCCATGAATCACACCTCTTTCCCAATGATCAAATAGCCTTCATGAAGCTCTATCCTTTTCTCAAAGATCACTTAGCCCTTGAAAATTCCCTTATTTTTACAAATCTCATATCATTTGGAAGGACATTACAGCCTCCATGAAATTATTTTCAAACCACCTTTGCAATCCACCACTACGAAACACCTTCACAAACACAGACACAATGAATTTTATTTGACTTTGGACCACCCTTCTGATGTGGGTAGAAGCATATTTATAGGAATTTAAACTAATTCTATAACCATCTAAGCCATGGAAGCACCATTTCATGGAGCTCCAAATTTTACGCCACAATAATCCATTATTACAAAGCTCCAATGACATTTTTGTTCAAAATTCTCAACGTAAACATAGTACCTTCCCTAAAAACTTCACGTGGATGTGATTCACCAATCACAACGTACCTCGCATTCACCATTCATGATCCTCTTCATAATCACAAATTTCAACATTATAATTCTTTGATCATATAAAATACACTTTTTAGGAAGAATATCATTAAAAAATCTAACCTATTCTATATTTTGATGATATATTTAAGGAAATACATATTTTTCAATGCTAAAAAAACTGAAATTTGTTGACCCAAAAAAAGAGGAAACCACTATAAAATTGTGCCACTTTAGTAACCTAATTCAGTGAACACCAACCATCCTCATTCCCAGTCATCTGGACTGGTCAACAAACACAATAATGGACAAAAAACACCAAAATGATTCCTTGAGGGATTTTTCACAACACACTACAACCAAAATTTCAAATATAAATCATTTAACTGTTTATCAAAACTCATAAAACATAATATTAATATTTAATATCTATTGGGAAGCCTCACTAATAAATAATGATACGCTAAACTCATCAACTAAACCTATAATGGTGATATGAAAACAAATTTTATGTTTCATTGAAAAATTAGTGCACTTAGACCACCCTAGTAATATTAATAATACCATTAATAGTTTATATAAATCTTTCATTCTATAAATTTAATGTACATGAATTCTTATATCATTACTATTATCCCAAGAGAATAGAGTAACCAAGGCTGATTTCAATTGTAATATCCCCTCCAAACCCATTAGCTCAGGTCGGATAGAGTTTCCTCTTACCATTAGTAACAACTCCACGAAACCAAATGATGAAAATATATGCCAACAATTTTGTAAAGATTTTGGGGGTATATTTTAGTTAATGAAAAAAATAACCTGACAAGAATAAATAAAAGTATCGTAACCAACTATATGATGCAACATTAAAAATGATATAAATCAAAAAGAAAATAAAAAAAACATCATAGTATTCTTGAAAATGTAATAAAAGGTGGAATAGAAAAGATAAGGGACATCCTAATGTTGTAACACAAAGGTTGTTCACTCCAAAGACTCCAAGAGAGAACTCCATGATCCTTAAACCAAACCAAGAATAAGTATCAAGATGAACTTCTAGAGAAATATGAGACCTATCCTTTACATGTTTCATGAATAATACCCTCTTAATATGCACTTATGTATATATATAGGGGGAAAGTAATCATACCCAATAGTATTTTCCCAAAAGTCATCAAAAGTCATTCCAATAGTTCCAGAACCTATTATATACCAAATTGAAAATACAAATTATAACCAAGAGAGGAATTTAAAAACAAATTTACATAATAAATATATTTATGAAATATAGTTGAACTAAATAATGTTTACCATTATTTCATTCCACTTGGAATACAAACATGATGTTTATATCACACTAACAGAAACATTCTATGTTGAGTTTCTAAACTCCTGAGTGGTTTCTCATTGATCCCCTATGGAATTATACAGTGTCCAATCTTCCAGTTCCCTATTATCACATTCCCCTTATTCAGTATCACACCCAATAAAATTGAACTCACAATATCCATCTATGTGAATTATCATATCAATTTATTACACATAAAATCTTTATTACCATCAATTAATTCCAATAAAAACATTATTAGGTTAAACGAAAAGTATAATTTTAAAATGTACAATTGAAATTTATAAAATAACAGGTTTTAGAAATGTCATTATAATTCCCATATTAGTAAGAAATGATAATTTTAAATAACATAATTTTAATATTATAAACCCAAAGTATTACCTTCAAGATAAAATTAAATATTTAAATTGAAAAAGAAAAAAAAACATTGATTTCATGTCTTAGAAAAAGTTGAGAATAGAGAAAAGCGACCCACCTCTATAAAGATTAAGATAATTTAGAAAAACACAAGAAACCACAAAATCCTTGACTAGGACAAATTTTATTTAATAGACCCAATGAAGATATCAATAAAAAAATAAAGTGTTATATATCTATCTAAAAAATACTACAACTAAAATTATAATAGATAAAAGATGTGGATAATTAAAAATAATTAATGAAAACATAGTCTTAATGATAATTCCTAATATCTAACACACAATGATTAATTAAAAATTTCTTTTCAAACAAAAATAAATACCAAATGTATATAGTGAATGAGGGAAGTATGAGAACAAGGGTGAATATGCGAATAATGAGAGTTTTTGTGCCTTATTTGTGTTGAACCGTAATTTTCATAGCTTATAATGAATGTTATATGGTTTAGTTCCATAGTCTGAAAAACCATACACCAATCCAGGAATATGTTACTGGACAACACTCTAGAGGCTACATAGTTGTTCCAAATTGTCTAAAATATATAAACCAATAAATCTTATACTATTTGAAATCACCTATAGGGTTTCACAGTTTTTCTGCACAATTTTTCAAACCATGCGCCAACTGTGCACTCGCTACCGTGTTTTGATTATTGACTCTCGTAGTTTCTCTTAGGTACCCATATTGTTTTAAAAAATTTGCCAGCTATGAACCAACCTAATGACTCCCAAAACCTCATACATTATTTCCTAGATACAATTCACTATTTCTACTAACCATGTTCAAACCTTTTTCCCTCTAAACACCCTTTAAAAATCCCCAAACCTTCAATAAATTCTTAAAACTCAACCCTAGTATTATATAACTTAAAAATATATAATTAAAGGATAATTTACTTTAATATTAGAGTTTTATAGAGTAATACCATTTAACAATACTTCATGATAAAATAAAAATGATTTTTTTTTTGAATTTACATGACTCTATACATCATTAATGAAGAAAAATTCTTTAAACAATTTTTTAATTAATCTAGTTTTTAACTGAACCCAGATTAAAGGATGTTAATATGGGAAATTGTGTAATATAGACTATTCATGGTCTTAGAGAGACACTGAGAGTTTTTTGAGTGTATATTTTCAAAATTAGAGAAGAAGGGACTATATTGTGGGTTACAATCGTGCCATATCAAATGATATAATTGGTCATATAGCTTCTATAAATGATGTGTGTTCCTTATGAAGATACAAAATTCTGGTGTTATATGTGTAGTTCAACAATAAAGTTTATTTTCATATAATAATGATGATCCACCATCATGGTTGATATTACCTTGTCTTTTTAAATCCCTATCAACACATTTTATAGGCCCTTTGAAAATATCCACACCCACAATACATAAATACTGTTCTAGCTGAAATTCCCACTTCATTAATTACATTGGAATAAAATATTTCATTTCTTCACAATAATCATGATTCCTATCTCATAAAAAAACTCATTAAACCTCACCCCTATTATTTTTCCTCACCTTTTACACCACTTATACTAGGTATGGACTTACATGTTATAATAATCTACCCTGATGAGATATATAAAATTGAGTTCCAAACATACATTCATTTGAGAAAACCACTTGTGTATAATTAAAGGTGGTTTTCAGTTAATATATATTATTTATACTAAATAAATATAAACTTATTTTTAATATTTATTTCAAAATTTTCTAATAATAAAAATTCAAATAAATCAAATGATAACAAAATCTTATCATCTATAGTATTACATCTTATTGAAAATTTCTATCGGAAGCAATACCCTAGAGATCAACATCCAACCACTGGTTAGTAACTATCTCTTGGATTTATCCCTTATCCCAAATAATTTATTTAGTCTATATTTTTTATAAATAATTATTTTTAGTATTTATATTCCCATTAATATTATTTTAGTCCTCACCTTCTTATCCCCTTTCCTTACTCATTTTCGACAAATAGCGATGGGAGTTCGATGTTTAATGATGATGACTGTTCAAGTCTTTTATCTTTCTCATTAGAATGGGTTTAAAATTTGACCAAAATGCATGGGGTGGAACTATATTAATTAATGAATTAAATTAATTAAATACTATATATACATAATCAAATAAAAAATATACATTATATATAATAATAAATATAATGAAATTCATAAATGGAAAAAATGGACGTGGTTATATAATCTTACCTCAGAAGACCACCATCCATCTTCTTTTATATAAAATATAGAATCTTGGGAATATATAATGATTAAAAAAAATTTATGGTTAATTTTGATTTTATTAGAAAAAACATTCTTGGGGATGAAAACTCTAAATTCTCAAATGTCACCACTTCACGAAACACATTAACCACAAAAAACTATATTTAATGTTTTCAATATGTGCCTCAATATTGAATACATTTTTATTTTTCCAATAGTATCCCTTATTTTCATAAAATAATACTTATTCAATATTGAATATATTATTATTCAACTATAATTTTAAATTTTTAACTATTTCTTATATGATGATAAATACTTATATTATCAATAATATTATAAATATGAGCTCAATTATATTAATAAATAATGTAATTCATAGAAAAATAAAGATCAATACAATGTATCCCCACACTAAACCTATCACATGATTAGGTGTAAATATATACTCATTGAAATAGTATGGGATATCTATCAAATTTTTTTCATTTTATTTTTTTATTTTCATAATATTTTGAAATCCTATAAGCTGGTACATGATGTATATTGGGATTAAATCCGTAGTGTCCAAAATGAGAAACCAAAACATCACGCACAAAACAATGTTTCGGAATTTAGGAAATGGATGAAATAGTGAAAAAAATTACTATAACTGAAAATAAAATAAAAACCACATCCATCACACTAAATCACAACACTTTAGTACTCAAAACTCCTAAAAAAAGTGAAATACTATACCTAAATTAAATACAAAAAGAGATATCAGGGTCCGTACATTAATAATTTTAGACAAGATATAACTATTAATTTATTTATAAGAATAGAAGTTAAATTTAATTATTTTAAGCTCTTGACATTATAGTCACAAATGATCTCATACCACCTATGAATAGTGGGGCCTGGATTGTTGAATAGGGTCCACCTCCTTCAGAACATTACCAAGAGGAAACTTTTGATCACACTCTCCTTTGATTTCCCTATATATTGTACAACCACAACCACTATATTTAATTTATTAGTGGAAAAAACCTCACATAACCTTTTTATTATTCCTATATATGATTATAAAACCTATAATACTTTGATGCATCAATGTATTACTCCCTATATAGAGTCAAATTCTAAACTCCCATCAACCCGACATATCAAATTCCTCCTGATTCTAGAAAAATAACATCTGGACCATGAATTCCTTTATCAGACATTCATAGATTCAAGAATCCTTTAAACAAGGTTATGAATCATCTCATTTGATAATCAATGTATTATAATATGAAATGAGCCCAGAAAAATTCTAACTGTCACCCACATGATGTCTGATTTAAAGGATTTAAAATCTACCCATAATAATTGTAAAAAAATTAAAAATCATCATACATTATATAAAAAACAATTGTATCTAATTATCCTTCTAGTAACCCATGATGCACTGTGGAAAAAATTTTCCTCTGCCTTTATAGGAGTAATACATTGGTTATATCATCAAAATATTTTACAATAAATCTATATATTTAATAAATATGATGTGTATGATAGATTTATTCACAAGAGATTAAAAAATAAAATCAGACATGATATTATTTATTGAGATTAAATCATAAAAATATTAATGAAAACTATGTTTTACATTAAATTATAAATTATAAAAAATATTAAAAACAATGTGAAAATTTGGAAAAAAAATTAATGACCTAAAGCAGCAGAATATTTCCTTATAAAATTTTTTTATCTAATGTTTAGACAGAGGTAGTTTCTTCATGGGTTTTCCTAAACCCAACATAAGATAAACTAAAACAATTATGCTATAAGAAAAATAACATAGGAGATAATTCCATTTTAGTTAAAATTTCCATGATATCCATGTTTGTTGAACCACCATCCAGGACAGTCACCATAACTTATCTTATGTTTAGGCCATATGTGAAGATCACTAAAGAATATGTCAATTAAAATTCTAATGATTTAAACATTTAATTATCAATTTAATAAATTATTTATAGATCTCCTTCATTCTCTACATTTCATATTTTTAATTTCATAGGAAAATAAAAATCATTTTTATCATTAATGTAAAGATAAAATCTAATTAATGATGTTGAATAAGAAATAAGATTATATTTTTCTAAAAATGAATTTTCTGTAAAAGTGGAATTTATTAACTTTATTTTAAAAAAATAAATATCATATATTAATAATAAAGCAATATTAATTTATTTAATAGCGATTAAGAGTAAAAAATTTAATATTTAAAATCTATTTTTCTAAAAAAATCGTTTCATGTTATATCTTATATTTACATTTCATATTTAATTGTTAAATTATAGAATTGAAATTTTAAAAAATGATCATAATTTTATGACTTTATATGTCAATATTATATTTTGAGTTATTTTTCATATTTTTATGAAATGGTTGAATGTTGGGTGAATAGTGAAAAATATTTATTTTGAAAATTTGGTCACTTCTATGAAATTCTCATAATTAAAGATTGATATGAATGTTTTGAAACCTTTTATATATTCAAAACATATAAATGTTTTAAATTAAAATAAATCATTTAAAAATAATATTTTAAATTGAGAAAACTCACGTTTAATGTTTTAAAACTTAAGTAAGTTATAATCTAATAAAAACAATTATTCATCATCTTCTTTTAATTATTTTTCCACATGGTATAATTTTGTTTTTTATTGATTTGGAAGTAATATAGATGTTATTTTTTTAATTATAAACTAGTTAATGTAAGAAAAATAAACTATATCAACATTATTATCATAATAAAAATTAATTTTCAAAAAAATACATTTTATTTAGAAATTGGGTTTTATGTGTTATGTACTATAATCATGTGATTATTTTTCTTCATACTTATAAATTTTATTTGAAAAAAGTTTCATTATATTTTTATTCATTAGGTCATAATTTTTCAATAATTCCTTTTTATTGTCATAATATAATATTAAATAACTTCTTAAAAATTTTGTTTCAACAATGAAGACAAAAAATAGTAAAAGTGGGAATTTAAGATAAAAAAGACATAAAAAAATATTATAAATATGTGTTAAAATGTATGGTTAAATCCTTCATGATCTTAAAACTTCCCTAAATCCATTAATTTACATTATTTTATTCAATTGAGCTTGTAATTGCGACTTTTCAATTTTTATTATTCTATAAATACCACTCATCTCCCTTATAAAAGGATCTATCACCACTTCACATCTCTTTAAATCAGAAGACTCATATATTGTTCTAAAATGTGACTAAATAACTTCAAAAAAATTCTTGTGAAGTAATTGATGTGTTTTTCATCTTCAAATTTCAGTTCTGAAATCTATAATCCACTTTGCCAAAAAATTGTTCTAAAGAGTAAGGTAAAATTCAAAATTGATTTTTTTTTCATTTCATTTAATTTATTTATTCATATACCTCCTATGAATATAATATATCAATTTTTAAATATTTACATTATTATCATAATAATAAAAAATGTTACTATGTTTATAGAATAATCATTTTATAACTCACTACCAGCCACTTCGAAAAAAAAAATCACATGTTGTGTTATGTGCTGATTGTTACCACTATAATAGAGATGATTCAATTTTTTATCATCCTTGAATTGATGGAAAAAAGGGTATTTTATAGAATAATATTATATTTATATTATTATTATTATTATAAAATGATAAATAATTCGTTATTTTATTTCTTATCTATGTAAACAAATGTGCAACCCATGTGTACATGTCGAATACCACCTCCATGAATGTGACATATTTCGTTTTTAAAATAGTATTTCATTTAGAAAAAATTATATTCATATATACAATAAATATAAATAATATCATTATGTTTGTATACAAATAATATTATTCCAAAATAATTACTTTCTTAAACATATTCAACCACACATTTTAACTAGCTTCTATTTAAGTATATTTGACCACTGACATGAATAATGAAATAAATATATATCATGGATTACTATTGATGGATAAATACTATTTTTATTAATAATTAATTAGACAATAATTTTTTATGATTCTATAATTTTGATATTAATATATAACATATTATTAATTTTCCACCGTTTTGTATGTAAAAAATCATCGAAATAAGGTCATAGTTAATTTATTAATCATGAATAATAATTAAAATACTTATGAAACGAAATTAAGATATTATAAACTATTGTAAATAGTATATAATAAAATATATAGTAATAACATAATGATTATCATTGATTTTATAATGAAGAATAGACACCACCGTTATGGAACTAGTATTAAACAAACAATCATAACTAATAACATCCATTGATGAAAAAATATAACTATATTATAAAACTTTGATGAATTAATAAAGTTAATATCTCTTGATGGATAAATTATTTAATAATGTCTGAAAATAATTGATTAATATAGTTATTTTTCATAAAAAAGAGTTCGACGTTATTTCATGGAATTTAGTAATTAAGGTAAGAGGGTTTCATCTCAATTTACATTATTTGAGAAAAGTAGTGTTTTGTGCACATAATTATATTTAAATATTTTGTAAACAACCAATTTCATATACAATATCATGAATTATATTTTATTAATGATTTTTATGTTCCATTTCAATATCATTCTTTCAATGGATTTTTATTAAAATGTTTCTTAATCCTTAAATGATATTAGTAACTAAAATTCATTCATCTGAGTTATAATATTTCTTCAAGAACATTGTTTTTGTAAAATATATATATTTTTACATTTTTTTATTATATGAAACTATCTTGTTAATATATTTGAAAGGAAAATTTAATTTTTCATTCAACGATTCCTCATTGATTTGGTTTTCTCACAAAAAATCATAACATTGGTAGGAATAATTATTACCTTATTTAATGACTTCTTCTCTTTTATAAAAATATTTAACCTTTCAAAAAAAATCAATTTTTAATTAATCAAATGAAAATTACATTTTTATGGGGGAAAATCACAATTTAATTTATTAATTTTCAAATGGATTAAAAATTACTGTATTTATAATGTTGGTTTTCAATAAATTACTACAATGTTTTTTTAAAAAAGTTTCCACAATTTCATAATAAAATGTTTTTTGTTCCACATAATATTTCCTTTATAAATCCATTATGTATTTAAAATGATATAATATTAATTATTCTTTTTAATTATATGTGATTTAGAATTTTTTCCCATTACCTTTTCAGAATTAACTTTTTTATTTAACATGTAAAGTCATCTTTTTTGACAAAGTTAAAAATGATTTTTGAGATCTCTTTTCTTTAAGAACTCATTCAGTCACAATTATGATTATTCTTCCCAAAAAACATACCTTATATGTTTTAATTATTTCTTAAATAAAACTAATTCTTAATTAATTTAAAAATAAAACTGGGTATTTCATTTATTGATCAATTTAAATTAGGAAATGATCGTGAAAAGGTATTTTTCATCTATGAAAACATCCTTAATGAAACTAATGTTACATTAGAGATATGATAGTATTACATTTTTATATTTATTTTTTATGAAATTCTATATTTAATTTTTCATGAAACTAATCTATTTACAATCAACAAAATAGAGTGATATCTGAAATATGATTTTTTTCTTGTTTGCGTGGGACACTTATTAATGGTAATTTCAATGTTATGTGTTGGGTCTATTATAACACTAAAATGTGTTGGTGAATATTATCTCCCATGGTATAAAAAGTTTAAGATAGTGGAAAGACCATAACCAAGGGTAAATTGAAGGATTATCCCCATCCCTAGGGTATATGTGAAGACTATCCCAAACATAAGGGTGCACTAAAGGAAAATACAAAGCCCAAGGGTACATGATGAGATTATCGCAATCCCAAGGGTATATTAGAGAATTATCCCAAAGGAAATGGTACATGGGAGGGTTATCCAAAAACGAAAGGTAGATGGGTGGTTATACCAAAGTAATAATGGTATATAAGTTCAAAGACAAAGCCTATGATAGAAAATGGATATTTACTGAAGCTCATTATTTTATAACAATCATGTAGAAATTTTGACTCCACCAAGTTATGATTTATAATTCATTATCTTATGAATCATTTATTTAATATAGTATTTTTTTCTTCTGGAATTGGGGAAGACCTCATTGATTGAAGGATCATACATTCTAGTCGGTTTCTAACGAGTTTGTTCGTAGAAACAGAAACATCCAATGATTCCAAATCCATTTGGACCTAATTTCCAAAGGTGTTCGCTCATTAGTTTTGGACTGATGAGGTTTAGGAATTTGCATTGGTCATGAGGATGGGAGGTCGGACTCATCACACCTTTTTTAGGGGAATTATTGTCTACTCCGAGACACTCTTTATAGATTTAGGTTATGTTCGTGAATCCTTATAACATTACCAAGTATAAAATGAGCTTCCCTTTACATCTAACAAAAAATGATTGATATGTAGGAAATTTAGAGAATATTTTATATGTATTCGAGGTTCTTCATCGATAGAGAATAATCTGTAATTTTTTAGAGATACTTATTCAATTGTATCGTTCAATACATAAAAGTATCTTGGTCATTATGATAACCATACTCGTTTTAAGGCCACTCAGTTGGGAACATGAAGTTTATTGTCATTCATAAGGACATGGATTATTACAGAGTTGGGATCGTACCCACTGATGGGCTACCTATGTATCCTTTGTTTTTGGAAAAAGGAATCAGAACCCACATAGTTCGAGTAAGCGAGTATGATGTTTATGAATGATTGATGGATCAAAGAAAGATTTCATGATTTATTTTACACTCTAAGCTCACATAAGACATGCTCAATGTGAGAAACAAGAGGTATTGGTGAAACCAGACAATTGTGCCACAAAAGAAGCAATGATGTGGGTCATAGGTATGTATGACTGCCCAAAATAGATGAGGATTAAGATTTACTCTAGGGAATAAATCCACGAACAAGGTCCACAAAGGTATATGTACTTCATGGAGATTTCGGTACTCTAACATGGGGATTACTCCTGAGAAAGATTTCCAAATTAGGAGGGGACTCATGATTGGGTTTTTACTCCTAATAAGGAAGCCCAGATCAAAAGTAAGTTAAGACTGGTTAAGAGAAGTTAAGACTGGGGCTTACATCTGAGAAGGAAGTCCATGTTAAGGGACTTGGGGATTACTCTTAAAGAGGATGCCCATATTTGTAGACATTTAGATTGGGGATTATTCCTGAAGAGGAATCTCAGGTTAAGAGAACCATGGTTGGGGCTTACTCTTGAGGATGATGCCTATATTTGTGAACATTAATTCTGGGGATTACTCTCGAGAATGAAGTCTAGGTTACAGGAATTATGACTGGGGCTTAATCTTAATGAGGATTCCCAAATTAGGTGACTTGTGGCTTACTCTTGAAAAAGAGGCCCAAATTAATGAGGAATTGGGGCTTACTCTTAAAGAGGCTGCCCAAATTAATGAGAATTAGGACGGGGCTTACTCCTGAAAAGGAGGCCCAAATTAAAGATTCTATCATCATATAGGATGAGGTTGAATGAATGAACACTCTAACTTTAGTGATATAAAGATATATAAATCACTAGGTTTTAAGAGATGTACCACAAAATTCCTTTTAGATAAGGAAGCCAACAAAGAAATCATGCCATGAATTGATTTGGAGAGATTTCTGAAGGCTTAATATTAAATAGGAGACGTTGATAGATGTAAGAGGGATGAAATGGGTTGTAAGGGCACCAAAAAAGAGTGGGGCGTGCAAGTACTACATGGGCACGCAAGTCCTAGTCACATAGGCGTACCTACGCGACACATGGGTACTTGGGCGACAGCCATTCGTTGGGATAGAACATGGGAAAGGCTTCGATCAAACCCTTAATATTACCCCTAAAGACATCTATAAGAGAGGAGCACAAGTTATGTAGAAGGAGTTAGGCTGTGCGCAAGTGTGGCAATTTCCCTTTAAAGGCTGTCCACCCAAGCGCGCAAGTGTTGATGTGTTTAAACACATAGGCCTTCCTCCCCCTCTTTAGATCTTCCGTTACAGGTAAGAAATTACTTTAGAAGTGTTTTAAAGCTTTGAGAAGAGACTAGGGCTCCATGAACTCAAATTTGAGGTTCTGTAATTTTTTTAGTCCTCTATATGGGGGGCCCACAGGGGTATTTATAGGCTAGAGAGACCCTGGGTGAAATTTCAAAGAGAGCGCGCAAGTCACCTTCACGGCCATTTGGCGGCGCGCAAGTGTACTTGCACGGCTATGAGGGAACTTTTGTGACCCAAAGGGAAAATAATACTTGTTCATGCCTGTGTCAATTTTCTTTGTTTTCATCAAAGGATGAATCAATTTATTTAAGGAATTTCCCTTTTCATTCTTTTAGTCTCTGTGATGGAAAGGAGGGTCAAAAAAAGTCCCCCCTCAGAGTTGGATCCGAATGAAATGTGGATGTGACTTTGATGAAAATAAGAAAACCAAAGGAAAGGCAGCGTACAGGTGTTGAGTGTGCAAAGGGTGGCGTATAGGTGTTGAGTTATGAAAGGGCAGCGCGCAGGTGTTGAGTGCGCAGGGGTGCATCGTGGCCTATATATAGGCGGCCATTCTCTCACAAAGCACCAAATATCAGGATTTCGAGCTCTCGATGTGCAAGTTGTATTCACTTCTCAAGTTGCTCTGTTTTCTATTTATTCATCATTGTGTAGCTGCTGTCAAGGTATTTGGACTTGCGCGGTTATACTTGCGCACCAAAAACCTACACAACACATCATACTTGTGTGACCCATCCATACTTGCGTGACAAGATTAGACTTGTGCGCCTTAATGTCTTTGCCATTTTTTTCTAATTTTTCACAAATTTTATGAAAAATAAACCTAGTTAAGAGTAAATTCATTCCACATTTCTGCAGATTCAATGTCTCCCAAGAGAAATGGAATGGCTAACGAACTAGCTCGCAAACAGATTGATTATATGATGAGCATCATTGTCCATGATTAATATACTGTCTATGATAACACTCTTCTAGATTTGGATAAGTATTTTAAGAAGTATCATTGTGAATACCCCTATAGAATTTATCTACATTTTTATGTCTATGTTCATCTGCGAGAAGTTACCATTCCAGATGCAAATAACTATCTCCCAATTTCTTGGTTTCAGAATTATACCAACTTTGCTTCAGCAAATATTTCATATGGAGGAGTATTTCTAAGTGCTGGAACAGTGGATAAGGCCCATATGATGTATCATATCCCTTATAATCCATATCTAAAACCTCATAATCCCGAGCTGCAACTACATTTTTATCCCTCATTCTTTCGAAATTCTCCGATGGATCAATCCAATGGCTGGAAGATGAGCTGGGACTTCCATCCAGGAGGAGGTGTGAAGCCAACCTAAATGTCAAAATAATAGGTGCAATAAACCTATGAAAATTTTGTGGAGTATTTGACTGGGGTTGCGATATATGAAGCCATCTGGGCTGGACAAACATATATTTATAGGCATGATAACTTTGTGCCGAAGATACTCAGCCATTGGAGTCCAGAAACCAATTCTTTCCATTTGAATCATGGAGAAGTAGGAATCAATCTGTGGGATGTCCACAAGATCCCATGGGCTCCTATTTTGGGTGAAATGTATGATGAATTCATTCCTCCAAAGGTGACTTGGAATGATTCAGAGAAGACCCCGAATTTGGATTGAGAATTATTGAAAATCTTTTACAAGATCAAGAGTTCAGAGACCTCCATGACTCATTCTAGAAAGGATATTCATCCAAAGGAATGGATGAATATATTTCTTATTGATAAGCAGGAGAAAGAGCTAAAGGAGAAGGGATCAAATGATAAGGGATCCAAGAATAAGGGGCCCAAGGAGAAGATCCCCAGTCGTCCTACCACTTTCCCCAAAACAGAGAAAAGGGGTTCCCCTGGCACATTCTGGTCGACCCTAGAGGTAGGGGAATTTGAGAAGTGTGGATATGAGGTGAATCAGAGGATCCCAAAGAAGACTCGTCTGGCGGGCTTCATGGCCTTGTGGCTCAGCGTTTATCTTCTACCAGTTAGGGACTCGAAGGGAGGCATCAGGCCAGGGACGTTCGTTATTGCAAAAATGTTGGATGAGGGAGAAATGGTTGGGTTGGCTACCCACATTTTAGAAATGATTCACATTAGTTTACTCCATGTATTCATGGTTATGTCTCCCTTGAGAATAGTGGGACCATTCCAAGTTTTGTGGGGATGGATCACCACTCACATCAGGACTTATAATGTTCAGAATGGAGTATAAATCCCTAGAGGTTCTTTCAGGCCATAAGTGCAAGAATTCTCTATAATTTCTCCACTAGCTCTCAATTATTATGACATGAAGGTGAGGTTGAGCATGTATAAGGAATTCATCTTCTTTCCTTATATAAATCCACCAACCGGGCGGTTTGTTGATGATGGAACAACCAGCCTGGATTTGAGGGCTTACATGATGGCATGTAGAGATGGTGTGTTGGTCGCCAGAATTGACAGAGAGATTATATGCGAGGCCTATTCTCCATATAGATTTTCACGTCAATTGACGTGTTAACAGAAAACAATTGCATCTCCCCCCGTGCATGTCATATCAGAGCAACATCCGATGGTTACCCAACAACTACGGTTGCTGACATCTATGGAGAAGACCAGGGCAGTGTTTGATCTACCGGTTAAAAAGGCTGCATATAACTAGACTACTTGGTATGCCGATCACTGGATAACAGCATATCCCATAGGGGTGCTGAACCATATAGTTTATTAGGTGGGGAAAAGGAAGGGGACTGTAGAGAAGAAACCCTTCCTCACGAAGGTGATGATTCCCCTCCTGAAGCTGATTCGCTAGATTCCTCATCTATGACTGATTCAGTGGATTCCCAAGATGAGGATGATGAGTCACAACAAACATAAAAGCTGCCTTATGCCCGATATAATCCTCCGGTCAGACTCAAAAGACCCACTCCATCAACTCATGGTGAGTTACATCATTGTGGAAATTTAATCACCATTACTTTATAGGGAAATAAGTATTATTTTCATATTATCTATCAATAGGTGCAGGAGCTAGGAAGAAATTATAGTCCAATATTGTAGGAAATCTCTCACAGCCTTCTGGTACACATACTGAAGATCTACCACCAGAGGCTATCCAGACATGGAAGAGTCTATATTGTGGTACTGAGACTGCCTGGCTGGATTTATGTGAGGGTCTACAACTCCCTGAAGTAGGGAATCTTGTGGCTTCTACAGATATCCATTACGAGGATAACCCCAATGAAGTGTGGTCTTACATCAAAGAGCTAGAAATGCTTATTTATTCCACTGACGATTCTATTCTTGTCACCAAGTGGTGAACGAAATGATATATCGTGGTGCCACTGATGGGACTGATGAGGAGTGGCACGATTACGTGGCCTCTAAAGTTGTAAGATTTCTTTCCTTATTTGCATTGCAACTTGATTTCAGACAATTGTTTGTTAATTAAGGAAATTATTTTCTTCATCCTACAGCGTGCCATGAAATGAACTACTGAGGTTCCTTCGCGACAATATAGCCCTGGTGGTACTATCATTGGGGTCGCTGATGAATTTTCTCGTGAATCGGGCGAGATATCACCGGGTTAGCAAGCCATGAATGAAGATTTGGACATGGCCTTCCATTTTCCAATTCATGTGCATGTATGGGAGACTTCTGATACTCCCAAAAAACAAAATAAGCAAAGGCAACAAAGGAGTAAATCCACATATAAATGCTTCATTAGTAGTGGTACGTCTTTCAGATAATCATGAATCTATACTCATGAAAAGTTTGTTCATATTTCTATGGATTGTAGCGGATTATTCAATTTCACCCATGAGGGAAAGGACAGATCCTACTTTAAGGACCACGGAGGGTGATGTGGAACAATCGTGAATTCAAGCTGACTTGGCTTCTCTTGGAGAAGAGCCAACATCTGTTCTCAGAATCCCTCCTTCTATTGTTGCAAGAAAAGGAGAACCTGCTTCTGGTAAGTTAACAATTATTTATAAAATGATGAATGAAACATCGAATGACTTCCATTTTGTGATTCATTAGTTTCAACCCCTGCATTAGAGCTTTTGGCAGCTATTGCAACAGATGCCGTGATTTTACCTGAATATGTTGTCTAGGGTCAGGGACCGCAGGATGAAGGTCGCCAAGAAGACAGATCAAATACTCACACTGGTGAGACTAACAATTATTCTAAGGTGACATTAGATGAAATGATGGAACTTGGCGCATCTTTCGAAGAATTTATTAATCTTGTTAAATTACCATGTAATGTATAAGATCATGGATGTGAGTGTTATACTTCTTCTTATTAAAAATAACTTCTTATTACATGTCTAACCATGATCAGCTTAAATGGGCAGTTCTATCTGATCAATCTATTGAACTACCCATGCCAGAAGGGGGTACAGAGAACCCTACTGTTGTAGAGACATTAACACAAGTGGAGATGAACCCAGTTGAACTTCCTCAAACTCATCTTGAAAATACTATCAATGCTAGGAATGATGGGGAGGATCCTTCTCATGTTTTTGATCTACCGTTGGGTAAGGGATAACCATATTTTCAACTGTACTTAATTTTCAAGACAATCAACTAACTTTTATTTTCCTTTGAAACTAACCAATGCTTTAAATTAATTATGCAGGGCCCTCAATTTCAGTGGCTCGATCTAGAGGGGAGGCATCAGCCTCCGCCCCAACGGGAATTGAATGTGAAGAAGCATAGGTCAGGGGGGAAAGAGTAGAATATGTCACTTCCTTAAGTTAATTAATGCAAGATGACATTCCCCCTATGACAGTGATACCGAGTTAGATCCAGAAATATAGAAGGCATTCCAATTTTCATGACACAAGGCATGAATAAACATATTGAAGATCATATCTGAGAAGAGCTATCATCGAAGATCCCTTGAATATCATCCCTATTTTTCATACTGGGTAATGGAGGTTTTGGATATCAGAAGATCCATGTCGTAGTGAAGCAAGTCATTGTAAGGTGGGAGCAGGAGAAAAAGTTCCTTGATGATATGACTAGAGTGAAGATGTCAGCCAATATTAGTGAATTTGGGGCTACGGTATCCCGAGCTATGGCTGACTATGCAGCCAAGATGAAGGAGCTGAAGCATAAGATCAAATATAATGTCGGTCAGCAGATGAACCTTCAGCAATAGTTATATGTTGTTACTTGGGAGCTTGACCAACTCAATAATTAGATGGAGGGAGCTCAAAGAAATGGTATGAAAGCTATTGAAGATTCCAAGAAAGCACTCCATTAGGCTGAAAAGTGTGAAGTTGGTCGGGTGAATGAGCTTCAAGTAGCTGTTGATGATGCTCAAGATATTATTCATCATGTGAAGCCATATGTTGACAGCCTCTTGTAATTTCTTGGAAAAGAGAAGAGACTCCAATCAGTGGACTTCCTTCTAATCTCTTGTACACCAAATGAATAACTTTTTCATTTACAATCATTTGTGAATGCATTTTCCTTTCCTACCTTCTTTAGATTTTTTACCTAAGCCAATGGTCCTGGTAAGCATAGTTTGATTTTTACTAGGATTATTATAAATAACACAACAAACATTGAATCTTTTAATTTCTCATTATTACCAAAATCATAAAAAATGTATGTTTAGTGAGCTGGAACTTGACTTTTATTCAGAGTTCCATTGTCTTTTGTGGGTACTTTAAAGTCATGCGCATCGAACATAAAAAGGATAATGTTTAAGGTCAAAATATCTTAGACCGAATGGATTAGGATTGATTCAATTCCTTGAAAATTAATTGGAAAACATATTACCACACTCAATTATGAAAGAAAATATGTAAACCATGACATAAGAAATTTTGAATCTGAGGAATGATACGAAAAAAAACTAAAAGTATTTAGAAGAAGTGGTTCCCAAAAATGAAGTTACCATTATTTAAAAAACCTGTTAGGGGGTTGAATTATGCAGGGCCACCTAAAGGAATTAGCTGCATAGTCAAATAATAGCATCTTTTGGCTAACAGGTCTGTTATAAAGACTGTTTATGCAAGACCACCTAAGGGCACTTACTGCATAGTTAGGCAAAATAACTCTAAGAAATTTACTTTTCTACTTCTTAAAAGCCAGTGGAAGTTTATGGGGATTAAAATTTTCCAAATCATAGAGTTTGATGTATGGAGAGAGGTACTTGAATATGGAGAAGATATTTCGAAACAAGATTGTATAGGAATTTGATGAATGTCACTCCTACGAAGGTCTGACCCAAACGTAGGGAAGGGAAATATAAACCTTATACTTGAATACTTTCAGATCATCAGAAAGAGTATGGGAAAGATATGTTAAGGATGTCCCTTTTTTTCGAATCTATACATATTATTGTTAAGACAACTAATGATAAAATGGATTTCCTTTATATGAATGAAGTTACCACTATTTTGAAAAACCTGTTAGGGGGTTTAATTATGTGGGGCTGGCTAAGGTAATTAGCTACATAGTCAAATAATAGCATCTTTTGGCTGACACGTCTGTTATGTAGACTGTTTATGAAAAGCCGCCTAGGGACATGTGCTGCATGGTCTGGCAAAAGAACTCTCATAAATTAGACATTTTGTGACCAGAAGTCAAGAAAAGGGTTATGAAGATCTGGAAGTATTTAAGGTCATGATTATGACACATAAAAATGGGTATTGTCCAATGTATGTAGAGATAAATAGATCAATGCTAACAATAATCATGTAGTGGCTGGGTCCTAAATTTAAATATTGGACTTCACTATGTATCCAATAAGGATGAAAATCAAGCCATACGTAGTTCTTGAAATATAGTTTAATGTCGTGTGGGACGAATGTTTGAGAGATATTTGTTTAGGGTAATAGAGCTCAGACCATTATAAGAAATACATAGTGTGTGTTTTCATGGGGAATTTTCAGCTAGGGGAATGAACATGGAATTTGGGATTAGGCCCAAAATACTTGGGGCTGGATTTGACGGACACTCGAACTTTCCTACGTATCCCATAAGGATAATAATCTAGCCCATGTAGTTCTAGAAATACCCTCTCTACGAATTTGGTTCGTAAATCTGAAGGGTGAAAGGGGACTTTAGCGTAATGATGGTTTAACCCAAGATAAAGGTATAGGTATCTCCATTTATTCACAAAGTTTTTTTTTAATATGACATGATTAAAAATCAATATAAACTATGATTCCGTCTCAGGTGAAAATATCAAAGAATATTGTAGATTATTTTCATACAGGACAAAATTGTTGAACATTTTAACGTCGTATAGCAAGGACGAAGGTGAACCAACGTAAAGATATTGATTCTGGGAGTGGTTTCACGAATCAACATCGAATGAGATGAAGGTGAACCGGTGTGGATAGATTGGTTTTGGGATTGAACCATGGGAGGCTTCCTACGCACCCAGCCTGGAAGGAAAGGATCAAATTCCACATAGTTCAATTAAAGAATTTATTAGTGATCAAGTTGTTTTTGGGGATAATGGCCTAAAAATGATGTTGGGACTTACGCATGGTTATCAGCCCAAAGAAGGTGTTATGGTTGAAATTTTCTCTAAGATCATGTGAGTCATACTCAGTGTAAGAAACAAGAGGTGACAACAACCTTAACGATGTGCAGTTTAATGTCATGTAGGACATATGAAGGGACTATGAAGTTTAAAGTCTTGCAGTTAGGATTATTGGAGCTGCATAGTTTAGTGTCATGTAGCGGGGATAAAAAAATATAGTTTAACATCATGTAGGATGTATTAATGGATTATTATATAGTTTAGCATCATGTAGTTAGGACGATGGAGACAATACAGTTTAATGTCATGTTTGGACAAAAAGAGGACTGTGCAGTTTAATGTCATGTAGTAAGGACAAAAGACGACACATTTTAACAGCATGTTGGACGTATTAGAGACTTTTTCATAGTTTAACGTCATGTGGGATGAAAAAAGGATGATACAGTTTAGCGTCATGTTGGAAAAAAGTGCTAATAATTTTAGGTCATATGTATGGACCATTGGTTATGCAGTTTAACATTTTGCTGGATGTAAGGGACTTCTGTACAGTTTAGTTTTATGTAGTATGTATGTCACAGTTTAACGTCATGTTGAACAAAAGTGCCAATAGTTTAAATTCATATGCATGCACCGTGGATGGTGCACTTTAACATCGTGCTAGACGTATGGGTCATGCAAATAGTTTAAGGTCATATGCATGGACAGTTGATGGTGTATTTTGTGTTTATACAAAATAATTTTAAATAAATCTACCATTGGTTGGAGTAGCGATGAGTTCTCCATCCATTGAGATTAAATAATAAGCTCCATTGGAATAGTCCTTTTGTATTTAATAAGGTCCTTCCCACTTTGGTTCAAGAATAGGAGGTTTCTTTCCGGGTATCATTGGAGTTTGGAGAACTAATACCATTTCTCCCTAAACGAATGAATGAAGATGATCTTTTTTGTTGAATGCTCGTGCTATTCGATTCTGATAGACTTCCAAGTGTTGAAGAGTGCACAATATTTTATCATCTAACAATTCCAATTCATTCAATCACTTTTGAGATTGTTCATATATAGATGATTGATCATAAATGGCTACTCTTAGCGAAGGTAATTGAACTTAAATG
Source organism: Viscum album (assembly GCA_963277665.1). NCBI lineage: Eukaryota > Viridiplantae > Streptophyta > Magnoliopsida > Santalales > Viscaceae > Viscum > Viscum album. The sequence goes on from OY728125.1 coordinate 887,171,619, forward strand.
GAAAAGACTGCTTCCTTTCCATATACTAGTGAATATGGAGTTGACCGCGTTGCAGTGCGGGTGGTGGTCCGATAAGCCCATAAAGCATGAAAGAGTTTATCAGGCCATGACCTCTTATCTTTATCCACAATCATTTTCAGTATATTTGACAGAGTCTTATTTAAGGCTTCTATCTGGACATTGGCCGCTGCATGATACCGAGATGAATGATTGGATTTTATGTTGTATTCTTGATATAATTTCTTCACCTCAGATGAATATAATTTGGCACCATTATCCATCAATATGGTATGATGGACACCAAATATGGTAATGATATTAGACTTGATGAAGCTAACAATGTTTTTTGAACTAACTTCTTTAAGAGGTATTGCCTCTTCCTATTTGGAAAATAAGTCAGCAGCAGCAGGAATATACTTAAACTGCTTGGTTGTAGCTGAAGGGTAAGGTCCCACCACATCCATTCCCCATGTGGAAAATGGCCACAAGTATTTAGCTGTATGTAGAAACTCTGGAGGTTTATAAATGATGTTGGCATGTACTTGGAATGAATGACACTTCATTGTGAAATCAACACAATCTTGTATCATTGAAGGCCATAAGTATCCAAGCCTTTGAATTTGATCAGACATTCTAGGTCCAGACTGGTGGGCACCACAGACTCCTGCATGCATTTCCTTCATGACAACCATTGCCTCTTCACCATTAATGCATATGAAGAGAAATCCATAAAAACCATGCTTGTAGAGAATTTTCTCTAGGTGGTCTGGGCTATCATAAAGAGTAAAATGGACCACACATCACCAGATTTGTTCTTTCCTGTCTCTATCAGGTGGAAGTGTTCCATTTTGAAGGTATTCCCAAATAGGTGTCATCCATCCTGTAGTATGACCATATGGTTCAGGAATGGGACAAATTTCATTGATATCTTCTGTTCTGGCTTGAAAATAAGGTGAAATTGTATGACGGTGGGCAATACTGATGGTTTTCTCATCCCGATTTGGATTTTCCAGAGCTATGGCTATATTAGATAGTGCATCAGCTTGAACATTTTGTGATCATGGGTCATATGAAAACATATGTTCCAAAGTGAATTCCGCCATTAACTCCCTTACATAATCATACAAAGGTATTAGTTCTTCTTTTCTGATTCCATAATCCCCATTGACTTGTTTGATTACTAGGTCTGAAACACCTTATACCTTTAAGTGATTTACAAGTTCTTGAAGCACCAACTCCAATACTATAATAAGAGCTTGGTATTACACCTCATTATTTTTACCGCCTCCCAACAATGAGAAGGAATAAGGTAACACTGCCTTTTCCGGAGAAATAAGTACAATTCCGAAGACAAATTTGTTGAATTTAGGATTTTCCATTTTCTTCCCTGTTGGACTTCTAGAAGCACCATCAAAGTACATTTCCCATACCTGATGACTATCTTGAATTGAGAAGACTTAATCATTAGGATGTTCAATATATTAAGATGTTTCTTCCACAGAAGGGTGTTCAGCCAAGAAATCAGCAAGAGCTTGGCCCTTTATTATCTTTTTAGACTCATACGGAATGTCGAACTGCTACAAAATAACTTCCCACATTTCCAGATGTCTTGTATGCATTAGACGACTCAGGATAAATTTGAGAGGGTTATTGCGAGATACCAATTGGACCACGTGATGTTGCAGGTAGTGTCTCAATTTATGAACTGCAATGTTTAATTCTAGGTAGCACTTCTCAATACTTGAATATCAGGTTTCTACTTCAAGCATTTTCTGACTGAGATAGTAAAGGATGTTTTTATTCCTAGCATCATTTTTCTGAGCAATAAAGGCACCTAATTATCGCTATATATCTGTCACATAGAGGATAAGTGGTCTTCCTTCGACATGTGGCATTAACACCGATGGACTCAAGAGTTAATTATTAAGAAATCAAATGATTCTTGACATTCTTTAGTCCACTTATGAGTGGCTTCCTTCTTCATCTATTTGGTGAAGTGTAAACATTTTCCAGCCAAATTGGTGATGAAACGCCGAATATATGCCAATTGTCTTTGATGTACTCTCAATTCCTTTAAATTTTGAGGAGGTGACATACCAAGGATTGACTTTGGCTTCTCAGGATCAACTTCAATACCATGATGGCGTAAGAAGAAGACGAGAAATGTTCCTGAGGTTACACCAAAAGCACATTTTAAGGGGTTTATCTTCAAATTATGTTGCCGAAATTTGTGGAATATGATTTCCAAATCATCCAAGTGATTAGAATGTTGTTTGGATTTAACCACCAAATCATCCACATAAAATTCAAAAATGTTTCCCAGAAAGGGTTTGAATATACGATGCATGGCACGCTAATATGTTGCGCCTGTAATCTTTAGGCCAAGGGAATTACCCAAAAGCAAAACACACCCTGAGCTATTTTGAATGTTGTCAATTTTCATCTTCTAGAGATATTCAGATTTTGTTATACCTAGAATATCCATCCATGGAGTAAAGTGCTTCATAGCCAGATGTTTCATCAATCACGAGTTCTGTAATCGGAACTAGAAAGTCATCCTAAAGAAAATGCAAATTAAGATCTCTGAAATCAATGCAAACTCTAATTTTCCCATTCTTCTTTTTCACTGGGACAATACTATCCAACCACTTGGGATATTGAAATTCTCTGACTAAGTTATCATTTACAAGCTTATCCAATTCAGCCTCAATTTTGGAAGTGTAGGTTGGCTGTGTTCTTCTATCAGCTTATTTGAATACTCGATGTTATTCTAGAAAACCCAAACGATGAGTGGAAACATTAGGATCAATCCCTAGAATCTCTATATATTTCCAAGAAAAAATATCTCTATTTTGGTTTAAAAAGGAAATATATATCTCTTTCTCTTCAAGAGTCGTGGCCGCAATATTAATGTGGGGCATGGATCTTCTATTATACCCAGATGTATTTCTATGAGTTCATCCAAAGTGGTAGAGATACCCTCTTTAAATTCTAGAGAAGCATCCCTAATATCATCCTCATCTTCTTTAACATGTGTTATTTCTTCTATTTTTTACTTGCATAGTAGATGATGAAGCATAATTTTCATAATCAGAAGAGACGTTAGAATTTGCACATCTTGAAGAAGGAGCTTCTATTTCCAACCCAATTGGTGTTAAGGGTCCTCTTTGGGTAATAAAGAGGAGATGATGGATTGAGAATCAAAATATTAATTAACCTCTAACATTGCTATAACTTATTCAGGCCTGGTTGGCTAAGTATAGGCTTGTTGGATTTCAGCAGATGAAATGAAGATATCCCTATTTGAGCTTTCATCATTTCGTGGTGGATCACCACTTTCTCCCATGCTGTCTGGCTCGATTGCCGTGATTGACATTATAGAGGTTTCCATAAGAGTATTTTGATTTGGGTCTATCCTATCAATTTTACTGATATGCAACACTTAATCTATACTAACATGTGCTAATGGGTTTACTGGAATCATTTCCAAAACATATGGAGCATTAACTTTGGTAATCTCTTTTGTCATGGATTCCTCATTTCCTTTCATGTGGTAGAATTCCGCCCCAATTTTTTGAGATTCACATTTCTTAAATGTGGCCTTATCACCATACAATGTCCCAACATGACCATCGATACAATATTTGAAACATTGATGGTATGTTGAAGGGATAGCCGCATGTTGATGTAGCTCGGGTCTTCCAAGAAAGAAGTTGAAGGATGAGTCTTGATCAACAACCATGAAATCTGAATTGGATAGAAGATCTCCAAACTAAGTTCTGAGTGTAATCTCGCCCAGTTGTTCTCATTCATTTTTATCATATCCTTGTAACATCATAATTTAAGGAGATAAATCAGATTTCGTGAGGCCCAATCGACGAAGTGTACGAATGGGAATGAGGTTGACTCTTAAACCATTATCAATGAAATATCTTTGGATGTCTACACCATTAACCATTCCAGATCAGTAAAAAGGTGTAAAATGTCTATGCATGACATCATCTTCATATTCATTAGTAAAATATACTACTACATGTCATTCTGCAGGATTATTCTCTACATGGTAGACTTCAACTGCAACAATTTTAGTATCAAACTCTTAAGGACTTGGCAAAGCCTCGATGAGTGCCTCCTAAAGATCCTTTGATAAATTCAAGGAATCTAGAATTGATAACTTGGTTGGTACTTGGGCCAGGTGTTTCAATATATCATACTTTTGATCCAAAGTTATGTGTTTCCCAATAGGAACATGTGGTTTAGCAGGTTCCTTGGAAGTTGATGCTTTGAAATTTGATGCATCTTGTACCAGGATAGGGGTTGGTAATACTCCTGTCTTTGGAAGATTATACCGATTATATCTGTTTACTTTCTGAGAGGAAGAAGATGGAACCTTCAAATGATCATCCAGAATAATTGTTCTAGGAATAAATCTACCTTGTTTGGAAGAACATTCTTGTTCATTTTGAGCTCCTTGAAGGGCTCTACCACGAGTTTCTTCCACATACACAGTTCTAGCAGGGGTAGAATTGGAATAGTGACCTCTGAAAGATCGATGCCTTCCCATGTATCCTAAGCCTTTGGAACTACCTCTGATTCCTCTATTTGATATAGGGAATTATGGCTCATCAAAATTGAAACTGTGACTGGCATATGGATATGTTAATTGAATCATATTAATAGAACCGAAGATCAACTCTTCATCTGATGAAGACTCTGCCTGATTATCCTATTTACGCTGTGCCGTTTGGTGGGGCGGTGCTCGTGAATTTGAATTAGATGGCATGAAGTCTTCCAGAGTCAAAGACAACTTAGGCTTTGACACATACTCATCTTCTTCTGATTCTTCTTTTACATTGAATCATGCCGTTTTTTGAGGATTTTCCCTCTGATGAAGAGGGTTTTGCTACTGCATTCATGGCAGAAGGCACAATTGGTTTCTTCAATTGCGTTCGCAAAATGGCATGCGATCGGTTGATCATTTTTTTGACCATCCAATCATCATATTTTTGCACATTTTTTTATCTTGACTTCTTTCCACTCACCCTCCTCCTCTAGATCTGTAGCAGAAACACATGCTACCTGAGCTGAAGAAAATTTCAGTTTGACTTGTCCCATGTCGACCATTTTTTGTAGGAGGTCCTTGAAATGAAAACACTCATGAATGGTATGACCAAACATCTGATGAAATGGGAAATAATTGTGACGATCTTCATCTCCTTCCTTATTTGGCCTCTTGGGCCTTGGCAATTGAACCAAATTATATTCCAGAGCAGAAATGAAGTAACCATGAACTTTTTCATTTCAGAAAGAGTATATTTTTCATTTTAGATCCTCAAATTGTTATAGTTTTTGATCTCATTGATCATCTTGACCAAACAACCTCTGTTGTTGACACTCAGGAGGTGGAGCCCTTTGAGAAGATGAAATCCATGAAGTAGAAGTATGTACATGTTCTTGTTTAAGCATAACTGTAGCAGTCTCTACTTTACCCATTCTCCTTCGTGAAGCTGATGGAATTATACGAGCTTTATCCTTAGTCTTTATAATAGAATATTCAATCTGTTGAGAAATTTAAGTAAGGCCTCAAAACCCTCTAGTGTATTTCACTGAGATTAACAGCGTGCGTAATTCTTCATGTATATTTTCCTAACAGATTGGCAACAATTCTTCTTGAGGGAGTGCTCAGCTTAGGGAATATGTTAATCCTTCCAGCAAACAATGAAATCTGAAACGCTTTCATTCTCCCTTTTCTTACAGTTTGTAAGATAAAAAACTGTTGATTTTGGAAAATTTTAGCTGAACTGAAGATGAAATTATTGACAAAGATCCTCCCACCCGGTAATTGACTGAAATTTCAAGCTTGTAAACCAGACAAAAGTTGGTCTCTGAGAGGTTCGCACGAAGCATCTGAGTTTTACTACTTCTTACTGTTCCAGATTTCCCATCATAGGATCGCAACAAGACACGTAATGTGTCAAATGCTATTCAGGATAGCTTGATCCATTGAAAATAGGGAATACAGGGTTCCCAAAACATGGTGGGAGAGGGAATGAATCTACCCATTCAGGGTAAACTCTCTTTTCTAGTTAAACATGTGCAAGCTTCCCTTCCATAGTCTCTAACCGAGATGTTAATGACTCAATGGTTGTTATTAACTTTTTAGAAATATCTGGTTGCACTTGGACTTAGGAAGATGCAATAATTGGATTCTGGACAGGTATGGTGGCTGGTACTGCAACTGATGGTAGCACCACCGATTGTTGTTGTACTTGACCCATAGGATTATACCTATGAGGGTGTACAGATAGAGGAGGATATTCTTGATCCATCTCAGTAGCTGCAACAAACTCCCTTGGATGATTAACTCCACCACGCTTTGGAGAAAGACTACCTTGAAGTAGTTCTGCATTCAACCTCCTCAATTCCTTCATTTATTCCTCTTATTGTGCAAATCATTTCTCTAGTGAGAGTGATTGGCATTCTCCAGAGGAAGGGTATGTAACCTGGTTTGTTCCTTTCCCCTTATAGGACAACTTTCAGAGAGGGGGAAGTAGGTTACTGGAAGGATTACCTAGGTTCTGAGTAAACCTTTGATTTCGTGTACGCACACCTTCTTCATATGTGTCTATGCGTAAAACACCTTTAGTAGGAACCTCTTCATTTGATCCCTCTGAATGAGCCTCATCTAGTGTATCACCAACAACAACATTGATGACATTAATTGATGTTAACGCATCACATCCCTTCTATCAGCATTTCTGTGATATTTTCTTCTCCCATGTCTTTGATGAGACATTGCCTTTTGTTGATTCCACCCCATCAGAACTTCTTGAAGAACTATAATTTGGAGTTAATCTCCTGATAATTTGGTCATTCATTCCTCTTGAAACTTCTTTCCCAATCGAGAGAAGACATAATTTCTCTGAGGGAGGGAGTGAGGATTTGAAAAAGTCCCCAGTCTTGTGGACTGGGGCTGTTCCTACTATTCCCTCTCAACTCCTGGAATCCTATTTGTTGATTATGAGGGTTGTTTTAAAAGAGTCCACAGTCTGGCAAGATGGGGTGGCTCTTGACATGCTATGTATGATACGTTCATAAAATCTCTCCTGATCTTGCAGAACATGGTCCAGAAATTAGCTGGATGCATCAATCGACATCAACTTTTATCTCCTGGCTCAAAAGACCATTGGATAATTTGTGACACTTATGTCACTTGGTGATGTACTTTCTCCAAACAAGAGGCAGGTTCAATATTCTCATTTTCTTGACGCATGATTAATTCAATAACTTCTTCTCTATATGCTTGATTTTGATAGGAACTAGTTGAGGCCTGTTCTTAGGCAAGCTTTTGATTACAAACAAAACCCATTGACTGTGGCTGACCACGGGCAATAACATTGGGTGAGACCATTTTCGATGGGATTTGCTGACTGGAGCGTACAGTGAAATGTAGTTCTCCATGAACACCCCATCCTCTGACATGAATAGCAAATGGAGCATTGGCAATTAACTATCGAAATCTTCATAGTGCACCATGTAATGAACGTTGAAGGGCTCTCTGCTGCTTTTCAGCCTTCAAATATCGAGAGACTGATAGAGATGCCAAGTCAATTTTGCGTTGTAACCCTTCTATTATCTTAACATGATTTTCATATTCATAATATGATAATAATTTATTTTTAAACTAACAAAGTGTTTTCCGTATGTTGAGACGAATATCATGAATTCCATCTTCCGTCAACATCTCTGGAATGTCATACTGAGAGTCAGCCAGAGGCAAAAACATGACTGGCACTTCACCTTTCTCCAGTTGTTTTCTAATGTTCAGTAGTTCCTCTTTCTCAGTCAATGAAGATTCTTCTATCTGATTAGACCAGAGTTGGTGCTTACATGTTGCTTCATCAGATTCAACAAGATTGGTAGAGAAATCACGGATCAAACTAGAAGATGCATGACTTAGGGGTGGTTTGGAGAGTGACCTACACCCTGGTCTATCTTCTTATTGAGAAAGTATTTCACCTGCTAATAGTAAAGCATCAGACATGACTGGCTTCACATTTTCAAGTGCCTCTTGATTTGAGGGATTTCTCATCACTACATTGCCTATTGGAGAACATTCCAAGAAATGCGAGTCACTACTATAGAGAGGACTTTCGCATCTAAATTCATCATCATGGGGAGGACCACCTTGGTGGGTTACATAAAAAGATGAAACATTTTTCTCTTTGATCTTATGACCACATAGAAGGTTCTTGTGGCTCTCATCTGAAGATGAAACTTAGAGATCGACCCAATTTTCATGAACCAAGCCTACATGAGGATGTGTCTAGTGTAGACCTTCAGAATTAATGTTCACACTATTGGGAACTGACAGAGTAGAATCTTGAGTTGCAATATATAGTTGTCTGAGTCCATCAAGAACTCCAGCATCCATTAAGGCCTTGTTACAGATTGGCCCTTGATTTCTTGACTATGCTGGGCGGGTCTTCTTCTTAGATGCCTTCTTACTCATTTTGGCAGGTGTATGTTCCAGATTAGGAGAAATGATCAGGTTAGGCTGATTATCTCCGCTAAAACAAGGTGTATGTGGCTGACTTGGTTGTCCGTATGATATGGGGGAGTACGCCCCACAACCCTCTTGTACTGGAACATAGTGTGTGTCTGTTCTTGAGTGAACTATTGATTTGTCACTCCACTATTAGGTATAGATTTATATGTATTTCCCTGAGATGTTACTGAAGCTATTATAATATCCTAGAAGGCATCTAGAATATGAGTTAGGATTTGCTTTTACCTTTTCACTATTGATAGAATATGCTTGGTGACATCAGCTGCCATAAAAGGGATATACGTCCATTCCGTGCTTGGAGTAGGTGTGTTTCCTTACTCTTGTCTTTCTTTTCATGTTAATGAATCCTGACAGTACTGATGTGTGGGAGAAAAGATTTGAGTCTACCTCATGTTTGTCACCGGAGCTTTTTGACTAACTTCTCCGAGTGCTACCAAACGAGACTATTGCTAAGATTGATCAATACTAGCAGGTGTATGTGCCCGCTGATTGCACTCCACTGAACGTGGTTGAGGAGCTCTATCATATGTAGTCAGACGAGCCTGCTGAATAGCAGAAGATTTATAAAAAGGTGTATGTTCCTGTCTATAGTACTCTGCTGGAATTGCCTGACGGGATTGGCGTGATGCTCCCAGACTTGTCTGCTGGATAGCTGAATTAAAATGGACAGGTGTGTGTTCCCAATTGTTTCTTCCCACTATGTTAGTTTGGTGGACTTTTCCAGAGATGGCAGAGATGAGAACCTGCTCACTATTGACCAGATTTTACCTCTAGCTATTCGTCTTTCCTTCTTGGGTTCGAGGAACATGAGACTAATGATTGGAAGCGATACCCTCATCGTGGTGAGGGTGCACTACCACACAAGTTTGGTAGCGATTGTTGATGGGAGCCCTTGGGAAAGACTCTTGTCTCCTTGAATGTAGGCCCTGATGGACCTGCTCATTGACATCCATAGAATACAGGAGTGAATGGTGATTGCGTTCCGGGGATATAAACCCGAAATGGTTGGAGACAGTAGTTAGCACAGCCTGCTTCTTGATCACTGGTCGTCGCTGTACTGAGGACCATGGTGAGTTATTGACTTGGAGGGCTTGTCGAGCAGCCTCCAGAGTTGGAATAGTACCGTTATGACAGTACTCCTTGACCAGCACATTTGATACCCAACATTGGAGATGCTGCGTAGGTGATGTCATCCTCAGAGCAGATGACGATCCAGTAGGAGTAGTAGTAGATGCATTCACAACAGAGGTTTTTATAGTAGAGGATTTTACTATAGAGGCACTCACAGATGTGAATTTAAGAAAGGATATTCTTGTAATGCAGAAGATCTTGGAAAAGAGGTCATGTTTGATATAACATAGATAATAAAGATACATTCGGCTGCTACATCTTTTGGATGAGCACATATGTTGTTGATTTTTTTTGTTGGCCCTGTCATTGAGTTTTAAAAAGGGGTTAAGAAATAAGTGAATGATCATTTTAACTTGGTTAAGGATTCATGTCGGGTTCACTATTTTTTGTTTCCTCTGGAATTGGGGATGACCTTGTTGATTGAAGGTTTAATAATTCTAATCGGTTTCTAAAGGGTTTGTTTGTAGGACAAGAAACATCCAATGATTCCATATCCATTTGGACCTACTTTCCAATGGTAGGCGCTCATTATTTGTGGACTGATGAGGCATAGGAATTTGGATTGGTGAAGAGGATGGGAGGTCGGACTCATCACACATTTTGAGGGGAATTGTTGTCTACTCTGGGACCCTATTTATATATTTATGTTATGTACCTGAATCTTTTTACATTACTATGTATAAAATGAGATTTCCATTAGAACTGAAAATCAAGAATTGATATGTAAGAAATTTAGAGAATATTTTATATGTATTCAAGGTTCTTCATCGATAGAGAATCATCTGTATTTTTTTAGAGATTCTTAGTCAATGGAATCCTTCAATACATAAAATTATCTTGGTCATTATGATAACCATTCTGGTTTTAAAGCCACTCAGTGGGGAACTTGATGGTTATTATCATTCAGAAGGACATGTATTATTATAGAGTTAGGATCGTACCCGCTGATGGGCTACATACGTATACTTTGTTTTTTGGAAAATGAATCATAACCCACGTAGTTCGAGTAAGGGAGTATGATGTTTATGCATTATTGATGGCTCAATAAAATATTTCATAATTACTTTTACACTCTAAGCTCACGTGAGACATGATCGGTGTGGGAAACAAGAAGTATTGGTGAAACCAGACAATTGTGCCATGAAAGATTCAATGATTGGGGACTTAGGTATGTATGAGTACCCAAAATAGTTGAGGATAAAGATTTACTTCAGGGAATAAATCCAGGAACAAGGTCCATACATGTATATGTACTTCATGGAGATATGGCTACTCTAACTTGGGGCTTACTCCTTAGGAAGATGCCAAAATTAGGAGGAGAATCATGACTGGGTTTTACTCCTGAGAAGAATGCCCAGATCAAAAGTAAATTAAGACTGGTTAAGAGAAATTAAGACTGGGGCTTACTCATGAGAAGGAAGACCAGGTTAAGGGACTTGGGGATTACTCCTAAGGAGGATTCCCATATTTTTACACTTTTAGATTGGGGCTTATTCTTGAAGAGGAAACTCGGGTTAAGAGAACCATGGTTGGGGAATAATATTGAGGAGGATGCCCATATTTGGGAACATTAAGACGGGGGATTACTCCTGAGATGGAAGCCCTGGTTAAGGGAATTATTACTGGGGCTTACTCCTAAGGTGGATGCCCAAATAAGGGAACTTGGGGCTTACTCATGAAAAGGAGGCCCCAATTAATGAGGACTTGGGGCTTACTCCTTAGGAGGATTCCCAAATTAATGAGAATTTGGATAGGGGCTTACTCATGAAAGGGAGGCCCAAATTAAGGATCTCTCATCTTAGAGGATGAGGTTGAATGAATGGACTCTCTAACTTTAGTGATATAAAGATATATAAATCATTAGGTTTTAAGAGAGGTTCCATAGAATTTCTTTCAGATATGGAATCCAACAATTAAATCATGCCTTGAATGGCTTTAGATAGAGTTTTGAAGGCTTAATCTTGAATAGGGGAGGTGGATAGATGTAAGAGGAATGAAATGGGCAGGAAGGGCACCCCAAAAGAGAGGGTCATGCAATTGCTATGTGGGCGCACAAGTCCTAGTCGTGCAGGTGTACTTGCGTGACACATGGGTACTTGCGCGACATACAATCTTTAGGGTAGAAATTTGGCGAGGCATGGATCATACCGTTAATATTACCCCTAAAGACATCAATAAGAGAGGCGTGCAAGTTATGTGGAATGAGTAAGGCAGCGCGCAAGTGTGGCTATTTCCCTTAAAGGATGGCCACCCAGGCGCGAAAGTGTTGATGAGTTTCAACACATATTCCTTCCTCCCCATCTTTAGATCTTCCGTTCTGGGTAAGAAATTACCATAGAAGTGTTCAGAAGCTTTGAGAAGAGAAAAGGGCTCCGGGAGCTCAAATATGAGGTTCTGTAATTTTTTCCATCCTCCATATGGGGGGCCCACATGGGTATTTATAGGCTTGAGAGACCCTGGGTTAAGTTTCAATGAGGGCATGCAAGTCACCTGCACAACCATTAGGCGGCGCGCAAGTGTACTTGCATGACTATGAGGCAACTTCTGCGACCCAAAGGGAAAAGACGCCTTCTTCATGCCTTTGTCAATTTTCGATGTTTTCTTAAAAGGATGAATCAATTTATGATAAGGCATTTCCCTTTTCATTCATTTAGAATCTGTGACAGAAAGGAGAGTCAACAGTATTATGTTATGATACCATATATCATATTTATTTACTCGTGTTTCTATAATTATATGTTGTTGTATATGTTGGATAATTTGAGAATACATGTCATTCTATTATTCCTCGAATAATACTATTATTGTTACACATTCTTTTTTAATAATTTATTTCTCCATAGATAAGGTTTTATTAGATACTTATAATCTATACCATGTTAAAATTGTTATAATTTGTCACTTATTAATCATTTTATCTTACAAATTTCTTATATTTTTATTCCCTAGTTTATGAATATGTTTATAACATATGAGATGTCTAGAAAGAAGTCTATAGTGACTTAATTGCAAAGATATGATCATAAATTTGATTAAATAAATTCATATTTAGAGAGACCATAATGAAACTAAGCCATGTATTATTGGGATTGCGTGATTATTTGTGAGACATAATTTTTAAGATATAATAAATGTTATTAAATATATTTGTGTTTATCTTATGTTATCTCACAATATATCAATGATTATATTTAAAGAATTTTTCTTTAGAACCTGAAAATTTGGTGAAAATTTGGGGTGCCTTATTTGTTCTTTGAGAAAGTTTTAGTTATTATAGGGATAAGTTTAGTTGAATTGGTGATTTTTTAAGATATTATTAGTAGAAACTGTTGGTATAGTTTTTTGTATAAGATAAAATCCTGATGTTTTTAGATGGCATGGTCTCTAGCAATGAAATCATGGTCTAGAGAGAAAAAAGTGGTTTCAAGAACTATTACATATTCACGTAGAGGTAAAAATGCTGAAATGGATGGTTGGGTAACCAAATCCTCACCTGATTCCCAATGAAGTGGCCAAACTGCACAACAAAATTTATACCCTTGCAGGATATTATTTTTTTATTTAAATACTCTTAATGAATTATTATGTGGGATCTAAATCAATTTTTAGCATATATCTTATAACTAGTAATGTTAAAGAACCTAATAGTATGATAACCATGGAAAATTAATGTTAAACTAAAATATTTATAGTTTGATCGACTTATGTCATATTTGAATTGAAAGTATCATAGGTTAAAATCAGGTTTTCATTACATAATATATCTTTTGATTTTGTTTTCATATTCATAACTTTATTAAATTTACTTTTATTAGAAACTAATATAACCATTTTGGTTTTAGTATTTAGTATGAAAAATAATCATTAAAATAAAGATATGAAATGTATGTCCCATAGAAATCCTATAACCATGTAATGAATTATAGTTAGTATAACCAATATAGATAAAAGATATATTTTCCTATTATGTGAGAAATAAGGATCCATTCATTATATGATATTGTGAGGTTGAAATCTCAATAAAAAAAATTATCATTAGTTTATGATGTGTCCCTTAGCCAATTTTATTAGTGAATGATAATATAAATTATAAGGAAATAATTTATTTATGTGGGGAGAAAGTAACACCCCACTATATTACTATATATCTTTCAATTAAAAAACTTAAGGTGATCAATACAATTTTTCATAAGAAATACTAAAAAAACTGTGATATATTTTATTGATTTAGAGTCATAAAAATTAAATATTCCCATCATAAAATAGATTTTATTTTAGAGGGTATAAATTGGAGTGACCACATTTTTAGATTTATAAGAAAGAAACAATGACATCATGTAGTAAAAGTCATGATTATGAGGTTCATTTATCTAATCGTGGGAAGGATATGGATTCAGTTTAATTTCCCTTGGATTGATACCAAGATGAACTCTAGTAATTATTATATGGTGAAAATTTCATATAATATCATTTCATTTACATGTAATGTTCCCTTATATCCTTGTCATCTAAACCACCACCTATGGATTCCAAAAAATCTTATCTTATACATAGTTCTTACACCGAGATATTACGAGATAACATAAGTTGACGTTAAGATGATATAAACACGTAATTATAAATTTAACAAAAATTTTTATTTATCACATGTATTTTCGTCATTTTACATTTTGACTCTTAATAAAAAGAAAATACATTTTTAATGCTAATGTGTAGATATAATTCAATTAATTTAGCTAAATAATAGATAAGACAATTTAATGCTAAAAATATTTATTTTAAAAAATGGATTTTATAGTCATTAACTTTACTTACATAAATATATTATAGGAATAATATATAAACAAAAACATAATTTGTATGAAATGATAATAACAAACATATAATATTTCAAAGGATATTTTTCAATAAAAACCATATTTGTTATATCATATATATCCATTTAAATTTAAAATATCTAAATTTTAAAAATATAATTTGAAAAAAAATCAACATTTTTACATATCAATTCTTTTTTTATTGATATGAGTTTTTTTTTCTAAAATTCTATTATTTTTTGTAAATAATGAAAAATACAAATTTTGCAAATATTCTCACTTTGTTGACATTTTCATAATACAAGAATGGCTTGAATGTTTATGAAAACTATTTAATATAAAAAATATATATTAATATATTAAAATAAATCCTTAAGAAACATAAAAGTTATAAAACAATTTTTTACATTTTTGAAACCTAAGTAATATTTTATTCTTATTAATTAGTATTTTTATTTTTTTAACTATGTTTTCAAAAGGTATAATTCCTTTTAGCTTGATTTTAAAGACATATAACACTTCTTTGGTTTATAATATACTAATTATATTTTTTTAAATTGAAATCATTTGAAGATATTATGTTGAATATTTTTGTATGATTAAAAATACACATTTTTTTTTATAAAAATGGGGTTTAACACATTATTTGTGCTCATATAAAAATAATTTTTTTTCAACAATAAAATTTCTATTTTGAGAAAATAAATTTAATATTTTTTTCTTTATTAATAAATTATTTAATAATTACAATTTTATTTTAGGAATTAAAAAAAATTGCATTGGTAAAAATTAGTTTTCATGATTAAAATAAAAAATTGTATAAAAAATTTACGAGTAAAAGTCTTAAAAATGATATTTGTTTAAAAATGTATATTTGAGGTTTTCATAATATTATTAATTCTAGGAATCCATTATTTTTCATTATTATATCAACAAGGAATTTGTTTAGTGAATTTTAATTTTATATTATTATAAAAATAATACTCCCCTCTCCTATAAAAGGATACATGATAGACACAATTTTCATGTATAATGTTAGTCAATTTTTAATTATTTTTGTTTAATTGAAATGGAAATTCAATTATATTATTTTATTTTATTAGTATAATTGGAAATTATTAATATGGATTCCAATTATTTTTAAATGAATAAAATATTGATACTCTGAAATTTGGAATTTAATTATGTAATGTGATGATTTCTACATTGTTTTTGAAATAATTATTTGGTGTTAAAATATTCAATAGGCTGGAAATTCCTCAATCAAGAAGCTAAAAAACATTACAAGCATAGTTGGCTAGACCGCAAAGCCAAATGGGAGGTCTATCCATGTCATGGAAATGCAAATGGTGATCAGACTCGTATAGGATGGTGGTGGTCAAGTCTGCAGGCATGTATGGCGAGGTTGAAGGCCCACATAGGCTGCATGTATTTAAGGCCCGTATATGTCATGTGTGAGTGTGTATTCTAGGTCCCCACCCCACTACACACATTTTTATTAGTTCTCCTAGACCATAGGTTATAAATTCTAGGCATCTTCTCAACTAATTTGATATGGGACTCATTTTTGTTGTATACTGTTCATTTTTTACTAAAAACCCATCGTCATGGCTTGGTTGTGCCCTGCTCACCATCACATACATATATCAATCATGCTTTACCACAAACTTATTCCCCTTTAATTATAGTCTCCATTCTATCATGATAAAACCACCATGATCTATTTCCACAAGCTCAGGCTCAATGCCATTTCTCCATGCCGATTCATGGAAGAAATTTGGATCACCTCCTCCACTTGGACCAATTCCCATGACCATGTTTTGAGCCCCCAATAGACACATAGAAGGCTTGAGGGGTTGTGGAGCATTGGATATTGACGTTTCATGTTTCCCTATATCCCATGAAATCCCACACTGCTACCACATTATGGATCTACTTATTTGTTCTTAAGAATTCCATGCTCCATACACAATTCTACATCACTAACCCTGTGAATAAAATATTCAAACACTCAAATGATTTGGGTGGTACAATTTCAAAATGTAGGTCTGTGGGGAATTCTAAATTATTATATCACTGCTGATATTACTTGACTACAAATTCTTTAAATTAGGTGGATGAAAGAGATGAATATCACTTCATATACTGAATTTCCACTACAACTAAGAAGGGGGGTCGCCACCCTGGGGAGGAGGATTCTATATTGAGGTTGAGATGCGGCCACCTTTTTCCTTTCATGTTTTTCTTTTTCTTTTAATATTGATTTTAATTTTTTATTATTATTATAATTTTCACTTGGTTATAGTACAAAAAATTTATCATTTTTGTCTTAATGTGTTATCCATTACCCAATTCATCTTCTTTCTCTCGCAAATATTTCTTATATTATTCTATTAATTTTTATTCTACATTCTTAACATGTATTAATGATTTTATAGTTATAATTTTCTTAAATTTATTTTCTTATTCAAATATTATTTTCTCCTTCCTTCTTGATATTCTATTCTATTTTATTATTTTCTCTATCTCACTCTTATATTTTTTCATTTTTATTTTTTTATTGCTATTCTTAATTATATTCCTTATATTTTATTTATCTATTATTACCTTCTCATATTCCACCAAAGTGATCAATTACTCCTAATAACGTGAGGATGACCCGAGTCTTGGCCAAAGAGAGGTAATAGTTTTCTTTAATTATTTATTTTAGGTTCATGGTAGATATGAGTGGAACACATGGGTGTTGATAATATACCCAATGAGTAGAAATTGATTCAATTTATATTTTTTAATCACTTTTATCTCTCTTTATTGCCTAGCTCTTCACATGAAAAAATGTACCAAATAACTTGATGAAACAACCTCTATATAGCCAAGTCCAACATGTTTTCAGGATCTAGAACAAGGCGTACCATAATCCCTGATTAAAGAAGGATATGAAATTTATATCACATAAAGTAATTAGAGATTCATAAATTCAAAAATAAAAATAATAGAAATTCATCTTGAGATTTCATAATTGAATTTTCTAACTAAAATCAATCATATAAAGGATAATAATTATTGAACATAAAACTGATCCCAAAACCATGTTCTTTGTTCTTAATTTCATTTAATTTAGAATTGTACCGTAGTATATGTTTAGAATTTTCATATTCAATGTCATGGAAATATTTATAAATGTAATTTGAATACAAAAAAATATAATTTTAATTCATCAAATAAAAAAAATTAGTCGTATTTTTCTTCCAAATAGTAGGTGAACAAAATGAGAAGCTCTACAATTAAGATGAATGTGGTCAGCCTCTACTACATTAGTAAAATCAATTTTCATTTTTCCACACCCTATGTAAAGTGTGCATAAAAATTGGATCCATTCTCAGGGATATAATATTTATTATCTTATATTTTTCTATTTTCGGTTTTTTGATATATTTTTATTGTTTTTATTTTAATAAATAAATAAAAATATTTTTCCATTATGTTTTCAAACCATCATTTTTCAATACATGGAACAATTATTAAAAATTGAAAGTAAAAGAAAATTATTATAATGAGGAGAAACTGCAAAGAAGAGTTGATTCCATTATAATAATGGCCCAGATGAATTAAAGAGGAATAGAGATAGGGAGATGTCCTCTTGATTTGATGAGAATGGTTGATGAACTTATAACTGTCTGGTAAATAATTGAGGCCAAGAAGGAAGTACCCCATGTTTTCTCATTTTCACTAATGATATCCATGATGTTGAGGAAAAACTCAAGAAATAACATTGTCCTAACTATTAGAGGGACCAAATTCAATATGACAATGATAAGTTAGAGTGTATTTATAATGAAGAAAACCTTCATGCTGAGGAAATTGTGGGAGATAAATAAGATCTGGATTACTACTAAA
This sequence comes from Viscum album, assembly GCA_963277665.1. Lineage (NCBI taxonomy): Eukaryota > Viridiplantae > Streptophyta > Magnoliopsida > Santalales > Viscaceae > Viscum > Viscum album. The sequence goes on from OY728125.1 coordinate 887,190,033, forward strand.
ATGACTATGAGTTTGAAATTGATCTCCCTAATCCATAATAATAATTATATCTAGTAAATTTAATGCCACTCTAGCCATTGAGTAAGACACTACCCAAGGGGTGGAATTTGATGAAAATACGGAGGAGCCCAACTACCTACCAACACTTTATACAATATTATAACAATATGCACTTACCCATGATGAAGAGATTAAACCATAACTGAATTAGAAATATTATATATCTTAAAAAACATTAATTTTGGATTTTTATTATTTTTATTTGATTATAAATTTTTTTATGAATTTTTAGATTTGTTCAATCATTTGTTTGACCTAGAGGAAGATGAAGAAACTACACTTCTACTAGTTGAGGAACACATGGAAATCATGGATTTTGATGTATATACATTTTAAGAGGCCAATAATGAGTTCCAATTGTCCAATATTAAGGAAATAATGATATAAGTTGCTCACTATAAAAGGTATAATATTTCAAGCTAATAAAATATAAATTTTATTCATGTAAAAATACCTATTTATGTTCCATTTGAACATTCAAATAATGTTGAGTCTATTAAGACCACACTAGATAAAAAAGTCATTTCACAAGTAGAAACCATGAATTATGATGATCCATACATCATCCAAACACCTCTATGAAAGATTAACTTAATTGGGATGTGGGAGATATATTATATCAACAGATCATTTCTCTCAACCAAAAAAGAAGAACAAGCTAGGAAAAGCCACATGTGGTGGTTAAATTCAAATAATATTTACCCACCATAATATTATGAATAAAAACTAGTGTTTCTCTCAATAGTTAGTCAAAATTTAGCACATACATGGGGGATCATACAATACTTTTACATTTTAGTTTCTTTCTCAGAATTTATGTTTCAATTTCAATCATAGAAATATTCCATCATGAACCCTCACTCCCATTAATATTTTCAATCTATAATGGAATTATAATCATTCTTAATTAGGTAATTTTATTTTGTAAGTTCATTATGGAACAATGCATCCCTAATAAGTAGAGGAATTGAAATATTTTTTCATGGAAAATGGAGTTCACTTTTAATATTTATCTTTTAAAATATCTATATTTTTTCCCAAAACATGTCTTGAACCTTAAACTAGAATTGCATTCCCATGCTTAAATTATGATTTAATTGACTTAACATGGACACATGACATTCTTAGTAATCATTTGACACCATGTTTTATATTTTAATGTTAATGAAATTGAATGAATAAAATAAAGAATTAATTTATTAACATAAAGTATAGATATTAAAATGAGGTCTCACGATTTGAGATAATTATTTGATTCAGGTAAATGAAATTTCCCTAAAACTTGTCATTATTTTAATTTCTATAATTCACGTTAATTGATTTTTTATTAATAATCATGACTTGGGTGACTTTATAATGTTATAATGCATAATAAGTAGAATATTTTTAGTCCAAGTAATTTTTATTTTTTCTGAATCATATTTCTTGAGTGGTTATTCATCATATCACCAGTCAAAACATTCATTTGAACTTTTAAAATATATAAATATGCATAAGAACATTTAAAATGATTAAAAAATAATTAAATTGTCACTTATACATTAAATAAATATTTACATCAATCCTTTATAAAAAATAGAACCATGAATGACCTTTTTAGTAATGATAAATATTTCAATAAATTATAATCCATTCATACCCACTTATTAATATTTTTATGATATTTTAATGTTGATCTGTGGGTGAGAAGGTATCCATATAGAAATGGATGATTTACACTATAATGAAGAAGTGTGGGGGTTTTATATTTTGGGTATTGAGAAATTTTGTTGATACATTTATCATTATTTCATTATTTTCTCCCACTCGATGAATAAATAAAAAATGACAAAAGAACCCAAAAATGAAAACAAATGGGTTGTGATTTGGGAAAATAGAAAAAAACTCTTACTATACCTATTTTTTTATCATATCTATTTAGGTGGTCGAAGTTAGTTTTATTAAAATAATATTTTGTATTAAATAAACAAATGAAAATCTTATTTTAAAAGTTAAAAAATGAATACAAATGTATATAAAATTTCAAGAGTATGCACACATAAATTTTATGATATATTTTGATCATGAACTTAAATTGAGTTATGGAAAATTTGGAGTTGTTATTTTTTAAAACGATTATGTTTTGAACATTAAATATTTATATCATGCTTTATACATTAAGAGATAAACCTCCCCTCCAAGCATTATTTTTAAAAAACAATTACAACAAACCTTAATCCATAGAGTCATTTGATCCTTTAATTAAAATCCACTAGGGGTTCTTTTTTATTTTTTCATTATAATGCATAGAAAGTAGTTACATTAAAATATTATATATAATTAGCATGTTCTCATTATATGAGCATAACTCCACTCAAATTTAATCACGAGTGATGAGATAAATTATTGATAAGAGAGGTATATCATTATTTAAAATGTTTAATATTAATAAATTACGTTACATAAATTGATTAGAAGAAGAGATACCATCAATTTCAAAGGGGGAAAATAAAATTCATTAATTAATTTTTTTTCATTTAAAATTATGAAATTAAATGATGTTTTATGTGAATTTTTCATGTTTGAATTTAAAATTTATTATATTTTATTTTTATTACTTTTAATTTTGAACATTTATGAAATTGGTGCCCACTTAAATTCCTTGTGGGTATTTTAAAAATAAGGATCAAATTGTTTATGTGTAGGGGTATTTTACAGATACAAATTTAATTCATTAATTTAATCAATTCCCAATGATTTGTTTTAATTAATTCCAATTAAAATTACTTAATATTTTATTGTTTTATTAAAATAATGGGAAATTATGAATATGGATGAAAATTAATTATAAATGAAAAAAAACACTCTGAAATATAGAATTTAATAATGTAATCTGAGGGTTTCTACAATATATTTGAAATGTTAATAGAAGTGTTTACAAAAAATAGACCATGGGATTCCAATCCCTAAACCAAGAAGATATCAACATAGAAAATCCTATTGAGCTATCCCACCAATCCTCCTTGTAGAGCCAACCAATTTGTGGCAGTGCATGATGGAATTTGGCACGTACTGGGCCAACTGTGGTAAAATCTACAGGTGAGTATGGATGGGCCAAAATTCCTGAATGAGACACATGTATTTCTATCATGTATATGTCATTTTTGGGTGTGTATTGTGACAGAGTACCCACAGTTGGTGTTTTTATTGGTACCCACAAACCTTAGGTTATAGACAATACACATCTCCTCTGCCGATTCAATGTGGGACACATTTTTTACTGGATACGATCCATTTATTTTTACAAAAATTCAATCATCCTAACCCAGCCACACCCCACTCACCCATAGAAACATATATATAATATCTAGAAAATAGACATATGGAATAGGGATGCAATTGTTTCAAATAAATTATTAAACATCGATCTTAAACAAACCTTGATATAATATAAATTATTAATATAACTATTCGAATAGGGATGTGACTATTACAAATAAAAATATGTACATTATAATAATAAACTCAACTATGTGAGTATATATAAAACATAGTCATATTATCAATTAAATTATGATATATTTATATCATAGAATAAGTAAACAAATTTCTTAAATTTGGTAAATTTTGAGTTTGTACTTTTATAAAATATTAATGTTTATTTATAAATTTATAATTAATATAATAATTTAAATGAAAACTTATTTTTATAAAATTTATTAATAAATTATTATTATCTTCATTATAATTATTAGATTATTTTATGAGACCATAATTGATTTTCTATGTGTTGTAAAATCAGTTATAATATTAAAATAGGGTTTTTTTTGAATAAATGATGATTTTATTTAAAAATTAAATTTTTGATATTTAAAAAATTATTTTCATAAATTCCATATATTTTATTAAATCTACTCATTAAAAAAATGATGGACTTTTTGGTATTTTTCTATGATAGTTGGATATTTTAGGAATTGTGAAATATGGTATTTTACGGTATTTAAAATTATAATATAAATAAATGAATTTTGAGTCATGGATGGGGTATGGATAAGTAAATAATAATGGTTATAACTCACATGCATTATTTAATGTACACAGTCACCAGAATCAATACTATTGATATTCTTTAACCAAAATAATAAGCTAAGGAATATAATAATTTAGAAACACCCCTCTCCTCCACTTTAAATATCACACCTTACCAGCAACTATCCTCATGACTTCTATGATTTTTATATTACTTATATTATTCATAATTAATCTCTCAAATCTCTTCCCCACATTAAATGCTTCCTGGTCGCAAAAAAGTCAATTTCTATGTGCCTTACGTTGGTTCTCATGGAGAGGACACACAAGAAGTAAATCCCTCCCTATTTAACTTTTAATTTATTATCTTTTTTATCCTTCAACAAAATGTCCTATAAAAAGTAAAATTATAACTACAGTACCATATAAATACATTAATTTTTTCTTGTGAAGGTAATATCCATTATCAAATATCTTCTCCTCTCATTTATTTTAATCATTAAAACATTATTCGTGAGGTGTCGATTCACCACCTTCGTGGGCAATGAATTTTATTTCCCATTAATACCTTCAAAGATGGTCATAAAAAAGTTATTATGGATAAATAATATTTTAATATATATATATATATATATATTATAAGTTATATCATGTTCTATAATAAATATATAAACATAATAAAATTACATATGTTCATGATGGTCATAAAAAAGGAAAAATTAAATTAACAAATTTCCATCAGGATTTTACTATATAAATAATCCCCGGAGAATATAATGAAATGTCAAATGAGATTATATAAACTTATTTAATATCATTAATACTAAATAATTTCCCATATTGAGAATTTATTATAATTTTAAAATAAGTCTAATATTTATACTCAAGGGAACTAAAAATAAAACCATGAAATGAATGATCCCAAAACAACAAAATGAAACATTATAAATCATAAAAAAGAACATACATTAACTAATAAAATTAAAATAAATAAAGTATTTGTTAAATAGGTTCTTAATATAGTAATTATAAAATTTATATTTATTATCTAGTATATTAAGTACAAGTGAAAAAAATTTTCATACATAAGGTAATGGTTTTCTCATCTCAGTTTTATTTATGTATGGTATGCTTTATAGACCAGCTATTATTTGTGTGTTTTGTATGTATACATCCCCTTGATATATAATATTATTAAATCATTTTATTCATATGGTATTCAATGTTTCATTTTATGATCATGAATTTTATGTGGCATATGGTTCGATAATATCTCATGTGGTATGAGAATTCTGACCCAATTTCCATTATTTGGGTTGAAAAAATACCCCATTTCCTAGGTCATGATATGATTAATTTTGATTATCTTATGTCATATTTCAACTTTCATTATGTGGATTTACATATGATACACATAATTTATTCATTTGGTTAAAGAGAAAAATTTATTTTACAAATACACATCTAAATGTTTATTTTTCAAGTTTAATGATAATAATTTTATAACATATATATCAAGAGAGGATTTTCTAGATTTCATGTATCTTAATGTATTGAAGAATAAATTAAAATTATTTAAGGTTATTTACAATTGAAATATATTCTTTAATTATTTTTCATCTTTTTTAGTAAATGAATTCAATATAAATTTGTATTTCTCTCAATAATTTCTCAGTAATTTTATTAGAATATTTTTATATGTGCCACCACCCTTTTTCAGATCTAATTATTAAATGATTTTGATCTTTAATAATTCCATTTGCCAAATCTTATTTAATTTTTTTATCATATTGATTTTTTAGGTCCTATTTTAAAAAAATTAATCATATTACATTGGATGTTTAATGATTATTTTTTGGCGAAAGATATTTAATATTATTGTGTAAATATTAAATTATATATTGATTATATTTCACCACATTCATAAGAAAAATGAATAAAACTTATTTAGTGTCATGTAGGGCCTTCTCCGGCCCATATATGAATTAGTAGGTTTCATGAGACAAATTATTTTTGGTATTGGTGATGTATTACCAGATTATGTATGGTTTCTTGGAAAAAGCATTGAAGGCATGTTTTTGATGCCCAAATTATGAATTCCCTAATGATTGCATTACTTATTGAAAATACATGTCAATATTTGACATTTATAATATCCATGGTTATGTATCATTCTTATATTATTATTTATATGGAATTATTTTATCATCTTTTATTCTTTATATATTATTATAAATATTATGTTATTATGGAATGTATTATTAGTTATTCACCGTGTATTGTTGTTTATATTTATTTGTGATATCATCAACAGTATTATTAACCATACTAAGAATCTGATCCCACCACATTCTTATGATTCATTTTTTCCCATGACACCAATATTTATATTATGATTGACATACATGGATAATCTTGGAGGACAAGGATGATTACAAGAAAGTTTTTATGTTGGAATAAATTTGATTTTTTAATGTAAAAATATATTTGTTTCTAGTTTTTCAAAGAAACTACACTATTTAGTCCTTTTAGATACAATTTCTTGTACTTAGTACCAATTTCATAATGGATGGCACTAAGAATGGGCTAGTAATGTTGGAGTCTTTATAATAGCTCTTACATGCTTCAACATGGCCACATTCTCCTTCAATAACCTCAGTTGCTACAACATGAAAGAACCACCATGGTTTATTTCTTCAATCCCATACTCAACACCATTTCACCTTGAAAATGCTCAAAATAACTGTTGATCGACTCCTACAACTAGGATGAACCCAATTATAAATTTTTGAGCCCTCTCTAGCCACTTTGAAGTCTTGAGTGCTTGAGGACACTCGATTTCTAATGATGTAAACTACCCTAAATCACATGAAAGCTCTTGATGATTTGACATTGTTGAGATAATTCCACTTCCTCTAGCATTCCATTCACAATACATGATTTTATACCACTATCTGTACGGTAAAAAAATTAAAATGCCTGAATTATTTAGGTGTTTCAGTTTTAAAAGGACAGTCTCCATGGTATTTTAAATTATGATATACCTGTAAATCTTCCTTCTCCATTGATTCCTTAAATTATGATGTGGAATAAAAGGAAGATCATTATATATAAAAATAAGGCTATCAAGACTAAGAATGGGGGTCAACACCCCAAGGAGGAGGATTCTCCACTGAGGTACTTCCATGATTTTCCTTTCATGTGGTTATTTTTGTTATATTTATATTATTTTAATTACCATTATAATTTAGTTTTAATAAAAAAAACTCATGCATTATCTACTTTTAGTTTTTCCAATAACCAATTATTATTCTTACTATCCTTTCTATATTCGCCATCCTCTTCTTATTTCAATTTTTCCTCTTCTTATTTTTAATTTTATTAACTATTTTATAATTTTAATTTGTTTTAATTTGTATTAATTATATAATTTTATATTATTATTCCATCTCCATATTCTATTTCTAATCTATTATTTTGTATCCCTTCTTCTTCTTCTTCTATTTTTATTATTCTTTTCATCTTCTTTCTTATATTCATTTTATTTAATTTCTTTATTATTCTCTTAACTCATTCCACCAAAGTCCTATATTTCTCCTAATAATGGGAGGTTTACTTGAGGAATAGCTTAAGGGATATCATAGTGTTTTTTAATTATTTATTTAGGTAAATTTTATTATAATGGTAGACATGAGTGTCATGCATGGGTGTGGAGAATGTCCTCCATGAAATGAAAATCAATATATTTATATTCATTGGTTTAATATAATATCACTATATTAATTGGAAATATATTCAAACGATGGATTATAGAGAATAATTGTATAAAATGGAATCAATATACCCAGGACCCAGAAGATTTCACACCCTAGACTGAAGGGAGCTATCAACCTTGATTACAAAAGGAGTCGGAATTTAGAATACATAAATCCAATAGATATTTCTATGTTCATAAATAAAAATAATAGTAATTATTTTTTAGATTTCATGATATTATTATCAATCTAAAATCAAATCAATAAAGATGAATATTGTATAAACCCAAAACCACATTCATTCTTCCTAATTTTATTCTGTTTATAAATGAATAAAATTATATTTTTTGAATTTCTATATTAAATTTAATTTAAATATTTATAAAATTAATAACAATAAACAAAGTTTCCCATTACATTCACTAGATAAAAAATAAGTATTTTAGGTGATATGAAATAAGTGATTGCATAATCTATGAAGCTGTTTAAAAGAGATAAACCTTGTCTCCCTCTATATTGCATTAGGAAATTTTTTTTCCTTTTTCTACACCCTAATGCATAACGGAATCAATACATAACAAACATACATCTTCACAAAATCAAATAATAATAGATTTTACCAAAAACTCTCTATATAACTTCCAATACAAATATATACTTCCTATAGGTAAATGTCTTTTCAAAGGATCACATCTTGAACCCTTAAACAAATTTAAATAAGAAATATTCTAAAAAGTATGGTAACATTAGGGTTTAATTATTATTTATTTACAATCCTTTCATTATTATTCATCCAATTTCAATTGAAATCAAAAAAGATGTAATAATTAAATAATTACCCAAATTATATAGATATTTTATTAGGATTATGTTATTAGTGTTTTCCACCTTCCCCCCAATGATTCATAAAATGAAAACATTAATTTTGTTAAATGTGGACATCCTCCACCATTAATGTTGTGATCAATGTTTCATAACTAACATATACGCGTAGTTAAAAATGATTATCTAATTTATTAATATGATATATATATATATATATATATAAATATAACATTACTATTATTTTAATATTATAAACTATTCAATAATTTCTTCCATTTATAGGTAAATGAATACATCACCCATACACTTGTGCAGAATACCACCACCATGAAAGTGACATATTTAATTATTGATTTAGTAATATTTAAATTATAAATATATATTAATATTTGATTAAAATGCTTCAATAAATAAAACTAATTTCAATAGGATCATGTAATAATGATATTATGTGAAAATAATAACTTTATTTACCATACTCACCCACAGATAACAACTTGTTCTTGTTTGGGTCGGCTTTTCAACAAACAAAAACAATGAATTAAATATATATCATAAATGAATATTGAAAAGTTTATATTATTTTTATAATAAATAATTATAAAATAATTTTATTTCATTTATTTGGATAATTTATATTAATATTTTACTTTTTTTTAATGTACCACAATTGTTACCATTAAAAATTATCAAAACAAGATCACCACATAATTGATTATCAAAAATATTAATGAAAATACATATAAACTAAAATTAAAACATTCTTTGTTATTATAAAATAGTTATTATAATATCTATAATGATATAAAAATAATGAAATTTGAATTTATAAACAATTTTTGACATTTCTATTATGCAACTAATGATAAAAAAGAATCAAATATAACAACATTTGATAATGAAAATAAAATATAACTAACTAATATAATTTTTTTAAAATTATTATAAATTATTTTATAAAATCTATAGGTATGAATATTATTTTGAAATTGGTGATTAAGATAGTTATTTTTTATAATAGAGGTTAAAAACTATAATGGAATTCAAGAATTAATTTAAGGGTGTTTTTGTCTCTATTTCATTTCATTGAGACAAATTTTGTTTTATGCACATAATTTCATAAAATGTTGTGTATAATGCCTATTATAAATAAAAAATATTTAATTTTCTTGTATTTATGGTATTTGAATTTTAATTTCATGATATATCTTTCAATGCATTTTTATTTGAATGTTTCTTAAGTCACAAGGGGTAATTTAAACTAAAATTTATTTCATTGAGTTATATGGTTTCTTGTTGAACTCTATTACTCTATGTTCACTATATTCACTAATTTTATATTTTATATGATAATATATCTTGAATATAACAATGGAGAAAATTTTTTTTTTCCAATATTTATTATAAATTTTATTCTCCCACAAATAAATAATGTGGGTAAGAATAATTCATACCCTCATTAAATATTGTTTCTCTAACATGTCCTCATTTATCATTCCAAAAAATGATCAATTTCCAAATTTTAAATTAAAATATATATATTTTATTGTGTAACTTAATTTTCAAATTTACCACTTTTCATATGGAAATTTTATTTCTCTATTTTTTATTTGGGTTTTTAAGAATTTTATATCAATATATAAATTTTTTATATCATTTAACAATCTAATGTTTTATTAACCACTTGAAATTTACATTACAAAACAATTATCTATATAAAAGGATATATTATTGACTTTTATTTTTAATAGTGTTTTCCAATAAATTTTCTATTCACTTAATCGAAAATAATTATTAAATTTAAACCATAAATTCATATTTTGTTGATAATGTTAATTTTTTGCCTAAAAAATATTTTAATTGTTAACAATTTCTTTTAACATAATGATCATTGTTCTCAATGATTCTTCCTTTCTTGCTTTAATTTATTTTTCCAAATAAAATTAGTTCATAATGAATTTAGAAAAGAATAGGGGTATTTATTCTATTTTTTCAAAATTATTTAACCAATGATATTTGAAATGTATTGTGAAACTATGAAGACATCCTTAATTCATTTTTTGTTACACTGGGGATGTGTTATTAGGACACTATCCAAATTATTTCTAAAGATGTATTATAATAATCTCAATGGAAATTTTCCTGAAACTTATTTCTTTTCCATGGTTAAATTTAGTGATATTTGAAATATGAATGTTTTCTTATTTTGATTGTAGAAATTGAATTGGTAATTATTATGTGGTAGGTTCAGTCCATTACAAACCAAAAAAATTTAGGTAATGATTATATCTCAAGATCATAAAATAGTTTACAACTGGAAGGATAAAGGCCAATGGTACATGAGAGTATTATCCCAATCGCATGGGTAAACAATAGGGTTTTACTAAACCAAAAGGTACCTAAGGGGATTATCCTGCGCATAAGGGTATACGAAAGGGTTATCTAGTTCCCAAGGGTGAATGATATAAATATCCCAAGCCAGAGGGTGGATGTGAGGACTATCCCAACCCCAAGGGTGCATAATAGAATTAACCCAGGCCTACGGAAACATTGAATTATTATCACAAGCCCAAGGATTCACTGGTTGTGAGCCCATAAATAAGAGGGTATATATTTTTTCATTCCAATCCAAATTGGGTACAAGAGTTTTCATCCCAAGCCCCCTATATTATGAGATTCATTTAGAAATTTATACACAACCTAGTTAAGAATTTATATGCTTTTTCTTATGTCATGGTTCTGTGTAATATTCTTATGTTATTATACCAGGGGTAATTTTTATTGTCTAATGTTTTAATACACACCAAATATTTTATATGATTTATCTTTGAGACAATAGGAAAATTTATTATTCCTTGAAAACTCGTACTAGTGTGGAAAAATTATAGAGAAATGTTCACAATTTTGGTAACATAAGTTACTTATGTTCCTAGTACATAAAGACAATAAACCATACGTTCATGATTTTTTTATTTTTTGTGTGGTATAATATTTAATATATGGAAGTTATTTGAAATATGTGTACATTGTTATGGGACCAACTAACTTCTTAACAAATATAATGATTAAATAAACTATTCTTGGAACCAAACCTAGGAGTGTGGATCTAAGTAACCTCATTGATCATCATTTCATATATATTTTGACTGCCAAAAATAATATATAGTTATAGAACTGTATCCTATAGTATTCAACAAATTTACTGTTACTTGAGATTAATGTGAATAATAAAAATTTGAAGCACTATTTTATTTTTCTGATGAATCATTCTCTAAATATAATATAAAAAAAACTCTAATATCTTGAATACTTTTTATTTTTCCCAATAATAATTTCATCTAAAAAAATTATTCAATTGCTACAATGATTTCTAAGAACTCATCTTCTATTGTTGAATGTGGAACTACTAGTTTTGTTATTGTAATAAAACATATCAATTTCCCACTAAAAGTGAAAAAAACATAAGGTACTCTTTCATGATTCTATACCCCCTTCAATGTCCTTATGAACATACCCCTCCCACACATCATCCATCCTAAAACAAAACGTTATATGATTTGACACATTGAGGAAATAGAGATTATAGTTCTAGAAATATCAGTGGTCCTTTATAAACTTCCCTATTTATAGGAAAACAACACACAATGAATGTGAAATTTATAATATCATTAAAACTATATAATATATTAAAATTATAATCGGTGATTCATATTGATCATTCCCCATGATTTATATCACATTTTTCTTTCTTTTAACATTGTCACTATTAAACATGATGTTTCTAATAAATGTGTTGGTCCACAATTTTCATCTAATTGTTTCGAGTCATTTAATGATCTTCTGGATATACTCCTTACCAGATATAACCAATGATATCATCTTTCTTCCCATATGAACCCCCTTTCAAAAATATGAATTTATTTACCGAGATCTTTTATCATAAAAAATTAAGAAAAAACAAAATTTAAATCCTTAATCATATCAATTTATCGACCCATTAAGAATATACGATCCTTACAAAAGAGAACAATGAAATAAATTATACCATAGATCATGTTATAATAGTATAAATGAATATCATTTCTCGGTAATAACCCATTATCTTCTACAAGGTAATATAAAATCCAGTCTTACCATATTGTCACTTTCGATAAACCATATAAACGTCATTTGAGATGTAAAAATATAACTTTATACTTTGTTTCAAAAAACACTCAAGCTTATTTATTAACGTATCCTCCTCTAAATCCAAATAAATAATCACTATTTTTAAATATAATTATTTATTTATAGTCTTTTCTAATATTCTAAATATAACACTTTAAAAATAGATGTTTTTTCAAAAATAATATAACAAATAAAAAATAAATATATCCCCTCATCCAATTAATTTTTTTACAACTAACCTATCCTTGTAAAATTTAATTCCATTATCTACCACTGTAAATCTATATTCCTATTTATTAAATAAAAATTATTTTCCTTATAGTAATTCCATTATTTCTGTAACTACATTTACATGCATGAAATTATATTATTCATTTATATATATTTCAAAACATAAAATCAATAATACATTAGGATTCTTCTATACTTTTGGGATCTCTTAATACCTAAGAAAAAAAGAAATTTAGATATATTCCATCCCACTGAACAGGTAAATAGATCTTGATAGACCTTCTGAATTCAAATTCTCAATGTACACTTTTTGGATCTACTAATTTTAAAAATTGATTTTTCAAACCTCCTCACCATGATTCTATAGTTTCATATATATTCTTTGGTGATCAAAACCTTGTGGGATAATCTATAACCTCTTTACATTCTTAAACTTTCAACACATTCTAAATCAGTTTATTCATATTCAGATCAATATGGACACGGTCTATTGGTTTTATATTCCCAACCACATATCCTCTAAATTTATAGAATTTACATAACATCATGTTATTAAATATTAAATTTATACATCCAATGATATTTTATTTTTCATTTTTTTCTAAGACAGTACCCAAAATTATCATCACCATACCTATAAAAGAAGCACGATTGAAACGTCACCTTGTGATTGATCCTACCATTTTCAATAACATAGATATATGAAAGAATTCCATAATTTTTTAGAAGATATGTATCAATAATTTATATAGACCATAGATATTATGGAATATCATACCCCTTGTTTTTGGAAGGGATTTTGATTATTATACTTGTAAAAAAAATTAATGCTTCAACTTAATGAAAATCCAGGAACCGTGCTTTCATCCTCATGCTACAAGATTTCTCATTCATTATCCAAATTATCTGATCCACCACATAATTTTATTCTATTGTAAAATGTATAATATTCTTGAACATAGTGATATTTTTTCAAGTAAAAATTCTACTATTCATTTCCATCATTCCGACCAACATGTTTAGACCTCAATAACTTCAACTTATTTTAATCCTTTTTCCCTACTATGGATATCAATCAAAAAAAATTCTAAACACATCATACATGTGTTAAATAATGTTGAACCATACCTTTTGTGTTTATTCCTAAATGAAGGTAACATAGTACAGTGAACCTCCATTATAATGGGTTGAACGAAACTCCATAATATTTTGATATAGTAGCTCTAGATTCTATGTTCTAAATTGCATTATTTTTAAAAAAAGACTCATTTCTCTAGTTCCCCAATATAAAACTCTAAATTGTTCAAAAATACATGTGTCTAAGTATTAAAATCCACTTGGCCACTAATATTACCATATTCGTTTCACTCATATACCCATAAAGAAAATATCACAACTCTAGACTTACAGAAGAACACTTTTTAGAAACATTTATCAACTTTATATTCACATTAGAAAACACAAAAATTTATATTTAAAACTACTAAACACTACCCTTATTCCCCAAGTGAACATACTACACCAATAAATTTTTATTACCAAATATAGCTTTATAAAATTATATATCAAAATTATGTTCTTAAAAAAATGTACGTGCTTAACTCTATTAAACTCCATCAAATATCAATTTGATGTACTAAAATTCACACCACCTCTCTCCATTATCTTATGTTCCTCATATTCTATAAGAAAAACCATACCAATCCATTTTAAAATATAGTTTTTGATTCTCCCCATCTTCCATATAGAACTAAACGATGGTCTATAATTAATAATTCATGATTCGAATTGAGTATTAACATTTATTAGAAAACTACATTCTAACCCACTAGTGGTATTTGGGGGACATTTAGAAGTTTTAATTATAGAATTAATTGTTTTATATCCAATGTTATTCAAAAATATATGTTATATTATATTAAATATAAATATCCCAACAATTTTATTATTTTTATAAATTTTAAATTTCATGGTATTTCATAAAACTTCTGTACTGGACATGGTTCCAATAGGGGCAAGTAATTAAATCAACCTAATTCCCCATTCAAAATGAGATCACAAACATCCTCAAAAAAATATTGATCTTATCTCTAGAATTTATAAAAATTGTCAACATCACATTCAAATATATTATATGATATGGAAACAATAATAAATCTCACATTGGATCCACAAATACCGCTCATACAAATTATAACTAACTCTAGATCTTGTATAACTCATTGACATGACCAGCCATTGGAATTTTTTCATTAATTCATATACTAAATATTTATTTGATCATGAAAACATTGTTATTTGTTTTTTCATATCATATATATCATTATTATCCTTCATCAATTCTATAGTTGTTTTAACCTCGCATATATTATAAGAAATATTCATTTCAAATAACATCAATGTCACACCATTTTCATTTTAATCATGAATTTTCTATTATTATGAGTCTATTTCATATGGTAATACTATTTGAAATAGATCCTTAAGGTTATTTTTGAATAAATAATCCTCAATTTTTATCATTTACATTCTAAAGTCCATCCTACATATTTTTTATTATATAAGTAGTCATCTTTTAATGTGCATTAATCTATAATAATGAACTAATAGTGAAATGAAAAATCTCAAAGACAATAATGTTACTAAAGAGTTTGATTCCGAGTGAACTAAGTTTCATTGAACCATAATTTTGACATCACTTTTTGGGTTCAAAAAAATCTTGATTAGAACCATAAATTAGATCTTATAACATTAAAAATAGTTTAGAACATTTAGATGTAGATAAACATAAAAAATCATTGGTAAAATCTTGATTACTTTGAAGCATAAAAATAGTTCACCCTATATAGAGTCTGCTTCGACACTCCTATCATACAGACATGTGACTTGAGACCATATTCTTAAACATGAATATCATGACCATGACTACCACTACTCGCCTTCCACCTCAAAAAAACTTGTTTTATACCCATGAACCATGTTTTAGATAAACTAATTTTAGAACAAATGAATTGGAACCTAAAATTAGTCTTTAAAAAGCATAAAAATTTAGTGTGATCCCATGTTTATGATGTTTGGAAACTTCTTCATACCTATGATTGTTGTTATTAAAAACAATTTTAGTATATGTGAGTTATAATACTATTATATTTTTAATTTGGATATTTTTGTACTTAGGATGAAAGATATGTATATTATAGGTGGATTGAATTATATTAAAATTATTTATTATGATGTTTTATTTATTAATTTCATTATGTGATTTGTTACATGCTCATAATATATGAATGAGTATATTTTAGTACATGGGTTCAAAACAAAGTGTGGTTTTACTCAGAAATTCAAGGGAAGCTATGTATTTGTGGAAATGTATATTTTTAAATTCTTTTACTCAATGTCGGTCATGAGGGTGGATCTAATGATTTATAATAATAGTATTTGACACCATTATTGAGTAGTCACAGAATATAACTTCCTAATAAAATTCCACATCATTTTTTTCATTTCACATGACATTATTCATGTGTTTATCTTTCAATACATGGATTAAAATCTATATAGTATTATTTATCATATATTTATAATGAATTTTTTTTTGATTAATGATATTAAACTTTTGAATTTTCATATTTTATGTTCAGTATAATAGAATTCTATGGTACTAATTTTGATGTATCCTACAATTTATTCCATAATATAAGTAGACTTGGCGATACAATCTTGATCTCATTACTAACCAGGGTAAGGTCAAATGATGTTCAATTCATTCCAAGGAACATGTAATTATAAAATAGAATTTAAAAGTAAAATATTTTAAGATTATGTTTGGAGTGAATTAGTTTAGGAATATTAGGTTATTTAAATTTTTTTTATCTTGTTTGATATGAAGATAAAAGAAATCATGAACTATTCTCACAAAAAAATGGTTTTTAGAGGATTTGGATATTAATTATCTATATAATAAGTTTTTAGTTTTTTATATTATATTATTATTCCCTAATAACTACTAAATTTTAATATTCACAAAAAATAAATTTTCTACCCCATAAATATTATTCATACCTATATTCCAATATGTAATTTTAATTTATTATATAGAATTTCTAACTATTTGATGTTTTATTACACATTAATGACATTAATTATACAGTAAATATCATATCATCATATGATATATTATACTACCATTTAAAAAATTCTATTGTAATAGTTAACAAATTAATAATTATATTAAGTCTTAATTAAATATCACATTTATACTTATGTTTATTCCACTAGTTTTAATCTATAGGTGACAATCTCATTATTCCTTTTGACCACCATTGGATCCATAATTAGCATCAATACATGATGTTATTTTATAATTTTTTTTATTATAGAATAAATTTATTCTCAAAATAGATTTATATTATATGATAATGTTATTAGGATGTCTCCATTCAGAGCTCAATCATAAGATGTTCAATTTGTAAGACTTATAAAATATTAACACTTACTTGTGAACTTGATGTCATAGATTACTACAATCTTATCAAAACATCTTCTATTTAATCACTTTATATGATAAATCTAACGACTACAATTAATGTTTTACTTCTTATAGTAGTATTACTAAATAAATTAATGATTAATTATTATTCTAATGAAAAATTATTCATTAAAATTAATCAGAAATATATTTAATATTTTGTTCAATGACTTGAAGTAGACAAAAAATAAATGAGAAATGAATCTGTGTATGTCATATTTGTAAATAGTTTGAAACAAATCATGGGTATGCTGAAAATAGTGGAACACCAGTTATGATATACTTAAATATCCCCTTGACTATATGTCATAACTTATTCACATTGAATTTATTATTTTAAAACTTATGTTAATTATATGAAACACATATAGGTTTAGCATAATAAATAATAGAATTCATTGTTATTATATTTTAGTAAATAAATAAATAATAGAAAAAATATAAAATAAATCTAATTTATTATAATATATATTTGATCTCATTTATTTTGTTTCTATATTAATTTAATATTATTTATAATATTATTTCATTATAAAAAATCAATTCAACATTATAGGAATTAAGTAACAATTAATATTATTTTTCAATCTATGATTTGGTTAAAATTATATTTTATCTTATTTTAAGATTATATGAATGATATGTCTTTATAATTTCAACCATGAATACATTTATTAAAAATAAGGATTAATTGTATTGTATACTTTTATCTTTAAAAACACATAGAATATTGAATCAAGGGTGTTAGATTGGAAAATCTTAACCCAAAAATGACCAAATGATCAAATTCATTAACTTAATGGGGATAAAACAAAAATAAAAATAATATATTTTTTAAATATTTTTTAAAAATAAAGAATGAAAGGCTAAAAAATTACATATATATATAAAAAATATTCATACAATGAATAACGAACACATACAACACGTACCAATAATATAAATCCTAGAGACTCAAAAGTGGGAGGGAAACTATATATCCAAAATACCTAATATACATTATTATATCAGTTTATAATTATAAAGACAGGAAAGGCTCGGATCAGGAATATCAGTTTATAATTATATATTACTGAATATATAATGAGTTGTTTGGATCATAATTTAGAATCTATGCAAGATCTAATGCCAAAATTACTCTTAATGATATAATTAGGAACATATTGGGAATGAATGCCATGGGAATCACTACTCAAGGGAATTCTAACATACATTAATGATATTTTTAATAACAAATCTCATGGAATGTAATCAATTATATGGAAAATCATTTTTATTTTATTTTAAATTTCTTGTGTTTGAAAAAAAATTATATTAAATAAAAAATAAATTAATTGATTATTAGAAGTTTCTTCATTAAAAATTTTTCTCAAGAAAACCAAATTAGGAAACATGATAAAGGGAAAACAAATAAAACATTAAAAATATTCCTCCTTATTTCATAGAAAAATCATAATAACTCTCATCCTAATATATTAAATTAGTTTCAAAAAATTATACTTTTTAATTATCATTTGTGTAAATCATCAAAGTAATCAAAAACAAATTTTTTTAAATATCAATATAATTATAATAGATATATTTTTTCTGTTTTCTTATGAAGGGTATATATTATTCATTTATGTAATCCATCCAATCAGTATACCTACTTCTTTACACTTTTGGTATACCAAGAGATGTATGGTTATAATTATAAAAACCATTTCATAATTTTTTTTGATTTAACAATCAAGTTTCATTGATCCATTAAAACTATAAATTATTCAAGGTTTTCTTATAAATTGAAGGTTTTTCACAAATGATCCATTTTTAAAGTTTTTCTCGAAGGAATTACGTTATTTAGAAAATGACAATAAAGGACCAGTATAATTCATTCTAGTAAAGTACATATAATATTATAAACATATCATGAAAATTAATAATCACCCTTTATTAAAATAAATCTTATTTTTTTGTAATACATTTTCATTTTTTGAAATTTCTAGGATAAAATTTCTTGGTGTATTGGATCAAATAGTATATACACTTTTAATTAGTGAAACAAATATTATTTTCTATAACAGGCTATAATCCATAGATTCTCTATCTATTACAAAAAGGCCATTTCATTACATTACTATAGATTTAGTTTATTGAGATTAATTTTAAAAGAGGAAATTTATAGAATGAAATGGAAGGGAAACATATGGGACTAAAAAATGAATTTTTACTATGGAGACTCATGAGTTAAATTGGTGTTCGACTTGTAATAATTTTCAGGGGTTGGGGAGGGGTGTTTTTTCCAATTATCAATGTTATAGAAGTGTATTAAAATATGTTTTTGGGAGAAATAATAATTGTAATAAATATTCTAATGTAATAAAATTTTTAAAATGGTAGATGCTCAAATTTTTATTTAAAAAGTGCAGTAGATAAATAAAATGGATCATTGGAGGAATTAAACCCAATAGAAAGGATTCACTAAAATTATTACAATAGAAATATTATATCATGAAAGAGATATATATTTAATATATAATAAAATGATTCAACATGTGATTAATGGATAAATCCAGATTAATTATTATTGGGATATAAATCATACATTAATTAGTTAGAAAAAATATGAAAATAAACAATAAAACGTGATGAAAAAATAGGAAAATGACTCTTTTATTTTATTCTAAAAATTACCATAAATTAGTTTTTTGTTATATTATTATCTATTGTATATATTTATTCCAATTTTATAAAATATTTTTTTCAAACATATAATATCTATAGATAAATCTATTTTAAAAAAAAAATTTGATCAATTAATTTAAATTTATAATCACCCATTTTAATTTCTCATGCTATTATTTATTATATTTTTTGAAACTAATATCATGTTAACAGTGCAAGGGATGATGAGATAAAAAATAAATGTGGTTTATCATATAAAAAATATTTTAATGAGCAACTAATAAATCGAATGATTTATTTCGTATGATACATTTTAGAAAAAAACTCATATATCAAGTGATATTGTTTTTTGTGATTTAATCTTAAAATCATAAATAATAATAATTTAATTAATTATTAAATCATATAGGGAATAATAATTCATTCCATGAAATAATTATATTCCATGATATATAATATTATTTATTTTTATGATTACTTTTATATAAAATTAAAATAATTTTAATGGATATCATATTTTTATTTAAATAAAATCAATATGTATTCCCCTTGGTAGTCCAGTTCACATGTTTTATTATATCTCTTTATCTTATGCATACAAAAAATATATTCAAATTTTTTCCTCAATTATTTTATTTTCTATATCATTCTTTTTTTAATTTTCAATTTTTGTTAATGTTATCCTCAAATACAAGTGTTAGCCCACATTTTTTTATAATAATGTACATCCAAATAAGAATTTTTCCCACTATATGGTATGAAAAGTGACAAATATACTACTTTGTATCGAGTGTTCAAATATAAATATGGTTTTGATGTGTAATGATAACTAACTCAAGTCAAAAGATTATTTTATTTTTTGGGAAATGATTGTTGTTCATAATTTTTTATTCTTCTTAAATGAATCAATAATGATCATATTATGGGTAAATAGGATTTGATTGAACAATATGAATTATTTATAAAAATTTTAGATATTATTGACATACGGTATGAATGTGTATACAAAATAAAAAATAAAATCCCTTGAATTATGAAATTATATAATATTCAATTTATTTCTGTTATGATTATCAATGAGTAGTAGAAAGATATTTCTTAAAACTAAAAAAAAGTACGTGGAAAAATGTTGATTGTCTAATGCGTTAGAGGCTAGGAGAATAAATTTCCACTAGTAAATTAGAATTATGGAGTTGAGAACCTACTGAAGTGAATAGAAAGGAAGATTAGATTCACTCCCTTTAGAATCATGCAAGCCTGCTACCTTGTTACCCTTATACTTAGTGTACTGGATTTATAAATTCTAATTAATAATATTTTTACTCTCTCAAATCACTAAATAAATAATCTAATTGAATATATAGAAAACATCGATGTTATTAATGATCAAATATCAATCATACTCTACCATAAAGAGATTAATAATCAAATATCAACCAATATAAAGAACACTATGTAATGATTTGGCTTCTTATATGCCGGGAATACAATAAATGTAGAACTAAATTTACAAAAACTTCATAAAAATATGGATTAAATGAAAAATTCACATACTATAAAAAATATTATAGGAGAGTAACCATTCTTATTGAGTTTCAATCTTGAAACTAGAGAGGACTATTAAACCCACTGGCTTAGAAAGCTATTATCTATTGGTCAAATAACTTTAATGCTTAAGTACTTATTCCATAATGTATTTCCACTACATATAATAGAAATATAAAAAATCCACAATATTTACTTATAAATTATTAAAAGAATTGAAATTTTTTATTTAATGCAAACAAAGAGAACAAAACATGGGGAAAAGTCATGAGAGGAGAATGTGATGGAGTCTGATATAATAACCTCAGATAGTGTTAACATATTCATTTAGATAAAAAACACCACTCGAATAGACAATCAAACCAATCACATGATAACCTTCTGTGGCAAGGAAATCAGGTACAATATTCCCCAATTTCTATAATTGAAATATTTCAAAATCATACTGAATCATGTTTTTATAGGACTTGATAGTGTAAGAAATATTCAAGGGGGTATTTTAGATGCTTGAAAAAGAATTGATTAACATGATAGAGTGAAATTAAACAACTAATAATTTTTTTGTTTATATTATAGAACATGATCTTTCAAACATTTCATGGGCACCGACTTTGATAAATATTCCATCCCTAATGATAGTCAAATAATCCATTAATGATTGAATAATCTATAATATATCTCTATGTAAACATTGAACGTATTACACTAAATTATCGAAAATTTCTGAAAACTTATTAAAAGGAAGATTATATCCTAACATTATAAAATTTGATTCCATTACCCCCAACATAGGTACCCCTTCTTTATGGGATATGAAGTTTATAATTATCCATGAATCTCTCCTCTACCAGGCCATAGGGTGGTGACCAACACAAGTGGTATATTTTATAATTATGGGAGGAATAACCATATTTATATCATCTATAAATAGAGATAATATTTACCAATAAACCTTATAATATAATGGGAAATTATACATTCCCCAATGAACAATAAAACTATAATATACAAAAATAATGAACATTCATAGATAATATTAGACAGTGACCTTAAGATCTACAATGGGTATGAGAATAGTAGCATCCCTATTCTCCCATGAACAGTCCAATAAAAAACACTCAGAATCATAGTAGAGGGGCGAGGACATGAAAGTTCTATGTTTGATAATATTTCAATGAAACAATTAAACAATTTTAAGAACTGTGATGTAAGAAAAAGAAATAAATAGGAATAAGATTAATCAATATAGATTAGAGGAATAAAGTTCATAACTACCATTTACATCACCTGAAATAACCACATAACAAGATATTTTCACATCATCAATCATGGTCTATAACCTAGACTACCCTAATCATAAGAGAGATATGTCTGACTTCTCAAATTATCAATATTTACACTATTCATTTCCTTACCAACATCTAGACCAATTATAACAAAACATATCAATCATTAACCAAGAAAAAAGTAATAAAAATATAAATTAATGGGTCGCCACGAATTTAATCTTATTGCTCTTACATAGAAAATAAGGTGGGCCCATAAAAAAGGTGAAAACTGTTTTGAGGAACCCTCACCCGATGATCTAGAATATAAGGTTGAAATTTCCATCACTTTCACATCATCAAACATTTCATCACATTACAATCAAATCCTTTACCCAGTGATTCCACCACATTATCATCATACCCACTACCTCTTGCATTCCTCAAAAAATTATCATTCCTTACACATTGTGAGATACCACAACGACACCATCCTCCATTTTTATGACATCAATAATACATATTGTACCTTTTTTAGCCATAATGTCGGCATAATCACCATTTTATGTGATCCAACTAACAAGTTATATGAATAACATATATAATAAAATAATAAAAATCACTAATAATTAGTATTCATAATTCAAAACCTGAACCATACAATCTAGAAAAAACATTAATAGATATCACAATTTGGGAATTTCCATCATCAATAAATAATTTATTCTTAATAACATAGTAATCATTAATTCATTAGGTCATTTAATCATGTATCTTCTCATTTATATTTAGATACATTTATCTATTAATTTAATTTAAAATATATATGTTATTACTATCAAATACTCACCAATATTTATCCACATCATTCCATTAACAAAAACATATAACAATGTGAAGTGGTAAATTCATAAATTTAGTCGCCTTTAAATTATAAAACATATATATTTACCAATAACCCAATCTATATTTCATTTTTTGATAATTTATTTATATTAAGATACAGAAAACCATCTTCTCTGAATATTGTGATTAATTTAAGCATCAAAACAACTCTTGTGAACCAATAAATATTCCATATCTAAATATCTCACCCTTTAAACACTCATGAAAATAACCCTATAACATCACAACATCCCTAGGAAAAATTACCATTTCATATTAGAGCTAAAAATGTTATTCATATATCCCATCTCATCCCCAAAACCTATTTTCCCATTATAATAATCCACTTATCTAATATAACAACAACCCAAAATCATACGACAATCATTATAGCAGTCAAAAAATTTATACTAGTATTTATCCTTCTAGAAATAACATTATGTTACCTTTATAATAGGTCCTCTAATTTCTCACTATATAACTCAAGGTTCTAGGCACTGACCAAGAGAATGGGAAGACCCACAAGGATGAAAATATATTAATGGAGACTCAATTAATCACACTATATTTTATCTATATATTAAATCTAACATAATATGACCATTCGACACTATAATAGAAGAAATT
The DNA here is from genome assembly GCA_963277665.1 of Viscum album. NCBI lineage: Eukaryota > Viridiplantae > Streptophyta > Magnoliopsida > Santalales > Viscaceae > Viscum > Viscum album. Next base: position 887,214,593 of record OY728125.1, read on the forward strand.
ACATCCCATACCAAAACAATAATATATAATAACAACATACTAAGAGATAAAAATCCAAAAAACATTAGGAACACCTTAACACTATAAGTGAAAATGAAAACAATACATTAAACACCTTTTAATATAATTTCACGGTCACCTTTTTTGTTATAATTACATTTTCATGAAACGTAGTAATTCTAATTATAAATCAAAATTACCTTTCCTTAATATTATTATAATTAATATAGTATTGGGGTTTTAACTAAATTATAAAATTCTATTATCATTCTCATCCCATTATGGTAGGTATATTTTAGCCAGAATGTCAATAACATTTCATAAAAATTTATTTACATAATTAAACAATAATATCATATGGATATAATTAATATCATCCAACCTTATTAGCATACCATTACTAGGTTCATAAAACAAATAACGTTAGCTTCCAATCATATTTCAAAACAACACATAAAAAAAATATATCAAATAAAATCAGAACATAAGTTAAAACCATGAAGGAATAGATCACTTCCAGAAATTATTATGTAGATCAAAAAATACCTTCCTCTATAAGAAATTCCATAACACAAATTAGAAGATATGTGTTGTAGAGGAAAACACATATGATAATAAAAATCCCTCCCACAAAACATATAACTAAAATAGTAGTGTTGTGGATAGTTTTATGGAATATAATTTATAATGTTAAAGAAACACTAATCATGGACTATTTTCCCACCACAAAACCAGACCTAAGGGGTGTGTTATACTTATTTTCTCTAATAGGAATTTGTGTATAGATGGATTGTTAATGGATGATGTTATTTAAGGAATTGACTTATGGTACAAATAGGTGGGATGAAAAAAAATAATTTTAGAGGTACCAAGAATTCTAGACATAGGGGTTATCAGTCTTTAATGAATGATGATTTTTATAGTCATTTAATTTAATGTCATTCTAAATAAATAATAAAAGGTTCTAAAAGATAACATAGCGTAATCTGTAACAAATTAAGAATTAGAATTTTAGAAGACAAAATTAATCCTATAAATCCACTACTACGCGGAATCCATGTATTATAACACTAAAAAATCAAATAAGATCAGAAAAGAATCTATAAAAAGCTTCCTTGAATATGGAAAATAATATTCATTTACAAAAAATCATTCATTGGCCACCAAATTGAAAAATTGATACTTCAAACAACACTTGTATTGTAATTATTAAGAATGAGGAATGATAGATTATAATGAAATAAACATATATTAAAAAGATTCCATACCATGAATCGATAATATTAAGAACCTTATAATGATGAAAAAATAGTCTTAAGAGTGTCCTCAAAACTGATTAATAACCAATGGAAGGAAATAAAGTTAAAAAAATGAATTCACTAACTTTTATTTATAGAGGAAACTAAATAAATATCCCCCTAATAATGGAGATTCTAAAAATGGATTTAGTGGTCTTAGTCAAAAAGAGATCCAATAATTAATAATTTAAATAGGCCATACCCTCCATGATGATCAATATAACATAAACCCTTTAAAAAATATCTGGGTAGTGTATAATCTTGACCAATGAAGTTTAATGATAGCTTTAACCATTTCTAATCCCTCCTATAGAACTCAACTTCCATGCTATAAAGTAGAACCATGTTCATCTCCTCACTATTTTGGCCTTCTTGTTTCACATAGGGAGACTCTCCAAACACTACCATCTACCACACCTTCTGATATAGATGTCCTTATGTAATTGTTGTCCTTACTGAAATTCACTAAAATATTATAAAGGACACACCCAATACTACAACATAATGCATATCCTTATTTTACATAGAGATCCAATTCATTATAATACACTCGCTAAAACTTCATTTAAAATGGTATAGTTCTCCCTATACAATGAAACACACAACACCATCATCCTTGGAACTATTCTATCCCCATTTTATAAAATGGAGACTAGACAAGAAAATACATTCATGAATGGCTGTTTCAAACCTTTTGATACACAATCCTCTAAATAGAATTGATGAACTTTTGAGACAACTACAATAAAATTATGCACTACACCGAAAACATTTACCATATAAGATAAAAACCACAACCAAGCTCAATTAAAAGTCATGTTGGACATAATTGTTTAAACAAATTGAAATTCACTCTTAGAACATCCCCAAACTTACTATTGATACGTCAAATAACAAAAACTATCAATGTAATAGAATGTGAGGTTATAAGCTGATACATTGGGTTTTAGAGATGTATAAAAATAATGTTATATAAATTAAAGAAGTATTAATTTTTAATTATTCTCTAATCCATATTTATATTTAATACTTTCAACAAATTTAATGTTCTAAATTATAAATAAAACATATGATATTTTAGGTAGAAAGAATAAATTTATAAAAATAATTTTGTTGAATATGAACTAATATTAAAATTACATCATCATTGTATATACATGAATAACATAATTGATTTTTAAATTTTCCCAGATAAGGCATAATAATAAAAATAGTATCATATTATAGTTGAACTATTAAAAAAATAAAATTATTTAAATGTTATTATGAGAATGATATAGTTGATACTCTAGAGGAATTAAAACATAGTCAATCATTATTTATGACTACCAAAAAATAGACATTTAAATGTAATGAATAATAAAGAAGAATTTAAAGATTAGAGGTTAAGGGAATATAATATAAATAAATAATATTTTAATTTTATTTTCCTCAAATAATCTTATTCTTAATTCTTCCAACTATTGATATAGAATGATCAATTGATTTTAATTTTATTTTGAGGAAGAAGAAAGTGCAATTAAATAGGTGTAAACATCATTAAAAATTAAAGATAACAATTATTAACTCTATCTATTATTTTAAACATCCAAGGTATTTAAATAGATAAATTTTAATTTAATAATGGTGGTTGAAAAATTTCTAAATTTCAATAAAAATTGGAAGTCCAAAGGTACTTTTCATCCTTTGTGAAATTAGGTGATAACTAGAGAGACTTAAATGATCATGTTAATATTTCTGTATGATGTATGTGTGTAAATACCAATATTAAGTTTTTACATGATTAGAAAAATAATTTTATATTATAATATAGATAGTTTTTATGTTATTTGGAAAAATAATATAAAATTAACCTCCAAATAAGTCAAAAATTATTTTCAAAAATGTTTTTTTTCATTTCTTTTTCTATTTTTTTAAACAAAATTGATTATGTATTCGATTTTAATTTTTACATTTTATCCTTAAAATAGGACATTGAATGATAGAAAAAATTCCACATATCTTATTAGGTATAATAAGAATAGTCTATATAATATTTTCATATCTCTTCAAACACAATATTTTATCTCCTAGAAAATACAATACTGATTTTATATTTTCTAATTTCAATTGAAAATTTTTCACAACTCAATGAATGGAGTTGTATATTATATAAAATTGGATTAGTATTTTTCTTAAAATCACAAATTTGTGTTTTATAAATATTATGTCAGCAATATTTTTTTTTAATTTGGAATCATTAATTAATATTTGAACGTGGTCCCATTTTTATAAAGCTTCATTGATTAATTTTCAAGTATAAATTTATATTTTATTTTATAAGAAATTAAAGGAATCGAATATATTGGAATTAAATGACTAAAGAAAAATATATTCAATTTATTACAAAATAAATATTCACATGAAAGACTGATAATAATTTAGTGTAGTATTCATTTCAATATTTCATTTTACTAAATTATTTTTTTGATTTAATTATGATCTCTTTGCTGAAAAAATAGTTCTGAAAAATATAATCCCACTATATAATTTTACGTTGCATTAAGTTATATATTGTCAGTTTTTGGAAAGGATTATTATTTTGTAATAATTTGTTTTATTTACCAAATATGTAAATTTATCTCAACATTTTTAAAAAATGTATGATACAAAATATATTTTAATAAATGTGAGAATATTTATTATAGTTATAGTAGTAACAATATTAAATTTATTTATTAGTTTATTATTTACATTATCATCATGGATTACGAATAAATTTAGTAATTATATATAATTTCATTGATAATTTAATTTTAATGATAATAAAATAATACATTCTGCAATTTAAACATTAATTTGAACTATATATTGGTTTAATATATTTCAAATGAATTTTTATTTATTTCTTATAGATAACATTTATATTTAATGGTATGTTATTGGTAAAATGAAAAATTGTGATGCATATTCATATATTAAAAAATACAATATATTCCCAATTTATAATTTTTGAAAATTTATTATATATAAAATATTAGTGTACTTATTTCAATGGAAATATTATGGTATTCTTGAGATAAAATGATGTCACTAATATAGAAAAAAATAAAAAATATATTTTAGGAGTAGCTTGACTTCATGGTTATCATTTATTATTAAATATTTATGTTTCTATTCTTCTTTTAGGCCAAATAAAATCTATAAAAAACATGTATATTTTTTATAATCTAGAAGATACATCTTTATATTCAATCAAGAAGATATAAGATGCAATTAGATAGGGGATATAAAGAACTAATAATTTCATAGTATATATTTGTTAAATTACATCAAAAATAAGATAGAAAATGGAATATTTATTACATTATTATAAACATTTAATAATATTAGTTTTCAATATGTGTTATAATTTCATATCAATAGATTATTTTTAGGTAAATCTTAATAAATATGAAAAAGAACTTTTTATTTTTATAATTCATATCATTTTTTATTTTGAATTTTAAAAATGTAAATTTTGTTAATTATAATATTCCCTTTAATAGAACAATGACTTCATTCATCTAAAAGGAATTCATTGAGATATATTCTCTTTTATAATTTATCATTTTCTTATGAATTGATTAATTTTTTCACTTATTATTTAACTTATAGAATATGATTAATAATTTTCATAAGAGAAGGCAATGAATTAAAATTAGATGAATTTTATATCAGAACATTTTTAATTTGGTTCATATGATTTTAAAACATTTATTATATATATTGTAACACCCTGACCCAAGTTACCCAGATTCTGTGCATTATTACATAACATCGGCATGATCACAATAGGTCGAGTCTCGAATGACCGATTAGTTTTGTAGTCTTGGAAACAGTAGATATATTCATAAGTGTTACATTAAACCATAAAGTAAAAGAAAACTACAACAACATATTGTCTTCATATGCCCTCATACAATCCCTATAGGTCATTCATAAATTACTTCTTCACATCCTATAAAAAATTAAACATTGAAATGGGTGAGCTCAGATGCTCAGTAAGGATAAAAATATATCAGAAACCTTCATAAATAAGTATAAACATTTAAGGAAATGTATAACTAAAACAAAAGCCTTTTAAACGTGAACTTTATCATAATATGGAAAAGATGAAATGAAAAAATTCCATTTGCTTATTCACAATGATATTATAGTTGTCCAATACCCACATGGAATATCAATAACCACTTTCATAATGATGGAATGCATAATGACAGACTATCATAACCACATAGTCAAGCCCTCGTGCTGAGACTACAAATAAGATTTTGTCAATTCCTTGTGCTAAGACACAATTTTGTCTCATGAGACCTACCGATGCATCAAGGAGATATAGCATGCTCCACCCGTCACTTACTAAGTCCAATGCATTCCCCATATGAAATTTTTGAAACATAACATAAACATGTATATTAAAACTAGCATATAAAATGTCAATACATTAACCCCAAACCATGAATGGTATAAAAATAGCACATCCACAGTCAAACATAACTCATTCGATAAAATATGGAATATTTAATTGTATAATATTAACCTCAATAAATAATAATGACGGATATTGACATAGATTAAAATAACCATCAAACTATTTTGAGAAATATCCCCCCATTTTTTTGAAAACATTTAAAAGTCATACTATTTATCAAGAAGCCATTTAAAAATAGATTTTCGAATCAAAGTGTCCCATACCAATTTGAAACATTAAAAATTAATTTCAATTTTAAAACATTAATGACTATATAAATAAATCTTTAAACCCATTTTTAAAATGAGGAAATTAATGAGAATGATTTAGAATAATAAATCATTAAAACATTTTAAAATGATATTTTAGTAAGAGTTCCTAACCAAAATAGAGACACTTGAATAAAAATAATTGAGGTAATAAAAACAATTTAAGATCATGTGAATAAAGGTATTCATTCAATATTATGTCAAAGTACAATATATACACCATATAAAAGTGATTTGGTGTATAACAAAAATGAGTATCAATGGAATGTAAATTGAGATGAAATCTCTCATAAAGGTCGTATCCTTAGGTTAAAGATAAATCAACGACATAATTATGTGAGAAAAATATATATACACTCAATAAGATTGGATATTTAGTGTAAAACAATCAAAGGATATTCACACATATTCTTGTTAAAACAACACCAATTGATTAGATGTTTAACTCAATAAATGGAGATTTAGTTAAAATTACTCTTATCAAGTTCATATCGATGACTTGAGAATTTATCAATGGAGTGATTATGTGTATCAAATTTATATCCATAGAATAAAAAGTGGAAATTATGACATAATAAAATAAATTTTGATTCCACACATAATCATGGAGTAAAATAATCAATGAAGTATGTGTAAATCTGAATGAATGGAAATTGAAATTTCAAATTTTGTTTTTGATTTGGTAACATACCAAACATACACCCATAAAAGATAGATAATACAATTATGATGTAAATATACATAAATTAAATTACATTACATAATGAATTCAATCATGGTCAGTATGCAAACCATAAGCAATAAATAGATGGTGAACAATGGAAATCTCACGGAATTAAAAGTGAGATATGAAACCCCTTACATTGTAATTTTTCAATGGTCGTGGGTAGGTTTTCCTCCTATTTAATGGTGAAATAATTTTTATTGAATTATAAAATAATAATATACATTAATATGATATCGTATATGATCTTTTAACATTGCTTTGTTAATAATATCTTAGTATTATTGTCGTTTCAGGTGTTAACTTACTCGTTTTCTTTTATATGTTTTGTTACATAAGTCGTGTTTTTTAGGGATAGTTTGTATATTATTCATATAAATAATGAAATCAAGTCCTTAAACATTATTTTTCATCATAAAATGAGAATTAGTCTTGTATGTATACGATGGGGAATTAATCTCATCGCGTTCGTGGAGACGGTAGTCCGTACGTACACAGAGCGATAATATCATTCTTTTGATATTAAAATCATATATATATGGATAGAATATCATATATAAAGAATCATTATCATTTTATACATATTATTTACATGAATTACTCATCATTATTATACCCATCCATATAATAATTTATTGAATAACAATTACACCACGACGTGGAGACGGTAGGTCGTACGCACGCACGTATGTTGACATGTCATTCAAAGGATGGATATAATGCTGAATATAGTGTACCATATTAATCATAACGTCAAAGTATATAAAAGATAATGGATTTATTATTTTACAATGGAAATAACAAAGAATGAATAATTTGAAGAAGAAAATAACGTGAAAGTGGGTGGTGAAAAAATTACCTCTTCTTCGGGTTCTACCTTTTCATATTATCAAAAGGGATTCTTAGTTTGGATTACTTGTCAAACTAAGGACTCTTGGTTGAATTGAGGGAATTTTAGAAAATATTTGGGCAGGGGTTGGCCGATTCCAAATGCAACACCCAAGTTTTTTAGGAGAAATATTTTTTTATCATCAAAGGAATCTTTCACTACACACAACACTAGCTTGGCTTTCCTTACATGTAATCGCGACTTTACTCGATAGCATGTGTTTTACGCAATACCGAGTTTCACTAAACTACGATACGCTATTAAATTATTTTTAAAACTGATCATTATGAATATTAATACCCAATTTTTCAAATTTTATCAATTTTATCTTTCCAAATGGATTTCATTTTTGGATTTGGAATATCGAAATTAGCCTAGAGTGAATTTTTGGTATTTTTCTGAAAACTTTCAAATTTTGATAAATAGTGAAAACAATGGGTTAGTATTTAAAAACCAAATTATTATTTAAATATTTATTTATTTTATTTTAATTTATTTTAGGTCATAATTGATACATAATACTTATATAAGTTCAATGTAATTCATTGGAGTCATTTTATAATAATTTTTGATATATAAAAACTTTATTGAACTTTTCACCGTCTTTTATCCACATCCTAGGAAAGTTTAATAATTTACATAAAACATAATTTTACCACTTCTGTGATTTGAATTTTGAATATCTGATAGACACGGTTAACATCAAGGAGTAAAATTTGGTTCAATAAGTTAAATATAATTTTTGGTGAATAGTTACTTTTTACTTTTTTTTACAATGGTTAAAAGTAAATAGTGTAATTAAGGGTAAAAATGGTATTATTATTACCCTAACTCATGTTATAATTCTATTGTATAAGTTTAATTCGACCAAAAACAACCTTAGGAATAAAATATAACCTTCTAGGTCCACTTGGATTAGATTAGGACATTTATTATTATTTTATTTACAGAATAGTTAAATTAGTTAAAATCAATTTTTAATAAATAAAACATTTTTAATATAGGGTTATATATAAAATAAATTAGACTATAAATATTAATTATAAATCTAAAAAGATATCCCAAATAATGTTATTTTATTTATAATTTTTAGACTTTAAATAATTTAATTCATTTATGACCCAATGATGATGCTATAATTACCTTATTAAGGAAATATTAATATAATTAATTTTATAAATAACAAAATAAATTTAATTTTAGAATTTTTATAAATTAAACTAATTTTATATGTTAATATGACATATTAGTATTTATTTAATTAACTTTGTTAGAACTAATCATGTTGTTATGATTTTCACAAAAATAAATTACCAAATAGAGTAAAAAATGACATAAAATATTTAAAAAAATTATTATATTAATAATTGTAATTTTATTCCTAAAAATATAAGGATCTTCCAAATGACATAGATAATGTTATATATTTTAAAAATGATCTACTTGGGGTTGTTTTGGCTTTTTATAGTATGTTTATTAACCATCTAATGTAAGAAAAAAAGAAGACATGGTAAAAGTAAAAATATTTAACATAAAGTTAAATCTAAATGATAATGTTAAAATAGTAACATAAACTTGTCTAAAATCTAATGGTTGGGAGGATATTGACCCACCCCCACCTTATAATAGAAATAAATCAATTTTTAGCTATTAAAAACTGAATATGACATTATAACAAAATAATATTTTAAGTTTTTCCTAATGTGCCCCTCTCCTCCATTATAAAAGGGAACATCTTCCCTCTCCTCCTCACACCACTTTGAGGATTCAAGCTCGGCCAAACCCTACCATATTATCTTATTTACTTCCCTAGAAACATCCTAGAGGTTCTGTTCTTCTTCAAAGACCATCTTTATTTCCCTAAGGGGAGGTTAAGAAGAGGCACTTTAAAGGAGAGGTAATGTCTGTTACCTATTCTTTCAACTTTATTTCTTATTATACTTCTTCTTATTTGGTAGTTTCATTATGAAGTAATAACATTAGTATCAATCATATTATGAAATGTTATTATAAATATGAAACAACCCTATTTCACCTTCTATATATCCTATGGAAAATGAAATCACCGCGCGTGCGTACGTACGGAATACCGTCTCCACACCGTGGTGTAATCGGTTATCCACGACCACCCTACATGGATGGGTATAATGGTGTAAATATTAACTATATATGATTACTCTGAAGTGGCATTTATTATGAAATAGTATACATACACTTCAATACAGTTCCACGATCATGGGAACGATATCATCGCTCGTGTGTTCGTACGACCTACCGTCTCCACAATGTGATGCGACTCGTTCAACATGATCTTCAATGAATAATGTTTATATAAATGAATTGAATTAATAAATATGATATATATAACACTAATACTATTCTGTATATGATATTTCTATAACCGAAAAAGAATAATAAGAAATTATTCGTCAAAACACGCATAAAAACAAAAATCATTAAACACTCGAATAACAAGTAGGAATGAAATATTACTAATAAAAAGCTATGAATATGAACACATATGATATCATAAGAATGAGTAAGATTATGTAATAAGTCAATAACATTATTTAAATCACTATATAGGTGGTTCAGACACGTACGAAGCAAATCGGTCCTAAGGTACGGGATAATCTCGCAATCTCAATTTTTATCCGAGATTGTTTATAATTTGGTATTTACTGGGGAATATTTATCATCCACATCAATGTTTTGTCAATATGTAATATTATTTCTATCCTCCTACAATTTTTTAAATCCAATTTTACCATTTGGTGATTTTTTAGTAAAATATATGAAAAGAATCTTTTGTTGTTATTCATACGAGGAACTTTTTGACTTTTCCTGCCAAAGTATGAGAAGAATGTTTTTTATTAACTTATACGACATGAATTAATTTTTAGAACATTATTTACATGAAGAATCTTTTATATGTTTCCATTTTTATTTTTAATGAAATTATTTTAGTTTAAAATTGTATGACATGTTAAGAAAGGAAAAATGTTTTTGAAGTAGAAAGGATATTTTCCTCAAGAATAGAGTTCAAGTGTTTTATCAAAATTATTTTCTATCTAAGATAATATAGGGTTCTATTTCTATCCCTATTTTTACATTTATTATATTATGTTAGGATGGAATTATTTTTATGAAGTTCTTTTATCTTATATGATTTATGTTATGATGGCATGATGTTTAATAATCCCGTTTTTATTACATGGGTTATGCTATGATGTATGATTTATGATCTTGTATAACACATAAGAATGGTATAATTATGAGATGGGTGGGACCTATATCTCCCTAAAATTCATTGGGTAAAGATTTAAATCTCATGAGATAGACATGGATGGAATGGTAGGTTATTCCAGTTCAGTGATACATGACTGAAACGAGGAGTGAACTCATTTCAGAAATGGACTTTGTCCGCTAATATAGCCTTGGCAATGAGTCTTGACTACTTTGAAATGATTCTCTATGATTATGTGTGTATGCCACAAAGTTACATGTTTTATGTTATGATTATTGGGATTACATTTCACTACTTTGATTTTTCCCATGTTATGAAATTATGATCTCTTTTGCAGGTTAAGATTTCCAAAATGATATGTTCTTATGAATATGTTGTGAATGTTATTTCTTTTGTTTACCCTTACTGAGCATTTGAGCTCACCCTGTTGTATGTTTTATTTTCCCCAAGTCAGGATGAAGGTTATTAAGTAGGATAAGAAAAAAAGGGATTCTAGATGTGATGAAATAATTGGGAGACAATGTAGATGCTTTTTGAACCAGTTGTTTATGTTTCTCAGTTTCTAAAGACATTATACCTATATGGCCCTTTAATGGTTTTGTAATATGTTGTAATAAGTGTGCTTAAATTTTGAAGTAATAAAAATATATGTAATGTATGGGTCATTATAGTTGGTATCAGAGGAAAAGGATGTAGAAATGTATCTGATCCTTGGGAACTCTCACATGTGAGCGCTGGAAGAAGCATGGATCTCTGCCCAATGGCATCATGAGGAAATGGCTGCCACTTGGGATGGTGGTGTGTCCCGCCCAAGGGGTGTAGCCGCCCATGGAGTGCCCTGATAAGTATCAATTATATTCTACCGAAAGTAATTCCAGATCATTATAGTTGGTATCAGAGGAAAGGTATAGTCATCCTTTGGAAACTATGATTCAAAGCCTTTGTGAGAACCCTATGGATAAGTCTAAGAATAGAACACAATCATACTGTTTTAGAAATGGAAATGAACAACCTATGATAAGACCTTAAGTGTGAAATTTTATTCTTGATTATGTTGTTTTACAATTATAATTAGTCTTGTTCAAAATATTATTCTTGGTTTTAGTCAATAGATGGAACCCAAAGGAACCATGTTAATGCGGAATGCGATGGGCAATGCAATGTTTGTCCCCCTGAGCAACCAAACATTATGGGAGTTGGAATGAAAAATATTGTAGCCATACTCACACAACTTTATCAAGCTATGAATCATGCAAGACTTCGAAATGAGCAATGGAAGGAGCAACATTCTATTAAATCCTTCATGAGGTAGTGTCCACCCTCATTACGCGGGTCTACTGATCCATTAGTGGCTGAAAAATGGATCAGTACCACTGAAAAGTTATATTCAGTTCTTCATTGTTCTGAACATGATAAATTCATCATAGTAGTATATCGTTTGGAAGGTGAAGCTGATCAATGGTGGAATCATATCAAGAATACGAGTCAAATAGATGAAATTGAATCCAAGGAATGGGATGAGTTCAAATACTTATTTTACAATATGTAGTTCCATCATATTCTTCGAAAAAAGATGGAGATGGAGTTTCTTGAACTAAAGCAAAAGGATGATGAATCTGTTGGTATCTATGAAGAATATTTTACAAGACTTGCAAGGTACGCTTCTGGGATTATTATCCAACCTGAGAGTAAGATCGATCAATGCTTCAGTGGATTAAAACCAAGTCCTCGAAGTGAGTTAGCCATAAGGGACTTCAGTATCTACGAGGAAATTGTTTGATGTGCTCTCAAGGTTGAGATGGAGATTTGAGTAACCCATCATTCATATGGGTTTGATAAGAAGTGGAATATGGAATTCAAAGGTAAATCTAAAGAGCACACTGAAAAGAAGATGATTTTTCCCTTATGCTCAAAGTGTGGAAAGAAACATTTAGGGGGTTGTCTTAAAGGGACATTTAAATGTTTCAAATGTGGAAAGGAAGGTCATCTGGCATTTGAATGCCGTAATGATTGGAATAATATGCCTAGTGATGAAAACAAAGAAAAGGCTAAACAGAGTGAAACTCCTACACTTCAGTGTTACAAGTGAAAGGAAATGCGGAATTATGCCAATCAATGCCCAAATCCAAGGGTTTTCTATGATGATCGACATCAAAAAACACTTAAGGCCAAAGAAAAAGGAAATTCACATGCAATTTCTATCATCGATGTGGAGTACGATAATGAAGTGGTGAAAGGTACACATAACATCTACTCTAAAGTAACAAATGATTTATTTAATTATGGATGCACCCACTCTTTTATTTTTGAAAAAGTTTCTATGGGTATCACCATAATACCTCAATAATTAGATGTTGAGTTAGCTTTTACAACCCCTAATGGCACAACTATCGCATCAAAAGTTTATAATTCTTCTCTGATTGAAGTTTGTGGGAAAGTGCTTCCTGAAAATCTTGTGATCATTCATATAGTGGAATTTGATGTGATTCTTGGCATGGATTCGATTTCTTTATATGGAGCTCATATCATTTTCCATAGAAGGGAAGTCACATTTCACATTCCAGATCAATCTATGATTGTCTATCGATGCAAGGATGAACATAAACATCTGGAAGTAATTTCGTCCATCTTATGGGTCTTGATTACACTAAATTAAGGTTATTTATCTCAAATGTTTGGAGAGAAACTCAAGATTAAGAATATTTCCATTGTACGGGAGTTTGATGATGTATTTCCGACGGAATTTCTAGGTCTTCCACCAAATTGTGATGTTGAGTTTTAAATAGAAATCGTACCGAGTTCTTTGCCTATTTCAAAGACACCTTGTAGAATGGCCCCAATTGAGTTGCATGAATTGAAGAAGCAACTACAAGAGAACCTCGATAATGGATTCATACTCCCTAGTGCATCACCATGGGGATCACCTGTTCTATTTGTTACGAAGAAAGATGGATAAATGAGACTCTGCATTGATTATCGAGAACATAACAATATCACTATCATGAACAAATATCCTCTCCCATGAATTGATGTCTTTTTTGACCAACAACATGGAGCCCAATACTTTTCCAAGATTGATCTTCATTTAGTGTATCACCAATTAAGGGTCAAAAGGGAGGATATACAAATGATGGATTTCCGTACAAGGTGTGGACACTATGAATTTATAGTGATGCCTTTTGGTTATACTAATGCCCCTACTATCTTCATGGATCTAATGAATAGAGTATTTAGAGACTATCTTGATCAGTTTGTGGTAGTCTTTATAGATTATATTCTTCTCTATTAAAATATAAAGGAAGAACATGAAGATCACTTGAGAATTGTATTAAAGACCCTGAGAAAAGAAAAGCTTTATGACAAATTTACCAAGTGTGAATTTTGGCTTCAAAAAGTTGCATTTTTGGGTCACATAATCTCAGAAGAGGGGATATCTGTGCATCCAGGAAAAACAGAGGTTATCAAAAGATGGTCAAGACCCACAATAGTAACTGAGATTCGAAGTTTTCTTGGTTTGGATGGATATTATCGACGTTTTTTGAATGATTTATCGCGATTATCTAATCCAAACACTAGGTTGAATCGAAAAGGATTTATGTTCATGTGGACGGAGGAGTGTGAAGAGAATTTCAAATAGTTAAAAAGAAGGTTATCCAGTGCACCTGTGCTCACACTTCCTTGTAGTAGAGAAATGATTGTGATCTAAAGTGGTGCATCCAAGATGAGACTGGGGTGAGTTATCATGAAAAATGATATGGTGATAGCTTATGCATCATGACAGCTGAAAATCCATGAAAAAAACTACCCAACTCATGATTTGTAGTTAGCTACGGTAATCTTTGCATTAAAAATATAGAAGAATTATATTTATGGTGAAAGGTGTGATATTTATAATTATCATATGAGTTTAATGTATAATTTCACACAAAAGGAGACGAATATGTGCGAAAGAAGATGGTTGGAGTTGATTAAGGACTATGACTGCTCAATTAATTATCACCTTGGGAAAGCAAACAAGGTGGCAGATGCATTAAGTCGACAAGACCATGATAGCTTATCCATGATGAGGATGACAAAAAATTCTATTTTTATGGATTTACAAAGGGTGGATCTTTGAATTTTAATGGAAGGGGAGAAATCTTATCTTTATCAAATGAATGTTCAACCATCTATACATGTGAAGATTAAAGAGTCACTGAAAGAATATGTAGAGTTAAAAAGAAGGTTTGAAATGTTCTTGAATTCTACCTTGATTGTGATGGGATAATAAGGTCCAGGAATCAGGTTTGTGTTCCTCCCATACCAGAATTAAAGAAGGAGCTGCTGGATGAGGCTCATAGTTCTTCATTATCTATTCATCTTGGAAGCACGAAGATGTATAGGGACCTGAAAGAGTACTTCTGGTGGGATGGCATGAAACAAGATGTTGCTGAATATGTCTCTCGATGCTTGGTTTTTCAGCAAGTTAAAGCTGAGAGAAAGAAGTCTCAGTGTATGTTACAACCATTACCCATACCCAAATAGAAATGGGAAAACATCACTATAGAATTTGTCACCGGGCATCATAAAACATCCAAAGGAAATAATGCTATCTGGTTCATTGTTGATCGTCTTACAAAGTTGGCACACTTCATTGCTATTAGAAAGGATTTTCATCTGGATCAACTTTCCATGAAACATATAAAGGAAGTGGTAAGATTGCACGGAGTACCACAATCCATTATATCTAATCAAGATCCGAGGTTTACCTCAATGTTTTGGCGAAGTCTTCAGCATACTCTGGATACAGAGTTGAGTTTTAGCACTACTTATCATCCTCAGACAGACGGTCAGTATGAGAGGAAAATTCATACTCTAGAAGATATGTTACGAGATTTCTCTATGGATATGAAAGGTGGTTGGGATAAAAACCCACCATTGGTGAAATTTTCATATAATAATAGATTTCACTCCAGTATTCAGAGGGATCCTTATGAAGCTCTCTATGGAAGGAAATGCAGGACTCCATCTTGCTAGGATGATGTTTGGGAAAGAAATATATTAGGACCTGATCTTGTTGATGAGATGGCAGAAAAGGTACGATCTATTCAACAACACATAAGGGCATCTCAGAGTCGACAAAAAAGTTATGCTGACCATCGAAGAAAAGACCAAGAGTTTGAAGTGGGTGATAAAGTGTTCTTACAAATATCTCCTTGGAAGAGAGTAATGAGATTTGGAAAGAAGGGAAAGCATATCCATAGGAATATCGGTCCTTTCAAAATTCTGGATCATGTTGGAAAGGTAGGTTACCGATTGGAGCTTCCACTGAATCGCTCTCAAGTTCACGATGTTTTCCATGTATCTCTCATGAGAAAGTACATACCTGATGCTTCACATGTACTAAGATTATAAGTTGTACCGTTGGAGAAATATCTTTCTTATGAAGAACAACCGATAGAGATTCTGGATTGTAGAGAAAAAGTCATACGGAACAAGACCACTCACAAGGTGAAGGTTTTATGGAGGAACCTACAATTAGAATAAGCTACATGGGAGCTTGAGGATATAATGAGGGAGTGGTATCCTCATCTGTTTGACACAAAGTGACGAATTTTGAGGGCGAAATTCATTTTAAGGGGGGTAGAATGTAACACCAGAGTTTTTCTAAGATATATTTTTTTACCATTAAAGGAATCTTTCACTATACACAACACTATATTTTCTTTCTTTACATGAAATTGCAACCTTCCTCAATAGCTTGCGTTGTACACAATACCTAGTTTCACTAAACAAAGATATGATATTAAAATATTATTAAAACTAGCCGTTGAGAATAGTAATACCAACTTTTTGAGATTTTATCAATTTTATCTTTCAAAATGGACTTCATTTTTTGATTCGGAATATCGAAATTATCCTAGAGTGAGTTTTTGGTATTTTTCTGAAAACATTCAAATTTTGATGAATAGTGAAAACACTACGTTACTATTTAAAACCCGAATTTTTATATAAATAATTATTTATTTTTTTATTTTATTTTTGGTCAAAATTGATACATAATACTTATATAAGTTCAATGTAAATCATTGGAGTCATTTTATAATAATTTTAGATATATAAAAATTTTATTGAACTTTTCACCATCTTTTACCCACCTCCTAAGAGAGTTTAAAAATTTACATAAAACATAATTTTACAGCTTCTGTGAGTTGAATTTCAAAAATACAAGAGACACTGTTAACATCAAGTAGTAAAATATTGTTCAATAAGTTAAAAATAATTTTTGGTGAATAGTACCTTTTTAATTTTATTTACCACGGTTAAAAGTAAATTGGGTAATTAATTGTAAAAATGGTATTATTATTACCATAACACATGTCCTAATTCTCTTGGATAAGTTTAATCTGACCAAAAACAACCTTAGTAATAATATATGACCATTTAGGTCCACTTGGATAAGATTAATACATTTATTATTATTTTATTTAAAGAATTATTAAAATAATTAAAATCACTGTTTAATAAATAAAACATTTTTAATATCAGGTTTTACATAAGATTAATTAGACTATAAATATTAATTATAAAGATAAAAATATTTTCTAAATAACAGTATTTTATTAATAATTTTTAGACTTTAAATAAGTTAATTTATTTATGACACAATGATGAGGCAATAATTACCTTATTAAAGAAAAATTAACATATTTGATATTATAAATATCCAACTAAATGTAATTTAGACTTTTTATGAATTAAACTAATCTTATAGGTTAATATGACATATTAATATTGATAAAATTATGTTTTTTCGAACTAATCATGCTGTTATGATTTTCACAAAAATCAATTACCAAATAGTGACAAAATTGACATAAAATGGTTTTTTAAAACCAGTATTATATTATTAATTGTTATTTTATTACTAAAAATCTATGCTTCAGCCAAATGACTTAGATAAGGTTATATATATTAATAATTAACCACTTGGGGTACGTTTGGCTTGTTATAGTTCGTTTATTAACCATATAGTGTAAGAAAACAAGAAGACACATTAAAAGTAAAATTATTTAACTTAAAGTTAAATATAAATGAAAAGGATAAAATAGTAACCTAAAAATGTATAAAATCTATTGGTTGAGATTATTCCGACCCAAACCCACTTTCTATTTGATATAAATCAATTTGGAGATATAAAAAACTGAATATGCCTTTATAAAAAAATAATATTTTATGTTTTTCTTAAAGTGCCCCTCCCCTCCCTTATAAAAGGGCACCTCCTCCCTCTCCTCCTCACAATACTTTGAGACTTCAAGCTCGGATAAACCCTGCAATATTCTCTTCTACACTTCCCTAGAAACATCTTATATGTTCTTGTGTTCTTCAAAGACCATCTTTAGTGCCTTAAGAGGAGGTTAAGAAGAGGCGCTTCAAAGAAGAGGTAATGTCTGTTACCGATTCATTCAACTTTATTTATTCTTCAACTTATTCTTCTTTAGTGGTTTCATTATGAAGTAATAACATCAGTATAAATAATATAATTATATGTTATTATAAATCTGAAACAACCCTATTTCACCTTCTATCCATCCTATGGAAAATGAAATCACCGCGCGTGCGTACATACGGAATACCGTCTCCACACCGTGGTGTAATCTGTTTTCCACCGCCACCTTACTTGGATGGGAATAGTGGTGTAGAGAATAACTATATATTATTATTGTAATGTTATATTTATTCTCAAATAGTATACATACACTTCAATAAAATTCCACGATCATGGGAACGATATCATCACTCGTGCGTATGTACGGCCTACCGTCTCCACGATGTTTCACGACTGGTTCTACATGATCTTCAATGAATAATGATTATATAATTGAATTTAATGAATAAATATGATTTATATTACACTAATACCATTATGTAAATGAGGTTTCTATAACCTAAAAATAAGAATAAGAATTTATTCGACAAAACCCACATAAGAACAAAAAGCAAGAAACACCCAAATAACAAGTAGCAATGAAATATTACTAATACGAAGCAAGGAATATGACCACATATAAAATCATAACAATTAGTATGATTATGGAATAAGTCAATAGAATTATTTAAATCATTATACAAGAGGTTCGGACACGTATGAATAAAATAGGACCTAAGGTAAGGGAAAATCTCGCAATCTCAATTTTTATCCGAGATTGTTTATACTTTGGTAATTACTAGGGCATATTTATCATCCAAATACATGTTTAGTCAATATGTAATATTAATTATATCCTCTTAAAATTGATTAAATCTAATCTCACCCTTTGGTGAGTTTTTATTAAAAGATATGAAAGTAATATTTTGTTGTTTTTCGTACGAGGAACTTTTTGACTTTTCCAGCCAAAGTACGAGAAGAATGTTTTCTTTAACATATATGGCATGAATGGATTTTTATAACCTTATTTAAATGAAGCTTCATTTACAAGTTTTCATGTTTATTTTTAATCAACATCTTTTAGTTTAAAATTGTTTGACATGTTAAGAAAATAAAAATGTTTTTTAAGTGGAAATGATATTTTCCTCAAGAATGAAGTTCAAGTGTTTTGTCAAAATTACTTTCCATCTAAGATAATATAGGGCTCTGTTTCTATAACTATTTTTACATTTATTTGATTATGTTATGATGGAATTTTTTTTATAAAGTCCTTTTATCTTATATAATTTATGTTATGATGGCATGCTGTTTAAGAATAAATTTTTTTATCATGGGTTATGCTATGATGTATGATTTATGATCTTGTGACAGACATAAGAATTGTATAATTATGAGATGGGTGGGACCTATATATCACTCCAATGAATTGGGTATAGATTTATATCTCATGAGATAGACATGTCTGGAATAGGAGGTTAATCCAGTTCAGGGATACATGACTGAAATGAGGATTGAACTCAGTTCAAATATGGTCTTGGTCCGCTAAGATTGTTCTGGCAATGCGTCTTTACTACTAAGAAATTATTCTCTATGATTCTATGTGTATGACAAAAAGTTTCATGTTTTATGTCATGATTATTGGGATTATATTTTACTAATATGATTTATCCCATGTTATGAAATTATGATCTCTTTTCCAGGTTAGGATTTCAAAAATGATATGTTCTTATCAATAAGAGGTGATTTATATTTCTTATGTATACCCTTATTGAGCATTTGAGCTCACCCTTTTTTATGTTTCCATTTCCCCAGGTCATGTAGAAGGGTATTAAGTAGGATATTCCAAAAAGGTATTCTAGATATGATGAAATAAATGGGAGACAATGTAGATTCTCTATAAACCAGTTGTTTATGTTTCCCAGTTTCTATAGACACTGGACCTATACGGTCCTTTAATGGTTTTGTTATATGTTGTAATATGTTTGATTCAATTTTGAAGTAATAACAATGTATGGAAAGTATGGTTCATTATAAAAATGGCTTTGAAGGTATGAATTTGAGAGAAGCGGGAGTTCCCTTTTATAAGAGGTGTGAGGGAAACCTTAGGAAAAACATAAAATATTATTTTATAATAACTTCAAATTCAGTTTATAATGGATCAAAATTGATTTATTTCGAGGATAAGGTAGGTATGGGTCAAAATTCAATCCACCAATAGGTTTTAGACATTTTTTGGTCACTTTATTGGCCTTATCATTTAGTTTTAACTCATAGTTAATTAGTTTGACATTTAACATGTCTCTATGTATTTTTATATTATACAGTTAATAAAATTACTATATACCTCCAAAGGACCCCCAAGAGGTCCATTAATGATTCAAATATCATTATATAAGTAATTTGTCCGAACCATTGATTTTTAGGAATAGAATATCAATTAATAATATAATATTTGTTTTAAAAACTCTTTTATGTCAATTTTGACAGTATTGGGTATTTGGTTTATGATAATTTCATAACAGCATTATTACTTCGATAAAAATCTATATAACCAATTATAATATTTCATATTAACCAATGAAATTAGTTTAATTCAAAAAAATTCTCGAATTACATTTATGTTGATATTTATTATATCAATTATTTTATTATTTCATTAATTATGTAATTATTGGATCACCATTGTGTAATAAATAAATTATATTATTTAATGTATAAAAATAATAAATAAAATAAAATTATGTAGGAAATATTTTTATGTTTCTAATGAATATTTATAATCGAATATATCTTCTATGTAAACCTATATTAAAAATGTTTTAGTTATTTAACATTGATTTTATCTCTTTTAACTCTTCTTTGAATTAAATAATAATAAATTTCATAATCTAATCCAAGTGGACCTAAATGATAATATTTTATTCCTAAGGTTTTTTTGGTCGATATACACTTGTCCAATAGAATTAGGACACGTGTTAGGGTAATATTAATATCATTTTTACGCTTAATTACCCTATTTACTTTTAACTGTGGTAAATAAAAGATAAAAAGTTACTATTCACCAAAAATTATTTACATCTCATTGACTCACATTATAATCCTTGATATTAACTATGTCTCTCTGATTTTCGAAATTCCACTCACAGAAGCGGTAAAATAATGTTTTGTGTGAATTTCCAAATTCTCCTACGAGGTGGGTAAAAGATGGTGAAAAGTTCAATAAAATTTTTATATATCTAAAATTATTCTTAACTAACTCTAATGAATTACATTGAACTTATATAGTTATTTTGTATCTATTTTGACCATAATTATATTTAAATAAAATAAATAATTATTTATATAAAAATTCGGTTTTAAACTATAACTTACGGTTATTTCACTATTCATCAAAAATTGAATGTTTTCAAAAAAATACCAAAAATCACTCTAAGATAATTTTGATATTCCGAATCTATAAATGAATCCCATTTTGAAATATAAAATTTATAAAATATCAAATAGTGGGTATTACTATTCATAACGGCTAGTTTGATTGGTTGTGGTGTGTGTTAGAACTCGAAGTTGCGTACAGAACACGCTACTGTTTTATTCAAAGAGAAGCGTACCGTGGAAGCTTGGGGTGTTACATTATCCCCTCATTCAAATAATTTCAGCCTATAAATTTCAAAAATTGTGCTTGGGAATATAATTTAAAGTCCCACATCTAAAAAAGAGTCAATACAACTATCACCTTAAAAGAAAGAATGATAATTACAATGGTCACTCAAGATAACTCATACTAGGATTCCATTTAGGAAAACATGGATATTGAAGATAAACTTAGCCTCAAGTTCTAATGGAGAGGGATAGAAAACAAGATCAGGAGAATGTTAACAACAATAAATTCAAAAACTTGTGATGGGACAAATGGTCATTAGTTTCCCAGTAGGAAAAGTATACATACTTCTTTTTTTTAAGATACATTACATAAATATGAGGAATTAATTTATCAGATTGACTAAGAAAATAAGAGATATAGTTAATTTTTAATTAGAGTTTCATTCTTTAATAGATTTCCCCCACTAACTCATTTTTGTAACGATGAGTATTGAAGAAGACTCGGTCACACTGGAAGAGCTAGAATAATCTTCTATAGAATCACATTATCCACGAAGGATGAAATATATATTTACATTGTCATTAGAGGTTAATCAAAATAAAAACGGATAGTACAAGATCTGATGATCCCCCAAAATGATATTCCTTTAGAGAAATAAATAGTAATATTAATTTCTAAATTTAATCCCACAATACCTAAAAGTTAAATAAATACCATTAAATAAACAATTGTCTTCAAAATCATTCAATATAATCCAAACTAATATTGAAACCCAAAACTTTGAAGAATTTGGTTATGTAGTCTTCCTGGTTAAATTGTATCTCCAAATGAAATCAACTACTCTTAAACTCACAAACATAAAAGTAATTAACTTGATCACATATTCTCTATTATAGGTTATTCATTTCCATAAATAAACCAAATAACTATAAATACAAAATAAAAATGTAGATAAAAATCCACTGTTACTCCTCAAGTGAAATCCAATAGTATTCTATTTACCTTAGTCATATAGTGTTCCCAACAAAGTGAGCATCTTCCAAGATAATATTTATCACTTAATAACCAAATCATTTTCCTATACTAAGGGTATTCATTTGATAATACATAAGAACCCAAATCAACATATTATTGATCAATAAAATCATTTAACTAAAAATAACTAGTCACACTAATCAGGGACTTCACATAGTCCAGTGGTACGCTATAAATCCCAATCGCAGTTTGGTTGTGGGTTCGATTCCCACATCATTGTCTTCCATGACGGGTTTTCACACGATCTGTGTGTTGTCATTTTTCAAAAAATATATTTTACAACATTACCAAAATTAGATAAATTCCACAAAATGAACATAACATAATTTTTACTAGAAATGTTATCTCATACCTTGCATTTTCATCCCACTATATAAAAACGTGTAATTTCCTCAAACCCAATGATCATATAAAACAAAATGGTTATTTATAACTACATCCCCAAGGGAAAAGATATGTCTTCCTCAAATATCATTCTCACATGCAAAACTGTGGGGTTAAAAATTCAAAAGATTATTATTCGAAACTAATCCCATCAACAAGGATCAATAATATGTTTAACCAGTTCTCCAACCATTTATTACCACATAGCTTCTTCTTTGACCATGAAAATACCCTAGAGAATAGGGAATTCACTCTGGTAAGGTCTAGGTCCCCTAAATTTACGGTAAATGACTGTAAATGGATTCTTGGGACCATTTTTATTTTCTTCCATAGTACTCTTCATTTTTCCTCGGTAATTCTTCACTTTATTTCCTCCTTTCCCGCACGTAAAGATTTTATTTTTTCTATTGAGACACTTTCTTTGGAGTCTCCTTCCACATTTCATGCATGTTGGAAATTTAGGATTCTTTTCTCCATGGTCTCCACTACTGTAGCTCTTATCATTCATCACCTTTCTATTCATTGTTGAGTCCGGGAGTTGGTTAATATTTATGTTGGTGATCATATATTTGGAAAACTGTTTTGGAATGAACAAGATATATTTAACGCCTATCAACATTCCATTTGGTTTCTCATTTCCACCACTATTCCCACCTTTTACATCATTCTCAAAGTTACTATCACTTCCTTGGACTCTAGCCATAGACTAAAACCGGAAAGCATTTTGTGAGTAATAGTAATCATAAAATAATATAGAGAATATCATGACACCATATTCTCAATTTGAAACACCTTAGGTTTAACCAATGTCATTTATTCTCATCTTATCTTAAAATACTTCAAATTGGTTTGTAATGAAAATGTAAATTATCCAAAGCATATCCACAGGGAGTGTCGTAACCAAGAGTATAGCAAGGCCTATTGTCGTGCAGCAGTTCTCGTTCAATTCTATCTCAAAGAGGTGTTTTTGAGTTTTACCCCTAGGTACATCTCTGTCATAGCCACATCTACCGGCTCGTATCCATAAAGTGATGTATTGCATGGAAAATTCACAAAATATATAAAATAAATAAATTTTATGAAGTTCTTCTATACTAATCCTCAATTTCTATCTTTGGGCTATGCGATCTAATTAGATTTTATCTAAATCTAGTTTACAAGGATTGTACTAAACATCTTATGATACTAACTATAATTCCCCGACCCTAGTTACTTATATTCGGTGAATTATTACATAACATTGGCATGATCACAGATGTTCATGTCTCGAAAGACCAATTAGTTTAGTAGTCTTAGAAACAGTAGATATATTCATAAGTCTTAAATTACATCATAAATTTAAAAAACTACAACAAAATATTGTCTTCAAATTACCTCATACTATCCCTATATGTCATTCATAAATTACTTATTCACATCCTTGAAAAAATATAACATTTAAAGGGGTGATCTCAGATGCTCAGTGAGGATAACAATATAGCGGAAACTATCATAAATAAGTATAAACATTTATGGAAATGTATAACTAAAACAAAATCCTTTTTAAAAATGAACTTCAGCATAATATAGAAAAGATAAAATGAAATAATTCCATTTACTTAGTCACATGGATATTATAATAATCTAATAACCACATGGAATATAAATAACCACTTTCATAATGATGGAATGCAAAATTCCAGACTATCATAACCACATAGTCATGGCCTCGTGCCAAGACTACAAATAAGATTTTTTCAAGGCCTTGTGCTAAGACACTATTTTGTCTCATGAGACATACCGATGAATCAAGGAGCTATAGCGGTCTCCACCCTTCACATACTAATCCAAATTCATTACTCATATGAAAATTTTGAAACATAACATAAACATTTGAATTAAAACTAGTATACAAAATTTCAATACTTTAACTACAAACCATGAATGGTATAAAAATAGCACATCCACAGTCAAACATAACTCATTCAAGACAATATAGAAGATTGAATTGTATCATATTAACCTCAATCGAGAATAATGATGGATATTGACATAGATTAAAATAATCATCAAACTATTGAGATAAATATCCCCTTTTTCTTGAAAACATTTCAATGTTTCACTATTTTTCAAGAATCCATTTAAAAATAGATTTTTGAATCAAAGTTTCCCATACCACTTTGAATCTTTTAAAATGAATTTGAATTTTAAAACTTTAATGTCCATATATATAAATCCTTAAAACCATTGTTAAAACATTGAAATTAATGAGAACGATTTAGAATAAAAAATCTTTAAAACATTTTAAAATGATATTTTAGTTAGAGTTCCTAACCAAACAGAGACACTTGAATACAGATAATTTAGGTAATCCAAAAATTTTAATATTAGTAGAATAAATAGATTCATGATATAATATGTCAAAGTACAATATATACACCATATAAAAGTTATTTGGTGTATAACAACAAATGAGTCTCAATGGAATGTAAATTGAGATGAAATCTCTCATAAAGGTCGTATCCTTAGGTTAAGGATAAATCAATGACATAATTATATGTGAAAAATATAAATACACTCAAAATTATTGGATATCTAGTGTAAAATAATCAAATTAAATTCATATAAATTCTTGTAAAAACAATACCAATGAATAAGATGTTCAACTCAATAAATGGAGATTGAGTTATAATTACTCTTATCAAGTTCATATCAATAACTTGAGAATTTATAAATGGAATGATTGTGTGTATCAAAAGTATATCCATAGAAAGGGGAGTTGAAATTATGACATAATAAAATAAATTTTGATTCCACGCATAATTTTTGAGTAAAAAAATCGATGAAGTATGCGTAAAACCGAATGAGTGGAAATTGAAATTTCACATTACATTATTGATTTGGTTTCTTAAAAAACATACACCTATGAAATAAGGTTAATTAAATGATTATGTAAATATCCATAAATTCATCTATACTACACAATGAATACAATCATGGGCAGTACACACCCCACATGAAATAAATAGGTGGAAAACAATGGAAATCTCACTGAATTAAAAGTGAGATAAGAAACCCCTTACTTTGTACTTTTGTCTTGGTCGAGGGTAGGTTATCCTTTTGTATAAAAATGAAATAATTATTATTGAATTATACAAGAATAATATACATTAATATGATATCGTATGTGATCTCTTAACATTACATTGTTAATAATATATTAGTATTATCGTCGTTTCGCATGTTAAATTACTCATTTTATTATATATGTTTTGTTACATAGGTCATGTTTGTTATGGATAGGTTGTATCTTATTCATATACAAAATGATATAAATTCCTTAAATATTATTTTTATTCATAAAATTATAATTAGGCTTGTATGGATACGATGGGGAATGAATCTCATCTCATTCGTGGAGACGGTAGTCCGTACGTACGCACAAGCGATAATATCATTTTTTGATTTTAAAATAATACATATATGGATGTTATATCAAATATACATAATAATAATCATGTAATAATTATAATTTATAGGAATTACACATCATTATTATACTCATCCAAATAATAATGTATTGAATAACAACTGCACCATGATGTAATGGTTGTAGGTCGTACGTACGCACATATGTTGACATTTCATTAAAAGGATGGATAGAATGCTGAATATGGTTGTACCATATTTATAATAACATCACTGTATATAAAAGATACTGGAGTTTAGATTGAAATAACATTGAAGGAAGATGTTGAATAAGAAAGAACTTGAAAGAGGGTGGTGAAAACATTACCTCTTCTTTGGGTTCATCCTTTTGATTTGATCAAAAGGGCACCATATGATGGATTTCTGATCAAACTAAGGCCTATAAGTTGAAATTAGGGAAGTTTAGAGAATATTTTGGACAGGTTTGGCCGAGACAAAAGGCATTGAATGTATAAATTTGAGATAATGGGGATTTCCCTTTTATAAGAGGTGTGAGGGGAAACATAAGAAAAACATAAAATATTATTTTATAATAAATTCATATTCGGTTTGTAATGGCCCCAAAATAATTTATTTAGAGGATAAGGTGGGTATTGGTCTAAGTCAACTCAACCAATTGCGTTTGTACAGGTTTGGGTTACATTATTAACCTTATCATTTATTTTAAACTCTTAGTCAATTAGTTTGACATTTACCATCTCTCTATGTATTTTTATATTATATAGTTAAAAAATAACTATATACCTCCAAAAGACCCCAAAGTGGTCCATTAATGATACACCAATCATTATATATGTGATTTTGATGAACCGTAGATTTTTTAGGAATATAATATCAATTAATAATATAATATTTGTTTTTAAAACTCTTTTATGTCATTTTTGACACTATTGGGTATTTTTTTTGATAATTTCATCACAACATTATTACTTCAAAAACAATTTATATAAACAATTCTAATATGTCATATTAACATATAAAATTATTTTAATTCATAAAAAGTATAAAATTATATTTATTTTGATATTTATAATATCAATTAATTCAATATTTCATTAATTATGTAATTAATGTACCACCATTGGGTCATAAATAAATTAAATTATTTAATGTCTAAAAATTATAAATAAAATACCATTATGTAGGAAATCCTTTTATCTTTTTGATAAATAATTATAATCAAATTTATCTTATCTATAACCATATATTAATTTTTTTTGTTATTAGACATTGATTTGATCTCTTTCAACTCTTCTTTGAATTAAATAATAATTAATGTCCTAATCTAATCCATGTGGTCCTAAATGATAATTTTTTATTCCTAAGACTGTTTTGGGTCGAGTCACACTTTTCTAATAGAATTAGGACATGTGTTAGGGTAATATTAATATCATTTGTACCCTTAATTACCCTATTTACTTTTAACTGTGGTAAATAAAAGTAAAAAGTTACTATTCGCCAAAAATTATTTTCATCTCATTGAGTCAAATTTTTCTCCTTAATATTAACCATTTCTCTCGGATATTTTAAATTCCACTCACAGAAGCAGTAAAATATAGTTTTATGTGAATTTCCAAATTCTCCTAGGAGGTGGGTAAATGACGGTGAAAAGATAAATAAAATTTCGATATATCTAAAATTATTCTAAAATAACTCTAATGAACTACATTGAACTTATATAGGTATTATGTATATATGTTGACCTTAATTATATTTAAATAAAATAAATAAGTATTAAAATAAAAATTCGGTTTTAAACAATAACTCAGTGTTTTTTCACAGTTCATCAAAAATTGATTGTTTTCAGAGAAATACCAAAAATTAAACCTAAGATAATTTCAATAATCTAAATCCAAAATTGATGTCCATTTTGAAAGATAAAGTTTACAAAATTTCAAAATTTGGGTATTACTATTCATAACAGCTAGTTTGATTGGTTGTGGTGTGTGTTAGAACTCAAAGTTGCGTACAACACACGCAACAGTATTATTCAAAGAGAAGAGTACAATGGAAGCTTGGGGTGCTACAGTCTACCCTCCTTCAAATAATTTTGTCCTCGAAATTTTTAAAATTGGGCTTTGGAATATAATGGAATGTCCTATATCGGAAAAAGAGTTAATAAAACTATCACCTTAAAAGAAAGAAAGAGAAGTACAAAGGTCACCAAAGATAACTTATACTAGTATTCCATGTAGGAAAACATGGATATGGAAGATAAACTAAGTGTC
Organism: Viscum album; assembly: GCA_963277665.1. Taxonomy (NCBI): domain Eukaryota; kingdom Viridiplantae; phylum Streptophyta; class Magnoliopsida; order Santalales; family Viscaceae; genus Viscum; species Viscum album. Next base: position 887,243,636 of record OY728125.1, read on the forward strand.
AAGTTCTGATGGACAGGGTTAGAAAACTTGATCAGGGTAATGTTAATAATATGAAAGCCAAAAACATGGGATGGGACAAAAGGTCATTATTTTCCCAATAGTAAAAGAATACAGAAAACATTGTTTTATGTTACATTACATAATGATGAGGAAGTAATTTATGAGGTTTGATAAGAAAATAAAGAAATATACTTACTTTTTATGTAGAGATTCATTCTTTAATAAATTTCCACCACTAACACATTTTTTTAAAATGATGAGTTTTCAAGAAGACTTGGACACACTAGAAGAGTTATAATAAGCTTCTATAGAATCACATGATCCATTAAGGATAAGATATATATTTACCTTTTCTTTAGAGATTAATCAAAACCAAAATGGTTAGTACAAGATCTGATAATCACCCAAAAGGATATTCCTTTAGAGAAAAAATGCTAATCATTATTTCTAAAATCAAACCAACAATAACGCATAATTAAATAAATACCATTCAACAAAAAATTGTCCTTAAAATCCTTCAATAAAATCCAAACTAATATTTAAACCCAAAACATTGAAGAATTTGGTTATGTAGTCTTCCACATTAAATTTTATCTTTAAATGACATAAAATACTCTTAAAGTCTCACACTTAAAAATAAAAAACCTAATAACATATTCTCTATTTTTGGTTAATAATTTCTATAAATAACACAAATCAATATAAATATGCAATAAAAACATAGATAAAAATCCACCATTACTCCTGAAATGAAATACCATAGTATTCTATTTTCCATGGGCATATAGTGTTCCCAACAAAGCGAACATCTTCCAAAATAACATGTATCACTTAATCACCAAATCATTTTTCTATACTAAGGTTATTCGTTTCATAAGAAATAAGAACCCAAATCAACTTATTATTGATCAATAAAATAATTTTACTGAAAACAATTAGTCACACTAACCAGGTATTTCATGTAGTCCAGTGGTAGGCGATAAATCACAATCGCAATTTGGTTATGGGTTCAATTCCCACAGCTTTTTTTGACGTGATGGGTTGTCACATGGTCTGCGTGTTGCATTTTTTCAAAAAATATATTTTATTACATTACCAAAATGAGATAAACTCCTCAAAATAACAATAACATAATTTTAACTAGAAATGTTATCTCATACATTGCATTTTTATCCCAAAATACAATTACTTGTAATTTCCCCAAACCCAATGATAATATAAAACCAAATGGTTATTTATAACTATATCCACAAGGGAAAAGATAAGTCTTCCTCAAATATCATTCAAACATGGAAAACTACAGGGTTACAAATACAAGAGAAAATTATTCCAAAGTAATCCCATCAACAAGGAGCACTAATAATTTTAAACATTTCTCCAACCATTTATTTCTAAATAGCTTCCTCTTTAACCAAGAAAATATATTATAGAATAGGGCATTCACTCGGGTAATGGCCAGGTCCCCTACATTTACTGCAAATGAATATAAATGGATTCTTGGGACCATTTTTATATTCATCCTTAGTTCTCTTAATTTTTCCTCGACAATTATTCATGTTATGTTCTTCCTTCCCACATTTAAAGAATTTATTTGTTCTGTTGAGACACATTTTTGGGTGTCTCCTTCCACATTTCATGCATGATGGAAATTTAGGATTCTTTTCTCCATGGTCTCCACTACTGGAGATCTTATCATTCATCACCTTTCTCTTCTTTGTTGAGTCCAGGAGTTGTTTAATATATATTTTGATGATCATGTTTTGGGAAAAATGATTCGGCGTGAACAATATATCTTTAATGCCTATCAAAATTCCATTTTGTTGCTCATTTACACCACCGTTCCCACCTTGTACATCATTATCAAAGTTACTATGACTTCCTTGGACTCTAGCCATTGGCTAAATCTAGAAAGCATTGTGTGAGTAATAGTATTCATAAAATCATTTAGAGAATATCATGACACAATATTATCAATTTGAAACAGCTTAGGATTAACCAATGTCATTTATTCTCATATTATATTAAAATACATAAATTTTTTTTGTAAAGAAAATTTAAATTACCCTAAGCATATCTCTCAGGTGTGTCGTAACCAAGAGTGCAGCAAGGCCTGTTGTCGTGCACAAGTTCTCATTCGAGTCTAGCTCAAAGCACTATTTTCGGGTTTTACCCCGAGGTACATCTATGCCAGATCCACCTCTACCTACTCATATCCAGAAATAGACTTATTTCATGGAAAATTCACAAAATCTATAAAATACCAAAATTATAGGAAGTTCTTCTATACTAATCCTCAAAGTCTATCTTAGGGCTATGTTCTCTAATCCATGTTTATCTAAATCTTGTTTCCAAGGTTTGTACTAAACATCCTATGATACCAATTGTAACACCCAAACCCCAGTTACCTAGAGTCGGTGCATTATTACATAACAATGTCAAGATCACAAAAGATCATGTCTCCAAAGACTAATTAGTTTAGTAGTCTTGGAAACACTAGATATATTCATTAGTCTTACATTACATCATAAAGTAAAAAAACTACAACAACATCATATCATCATATCCCCTCATACTATCCCTGTAGGTCATTCAAAAATTAATTCTTCACATCCTCTGAAAAACAAAACACTTAAAGGGGTGAGCTCAGATGCTCAGTAAGGATAATAATATAGTAGAAACATTCATAAATAAGTATAAACATTTAAGGCAATGTAAAACTAAAACAAAATCCATTTTAAAAAAGAAATTCAGAATAATATGGAAATGATAAAATGAAATAATGCCATTTACATATTCACATGGATATTCTAATAGTCGAATAACCACATGGAATATCAATAACCACTTTCATAATGATGGAATTCAAAATTCCAGACTATCATAACCACATAGTCAAGGCCTCGTGCCAAGACTACAAATAAGATTTTGTCAAGGTCTTGTGCCAAGACACTAGTTTGCCTCATGAGTCTTACCGATGCATCAAGGAGCTATAGCGGGGTCCACCCATCACTTAATATGTCTAATGCATTCCTCATATGAAAATTTTGAAACTTAACTGAAACATTCGTATTAAAACTAGCATACGAAATGTACATACTTAAACACAAACCATGAATGGTATAAAAATATCACATCCATAGTCAAACATAACTCATTCATTATAATATGGAAGATTGTATTGTATCAGATTAACATCAATCAAGAATAACGAAGGAAATTGACATAGATTAAAATAATCAGCAAACTATTGAGAGAAATATCACCCTTTTTCTTGAAAACTTTTAAAAGTCACACTATTTATCATGAACCCATTTAAAAATATATTTTTGAATAAAGGTGTCCCATACAACATGGAAACTTTTAAAATTAATTTCAATTTTAAAACTTTAATGTCCATATAAATAAATCCTTAAAACCATTTTTAAAACATGGACATTAATGAGAAAGATTTAGAATAATAAATCATTAAAACATTTTAAAATGATATTTTAGTTAGAGTTCTTAACCAAAAGAGAGACACTTGAATACAAATAATTGAGGTAATAAAAACATTGTAATATCATTAAAATAAAGGGATTCATGATATACTATGTCAAAGTACATTATATACACCATATAAACGTGATTTGGTGTATAACAACGGAGTCTCAATGGAATGTAATTTGAGATGAAATCTCTCATAAAGGTCGTATCCTTAGGTTAAGGATAAATCAATGACATAATTATGTGTGAAAAATATAAATACACTCAATATGAATGGATATTCAGTGTATAACCATCAAAGACAGTCACACATATTCTTGTAAAAACAACACCAATGAATTAGATGATTAACTCAATAAATAGAGATTGAGTTAAAATTACTCTTATCAAGTTCATATCCATGACTTGAGAATTTATCAACAGAATGATTATGTGTATCAAAAGTATATCCACAGAATGTGGAGTGGAAATTATGACATATGCAAATAAATTATGATTCCACACATAATCATGGACTAAAATAATCAATGAAGTATGCGTAAAGCCGAATGAGTGGAAATTGCAATTTCAAATTCTCTTATTGATTTGGTAACATACAAAGAATACAACCATGAAAGAAGGATCATACAATGATGATGTATATATCCATAAATTAATGTATTTTACACAATTAATTCAATCATGGGATGTACACACACCACATGCAATAAATAAGTTGTGAACAATGAAAATGTCTCGGAATTAAAAGTGAGATAAGAAACCCCTTAATTTGTAAATTTTCCTTGGTAAAGTGTAGGTTAGCCTCCCATGTAATGGTTAAATATTTGTTATTGAATTATAAAAGAATCATATACATTAATATGATATTTTATATGATCTTTTAACATTTCATTGTTAATAATAACATTGTATTATCGTCATTTTGGGTGTCAACATACTCATTTTATTTTATATGTTTTGTTACATTTTATATGTTTTTTTATAGATAGGTTGTATCATATTAATATAAATAATGATATCAAGTCCTTAAAAATTATTTTTATTCATAAAATGAGAATTATTCTTGTATTGATACGATGGGAAATGAATCTCATTGCCTTCGTGGAGACGGTAGTCCATATATACACACGAGTGATAATATCATTATTTTGATATTAAAATCATATATATGAGGATGATATATCATATATGCAGAATAATCATCATGTGATAAATATTATTTAAATGAATTAAACATCATTTTTATACCATCCAAATAATAAAGTATTAAATAACAATTACACCACGACGTGGAGACGGTAGGTCGTACGTACACACGTATGTTGACATTTCATTCAAAGGATGGATAGAATACTGAATATGGTTGAAAAATATTTATAATAACATAACAGTATATAAAATATACTGGATTTATTATATTAGAATGGAAATAACAACGAAACAAGTAGTTAAAGATGAACGGAACTTGAAAGAGGGTGGTGAAAACATCATCTCTTCTTTGGGTTATTACTTTTGATTTTATCAAAAGGGCTACATAAGATATATTTATGATAAAATAAGGCCTCTAGGTTGAGGTAATGGATGTTGAAAAAATATTTGGGCAGGGTTTTGCAGAGTCAAAAGGCTTTGAAGGTATGAATTTAAGAGAAGGGGGAGTTCCCTTTTATAAAAGGGGTGAGGGGCACTTTAGGAATAACTTAAAATATTATTTTATAATAAATTCTTATTAAGATTATAATGGCTCAAAATTAATTTATTTCAAGTTTAAGGTGTGTATGGGTCAAACTACACTCATCCAATAGGTTTTAGATAGGTTTGGGTCACTCTATTAACCTTATCTTTTAGTTTTAACTCTTAGTTAATTAGTTTGACATTTATCATGTCTCTATGTATTTTTATATTATATAGTTAATAAACATACTATATAACTCAAATAGACCCCCAAGTGATCCATTTATGATACACCTATAATTATATAATTACTTTGGCCAAACCTTATATTTTTATGAATAGAATATCAATTAATAATTACATATTTGTTTTACAAACTCTTTTAAGTAAATTTTGACACTATTGGGTATTTTGTTTTTGATAACCTCATAACAACATTATTACTTCGAAAACAATTTTTATAACCAATCCTAATATGTCCTGTGAACCTAAAAAATTATTGTAATTAATAAAAAGTCTCATACTACATTTATTTTGTTATTAATAATATCCATTATTTTAATATTTCAGTAATTAGTTAATTAGTTCATCACCTTTGTGTCATAAATAAATTAAATTAAATAATGTCTAAAAATTATAAATAAAATACCATTATATATGAAATAATTTTATCTTTTAGTGAAAATTTATAATTAAATATATCTTATGTGTAACCCTATATTTAAAATGTTTTAGTTATTAAACTTTGATTTTATCTCTTTTAACTCTTCTTTGAATTAAATAATAATAGATGTCCTAATCTAATCCAAGTGGACCTAAATGATAATATTTTATTCCAATGGTTTTTTTGGTCGAGATACGCTTGTATAATAGAATTAGGACATGTTTTCGGGTAATATTAATATCATTTTTACCCTTAATTACTGTATATACTTTTAACTGTGGTAAATAAAAGTAAAAAGTTACTTTTTTACAAAAAAATATTTTCATCTCATTGAATCAAATTTTACTCCTTGATATTAACAGTGTCTCTAGGATTATCAAAATTCCACTCACAGAAGAGGTAAAATTAGGTTTTATGCGAATTTCCATATTCTCCTTGGAGGTGGGTAAAAGACGGTGAAAAGTTCAATAAAAGTTATATATATATAAAATTATTCTAAACTAACTCCAATGAATTACATTAAACATATATAGTTATTATATATAAATTTTTACCTTAAATAAATTTAAATAAAATAAATAATTATTTAAATAAAAATTTTGTTTTAAACTATAACTCAGTGTTTTTTCACTATTCCTCAAAAATTGAATGTTTTAAGAAAAATTCCAAAAATTCACCCTAAGCTGATTTTGATATTACGAATCAATAAATGAAGTCCATTTTGAGATATAAAATTTATTAAATTTCAAAAATTAGTTATTAATATTCATAATGACTAGTTTGATTGGTTGTGGTCTGTGTTAGTACTCAAAGTTTCGTACAACACACAGTACTGTATATTTTTCAAAGACAATCATACCGTGGATGATTGGGGTGTTACATATATTTTGCTTCAATTTAAATAAAATTGTTTTAATTCATGTTTTTTCTAAATTACTACTGAAAAAATATTTTTAATGTGTTATTATCGTGTTAAATGGGTTATGATACATCACATTTAAAATTTAACATGATTCTATTTTAATTTTTGAGGAGGTATGTAATAAATATATTTCATGCTATCAATGTTGAATAATTTGTATTAAAATTTCTAAATGATATTTTTCTAGAGTTTATTTATAGAAATCAAATTATTATTTGGATGAAATTAATACATATCTAAAACAAGGATTTAATTGTGATAAAAAAATTAAATTTTATATGGATAGAAAATGATCACATTGGTGTTCCAAACTTTTTATTCAATTAAGATACATTTTCAGGTTATTTAATATTTCATTTATTTTTTTATTGATGTTATTATTTTATCTTTAATATACTTTTTTAAAATTTTTAATATTATTATGGGTATATACTTCTTATGCTTACTATAACATCAAGCATTAATATATACTTATTTGAATTTTTGATAAATATATCCAAGAGATTATATGGTTTCAAATATATTATTTTTTTTACCATTAATCAATTTCATCATACATTTTTTATTTATTTATTAACACATTCTAAATTTCTCATGAATCTTTTATTCTTACATAACATTCTTTTTCGGGTTATTATTTGTATATTTATTTTTTGAGAAGTTGAGGTGGATGTTTGGATTCTAATTTTATGCCCCTTTAGTTGTTCAATACGATATTATAATTAGATGTTTTGAATATTCTATAGTTTTTTTGTTGTAGAAGAAAAATCCTTGAATAACAGCTTTGATGATATAGTTGAAATTTTTATTAAACAACTATATTAATTATACATTCTCGAATTATATTTTTTTCTAATTTTATTATTTATCTTTCCCGAATATGAATGATTCATATCAGTTAAATTAAAAATAGTGAAAATTTATATAAATTTGTTTCATTATATAAGATTAATTTTAGTAATCAAGAAATATTTCATCATGTTTGATGATAACTTAGAGAATAAATATTTATATATTAGGAAATAATGGGTTTTTATTAATGTATTATGATATCACATTTATTAACAGTTAAATTAATTATTTATATTGATATGAAATATCAATTAATCAAATGAAATAATAATAGGTCTCTATAGGAACAATTATTAAATTCTTTTATTATTTTAATAATGTAATAACATCATTTTGAAATAATGTTATAGTTTATGTTAAGTGACACAGATAAATATTAAACTTAACCATCTATTAACTAAGTTATATTTTAATTTTTCATTTTATAATATAAAATTGATTTTAAATTTTTTCATAATTATTTCTTTATTTTCATCATCCTTAATTAGGACATTTATAATATATAAAAATTCTCCCCAAACCATCCATGTGTTTTCATTATTTTTATATAATCATTTAAATCATAAAAATACTAATTATCCTTAATTTAATCTCTAAATGTTTTACTTGTTATTATAGATTTTTTGAATATTAAATTTATTTTTATATGTGTTGATAACTAACATGTGTCAAACAACATTATTTAAAAAATTATTAGAAAAACAATTCATGATATGAGTTTCATTATATCCTATTTAACACAAACCCCATAAAATATATTATATATGTCATAATATCCAAATGTAAATTAGTGAAATTATCATTATTCATAGTCAATCCAAAACTATATTCGATATAATGGATACATTATAACCAAAAATAAAAATTCAAGATTCTTTATTAATAAAAAAATACTCAAAATTATTAGATTAATTTTCTTAAATGATCTGCTTCATAGAAAATAAATAAATAGAAATTTCATTATATGTGAAAAAATATTGAGTTTGAGATATAAAATTATATGGATCATATAAATATCACACATCAAAATAACTAAAAAATGGGTTTTGAATTTTCAGAATTAAATAATTTCTAATCAACAGATCCGTGAATCTATCACTATATATAATTTTTGTAACATTACATTATGTCAGAGTAGGAGAAGAATGATACCTAGATAATATATTCACGATAAAATATATAATTTTTTATCTAAAATTAGAAATAATTATCTTATGTTACTAAGATATGGTTCATCAGATCTAAGAAGTTCATTATTATTCTTTCATAGTGAAAACGACTCATAACTTATTATAGATATCATTTAAAATAAATTATACCTACCTAATATGAATTATCCATAGAAAGTTTTTATAAAATGTTTTCAATACAAAATTATTGATGAAAAAATATAACATTATAGATCTTCAATATATAATTCAAGGAGAACATTTTACTATATAATTCAAGGAGAACATTTTACTTTCTAAAATATTATATTTTATATTGTTTATTTAAATGATCCAATTCCTTGAAAATCCTGATGAATATCCAAATAATATTTAATACTCAATGTATACTTCAACAATAAAAAATTCACATTCATTCATATTCATTAAATAAAATTTAAATATTGGATCATTTTTACAAAAATCATTTAATTAATATTGTTTCTATTTGTTATAAAACAAACATAATGACTTATTTAGTCCAAATAATGATTTTTTTCAATTTCATGTAATAAATATCAAAATTTATTAAACATTTTATAATCATCATGACTTCATTTTAAATTTTATAATAAGTAAAATTTTAAATGATAAAATATTGATATGGAGTAATAAGGTCTACTAAAATAATATACATAGCTCATGAATAGGTAATGTCATGACCTAATGAAAAGTGTTACCAATAAATATAGGAATATATGATTCATAAAAATAAATTCTTATTAGTTTCGAAGAACATCATGAAACTAAAGAACATTTATTGTTAAAAAATTATTATTCTCATTTATCTTTCATATAATATTCATTTATAACCAACAATTTTTTTTCCATTTTTTGTTTTTATAGTTTTGAAAAGACACATTTCTATCACGAGATCAAAATTTAGATTGGAGTTTAATTTTCCATTTGTAAAAATATAGCCTATCATGAAATTAAACTACTGATGTATGTTCACGATTCACATAAAATATTTATCTTTTCAAATTATATGAAAATATATTAAAAAATTCTCTCATCTTTCTTCCAACACATTTTATTTTTAGAAAAATTTATAGAAATTTTCTTGTAATGATGATCATGTTCATTAGGAATATTGTTTTCCTAGGGATTTTTATTTTATATAAAATATGTATATTCATTAAATTTATATATATTTTAACCAGAAGAGATTAATTTATATTTCTTTGAAAAATATTCATTCCAACCATGTGGATTGAAAAGATCCAAACATTGATTAGTAGAATTATTTATAAGACAATTATATTTACCTTTTTGAAAATTTATTTATATTGGTGTGTTTTTAGAATGTATATTTTATTTATTATATATTTTTATTTTCTTAATAAATCTGAAAATAATGTTCCTTGATATTGTTAAATCATAATCATCTTGAATTCTATTTTATATTTTTTTTATAGGACCATGAAAATGAAATAATGATGTTATATTACATTAAATTTCATTTTCTATTGATTTATTTTCCCTCATTAATTCCTGAAGAATATTTAGAGAAATTATTATTTTAAAAAATTATTGTAAATATATTCCATGTATTTATTTAAATGTATTTTATACCTCAATGAGATTCAAATACATTATAAATGTCCATGATTATTTTTTGGTCCTATTTTGGTTCTTTGTGGTGTTGTTAAATGGTCATTGAAAATAAAACCACAGGTTTATAAATGTCATATATTTTGATCAAGAAAATAATCTAATTTAAAACAAGTATATTGATATAAAAATTATAGAATTATATAAATAATTTATTTTCATGATAAAATTCATATTTCCATGACGAATTAGAAAATTTCATTTTCATGTGTAATGATATATAAATGATATAAAAAAATTATAAATGTTTTAGGAATACAATGTTCAGTGTAAACATAAGATATAATTTATTCATAATTTATTCTATTTTGAATAAAATAATTATTATATTAATTCAATTTATAGTTATAGTATTATCATGTATAATTGGAAAAACTGTGTAATAAAATAATATGTACCTTAATAATATTATTTGGGAAATCAAATATTAAAAATCTATATTTACAGTTGATAATAATCACAAATAGAATAATCTATTACATGAAATAAAAAATATTATAAAATAAAAATTATTCAACATGGATCATGTATTAGCCCACATATTTTACCAAGATATTTTGTATGAATATTTTATATTTATCCATATTTTTAATTGATAATGCTATTATAATTTTTTTTCTAGAGAACAAGATGCATATGAGAAACCTTGTGTCAAATATCTCTTCAATCCTTCTATTAATACACATTAATACATTTAATAATAATTGTTATCATAATCCATCACAGATAAAAAAATAATAACATAATACATTGAATTTATTAGATTTGGTACACTATATGTTTATCAAACTTAATTTAATTTTGAATATATATATATATTAACAATGTGAATGAAACACTGAAATTTTCCCTCAATTATTTTCATTATCAATTAATATTTTATATTTTTATTTAACACCTCCATCATCTATATCCACAATATGGTACTTATTTTAATGAATTAGTTTGAATTAAATTAAATATATTTTATATTTAATCAAAAGTAAGTCAATTTTTATTAATATTTATATACAACCAAGTAGTTATAAATATTTTTATATTGTTCCTTTAGTTAGTTTCTCGCAATTCTCTAAGGTACAGTAACGAATAATCCCCATTTAAATGGTGATAAATTACAATATAATAAAACAAAATTATATATATATCTTATAAATATGTATGTGTGTGTATTTTTATTTGTAAATAAGTATATAATTCGGTACATATATATGTGTATATATGTTTATAATAATTAAAACGGAGGAAAAAAATAATGGAATATTTGTCATAACATAATAATATCATGTAAAATCATCTTTATAATCATTTTATTTTTAGAAACATTATAGGAACCTTTATAAATAATAAAGAAATCTATGATTCTAAATCTCATTATATTATCGTCATGATTCTGGATCATATAAAAACTCACAATTAAATTATATTCTCCTTTTATTTTACTAATTATTTACATATAAAAAAATTTGTTTAACAATATAATAGAAGCACAATCATTGATCTTTCATACGAACCCAAAAACATTAATTTTCATTTGTTTGGGATTCTAACATAATTATTTATTATTCGGCCACTTATTGTACTTATCACTACTATTTTCAGGTGATTTATTTAACTAATATTCGAGCATGAGATTTAAATATTCCTTAACCTTATAAATTGTTACAACTACTTTGACTATTTGAATTTTAATATGATGTTCTTAAATTCCATAAAAAGAGATTAACAAACTAATCAAGATCCATTATTCATAATAATGATTATTGAAACATGATTTTATAAATTTTTCATTTTCATTTGATTATTAATTAAAACCCATTTTTTCATCTCAATTAGGCTCTTTAATTCTTGATACATTTTAAATACATAATAAATTAATAATAATTAATTCTAGTGATGTGAAGAGTGGGTAAACAAATAGTAAAATTATTTTGTAAAAAACGCTTATTAAAGAAACAACATTTTTATAAATTATATCTGAGGATTATAGTGTATTAATAAATTATAAATAACGTTTTTATTAGTTCAAAAATATTTTCAACACATATAGTGTTAATTTATAATGAATGTTAAACAATTGAAATAGTTATTTATAATATAAATAAAAGAGGGATACAAGAGGTAGAGTAATTATAGAATCAAATGGTATTATGTTTGTCACATATCACTCCTTATATACGTATAAAAAATATATATTTATTTATATAGATCATTCCATAAGATACATGCGAGATCCAATTCATAGGGTTATGTTCTTACATACGATGATTAACAATATGGATAAGATTTAAAAATATAACCCTTGAAAATCACTACACGTGTGAATTTATAAATCCATGAAAAACATTTATTTGTGAAAAAATCTCTTGGATTTAATCAATTTGGTGAAATATTAATAAACCATAACTCAAAAATAATATATAAAAAATAATGTAATTTATTTTGAACTCTATGTTGATTTTATGTTCCCTTTTTTGATGCATGAATACACATATTGTGGTCTAGTTCAATGAAGGGGCAACTAGTTGGAAGAGAATTCTTTAGAAAATGGATTCAAAATCCACTTTAAGGATTGGTTCATAATGGTCAAAAATGTGTAAAATGGATATGGTTCAAAAAATTTATTGTTGCATAGTGATTTAATTTTAAACTCCATGCAGTGTAATTACAATTTGTGGATGTCCATTTAACAGAATTCCATGGCTATGTAAAGATTGTATTTTAACCAACCAATATAATAACACAGTTTCGTTGAACGCTATCTCTTTTAGATGTTCATATTTTTTCAATATATCATCCATATTTCATGGAAAAATTTCTCTTTCCTTAAAAGAGCCTATAAATATACCTTTATTTCTTAATTGTGAGTGGGAGTGACCATTTATACTCATTGAAAAGTTTTCATTTGTTTCTACTCACAATATTCACGAGTTAATGAATTGATAGAGTTCTAAAGTTATCAATCTTTCATGAAACTAACTAGCATGGGTTTTTTATAACCTCATCCCCTTAGGGATATGCCTTTTTCCGTGGTTCATCAACATCATGTAAGAATAAATACCTTTGTGACACTTGGGGTTTCACAATAAAAATGCCTTTCATTAATCTTACCACATGGGAACCAAAACATTACTCAGTGGAAGTTTCACCCTATTTCTTGAAAAATCCTCATTTGCTATAGCACTGACCTTTGTATGACCCCAACCATTTTGAATTTTTAGAATTTAAAAAAAACCTAAATTATGGAAAACCCCACCTCTAGGAATATCTATGGTTTTTTCCATTTAGATATTACACTTTCATGAATGTTGAGATCATGGGTCCCCCCCTCCAAACATAGGATCGGTCCAACACCACCCCAAATATCTGTGTGAAAGGTACCACCTACCATTTTTTCACCTACTATTTCATAAAATGTGTAATAATCTATTACCCTAAATTTCTCTCCTTATAATTGGTACACTAATTCTTTTTTCTCTTAAGTATAGGAACCCTATCAATGAAAATCCTGATTTCCACTCCTTTATGGAAATGTATATTCAATGATCCACTCAGAGTCTTAGGAAAAGTGGACTAGTATTCCATAAAGGTGTCATCGTCAATTGAAATGGATTCTTTGTCTCGGAAGAGAGTCCTTATTACAAATATTCCTACCACACTGAAAATGTCATCCTCAAGATATTAGCTTCATGTACATATGAGTCGTATGATGAAAAATGATTTGTTTCATGTCATTGTCATGTGATTTTTAACTATACAAAAACATGCTCAAAAAAATATATTTAACTGTATCCTTACCCAATATGATTAAAACAATTTTCTCCATGAATTATTATCATGTCATGCCACTCCCTTCCCCATCATGGAATGAAACACCCATAATGGAAATCCTATAGGCATAAGCACCACACCATCCTTCCCTTACCTCAGATGAAACGTCTACCCCAAGATGCTTTTATGTTTAAGACCCACACCATCAATCGTTTAAACTTCTTCCAAGACATGGGATTATTTATTGTGAGATGTTAAATTTTGTAGACGTGTCCCTTAAAATTTATTTAAACTATGAAAAAAACATAGATGTATTATTATCTCATTCAAATTAAATAGTGTATGTAGAATACCTCCCCATGGTTCAACCCCAACAATATCTATGTGTGAAATATCACCCCTACGACACACTCCATAAAAACTAAGGGTGATATCATCATCATGGGGAAATAATTAACCATCCTAGAAGTCTCTACAATAAAATCAACATGTTCCCAATATGTACACATAATATTGAACCCACATCCAACCCACCTCCTCAAGATGTTAATCCTACGACAAATATTTTCCAAAAAAACATTAATCATGTGACCAACCTATCTTCACAAAAGATTAAACTAATGAAAATGTTATCCCTATATGTTGGTAAAATTTCCCCCAACCTGTCTGAAAATGATGTTAATCATGTTCCCAACTTTCCCCAGAAATACATTAAGCATTTTCCCACCATGTCCCAATATGAGGTCAAACCTACATGTAATTATCTTCCCAATATGATAAACTGGTGGTTGACCTGTCCCCAAAATATTTTAAATTTGCATCCCTCCAATCCCCTCAAGGTGTTAATCATTTTCACAACATTTCCTCGCAGGACGTTATATTTAAGTCCCATTTTTCAACTCAAGATGTAAAAACATTGATCCATAAATATAATAAATATGTTCAACATATGAAATAATCTATAATTTATACCACATATAATAAAAATGGAATTTTTGAGTTAAAAATATTCAGAAGACTAATACATCTACCATCAACTACCTCATAGATGACCCAGGATACATTAGGTCAATGCCTCAAATGTATCAAATATAATATGTCATCTAAAATAAAAATAATTCATAGGTTCTGAACCAATACAATGTCCATACCTCACCAACATTCCCAATGTCACTAAATCTTATGATTTAAGGTTACCACTGTATCGAGAGGGAAGTAGCGTAATTAACTAGCGTCCACCTGGAGATGGATGTGAGTGTGGGTTTCATTACAAGAATAAAATATTTTAGGGATACACTAACTAGAATTTTAGATTTAAGGGGTAATCCATGGAAAGAGGAACCAACATCCAGTCATCCCAATTCGATAATGGATTATACATCACCGATTAATGTAATGAAATATTCCATCTTTCGGTAAGTGTGAATTTAGAGAAATAAAATAATTAGTGCATCACGAACAACTTGAAGGATAATGTTGGTCCCCCAAAGAAAGACGATAGAATCAATAATGGTGAACATGAGGGGTTACACTTTTCCTCTAACAAAGGGAAGTATTAGTTTTTATAGAAACATCATATTTTCATGTCACTGGATCCAGATATTTGGGGCATGGTCCCACTATGAAAGATGTGGTCCCAGCATGAAATATTACTACATCCTGTGGTACATAATACTGAGAATATTTTGACGAAAACTTTGTTATTGTGGATACCACCTTTATCTGAAGAATAATGGATGACATTGGAGCATTTGGAATCTATTTTCATTTACCTTTGTGGATATATCCACATTCCTTATTAGACTCATGATATATGAAACTAGATACCTCACACCAACAAATACAGGGAAAGGGGACACATTATTGTGGAAAACGGGCATGGATACACACCTTCTACGATGTCCACTATGCCATCAACTGATCAGTGGCCACACCCTATATACCTTCTTTTCTCTTTCAAATGAGGGTGATTGATTACATTATTTATTAGTATGAGTAGAAAGGTTTCATTCCTCCATTTGATATGGACCAAAAAAATCTAGAGGCATATTAACCTTACAGACACTATTTCTCCCAAGGTCTATATAGGGGGAAACCACCCCCAACCCCTATCTAGATGGTGAAATGCATATGGATCCTCTCCCTAGATTACCCTTATATCTCACTTCAATACACTAAATAGGAAGGGGATTTTAATTCCGTTCCTATAGTGGCCACCACATAGGATCCACCAATTAGGTCTCACACTAGGTCACATCAGCAGTACCACTGACAAAATTCCATAGGTCGAAAAGTGGATCTTCTTCATCCCAAATCCACCAACACCAATCCCGAACACCAATAGACAATACTAGGGTTTGACCATGAACATTTCTGGATAAGGGGAATATTAAAAAATTCATATGCCCCCTTCCACTATCATAGTATCCCCCATATATGTGCAATAGATAAACATTGATTTGTCTCCACCAACCTGGGATTGAAATGCCAACCACCTCAAAGGCAGGCCAGGTTGACTCTATCAATTGACTGAACCACCATAAATCATTATGATCCATCTAATAATGATAAATATAATTATATAGGTTATACATGTACCATTAAAAACTATTATAGAGGTTCTCCTAATTCCGTCATCAACTAGTGATGAGGCCCTCCATGCACCACCACAAATCGTTGTTAAAGTCTTCCCTAAACCATCACAAACCAATGTAGAATTCCTCCCTGCACTACCATAAACATGTGAATATTTCATTTCATTATTGAAGATATAACCTTATTTTGAGAACCATCTTAGGTAAAGTGAAAACATACATCATAGGGGTAGTGTTTTGGGATGAAATTTGCATCCCACATGAGGGAAACCTAAGAAACTCTCAACAATCCCCTCTTAGAGAAGTCTCGCTCCATTAGAAGAATTCCCATAGGAAGGGATATGTCATAATTAACATATCATAATCCAAAGAAATTCAAAAATAAATGAGGTAATGTTCACACTTATTGCTATTGTTTGGTCTAGGGGCTCTACAGTTGAGGCTTATAATCCTAAAAGCTGAGGTCAATAATATCCACACGTTCTTTTGAAGCTACATATAAGTGGAGTATGTTCTATCTTCCTTTAAAGGACTCATAGTGTAACCATAATCATCACCATCCGTTTTTATCCTCTCTATCTCCATTAATGATTTTTTGGAGATGTTGTATTCTATATTGACTAAGACACACATAGTTGGGAAGATTGCTAAGACCCAAAGGGATGATTTCAACATTTAAAAATAGTAAGTGGAAAACACTTTTACAAATATGGAAATGATCCTCAAGCTATATCTAAGTCCAAGAGACAATATATCATGTTGAAAATATTTTCCCCATGCTTCACTCCCTCACTCGGTAATGTAGTCATCCAGATGTTATGCATTTATGTCACCACCCTTATTTTAGTCTATGTTAACCATGACTTGGTCCAACGAAGTGTATGACCCCTACTATGATAAATTTGACATGTGGGATCTTATAACCACTTAAGATATATCATTCAAGTTATGTACACCCGTAAATCCATATTCTTTCAATCGAAATTACCTCAGCAAGGACCATTCATTTTTTTCCATATCATATGGTCAAATATTCACCGAATTCTAGGCCATTGGATTAATTACCTAGGAATCTCTGAACACATAAATGTTGATTACAAGTATTAAAAAATGGTTGAGATCATAAAACACCAGGTATCTCAGCATTTGGAATTGTATGGTTATATCAAGAGTGACCAAAAAAATTTTATTAATAGACTTAATGTGATCGGTTGGGTTACAGAAGAGGAAACTCCACACATTTATATATTTGATGTCAGGAAAGTATTTTCCATCCATTTTATCCTTACCTATAATGGCAAAGATTCCAAAAATCCGTCATATATTAATACAATGATGGTTCCCATCTAATTACCACTACGTTGAATATGGTTACTACTGACCCACTAGTGGATAACAGGAATAGGGTCACCATCATATGTAATGATAGGTAAAACCCACAAAGAAGATAAAAAACAGTAGGGGGACCTTTTGGTATGAATCTTCACTCATCCATAGAGATAAGCACTAGGATTTAGAAGTCCCCCCAATGAGACGTTACCGCTTTCCCATTGGTATATTGAAAAGGGAAAGTGGATTTCCAAGCCTGCTAAACTATCCTAGGTTTCACAAAAAATAGATTTGAACCCTATGATCTTATAATTTATTCAAGATCATGATGACTATAAGAGTACCACTATCAATCCTTTTTTATAACTACATGGACCATAAAAACATAAGGCATCATGTTTCTCCTCCAGTGTAAAAATTGTTCCTCCTCGACCAGATAAACCATTTTGAAATTTGTGTCCCCTCAATAATAATCATAAGAGAAGCACATGTATGTGAAAAATGACTATGATTTGAGCTGACCACCCCACATAAGTAGTGAGATTATCCACCTCAGGATCATGTTTTGCTGCTCATAGATTAGACCAGCATATCAACATATTGATGGCCTTAAATACTCTCCAAGATGAAATGATATATGTACTTGTTGACAAAATTGAGGATCTAGAAGCATGACAAGTGGAATATTCACATGAGGGATTGTCGTAACCATCATGGGTGGACTATGTTAAAGCACCCCCAATGTTTGTTAATCCGTGATTAACATTATTCAATTGGATGAGTGTCCCACTATAACTTATAGACCACTTCACTTTAAGGTGTGGACAAATAATGGGGATTCCAAAAAGAACATGACACCTATAAGCACATATGATTCATCTAAACACTGTTTCATTCCACATTCTTTTGGCATAGTGAAATACTTATAGGTTATATTTTCAATTGGGAGGTTCTTCACAAATAGTTTTAATACCATTTTAGTTCAAACATGTAACACCCTGATATTTTTGGAGAAATATTATTTTCAATTTTTTTGATGTCTTGTGTTGTACGCTACAAAAATATTATATTATTCTATACACAACACATTATTATATTTTAGTTTATGTCACACTACACATGGCTTGTGTTGCACGCAAGAGTGCCCATCATCAATAGCATGTGTTGTACACAATACTGAGTTTCACTAAACAATGATATGTTATAATATTATTATAAACTAGCCGTTATGAATAGTATTAACCAAATTTTTAATTTTATAACATTATAATACATCGTACACATTTTCTAGAACATTTAATGAGGTCAAACTTAATTTTTTGTATAATGTATGTATTTTTTAAAAAATGTAGTTTTGCTTCATTTTGATGGCGTACCCATTTTAAATCTAATTGTTGACAAGTTTATAAGTTAAATTTTACAAAGTAAAATTATTATAATTATTAATCGTGATATAAAAATTTATGTTGGATAAATATTTGACATTATTCTTAAAACATTCATATTTTGATGAAAAGTAAAAATACCCTAAATTTTACTTATAAGAAACATTTTTCATGTAGATAATGTATACGACTATATAATATATTGAATAGTTTTAATGTATAAATAGAATATATTTTTACAATTTCATATAATTTATGTCATTATAATTAACTTTACAATGAAATCATAGGTAAAATCATATCAATCTTTTTCAATGTTTTAAACAAAAACCCGTTTTTTCGACAATGAGATTAATTTTAAATTATATTTCTGTAACATCTGAGTCTTTAATTTGGAAAAATTAATTCTATACTTTTAATCATTAGGTTCAAATTATGTTAATAGGATACATTTATTTTTGGGCATTATGAATAGTAACTACGGTAAGTTTTATTTACCACGGTTGAAGGTAAATCAGGTAATTAAGGGTAAAAATATTATTATAAAATTACCATAACACTTGTATTAATATAATTGGATGATTATATTTTGTTGTAAAATATACTAGGGTTTAAATTTTATCTATTGGAACCAACTTGGATGAGATTAAGACATTTATTTTATTTTATTTTATGGAAAGTGTAAAATGTATCACTCAAACATTAATAATTAAATTATTTTTAATATAAGGTTAAATAGAATATAAATTCGATTATAAATACTAATTTGAAAGAAAAAATGTTTTTCTTTATCATGTTAATAAATTTTTAATTTTAAGAAATATATAATTACCTTTATAGCTTATACATTAATGATGCAGAATTTATTTATTTAGTGAAAAATCAATAATATTGTTTTTATTAAAATAATAATATCCATCAAAAGACACAATCACTTCACCAAAACTAATTGGACGAGTATCTCTGCACCATATGAATCCTAGTGTCGACTTGTGGACCATTTGGAGCATTTTAAAATGGATTAGGACATTTATATTATTTTAATTTAAATCATGTCAAAGTTGTCATCTTTATAATTTAATAAACATTACATTTTAAAAGATTGGTGTTTTAGAAGGAAAATTAGACTAAAATCGTTTTTATGAAATTTATTATATTTATATTCATCATAGTATTTTATTGTTAATTTTTATGCAACAAATTAGTATATTAAATATTTATACAAAAATGTTGTAGTAATTATTTTATCAAGAGAAATATCACATAAATAGTTTTAAAAATATTAAAATAAATATTATATGATATAATTTATATCTCCACTAATTTTATAGATGAATATGACTTCTTAGGAATAAATTAAATATTTTTTTCAAAAATATCTTATGTTTGGATTTATTGAAATTCAAATAAATGAACAGTGTCAATATTTATACTATTTATATTTTATAAAAATTATATCTTATTAAATTGGTTAAAAATCACAAAAATATATAAAAATTAAAAACAAAAATTTATATGGTTTACCATGTCATATCATATCCAATTATGTAAAATTAAAAACACATAATTAAGTATGTATAACCATATAAAATTTATAACATTATTACCACAAATAAAATTAAATAGATTAAATAATGATAAATCAAAATGATGAGATTTAGAAATATATAAAAACATGTATAAATTTTATTTGTTGATTATATTATAACCATATATCATCTCATCTTCGATTTGATTCATTTTGGAAATTTTAATGTCGGGTTGGTTTTTATTATAAATTAATATTTTTGAGGCTTCCAAAAGTGCCCCTCTCCTCCCTTATAAAAGGGCACCCCTTCCCTCTCCTCTTCAATCCATTCTGAGCCTTCAAACTTGGACAAACCCATAAAATTACTTTTCTAAACATAATTAGTTACATTATAGAGGTTTGGATCTTCTCAAAAGACCAACTGTAGTGCCCTAAGAGGATGTTTAAAGAAGGCACTTTGAGGAAGAGGTAATATCATCAACCGATTATTTCAAATTTATTTCTTCTGATACTAACTATTATTTAATTGTTTCATTATAAAGTAATGATATAAGTATAACTCATATTCTCATATTTTATTATAGATATAAAACAAACCTATTTCACCTTCTATCCATCCTACGAAAAAATGAAATCACCGCGCGTGCGTACGTACAGAATACCATCTCCACATCGTTGTGTAATCATTTTTCATCACCATCATACATGTATGGGTATAATTATTGAAGAAATTACTATATATGATTATTTTAAGTTGATATTTATTCTGAAATATTATACACTATACACTTCAATACAATTCCACAATCATTGGAATGATATCATCGCTCATGCATACGTACGACCTACCATCTCTATGATGTGATATGATTCGTTCTACGTGTTCATCATTGAATTATGATTATATAAATTAATGGAATAAACAAATATCATATATATTATACTAATACCATTATATAAATGATATATCTATTAACTAAAAATATGAATATGAATTTGATTGAATATAATGCACTTAACACCCAAATAACGAGTAACAATGAATTGTTACTAATAAATAGATAAGAATATGATCATATATGATATCCTAATAATGACTATGATTCCAGAATAAATAAATAACATTATTTAAATCATTATACATGAGTTTCGGATACGTACAAAGCATATCTGACCTATGGTAAGGGAAAATCTCGCAATCTCATTTTTTTCCGAGATTGTTTATACTTAAGTAATTACTAGGGTAATATTTATCATCCATGTCCATCTCTTCAAAAACTGTTTTAAAATAATGATTAATATTCTTCAATTTATTTTTTAAGTCATTTTTTCACTTTGTTGACTTTTACCACATAGTATGGAAGGAATCTTTCAATTATTTACCGTACAAGGAACTTTTTGACTTTTCCAGCAACAGTACGAGGAGAAAGTTTTTTTTAACATATTCGACATGAATGGATTTTTACAGTTTCATAATGCCTTATTTCCATGAAAATTATTCTAAATGATTTCATGTTTATTTTCAACAAAATTATTTTATTTTAAAATATAACGTCATTTTGAGAAAATAAAATGATTTGAAAAAGAAAGGATATTTTCCCTAAGAATCTATTTCAAGTTTTTTAGCAAAACTATTTTCCATTTATAATGACATTCTTTAATATGGTTATGTTTCAAGCGTAATGTATCTATTATTTACACGGTTTTAATTTTTTATGATGAAATTATATCCATTTTTTATATAGATTATGTTATGATGGGATGATGTTTATTAAACCCATTTTATTCATTGGGTTATGATGAATGATTTAGGTTTATTTTGTGGCACATGAAAGAATGATTTCATTATAAGATGGGTGGGACCTATATCTACCTCTAATTCATTGCGTACTGATTTATATCTCATGAGATAGACATGGATGGAATGTCAAGTAAATTCGGTTTAGTAATACAGGGCTGGAAGGGAAGGTAAACATAGTTTAGTAATGGAAATTGTCAACTATGACGGTCTTGGTAGCAATTCTTTGGCTACTATGTAAATAATATCATATGCTTAATGGTTTTCTACAATTAAATGTTTTATTCCCTATCGATTTTATCATTATTAATGTTCTTTTGTGATCTATGACTTACATACTGCCATGATTAATTTCACGACACAAGATTTTGATATTTAAACTTTATGTTCATGTTTTTAAGTTAAAATGTATATGTTTTTTATTTTATCCTTACTAACCCTTTCTAATCATTTGAGCTCACCCTTTATATGTTTTCATTTCCCCAAGATTTAAAGAAAGGCTTTAGGTATGAACAAAATGGGAAGATCATTATGTGATATTTTGAAGATCATTCACCATGAGAAGAAGATTATGTTCCATGTTTCCAAAGACACTAAACTATTACGGTCCTTATGTATCTGTTTTTTATGTATTATATATTCTGCCAATGTAATTTAATGTCCATGTATTCATGCTTGGGTCTCCACAGTTGGTATCAGAGGAAATGATTAGTTAACCTTTGGAAACTAGGATGCAAAAACATTAGTGATATCCCTAGAGATATTTCTAAGGTATTACTAGGGATGTCCCTAAGTTTAAGTGTAATTATAGGTTATAAACCTAAAATTATGGTATCTATATTAGAAATATACCTAAGATGTCAGATATTGAATGTACTCCCCCTTGATAATTTAGTTTTCCAAGTATGTTTTTTGACTCTCTTACTTATTTTGGGTTTTATAAAATGGTTGAATACTGGAAGATTCATATTAATGGAGAATATGATGGAAAATTGATTGATATTCTTCACGAGAAACCAAATGAAACTAGATTTGGAAGGTGAAACAACTTTATTATTCCAAATTAGAAATGTTATAATATGATCAATAATCTCAACTTTGGTAAGTTTCTTAACTCCTCTAAGAAGAGAATGATGTAGTTTCATGATGATCATAGAGGAAAGAAAGTTCAATTTCCCTCATATAAACCATGTGGGAAGAGTCATCAAAGAGAATGTTTCAAAGTAAATGGAAGATGCTTTGGGTGTGGAAAAGTAGGACACATAACAAGTAATTTCCAAGGAAAAGGGTCAGTTAACATAATGGACCAGGATAATGGTATTTCCAAGACATCAACAATGGTTAAATGTTTAAAATGTGGAATGTATTGGCATTATGTAAACCAATGCCCGAAGGGAAAATCTCATGAAGATATTCAGCATGGTCGTATGGGTAGTATTTATGTTGTTGATTATGAAGAGACTAAAATAATATATGATATGAAAAAAGTGTTGAGGAATAAAATGATGAAGCTCGGTCAATATTTTATGAAGGTCATGGAATGATTTCATGTTTATCAAGAGTAATGTTGTATAAGTAATTTCATGGTACTAGGGAATAAATAAACATCTATGTATGGTTACACTATTGTTTTTTATTATGTTTTGGAAAGTATATGTTAAATGGTACTGGTAACCATGAATGGTTATTCAGATATATTTAGAAAGCACCTAATATGCGCATAATGAAGGGATAGGGAGATAGTGATATATTTGATAGTATTAATGAGCTCCTGACTGATATAAGGAGAAAGTGATACCAGGGTTGGAGTACATAGAAATTTTGGGCTTTTGGTATGTGGAAAGTGTTAACTATTGATAGCATTCAAGTTTTCACTAAGATTATATGGTAATTAATATTTCAAGAGAATACATTATTAAAGAATTTACAAGTTTTTAATTTGACCAACAAGATATATCTTATGATAAATGGGGGATAAATGATGGCATTCAATGCTTGGTAGATGACCTTTCTAATAATCATTTTCTTTATACTACGAGATTTCGCAAAATTATTTTTGATAATCCAAATGGTTGGAATGGATAAAGTTGGATATCAGATAATATTTTTTTAGGCTAAAACATTTTTTTACAATGTTATAATAGTTTTGTTTTAGAAAAATGGACAACCTGTAGGACATGAGACAACCTATCACGTCAGACAAGGATCTGAGAATCGAAACCACAACCGAAGTGTGACATTCCTTTATTACCTACCACTGGCCTATAAGATGTCACTGTTTAGTAGAAATTAGTTTTATTTTATTAAGTTGTATGATAGATGAAGTATAAATCTATTTTTAGAATCATATACGGTTAATCTTCCCATAGATGGACTTATGTATATTTAATAATACGTGCTATCATTTTTTGATAAAGATAGATGGAATGGCCTATCAATCTACTAGATGATATGCTAAAACTTCATGAATGAAAAATTCATATTCATTTCATTAAATAAGATATAAAGTGTAAATTGTTTATGGAATGACC
Organism: Viscum album; assembly: GCA_963277665.1. Lineage (NCBI taxonomy): Eukaryota > Viridiplantae > Streptophyta > Magnoliopsida > Santalales > Viscaceae > Viscum > Viscum album. The sequence continues at coordinate 887,268,983 of OY728125.1, forward strand.
AAAAATGATATTACAATGAAATCAAGTAAGTCTTTATCCTCATGGAAATATTCATTAGCTTAAGGGAAATGATCTTGAAAACAAAAAATATTTACCTAGTACCCTCATATCCGATGAATCAGATGGTACCTTAGATCATCTCAAATCAATCGCTTTGTGATTGTTGGATTTTTCATATCCATGTTCTCTACCACTCTCTATCATAACTTGATGATTACATTTCTCTTCCAAGTCCATGTTTTCACCTATGTTATCCTATATGTAAACCCAGTGATGAGTTAATTTGGGTTACTTATATATTTCATACATTTGTTTTTAAAATTATGTTTTAGTATTCCCCTTTTATGCGGGTTTCTGTGAAAGGAACTTTCAAGTAGTAAACTATTTATAACCCCTAACAAATTTCAAGGGCAAAATTCATTTTAAAGGGGGTAGAATGTAACACCCCAAGATTTTATGAAAAATATTATTTTTAATTTCATTGATATCTTGTGTTGTATGTTAAACCAAGATTATATTTCACTATACACAAATCAATATTAGCTTGTAGTATACACAACACTATTATTGACTTGTGTTGCACGCAAGAGTGACCATCATCAATAGCCTGTGTTGTACGCAACACCGAGCTTCACTAAACAATGAAATATTATAATATTATTATGAACTATCTATTTTGAATAGTATTAACCGAATTTTGAATTTTATAACATTATAATTCATCTTACAAATTTTTATGGTCATGGTATTAGAACAAAATCAATTATTCTGATAAAGGAAGTAGTTTTCAAAAAATGCACTTTTGATGCCTTTTGATGGGACCCCCATTTTAAATATAATTTTGAATAGTTTATAAGTTAAATTTGAAAAATTAAAATTATTATTTCGAATTAGGATATAAAAAATTATGTTGGATACATTTTTGACATTATTCCGATAACTTTCATATTTTGATAAACAATAAAAATACGCTAGATTTTACTAAAAAAAAATTTCACCAGGATAATTTATATGGTTAAATTATAATATTGAATGATTTTGAAGTATAAATAGAATATATTTTTATAATTTAATATATTTTATATCATTATAAAAAAATTACAATGAATTCATAGGTAAAATCATATCAATCGTTTGCAGTGATTTAAACAAAAACCCATTTTTTTGAAAACGGGATTAAATTTAAATTAAATTTCTACAACTTCAGTTTCTTGAAATTGGAAGAATGGATTTCATTTTTGGAATCAGTAGGTTCAAATTATGTTATTAGGATATTTATATTTTTGGGAATTAGGAATTTTAACTATGATAAATTTTATTTACCACAGATAATTGGTAAATCACGTAATTAAGGATAAAAATAATATTATAAAATTACCATAACACTTGTATTATTATAATTGTATGATTAAATTTCATTCTAAAATATACTTGGGTTGAAATATTATCTATTGGAACCCACTTGGATGAGATTATGTCTTTTATTTTATTTTATTAAAATGAATGTAAAATATGTCTTCCTTACACTTAAATAATTAAATTATTTTGAATATAAGGTTAAACAGATATTATATTTGGTTATAAATAGATAAAATAATTTTATTTATCATGGATATTTATTTTTCAGTTTTAATAAATATATAATTACCTTAATTACTTATACATTAATGATTCAAAAATTATTTATTTAGTGAAAAATAAATAATATAGTTATTATTTAAATAATAATACAAATCAAAAGACTTAAAAACAAGACCAAAACTTATGTTTAGAGTATATCTACACCATAATCATACAAATGTCTACTTGTGGACCATATTAAGCCTTATTAAATAGATTAGGATATTTTTATTATTTTATTTTAAATGATGTCAAAGTTTTCACCTTCATAATTTATTAAACATAACATTTTAAAAGTTGTGTTTTAGAAGATAAATTTGACCAAAATTATTCTAATGAAATATATTGGATTTATAATCATCATAGTATTTTAGTTTTAATTTTTATGGGAAAAATTGGTATATTAAATAATTAAACAAAAATTTTGTAGCAATTAAGTTATCAAGAGAAATATCAAATAAATAGTTTTAAGAATATTAAAATAAACATAATATGAAATTATTAATATTATCCACGAATAATATAGATTTATATTACTTTTTAAGAATCTATTAAATATTTTGTTTCGAAAATATATTCTATATGGATTCTATTTAAATTCGAATAAATTAATAGTGTCAAAATTAACACTATTAATATTTTATAAAAATAACATATTATTAAATTGTTTAAAATCTAAAAAAATATTTAAAAAACAAAAATCTAAATTTATATGGTCTACAATGTTATAAATTATTCAATTATGTACAATTAACAACACATACATATGCATAACCAAGTACAATTTATAACATTATTACCACAAATAAAAATAAATACATTCAATAAGGATAAATAAAAATGATAAGGATTAAAATAAAATCAAAACATGTCTAAATTTATTTTATGATTAGATTAAAACCCTATCTCATATCATCTTCTAATTGGTGTCATTTAAGAGGTTTTATGTGGGGTTTTTAGTTATAAATTAATATATTTGAGCTTTCTAAAATTGCCCCTCCCCTCTCTTATAAAAGTGTACACTTTCCCTCTTCTCTTCACTCAATTTTGGGCCTTAATGCTCATCAAAAACCTTCAAATTCCTCTTTTAAACCTCTCTAGTAAAATTATAGAGGTTCTGGTCTTCACAAAAGTCCAAATCTAGTGCTCCAAGAAGAAGTTAAAGAGAAGCACTTCAAGGAAGAGGTAATATCTTCTACCAATTCTTTCAAATTTGTTTCTTATTCTAATTCGTATTATTTAATAGTTTCATTATAAAGTAATAACATATGTATCACTTATATAATGATATGTTATTATAAATATAAAACATCCCTATTTCACCTTCTATCCATCCTACGAAAAATGAAATCCTCGTGCGTGCGTATGTAAGGGATAGAGTCTCCACGCCATGGTGTAATGTTTTTTCATCACCAAAATACATGGATGGGTATAATGATGGAAGAAATTACTATATATGATTATTTTAAAGTGATATTGATTCTGAAATTTTATACACCATACACATAAGTACAATTTCACAATAATGGGAATGATATCAGCACTCATGCGTACGTACGGCCTACCGTCTCCACAATGTGATACAGTTCGTTCTACGTGATCATCATTGAAGAATGATTATATAATGGAATTTAATGAATAAATATGATATAAATTTTACTAATACTATTTTGAAAATGGCATATCTATGTCCTAAAAAGTGGAATAAGAATTTATTTGAATATAAAGTAGTTAACACCCGAATAACGGGTAACAATGAAATGTTACTACTTGATAGATAAGAATATGATCATATATGATATCATAACAATGACTATGATTCTGTAATAAGTCAATGACATTATTTAAATCATTATATAGGAGGTTTGGATATGTACAAATAATATTGGACCTAAGGTATGGGAAAATCTCACAATCTCATTTTTTCTGATACTTTTTATACTTATGTATTTACTGGGGTTATATTTATCATCCATGTCCATGTCTTCAAAAACTATTTTTCATCTAATTATTACTATTCATAACAGTACGACTAAAGTCATTTTTACCCTTTTTGGACTTTTACCACATTTTAATAGAAGGAATCTTTCTTTTATTTACCATATGAAGTATTTTTGGACTTTTCCGGCAAAAGTAAAAGGATAAGGTTTTTTTAACTTATATGGCATGAACAGATTTTTATAGTTTCATAATGCCATATTTCAATGAAGCATCCCCTACGAGATTTCATGATTATTTTCAAAAAAAATATTTTCTTTTAAAATTGCACGTCATTTTGAGAAATGAAAATGATTTGAAAGAAGAAAGGGTATTTTCCTCAAGAATTCATTTCACATGTTTTATCAAAACTATTTTCCATATATAATGACATTCTTTAATATGGTTATGTTTTAAGAATAATTTATATATTATTTACATGGTTTGGTTTTATTTATGATGAAATTATATCAATTGATTTATATGGATTATGTTATGATGGGATGATATTTATGGAACCAATTTTTTCATTGGGTTATGATGAATGATTTGTGTTTATTTTGTGGCACACAAAAGAATTATTTCATTATGAGATGGGTGGGACAGATATATCCTTCCAATGAATTGGGTAATGATTTATATCTCATTAGATAGACGTGGTTGGAACAAAAAGTAAATTTGGTTCAGTAATAATGTGTTGGAACGACATGTAAAGCCAGTTCAGTAATGGACTTTGTCCACTATGATGTTCTTGGAAGAAATGCCTTGGCTACTAAGGAAATCATATCATGTGCTTAATGGTTTTCCACAATTACATGTTTTGTTGACATGATATTTTATCATGGTTAGTGTTTTTTTGTGATCTTCCCTTACATACATTCATGATTTATTTGATGTGTCATGATTTTTTTTGTTTAAACTTTATGTCCATGTTTTTAAATTCAAATGTACTTATATTGTTATTTTATCCATAATTACACTTTCTGAGCATTTGAGCTCACCCTTTTTATATTTTTTCCCCAGGATTTAAGGAAAGGTTTTTGGTAAGAAAAAAAAGGAAGATCTTTATGGGAGAGGTTGAAGATCTTTAAACATAATTAGAAGATTATATTCCATGTTTCCAAAGACACTAAACTATTAAGGTCCTTAGCAGTCTGCTTTTGTTATGTATTAATTATTCCACAAAAGTAATTTAATTTCCATGTATGTCAAGATTGGGTATCTACAAAGATATCATAAGTGAATCATCACCAACATCATCAATTTTAAACAAAGGTCCAATCAGTGAGTCATCAACTCAGTGACCCAATAGAAATGACTCATGTATTCAATTGATATACCATTGTCCCAGGAATAGCCTCACATATTGTGCATGGGGAATTTCATGAATAATTTGGTTATCACCCTTGTATCGATGAAGAATCTTGGTGGATTTAAGGAGTTCTATAAAAAATTTTAGCTTTTTGAAGAAGCCTTGTAATGGACTAAACTGTAGTTGTGCCCATTTAACATTAAAAATACCAAAAGAAGGCATATAAAGTTAGAGATAGTTGTCACCATGCATGTAGAGGTCCATGAGATAGTACACCTACTATCCCATTTTCCTAATGAGTTTCTATGATTACTTCCCTACCATGAATAACCCCATCCAGTATATCTAATCATGTTGCAGCCTCGGTAGGTGTAGCTGCCTCGATTAGAGAATGTGTCTCCACCCCCCATAACGGCTAGGATCCAATGGTGTATTTAATATAAATAAGAAACATGATTTCTTACATTAACAATTTATAGGTATGAGGATAATTTTTTTGCATCATGGAGAAGGGAATACAAAATTTTTTATAGTATAGGGATTCCCAAGAGGCACATATCACTAGTTTTACTGACCACTTCCCATCTGAAAAAATTTGTTGACACTCCATAAAATAATTCTTTGTATTCAAATTAAGGATCTATGTACAACTAAATCATAGATTATTCTTGTTGGAAATAATTCGATGTAGGTGAAAAAATATCCACAGACCCTGATAGTGACATTGAAGACTCTCATTAGTCACAACATGTCTTCCACCATGGGATGAAGAAGTAAGATCTTTGGTTGGATTTAAGGTTAGTTTCTCATGATCATGGAATAATAGATTCGTAATTGAACAATTTATAAACCCTTTTAATTTCTCTGATTCCATCAGACGATTCCTCCAAATCTTCATTGCAACATTCTATGTTTCAAAAGAATAGATGTCAATAGAAGAAGGTAAATTAGGGTCCCCCACCACTGTCGAATCGAACTATCACTCAAAGAAAATTCAATCATCTATAATTGGGTGATGCACTTAGGTTATTCAAAAATATGGATTATTAAATCAATAATAAGTAAGAGTACACCTTTTTTAATGTTTTTCAGATAGTATAATTCTTTATAACTGCAAACAACGTGGAATATCAGGTGGATAACTCAGGATCATCTGGATAAGGATGTCAACGAATAGGTAGAGGACATGCTAACAAATGAAATTATCATGTTATCACTAAAAACTAGGCTATTCATACTACTGATATGAATTATTAAGCCTTGCATAGGGACTATCTTGAACAACCATCCTAGTATGAACTGTTAGGTATGACATCATAGATGACTGTATTGATTGACTATGAATCTTAGCCAAACGTGTATTGTGATCAGCTGCCACAAGCCCAACACTCAACCTCTGCCAACTGAAACTCATCCCATTATTTTTATGATTAATCCATCTGGTTAGGAAAATAATTTTTCCAAATCTATTCATATACAAGTGGTTCCAGAAACAACTATTTTTTCACTTTATACTAATTTAAAATCCTCTATAAGAAAAAATATTCTCCTAGAACAAATGTTTGATGTGATATATCACCTCAGCAGAATACCCATGAGGATTTTAATCCTAAACATTATCTACTTTTCAAAATGATATTGAGAGTCTTTCTATAATGATTTGAAAATCCCACATAAATTTGAGGGTGAGGTAGATTCTAGTGAGGCCTAATACGCATATGAGGCTGAGAAAAATGAATATAAAACCATTATTATTTTATATAGAAAAAAGGGTGACCCCCTTTATGGGGAACACACACCCATTATATTTCATAGGTCAATTAAATATAATATAATTGAATTATTCCATATTGGATTCTACTTCTAGTATCATCCTCATTCTGATATTGAAGACCCATAAACAAGTAAATGAGGAAGCAGATCTTACATTCTCCAACCTCAAAATTCAGTATTCTGAAAAGAGTAAACCGAAACTGTATAGTATGATTTAGATGAAAAAGAAGTTCAGTTATCATATATCAAGAATTGACTTTTTGGATGTATCATAGGATACATACTATGACACGATAATGGGAAGACCCTATCTTTATTTTCATGTATAGATCGACTCCCCATATCAATAGTTCCCCAAATACCACATTGATGATCGATTAGGGGTACTCCATGGTGATGCATCCCCAATTGACTCTTATGAATCCCATTTCTTGGATATTATTTATTCTAAAATATAAGTAATTCATGTCCATACTGATGTGGTTGAGCAAATCAATGCCCATAATGACATAACAATAATTGCATATGATGTGTGGTTAGACTTGAATGATTTATATTCCTCACAATTCATCATCTATAATCTAAAACTCTAAACCTGGGGAGTTATTTTGTTATCTCCATGAAAAATGGCCACTCTTATATTACCTTTTACTCATACAGTGGACATGCTTGGATAACACCAAAATACCCTACTCATGTGAAGTACCAACAAATCCAGCACATAGACTCTAGCCCATGATATTATCACATGTTTCAAAATGTATGGATAACTCATTTAAGGCCTAATTTTCACTATATCATTGAAATCATTGGCATACCTCACCACTGGAAACCGAATGGAAATGGATAAATAGATTCCATTTCCATAATGAGAGAATAATGGGAACCCCTTTGTAATGAATCTATATAGTCCAAATTAAATGATAGTGGTATCCATCATTCTATTTTCCTAGAAGATTTTCCATGTCCCCGTGATTACCCTTTCTTAGATATTAAAATGGGCTTGGAAGAAACACCTCACACAATTTAAGTGAGTGTCCCTAATATTGTCAATGAGTAAACATAGGTGAACCATGGTATTGAGTAAGATAAAAGGCCAATGTTGATCAGTTCATCCACGTCCCAAGAGGATCTAGAATATATTGGGGCCTTCCTAAAACATCACTATGATGTATTCACATGGAGTGCTGAGGAGATATCATGTTTAGACCATCTGGTTTCCATTCTCATACTTTGTCTACCAGTGAGTGGATGGATGTTCAAGAAACTTACTAGAAATATAAAAACCTCTCAAAGTGCTATGGTAGAGGGTGAATTTGAAAATACTATTAAGGCTAAATTTTTCATGGAGATCCACAACCCTAGGGGGCTATCCAAAATTTTCCTAGTTAGGAAAATGAATGGGACAATCAATGATTTCATCTAATTTGAAGACCCAAACAAACATTTTTTGAAGGATGCTTTTCCCGTATCATGATCGAGATTTTTATTGATGCTAGAGTTGTGTTACAGTACCTCTCTATCACGGATGGATATTTTAAAAACAATGAGATAAATATGGACACTAATAATTAATAATTAAAACCCTAAAATTCACCCCATGGAACGTTAAACCATAATGTAATGTCTTTCATCATAAATAATACTTTATCCACTTATTAGAAATCTATGAACCACATCATTAATAGAATTCTAATAATATTGGTGTTGTTCTACATGAATGATATGGTTTTTGAATCCAAATACTATCAACACCATCTCAAGTAATTTTAGATTGTTTTCAACTTGCTCCACTCTTGACACTGGATGGTAAACCCCTTGAACTAAACATTCATGTTTACCTATGAAAATTTATCAGCATCATCATAAGATACGTAGGAATAAATATTGATACATAGAAGATAAATTCTACGAATTAATGGGATCCCCCAAGAATCATATTAGAGATGCAAGGCCTCTAATACCACAAAAACTACATATGAAAATTTATAGAAAATCTAAATGGTGAGTATAATCTCTTATTAAGACTTTAGAAAAATTGGAACAATTTATTAGTGAGATGAAGAGTTCCATTCTACCATTAAGGATATTGTGAAAAATATACTACCTCAACCAGTTTTGATACCACCTATATCTAATAATCCATTGGTCCACTACATGACAAGCCTTTAATAGTTCGTCAATTCCCTCCTATCACATAAAAGAAATGCGGGTAGGGAAATCATCTTTTAATGTCTTAGTTGCATGATCCTTATAATAGAGACCAGATACTCCACGATTGAGAAAATTAGCCTCACACTGGTATTTGTATTGCAGAAGTTACAACATTATTTGCAACATCATGGGATACATCAAGTGTCATAGGAAAACCCATTAAAGTGTATCCTCTATTTCCCATGATGTTGATGAAACTAGAATGATGGGTGGTGATCCTATAGTATATCAACATCAGTTTTTTCCTATAAGAGGATCTCAAAGGCCAGGATTTGGTAGAATTCCTAGTTACACGTCTATCCCCTAAAGAATTTATTGTGGATTTTGATTTCCTAGACAAAGATATTCTGTTGGTGGATCAGGATCTAACATGTTATATTATATATTTCAATGGCCCCACTAAAATCCCATTAGGTATAATTCTTAATGAATTATAAAAACATAAAGTAGGTCTAGGAATCTTTTTCATCACCAAAATTCATGATGGATTGTCGTGATCTTTCTTATTGTCATTAGGTTAAACCAAAAATGAGATACAGTATCAGGCTCTCATTACCAGTCTCAAGTTGAACCAAGAGATTAATTTATCTTTTTTTACTTGTGAAAGGAGATTCTATGTTAGTCATCTTGCAGATCGAGGGTGACTATATCTATATAAATAAAGAGATATTTTCCATGTTGGAGTGTTCCCTACTGCTACTATATAAGTTACATTCGATGATAAAGGTGACTTATATTCCTTAGTCATAGAGTGCTTCTGACAAAGCATTTGAAATACTAGTTTCATCTGTAGTAGATCATATCTAGGATGTCTTATTCATTCATGTGGTACATCGAAGGGTCACCCCCTACCACGTTATATTATGGAGTCCAATAAGAATATCATCTGGTTGTCAGAGTTATTGTGGAAGGTCTTTTAGGTAACCCCTATTTAGGTAAATTCAAAATTGGATGAATCATTTTGTTGAGTATCATAATCATGGTATTATTCCATCCTATATAGTTGAATGAGAGTGATTTCACTGTTGTGCAATGAAATTTACACTCTAGAATTTCTTAACCTTGAGAAAACCCTCTAAAAGCATGGGTTCAATGGAATTATCTTCTTTTCATCCAATGATTCAAGATACCTCATGTCATGAATGAGTTCTACATTAGATCCTATGACACCCATCGATCAGGATTGAAGCCCTCCCATTAATTTTTAATGTCATAATACTTATTATCCACCATGGCGCATGAATGAATTATATTTCTATGTGGTTTTCTAAAAATTAAATCTATTCCAACATTGTACATTGACCACCATGGATTATCCACTCCACCAAGTACTGTTGACCCTTTTAATATTGTGGAATAGATGTTGTGGGACCATAGCCACTAGTGAAAAATCGATTGATAATGATTATTTTGACCCTAATAAAATTATTCAATAATTAAGAATAAGAGATTCACCTCAATCAAATAAAAAACCCATTTATTATATAGTTCATGATATCCTACATCATCCATAAATTTGGACTTCCTCACTCTGTTCTCATAGATAACCACACCATCTAACAAGAAGTTGTGTTAACAAATTATATTTATATGTATAATATCCGGAATAACCTCACTTATCAGTATCATGGATTGTAAATGGGTAGAATGAGGCATTCAATAAGATCCTTCTTAACATCTTGTAGAAAATAGTGGTCCAAAACCAAAACAATTGGCTTGATAAGCTCCCTAATTTCCTTTTGTAATTTTATAATACTACAAGCAAATCTGACATGGCAGATCCATATTAAATTGTGAATGGAAAAAGGATCTCTTACCCCTTATGGATTAGTTTCCATCACTCTGAATAGATATTTATTACTAGAAGATAAGTGATAGAATGACATAGTTTTGTCTACATGACTTGGAATCCCATGATAAAAACATGCTCCAAACACTACATAACATAGAGAGGCATGAAAAGAGGATAGATAGAGCATTCAAAAATAATATTCGCCTTGTCTCATTCTAGTGTGACATGGTACTTGAAATTAAAATGCTAATGTTGTCCATAAAAAAATGAAGTTGGAGCCCAAGTGGGAAGGACCATACATTGTCCATAAGTCCTACTCTAATGGAGGTTTCTATCTAATCAGTTTGGGTGTAGATCGTATCACACCTCCCACCAACACCATTCTTCTCAAGTAGTACTTCACTTGAAATCTATGGTCTGACATGTACAACATAAAACTTATAGTTTGTCTATGGTCCAATATCTATTCCCTTAAACTAAGAGTAATGGTATATGCATTATGACCTCAAGAAATTTGAAATTGGTCCAATCTCTATAACCATAAACTGACAAAAACCATATGTACCAAGATCTATGAACTAAATATAAGATTCATGGTCCATGAATTATGACCTAAAACTATTAGTAATTGGTCAAAACTCAAAAATTTTAAACTCAAATCCATGGTCTAATATAGAAACAAGAAATTATAGACATCAGGGTCTAATATCTATGAACGTAAACAAATAGTATTCTATTTATTACAGTAATTATGACTTTAAACTATTTGAATCCCTTATGGTCTGAGATCAATGACAATATACTAGTATCTTTCATAGTCCGAGTTATAGGAATTTAAACTAAAAATTCCAATTTCCATACACCATGACTTTAAAATGAAACTGGATGATATGAAATACACATTGGATTCTTTATATACTAAGTGTGGGATGACCATGAAATCCAACTTCCTCATCACACAATGATGAAACATATCCTTAATAATTTTCATAAATATGGGATTCCCCATGGAAACCATGGGAGGCCATAATTCCCTCATTAAACAGGATAACCCCCCACTTACGACATCAGTTTCCTACCTCACCGCATCACAGAACAATGTGTGGTTTTATTTCCATTAACATGGGATACATAGAGATTCTTAGACCCTATCCTTTTGGCCCTCATAGAAAATTCATCATACACTATTCCCCCAGGGGTAGGGGATTACATTCACCAACATTTGGACCATTGTCCCCACTTATGGTTCAAACAGTATGTCCTTAAACTATGTGTAGTTAATTACAACATATTTATATGTTTGATGGGATTTCATCATTCTCCTTTCATGTTGGGATTTACCCCCGAAATCCTTGTAGATTCCATTAATACAAAAATTCTCCCAGTTTAAGCATCATGACATTAAACCATTTTCCAAATTCCCATTGTCCAATATTTATGACCCAAAAAAATGTATAAATACCCCTCATTCCCATGGTTTTTTTATCCTCATTGTTATATAAGGCCGCTTCTCCACCTATTTCTAGAATAACATGCGACTAGATTCCCATTTCAATGGGGTATTTAGTGATAAATAAACCTCCTATGTTCTGTCACAACCTATAATTCATCACTAAACCATTCAATACCCAAGGTGATATCACCAAAAAATTCTCTAATGAGACTCACGTTTCAATAATATTACCAATAATATTCAATGACTTGTTAGCATGTTGATATGCACTTCTAGTTATACATGTCGAATAAAAAAGGGTCACTTAAGGAATAATCTTCTCCATCTTCTTCAACACACAATGGAAAACTATATCCTTACCTCGTATACAACCAATATGCCCCTTATTAAAATTATTGGATGAAACAAAAAAACAATGACCTTAGAGAATGACTTTAAATTATAGCCATACCATGTATTAAATAAGGATGCCCCATATGACAAATATGGGATGACACAAAAAATAGAACATCTTTAGTACATGGAAATAAATTATATAATTTCCTCATATGCAGACTGGGATTCTCTATATGACATGTCTATGGTTACCCTAAAATTCAACATCAACAAAACACAATTATAAACTGTTACCTTATAATTATGAAATCAGGATACCCTATATGACATGTATGGGATGACCCAAAAAGTGAAAATATTTAAGACATGATATTAATCTACAGCCTTATCCTATATATATTTAGCATACCTCATATTATACATATGATATAATTTAGTTTCCTCTATGAGGACACCGCCCTTTCAATGTTGGTCTTCTACCACTAGGATTACCATAACTACTTATAGACTGATTCCAATTCTTATGGGGTGAATAGTGGAACCTAGACTTCTTGTCTTCTGGCCCAACCACAATGAAAACCTATTTTGGGATCTCTCCAAGCTCCAATCATTTTAACCTTAAACTGAATGTAATTTGATTCAGAAATGATTTTGGTGGTGAAAATCCCCCTTGTCTTCATTCACATTGGGTTTGAAATTTTTATTCCACATAAAGAATCTCAATGTACCTTCCCATGGTCCAAGCTCTATGATAAAAAATAATGATTCATATTAATGTCATTATGACCATAAAATATGCGTATCAAGCAACTTTGTCTCCCTTTTAACTAGTTTTTTCACCCTGAGTTTTTTAGAAAACCAATTCCCCCTTCTTTGCCTCATCAAATACTCGAGCATATTTCCCCTCCAATGTCAATATTATATGATTCAACAATTTATTACTACATGTAAATTGATTACCATTTTCTATAGGACACACAACGATGCTTGGATCTCATATCTTGGGCCAGGCCTCCTTCATTGACTTGTTATGGAATCTTTGCTTCCTCGACATAATGGCATCGACCTGGGTAATGTTTTTTTGAGTATTGTGTGGAAACAGGTTCCATTGGACCTCTGTTCACATTTTTTTCATCACCCTTTCATGCCACACAATCGTCTTTAGGACATGTGTACCACTTTGGTACAAGAATTATGACCATAATGTGGCTGATACCATTATAGTATAAGCTTAATGCACTCAAACTAATAGCCACCATAATTTGAGTAGTGTAACATTAAAATGAAAAGATCAATGTCCTCATCACATGATGGTAAATTTTTTGTCGCGCCCTATAAAATAAAATATGATGCGACACATACCTAGTGTGGGACAACAAAAAATTTATCATCCTCATCACACAACATTAAACTCTATCCTTATTGAATATTAAACTAGGATATGTCATATGATACATATGAGATAAACCAAAACATATATCCTCACAACATAATGGTAAATATTATACTCACATTATAAAAAACCAAGTTACTTCCTAATAGGATATTATTCAATGTCCTCACTTGAGAGTGAAACCCTTTGTCCACATTTTCATTCCATTGTGTCGTGTTACAGAACTATGTGTGGCTTTATTTCCATTCTCATGGTATATATAGTGATTGATGGATCTCATATCCTTGGTTTATCCCTATCTTCAACTCATTTATTGTTCTTTTATCTTGCTAGACATTATTGATCCTTGCCTACCTGCATTGTCAGAAATCATGTTCAAGCATGTGTTGAAATAGCTCCCAAGTCACTAAACATATCCTCTAATACATCATCACTCACCCATACACACATTGTAATTTGTGATATTTTCAGAATCAAGATTCTTCAATTTTAATAATTTCCAAATAGAAATGCTTCATAGCCACACTGTCTCACCTACCATCTCGGGATCATCCATTGAATGATCATCTGTAATAAAGAGACTTTCCAATTTTTTGGGACTATGTTAATGGTTAATACCACATTTTCGTTCCCCTTTATAAAATGACATGGATGTAGAAACTATGTTTCTAACTGGTTCAATTGATTTTCCACCTCCATCCATCATTCTAGTTTTACAATCTATGTCTCAAAATTCCTAATCTACCCTCATAGGGCATTCCAATAACTTATTCCCCTCATTGTGTTCTCTCCTTCAGATAGAGGGAACTTGATACTACTCCTTGTCTCATGTGACAATCATGTATCACAATGTATTAGAAATTTGGATGGAGTTTTACACAATAAAGGATTATTTTCACAGGTCTACCCCCATGGACTAAAATCTATGACCCATAATTAGGAGACCATGCCAACACATCACAACATTATTTTGTCTGAAATTATACCTAAAAATGTTTCATATGGATTTAGGCCTCTGTATACATCAATTCCTAATAGGTAAATATTCTTCAAGGATATACACAATCCATTGACCTATGTTCATTTGTGGTTCAACCATTATGAAATTAAACTAGTTTCTATTGTTCTAAATTCTATAACAATAAACTATGATCCCAAGTCCAAGCATCATGACATTAAACTATGTGAATGTAACCCATGAATTTTTTGTCTAGTTTTAGAATACCTTGAACCTCAATTAATTTTGTTTTTTAACACTTGAATTCTCAAATTGTCTTTCAGGATGTTCACTCGATGGTCCAAACTCTACAACCATAAACTAGGATACCAGTTCCAATCATCACAACGTTAACCAAATTGCAAGAGGTCTTCGAGATTTTTTGAGATGTAGTTCCTCCAAGTATCCTCATTTATGATGGGTTACCTCTCCCCTATGACATACACATCCTCTTTGAGAAAGAAAGACCTATGGTTTAAACATCGTGATTTTAAAATATGTGAGACTCACCCTAGATTATTTTTCATGGTGCATGGATTCCTAGGAATGTAATACCAGACATCTTAGAACCCTCTAGAATCATAAGAACCATTCTCATAGTATACCCCAATTGGTCTAAGAATTAACATCATAAACAATTTGTACCACCTTGGTTAAATCTCTATGTACATAAAAGAGGATTTACGGTCTGAACTCTATAACCATAAACAGGAAGTAATGGTTTGAGAATGTTCTATGACTCAAAGTCTTACTACCTTGGAACATACTACCCTGTACTCTATGAAATCATTGTCCTATGTGGATCCTACTCTTATAAAAGGTAGACCACCAAAACATTAGGGTATAGGTCATCTATATGTAGGTTCTCAGGCATGATTATCCACATGTACAGGGGAAAAATTTCTTCACTTGACCCCTCATATATGGGTGGAGACTCAACAACCTCATATGGTACCTATGAGGTGGGATCATCCATCCAAGCCTCATTGACTGCCTCCATCAGTGTAATAGTCTCAAACATCTTTTTGGGGCCTCAAAACATATAGCTGCCACTAATTTCCCTTATGATGAAGGGATATTCACCATGACCTCTTCAATAACATTGGATTTAGCATGATAGTCTCCTCCTCCATTGAGGGTTTGACCCCATTTGAAACCTCCTATAGGAAATCCATAATAGTATTAACTTTCATAGCCTTCTTGACAACTTAGTTTGAGGAATACTATCATTCTCCATAACCTCCATGTTCTCGAGATTCACCAAATCCAATTGAGCACCAAATATAGTTTTGAATTTAATTTGAAATAAAGGGTTCCAAAGAGAGAAATATGATATTAAAAAGGTAATAGAGGATAATGGAAAAGGGATTACATGAATATTGAAACCTAGTGACCAGATCAGAGGTCCAACATAAACCTACCCTCCCCCAGACTCTCTAATCCCAACCCAAGTGAAAATGGAGTTAGATAACAGTTCTAAAGTATGAGTTATATTCAAGGGACATATGATTCATGTAATTAATAGGTAAATGGAATGACTTATATCCTTGGGACATTCTGTGTTTTCATTATTCTCCAAGACTCCACTTCTATAACTTCTTTCAGATGCATGTGCATGACTTGATCACTCACTGAGAAATATGGAGAAGATTTTATGCCCATCAACACATTCACCCAGATGGTCATGGGATGTTCATCACTAAAATAGTAGACCAATACCTATAGCTTCATTATGTATTAAATATCCTTATATCAAGTGTTGTGAAATCCTACCCTTGTATGGAATAATGTAGTAAATAAAATTTTATCCTTGTTGAATTGATACTATATCCCACGAAAAGTGGTGAATTTTATATGGACCACCACATATCTCTCAAGAGTCACAAAAAATCATTGGGAACAACTGGGTGGAAAATTCACTTCCTCAGACCATAGATGTGCATCCTTGGGAATACCCTAAAGGATATGCCTTCCTCTTGAAGCTAGTTTCCCATGAATTTTGAGCCTATTTCTCGCCCACTTCCTATGGTTTCTACTTGATCAAGGACACGAATTTATGGTTCTATAACTTTTAATATACCCCTCAGACCAACCCTACCTCTATACCAAGCCCCAACCATAGCTCTTTCTCAAACCCATTGTTGTAGGACCCCTCTATTTTCATCCCAATTGGTTTTCCACCTCAGCATGTTCCTTAGGTGCACACTCTCCCCACTCACCACGTATTAATGGTTGATCCCGTATGTAGCAGGTAGTGTATAATCATTTAAACCACTAACATCTTTATGAAAAAAATGTTCCATATCTATCATAGGACTGATTTTTGGATTCAATTTTCCACCCTCTTGTATACACTCAGGGTGAGCCACTAGAGAAATTATAATTTTCTTTGAACACTGATGTGGGGATTACAACTCAAAGATCACTGTGAAATACACCCTCTCAACCATTAACCTAACATGAAAGGCCATGAATCATTACTATTTATCAATATACCCGAGGCATTCTTGGGTCACTTTCCTCATGAGAAGGGTAAATGGGTGGAAAATGAAGTGTACCATCAACCAAATCATTTCCAGCACATCAACCGAGCATGATTTTAGAGGCCAAATCATTGCGATGTTAATTATTGATAGACATAAGTCTTTAGTATGAGGAGATATTGAGTTCAGATACTCATATCACCCCATCTTTAAAATACCCCAACCATATAAGAAATGGATCTTAACACACACATTGAGCGTTAATTCCCAAGGATGATATGGTATTTCACCCTATAAAGAATAACCATATGGTAAAATCAATGTTTATGTGCTTCCCCATCACCAGTACTACCACAATGATAATGTATTTTTTACACACCCTAATATACTCATGCCACACCAAGGGCATCCATTTATAGATCAGCATGGCAGTGAATCCTTCTACCCTGATCATGAGAGCCACAATATTCATGATTTGGACAGAAAAATGACAGTATATTTCCTCATTAATCCTCTAGAATGAGTAATATGTGCCATTCTAGACGTCTATGGGGTATTTATGTGGCCTCCCATGTAGTCTTTTTTTTTGTTCAAAAAATACCCAAAACCACTTTTAAAATCATACTTCTTATGATAACACATCCCATGCACCAAGAACAATAATGCCCTATCAATAAATGGAAGCTAATCATGGTATTTGAAAATATTCTATTTTTCGGAGTAATTATTCATACATGGCCCCTCTGATAAGGATCTCATCAATCATGTAAATATCCCATAAGTTAATACCAACCTACCAATGGTGCAGATGAAATTTATTGGTCACTATTGTCAATATTATGAACAATTATTGAATTATACATTGGTAGTGGTAGAAGTTGAACTAAAAAGAATGTGCTTCCTCATAAATCTGAAATTGCAAAAGCCACACCTCAAACATGTAATGGGGATCTCAGGCCCAGTATGCCCAGGTCCACTCATCCCTGAAATTGCCACCCCGACATGGGTCTGAGTCCTCTGTTTGTTCCTTAGGAGGGTACCCCATGTCGTCCTTGAGAATCATATCTTACTAAGGGGGAGAAACCTATTCCTCCAAATCTTCCATGTTAACATTTTTCACACGGGTCCATATACTGTGTGGAGTGATAGATGAATGATTCTTTAGAATGTGGTGGCCAATAGACCTGTTCCATTGGTATAGTCCAAGTGTGCTCCTGAACTAGTAAGTGAGTTCATCGTTGTTAGTTCTAGGGATGAAAACAAATTTACTTATATCAAAACTATATATTGTAGCCTCATTAATAGTGTGTATTTTTTATGATCCTCTGTCTGTAATGTTGGACTGTGTCGTAATACGACATGCTCTAAATTCTGTACCAAATCACAAGGTTCCCAGCCATCTCCTCTTTTTGAGTGGAAATAACATCTGAACCATTAGTTAAAATGTTTTAAAACAATAGAACCTTTTTCAATAGATTGAAAAATATTTTTTGATTTTTTTCATGAAACATTGTTCGGTTAGAGTTATGGTTCACAAAAGTATGTTTACAGATGTCCACTCATTGAAATGGGGATAATAAAATAAGGGATTTTCATGAGTGGTGATGATCAAGATAAAAAATTCTAATTAAGTTCTTGTGTTTTGGAAAAAATATAACATAGTAATATATTTCAAAAAATGATCGTGGTCCACTAATGGACCCCAACACTATTTTTAGGAATACACACACACAAATTTTCATGAATGGGGCTCTACAATCACCAATTTGCAGTAGTTTTACCTAAGACTCTAACACTACTCTATTTTGTTGGATCTACTTCTAGTGGCCTTTTTTAAGACAAAATATGCATTTTTTGGAGAATTCAAGGAATTAGAGGCCCTTTCAAAGTATATTCGACCACATATTTCTTAAAAATACACTTAATGGATTAGTATATGAAGGTTATAAGATTCACAATGTCATACATATAAAGAATGTTCTGGATGCATGTAGATTTAATGATAACCTTCATATTGCATTAGTCCACTTCACATAGCTCTATTTCGTTGAATTCCTCAACCACACATATCATTATTGGTATCCGTAGAGTATTATATCTATGCTTCATGGAATCCCATGTATTTGAGAAGCTCAAAAAAATTTCAATTTCCTGCATATTTCATGAAACCAGTTCTTTTTCCTTTCCTAAGACTATAAATACCCCCTTATTCCTAACATATAATGATACATGACCTTCCATATTCTAGTAAATGATCTAATTTTAAGTTACTCGGAATATTAATAGTAAAAAGACGTCATGGAATTTAAAAGGTAGCCATCACTTTCGAAACCAACACCTATGAGTTTTTGAGAACCTCAACACATGATGGATATTCCTTTTGTGAAGATCAATGGTCCTTATGTTAGAATGTATACCTTTGTGGATCTTGGAGTCTAATGAGAAAACTATCCTTCATGAAACCATCCCTGTGGGAACCAAGGCATTACTTTGAGGCAATATCACCCTATTTTGAAAAACATATTGTTTTCTAATACACTGGAAATCCACAACACCCCTTGTCCTCACTAAGCCTCAGAATTTCATGGAACAAAAACATTCCCATAAACAATCATCCATGTATTTCCATGTCACCAGTTCTCAACCAATACTGTTTCTAGGATGTTGAGATTATGTGGCCCTCGTATGAATAGAGGACTGGTCCAACCACCTCCCAAATCTAAGTGTGATAGATATAACCTACCATTGTGTCCATAAATATTTCTTTTGGTGAAACAAAGGAAAATAACCAAAATTCTACTCCTATTAATTATATCCATAAATCATTTTCTCCTAATATTAGGAACTCTAGAATGAGGACTTCTAATTTCTACTCCTCCACATTATTGTTTATGCCATGTTCCACCCAATTTTGAATGTGTAGTGGACATGTAAGCCCTAAAGGTGTTATATTGGATTGAACTGAGGTATCTATCTTAGAAGTCATTCTTTATGAAAAATACTCTTATAACCCAAAAACAACCCCCTTAGGATATGAGCCCCATCCAATTTTGATCTACAAGACATAAAATTACCTAGATCCAGGTATTAGTCATATGATGTTAAGCTTCATGAAAACATCATTATCAAATGATGTTAAAATATATCCTTATCATATGTGATTATCACAAGATTCACCATATAAAATCATCATGGGGATCAAATTCCATCGCTTTAATTGGATAAAACACCAATAACGGGTTGCCTCCAGGTGTAAGCCACATGCCATCCTTTAGATTGATTTAATATCATACATTGGGAATTGTCAAAGTGTATTCCACAAAACCATATATCATTAATTCTCCTTTGGAAAAATAAGCATTCTTAAACCTATAAGTTAAACATAATAGTATAGTCCCTCCAAATGAACATAAATTTCATCATCAAACCTTGTGGGTTTTGATCCCTATCATTAAAAAAATTAATGTAAAACCCCTCCATGAGGTTCAATCCTGAAAACATGTTAGTGTGAAATATTCCCCCATTTTCACCAACTTAATCTAATAAAATGTGTTATATCTTCCCCCTAGGGGACACACTTAACCATAGCACCAGCCTCATCAAGATGTTAGACCTTCAACCAATATTTTCCCCAGGACATTAAACTTGTACCAAACTTGTCTCTGCAATACATGACATATATGCCCAATTTTTTATCGTATGACCTTAAACTCACACCCATCCTATCACCATAAGATGTTTAACCTGTGAACAATCTATCTCTCCTAGATGATAAACATGTTCGCAACAAATATTAATAAGTTGTTAAACCTTAATGCATCTTTTCCTCACAAGATGTTAACCTCTATCCCAACTAATCACCAAATGACGTTAATCATGAAACCATTTTTCTCCACTAGATATTAAACCAACACCCATCATGTCCCAATAATAAATTATATATACACCCCAAATATCCCAATAACACGTTACACATATGCCCATCCTATCCCTATTATACATTACACCTACATCCCATATGTCCACATAAGAGGTTAAAACTACCGACCATCCATCTCCATAAGAGGATAAACATGTAAACTAATCGATAATAACTACACTATATAATAAATAATGCATTAATGAAGTAAAATACCATGTAATAATTATTCCCTTCGTGTAAACTATATTGTGTCCAACACAACATGGCTTAGATTTTGTGCCTGTGATGCCTCACATATGAGATTCCCTCCAAAGGTGGATAACTTTATTCTTTTCCAATCTACATTATGTCTCAAAATGACCAAGAGGCCCAATGTTACTACCTACTCAAATCAGAGGATTTTCTCCATCGAGATAGAATCAATGTCATTAACCAACATCCACCTCAAGATGACACTAGGAATGAGCTTCATAAAAATTTCTCAAATCTACAAGGGATAACCATAATAAGAAATGAGCTTCAAGGAGTAATAAATGGAAGTAGAAACTAACATTAAATCATCCTATTTCCACCATTGGGGATACATCACTTATTGATGTTAAATACTCCTCCCTCTATAAGAAAGAAAAAATGAAGGGTAGTAGATTAAATGATGTGATGCCTCTAGGTAGAAGGACAATGATGCATCTTGGTGGGAACGCATTTGAAACAGTAATATTAAATCTATTAAAAAATGGAATACATGATTAAGAAAGAAAGAAATCATTCCAGAATCTCCCACATAAAATAATAATATATATTTATGTCTTTATTGCTTAACTCATCACTGTAGAGACTCTACCTCTACAAGATAAATGTTTGAGAATTAAACAATAATCACACCTTCAATAGGCTAGGAGTTAATGACATGCCTCAAGGGTATAGTCCTAATATTATGGTACTAAATAAACTTAGTAGACTGACAATATCACAAGAAATATAAAAATATTTCATTTTGAAGAAATATATTTTATCAATTCATTCATTTCATACAATACTATAAAACCCATTTTAAGGATGAAAAAACAACCACAACCAATAAACAATTCAATAATTAAGAAATTTAAATTACAAAACTCTAGAATAAAATAAATACATATAACAAAAAAATATAATATAAATGACCTCAAAATCTATTAATTAAATAAAAAAAAGATGTTTGTGAACCAATATTTTTTTAGCTACCATTATGTGATTCTAATATGAAATTTTGGAGTTCATTCTATGGTATCCCTATTACTTCTCCCCCATTTAATTATTATAATTGATTTTAAATCATACATATAAAAGAAACTAGACATTCATTCATTAGTATATTTTCATTTAGTCAAAAAACATGATATATCCCACCATGAATTGTCATTTCCATTCGCATGTTTGGACCACATTACTCAATATACAGTTCAAATTGTAGTTCCATTATCTCTCCTTAAGTGATAAAATTACATCCCCTTTATTTATTTACCTCTAGATAACCAATGTTATGTGTGTGTAGGTGATATATAGTCCCTTTATAATGTTAATGTGATCCCTTCCCCTAGAGGATTTCAGTTTTATAGACCCAAGGGGATGTGGCCCAAGGAGAAGCATAATTAATTTTAAATGGAAATATGATCCCTTAGCTTTACATAGTTCAATTTGTGAGAGACCACGATGTGTGCCCCATATGATGCATTGTTCCATTATATAACACCCAGTATAATTTCCCTTTATAGAATGATTTACCCTCCCCATGGTGGTGTGATCATACCATTGATGGATGGAATGTTTCCTCTACAAATACTCTGACTATCCCATTTATTGGGTGCTTTCTCCACTATTTTAAAAAAAATCCACATAATATTATATAATAAATATGTGAACCTATAAATATAGAAAATAGGATCCTCCTAAAAAACCCAATTTTGATAATATTTCAATAGAGTAATAATGAAATTTTAATTTAAAAATTACCAAATCATGAAAATCCTGTTCATATGAAGAAGAATATCTAATCTATAGGTGAATAAATTCAATCATGTTTCCATAGAATCAAATTATTTATATTTCAATATTAAAACAATTCGAAATGCATAATAAATCACCATCATATAGAATCACACCAAAATTACTACCTAAGACACAAAATATAACATAATAAGGATCTCATCCTTTTAACAATTCCAATTATATTTTTTTAATTGAAAATATCATTTTATGTAATTATATATATTGTACCAACATCATATAATTGAGTGGAGGAAGGGGTTGAATGTTTAACTCTCTAATAAAACAAGGATATTAGGTCACATATGATATATATTTGGTGGTGGTTATGTAGTGTATGATAGAATAAAACATAAACATTAATAAAATAAAAATTATTATATGATAACTACACAGTCATTTCTACCTAGGTATAACATCCTATGTTTTTAGTAGTATTTTCTATTTTAACATTTATGTATTCTAATTTAAATTGAATATATTAATGTATATTTATCACAATTTAAGTGAAGGAATTTCTGGTCAGGGTAGAAATGGGTAGAACATTAAGGAGTTTTCTTAGAATATACCACCGAGTACCAAATGTGGGGTGCGTGGTTATTGGTGGTGATAATAAGGGAGGGGGTTCTATAGATTCTCCATTGTCTAGCCAATAGCCATGTTCTAGGTATGTAGTATTTTAGGTGTTTTTTAGATAAATTCAACTGTTACTTTTTTTAGTCATTTAATTTTATCTTTAATATATGATTTCATCATTCTGGGGTTACATGTATTATTTCTCTTCACCATAGACTCTTTATCTATCCCTCAAACATCAAGAAATGATTTATCCTTAATTTTAATTAATAATAAAAATAAATCAATAAAGTCACCATCATCTTATTATGAGTTATAATCTTCATATCATTTTGTTATATAGTCAGATGGATAAATCAGTCTCATATTATAATTCTACTTAATTACGTCCAGATCAATAATGTTTCTTATTTATTATGTTCTATGAAAAATTGAACCTCCATTACATCTACAGAATATTAAACTTATGTGCAGTAGATATCATATTACCTCTAATGAGGTTTTATTCAGTGATTTGATATGATATATGCTTTGAATTTGTGATTTATAATACTTGTGAGATATCTTACATGAAAACTGAGTTATAATATTCATTGATTTTACTCATAAATTTTTATTTTTAGAATACATTTTTAAAGAATTTAAATGTTTAAATTATGTTATTACATTTATAAATTAATTAATTAATGTTTTATATGAGATAATAACTTCTAAATTAGTTATATACATTAAATATTTAGATATTTTTATATATTTAGGGGTTGAAAAAAATAATATTTTGATTATATTTGTATGGGTTAAAAAGATGATTCCTCATACGATACATTTTTTTGGAGAATGAATTTTAATATGTTTTTTATTAATTTATTTTAATAAGTATTTTATATGTTTTTTCTATAAATATACTATTTAATGTGATAATACATTCCAAAAGGATTTGAAATTCACCTAATAAACTATAATAAAAAATATGTGCTTTCGATATTCTTGATATCAAAATTTTATCATATAAAAAAGAATAACCATACTAGAATTAAATTCTTATTGATATTGAATGAGTTTATAAGAAACCAAACTAGGAAAAATTATCTCACAACACCATCCAAATAGAAATGCAGCCCAAAGTGCATTCAAAATATCCATAGTCTAGTGAGAACACTAGGCATAACCAACTATCACTTGGGAATAATTTCTCCACAGGGAACCCAAATTGATCCCTCCGTAAAATGTTATGAACACACCAAAAAATTAGATTCACATTATATAAACACATCTATAGAAACACAAAATGAGGTAAATATATACCATGAACAATGAAATACATCAAATACTAACATTCCATAAGTGAACATATACATGGTATCTTAACGAAAAGTCCCAAAACTAAAAGAAATAGAAATTATTAAAAACTAGGACCCTGTATATTTCAATAGATACAAAACACCAAAATAACACCACAAGATCTAATCCCTACAAGACCATATTTGCTACAGAAGACATTATAGGATGATAGTGAATAAAATACACCATGCAACATGGTTCCCTTTCCCTAACCTCTATCCTGCAAATCAAAATCATCAAATACCCAAAGGCCCAAGCAGGGTGTGATGCTTGAATCCTAGTAGGATACCACAATGAATCAATTCCTGGATTTAATACATGGAAACCAATAACGAAGTGTTAAAATATTTTCAAAACTACACCACTTTTCCAGTATACCAATTTTAAATACACATTTAAAATGCCTTTGGCATTCCATTTCAAATAAAACCAATTTTCCTAAAAATAATTCCAAAATGGGTAAAATATTATAAAAGTTAAAACATGAATAGTAATACCTAAAAAATGGAAAATATAACATCAATGTCATGTAATACAATTAACAGAAATTGAGAAAAATATATCGCATCTCATCAAAATTCCACAATTGAAATACATAATGCATATAAACCAATCTGACAAGAGTTAGGTACACCTATGGATCTGAATATCATTCATATTGTGAGTGATTAAACATATATACTATCTATTTATAAAAATGGAAGCTCTCATGCTATCCCCTATGACCAACCCCAAGAGCTCTCGCGATCTCTTAACAGCCATAATGAATGCCCACATGATATTACCACACAAAGGCTCTCTCATTCTTTGGGAAATAGGTGTAGATCTGTACGGCCCTCCCTCAGAAGGCCCACAAAACCACCAAAAAAAATATAATGGTATATCTCATGGTATTTCATTCTATGGATCACATATCCTCTCAGAAAAAGCCCCTTTATCAACCCTTGGTTAATCCATGTGTTACTCAATGACATCACATTCACCAACATGTGTCCATATAAAACAAGTTATATTACATGAAAAATGATTAAAAACATAAAATTTTTTGAAATATAAATGTACAATATAAAATATTTATAAAACATTTTTAGAAATAAATTTCAATACATAAAATTCCATTGATTCATTTTAAATATCACATGGTGTGAAAACAAGAAACACCGATGTGGAAAACTCACCTTGAACACCAAAATATTAAAACCAATCCATGAAACATATCAAACATGGAATATGAATCAAGAATAAATAATATCAATATAACTTTAAACAATATAAACCAAATAGTATTTTAAATTTAAAGGTACTCAATGTAGAATTATCTTAAATAATGACATGTACCTCAGATTTAGTCCAAAGATCATCACCATCGGTGATGACCACACAAAATAGGAATAACATGGACTAACACACCTAGAACACAATAAAACTTATCAAAACTCCCATAACACACCCTATATGTAAATGATAAATTTTAATAGGTTTCCACACATCCAAAAAATGGAAGAACAAGAAAAGAGGAGGGGGAGATAGAAATAAATGAAGATGAAATTGACTTACACAAAGACATAACACTAATATTACAATAAAAAATCACTAACAAGGAAGGTAGTGTGCTATATAAAAAATAAGTATGGGTTTTAATGAAAGGGGAGGAAAATGATCCTCCAAAACAAAAAAACATGATAGGGGTATTTAGGGAAATTACACTTTTAATGTGAGTTTGAAAGGGCCCCATAGTTCACCCACATAGTTAGAAAAATTATACAATGACCATGTGGGTGCCACTATAAAAAAAATAGCTGCATGATCTCCCCTAGGTGTTACACTATTTGGAAAACAGCGAAAAATCCCACTGTCACACTTTAGTGTCGTCTCATGGTTAGTTGCACAGTTATAAAAAATATATTCTAACCATTTGATTTGGTATATCTTCCCCAAAAAAATTTCTAACTCAAGGAACCTAGGAATTCAAAGAAAACATAAAGATATAAATTGAACTGAAAAAAGAAACATACTACTGATGCAAAGGGTGCCGCAAAATTCCGACAATAAAACTTTTTCACATAAAATTCCTATTGTTTCTGAAGGAAAAAATAGGCAAGGACACTGCTTCTATGTCACATATTTGTCACGACCATGTTTATATATCACACATAATAATGATATTGATTTATTATGGATAACAGTTTAATGATAATCCATGATACGAAAGGGTTGTTCCATAATCATGGTATAAGGATCAAGTGCCAAATTGTCCCACAATAACACGTGATACAGATCTAAATAGTATCTCTTCAACTGGGAAACAAGAAAGACACCATGGATCAAGGATAGCCATGGTTTTACCTTTAATTTATTAGATATAACTCCTTGATTATCAAAAATATGAAATGACCCACCACAACGTGACAACTATTTCCCATGCTTTCCCAAATGATGGTGTCTCAGCCGAATAGATACCATCGGAAACACCTAATTAGAAGCATGATACAAAAAAAGATGACGAAAATGGTTGAAATAAAACTTATATGGCCTATAATATATCACTTTCATTTTCATAAATATCCACACTACCTTGGTTGTCTCTTAAATGAACTTTGGTCAAACTAAGGAACACTTACCTACCTAAGACCAACACAAAAAAAGGATTGACTTGAATGACCATAAAATGACTCATATTGGGATATTCTATTCAGGGACTAATAAATTTTTTTATAATAAAACTAATCCAACATCAAGAGTATTTCCCAAAAACATCAAAAATCTACAAAAAATTCTCATAACATATCTTTATTACTATACCAGTCCTTCTTAGAGTGGCCATCCATTTATGGGTGATACATGGTGATCAATTTTAGTTGGGATTATAAAGCCTCTTAGAGTCACTTCCTAATGTGAGAAGTAAAATATGAATCCTTGTTTTACAATACTAGTGAGGTAAATCTGTGATATTAAATAAAATCATAAACTTACAGGTGTTCAAGTGCCTCTACCCTTGTCACCTCCCATATAGTAATAAAATGAGAGGATTTTTTAGGCGATTGAAAACCACCCATATATAATCGTTCCCCCTCAATGTATAAGTTATCTTGATCATGATATCCCTATAGATCTCACCCAACTTCTATACTTGTAATGGATGTGGCTGTAGACACTCAACTAGTTCTGGATGCTTGGAAATGATATTATTTTAGGTCAAGAAATTGTAAATGAATTCTTCCACTATAAGACTCATATCGATCCACAAATATTAGACTCTCAATGTATAAAACATCTTTTATTCCCCGAGGTTAATCTTTTAATAGGAAATATACACCCTTTCATAACCTCTTATCTCTGGTAAAAAGGAATAACCAACCACTTCCTAAAAAGAATAGAACTACTAGGTGATCGAGAAAAATCACCGAAGGTCTCCCCACAATTTAAATAATTTTAAATATACGCAAACATAGGGATACATACTTGTTTACTTACAACTCAATCAATATGGGAAGGTGGAACATACACTCTTTCTAAGAACACCTTCCCTCTATCCTTTTTAACATCTATACTCAGATCGGAAAAAAACACATAAAAGACCAACCATCAATTGATTATCAAACTACCTTTACTATAATATTCCTAATTAATGCATCATTGATGAAATTTCCGTTCCTAGGCATATATAAAATCTCATAATGAAAAGGTTGAAGGTACTCCACCTAGAACCTCTTTTTAGGTTTAGGCCCTTCTTTGTGAAAATATACTTGAGATTCTTATAATCAGAATACACTTTAAATTTCAACTTTAATAGTTAATTTCACTAAATCTTTTGAAAATGCATAATGATATACAATTACAGGTCATTGTGGGATAGTGAACTCATGTAGGCATAGATTCCATGATCCATATGCCACCACATGGTCATCTAGCATCACCAAACACCCTAAACCAACATTGGAAGAATTTCAAAACAAATGATATGATCTACTAGGATTAGAAATAAAAAAATAGTTGTAGATGTCAAATAGGCCTAGAAAATCTCAAAAACAGAGTAAAAATTTCACCCCCTTAAAAATACCCTCTTTTCTAGTCTACGCCATCAAGGGATAATCTATCATGGAAAAGGCCCTGAAGAAACATCTCTAATATTGAGAAAATCCTTCAAAACTATAGATCTCAAAAACATTCCTGAGCCTCTCCCCAGACAGGAATATTCAATATTTTCATTAGATAAACAAAAAAAACACATTAGAAAGAAAATTTCTCAATAACATCGGACTCTAGATCCAAAAATAGCACTTAAAATAAATTTACTATTGAGGATTCTATATAAAAAGTCCCATAAAAACATCCTGATGGTCGACATACTTCTCCTCTATCTTGGAATGTGCTAAGATATTATCTATAAACATGGCCAAGATGGAGTCCAAAAATTGACTGAAGTTCTTGTTCATTAAAATCATAAAGACTATAGATGCATGGGTATGATGAAAAGTAAAAAACATGTACATGAACTGTTAAAACTATATTCTAATGTCTATATTTTGAACATATTCTTCTAGTAAACTCAACTAGTGGTACCCTGATATAATTCAATATTTAAAATTCTACAAGATATTTTGTTCTTGATTAAAAAGATCATCAATTATAGGAAATAAGTATTAATTATTCATGATCACATAGTTTAGATTATGATATTTTATAAAAATTCAGATTCTATAATCCACCTTCATTGAAAATATAACTAGTGATTCCCATGCTTACATGCTGGGATAGATAAAACTCCTTACCTCATGATTCACCAACTAATTTTTTTTCTCATTCATCATAGCCAAGATAGTCCAATTATATGGATGGGAAATTGAGCTTATCATTGAGAGTAGATCTATTGTAAAATCAACTTCCATCTGAG
Source organism: Viscum album (assembly GCA_963277665.1). NCBI lineage: Eukaryota > Viridiplantae > Streptophyta > Magnoliopsida > Santalales > Viscaceae > Viscum > Viscum album. The sequence continues at coordinate 887,299,091 of OY728125.1, forward strand.
GCATAAATCTCAAGAAATCAAATCGAGACACCTTTGGGTAGCTCTCTATAACCACTGGAATCTCACTAACAAAATTATTCTCAACATCCTCAAGAAACAACCTAGACAAATTGCATGAGATCAACCCCAAATATGAATCAATAACTCCTTCCCTCTCTGATTGTGGATAAATATCTCCTAGAGAGAAGAGAGTTCTCCTATTAAGCATACGCAACTGGACACTATGATGATAACAGTAAATAATAACATTAAATATGATCAACTAATAAATACTGAAAATGAAGTTGAAAATGTCTAGGTTGAAAATAAGGAAGTTCTAAACTACATCCGCACCATCTAATTCAACACAACACTCAAGGAACATGAATCCTTAGTCCCTTTTCCTACACAAAGGAGTCATAAAATCTATATCCTATAGAATCATCTCATCCGACCTACATAAATATTCAACTGGATTAATTAAAAATAGGGAATGGAATGTTATAGTGTAAATAATAATTTCATGGAAGAATAATGATATACCATACCTCTATGGGTTTTTGTCCTAGTGGTTGAGTCCTCTAGAATAATATCTACTGTAATAAGACAGTCAGTCTTAGACCCACCAGGAGCCTTCTTCCACTTGTGATAATATCCCTTACTATAAGGGTGAGATCAGTTACCCTTGGAATCCCTTGACTGCACCAAATTTCCCTTAGAGAGAGAGAATCCCACACAGCTCCAATACAAATCCATTTGAAAGAAATTTTGGGTATTTCCTCTGTACAGACACTAGTTTCACATCCTCGGTGTCTTATAGAAACCATGTCTATTGTACCCAACCTTCTCACACTGATAGTGAACTATATTATTAGGTCCCAATAAATCAACATTAATTGAACTAGAGACTGCTATACGATTTTACCACTATCATAGTGAGACTCATCCCACTTTTGCTTCACCCCTAAAGAATAACTATTGACACAACCTGATGAATAAACACCAATGCGACCTATCTTCCTAGTCAAATATTCCCATCTCATACCTATTATAACATAACTATCATCTACATATTCTTGATATGATAAATATTATTACTTGTACATAAAAGACATCCCCAAGATGCCAAAGGCTCGAAATAATTAATTAGGGATCCATTTACAATTTCTGCATGATTTTCCCATTGAAAATAAAAAAAACAATCAAACAATCCATTACAAAATAAAGGACTACATGATGCATGATAATAGTGAAAGACAACTCAACAATTCATTATATCAAAACCAACAACAAGAGTAACACAAAATAATACTACAAAGAAAGGAAGTATGCAATGGAAGATTACCAAACCAACAAATCTCCAAGACACCACGCACATAGCTCCAAACACTGACAACAAATCAATTATCCAGAATCTCAAATTACGACTAGGGAAATGAAATGATTTACCTTTTCTTATGTAAAGGAAAATAACATCTACAAAAGAACTAATGTTATACAGTAAGGGTGATTACATAAACTCAGTAGTTTTCCACCAATGAGGTCCCTACTAACACAACTAGAATATAGCAAGTAAGTACATCTATTTAAAATAGTTTATATAAAAAAATATTTAAATAGTTTATATCAGAATATAAAAATGTTCCATATCTATGTAGTCTTTACAAAACAAGATCAAATTCCATGTGAAAATCCAAAAGAATATTCTAAAACCAGTTCCCAAATTCAATTTTCACATAACCCATTCAATTTCAAATCTCTAAACATCTCACAATTCTTGAAACATCAACCTCCCTATACACATTATTGGTGAGTAATACTTTCACTAAAACATCATTTAATAAAACATTTTATGGGGTAGATCCTTTTCCCTTATCCATCCCACTAATGAAAGGGGAGACTTCTTAACATTATATGCCCCAAACTCACATGAACACAAATTACCATTATGGAAAAAAACCAATTCCAAACAACCTTCTTAATAACCCATGTATTTTATTAAAAACATATTTACAAACCATTTCAAATCAACAAATATAATTTTTTTTCAATAAAACTATCATTTTATTGAATTTTTTTTGATTAAACTACTTACCACAATTCTATAAAATCAACAATTTAAAACCAACATTTTATAATCAAGAACCCATAAACATTCTCCAATTGACCCAATTTCCAGCTCTCTACAAACCTTAAATAAATATTGTTTTCAACATTAAATGCACAAAAAAATTCACAATCAATTTCACCCAAAATAACTAATTAAAAATAAAATGTTAATATTCTAAACAGTGGATATTTGAGTGAAGCAACCTACCTTGGAAAACATAGTGAAAATGGAAAATGGCACAAAAATGTGAAAAAAGGGTCAAATCTTCAAAAACCCACCTTATATATAATTAACTAGGATCAAAAAATCAAAATATAATCATATTTGAATAATATATATGATATCTATCCACAAGGGATTTAGATCTATAAAATAGAGTTATATGGAGAAGTAGATCTAAGGAAAACCAATAAGAATGACAATGACCGATCACTTACCATGAGAATTCAACTTCAAATCACCATGAAGAGCCTTTGGATCACCAATGAACATATGTAGAGTCCTCCATATCATCTTGAAAGATAAAATCATGTGTAAGGTCCACATAAGAGGAAAAAAAGGTCCTTACCTAACAAAATGTGTTAGATCAATAATTTTTGGATATCACATTTCTCTTGTGAAAGGTTAGTCACACTGTTAGACTAATTGTGTGCCAACTGTGTATCAACATTTATCCCAAGTAGGAACCTCCCATGGTTTTCATGCCAAGTTTTAAAAATAATTTCTATCCATGAAAAATACCATTATCTTATGTGGTACAGTTTGTCTTATACATACACATTTATTGGAAAAACCATGCCCCACCTATACTACTTCACTTTAGCCCATGTCTTATTGTGAATGGTTTCTGGTAGGTGTTTCACAGTTTTCCACAACTATTCACCAAATTGTGCAACATTAGAAAATCCCCATAACACTCCACATGTTATAAAAACACTCCCCAACTTCACCAATAATCATTAAAGACATAAAAATCACAAATAGGGAGTTACATAATTAAAACTGGGGGTGATAAATTCTCCCCATCATTGGTCATTTCATCCCCAAAATGAAGAAAATTAGTGGTGTCTTAACAGATTGTGTGTCATTGGTAAATCATTTTTTTCTACAATTCTCAAGAATCTTATGGAATCTGATCATGTTTCCACAAAATGCACACTAGACTATTATTTTTTCCATTCCAGACTTTCTATTTCCTATATACAATGTACACCGAGATATGTACCAATAAATCACATGACTATCAGTTTTCTTGATCCCATCAAATAACTTTGTCAATATGAGGATGATAGATTTTCAAGTTAGATAAATGAATCAAATTATGCACAAAACTGATTCATGGTGGCAATGCCAATCGATTTTATACCTCACCAACTAGTTAATGTATCTAAAAATGACTACGTAACTATGAGATAATTTTCCCTACTTCCCAAAATGATGATGTACGTGCATTGAAGATATCCTCAAGATCACATATCAACTCACCACAAATGACAATGTTCATCGGGGATGATACACAGACAATTTATGATGACTATGATCTATATCCATCCCATTTCATTGTCAACTAAATCTTCTCCACTATTTATGGGATAAGACACAACCCAACTAGTGAGGTCTCACCCAATTCCACCAAAAAAAGTGATGAATTATTATGAATCCAATACAACGAATCAAATGGATCTATATATATCGAGGTCTCATAATTATTGTTTTATGAAAATCCCATTAATGGAACATGATCATCCAATTATCCACGAAAATACATTAAACAAGCCCACAACAAGTCCCTTAAATATTGTATTGTCCATTCATTCTAGGCCTCTGTTCGTGGATGATACATCATACTCATAATTGACTGCGTCCAATGGGAATTCTTTTAGTATTTCCATAAATGAGACATATACCTCATATCTATATCTGAAACTATCAACATTATTATGTCATTACTCTTTAATACCTCTCAGATATTGATTTTTGAAATGACCATCACTCTATGATATTCAAGAATAGGGATTAAATGAGGAGATATAGAAATTCAATCCAATATCTACCATAATAAAAAATGATTCCAAATCAATTTTGGGAGATCTATTATAAAATTCATTACTATATGCATCCATTTCAAATAATAAATATGTAAAAAATATAACATAAACACAGGCTGACGATTCTATTCTACAACATTTTGTTATGTTAAGGGTCTTGAAACAATCTCATCCTCCTTCCTTTTCATTCCGATCCACCAAAAATGTTATTTAAACTCATTATACATATTCTTTATTCTTAGATGAATACACCATCTCAAATGGTGGTAAGCATGATGATATTTTTCCTAGAAATACATTGGTATGGTGATCTGATTTATGAACCTCAATACTGAACTCTCGTCCAAATTCCAGCCCTCAATGGTCTCCCAACCTTTGAGTTTGGACCTCATACCCACACATTCTACATCAGATGTTTGTTCTTCATAAACAAACATTACCAAATCATGATCAAACAAAATAGGAATGAAAACAACAACGTCACTTTTGTATTCACATTCCAAGTGAATGTTGTCTAATATTGACTTCAACAACCACTCGTTTGAAGCTTCTTTTTCAACATGATAATAAGACTCTCTACTTAATGGATATTACACCAATTTTCTATTAACATGTGTGTTCATAAAGTCGAAGTCAAACATTTTGAGATACTCCATCTATCTTTTTTGTCTGTAGTTAAAACCCATTTGTGTTAAAATATGTTTTGAGCCCTTATGATATGTAAACACTGTAAATTTCTCAGATAAGGGATAACGACAACATGTCATCATGAATAGATGACTAGAGCTTACTCCAAATAATGTGTTAAATAATTATTATCATGCACCCCGAACTTCCTTCATCCATAAGAAACCACATGATCTATATTCATGAGAGCACATCCCAACCCATTTGGTGAAGTATCATAATATACCATGTACCCTTTTCTAGATTCATTCATTAAAAAGATAGTAGAAGATGATAGGTGAAATTTAGGATCTTGAAAAGAATTTTAACATTCCTCATTCCATTTAAATGGAACATTATTCTTTGTACAATCTATCATAGGTGAATCTAGTCATGATAGTTCATGAACAAAGTATTGTTAAAAACCAGCTGGACCAAGGAAACTTCATATCTTGTAGTAATTATATGGTTGTTTCTAATATATAATAATTATATCTTTTCTAGATCCATAGAGACACATCTTTTATAGATTACATGTAAAATAATGAATAAATATTATATCCAAAAATCATACTTTGATAATTTGGAATACATACAATGATCCCTCTGGATTCCCAACACTATCTCCCATTGTTAGAAATTCTCATCCCTTGGCCTTCAATAAACCAATATTTTATCCACAAACACCACCATAAAAGACTCCAAATATCACAGAAATATTGAATTATTCAATTCCATAAATCTCGTTGTAGCATTAAAAGACCAAAATTTATTACCACAGATTTATAATCAAAACATCCACTCTTGAATGTTGTTTTTGGAATATCCTCCTTCTGAACCCGCAATTGGTGATATCCTAATCACAATTCAATTTTAGAGAACAAATAAAATCAAATAAATTGATCAAATAGTTTATCAATGTGTTGATTTGGATATCAATTATTTATTATAACATGGATAATATTATGATAATCCACACATAGTCGAAGATTTCCATCTGAATTTTTGACAAACAAGACTGGTGTTTACCATAGTGAAGTATTCAGCGGAATAGATCTATTTGTTTCATACTCTTCCAACCACAATTTAAATTTCCTTAATTATATTTGTTCCATCCTATAATATGTAAGGGAAATTGGAATCATCCCTATAAGTGGATTAATCATAAACTCAACTTCACTACTAGATGGAAAACCTAATAAATTATCAGGAAACACATCAACAAAATGAGAGACCACTATTGGAATGCTATTATTATTGATCTATGACATCAATGTCAAATACAACAACACAAAATAAAATTATATTTCTTCAGATATTGGTGATAAAAATCCCATTAGAACCACCTTTACATTCTTGTCTCCTTGAAATAGATGCTCAAAGCCATCTTCAATTTTAGAACTGACAATCTTGTATAACACTCAATGTGATCCTTTAACATTTTCCACCAATCCATACTAAAGATTATATAAAAAAATATATCTCACGAATCGATATAGGCCATATCAGCTGAGTTCCATCAATGGTTATAGAAAAATCTTCATAGAAAAAGTCTAGACATTGTTTTTAACCAAGATGAGTTTGATGTTATACCACATAAGGCATCATATCAACATTTAAAAAAAGAAAATAAACAAAATTAGAAGAAATAAAGGAATGTGGTACACCTATAGAAAAAAAAATTCATAAGGGTAGAATTAAAAAGAATCAAACCTCTTTATGTCATGGTCCGTATTGATCATCCCTAATAACCTACTCAGATCCATATAATTGGTTGCACGTTACAATGTGTTCTCAATTTTCTTGTCCATATTTCATTTTCTGAGGAGTCATGGTATTCTTGCAATCACCCTAGCTAGGTATGTTCTGTTGATGATACTAATTTTTCATTCCAAACCCCGTTGAGGCATTCAATGCTTATGACACCTAAGATATTCCCCAAACACCCAACCACCGATCATTGTGACAATAGCTATGATGATTACATATCTGTTTGTAGTTGTACAATGATATATATTGGGCCATACATTTTCAATTCATGTGGTCTAACAAACCACATTGAAATCATTCATGATGAAGATTTAGTTTTTAAGGAATCCACACTGATCCAACCATTTCATTCTAATCCATACATCCAATGTGGAAATATGTGTCCCACTTTAGCTTTATCCTATAATTATATAGACCGCCGTTTCTCATGAGTATAGACATATATCCTCTTTTCATGGCTCATAAGATAAACATTTCTGCTACCATCGCTCTATTAAATATCTTGGTTAATCCATAATATAGAGCACAATAATCTTCAAGTGAACTCCTCCCTCATCCTTGATTCAAAGATGTGTGCCTTCAAGTATACAATAGAAGAACCCCAGATGAGAAGTGAAATAAATTCCTTAATATTGCCACATAGTCCATGAAATTTTTTTTTTCTACTTCAATTTAAATAGATATTTCATTAGTTCAATTTTGTATGTGTGAGGATAAATTTTTTTTATTGAACAGTTCCCAATGATCCTCCCATATAAGGATGTGGTCTAATATAGATAGAACAAATAAATTCCCCCACTAGCACAAAAGATCTTACAACATATACATATCCATCTTGACTTTCAACTCTGCTTGTGTGATGATAAAATTGATTATATATTTTATCATGTTCAGCCACACCTTAGCGTTTAATAGATCTAAGTCACCAAGAAATATTGATTTATTTTGTATTTGTGACAAAAATGAATGATCCAATTTCCTTGGTTCATCCCTCTTATTCCCTCTATCTGCAAACTAAAATTATTATACAATACATCAACCCAACAGTTGGTTCACTAGTGGCTCTAATGTAATAATATTCTCATCAGCCTCCTCTAGTTAGTTTATACAATTCCATTTGGTATCTATTTTCTAGAAACAAAACAAATACCAAAAGTATCACTCTCAATAAATTGAAGGCTTTAAATTGCAATATTTAACACATCATACTATAAAAAATTTCTTTCCAAAACCACAATTTCCATGTTATTAAATTTTTATAAAAAAAATCTCAACATTTTTCGAAAAAAACAATTTAAAAAATACCACAACCATACTTTTTTCAGAATAATTAATTTGAAAAAAAAACGTTATTAATGTTTAATAACCAACACATTGTTCCTTGACATAAATAATTACTTAAAATGAAATATGTAATCCTTGTGGGAATTCATTCCTATAATTCATTTCATGATCATATCATTGTCTAAACCAATGATAGTGAGATTCCAAATCCTATAATGTATCCAAAAAACTTATGTACCCAACTCCCGGGTAACTTGAATTTCATCTTAATAATGTTAGCTACATATTTTTATGCTTTAAATTTCTAATCCTAAAAATCAAACTCATTTTTATGATCATAACACAAAGAATAGAGAAGAATGAATTCAACTCTGAGACTAACAACCAATAACATGTCAAAGAACAACCAATACTATAACCAGTAATTCCACAAGATATCTAATGGAACCAAGATGATATTGCTAGAAACACCCCACCCATACACATTGAATTTATATGGAAGAATGAAGTTACTTCATCCTATGAAACGTCACTAAGATGATAAATGCTATCAATAAATGTTAAGGGATTCTTTTCAAATTGGGAGATGATTTTCCCTTTGAAAATATAACAACAAATCCAACAAAAAATAACCAAATAAACAACCAAACGTGGCATGATAACAATAAAAGAAAACTGAACATTTCATTATATCAAAACCAACTTCAAGGGTTCCACATGAGAAGATTACAGTGAAATCATGTAGATAATGGAAGGCTAAAAAAGCAAAAAATCATAAAGACTCCAAGGACATGACTCCAAACTCAAAATCCATACTCCCAAATCAATAAGCATCACTAGAGATGTGAAATTAATTACCTTTAAATGTGTCCCCATAAATAACATCTAAATTTTAACAAAATTTCCAATGAAGGGGTGAGAACCAAAACAAATATTTTTTCCCCGAATGACTTCCCTACTCATGCCACTATGATAGAACAAGTTATCACATTTATATATAATATTTTATATAAAGAAACGTCTAAATAGTTTACGTCATAATATAAAAACGTTCCATAACCAATGTGTTTTCAAAAAACAATATCAAATTCTAATGAAAAAAAATCTAAAAATATCCGAAAACAATTTAAAAAATTATATTTATTCATAACCCATTAGGTTCCCCATATCCACACATCCAAAAATTCTTGAAATTGGGACCTCGGTATACTTTTGATTGGTGAATCATCATTTGACAAAGACATCGTTTAATGAACCATTTGATAGTGGAGATTCCTGACCCTTATCCACACCTAAAATGACCAAAGACACTCCCTAACCTAAATCATCATGAATTCAGAAGAACACATGACACCATTATGCCAAAAACCAATGAAAAAAAACCTTTCAATAAAACCAATAATTAATTGAAAACCTTTCAATGAAACATTTCAAATTTACCAATAACATTTCTTTCAATAAAACCATCTACTTATTGAAAACGTTTTTATAAAACCCTTTACCACAATTCCAAAAAATATGTATTTTCAAACAAACATTTTAAAATCAAGAACCCAAGTACTTTCTCTAACACTTCCAATTTCAATAATTTAAAAAAATCAACACTCGAGAGGGTTTTGAGCAATCATTAAATTGAAAATTTTCAAACAAATCATATAAAATTAAAAAAATGAAATCGAAAAAAATATTATAAACAAAGGAGTTAGGAGTAAATCCACCTACTGTGGGAAACATGTCAAAACATAAAATAGCACAAAAAACCAATTAATACAGGTAGAATCTCTAAAAACACCTTATATCTCTTACCTTAGAATAAAAAACCGAATATAATATTATTTTTCATGAAAAAATTAAATCTATTCACAAAATATGACGATATGAAAACCCAAGAGGGAGGGATAAGTATATGAAAAGAAAACCATCTAGAATGACCCAGAATGACCACTTACCCAGAGATCCCAACTTAATATCCCAAAGGTAAGCCTACTGATTTCCTCTATGCCAACGGTAGAAGTTTACTTATCCTTTGGTAAGACATAATGTCTAGTATTGGAGGCATATGAGGAAAAATGAGTTCCTTATAGTTTAAAACACGTGAGATGCACAATTTTAGGATCTCATTATTTACCAATGGATAATTAGTCGCACAAATATTAATTTCATGCGCTATCTTCTATCTTAAGTAGGTACCATGAACAGTTGGATCACAATGATTCACAACCATGCACTAGCCATGACAAATACAACAATATCTTGTGGCCTGATTGTTTCTGACACTTTCTTCGGGGCGCGCGTGTCCGTATCATTTGGTGGACGCGTAGCTATTGCCCTGTCTTTCTACTTTCCAAAGGTCGGCATCATCCATTCGTTATTTAGGGACATTTTCTCCTTGATCAAAATGGGATAATGGGATGTTTATTCCTCCTTCTGGGGATTCCTCCTCAAAACATGTTACCTAGTCTGATTCTCCCTTAACGATTAAGTCATGTTTCGTGAGTTTCCTTCCTGGTGCCATATCATTGTGGACGCTGGTTAATTACACCAATTCTATTAGGGACTTCCATGGGGTCTTGACATGGTTGCAACCTTCTGTTGGAGTAGATGATAACATCAGGCATGTCAAGAATATCTGGATGCATAGACATTGGGGAACCTGCATTCTTCCTCATAAGAGGGCATATCAAGGTTGCATAACCCGATGACTCCCGTTTCAGTGGCTGGGTATCTTGTGCCATAGGCATGTATATGAGGTTTTCCTCAGTTCAAATGTTTAACACATGGTATGCGACTAGTTTTACATCTCGCAGAGATGGTTACGCCACAGGCATGTATAAAAAAGTTTTCCTTAGGCATATCATGATTATCACGAGGAATGCCATGAGTTTAACATCTTATGGAGAAGGAATGAGGGTTATTGAAATGTCCCATAATGATGGATTAGATTGGTACACATGAAGGAGGGAACACCTGGAAGATGGATGGATCATAACACCTAATGAATATGGATATCAGGTGGTGATTCCCATGGAGGGGAGATGTCACACCGTAATGGATGATCTGAACACCACTGAGGGCGGATCAGGGAGAGTGCACCGCAGAATGTGAAACACCAAGGTTTATCATTGGTTGGGATTGAACCTCAGGGAGGTTACTTGCGTACCCTGGGCATATGATAGAGATCAAAACCCACATTGTTCTAAGAGGTGATGAATCAGGGTGTACACAAAGAACACAGACCTGGTTACATGTTGGGGTTTATGTGTGGATCACGGCCCGAGTACTGCAAGGAGCAGTGAGGGGGTGGATAATAGTATCCCATCAGGATGTGGCATCCTCGGTGAGAATTAGGATGGATGATGGAGAGTCAAATAGAGTGGAGGGGGAATGAAATGGGACCACTGTGAAGGTGATGATAGTGTTGCTATTGATCCTCGAAGAGACTTCCTACATATCTCTGTGGAAGGGAATCAATGTCCACATAGTTTGATGGGATGATGGGACACTTGAGGAGGTGGCCCGTGAGAATGGATGCATGGATGTGACATGGAGGAAGTAGAACCTCCAAGTTGTGGTAAGAACTACATAGAACACATGGGATCGAGGGATACATTAGGACGAGACATGGGTGTTGGGATTGAACCTCAAAGAGGATTCCTACGTATCCCCATAGATGGGAATCAAAGTCTGCATAGTTCATCTGATGATAGCTTACCTTCAATTGGAGACTCCAACGGCTTATTTCCTAATGAGGTTAACAACTGCTTACCACTGAATTGGGAAACAACACCTTACTGCTGATTGAGGTACACTGTTTAACGTCATACAAGACAGGGTTAAGATGACAAGAAAGAGGAATTAGGGCCCATATAGATGGTGGGGTTCAACCTCATGGAGGATTCCTACATACCTTTCCTTGCCAAGGATCAAATTCCACGTAGTTCAAGTGGTTCAGGAGTCGGTGAACTGACGTGAATGAGGACCTAGGGTCCAGGTGGATGGTGGGCATGAACCATAGAGAGGTATCCTACATACCATGCCTTAGCAAGGATCAAAGACCTCATAGTTCAAGAGTGGGTGGGAACCGGTGTGAAGGTGGTCATAACCAATGGGGGTGTTGGGCTTGAACCACATGAAGGATTCCTACATACATTGACATCTAAAGGATCAATGACTACATAGTTCATGAAGGATTGGGGCATACATTATAGGCTTCATAAGGGGTTGGTGAGCCGACGTGAAGGAGGTCAGAGTGACCAATGGGTGGTGGGATTGAACCTCAGGGAGGATTCCTACATACCTTGTCCTCGCAAGGATCAAGGACCACGTTGTTCAAGTGGGGGCTTGGTGCACCAACATGAAGATGGTTGGGACCAATGGTGTGGGCTTGAACCTCAGGGAGGCTTCCTACATATCTTGCCACTGTAAGGATCAAAGTCCTTGTAGTTCGATGGTGGCGTTTGGGGCTTAAGCTCTGAGGCAACCAAAAGTGTTGGTGAACCAACGTGATGATGGTATTATTGACTAAGGTGGTGTGCTTGAACCTTGTGGAGGCTTCCTACGTACATTTCCTTGGCAAGGATCAAAGACCACAATGTTCATGTATGGGGCATGGGGCTTACACTCTAAGACTCCCAAGGAGGATCTCATGGTCGATGATTTTTCTATGCCCATGTGAGTAATACATAGTGTGAGAAACAAGAGGCATCATGGACCTGAATATCATGTCACATAGGTGCATCCATAAAGGTTTATGAATGGAGCTTATGTAAGGAAGCTGCCTATGGGCCGCTATGGAGCGACAATGGGGAATGTAGCTTACATGAAGAAGTTGTTCGGGTGCCACTATAGACCAAAAATGGTGGTTGGGGCTTACACTAGGAAGCTTCCCTGGTGCCGATATGGAGTGGAAATTGTGACTGGGGCATACGCAAGGAAGTTACCCGAGGGGCCACTATGGAGCGACAAAGGTGGATGGGGCATATGCAAGGAAGCTGCCCGGGAGCCGCTATGGAGTGCAATGGTGGATGGGGATTACCCAAAGAAGATGCCTAGGTTCCACTAAGGAGCGGAAATGTTGAATGGGGCTTACGCAAGGAAGCTTCCTGGGCACCACTAAGGAGTGGAAACGATGAATAGGGCTCACCCAAGGAAGCTTCTGATGAGGTCTCCCACATTTCTGGCCATGAGGTCATCCCAACCAACTGGTGGGTTGGGGCCTTCGCATGTGCACTAGTTCATAAGGGGGATAATTCCATGGGCATTGGAATCAGTCCAAACATAGGGGATGAAAAGTGTGAATCACATTCCTGACATTCGAAACGAAATGAGGGTTGTGTGGCGATGAAGGATAACTCTCGATCTTGTTCGAAACAGAGCATCCATATCTTGTTAGCCTGAAATGGGGATAAAAAAATGAGGGTATACAGGTGACCATGTTCGAAACATAGGACCTAACTCAACATTTCATCCAAAGTCTTCCAAGGCGTTGGCCTAAGATGGTAGGTGAGACGATACGAAATGGGATCAGGCCTTTAGGGTCCCTTTAGACATAGAGGGCGACGAAGATCCGAATGAAGGACACACAAACCGTGAGGTGGAGTGATGGAATGTTTGAACAGATTCCAACGCTCTTGAAATTACACAACTGTAGTCAGGGGATTGGGAATCTGATGCTTAGAGTATATGGCTTCTCATGTTTAGAGAAAGAGGCATCCCATGTTTGGTACGTAGGGTACACTATAGTTTAGAGTCATGTAGAGAGGACTATTGGAATCTCAGTATTAGAGCATATGGAATCTCTTGTTTGGAGCAAGAGGCATCCTATGTTTGGAACAAAGGGCGTACTATAGTTTATAGTCATGTAGATAGGACTATAGGCATCTCATGTTTGGAGCATAAGGAATCTATTATATTGAGTAAGAAGAATCGAATGTTTGGAACATCAGGAGCACTACAGTTTAAAGTCATTTAGACAGGATTGTTGGCATCTCATGCTTGAAGCATAAGTCATCTCTTGTTTAGAGCAAGAGGCATCCTATTTTTGGAACATATGGTACAATATAGTTAAGAGTAATATAGAAAGGGATATTAGGCATAAGGTGCATAGAAATGGTTGGTGTTGGGACTTATGCAAGGGAGTCCCTTTCTGGTTCAACCTGGAATATGAGTCAGGTGATGGAGTTCAGATGAGTTTCTTGAGGAATGATTTGACTCAAGGTACTCAGGTAATTAATGATGAGAATCTCATCTCACGACATGGGTAATGAACCAAGAAGAATACTTCCATTGAAGGTGATTCATGGTTTGTAGTGGAGTATCTCAAATCATGGTTTTCCATAGGTGGAAGGAGGATGCGCATAAGGGCATAATTGAAAATGCCGACGTCCTTTCCTGGGAAGTTCATAGTGCGACTATCCATTTTTCATAGAGGTTAGTAACAATAGCAAAGGGACCGGCTCAGAGGGATGGAACTGAATCCTGAAAGATCCCTCGAGCGGGGTGCGGGGTTTATGGCCCTGTGGTATAAACTGGTGGGTGTGAAGGTAGGAGTCTCGCAAATTATAGGTCCTTACGAAGTAGCTTCACGGTGTAAAGGGGATCACGCCCAGGGTCTCGAGGGGCATTGACTCGCGGAGCATGGACTCAGGGAACAAGGACTCATGGAGCATGGACTCAAGGAGAAACATTGTGAAGGATGACACCTGTGGATCATGGACTTGTAGAGAAGCATCACGAAGGATATTGCTCGCAGAGCATGGACTTGCGGAGTAGCCACGTGAAGAAAGCTGCTCGTGGAGCATGGGTTGCGGAGCCGCTTCACGAAAGAAAAGTGAAGCTCTTTGAACATGGAAATTGGCCTCCCAAAGGAGGGAATGTCCATCTAGTTTAGGGGGTTGATCTGGGTATTTATAGGGGAGAAGTACCTCAAAGAAGAGGTTGCTCGGTGCGAAGACGGAGCTTGCTTCGCGGCAGATCGCGAATGTCAAATGAGGCCGCGAAGCGTTACGTCCTCCTTTTTCCGCATAGGAACGCAAACATCAAAGGTGTTCGAGGATAATCATGCCTTTGTGACTCACGGCAGGTTCGCAAACATAAAATGGGGTTTGCATAGCATCCTGTCTCCTTGCTTCCTTGTGGTTCTCGGTGATCGCGAAGGGAGCTTCATGAATGGGCACCGCAAACCAGTTTACTAGCCCAACATCAAATGCCCATAACTCTTAATCCGTAACTCCATTCAGGCTCAAAGACCTATCAAATTGAAGCTTACTAAGTGGTCTACGCTCTAGGATCATTTATTAGATAATTTGGATAATTTTTGTGGCGCGTTTTCTGGTGTCAAAAACTATTTATCCTTAGAAGACACATGGTTTCGATGAATCAGGCGCTGCTCATGCACCGTCCCTTTATCCCATGTCTCATTGGGGATGGTATCCTACAGATCATGCATGGTTCTCCAAAACTGTGTACCACTAATGAACCATTAGAAAATCAAAAAAACCACTCCAAATGTTCACCATAATTTCCCAAACATTACCAATTATGGTTAAATACATTAAAAACTCAATGAAATGGTTACTTACATGAAAACATCCACACTACAACTTCCATATTGACCACCTATGAATAGGTTTGTAAAAAAATTAGAATAAGACTAGATATGGTAACTAGACTTAATGAAATCTTAAAATATTGAGCCTTAAGGTAGTCCTTCATGATAAAATATGGATAAACATGAACTGAATTAATAAATCTGGTGGCATACTCAACCACTGAAGAATCAGTATTCTCCAACATCAAGAACTCATTGGCATTTTATACCCACATAGAATATAGGTATAATTACTAGTTAAAATTCAACATAAATGTTTTACATAAGTCATCATTTTATTCCCTTAAATAACCAAATACAACCACTACATACTACCTAATCCATCCCTGAATTATGTGTAGAATCCCATTTTAGAAGAATTAGGGGTCTTTGAGAACTCAAATATCTGTTAGATATAAACCGAAAGGACCTCAGAACACCCAGAGAAGGGGGGGGGTTAATCCTACAGTCATGATTTTCTTTTAAAATAATTTAAATTTTCCCCACTTTGGTATAAACCACTTAAACTATTCTAATGAGATATTTCAATAAAAACAATCACAAACACTTCGAAGACACATCAATTTTACATGGTTCACCACTATGGGATACATCCATGGAAGATACACAGAAATGTTTTCAATCATACTGAATTCCACTAATCTTCAAAAGTTATGGAGTAAAAATGTTTATCTCAATCTCTATATTCCATGAACACTACCATTATGTGTTTTTAGGTATAGCACACTACATCCCTCAGATCAATTCCATTGACTCTACCTTGCACTACGTTGGGAAGAATCTGAACTCAATTTTTTGACATGAAGGTTGATTCCATGGGTTGGAATTAAATAATGCATTATCAAATATATATAGAAGGTATATTAAAGTCATGTTTTCACATTTAGAAATATTTAAATTTCCTGTGCACAGTTAGTTCGTGAACTATTATGGCACCCACAAACCTTCTTCCTCCACGAACCGTATTACACTTTGTACCACGTGTGATTTCTCCATGAACTCCTCCTGCTCCAATTTGTAATGTATTGATTCCACTACATACTACCTATGGCTACATACTATTTGGATTCATCTACGCAATTTCATGATCTATATACACTGAGGATTTCTCCGCTTACTTCCCCATCAAATCGTGACGACATACTGCCTTCAAAAACCGCATCTTCATAATGCTTCTTCTCTTCAGACCAACTAATTCTCCATGAATTGTCTTCCATAAACATACCTTATTCCTCCATGCACTATCTTCCACGAACTATTCAATACATCCACCAAATTCATTTCCAATTTTTAACTAAATTTATTATGGGTTTTTCTTCCCAAGAAATAGTTCTAGATTTCCATAAATTATTCTAAGATCTTTAATCTCAGATCCAAGCTCTAATAAATGGATCAGTGATCCTTAACTAGGAAAATAGATCCATAGAATCCAATAAACAGACATTTACAAAATCTTTGATACTGAACATCCATTACCACATATCGTTTGTCACCTTTGAACTATATTCCCTACGTGCTCTGCGTACTGCCATTTTCCCTACGCGTTGGAAGAAATTACTACATCGTTTAAATAAACGACACCCTTTGAGGTTTCTCAAAAATCCGCCTCATTTTAATGAAAGACATTCAATCCATTGAACCATCACACATTCCATATACTGTGATATTTCCCGCAAACTTCCATCCATCAAAGTGAACCTCCTTCACTCTAATAAATTCTCTTCCTACATGGTCCACATACCAATTTCCATTCCACAAACCATTCTTAATACACGGTTTAGGGTTCATCTATTTATGTACAATATTTCATGATCTGGAAACTATACTTAGAAATCCCATTCTGAGAACTAACATTACAGAAAGCCGTCCTTTTCAAAAAAACAACCCATTTTGACAGCCAAAAATTTAGAAAACACTGGGAAACTACACAACATTAAAAACCTGATTCAACCTATAATAAACAATCACTTGACGTGTAAACCCCGTGATCAACCCATTGTGGATTGACAACAATCACAACCCATACTCAATTTCTAGATAAGAACAACCTTGGTTCCAATAGAACCAACCAGTCCATTAGCTCATTTTGTGGTTTGTCCCCACATAACACCAGTGGATAAAACCATGATAACTCTTGCGTATTTTTCATCATATTTTTCTACTCACATCCAATAACTCAACCAACTATTTGGATCATATAAATATTCAACAACACCCAATATGGATCAACCTAATTGTTCTATTATGGGGAACTCACTAATATACCCCCTATACACCAAGACGACATCCTTTAGAGAGGAATTAACTACAATATGAAAAACAAATTTTGTATAAAGCTCAAATAAAACATAAACGCTTCCAAATATTAAAAAGAAACCATTTACATGGGTATAAATAAAATAATATAAGTAATTTAAGAAACTCTATTAGAATTTTATTTAAAACATAAATAATCAAAATTATATACCACTTTTCATGGTTTGTCTACATGGTTAGGAAAACGGGGTGCAAACAATGTGGGTTTCACTAGAGTTGGCAAGAAAGGCCACATACTCTGTTTATGGTCTCAACTAATCATTCTCCTCCTCGAGACCTTATTTCACACACAATAACCAAAACACCCCCAGAGCCTATTCTGGGAATTTCCACCGACTAGAAAATATTTTTAAAAGTCATCAAAATGACCCATAACTGAGCTAAAAAAAATCCTAGAACCCTCATGAAAACGCAATATTTTAGAAGATAAAGATATGGAATTTCTCACCTAAGTTTCTTCATCTTGAGTCTTAACTTTCCTAGTACTAGTATTCCACTAAATCCCAAATATGTTAACCAACTCTGATGCAATTTTCTAATGAACCAACCTAGTTTGACTCAACCCATCAACTACTATATATCACCACAAGACCATAATCATGTTCATGATCTCTATGTGGTGACGAGAAGAACTAGGAATTAACAACTATCACATGGGAATAATTTCTCCATATAGAAACTGAAATAAACCATCTATAAAATGGGACAACCACACTAAAATCATCATGTTCGTAGCCAAAAAATACAACAGTATAAACACAATATGGGGTAAAAAGATATCATAAAAAATTATATACCTCAAATAAAAACATTCTAGAACTAATCATATAAATGGAATAAAAAAGAATAACCCAAAAAATCTAAATAATGTGACCACTGATAAACAATTTCCTAGTACCATTAAGTAGATAAAAAACACATAAATAAATCCACAAGTTCCCATCATTTAGAGATCACATCTTCTCCAAAAAAACACTAGATAATAAAAATCAATAAGAGATACTATGAAAGATTGTGAGATTTACCTTACCCACTTTCAACAAAAAAATCAATAAAATAATAATAATCCCAAAGTTCCAATAAGGGTTTGCGGCATGATTCCAAGTAGGATACCAAAATGAAACTATTTAAAACTTTTACCCATAAAACCCAATAAACTAGTTTCAAAATTATTTAAAATCGTTAACACATTGACAGAATTCCATTTTTGAATACACATTTAGAATCCATTTATCTATCCAATTCAAATAAATCTTGTTTCCCAAAAAAATTACAACATTTATCAACAAATAAATAATTATTAATATGATTAATTAACACAACACAATAGTGGAAATAATAAAATCCCAATCATGTATTGATATCAATAAAAAATTGGAATAATATATCTCATCACATGAAAATGTATTTAAAAAAATCATGAAGAATATTAACGAATCCCACCAGAATCAGTTTTTTTTACGGATCAAACCATTGGGACTATTATGAGTGATTAAAAATGTATTTTAGATATCTAATATAATGGTATATATCATTATCAACCCTGAAACTTTTTCTAATATCTCATGTTTTCTCTTAATAACCATCATAGAAGTCCACATGGTCTTCCTTCTAAAAAGCTATCTCACTCCTTATGAAAGAGGTGGAGGATCACATGGTCCTCCCTATAAAGGAATGCATATCCACCCAAAAAACCATAATGGATGCTATGAAAATATTATATATGATATCTCACAGGGCCATTGGGTCAACTACCTCACCGAGACACCATTTAACCTATGTAATACTCCATTCCAACCCATTCATAAACATGTGACCATGCCAAAAAAAAGTAATATCCTAAGAAATATTATAAAAACACTCCCCTTTTAAAAAAAACCATTTCATGGTTAAAACATTTATAAAAATATTTTTTAAATCTATTTCATTCCATAAAACCACTTTGAGCTGTTTGGACAAGAAATTTGTGGGTATAAAAGCCACACTCATTTGGGAAACCTACTTTGAACAAACAAATTTTCCAAAAAAACCATGAAACATATCAAACATGGGATACACATCAAGAAAAAATGACATAAATTTAAATTTAAAAGATATATACAAATGGTGATTGGAAATTAAATCTTTGTATATGGAATTTTTTTTAAATGGAAACAATTACTTCATATTTGGTCCAAATGTAATCACCTTCGATAAGGACTACATGGATGAGGAGAACAATGCCTTTCTAACCTAATACATATTAAAACAAACTAAAACCCACATAAAACAACCTATATTATTCCAGAACACCCACTAGGAATCCACACATCCAAAAAATGGATGAATAAGATAAAAGAAGGGGAAATAGGATGAAATCAAGAAGAAATAGAGTAACCTCAAGGCAACACCATTATTTCCAAGTGAAATCCCAACTATAGAGGGTGACAGATCCATGGCCCAATATGATGGAATTCAGGTGAAGGGGGAAGAAAATGATCCCCCAAAACATAAAACTCCTACATTTGAATAATGTTAAAATTAACATTATTAGTGTGTTTGATAGGGCTAATCAATTTGGCATCATGGTTAAGAAACCCATGCACCAACCATTTGGGTGCCACTATAAAACCTAAAACATGCCACATGGTCACAAATTGGTTTCACATTTTATTTACAATCCACTAATAAACCATAAAAACCCACAATATCACACACTACATCACCCTCACATAGTTAGCCACATGATCATTCAAACTCTTCACTAATTGTATTCTCTTGTATGTCTTCCCCTAAACCCACATTTTCACACATGACAACAAGAAACTCCATGAATTCATCAAGATATAAATAAAAATCAAAAATAAATGTACTAGTTACCCTATGGGTGTAATAGATTATAAAAATGGGAATATAATTTGAACATTTTATTTGATTATAAAGGGTGTTTAATATAATTAAATTTGTTATTTTAATATAAAATATACACATTGGAATAATTTTTTTATAAATTATAAATTGAGATATAGGATCAGAATAAAATATTTTGTTTTTACAAGATATATGTGATGAATGTTTTAAAATTATTTGCAATAAAATTGATAGATAATTTTTCAGAAAATAAATTGTTGTTCATAATTTTATTCCCTAACTTTTATTTTATAAAAATTTAAATCCATTTGGATACATGAAAGGATCCTTAATTTTGTGATATAAATGAATAAATTTTACTTATAAACCATCTAATTGGATAATCCGTGAATTTTATTTATAATTTCATGATATTTCACATGTTTGAAATAAATTATGATTTTTCCATGTGTTTAGAATCTCCTGTTCACATGTAACATAGAGGCATACCTACAATTGGAAATTTAGGTATAAGAGTATTTATATTTTATAGATAATTCTATAAATTTTACTTCTATAATCAAAATTATTTTGATAAATCAATCAAAGAATTATACTATATAAATATTTTAATATTTCAACTATAATGGTTTCTTATGTTTATAATTGTATCAAAAAAGGATTTATACTCTCTTAAAAAATGTACACATCACATGTGCGTACAAATTGTACATATGATATTATAGGTAATGGATATAATCCCTAGTTTCATGGGAAATGATGTAATGAGACATGTTGGAGTTGAGTAAATTATTATATAGATTTATTTTGGGGGGTTTACAACCACTTTTTTTATCAACATTTAAATTTCATTGATCATGACGTAGTACGTGGTTTTAAATTTAGTGTATTATCTTGATATATAAAATATATATAAATTTACGGGGTGTGGTTATTACAAGTTAATTATGTTTATATAATTTTCTATTATTTAATATTAATTTATTATTAATTTTGTATTTTGATGTGGTGGAATACTTGATATTAAATATATTCCAATGTGATTTTAGAAAACACTCATTATTAGTCTCAAATAACTAATTATCGATGATATAACATGAGTTCAAGCAATGTTTTTCCTAGGTAAGATGGTCATATCAGGGATGGATGTTACAAAAAATTAGTGGTTAATTTTCTATGCTGTTGATATTTATGAGTTTGTAGAATGATGATTATGGGTGTGTAATTGTATGAAATATTTGTGTGCTTACCTTACCCAAAAAACTATATTAAAACTATATGTTACTAGGGGAGTATGAGATTGTATTTATGATGTTTATCTACGATATTTTTGTAAAAAACATTCACTTGGTAAATGGTGTGTAGTAGGATAATGACACATAATTTTTTTCATGTAGGGCTTAAAATATGTGTTTAACATGTGTTTGTGATTATTTATTATTTAAATTAACCATACATAATTTAATTAACAATAAAATAATAGTTATTATCCAAAATATGTTATTAATAATTGATTTATTTGGTTATGTTTATGGAATTAATTTGTCAATAAAATTAGTTTTGTTATACCAAATATATTTTTATTATGATGAGGACGTGGTGCATGAATTTTTTTTTGAATATATTGATGTTGATTGAAAAATGGTGTGTTGATCTTCTCAAAATTATGGAAACACATAAGTGAGTGCACAATCTATGTGGGAATTAATTTTATCTATAGAATTCCAATAAAGAGTATATGGAACGTGATTTTGTGCATGTTCAATTATTTAGTGAAGTAGTTTCTATAGTAGAAAATATGATTACTAAAAGAGTTATTAAAGTGATTCCGAATATAAAATGGGTACCAGGATATGAGGGGGTTTTAATGTTAGATATGGGTTGATATTTTTGAGTGAAACATAATATAAAAATTATAGAATATAATAGGCCTTGAGGAGAAGAATAATGGATAGAGGGGATGGATATGATCATTAGGACAATTGATTCACTTTATAGAAAAAATGTGATGGTTGTTTCCATTATTCTTAAGGGACCATCTAGATAATAGTGGGAAAACGTAGTCCAACAAAAGGGTACTGAAGGATTATCATGACATGTATTCTGAAACGTTTTATTTGGTAAATTTAACAAATAATTTTTGAGTATGGATAGAGGTCATTAGTTATTTATGATGAAGAAATAAAATTTGTTCATTGTTGATTATTCCAATAAATTTAGGGATATTATTTATTTATCTGTGGGATTATGAGGAATTGAGGCATAAAAGGATAATTTATTCAAGTATGGGATAATTTTTTAGATCTGATTGAAGGTTCATTTCTTTTTTTATCCACTATTATAAAAGTGGTGAACAAGGATCTTATAGTAGAGAGGGATTTTTAGGAAGAAAATTGGGATTTCGGGGGAGTTGGTGGACATGTTAGAGAAAATAAGTGAAAGGGTAATGAATATTTTATAGCATTGTGTGTTGTTAGACATTCAAGAAATTAATTTCTTCTTATTTATTCATATATATCCAAATCACCAATAGAGTGTGATAAGTGTAGAAAAGAAGACGACACACAATCTATTTTCAATAGTATCCAAAAGAAAAGTAATTCTTATTCCAAAATGAGACATATTGAAAAGTTTTATTAGGATGTATATCAATGATGTGATGGTCATTATTCATATCCCTTATAGGAATATGAATCATTATTTAGTTAGTTATAGCAAATTGCTACTTATATGTCCTATGTGAGATCTGGTCATGGTGTGATAGAGGTTATAAGGGGTAGATTAGAAGAGGGTTACTATGAAGGTAATTTATGTGAACCTAGTGAAAGGTCAAGGTGTATAACATGGTTAGTTGTTCAGTATTATGTTTGCACTAGTGGATTGTGGAGATGTCTATTATATGGATAAAGTTATAATTTTTTTTAACTATAACTTAAATGGTGTCTTACATTTTTTTGTTTTTTTTCATTCCTTTGTTTTTTTGGTTGGTGACTAACCTATGTTTTTTGGAAAAGATTTTAACTAGATGATTTTTTTGAATACACCATTATGAAGAAGAGATGATCCGTTTTGAAAAATTCCATCTTAGACTGTTAATAGATTTGAATATAAATATTTTTTTTAAAATTATAGATATTGAATAATTTAATGTTATTATTCAGATGGATTTGTTGTCATACATTTGGGAGAAATATATTATTAATTTAGATGGGTTATGATCCTTCCATATTATGTTAAATATTATGAATTTTAGTGGGAATTGGGACATCATTGTAGTATAGAGGGTTTTCACATAATGTACTTGAGGAATATTACTTTTCTAGTAATAGGGATTGTTCTTGCATCAATTAATGTTTTTTGTAAATATATTTTTATTCATGTTGTTTTTTGTTTCAAACAATATTTTATGAAGATATTGTTTTTATTTTCATTGTTGAAGGATGTGAGTTCATAATTGAATTAGATATTAGCATTAATACTATATGTATATCTATACATGAAAGGGATTTAAATGATCATAGAGATTTACATACTTGGGTTAAATGACCTTGAATCCTAAGGACTCATATGATTATGTGTTTCAAGGTACCACGGTCAAGTATTTTTTTCTACAATGAGGATGAGATTTTATAATTCTTTTCTGACTATCATAGGATGTGTCAACATATCATTAAGAAAAATTTATCATTTAGTGTCAATTGATGATTTATTTAACTGATGTTATGGATATTAATTGTTTTAAAATTTCAAAATTGTATTGGATTTTCATCAATTTAGAGTATGAGTTGTATATGTTCCAAAGTTGGATTTTTAGATTATGTATAGTAATTTTGAATTTATAAAAATGAAGTTCTGAGAAATGAATGATTAGGTCGTGATTGTGGCCTTGATTAACTATGTTTCCCATCCTTAACTAGATTCCTTGATGGTGATATTTATTTTTTATGTATTGATAGATTCAGGATAGTATGAGAATTATGATGAAAATATCGCCTTTTCATGGAATAATTGAGAGTTAATTCGTTGAATGGTAAGATGTTGAAATGTGAGTATTTTATCCAGGAATTGTATTTTCATGAATATGATTTCTCTGATACTAGGATATAAATGGATCCATATAATGTAGTATCTATAAGGTGTCTTTGAATCACCAAGAATTTCATTGAGATACATTGTTTCCTGTCCCTTGGAAGTTATTATCTTTGATTTTTTTCAAGATTTTAATCTCTCAATTTTGATTATGATAGTGTCTATTATGAATGGATTGATTCTTAACTGACATGATATGAATGATGATACATTTTAAGAGATAAAAAAGTGCTTCTTATTTGCATATATTCTAATATTTTCAAAACCAATAAAGAATAACGAGTCATATTTTGTGGCCTCTAGTGGGGTATTAGGCAGTGTATTGATACAAGAAAAAAGTGTAGCGGAATATAGTTTTATGAATATTACGCTACCTTCAAAAAATTACACTACCAAAAATATATTATTTTTCATAACAATGTATGTGTTTAAATTTGTATGACCTTATTTGTTTAATTTGAATGTAATAGTGTTTATGAAATGAAAAATTTTAATAAAAATATTATCTATATTGAGTTGAATTTATGATTTTGGATATGAGATAAATATCATTCCTTGTTTGATTTGAATGATTTATACCATTTGAAATTTTATTTTAATGGATTTTCATCTGGATGTGTCTGAGGAAGAAGGTTACGTTCTTTAAATAAATTTAGTCATCAATCCATCCATGATGGATAATTTGAAACTAGGGTAATGTTTAGATTCAAAACTCTTGGTTTTTTTGAGAATGATTATATGTTGGGGGTAAATGCTCAGGTAATCCTTTAATGAGGACTCCCCCTTTTATTTTCATGGTAAGATTTATCTTCTTATTTATCAAGTGTATGATGTAGAAATATAGTTTTATATTTCTTAATAGATATTTTATCATGGTCTGATAAAAATATATAACGATGTTTCCTGAATTTTTTGGTGTCCATGTATGAAATGGTTCTTGTCTACTTTTTTCTTGAGATACTTCACTTGTAAGCTGGGGGATGCCAAAAATCAATGCCTAGTAGTTAAAATAAAGTCATAACCTATTTTGGAATGGGGATGGGATAATTTTTACCTATAATTTTATATGGAATTCACATTATTATTGGAGGGGAATGATAAAATATAGGTTATAGTGGATCACATGACTACAGTGGCATATTTGAACTTGATTAATGATAATAAAATAGTAAAAGGGTATGGAAAAAATTATGTCAATGAGATTGTGATACATAATGTGATATTCAATTACATTATATCTAGATATTATATATGATTCAAATTATTGTTATATAGTTGTTTTCAGAAATCATAGAGTCTTATAGTGAATTAAGGAACACCATACTATCTTTAGATATATAACAACTATATGTAACATATTTTTATTCTTGAGGTTATTCCTCATGGATTTATTTTTAATTTTATCATTTTACATCTTCATTATATATCATATGTAATTTTTATTTTTAGTAATTGATGACATTGACCAATTAGTATGGATCAATTTTTTTGATTTATATGGAATGAAATATTTATCACCAATTCCTTAGATGGAAGTAGGTGAAACATCATTCTTATGGAATAGTTATGTGAAAGGGAAATTTGATCATGTGAAAATAATCAAGAAATATCATCCAAATATCATTGGGGGGAGAGTTAATATATTGATCCTTGATGTTTTTCTCTTGAGTTCGATTCTAGTGTTCATGTCATTATTTAGGTATCAAAGTGGTTTATAAAACATGTAAGTGGTAAAAATGGAATGTTGGATCTAGAATTTGTTGCGCCATTTGAGATATTATAAGATTTTAGGGAGGCTTATTATAACATATAATTACATCCAATATTTTTTTCTATATGTGATGTCTTTAACATGTCATTATATTTATAGTTCATACCAGATCCATATCACCAAATTCGTTATAATTATATAAATCTTGTTTTTGATGTATAATTCATAGAGAGAGTATTGTGTATGTTTTATCATAGAGAGAGACAATTTCCAGGAATATTTATTCCCCTTATATGTTTTTATGGAATCATGGAAGTGTGAAATGAGTAACATGGTAATGAGAATCCAAAATGAGGTTTTATTTGATTGAGTTCTTCATCACTGATTCATGATGACACTACGTGGTGATAAGAATCAATTTGGTATGGATTTTGGAGCATACTATGTTTTTTAGGATTAATTTCAATTTTTATATTTATATAAGTATTTTGAATTATTGAAAACTTATTTGGAATGTTTTTAGTGAATATAGGTGATGGGAAGGGTAGATATAAATAGTCTGTGCTAGATTATTAATAACAGGTATCGTTGGATACACTGTGTGAGATTAAAAAATAAATTAATATTATAATATGAGGTTCTCTTAAATTTTTTCATAATCTCGGGAGTGAATGAACTAGAGTTTCCTCATGGAGTGATTGTGAATCAATATCATTTACTCTCGTTTGATATTGCATGCCTTATCAGATGCATCTCATATTTTTCTTCCTTATGTTTTAATAAAGAAGTTTTCTCAAACTTCACTCTTTATAACAGATGGGTTTTCTTAGTATTTTAATTTTCCATCAGATCCCTGAGTATTTTCATATTATTTCTGCTTCACATTTTATGTTCCTATATTTTTCATATAATCTTTATTATGGTTTTCATGTTTTATTATTTTTGTCTAGTTTAGTGGTTCACATGTGTTTTTTTAGAATATTACATTCAATGGAATGTTCTTCCCCCCCATCCCTTTCAACATAACCTATAATTATGTGATCGACTCTAGGTCTTGTGTAGAGGAGTGTGGGGTGTGTTTGGTTTATATTGGAATATTGAATTTGGTGCCTTAGATGGTTTAGTTTTGAGTTATTCTGTTGTAGTTTTTATTTTCGCATAATACTCTAAGTAAATGGTCACCCTCATAATTTACCTATATTTTTTACCATACCACAATGAAATACCTCATTATGGTCTATTATTTAGGGGATTCAGGTGATTTTGGTTTGTTATGGTTGTGTTAGTGGTAGATCCATTGTGCAAGACTCATGTTTTCGTCATTTTACGTTTTCATTATTTGAATACATGTGTCATACTAGTGTTTTTAGTTATTCACCTAATTTTATTAGGTTGTGGTGTTTCTACTCTATTCCCATTGAGGTTATTTTAAAGGATAGGTATAATGAATTATTTCAAAGCTCTCCCACACTATGATGAGTTTGTGTTTTTTGTAACAGCCAATATTTATATAAGAAATATTTTTTTATGTTATATACATCATAAAAGGAATCATTCACTACACACAACACTATTTTGGCTTTCATTACACGCAATCACGGCCTTCCTTGATAACCTGCATTGTACGCAATACAGAGTTTCACTAAACTACGATATGATATAAAAATATTATTAAAACTAGCCATTATGAATAGCAATACCCACTTTTTGAAATTTTAAAATTTTATCATTCAAAATGGACTTCATTTTTGGATTCGGAATATCGAAATTAGACAAGGGTAAAGTTTTGGTATTTTTCTGAAAACATTCAATTTTTGATGAATAGTGAAAACACTAGGTTACTATTTAAAAACCGACTTTTTATTTAAATAATTATTTATTTAATTTAAATTTATTTTAGGAAAAAATTAATACATAATACGTATATAAGTTAAATTTATTTCATTGGAGTCATTTTATAATAATTTTAGATATATAAAAATTTTATTGAACTTTTGACCATCTTTACCCACCTCCTAAGAGAATTTGCAGATTTACATAAAACATAATTTTACCTCTTTTGTGAATGGAATTTCAAAAATCCGAGAGACACCGTTGATGTCAGTAAGTAAAATGTTGTTCAATGAGATGAAAATAATTTTTGGTGAATAGTAACTTTTTACTTTTATTTACCACGGTTAAAAGTAAATAGGGTAATTAAGGGTAAATATGATATTATTATTACCCAAAAACAAGTCATAATTCTATTTTATAAGTTTAATTCAACCAAAACCATCCTTAGGGATAAAATATTACCCTTTAGGTCCACATGGATTAGATTAAGTCATTTAATATTATTTTATTTAAAAAGAGTTAAAATAGTTATAATCAACGTTTAATAACTAAAAAAATTTAATATGGGGTTATACATAAAATAAATTCGACTATAAATATTCCTTAGAAAGATAAAAATATTTACTACATAAGGGAATTTTATTTATAATTTTCAGACATTAAATAATTTAATTTATTAATGACACAATGATGATGTAGTAATTACCTTATTAATGAAATATTAACATAATTGATGTTATAAATACCCAAATAAATGTAATTTGAGACTTTTTATGAATTAAAATAATTTTATATGTTAATATGATATGTTAGTATTTATTTAAATAAATATTTTCGAACTAATAATTATGTTATGATATTCACAAAAATCAATTACCAAATAGTGTCAAAATTGACACAAAATAGTTTTTTAAAAATATTATATTATTAATTTTTATTTTATTCATAAAAATAAATGGTTCATAAAAATAACTTATATAAAGTTATATATATTAATAATGAAAAAATTTGGGTTCTTTTGTCTTGTTATAATAAGTTTATTAACCTTATAGTGTAAGAAAACAAGAAGACACTGTAAAAGTAAAATTTTTGAACATAAAGTTTATCTAAATGATAAGGATAAAATAGTAACCTAAACTTTTTCAAATTCTATTGGATGAAAGGATTTCGACCCATCGCCACCTTATATTCAAAAGAAATAAATTTTGAGCTATTAAAAACTGAATATGACTTTATAATAAAATAATATTTTTTGTTTTTCCAAAAGTGCCCCTCTCCTCCCTTATAAAAGGGATCTTACTCCCTCTCCCCCTTACACAACTTTGAGCCATCAAGAACAGTCAAACCATGAACAATTTTCTTCTCCGCTTCCCTAGAAACATCCTAGAGGTCCTGGTCTTCTTAAAATACCATCATTACTTCCTTAAGAGGAGGTTAAGAAGAGGCTCGTCGAAGAAGAGGTAATATCCCTTACCTATCCTTTCCAATTTATTTCTTCTTCAACTTTTCATCATTAGTTGTTTCATTAATAAGTAATAACATCAGTATCACTCATATACCGATATGTTATTATAAATATGAAACAACACTTTTTCACCTTCTTTCCATCCTACGAAAAATGAAATCACCGCGCGTGCGTACGTACGGAATACCGTCTCCATGTCGTGGTGTAATCTGTTTTCCACCACCACCTTACTTGTATGTGTATAATGTTTTAAAGAATAAGTATATATGATTATTGTAAAGTGATATTAATTCTGAAATATTATACATATACTTCAATATAATTCCACAATAATGGGAACGATATCATCGCTCGTGCGTACGTACAACCAACCATCTCCATGATGTGATGTGACTCATTCTACATGACCTTCATTGCATAAAGATTATATAAATTAATATAATGAATAAATATTATATATATTACACTAAAAACTTTCTATAAATGATTTATCTATAATATAAAAATAAGAATAATAATTTATTCGACAAAACACGCATAAGAACAAAAAGAAATAAACACCTGAATAACAAGTAACAATGCAATATTACTAATAATAAGCAAAATATATGACCATATATGATATCATAACAATTAGTAAAATTCTATAATAAGTCAATAACATTATTTATATCATTATACAGGAGGATCGGACACTTACGAAGCAAATCAGACCTATGGTAATGGAAAATCTCATAATCTCATTTTTATCCGAGATTGATTATACTTTGGTATTTATTGGGGTGTATTTATCATCCAAATCCATGTTTCCTAAATATGTAATATTATTTATATCCTCGTACAATTTTTTAAATCCAATATTACTTGTTTGTGAGTTTTTATTAAAAGATATGAAAGGAATCTTTTGTTGCTTTTAGTATGTTGTACTTTAAGACTTTTTCGGCCAAAGTACGAGAAGAATGTTTTTTTAACTTATACGGCATGAATGGATTTTATGATTTCATAAAACATTATTTCCATGAAGCTTCCTTTACAAGTATTCATGTTCATTTTTAATCAACTTCTTTTAGTTTAAAATTGTATGACATGATAATAAAGGAAAAAAAAATTGACGTAGAAAGGATATTTTCCTCTAGAATGGAGTTCAAGCATTTAATCAAAATTATTTTCCATCTAAGATAATATAGTGTTCTGTTTCTATCCCTTTTTTTCATTTATAGGATTATTTTTTGATGGAATTATTTTTATGATGTCCTTTTTTTATGTATGGATTATGTTATGATGACATGACGTTTAAGAATCCCATTTTTATTACATGGGTTCTGCTATGATGTATGATTTATGATCTTGTGGCACACATAAGAATGGTATCATTATGAGATGGTTGGGATCTATATATCCCTCCAACGAATTGGGTAATGATTTATATCTCATGATATAGACATGGCTGGAACGACAGGTTAAACCGGTTCAGGGATACAGGACTGAAATGAGGAGTGAAATCGGTTCGGAAATGGACTTTGTCCACTATGATAGTCTTGGAAATGAGTCTTGACTATGATGAAATGATTCTCTATGATTATTTGTGTATGCCACAATGTTTCATATCTTATGTTATGATTATTGGGATTAAATTTCACCACCATGATTTATCCCATCTTATGAAATTATGATCTCTTTTGTAGGTTATGATTTAAAAAATTTTATGTTTTTATTAATATGTTGTGATTTATATTTCTTTTTCTTACCCTTATTGAGCATTTGAGATCACCCTTTTGTATTTTTTCTTTTTCCCAGGTCAAGATGAAGGGTATTAAGTAAAATTTTCCAAAAGGGACTCTAGATATGATAAAATAATAGGGAGACAATGCAGATGATTTATGAATAAGTTGTTTATGTATCCCAGTTTCTGAAGACACTATACATATACGATCCTTTCAATGGTGTGTTATATGTTGTAATAAGTGTTATTCAATTATGAAGTAATAATGATGTATGTAGAGTATGGTTCTTTATAGTTGGTATCAGAGGAAAGGTACGGCCAACCTTTGGAAACTAGGATGTGAAAGCCTAAGTTAGAACCCTAAGGATATATCTATGCATAGAACACAATCATAGTGTTTTAGAAATGGCCATGAACAACATATGATAAGACCTTAAGTGTGAAATTTTATTCTTCATTGTGTGGTTTTCCTATTATAATTAGTGTTGATCACACTATTCTTCTTGGTTTTAGTTAGTGGATTGAACCCGAAGGAACCGTGTTAATGCGGAATGCGATGGGCAATGCAATGATTGCCCCCTGAACAACCAGACGTTATGGGAGATAGAAGGAAAAATATTCTAGCCATGATCACAGAACTTTCTCAAGATATGAATCATGTAGGACGTCCAACCGAGAAAAGAAAAGAGCAACATTCTGTTGAATCCTTCATGAGGCAGCGTCCACCATCATTCAGTGGGTCTACTGATCCATTAGTGGCTGAACAATGGATCAGTACCACTGAAAAGATAATTTCAGTTATTCAATGTTCTGAACATGATAAAGTAATCTTAGTAGTATATCATTTGGAAGGTGAAGCTGATCAATGGTTGAATCTTATCAAGAATACGAGCCCAATAAATGAAATTGAGTCCATGGAATGGGAGGATTTCAAGGGCTTATTTTTCAAT
This sequence comes from Viscum album, assembly GCA_963277665.1. Classification (NCBI taxonomy): domain Eukaryota; kingdom Viridiplantae; phylum Streptophyta; class Magnoliopsida; order Santalales; family Viscaceae; genus Viscum; species Viscum album. Next base: position 887,331,494 of record OY728125.1, read on the forward strand.
AAGTACTTCCCTTTTATTCTTCGAAAAAAGATGGAGAAGAATTTTCATGAACTGAAACAAAAGGATGATGAATCTATCGGCACCTATGAAGAAACTTTTACAATACGTGCAAGGTATGCTTCTGGAATTATTATCCAACCTGAGAGTAAGATCGATCGATTATTTAGTGGCTTAAAACCAAGTCTTCGAAGGGTGTTAGCCATAAGGGACTTAAATAGCTACGAGGAAATCGTTTGATGTTCTCTCAAGGTTGATATGGAGATTGGAGTAACCCATTAGTCATATTCATTTGATAAGTAGAGGAAAATGGAATTCAAAGCAAAATCTAAATAGCACACTGAAAATAAGATGAGTTTTCCCATAATCTCAAAGTGTTTAAATAAACATGGAGGGAGTTTTCTTAAAGGGACAAGTAAATTCTTAAAATGTGGAAAAGATGGTCATCGGGCATTTGAATGCCGCATTGATGGGAAAAAGATGTCTACTGATGCGAAAAAAGAAAAGGATACACAGAGTGCACCTCCTACACATCAATGTTACAAGTGCAAAGAAATGGGGCATTATGCTAATCAATTCCCTAACCCAAGGGTTGTTTATGATGATCGATGTCAACAAATTCTTAAGTCTAAAGACAAAGGAAGGTCACATGCAATTTCTATCTGCGATATGGAGTACGATAATGAAGTGGTGAAAGGTACACTTATCATCCACTCTAAAGTAGAAAATGTTTTATTTGATTCTAGATCCAGTCACTCTATTATTTATGAAGAATTTTCAATGGGTATCCCCATATTACCTCAAAAATTAGATGTTGAGTTAGTTGTGACAACCCCTAATGGAACAACAGTCGCATCAAAAGATTATAATTCTTCTCCGATTGAAGTTTATGGGAAAGTGCTTCTTGCAAATCTTGTTATCCTTCCTATAATGGAATTTGATGTGATTCTCTGCATGGATTTTATTTCTTTATAAGGAGCTCATATCAATTTCCAAAGAAGGGAAGTCACATTTCATATTCCAGATCAATCTATGATCATCTATCGATGCAACGATGAACATAACCTTCCATTGGAAATTTTTTCCATCTTATGGGTCTTCATTCCACTAAATTAAGGTTATTTATCTCAAATGGTTGGTGAGAAACTCATGATTAAGAATATTCCCATTGTACGGGAGTTTGATATTGTCTTTCCGAAGGAATTTCCATGTCTTCCACCAAATCGTGAAGTTGAGTTTTCAATTGAACAAATACCGGGTGCTATGCCTATTTCAAAGACACCTTATAGAATGGCCCCAATTGAGTTGCATGAATTGAAGAAGCAACTCCAAGAGAATCTTGATAAGGGATTCATATGCCCTAGTTCGTCACTTTGGGGATCACCTATTCTATTTGTTAAGAAGAAAGATAGATCAATGAGACTCTGCATTGATTATCGATAACTTAACAAGATCACTATCAAGAACAAATATACTCTCACTTGCATTGATTTCTTATTTGACCAACTACGTAGAGAACAATACTTTTCCAAGATTGATCTTCATTTAGGGTATCATCAATTAAGGGTCAAAAGGAAGTATATACCAAAGATGGATTTCCGTACAAGGTATGGACACTATGAATTTATAGTGATGCCATTTGGACTTACTAATGCCCCTACTATCTTCATGGATCTAATGAATAGAGTCTTTAGAAACTATCTTTATTAGTTTGTGGTATCCTTTATAGACAATATTATTTTCTATTCAAAGATCAAGGAATAACATGAAGATCACTTATGAATTGTATTAAAGAACCTAAGAAAGGAGAAGATTTATGCCAAATTTAACATGTGTGAATTTTGGATTCAAAAAGTTTCATTTTTGTGTCCCATAATCTCAAAAGAGGGGATATCTGTGGATCCAGAAAAAACCAAGGTTATTGAAAAACTGTCGAGACCAAAAATAGTAATTGAGATCCAATGTCTTCTTGGTCTGGCTATATATTATCGACGTTTTGTGAATGATTTTTCCTGATTATCTAATACACTCACCAGATTGACTCAAAAAAGGAGTTATGTTCGTGTGGATGGAGGAATGTGAAGAGAATTTCAAGGAGTTGAAAAGAATGTTATCCAGTGGAACTGTGCTCACACTGCCTTGTAGTGGAGAAAGATTTGTGATCTAGAGTGATGCATACAAGAAGTGATTGGGGTGTGTTCTCATGAAAAATGATATGGTTATAGGCTATGCCTCATGACAGTTGAAAATCCATGAGAAAAAATACCCGACTCATGATTTCGAGTTAGCTGCGGTAATCATTGCATTAATGATTTGGAGTCATTATCTTTATGGTGAAAGATTTGATATTTATACTGATCATAAAAGTTTAAATTATATTTTCACACAGATGGAGATGAATATGTGACAAAGAAGATGGTTGGAGATGACAAAGGATTACAACTGCTCAATTCATTACCACCCTGGGAAAGCAAACTAGGTGGAAGATGCATTATGTCAACATGACCATGCTAGATTATCAAGGATAAGGATCACAAAAGATCCAATATTTATGGATTTACATAGGATGGATCTTGGAATTATAATGGAAGGGTAAAATCATATCTTTCTCAAATTAATTCTCAACCATCTATTCATGCAAAGATTAAAGAGGCACAGAAAGAAGATACAGAGTTAGAAAAGAAGGTGAGAAATGTTCCTGAATTCAACCTTGATTTTGATGAGAAAATAAGGTTCAGAAAACGAGTTTGTGTTCCCCACATCCCAAAATTAAAGAAGGAGCGTCTGGATGAGGCTCATAGTTCTTCATTCTCTATTCATCTTGGAAGCACGAAGATGTATGGAGACCTGAAAGGGTACTTTTGGTGGGATGGCATGACAAGAGATGTTGCTGAATATGTCTCTCGATGCTTGTTTTGTCAGTAAATTAAAGATGAGAGAAAAAAGTGTAAGGGGATGTTACAACCATTACCCATACCTAAATGGAAATGGGAAAACATCACTATGTACTTTGTCACTCGAATTACTAAAACATCCTAAGGAAATAATGATATCTGGGTTACATTTGATCATCTTATGAAGTCGGAACACTTCATTTCTATTAGAGTGAATTTCTCTCTTGATCAGATTACCAGGATATATGTAAAGTAAGTGGTAAGATTTCATGGAGTACCACTTTCCATTATATCTGATCTCAATCATAGGTTTACCTCAATGTTCTGGCGAAGTCTTCAGCATACTCAGGATACAGAGTTGAGTTTCAGCACTGCTTATCATCCTCAGACAGATGGTCAGTCTGAGAGAACAATTCAAACTCTAGAAGATATGTTATAATCTTGGTCTCTAGATTTTAAAGTTGGTTGGGATCAACACCTACCTTTGGAGGAATTTTCTTATAATAATAGCTTTCACTCTAGTATTCATATGGCTCTTTATGATGCTCTCTATGGAAATAAATGCAGGACTCCAACTTGTTGGGATGAAGTTGGTGAAAGAAAGCTATTAGGACCTTATCTTGTTGATGAGATGGCAGAAAAGGTCAAATATATTCAACAATACATAAGAGTAGCCCAAATTTGACAATAAAAGTTATGCTGATAATCGAAGAAAAGACCTAGTGTTTGATGTGGGTGATAAAGTGTTCTTACGAATATCTCCTTGGAAGAGAGTAATGAGATTTGGAATGAAGGGAAATTTGAGACCTAGGTATATCGGTCCTTTCGAAATACTGGATCGTGTTGGGATTGCAGCTTACCTATTGGAGCTTCCACCGAATCTCTCTCAAGTTCATGATGTGTTCCATGTATCTCTCTTGATAAACTACATACCTGATCCTTCACATGTACTCATCTCAGAAGTTGTACCATTGGAGCATGATCCTTCTTATGAATAACAGCCGACAGAGATTCTGGATCGTAGCGAAAAAGTCCTAAGGAACAAGAACACTCGCATGGTGATAGTTTTATGGAGGAACCACCGATTAGAAGAAGCTACATGGAAGCTTGAGGATATGATTAGGGAGAGTTATCATCATATATTTGTTACAAAGTGGCGAATTTTGAGGGCAAAATTCATTTTAAGGGGGGTAGAATTTAACACCTGATATTTCTATGAGAAATATTTTGTTTTTATGTTATATACATCATCAAAAGAATCTTTCACTACACACAACCCTAGCTTGGATTACTTTACATGAAATCGCGGCCTTCCTCGATAACTTGTGTTGTGGCAAAACCGAGTTTCACTAAACAATGATATGCTATTAAAATATTATTGAAACTAGTAGTTATGAATAGTAATACCCACTTCTTCAAATTTTAAAAATTTTATCATTCAAAATGGATGTCATTTTTGGATTCGTAATATCAAAATTATCCTAGGGTGATTTTTTGGTATTTTTCCGAAGACTTTCAGTTTTTGATGAATAGTGAAAATACTAGGTTACTATTTAAAAACCGACTTTTTATTTAAATAATTATTTATTTTAATTAAATTTAGTTTAGATAAAAATTTATACATAATACCTATATAATTTCAATGTAATTCATTGGAGTTGTATTATAATAATTTTAGTTATATAAAAATTTTATTTAACTTTTGACGATCTTTTACCCACATCCTAGGAGAATTTGCAAATTTACATAAAACATAATTTTACAGCTTTTGTGAATGGAATTTCAAAAATCTAAGTGACACGGTTGATTTTATAATGTAAAATGTGGTTCAATGAGATGAAAATAATATTTGGTGAATAGTAACGTTTTGCTTTTATTTTCCATAGTTAAAAGTAAATATGGTAAAAATGATATAATTATTACCCTAAAACAAGTCATAATTGTATTGGATAAGTGTAATTTGACCAAACAAACCTTAGGGAAAAAATATTACCCTTTAGGTCCACGTGGATTAGATTAGTACATTTAATATTATTTAATTTAATGAAGAGTTAAAATAGTTAAAATCAACGTTTAATAACTAAAACATTTTTAATATGGGGCTATACATAAGATAAATTCGACTATAAATATTCATTAGAAAGATAATAATATTTACTACATAATGGAATTTTATTTATAATTTTTTACATTATATAATTTAATTTATTTATGACCCAATGATGATGCATTAATTACCTTATTAATGAAATATTAAAATAATTGATGTTATAAATACCACAATAAATGTAATTTGAGACTTTTTATGAATTACAATAATTTAATATTTTAATATGACATGTTATTAGTTATTTAATTAACTTTATTAGAAATAATAATGCTGTTATGATTTTCAGAAAAATCAGTTACCATATAGTGTCAAAATTCACATAAAATAGTTTTTAAAAGAAATATTATATTATTAATTGTTATTTTATTCCTAAAAATCTATGGCTCTACCAAATTACTTATATAAGGTTATATATATTAATAATTAACAACTTGGGGTTCGTTTGGCCTGTTATAGTATGCTTATTAACCTTATAGTGTAAGAAAATAAGAGAAAACGGAAAAAGTAGAATTATTGAACTTAAAGTTAAATCTACATGATAAGGTTGAAATAGTAACCTAAACATGTCCAAATTCTATTGGATGAATGTATTTCGACCCATCCTCACCTTAGCTTTGAAATAAATCAATTTGGAGCTATTAAAAACCGAATATGACTTTATAATAAAATAATATATTAATATTTTTCAAAGGTGCCCCTCTCCTCCCTTATAAAAAGGCACCTCCTCCCACTCCCCCTCCCACCACATTGAGCAATCACGCTCAGAAAAACCCTGTCAAATTCTCTTCTAAACATCCCTAGAAACATTCTAGAAGTCCTGGTCTTCTTAAAAGTCTATCCTTAGCGCCCTAATAAGAGGTTAAGAAGAGGCACCTCAAACAAGAGGTAATATCCATTACAGATCCTTTCCAATTTCTTTCTTCTTCAACTTCTTCATCCTTAGTTTTTTCATTATGAAATAATATCATCCGTATCAATCATATAATGATATGTTATTATTAATATGAAACAACACTATTCCATATTCTACCCATCCTACAGAAAATGAAATCGTCGCGCGTGCGTATGTATGGAATACTGTCTCCACGCCGTGGTGTAATCTATTTTCCACCTCCACATTAATTGGATGGGTATAATGGTGTAAAGATTAATTATATATGATTACTATAATGTGATATTGATTCTGAAATAGTATACATACATTTAAATACAATTCCATGATCATGGGAATGATATCATCGCTCGTGCGTACGTACGGCCTACTGTCTCCACGATGCGATGCAACTCATTCTACATGATCTTCATTGCATAATGATTATATAAATTAATTTAATGAATAATTATGATATATATTACAATAATAACATTCTGGAAATGGGTTATATATAATCTAAAATGATGAATAAGAATTTATTTGACAAAATACGCATAAGAACAAAAAGAAATAAACACCCGAAAAACAAGTAACAATGAAATATTACTAATAAGACGCTAAAAATATGACCATATATGATATCATAACATTGAGTAAAATTATGGAATATGTCAATAAATTTATTTAAATCATTATATAGGTGGTTCATACATGTACGAAACAAATTAGACCTAGGGTAAAGGAAAATCTCACAATCTCATATTTATCCATGATTGTTTATTCTTTGGTATTTATTGGGGTGTATTTATCAATCACATCCATGTCTCCTAAATATGTAATATTATTTCTATCCTCCTATAGTTGTTTAAATCCAATATTACTGGTTGGTGAGTTTTTAGTAAATGATATGAAAGGAATTTTTGTCGTTTATAGTACAATGTACATATGACTTTTTCAGCCAAAGTACAAGAAGAATGCTTTTTTAAACTTATACGGCTTGAATGGATTTTATGATTTCATAAAAAATTATTTCCATAAAGCTTCATTTATGTTTTCAAGTTTATTTTTAATCAACATCTTTTAGTTTAAAATTTTATGAAATGTTAATAAAGGAAATATGTTTTTGAAGTAGAAAAGATATTTTCCTCAAGAATGGAGTTCTAGCATTTTTTCAAAATTATTTACCCTATATGATAATATAGGGTTATATTTCAATCACTATTTTTACATTTAATGGATTATGTTATGATGGAATTATTTTTAGGGTGTCATTTTATCTTATATGGATTATGTTATGATGGAATGACGTTTAAGAATCCCATTTTTATTACATGGGTTATGCTATGATGTATGATTTATGATCTTGTGGCACACATAAGAATGGTGTCATTATGATATGGGTAGGAACAATATCTCCCTCCAATGTATTGGGTAAAGATTTATATCTCATGAGATAGACATGGCTGGAACAGAAGGTTAAACTGGTTCAGTGATATAGGACTGAAATGAGGAGTGAACTCGGTTTAGAAATGGACTTTGTCTGCTAAGATAGTCTTGGCAGTGAGTCTTGACTACTAATAAATGATTCTATATGATTATGTGTGTATGCCACAAAGTTTAATGTCTTCTGTTATGATTATTGGGATTAAATTTCACCACTATTATTTATCACATGTTATGAAATTATAATCTCTTTTATAGGTTTAGATTTCCATAATATTTTATTTTTATGAATGTGTTGTGGTTGATACTTCTTTTGTTTACCCATACTGAGCATTTGAGGTCACACTTTTGTATGTTTTCTTTTTCCCAGGTCCGGATGAAGGGTATTAAGTGAGATATGCCAAAAGGGACTCTAGATACGATAAAATAAAAGGGAGATAGTGTAGATGATTTATGAATCAGTTGTATATGTTTCCTAGTTTCTAAAGACACTATACCTATATGGTCATTTCATGGTTTTGTTATATGTTGTAATAAGTGTTCATAAATTATGAAGTAATAACAATGTATGTAGAGTATGGGTCATTATATTTTTGTTTTGGGTCAAGTATAGAATTTCTGAAAGTGTAGTACATGAGGATCTGTGGGAGAAAACTGATGTCTTTTAGAGATATTAAGTGCCAATATATTGGTTCTATGTGTTTCTATAATGTTTTTACGGATAATGTTGAAGTTAGATAGTTGGTTTTGCGGATTTTTGTTATGGTGTGATGTTTTAGTTCTCTGGATGTAAAGGTTTGTTTTATTTGATGATGAGATATAATTTTGTGTTTAGGGTGTCATGCATCAGCGAGGGTGAATGCAAAATGACATATGAAACTTAATTCAACTTAGTGTCTCCATTGGTTGTGTGCGTGTAATCCCAAGGATTGTGGGTCTCCTTATGTTCTACGCCGCTAACCAATTTAGGTGATTAATTATTTTTAATTTTTTTATTTGGAATTAGTGTATTGGGTCAATGTTTTTTGGTGTTCTCTCTTGAATATTTTCTTTTGTTTTCATAGGACTCAATAGTTACCCCTTAACCATAATGTTTTTTATTTTAAAATCATAAAAAGGAATTGTAGTTTTTACAATGTGTATGGTATTGGGTTCTCAGTGGAGCAGAAGGGGGGGGGGGGTTCTTGGGATTATCACTAATTACTAAATGGTTATTAATTGGGCACCTACTTAAATTTTGTGTGTTTTAATGGCGTAAATTTATTCCCTTCTTCAACAGAAGATTTCATCTTTATTCTATGATTTATTCATTCTTTGGGTCAATTTGATAAATCTTCATCAACCTATACTCCATCATTCTTCAAACAACATCAAGTGAAAATATCCCCTCTGTTTTAAATTTTAATTTCAATACATCAATGAAATAATATGTTTATGGGTAATATATTTTAGGTCATATTATTTAATGAGAGGGGGAAAATAGTAACATACACATTCTTAATCTATTTATTGTATTACTAAATGGTTATAAATTGGGAACCTACTTAAATTTTGTGTGTTTTAATGGCGTAAATTTATTCCCTTCTTCAACAGAAGATTTCATCTTTATTCTATGATTTATTCATTCTATGGGTCAATTTGATAAATCTTCATCAACCTAGACTCCATCATTCTTCAAACAACATCAAGTGAAAATATCCCCTCTTTTTTAAATTTTAATTTCAATACATCAATGAAATAATATGTTTATGGGTAATATCTTTTAGGTCATATTATTTAATGAGAGGGGTAAAATAGTAACTTACGCATTCTTAATCTAATTATTGGATTATAGTTTACAAAATGTGCTCATTTTTTGTGTTGTATAAGGAATAATTCCTTTGTTCATTTTTTTCATTATACACCTTGTCAGAAGAAGGTGACCTTATGATTTTATTAATGGTTAATTGTTTAATTTTATATAATTTTTTCATTGATGTTATGATTTAATTTTCTTGATTTGGAAAACTAGTTCTAATATTGAAGGGAAATTTTCCATGATTTGTTATTTGTTGATTGTATTTAAGGGAAGTGTATTAATAATGAAATTTTGTGATTACATGTTTAATGTGATAACATAATTTGAAATATCAAATAATAAATTTAACATATTTTTAAAAATTAATGATAGGTTTAATGTTTTCGAATTTGGGATAAAATATGATGATTTGGAAATATTGTTATGGGTTTAAAGATTGTTTGTTGTTGTTGAACCTGAATTACATCATGAATGAATTTTAATGGATTATATTTATTTCATGGATTAATAATGTGAGTGTTTCAAATGATATATATTTTTTAAATTAATGTATGTAAAAAATTAATACATTTGAAACATGGAAAAAACTCACCTATAAAAATTAATCAATAATTATGGATTTTGATTATTATTTTTGTGAAAATGTTGTGGTATAATGAATTGTTATTTTTATGAGAATTAATTTTTTGATGGTACAAAATGATGATAAAAAGTGATAATAATGATAAATAATGACATGACTATAATGCTTGTTTTGGGGGATTTGAAATGATATTTTTGAAAATTGTAATTATTATAAGGGTTACAAGTACTAAAATAATTTTGAGGATAACAGTGGTTGTATGAGTTTTGAAATTATAAATATTGTGATTATGTTAGATGAATTGAGTATGATATTATGACTAGTTTTATTGAAAATCTTGTGGTGTTTATACTGAAAATTTCTAACTATTTCAATTTTAAATGCTCTATAAAGCCAGTTTATTTCAAGGATCCTTTAGAAAGGATGAAAGATGAAAAGTGTTTAGTTGCAAGCCATGTGATTGGATAAGCATCAATTTAAGCATGTAATTGCATGAGATTATATGCATTTGTCAAAAGGTATTACTTGAGCCATATATTTTGATAATCTCTTACACAATTATCATAATTTTATATCATCATTAGATAAAGTAGTATTGAGATTATTTATGTGTCTTATTAATTACTTAATATTTTATTTTCATCGAAAAAATTATATTGTTTTATAATTTAAAGGTTCATATTATTTTTATAATGTCAAATTAAAACTCTAATGGAAGTATTCAGTTTTTATGGTATCTATTGAAGATTTATATTCACACTTGGTTCATACACATTCCTAAATTAATGACTCAATGAGTGAATTCTCAAACTAATTTTATGTATCATGGAATTGGAAACAAAAAATAATGACTATCTTCTAGACGTTCAATTTTTTACCATCTACATTACCATTTTATGAATTTAATCATTCGGACCCTCAAATATACCACAAAAAATCCTAACCCTCAAATATTATATATTATGTCCCCACTATCAATGAAATATAAATACATCAATTCTAATAACCAACTAATTCCAAATATTTTATAATTAACCAGAATATAATTTTTTTTCATCAATATTTTAAAAAAACATGTAATAATTATACTCTATTAAGTATTTAGTCCCCTATATAACATATATATGATTTTTTTCCATACAAAAATATTTAATATGTCTTCAAAAGTATGTTTTAAATTTTAAATTCTTCACTCTATATAATACTAAATCCATTTACCAATCAAACCTATGTTTTTTGAAATTCTATAAAATAAATTCTATGGGGGTTAAGTGGGAACATGAAAACACCATTTAAACCATTTAGAATATTACATATTATAGTAATATAACTGTAATGAAACATTTGACTGTACATATACCATTTAATGTATACACTAAAATTATACAAAAATATATTTATTGTAGTATAAATATTATAAAATTAGTAAAATAATTAGCAAACATACATCTATAAGAATCGTTTAATATTATTAGTGAATCATACAATGTGATTTCATATGTGTAAATTTATCACATTGGTGGTTCAAAAATAATTTTCACCACAAAAAGAAATTAAAAAAATGAACATTAACTATCAGAACATCTATAACACAAATATTAACAAAACATTTAATAACTATCTGTCACATGTAAATACAGTCAGGGTATAATAAATATATTAAAATGATGAGGACCAATGTTTCCTACATTAAACTTTATATGGTTTGGTGATATATTATATCACCCAAATATTAACAAAAAACAACTATTTAAAAATCGATTATTTGATGTTTCTTCACTAACAAAAGATAAATATGTTCATTCTATGTTTTGTAATCTTTCACTATTGATGATGAAAAATATAACACCAAACAAATGTGATCAAAATTTTAAAGTGGGGAAATCATCCAATCAACTTATATTCTTATAAAACAATAGTGGTTTTAGAATTAATTCCAAATGTAAAATAAATTTATAAATATTTAACCAAATTAAATTTTTTTATCATTGACTCATCCAACTCATTAGATATCCTCAACTTCCAACTATCCACATAAATATTAGATATTATTTTTACATGAATAAATTAAATCATATAATAAACCATCTAAATTGTTGCATGACACATCCCACATCTTCAAAATATGATTCCATGATTTCAATGTCAAACCTTTTTTATTCTAGAAACCAATGATATCTAAAATCAATAATATCTTGAAACCACTACCTCTACCATATAGATCATTTCATATCAGTATTACTCCCTCAAAATGTTCATAATATAAATATAAATTGAATAAAAAATATAATAATAAGAGTTACTAAAACATATAATATATGATTATATATGATTCCAATAAATTCACAAATAATGGTAAAAACCAAATTTGGAATTCTGTTGATGTCTTGGAAAATATTAATAGATCATCAACCAAGATAATATTAGAATTCAACCCAATAATATAAAATTAATCAATCAATATCCAAATTTTAAAAAATAATGTAAATTAAATTATATATATTCACCTTACATATATAATTCATAATGTTCTTCCATGAAAATCTAAATAATATCCCATGAATGTGAAATCACCCAAAAACAAATATTTCATATAAATTATCAAACAGAATTTCATATCATAACTTTAATAATAAATTTTAAAAAAAAAATTGGGTGGAAAATCATTATATGAGAGTCATACTACTAGGTTTATTCTCCAATTTCATTATAATTTAATAAAACTCTTTCCAGTGGAGTTTTATTGTCCGTATATACTTATCCATTAAATTATTAATATAAATTTCCTTATAACGTAGTTTATATCTTCTTTAATAATATCTTAATCAAATCAAACAATTATGGTAAATATTGAAGATACTTTTGAAGCTGAGATATATTAAAAATATCATCAATTGTATTTAATTTCAAAGAAACCACTAATTGATACACCAATGTACAAAGGAACTCCAACACCAAAAATTGATAAATGAACCCAGGAAAAATCATACAACCTCTTCCAAATATATATTGTCCATGATAGGAAGATATCTAAAAAATTAAATGAACACAAATAACCCAATGTAATGTTCTCCCACTATGATCAATAAAAGTTTTATATCAACTTATTCCCCATATTCTATCAAATCATCTTAATTTGATCTGTTTTAAAATAGATGATATCTAGTCATGTATTTACTTATACTCTATAGTAAATGCAACACAATGGTGAAAAATAATCTATCTAATACATTTATTTTTATATTCATACCAATAGATGTGTTATAATTAATATTATATTAAAACTCTAATGGTATTCAATGCACTTTATATTATTTAGAAAACAAGAAACATGATCTCAACGTATCCATTAATGTTTGAATAGTTATATCAATTTGAACTGTAGTTTGTGAATTTAATGTCTTATTAAAACATAGTTGGGCACAAAAATCACATTTTAATCCTAAAAATATTTTATATTTAATTTAAACACCATATTTAAAATTTAGTTTCCAAGGAACAATATGATTCATGAAAAAATCTAAAATATAGTGTCATTCTATTAAATAAACCAAATATAACTCTAATATTATTACCAAATGAGAATATTTTATTAATCAAACAAAACCCTTATATCAGGACCTACTCTGAGAACCCTTAAAAATATTATCTCATGAACGTTATAAATATCCACATTCATACACTATGGATTACTAAAATGTAGTAAAAAACCTATTAGATCAAAATTATATACAGTTAAATATTAAAAATTACATCTTTTTATAAACAAATGCACAAAATATATATTAATTTTTGGAAATCATGACTGTTAATTCAATGAATGACATGTAATTATTATTCCTAAATTCCAGATCAAATATTAGTGATGGAACACATGAAAACAACACCGCATAAGATTCTAGAAAGAATGTGATCAATTTGAAATATGATTTGATGTTAACTATCCATTATCTTACAATTGATAAAATATCTCAAATTAATATGATCCCTCCATATTTCCATATTTTAATATTTTTTATAAGAATTTATTTCTAGTTTTATGAATCATATTTTCAATATTATCTAATATAAGTAATATATACCAAACATATCCTCCCTATCCAAATTTATATATTTAAAAAACATAATTATCATTCATTCCTTAAACAATTATTATGAATCACATGAATAATAATTATATATATGTGAAGAAACTACAATAATAAAATTTTAATTTTATATGTAATCTTAAATTCTTAATTATAAATAAAATACCTATGTATTTTTAATTTAAAATATATTTCCCCTTTAAAAATATGCTTCATAATCACTTATGATTAGTGAATACGATAAAAAGTTAACCTAGAAATTTATGACTCCCCATATTCATGGTCATTACCACTAACATAAGATCCCAAACATGGGTAACACAGTTACATATATTTATAAGGGAAAAATTGAGAACCATAAGAAATTATTTCTCTATCCTCTTTTAATATGAATCTTGAACCATTATGGAAGTCCCCATGATAATCCTCAAATATAACTCATACCTAAGGTAAATACATTTCTTGATAATATGTTAACTACTCTTTCAAAATCATAAATATTATTAAACACTACTTTTTTTAAATAGACATGAATATTATTTATTAAATATGATATGGGACACTAAATTTAAGGTAAATCAAACATTATGATTTTATAATAATATAGTAAAAAAATAAAATTAATGACTTATGATTCATTCTCGAGTGTATTTAAATAATCTATAGCATAAATATTTATAGAATCCATAATAATACATTATTGAAAAATAACATGAAAAAAAAATAATCATTCAAAATCAAATTGTGGAAATTTAAAAAACAAGTAAAAATAATGATGAAAAATAATTAAAAACAAATCCTCAATATTTCCCTCATTTGTCATGAATAAAGCACTATATCAGAAATTAAATTATAAAAAATCAATATAATATATAAACACTAATTTTTTAATTCCCATGAATATTATATTAATCCTTTTCTAGAATCATTAATGTAAATATCAAGCTTCCACAGTTTTAGGAATATTATTTATAGATTCATTCATGGGAGTTATTATCCCAAAGAGTGATATGGTTGTAACCCTTCTTGTCTGAGTGACAATGATATACTACACTTTTTCTTCCCTCTTCTTTGTGCCTTATCATCAATAATTCTACTACTTGTTTAACATCCTTCAAATTTTCACAATTTATTATGTAGTATTTTATATCTAATGTATTCTTTGGGGGGGGGGGATATTCTATTTAGTGTATAAAATTACCTTTGACATCTACATCAAGTAGATGGGGCCCTACATCATTTTTATTTCCTCATGAAACAAAAATCACTCTAAGTGAATTTCCACACATCCATTATAGTCATAAAAATCATTATTATAATGTCTCATGCCTTCCTCGATCGTTGATATGTTGGTTTTTGTTATTGGAGGTGTTTTGGTGGAGGCTTGAAGCGGTTTCAGAGTGGTTTGCGAGGAAATAGAGCTACTGTAGGATATTCATGTCATGAAAGGTTTACATGATTTAAACTAGGGTTTCACAAATCATGAATCCGACCTTATTAATTGATTTTGTGACACTGAGGGAGGGCCCATGAAATAGATTCACATCATGAATGTTGAATTTACGATGGTAATTAAATCAGGTTGAGGTAATGTGATTTTCAGAAAATTTTTGATTTTGGGTAATTATAATGGAATTCAGTACATGAATGGATTAAAAAAATGCAAGTGAAAGGATTCATGATTTTTAAAACTTGTTATTGTCTGATAATTTCTACTTTGAAGTAAATTTCTTCAATTCACTTTTGGTAGAGCCCTAGGAAAATTTTAGTAATCTTCCATCCATACTTCCCTAACCTTGATCTATTGACCCCGAAGGATGTCCATTAGCAAATTATGTTAATTACTTATCTAATTTATGGATGTTTTATTCCACTCTTCAATGGATTATTATCTCATATTGTGCAATTATTTGGGTTCATATTGTTTTTCAATTGTTGATAAACCTTGAAATGTCTTGATCCATGCATTATGTGTGTGCTTGTGGTTTGCGAGCATTTATTCTTCACCTTACAGTATACAGTGAGTAGGAAAAGATCAATGTGGTATGGAATCACTTGTTTATCACTATTTTATAAGGATGGGTTTAATCTTGTTATCAATGGTGAATAGGTTTTACTATCCAAATAAATATAAATTAATCAGTTAATTGAAATTGATTGGGAAGCAAAATGACTCATTTGTTTTTATAGATTTTATATTCTTTTGAAGTTGTTTTTGATTCGGGAGAATTACCCAATTAAAGTCATGGATATAGGGATTCTATTCTTGTTTTTTTGTTATAATGACACCTTATTTCAGGTTATTGATATATCACCTTAAAATTGGAATTGGTTAATTACTCATATTTGAAAGAAAATAGTTTCCATAAGATTTATAGATTGTGTGATAATGCCCCTAAAATTAAATGAATGGTGAAAAAATAAACTTTGTTAAATATATAATATGTAATTTGATTATTTTTTATGTGTGATTATGCTTGGGGGGGGTGTTTTGTGGGTGCGATGCAGTTTGGGGTGATTTATGTTTTTTTGGATGTGCCATTTTGGTGAAAGGATGATGGTAGTTTGTTCATGCTTTTGGTGTGGTGAGATGATAGTTTTTTTTGATGTTCATTTAGGGTGGTGACGTGATGGTTTTTTCTATGTGCTTTTGGGATGGTGAGGCAATGGTTCGATGGAAATGATGAGATGGTAGTGAGGTGTTGTTGTGTTATGCTGGATGATTGGGTGGGGATTGAATAATTTTTAATAATACATTAAATAGTGTGTATTTGGTTTGGATAATGGGATGGAAAATATTAATGAAAAAATAAATGATGTTTTATTTGGTTAAATTCACATGTTGGTAAATAATGAAAAGAATGGGATGCATAATGGAATTGATTAGAAATTTAAAATGGGGGTTCTTGCTTGTGTGGTGTTATACATTTAAAGGTGGAATTGAAAGTGGGGATGTGGTATATTGTTAAGAGTTTTTATTACATTTTTTGGAATTTTATATGGATATATGTATATGTAGTTGGTGATTGGAATAGTGTTAGCACCCTATAATAATACATAAAAAATGGGTGTTCAAAACCCATTGGGTGTAGGGTAATGTAGCAGCACTGTAGCGGTACTGTAGTAGTGAAGACATTGTAGTCACAATGATACTGTTGTGGTCATAGGACACTATAGTAGTGGCATGGGAAGTTTAGAAGTGGCAGGTACTGTGCTGGTACTATAGTATCATTTGAATTATTGCATTTTTATTCATTGAATGGGTCTTCGGACAATAATTTGGGCCTATATGATATATAATAGGCTAAATTACCAATGGGCCCTCGAGCTATGTAATGGGTCTCTCTCTGCCCAGTTAACGAGGTTTTTGCTTTGCTTCAAAAATAAAATTTGGATTCGATGAAAACCATTTAAAAGAATATGGATATATGTATATAATTTTTTATTCCTTGATATTTCTATATTCACCCCACTAATGTCAAGCACAATCTGTCGACACCATTATATTTAGATAGGGGTGGTTTTACCAACATCTCGGAAATGATGATAGATAGATGGAACCCCTCTTCTCCCTAATATCTATTCTAGGATTATATATATAAAAAGGATAGGATGGATGGAGTATATTTAGTGCAATACGTGATGTGCCATCTATTTTCTCGAGAGATGTGATTTGATCATGTTATGGGTCAGTGGACTAAGTGTTTTTAGGTGGGATGTGATATGATAGTGCGGTCGGGAATCTTATGGTGGGTGCCATTCATGGTAGGATGAAGAAATGGGGATAAATTACTTCATTTTCATGATAAATTCTACTCTCGTTATGGTTATGATAGGATGGATCAGGTGATTGTAGCCAATGTGAAAAGTGATCATGTTGTGGGGTTGTGGCCCAGGTGTTTGTTGTGTGATGTAGTGTGAATGTGTTGTAGAAAGGTTGTATATTTTATTCGGAAGAGATAAGAGCATCATGATTTATGAATTTGGGGTGTGAGAGAGGAAAATTTGTTCTAATGTGGTGTGGGGTAACGATTATCAATTTTTTTATTATTATGTTACTATACCTGGATTGATTTATTTTTTGAGCATTCCTTGGTGATTTTAGGATTGACTGTTTACCTCTTTTGGTGTTATTAGTTCTTTTGTTTACTCATTGGTGAATCAGTATGATTCATTAACATGTACATAAGAAACATTGTTTTAATGAATGAGAATACCTATAGGCCCAATCTATAAATATATATATTGATTTTATGGTTTCTAGTAGGATTGTGTCGACTATTTTAGATATAACTAGCTCGAATATTACAAAATTTATTGTGTAACTACTTTATCTTTTCTTATGAAAACATTTAAGTGCATCAGTTTCATTAATACATGAATAAGGGATGGTTTTGGTTTCTTTTTATATTATTTCATGCAGATTATTGTGGATGATTTAAATTATCCCCCAATCAAATATTATTATTGAGGGTAATTCCTCCCATTTCATGATATTTTTAGACCCTCAGTGTTTGTCACCAACCTGGGGCCTACATGAGGTAGGAATCAAGGGGTCCTTTTATATCTCCCCATATTGAGGTATCTTTAGTTGGTAGAGATCTGAATATTTAGGAGTGAATTTACTTTTAAATTCCATAAAGTATCATCCAAGGAAATTTATGATGACCATCTCTGATAATGTGCGTTTAATAACAACTATATTTAGTAGGTTTGATGTTAGTGAAAATTAATCTATCCATGTCTCAGACCTATTCTAGTGGCTAACTATCCTATAGTTCATCAGTATTAAAAGATTTATATATATGATTCATTGATGATGAAAAATAATATATCATTTATTCTCTTTTAATCGATCGTTTTTTCCAATTATATATATATTTACTTTTTTGTGGGTTTACACAAGTTTTCCAATTTTACCTTTGTGTCCTCCCATAGCCTTGGGTTATCATGTGTCTTAATCTCCTTGTTTAGTTCTTAGTTTACTTTTTCACCATCCCCATATGTTCTTAAGTTAAATTTCATCATGATTGACTTTTCCTAGGTCAATCATGATGTGGTCCATAGTTGTTTAGGATTGTGACTTTGGTTGCAATGGTGAAAAAGCTAGAAGATATTCCTTGGGGAATTCAGATGGGATCATGGGAGCTTACAACTCATTTAGTGGTTTCATTTATAATGATTTCGTATCATGTCTCATGTTACATCCACATAAATCTTCTTTGGATTCCATTTTCTCTCTATCTAGAGGTGGTCTAATTCCATAGTGTTATCCTTTAATTGATTTAATCTAGGGAGGCATGTTGATTTTATGGGTTCTGTGGGTTTTGTGATATATTTATATAGTATCATTGAAGATTGAAGATTACCTTGGTCATATAATTCAATTATGTCTTTTTTCTATTGTTCAAACAATATGGATTTTGAGGATGGAGGGGGACATGTGGTGTTTTGGAATTGGGTATGAGGTGCACAACCATTGATAATTTGATTCCCCTAGAAATTGTAGCTGGGATTGCCAAGTTTTGGTTTATCCCTATGATTTGGTGGATCTATTTTCCCGCAACAAATTGTTTTTTAATGCACACTTATCCATTTTTAATTTTTTATTTAAATATATTTAAAGTTAATAAATTATCACATGAAGAATTATAATTTTTAAGTAACTCCATATTGAATCAATAAAAACAAAAATATATTGTAACATTATATAAATTATTAACTAGAAATTTTTCATCACTCTCCCTCATATAATGATATTATAACCCCATGTTAATCTCTATGAACCAAAAAATATCCTCTAAAATTTTAAAATGAATTATTAATAATTAAAAGTGGAAAATAATTCTTCAATGTATCCTTATTTAATGACGAAAAATCAAAGTTAAACAACTAATTTGCATTAATGTTATTAAGAAATAAGAATTTAACAACCCAAAGTGATACACATTTTTAAATTACATCACATTAAAAATAATTAATTTTAAGTTAATATTTATTTCACCATTTATTAAGGTGGCATAAAAATTGAGAAATAATTTGGTAGAACTCAATATTGTACTCAAAATTCCATTATAAAGGTAAATTTATTAATTCCCTAAGAAAAGTCAAGGAAAATATATTTAAACACTATGAATTATCTTGTAACACATCATATGTTATTATGATTTTACAATCTATAACATCCAAGTGTTTCTGAATTGAAAAAAAAACCAAAATAATTATGAATCATAATAAATGAATCAATTATTTTAGTAATGAATCATATTATAATAGAATAAATATTATAATATTAATTTATTATAAGAAAAACATATTAATTTTTTTATTATTTCTATATATGTAAAATAATGACAAGTGAATAAAAAAACTGCAATCTTGAAATATTACTCCTCATGATCTCCCATAAAAATGCTATTAATAAGTATGAATATACATGTTATGACTACAATAAGTAATATGATAAAAATTTAGTGGAAGAAATAAGAGATTTACAAGAGTAATTAATATATGTATTTGCCTTTATATTTTTCCACCCAATTTTTTTCATTTGTATTTATTATCCAAGAAATATTTCTTAGGAATTTCAACATATTGATAAAGAATATCTCTCATGGATTATGTGGAATCCAATGTTATTAAATAAAATGGTCCTGTTATTTTTTTCGTTTAATGATATATGAAACACATATTGTAATATTAATGTAACATTTATTGTCATAATTTTATATGACATATTATGTGCTTGGATTTATATCTTTTGGAGGCATATTAATTATTGAAGGTGAAATATTGGTTGACTATTTTTGGATTTCCATGGTGAATAAAATATCTATAGAGAATATAATTTAAAATAATGATATTTATATATCTATATGGAGATGTATTTTTGATGTTCTATCCATGTATGAAATGTAGCTTGAGGCTATACCACCAAATCTATAAATTCTTGGGGAGGTGTTATTTTAAATAAAAAAGATTATGATATTTGTTTTCATGTTTCTTACAATATGTTCTAGAAAAATAATTACAGAATATGGAATAAGATGATGTCCAGGAGCTGGTTAAAGATGTAATAAAACTAATATGAATATATGCATATGATATCAATGTAAAGATATATATTTATACCAAAATGATATATTTATGTGAATGCATCGTGTATTTAATTCATCCATGGTGTCGATTCACATTGATAGTTTTTTAAATAGATGGATCTTTGTACCTGATTAGGATTCTATGTAAAGAATTATCCATTGAGATATTTTTCTTTGTAAGGTAAATTATTTATCTGAATACGATACTGCATATATAAATTAGTCATTCAATATAATGATTCATGTATTAAATTTTCATTTTTGTAGCTGGTTTGATGTATTTGGATGCATGATGAATATGAATATGGAGGAACATTGATGAATCTACTGTTAATTTGATTTTGGATACATTTTCTGCTATGTAAGATAATGAGACACATATATGAGTCTTCAATAGTGCTGATTTAGTTATGTTAGGGATTTCACATGTGAAGAAAAATGTATAATAATTTTCTATATAAACAAATAGTCCATGAATGATGATGAACAGTGTAAATGTAATATAAATTCATTGTAAAGGTAAATAAGAAAGAGATAAAAAATTGGACATTAAAATCAGTGTGATTTTAGTTGATATTTGGTAAGTTATCATTAATTTAATTATAAATATTGATTATATTGTTTAATAAATTATTCTGTTAGAAATATTGATGGAATGTATGGGGTATTTCCCATACATGAATTTAAAGAAGAACCCTGAGATTTTTGATGATATAGAGATTCCATGACCCTAACTGTTTCAGGAATGTATTTATAAAACATGGAATTTGAATTGAATTTCATGATAAATTATGAATTTTTGAATAAAATCTATGTTTTTAAAGGTTAAGGATCCATGACTATAACAACGTTGCATTCAATATATAGAGGTTGATAGATTTTGAAATATGTGGATTTGATTGAGTTAAAAATGATGGTGGATAATATAGTTGAAAGCATCATGATTTCATAATGATAATGTATACATCTGTAAATTATAAAAAACATGAAAAGAATATGGTAGGTGAATTCCATGATAATTCCGCATATTTGGGATTTATTGTCATATATTTTTTTGGGTGGGTTTTATGTGAAGAATGTGAGGCTAATGATTTCAGATCTGTGAAAATATAATGAAGGACGAGATCAAAGGGATTTGAATCATTATTAATATTAATAATTAAATTCAAGTATTCACATTGAATAGTTAATATAGAAATAGAGAAGTGTGTGATATTGAGATAGAATGAAAAAACTAACTTGATTGAGGTAATACTTATTATATATATTCTTATATATGGAAGAATAATTGTGTAATGAAATCATTTGGGAAGTTCGAGATGGATTAAATATAGAGTATTTTTTATCATGAAACAAGAGACCAAATCTATTATTATTATCATATATCTTATTATTTTTATCCTTGAGAGTGAAACTAGTTATGTTTCTATATACGAATGAAGAAGAATACAAAATGATGGGGTAACATAGATCCAATTTAAGCTATTTGAGAACACTAAAAACAATTTAGTCTTATTATTACGGGGAACTATTTAAATAGATGTTAATACAAGATATGAAATGTTAGTTACATTATACAGTTAAAATATGAGAAAAAGTGGATAGAAACAGTAAAATGTAATGAGAGTAAATATAAGTCACATCTGGTGTAGGAAATTATTTATAATGCAAAGAAAATAAAAATATTAAAAAGGCATACACATGTAGTATAGTGATCTCATTAGAAGATTCTTGTGGGAATATGATATAATCAATTTGGATAATTAGCATTGTCTCCCTCCTACCTACTAATATTTATGAAATCACACAAATTATCATAACTTTTTTGTGGGATAACCGAAGTAGTTTGTATCTCATTATAGTGGAGAATATGTGTACTGGTGAACACCATACCCAATAGGGACCAACTTGAATTTCTGAGTAATTAACCTTGTAAAAAATCACGTGTTACCATTTACATTTTTTCTTACATATTCTAATGAAAATAAATATATAACAAGAGAACCAATATCCAAATATGTATAATAGTGAATGAGGTAAAAATTATTTATTGGTTTAAATGTCCCCAAAACTTATTCAACCCTCCCTTAATGTTGATCATGTCACCAAATGATGTTTAAAAAGTACCCAACAAAGATTCACCCCTACTCTTTGTGTTTATTATATCCCTAAGTATTCCTATTAATTGGTATTAGATACATGGTAAACCACTATTGGATTATCTATATTGTAAATTTTTCTCATGTTAAGATTTGAGTTTATTTATTAAACATGCAATTAAGTGTAGTTTCTTTTAATATTTATTTATCATATAGAAATATATTGTTTATACCTAGGCCAGTATTAACATTATAATGAAAGGTAATGAAAATTTAAATAATATGTACCTCTTATGACAAAATTAATAAAGATATATTTCTTCGTCCCATAACACTATAGGAGTATGATCTAGTATGGTTGAAGAAGAATTGTTTGTTCTAATTCCTAACAAGGTGATGGATACAATTCCTCTCTCAATATAATGAAGGTAGAGTGATCATGATGTATATAAAAATTCATGAAAAAACTATCTTCCAGAATAAAAACAATGAGTAAGTGGTAATGGTGATATATATATAACTTATAAAGACATATTAGTTAGTAGAAAAAATATATTTTTAACTTTATTCCAAGAGAAAGAGTAACTTTTGTCTTTGAATAATTTAATAACATATCGTAAGAGATCATCCGGTTTGATATTGAGACAAATAATTTAGACAAGGGTTTATAGGAAAAGGATATAGAATGTATAAATCAAACTAAGAACATTTCTTCCTTGGAGATAAGAAATTATGAGCCTAAAATAAGATCGTAAAAATTTTAAATAAAAATGAAAATAAATTTTAAATGAAATACAATTTAAAGAAAACTCATGATGAGATGTTCCATGTTCTTAAGAAATGTTGAAAAACAACCTTGATTTCAATGATTTTAAATTAGTAGGGAGGTCCATGAAAATAAATGAAACATAATCATTGTTATCAAAAAAATTAAGAATAATCATAAAGAGGTTGATGTAATAATGAAGGATTGTGAATAGATAGATATATTTAATGAATAATAGAAAAATATCCTTAATATGGTGTATTTTTAATTTTATACCAAATTAGTCAATCTTAAAAAGGCACATATTGAGTCTTCATAACATAAAGATTATGTTTCTACTTCAATGTAATTATCAATATATAATTATGATGTTGATTAAACTATAACATATAAAAATAATATCATAAAATCATTTAATGATATATCTTAAGAAACTATGAATAAATTCCTTGAATACATATATTTTAAAATGTTTTAACTAAATTTAATTATGAAATATTATTGGATAAAAAATAATATATTTATAAGTATGGTTGAACAAAGTTGTAGAGTGGAATACTACTAGGTCTATGGTGTATATATGGAGTATAGAAGTTAGTTCCCTGGGAAAAACCCAACTACTAATGGAGAAATAAAAAATGACTGGTAACAAATCAGGACTGCAAGAAAACAATGTAAATAGATTAATTTTTATATGTTCTTGATGGGGCTACAAAATATTAAATAATTATGAGATGGATTATTGGTATAATACATTGATAGAAAATCATATTAGAGTCGCATTTAAAATGGGAAAGTGTATAAAATAAGCCACATCAATATAATAGAGATAATAAATCTAAACCAAATAGGTTTAGTATTATTAATAATACTTGTTATGTTTATTTCATTTTTTCACAAAAGTGGAACTTGTGTAGGAAAACATGTATCAAATTTAAATAAGAATAAAAAATTCAAAATTTCCAAAATAATATAGATAAAATCATGGGGTTGAAAGAAAAAAACACAATAATAATTGTCCCAAGAGGTATTAGAAGATGATTCAGTTTTACTTGGAAAATGTGGTATAAAGAAGAAACTCACCATATTCCATGTCAAAACAGGGTGAAATATTTCCATTGTCCTAATGAATATCTACTAATTTGGGAATTTTATTTTTTGAAAGAAATAAATTGAAAGAAAAATCATGAGGTATAGTTAAAAGAAGCTATGTTTCCCCATAATTATTCTAATGTTCATGAGTGATTCTCAATAATGTTATTTATTAGTGATTCAAGAAATATATACGTAATTAAAATCTTGTATAACTATTTTGACAGAAAGGTAAGGTGCCTTAAGAAGAATCAGGAAGACAACGAACATAATTTCTTATTAGAACACATAACATTCCCACAATGGAGTTCAATTACTAATGATATCCTTGCTCCTAAAAATAATGTAGAAATGAAAATAAAATGTTTAATCTTTAATAATGGGTCTTCATTGTTGAGAAAATCATCTCAAACTTACTATTCAAATTTCATAAGTAAGGACTTCCATAGTATTACCTTACTCTTATGGTATTGTGTTTGTTCTTACAATTAGTGGAATTAAAGGTGAATATTTAACTTAGAGGGAGAAACTAGGAAATAATAGTGGCTATTAATTAGGGATAGTCTATATGAGGTTGTCTTTATCCAATATTGTTCTTTAATTGGTATTATATAAAATATAACTATCATATCATCTTTGATGAAGTTGAAGGAATTGGTTATTGTAAAAAACAAATAGAAAAATAAATAATAAGTCATCATGTATAGATATTATGTCTGGTTTTATGAAAAACATGTACTGAAGAAGATCATTTATCATGATGATGTGAAGGTTTTTAAATCAAGACAAGAAAATGAAAAAAATGTATACTGGAGTTTTGTAAATATAGAAAGTCTTGAGATAAATATTTTGAAGAGATCAACCATTACAAAGACTATGAGGAACTTATCCTTGAGGAATGTATTATATTCCACATTAAAAAATATCCATTGTAGTTTTTTCTCAATATCAAGAAGAATCATATATATATTTTAAGAGATTAGCTCTTATAAATATTATGAGTAATTTTTCAATGAGGAGAAAAATGGAGAATGTGGAAAAATCATATGGAATCATTATATCATAAAAATATGATTATTATAGAAAATTTATAATGGTCAAATAATTGATGAGGTTTTATTTACATATGAATCATATATGAAACAAAATACAAAATTAAAATGAGATAAGATTAATTAATCAATGATATACAGAAATTTAAAGTATGAAATCGTACAATATCTATTAATCATGTTATTTTTACTTGAATTATTTAAAACTATATGTTAAATTGAGTTCATTTGTTTTAGGGTGATATTTATGAGATAAGTATATCTCAATTGGTATCTATAATATATCATGGTCTAGAATAAAATTAGAAATACCTTGAAGAAAAAATTATGATTTCTCATTTATTTGGTATAATTCTATGTTATAAGTGACAAATTTTTTTTATATCAAACCATTTTTTTCTACATCAAGAATCGATCAAGTAGACATAGAGTTTTATAGATGATTTCACATTTCTATTAATGAATTGATACCCCTTTTCCCATTTAATTTTTATTTATTGTCAACAAGTTTAAGATAAATTTAACAGAGAAATTGATGAGAAAAGAGTGATTTTGAATAATGAAAATTCATTTTAACACATAATTTAGAATGTATTTTAAATAAATACAAAATAAGGAGGTCCTTGAGATCAGTTTTTTATGTTGTATTTTTTGTAAAGGAATAATTGAGAAGGAATGAAAATATGTTGAAAAGGAGGAAGTAACCTGGATTATAGGGAATCGAATCTTGTAAAAGAAAAAATTCAAGAGGATTGAGTGTCTTTATATTTAGAAGGATCATATGGAAAAAATAATAGTTGATTGGTATAGTATTACTTGTCATAATCTAGTAGAAGATATTGTGTTCTTTTAATAAGAAGCTTTTGCAGCCTATTAATTTTTGAAGGTAAATGATAAGTGTAATGTTTTATGAGTTCCAAACAGAATGAAATTTATAATAAAGATTTTATATGTCATTATGATGAATGATTTCTATTGTTCCTTATATGATAGCATGGTACTTTGAGGAGGGACCACCAAATCAATCAATACTAAGTGAGGTTTTCATTTAGAAGTAAAATATCATGATATTGGTTAAAATCATTATTTGCACAAGTTCAGTATTAATAATTATAAGGAATACAAAAATATGATGTATGATATTTTTTTAACATTCCCAATTTTTAAATTATTTTGAATCCCACTTTATGTTATAATTTATAAATTCTTTTCTATAAATTTAATAAATTTTCAAAATTGTGTTACCCTTATATAGAACATAACCATCATGTTTGGGTAATAGGTTACCCTTAAGAAAATTTTAAAAATTATGGATTACCTTTATGTTGGTGAAATATACCCTTATAAATCACTTGAAAACTCTAGGATACCATTACATAAGAATTTACATATAATCTATATCTTTTAATAGTGCTGGTAAATCCCCCACACCTTTACAAAGCACCCAAGTCACCCTAACTTTAGTAGAGGATATCTCAAATGACCCTAATGCAGTGGCGAAAAATTGATCACACCCTTACAAAATGGTTGGGTTACCATTATGTAACCGTTATAATTTCAATGTTACACATATGGAACTCCCAAAAACCAGTATTCATAATGGTATATGTACTTATCATTACATAGGTCCTATTCCGCATACAAGGATAAATAAAATTAAAAAATTATTAATTTGAAATAAAATAATTAAAAAATTAAAACCAAATAAGGATTAAAAAGAATTTCAATTAATAATGTTACAATTTGATCCCTCTAACAATTCTCATTCTTAAAGAAGCATTTTTTAAATCTTTATAGAAAAAATCCGGACACTATGTTCAAACATTAGACTCTGACACCCACATTTCCTCCTTGATTTATCCATACTACCATATGATCATCAAAAGGGGTATTATCTTCTTTATATGAATTTTTCACTATAATCTATAACCAACACAAGGAACTGAACATATTGTGTGTTAGTCACTAGACCAACATCCCCACAGCCAATAATATGTGTAGGATCGGTAATACACCATTGTTGTTGAGACACAAGAAACACATCATGTATACCTCGGTTGAAAGGAGGAAGAAACATAATGTATTCCAATATTCAAATATACTTAGTGATTTTGAAGGTTCCAATATAACATTGAACGTTATTCCCAATCATTCTCAAATTTATTTACCTAACATATAAGTTACTATTAGAAAAAAAAATTTATCATTATAACAATTTAAGGGTCAATTATACCAGTCTAGGAGCCGCAAAAATTGTCTCGCCAACCTCATTCCAAAAAAGTGGTGAATGAGATGACCTATCATAAAGATAATCCTATGCTTCCATCCCTAGTTAAATGTTGAAACTATTTTTATGATAGAACTCATGCAAGTATTTTTTATTATCCCAAGATCCTAAAAAATCCAAAATGCACTCACATATCATATTTTCCAATATATGAGTCATCCACTCTGATTTTTGATCAGTCCGAGGATGATAATCGGTGCACAATGTCAACTGATTTCCCTATGTCATTCTACATGCCCTAAAAATATATATATAAGAATTTGAATCCATATAATATATAATTATAATGATAAATTCATGAAATCTTATATTCTCACATCTATATTTACTTCCTATACCATTTATTAATTGAGTCACATGGATCAGTATAAAATGTTGAGTTTTCATTAGCTGATCAAAAATGCACCAAACAACATCATAGCTCCGTAGTGTCCTAGGTAACAATATCACAACATCCATCATAATATCCTTACACATCCACATGGGCACAAGATGTTATTGGAGTAAATGATCTGGATTTTTGTGCTTATCCTTTTTCATATGACATGTAAGGAATCAAGAAATGAATCTAGAAATTCCACACTTCATCCCTAAAAATAAAAACCACTACCTAAAGTCATGGTTCTTATTTTCTACTAGAGTATTAATAATCTACATAGAGGTGCAGGTCTCTCATTATCAATTCTCTAATATAATAAGGGACTACAAGTCCCCCATCTATTAGGATCACATCATTTCAATCCAATGACCAACCATGTATCAAGTCACCACCTACGACCTATTCCAGAATCACAATAAAAATTATATTATATTCTAAACTAGACTTTTCCTTGTCTAATAAATAATACATGATAAAAAAGGTCATGTCATTGGTTCCTGTTCCTCGAAAGCATCCATCAACTATTCTATCATTGATGTAATTAGAAGACACAATTCTTTGGAACATCATCCATCAAGGTACTGGTCTAATTTATTCATATATCTAAGATCATATTCATTGATGTAACATTACCTAGTGTATAATACATCTCAAAGTCAAACATTTGGATGTACTCTACCTATTTAAATTTCATCAAATTCAAATCCAGATATGTAAAGATATTAAGGAGGCTCTAATGATTTGTATAAATAATAATTGTCTCCTCGAATATATATATCCAATAACTCATTAAAGTGAGGATAAAATGATTTCAACTCGAATTAATATGTAGGGTAGTTATTCTCATCCGTTCATATTCAATGTGGTCCATATGCGAGACCCACTTCCTCAATATCAATATTACCCCAAAACAAACACCTGATGCATTAAAATATACAACATATCTGATCTTAGGATTATGAAGGATTGACACTGAAGTTGTTGTCAACCAATTATTAAACTCATGAAAACCCTCCCCAAATTGGTCTTTCCACTAAAAATGTAACCATTTCATTATTAGTGTAGTCATGGGTACTAATAAAGGGAATAATTTCAGAATAAAAAACGTAGAGTACCTCACTAAACTATGAAATCACATGATCTTGAACAAATTCCAGTGACCGGACGAGGACATCACCACGTATAATCTCTTGAGGACCACTAATATAACAGTATCAGAAACAATATTCCATTAGAAATGAACCACATTAATCCAAGAGATACTGTTTTATAGATGTTCAAAAAGGTGATGTTATTGAAGTTTACTTAGGACTATCTAAATAATTTCGGAATACAATTTTGGGGTTTGTGAGTTGATGAGGATATCATCAACGAACACCAA
This sequence comes from Viscum album, assembly GCA_963277665.1. Classification (NCBI taxonomy): domain Eukaryota; kingdom Viridiplantae; phylum Streptophyta; class Magnoliopsida; order Santalales; family Viscaceae; genus Viscum; species Viscum album. The sequence continues at coordinate 887,361,434 of OY728125.1, forward strand.
AGTGGAAGAGTTAGGGTAGGGAAGATAGATCTCATTCAGGGGATCCAGGAACACTTCTGGTGACAAATTCTATCCAAATAGAATCCCCAAGTACCAGTATAGACTATACCTTCTCTATAATTCTATCTTCAAAATTTCCTCATTAACTAGAAACTAGTGATTTACTATATAGAGAAAAATCGTATAGAACCATTGGGTTCCCCAAAACTGATCAATGAGATCCTCAATCATGGGTAAAGGTTACTTATTCTTCACTTTCTCATAATTTATCTTCCAATAATATTTGAAAACTCATTTAATAACAATCCACCATCATAGAGAACAACACCAGAGTACCCTTGGGATATGTGTTTTGTCTAAAAAATCTTGTTGACTCTAAATCCTTGGGATATAATTTCACTCCATTTAACTCAACTGACACCAGACAATATTGGGGGGATCATTATAGGTTACACCCTTATCATGAGTTTAATCTCACCTCTATATGGTGGATGAACTATGAAGACATCTAAGAAAAAATATCTATTGAAATCCCAACAAGATGAAAAGATGAGGGGGATGCCCCTAATCCCACTAAATGTGGAAAGCCTCTAATTTTTGTTGTATTAATTCCATGATGGATCATGTATGGTCCTAATATACCTGTACAGAACTCCCACTCCGTGGTCATCACAAAATTATCTCCCTTAGGAAATATAAATGACACATATCTCTGATAAAAATAAATGTTGTCATAAATTTTGTTCATTCAGTCCATGTAAATAATCAAATCAAATATCATCATATCTAGAATCATTATATACCCTAAATTTCAATACATAAAAATACATGATGTATACTACGAGAATCACTAAATATTGTTTAATATTAATCCATATGGAATATTAATAGAATGTAACTCAGGTGACAACATGACCCATAAGTCAAGTATAAGAATAAATTGTGAATTTATAAAGGAATGGGATGCACCATTGTAAAAAAGAATGGTAGATAGTGTAGAAGTGATCAAGATTATATCTTGATCACTCGACGGCCCCTCCAAAAAATTAATCAAAAACTCATCTATTTCATAAATTTGATGTACCACAGCTTCATTACCCTCTTATTGATACATATTACTTGATTATGTCATCAACACTTAAGGGGTCTGAACCAGCTAATGATAAACTAAACTTATCCATTGGCTCAATGTTAGAATCTGACTCAAATCACCATTAGGCATCTTCCATGATTCCTTTGAGAATAAAATCATCACATTGATTTATTTGATACATTAGGGAGAATTATTGAGAGGAAAAAGATAGTCCCTAAGATAGTTCCTTTTAAGCCCATTGTTAAAGCTCATAAATAGACATATTCAATAGGATATCAGGTTTTTATAGAATAATAATTTTTAATATCTATTAATCTTTATGAATAGGATATTATTTTTAAACTAAATAGAATTCCTTTTCTGATAGTGTACTCCATATTAAACAATGTGTTTCTTTTAAATCTTACATTGCACACAAGTTTGTGTTATACCGAAAAAATAATAAAATAATATTGTTATATTAATTGGTAGTTAACGTTTATCTGTTGTATTAAAAAGACTGAATAGAACTGACTACATTATAATTATACATGTTTTTAATTGTATTTACATTTATTAAATAAATTTTAGAGGCTTAAAATTTGTATGAATCTAATTTTAATCATAAAATACTCAAATATTTTAAAATTTTTGGTTTACCACGTTTTGATGGTGGAACCATTTCTAAATCTAGTTTTTTTCACTTTTATATTGTATATTTTAAAAATTAAACTTATTATTTTGAATAGGGATATCATAATTTACATTGGTTAAATTTTAGAATTTTTCTGGTGAAATTAATATTTTAATGTATAATAAAACATACATCATTTTAATTCAAAACCGCCTTTTCATATAATTTTTTTATATACATAGACTGTCCTTATAATTGGTTGCAAAGATTAATTGGTTTATGTTTTTATTATTTAAACTCATGCTGGTCATTGGATGTAATTTCTCATTTAAATTAGACATAAACACATTCCTATATTTTCGTAGTTTTCACTTCATAAAAACATGCTTTTAAGTGGTGACAATGTGAATTAATTTTAAAGTAATTACTACAATTTCTGGGTTTTTAATTTGGAAAATTTTATTACATATTTTTAATCATATGGTTCAATTTTTTTAAATAAGAACCTTTTATTTTTGGACTTTATGAATAGCTTCAGTAACTATTTTTTTTACCGTGGTTAAAGGAAAATCATGTAAATAAGGGTTAAAAAATAATATTTTAATAATATAAAACTACCCTAAATCATGTTGTAATCCAATTAGATATGTTATTTCTGGACATGATAATCCTTAGGCCGAACCTTTTCATTGGGAGCCACTTGGGAGTAATAATGACAAGTTATAATAATTAATATAAATTAAAGAGAACAATAACTTTAACATGTATCTTCTTACTAAAAAAAATTAATATGGGGAAATATAAATTATATCTTAGACTATAAAAAATCATTAGAACTCTAAAAATATTTCCTACAACATGATATTTTATTTATAACTTTTAGACGTTAAATATATAATTTTAATTATGACACAATGATGAAGGAGTGATTTTTTAATTAATAAAGGATTAAAATAAATGTTATTTTAAATATTAATATAAATATTATTTGAAATAATTAAATTTATCCACAAATTATGTAAGAGAATACCAAATATTAGGATTTATTAATTTTTTTATGAAGAAATCATGTTGTTATGAATTTGTGAAAAAGTCAACTATGAATAGTGTCCAAAATTGACATAAATTATAACTTAAAATTTAAAATATTTTATTAAATGATATTGAATTTAAAAAAAATATAATAATCATCCAAATGGTTAAGATAAGTCCAAATATTTCATAAATGAATTTTTTTCAGTTGACATGATATGATAATTTCATTAACCCACAAATAACTCAAATAATCTACCAACATCACTCCATTACTTATAGAAGCCTTAAATTTGGCTGAGGGAAACTCAAGAACTCCCTTTGGCTCAAATCAAAAGATGATACATGATTTAGAGGTAACGTATTCTCTCAAGTTCTTTCCCTTTATTTCCCATCTCAACACTCACTATGCTAAATTTATTCTCTGATTACATCACAAAACTAGTATCCAAAATACACTAGGAGGTTTTTATGAAATATATTCTATCTATACTTACATAGAACTCCATATAAGGGATATGAACATTTTGTAGCGGTGTGCGACGAACTACTGCCTCACGAAACAATGATTGGTCAATTTTCCCCTATCACCTCTCATGGTGGCTATTATGATGGCACTATATTTATATATGAATACATTATATTTATATTGTCTCTATTATTCTGAAATTTTTATTTAATACATACCTTTATGATTTCCCTGAATGTATATATAGTAATTTCATTTGAAGAAGTTTGGACTACCGCCACTCAAGTTTATATGAATAATTCATGGTATACATGGAATGTACAATGGATTGTTTTATTAAACATATGAGACATACATGACATAAATATAATACTGGTATTATAATATACATTTATATCATATGATTATTATTCTTTTAAAATGATCAATAAATGAAACTAGCATTCATATGTACGTACAACCTATGGTATCAATGAATGATTCATTTAATTTCATAACTACAAATATTGTGGAATTTATAAAATAATATATACTAGATATAAATTATATTTAAATCATTAATAATACACTAGAGATGATGTAATTTTTACCACGTGGACAATTTACATCAAACAAGTTCATTTTTGACTCAAGTACACAATATCGACAAACTGACCAAAATGAACATAAAGAATTTTGTAAATTTTATAACATGATGATAAGTATTAAACATGAAAGTGGTTTTGAAGAAATTATAACATAACCAATGTTTATTATATTATAATATGAAGAACGAATGAGACAAGTCAGACTCAAGGTAAGGTACTTTGTCTCAATCTACTTTCATTGGGGCATATTTTAGGTTATTCATGACCTTCTTCTATATGATGTATTATTATATCCATTTATATTAATTTAATTCAATGGTTTTCAAAAGAAATATATTTTTATGAAACATTTTACTAACTGATAAAAAGAATTTTTATTTTTATCATACGCAATAACAACTACCTTTCTATCGTCATGAGATTTATTTGATATTTTTATTCCTTAACAACTAGTAATGTTTTGATAAGAAAAATAAATACCATATACAATTTTCTAATTATTTTGTATTGAATATGGTGTTGGTAAATAATTTCTTATGTCAAAATATTGAAATGAAATGTTTTAATTTTAATGTGTAAATTTCATCATTCATTTATGCTTTTTTTATGTGTTATGATTATGTTATGGTTCTGGGGCATTGTTTACGTATATGGGTGGTTCCATGAAAAACCAAGGGTAGGCGATCCTGAGATATCTATCCAATGAATTGGGTAACATGATAGAGGAAAATTTTATGGTTTCTCGTAAATGATTTATGGAATATACTATGATGGGTATTCAAAATATTACCATGAAGGTTACTCCCTATGAAACTGTGAATGATACGATGTAAGTATGTTATAGATTCCATAAGTAACATTTATGAGTTATGGATTCAATAATTTATTAAAAAGTCTTATGATTTCATTAGGTATATTAATGTTCTTATTTTTTATGATTGAAAAACATAATTTCATTTATTTGTATCTAGTCATGGACTAAGGTTTTATTTTATTATTTTATAACCCTTACTGAGGTTTTTATTCTCACCCCATGTTTTTTAAATGTTATTCATAGGGTATATGGATGGGTAAGTCAAAGGAATAATTCAAAAATATTTTTTTCTATAAAATAATTCTTGTATTTTAAGGTGTTTTATTGTTGTGAAAAAATTAGATAGAAGATAATTGTCTACGTAGTAATATATGAGATGATATTTAATAGTTATGGCCAAATTATTTAAAAGACTAAACCTAAAATGATCCTCAATATGAATTAATGTCTAACTATTGACAGATATCAAGGATAAGTAATGCTTTAAGGTTAAGGCCTCATTGTTGGAATCAGAGGATGGTTTAGATTACTTTAGGAGTTATGACATTGTTAAATGAAAACCTTATATTATTTTTACTTTATGGTAATATTGAAATGATATATCATTTGAAAATTACCATGTTGCTTTGTATATGCTATGTCTATGTTCAAAATGGTTTTCCACAGAGGAAACAAGGTAACTATGATGGGATGATATCAAGAAGAAAACAACCTACAAAATCATCAACAAAAAATGGTCCAAATGGGAACAGAATAGTCTGTTGCAGTGATGGTATAATTGACCTAGGATTTAAATTGTTGTGGTATACATGAATGAGATCATCCAGAAAATCCACAAAGGAACATGTAGGTAGAGGAATATTTCATGAGGAAATATCCCCCATAATTTATAGGACCATCTAAACAAGTGCTAGATGAAGGGTGGATTAAATCATAATAAATGATTTTCGATGTTATGTGGTGTTCATAACATCAAAAGGATGGTATTTCTGTTTACCGTTTTGATGATGAATCTGATCAATGGTGTTCAATGATTAAAAATATCTATGATAGTGAGGATGTTGATTATCTTGATAGGAATATATTCAAATGTATGTTCCTAGATAAATATTTTCCTAAGGACGTTCATCTTAGGATGGAAAAACAATTCCTGGAATTGAAGAAGGAGGGTGACTCAGTGGCATCAAATGAATAAATATTCACTCAACTAGGAAATTATGTTGAAAATTTCATATGGGATCTTGATAGTAAAATAAATTGTTTTTACTCTAGATTAAATATAATTTATTGAAATGAATTTTCTTCTTGTGTGTTCATATGTTATGAAAAACTTGTTCAATGTGCAAAGAAGGTGAAAATGGAGTTTGTCTATGATTAGGTGTTCTTTGAAAAACAACAAAATAAGAGGATGAGGTTGTAGATGAAATGGAAGATCTATCCAAAAAATCCTGATGGTAAGAAACATAAGACTATAGTTTGTGAAAATTATGGTCAATAGCATAATGGGGAATGCCTTTAGAATTTAGGTAAGTGCAACTTATGTGGTAAAATTGGACATAAGGCTCATAATTTGACTCGAAAATATTAAGGTAATGGTAAGACAAAATTCTGATTAAGAATCAGTAAAATGTTTTAAGTGAAATGAAATAGTAAATTATGAAAATGAGTGTTTCACAAAGAACTAAAATGATGGAAAGAAGATATAATACATATTGAAAAGGGTGATGAAATCCTTTTCAACTACTTTAGTTCATGTTGTTTCATCAAATGAATTAGTATCAGGTACATTGTTTGTTAATTCTCATTATGCCAATGTGTTATTTGATTCCAGGTCAACACAATCATTAATTTATGTGAAATTTTGTAATAAATTGTAAATTCAATCACAAGATATGTATCCTAAAATTATTGTAAAAAAACAATGGTTAAATGGTGTGAAACAAATATAATAACCTTCAAATCCTTAGGGACATAAAAAATGTACATGAAAAATATATGGTTTTAACACTAGTAGAGTTTGATGTTTTTTTGGTATGGATTGGATTTATATTTATCGTACTAAGATTGAATGTAGATCTAAAGAGGTTACTTTTCAGAAAGAATTTCAGTTTTTATACAAGAAAAAAACCATACTTTTGATAACATACTAGCATGCTTAAAAACAAGATAAATATGGAAATGAATATTACCTTTATCATATTTTTAAATAAAAGGATCTATTCAGATTAATGATGAGTGATTCGTAAATGAGTATATTGATGATTTTTCTGAGGGGTATCTTAGTACAATGCCTACATGATAATGTGAATTTATTGTTGACTTGATTCTTAATGATAAGACAATTTCAAAACCACCATCTCAAATAGATAAAATTTAACTTTTAGAGTTAAAGAAGAAATTGCATTAGTTGTTAGATAAAGTTTTCATTCAACTTATAACATCATCATGGGGTGATCCTATGTTATTTGTCAAAAAGAACTATAGTTCGGTAAGAATTTTCATTGATTATATAACCTTGAATAACAACATTGTTAATAAAAACTATCCTATTCCTCATATTGATGACATGTTTCATCTGATCCAGGGAGCTCAGTATTTTTTAAAATTGAATTAAGGTCAGGGTACCATCAGCTAAAAGTATAAGAATAAATTTTTTTGAAGATTGTGTTTTATTCTAGATATGTCCATTATTAATTTTTAGCTATTCCTTTTGGGATAACTAATGTACCAACTGTAATTTAGTGATCGTATGAATAGAATTTTCTATGTGTTCTTGGATAAGTGTTTGGTTGTGTTTATTGATGATATTTTGGTATATTATAAAATAAAATAGGATAATTAATGTGGTTTTTTGGATATCTTGAAGACCTTAAATGAAAAGAATCTGTATGGGAAATTCATGAAGTGTGAGTTTTGGGTACCACAAATTTCATTCCCTGGTAACATTTTTTCTAACAATAGAAAAGCTGTTGGTCCTGCTAAAACAAAAGTTTTTTAATATTGGCCAAGAAACAAAATTATAAAAGAGGGTTATAGTTTTCTTATTTTATCATGTTATTATTGGAGGTTTGTTGAAAATATATCATGGTTATCTATCCCACATACTATGTTAACTCGAAAAAGTGTTAAGATCATCTGGAAAAAGGAATGCGATGAATGTTTTTAGGAATTGAAATGAAGATTGGTGAATTCTCTAGTTTTGGAACTTATATCAATAAATTGTGAATTTTATATCTATATTTCTAGTTTTTTGAAATGAATTAGCAGTTTCCTAATGCAGAATGTTCAGTTAATTTCTTATACATCCCATAATTTGAAAACTCAAAGGTTAAATTACCCTATACCAGATTTGGAATTAGATGTTTTTGTTGATTCTTTTAAAATTTGGAGGCATCATCTGTATGGAGGGAAGTTTTAAATATACAGTAATCACCAAATTTTGATTTATATATTCACTTAGAAATAATTAAACATGAGATAGAGGAGATGGGTGGAATTAATCAATGATTATGATTTTATGATTCAGTACCATCTAGGAAAGTAAAATGAAGTAGATGAATCTTTGGGTCAAAAGAGTAATTATATATTAACCATGATTCATTTGGAACAAGATACTTTGGTTTTTTATTTGATAAATTTTGGATTGGAGGTTAATAATACATGTAATTTCACTATTTTGTTTTATGTGGCAGTGAAATCATATCTATCAGATAGAATTAAAATAGTTCATAAAGAGTACAATGTTTTAAATAAAAAGCTATAATTGGTTTGAAAGGGAAAGTTAACATAATTTAACATTGATAAGGACTATGTTTTGAGTTTTGGAAAGAGATTATGTGTGCATTTGGATACACAATTGAAGAAAGAGTTATTATGTGAAGCTCATAGTCCTCCATTTTCAGTTCATCTTAGGAGTACTTCTATGTACAGATATCTTTGGGAGTATTACTGGTGGGATGGAATGAAAAGAGATATTGCTAAATATACCTGATATGTTTGATTTGTCAATATTTTAAAGAAGAGTGGACATTACTGAAAGGGATGTTTTATCCTTATCCTATGCCAGAGTGGAAATTAGAAAATGAGTCCATGGATTTTGTAGTGGGATTGCCAAATAATTCTTGAGGTAAAAATGTACTCTGGGTTACTGTTGATTGATTGACAAAATATTTTCATTTTCTTCATTTTTTAGATACCAAGTCTATAGATCCTCTTTCTAGATTATATATTGATGATATAATCTGGTTAAAAGGAGTTCTTATCTCTATTTTATCTGATTGTGATCCTAGGTTCACATCTAACTTTAGTAAAGGCCTTCAAAAATAACTGGGTAGTGAATTAAATTTTAGTACATATTTTGATCTGTAATCAGATGGATAGTCGGAGTGAACAAGTCATACATTGGTAGATATGATACATGCTTGTTTAATAGATTAATAGAGAATTTGTGACCCACATATTTCTTTGGCTGAGTTTTCTTATAATAATATTTTTAATTCATGCATATAGATGGAACCATTTGAAGCATTATATGGAAATATACTTTAAAATATAGCTTTTTTGGATGAAGTAGGTGAAAGGATGTTGATGGTACCATAATTGGTAGATGTGATGACATAAATCATTTACCCGATTCAGAAGCAGAAGAAGATATCTCAGAGTAGGGAAAAAAATTATGTAGATAACTTGGGGAAAGATCTTTCTTTTGACGTAGGTGATCATGTCTTTCTCAATGTCTCTCCATGCAAAATGTCGGATGCATTTTTGTAAGAAGGGAATATTGATTCTGTGGGTCATTAGAACCTATGAAATCCTGGATAATGTAGGATCAGTTTCCTATAGAGTGGCTTTACCTCCATGTCTATACCAGGTACATAAAATATTTCATGTTTCAGTGTTGAGAATGTATATTCTGCATCTATCTCTTTTTTTTAGTCCAGATGCAGTTCGGTTGGAAGAGAATCATTCTTACGAGGAACAACTTGTCCAGATTGTAGACAGTAGATAGAAAATGTTACAGAATTACATAATTCACCAGGTAAGAGTTTTGTGTAAAAACTATATGGTGGAATATGCAATATGGGAATCTGAAAATTGTAAGAGGGATAAATACACCCACTTATTTGATAAGTAAATAAAATTATGGGGATACAATTTTCGTAAGGGGGAATGATGTTCGATAACAGGTAATTATAGAATAATATCTTAAAATTTCTATTGATATTTGTGAATATTATATTATTTTTACATTAAAGGGGATGATTTATCTGATACCATACTCAACACACAACAACAGGTTACCTAGAAATTTTATGTTGCACACAATTTTGAGTTATATCAAAAAATAATATAATAATAACATTATTTTAAATGTTAGATTACTACTATTTGTTATATTAGTGGAAATGTAAAAAACTAAATAAATTATGATTATTCATGTTTTTAAATTATTTTTACATTTATCCAATAACGTTTTGTCCCATAAAATGATAATTAATCCAATTTTAAGCAACAAATACTCTAATATTTTTAATTGGTTAGTTTACCACCATTTAGGTGGTGAATACTTTTTTAAATATAGTATTTGTAACTTTTATATGTTCTATTTTACAAAATAAACTTCTTATTTAGATGTGGGACATCAAAAAATACCTTGGATGAAATTTTGGTATTTTTTCTGATGAAATTCATATTTTAATGAATAGTGAATAATACAACATTTAAATTAAAAACATTATTTTCATTTAATTAATTTATATAGATGGAATGTACTTTTAATTGGTTATGAAGTGTAATTTGATTAATTTTTTTTCATTTAATCCATTGTTGTTCATTGTAAATATTAAACATTGAAATTGGACATAAACACATGTTAATATTTTTTTGTTTTAATTCCTAAAAACACGCTACAGGGTTCTGAAAATAAGAATTAATTTAAAATTAATTACTACAAATTTTTTGGTTTTAATTTGAAAAAATTATTTCCTTATTTGTAATATGAAGGTACAAATTGTGTAAAAATGTACCTTTTCTTTTAAGACATTATAAATCATAACTTCAATAATTATTTTTATTTACAATGGCTAAAGGGTAAATCATGTAAATAAGTGTAAACAAATAATATTTTAATAATATAAAACTACCCTAGAACAAGTCATTATCCAATTTTATGAGTTTTTCTTACCATGATTATCATTAGTCTGAGATTTTGTTATTTGGGATCCACATGGGAGTGATAATGACATGTTATAATATTTAATTCAATGTCAAGGAAGAAATAACAGAAGCATGTATCATTTTACTAAAAAATTATATATAGGGTTATATAAGTGATCTATTGGACTATAAATAGTCCTTAGAAATCTAGAAATATTTAAAACATCATGATATTTTATTTATAATTTTTATATACTATATACTTAAATTTAATTGTGACAAAATAATGATGGGCTGATTTCTTCATTAATAAAGGATTTAAATAAATGGTATTATTAATATTAAAATTATTATTATATGAAATAATTAATGTCATCAAAAAATTATATAGGTTAATGTGAAATGTTAGGATTTATTAAATGAAATTTTATAATGAAATATGTTGTTATGAATTTGTAAAAAATTCGAGTATGAATAGTGTACAAAATTTATATAATTCAAAACTTCGAATATAAAAAAATTTATTTAACGATGTTAAATTCATAAATATATTATATTCAGAAAAATTGTTAAGATGAATAAAAATATTTCATAAATTAATTTTTTTATTTGACATGATACGTTAATTACATTAACCCAAAATGTGTAAATAATATGATATCACTATAAGATTAAAAGTGGTAAAATAAGGGTTAAACCAAAACGATAAGGAAAATAAAATATCTGAAATTTGTCTAAATATTATTGGATTAAGGTTATTAGAAAAAAATCATCTTATATTTTAATTAAATTGGACACTTTTAATTTAAATTTAATTTATATTAATTTGATATTACAAGACATTCTTGAAGTGCACCTCCTCCCTATTTTAAAAGGCCACCACCTCTACGCAGTTACTCACACATCTCAAAAACCAGGGATCATCCAAATTATACAAAAATATTCTCCCAAAATTTTTAATTTCAAACTATAATCCTTATCTTGGGTAAAAGGAAATTTAAGAATTCCTTGTGGACCAATTCAAAATAAGTTACCTGATTTAGAGGTAATGTCTTCTCTCAAGTTCCTTTAGATTAGTTTTCATATACACCCCCTATGATATTGTTATTCTATGATTACAAAAAAAACCAGTATCCTCAAAATACTATGATGTTTTTACAATAACTATTAGAACTAAACTTACACACACCTCTATCTAATGGATATAAACATACAGTTACTATGTACGAAGAACTACTGCCTCACGAAATATTGATTGTTCAATTTTCCCCTACCACCAGTAATGGTAGACATTATGATAGAACTATACTTATATATATATATATTTATTATATTTATGTTAAATATAATATTCTATAATTTTTATTTATTATGTGTCTTTATTCATTCAATAATGTGTAAATATGATAATTTCATTTGAGGAAGTGTGGAATACCGCCCCCTCAATGAGATATGACTCATTCATGATATACAAGGTACGTATTAACTATAGTTATATTAAACATATGAGAAAAACATGACATAAATATATAATTGATATTATAATAAACATTTATATTATTTGATTATTATTCTTTTAATATGACCAAGAAATGAATGCAGTGATCATGAATATGTACAACATATGGTCTCCGTGAATGGTCTATTTCATTTATTTTCTCAAACTATTATGGAAATTATAATTACATATATACTTTATATATATGATATTTAAATCATGAAAAATATTATAGATACTATGTACTTTTTACCACATGGACAATTCAAATCAATCGAGTTCATTTTCAACTCAAGTACCAAATACTGACAAACAAACCGATATGAACATAAATAATTATTTAATTTTTATAACATAATGATAAGTAATGAAGATGAAAAAATATTTTTAAGGAATTAGAAATTAACATATGTTTATTATTTAGGAATATAAAAAATGAATAGGATAATTCAAACAAAATGTAATAGACTTCATCTTAATATACTTTCATTGAGGCATATTTTGGTTTATACATGAACTTCTTTTATAGTGTTTATAATTATATTATTTTTATTTTTATTTAGTTCAACATTTTTAAAAATGAATATTTTTTTATGAAGTGTTTCACTAAAAAATGGAAGGATTATTTTTAATGTACATGGTGATAATGACCTTTTTGCCACTGTGAGAATTATTTGATATTTATCTTCCTTAACAAGTTATAATGTTTTTTTAAAAAAATAAATACAATATACCATTTTTACATATTTTGATATTTAAAATGGTTTTAATAAATCATTGATTATTTCAATATCATGAAATGATACATTGTGATTGCAATGTGGAAATGTTATAATTCCTTCATGATTTTTTATGTGTTATGATTATGTTATGGTTCTTGGGAATTATTTGCGTAAATGGGTCATTCTGTGAAAAATAGAGGCGGGGTGGGCCTGAGATAGCCCTATAATGCATTGTAAATCATGACATAGGTAAATATTAAGGTTTCTTTTTAGATATATTGGGAATATACTGTGATGATTATTCCAATAGTAACCATGATGGTTACTCCTTATGTATTTGTGAGAGAGACAATGTAAATATGTCACATATGAAAAAATTATATTTTTGATTTATGAATTCTATGAGTAATTTATAAATCTTAATTTTTCATTAGGTATATTAAAGAGATTATTTTTAATGAGTGAAAAATATGATTTCATTTATTTTTATGTATTCATGGACTAATGTTTATATGATTTCTTTTAAAATCCTTACTAAGAATTTTAAGATCATACCATTTTTTTGAAATGTTTTTCACAAGGTATTAGGAAGGTTAAAAGAAAGGGAGAATTCAATATGATTTTTATCATGAAAGGAATTCTTTTTCTAAGGCGTTTTATTAATTGGAAAAATTAGATACAATAGAAGTTTCTGCATTGTAGTATTTGAGCTGAAATGTAATAGTGATCACCTACTTATCTAAAATTATAAACTCAAAAGGATCTTTAATTTGAATTAATGTCATATTTTTGACTAATATCATGATAATGTTATGTTTTAAGACTAGTTCCCTATATCTTCCATAGAAATTGTTTAGGAATCTATGTTATAATCTAGCTATCTACCACGACTATAGTGTGGATCCCATACCTTCCACTTCCTACCATCATAGGAGATACTCCTTGTTGTATTAGGATGTCCACCCTTCAAAGTAAAGATGGATGGAAGAAGACCAGCTACCCGATCCTCCTTCAAACCATCTTAAAGAGTAAAGGTTCCACAAACTAGATCAAATACTATTGTAACCTGATAATTGATCTAGTACCGACATTGACCAGATAGAATTTTTGATCACCACAGGTCAGAAAATACCACCTATAATCAAATAAGAATCAAGTGGGAATAGTTTCAACACAAAACATCATATGATAAACGATATAATTCGGTAAATCAACACTCCACCAGGAGAAAGTAGTAGAATCAAATAGGTAAAAAATACCCAAAATAGTACATCATTAAGAGACATAACAAATGAAATGGTTAAATCTCAGACATTCCCCTTAACATGTGGTTGATGTCTCCACTGGTCACTACCATCACTTCATGTCCCACGGATTATGAATATCCCCACAACCAAGTTGCAATTTCTATTTTCTTTGACCTAGAAAAATATAATCGTCATGAAACGTTAGTAAAAGGTAGGGTTTGAGATAAATAGCCCATTAGGGCCTCACCAAGTGGTACATAATAAAATTAATAATAATAAACCATTTATGAATTTGATTTAAATTAAAAAGGCATGGAATGGTATTTACATATTTTTCACCAAAACATTCCATCAAATAAAAAATATATAATTTATATCAAAACACGATTAAATGGAAATTGTTATAAAACTATTATAATGAGTAAAACTATTATATAATTGAGGAACACATAATCAATTCCAGAAAATATAGATCCATGATCATAAGCACAAAGAAAAAGAATTTTTTGCAATAGGATCCTCACAATTCTAATCAATCAACATGACTCATGGCATGTGTGCACACTCAAATCAATACCAAATTGAGGGGACCCATTCTTGAAAATCATGAGGAACCCAGTTTAGTTAGTGTTTTCATGATCAATAAATTTCTAGAGAGTTCAAATCTTACTGCAATTGTCCTGATAACATACTAACTACTCCGGCTAATAAGTGCTTCAATCAATAAATCAATCAAACATGGGAAAATAAATCATATAAAAAAATTATATATCATGGTTAAATTTTCCATTTTTATTTTCAACATGAAATTCTCATTTTAAAATAAAATCATAAGATTCAATAATTCATAACATTTTCAAATTATTTTAAATTAAATATATTTTTCTCAATGATCAATATCATATTATCTCATCAAATCAATTTCAAAATAAAACCACCATATTCTCAAATCCACCCAACAATTTAAATTTAATTTTAATTTGGGGTCACAACAAAAAAATTAGATTTTTAAAAGCACAACCCAATATTAGTGCTAGAAAAAATAATTGATAAATGTGCCCCTTATCAGTGCATTATCTTTTGAGCTGATATTAAGAACCTTTTATCTATGGTTTGATTAAAGCAATGATAAATGGTATTCATCATCAATGTTTTTTAGAACCAATAATTGTCTGAGATAAAATGAAATAATTAAAAATGAAAAAAATGAAAATCAATAAATTTAAAAAAATGATTAATTAAATAATTATTAACAAAAATTAATAAATTTTACATGTATATATTTAAATTATATATATTAAAAGTAATTATATATTAAATATAATGAGATATAAAATGAATAAAATGAAATTATTAGACCAAGATAAAATATGTAAATTAATAAAAGTATTAAACATTTTATTAATTATATATTTATTGATAAAAACAATTAAATTCAATATATATATTATAAATATTAATAAAAGTATATTTTCAATATAGATATATAAAATGAATACATAATAATAACTAAACAAACTAACTAAAATTTTACAAAGTGTTATAATTAAACCAAAAAATTAAAAAATTATATATTAAAAAATATATTGAAGAAATAATTATAAATTGAAATGAATAAGTTTAATATATAAATAATATAAAAATAAGTAGTGAAATGAAATTATACATTAAATATAAATATAAATATAAGAAATTATTAAAATGTAATGATTAAAAACGTATAAGTGTCTTGTTCATTTTTAATGGGTTTTATGCATAATTATTGATTAATAAGTTTAATATATAAATATATTATAATATATATATATATATATAATATTTACTAAGATATGATAAATTCAATAAAAAATATTTATTCTTGCATTAAATATGTCACATATTTAGTGAATAATGGTTTATAATTTTATTTTTTTAATAATTTAAAATACTGAATAATTATATCATGCAATGGAAATAATTAAATATCATTTGATTTTTTTCAGTTTAACATATATCAAACATCTGTTACATTGACTTCACACATACATATATAAAATTAATGCATTTTTATATACAATGAAAACACTAAAATATTTTTTTAATTAATGGAATCTCATATAAAAACACATACACCTAATATATATGTAGTTTATTCAAATTTTCGTATAAATTTTATAATTTCATTATAACATGATAAAATAAATATATTATGTTTTTAATCGGTAAATTTTCTTTACTAATTTTTAATATTATTACTTTTATGTATACTTTATTAATTTTTATTTTTTGGTTAATAAAATCAATTTCTAATATTTATTTACTATGTTTCAATGTTTTTAATATGTATTGTAATTTATTTCAATATATAACCATATTTGTTTTTGAAATTTATATTTCATTAATATAACTTATATATTTTTCAGTATTTCTAAAGTTTAATAATTTTTAATTATTCCATTTCACTCATTTCTAACATGCATGCACTTATGATTATATAATCATTAATAATGTAAAAACATAATTCTAAATAAATATTTATCAATATATATATTTATTTATGAATAATTATATATTTATAAATTTCTTTATTCAGAATTTCAAATTAATAAATATTATTTTTTAACAAATATTTATATAATTATAATTAAATAATTATATTTGTTAAAATAATTATAAGATTAAAAAATTGGATAAACAATGAATAAATTCACTATATATATATAATTGTGTATATTTATATTATTATATATATATATATATGAATTTTTTTTATATTTATATGATTTCAAATAAATAATTATATACTTGAAAAATTCTAACATTATAATAAGAAAACTTAATTATTGATTATATTTTCTATATATATATATTTTTTATAAACATATATATTAGGAATATGGTGGTTTAAAGACATTAAAAAAGTATATTTATAAAAATATATTTGTAATATTTATAAAATTATATATTTATATAATTATAATTTCATTATAAATATAATTAATAAATGAATATATTCAGTATTTATATAATTACGTATATAATTATGTAGATATATAAATATATAAGTATATAAATACATTTATAACCACATAAAAATAATTATAACGTTATTCTCAATTTTTTATATATAATTATATTTAAATATAATTATTAACCCTAAATTTTTCACACCGATAAAGATGTCTTTTATCAGTGCTTCTTGAGCACTAATAATGATAGAGCATTATGAGCACTACAAAAGTGTTGATAAAAGGTATCATTTATTAAATTTATTAATTTTTTTTCATAAAATGTACCTTTATAAGAAATTTTTTAGAAGTGTTGGTAATCATATTCCCACTATATTTAAAAGGACCCTAACCGGAACTAATTCAATTCCAATTCTAAATATTTTCCAAAAGTCTAATATTGTCGACACTCCTATAATTTCTCTCAAACATATCATGGCTCTAATCCAATGTATGTTATCTTTCTCCTCCTCCTCACTCTTTGATTCCTAGTTTTGGTTCCATGCAATGTTATTTTTCCAATATATTTTTCATCAGTCATGATATTTAGTAGTTTCACCATTTTTCATTTCTTTTTTAGTTATTTTATCATTCCCTCTCTTGATTTATTATCTTTTTTTACGATGGTTCTATTTAATGAAATCTCAATTCACTTTTACTACATCAATGTGCATACTACATTTAGTTTTTCTTGAATATCCACTTTCTGATTTCTTCGACTCAATTTAACAAAATTTGGATCTCTTATACACCCAATATCAAAAGACCAGTGTATTAGATATCTCTAATAGCATCCGTTGTTTCCTTTTCAGTATTTTTCTATGCATTCTTCCTTTGTATTAAATGGATTCTCGATGTAAAATAATAATTTTCTTATCTAATATACTTATCCTATCATCCAAAGCTCGTTTTTCTCTTAGTTTTCATTTCTCCCAAAAACCATTTTCTTATTAGTGTCTAATATATTACTTGGGTTGATTAATTTTGGGGTCGTTTTATCATTTCCCTATAGAGTTCATTTCTGGGGGTGGTGTGATTTCTCCCAAAAAGTAAATTTTCTTACACTTGATTAAGGTTGTAATTTTATTTCTACTTATTTATTGAGAAGGTAAAAAAAATATCCATCTATCTAAATTATATTCTTATTAATGTATTCATATATTTGATACCCAATATGGGTTCATAATATAATTTTGATGCTTCTTATGCAGGCCGTAATAGATTTTCCTAGGGATTAGAATTTTATTTATAAAATTATTGAGTAATTGTTTTCAATAATTATTTTTCTATTATAATAGGATCATTTAAATGAATAAAATGAATGATGAAAAATTCCCAAATTTTTAGTTCCAAAGTATGTGAATAGTGGTTTAATGGTTTTTTAGATAAATAATTTTTATGTTTATTAGTTGACACTAATGAGATGAATGATTTGTTTTCACAGCATTGATACCGATTATTTTTTAATGATGATTTATAACATTATTTAGAAGATGTCTTTTAGGCATTCATAAAATCGATAATTGGTATTGTTCATTCATTAAAATCGTGTTTTAGTAATAATATTTTCACCCATCTTGTTATTAAAGTCATGTTTACACTTTTTTAAAAGTTTCCATTATGATATTATACCCCTTATTAGAAAACCCTTGGATGAGTTTTTGTTGTTGTATATTTTCCATTTATGGGATGTGGTCAGTGTATATTTTATTTATAGGTTGTTTGAGGAGATTCAAAGATTATTGGGAATGTTTTATTATTTATTTTTAAATTTATCAAGTTTATTTTTCTCTCATCTCCACTTTTATTAAGCCATGGGAACCTTATGTAAGTATGTTGGTTATATTTTATGTGTCATAGTGTTTAGAAAATGTATCCTTATTTCATTTCCCAAACTTTTAGTGATGTAATATCCTTATAGCTTCACCTATAGTGTTAAAGATGTCATGTCCATACTTCTTTTACAGTGGTGTTGTTATAATTGGGAACCCTTTTAATGTTGATTTCTCTGGTGTATGCTTAATATAGTCACACCCTAGGATCTAGTGATATTCCCATGATTATTTTTTATTTTATTTTATTATCTTAGTGATCCCATCCACACAAACTGTCTTCATCCTTTTTTACATTTCATATAGATGTTGCATATATTTATTTTTTTTAGAATTTTTAGACATAATCTTTATAATGGATCTTATTTGATATATATTCTATATTTACATTATAGTTGTGATTATTTTTTTTTAAATTAAATTTTCTTTTAGAAATTTTTTTAATGAACGAAATTGATATTGTTTTATTTTCATATGTTATTAAGTCCAAGTTTTTAATATTTTAATGTCTTTACCCTTTTAATATATGATTCCATCCATTGGTTGGTGAAAATTTCATTTTGAAATAATGGTTATAAATGAATATTTTTCTACATGTTAATAAATTTATTGATCCTAATCCAGGTTTTATTTTATTTTCCAAAAATGTTTCACCATAGGATTTTAAAAAGAGAAAATTGTATTCTATTTTATTCCTTTATACATTATTTTTTTTAAAAAAATTACAAATGGATTTCAGACTATTTTTATGAAATATTTTATAAATGAAATTTAATTGACTATTTTATTAAATATTTATTTTCATATTTATCTCAAAACCCTATATACACACACCCATATGGGTATATATATATATATATTATGTTTTCATAAATGTAATGAGTTTATGATCTAAATTTGTAAGTCACTAATCTAGTAAATTCATGGAAATTTTGGAGGATTTATGTCACCATGGGTCTTATTGAGATTTTCAAGATGTGGCGTAGTTGTAGGTCTATTTTGGGATGTTATATTATTGGAAAATTTGGAAATATTTTTTATTTTAATTTTATTTTCATTTAAAAAGAGACCAGATTAAGTATTACTCTAATGTTTCATAAAATAAGTGAGTTTTAGTTATTATTCTTATAAATCCTTTGATCAAATTATTTATTTTTTAATTTTATTGTTTTTATCTATAGATGTCACATGTATAGACTCACCATGATGGATACTCATAAGAATTTACAGTTATTTTTTCAAGTAATTAGTGGGTAAAATGAATCCCATTTCAATATATATTGATACCATGGTTCTATACCTAAGCTCATAGAAATCAGGAAAACTCTTTGGGTATTATGGAGGAACAGTTCAGGTGTATTGGCCCACTGAGAATAGAATATTCATTGAAAAATGGTATCAAAGAACTCTATTTATTTCATGAGTCAATTTTTAAGGATTTAGGACTTCAAATATCATAACTAATGACATGTATATGTTATTTATCAAAATATTTCATGATAAAAATTCTTTTCCCGAAGTAATAATGATTAAGAATTTAATTTGAATCTATTTAGATAATTTTTTAGGGATTTTGACCAGTGTTGATAATATTTTTAGCCCAATTGTGTTGAATCGAATATTTTTGTGGTCTCTTGGATTTTTGGGTAATAGTGGAAGAACAACTGTAGGTAAAACATTTTCTTCGTGGTCTAAAAACAATACCTAACCCATAAGTATGGTATTGAGAACTCTTTATATGGTGTTACATGGTTGGAACACTATTTATAAAACCTTGCAATGAAATCATGAAAAACATTATATCCATCTTAAATTTTCAGTTTTAACATATATTGATTTTAAATATCTCATAATGTGATTCTATTATTTTATAGATTGATCAAGGAATTTTTAATGTCTTATTTTTTTAATAATGGTGTTTCAAAATCCATTTTTCAAAACATAATTTTATGAAAATGTTGGTTTGAAATTAATAGGGGTGTATTATTTCAAAGTATAATTTTAAGTAATTTTATTATGTTCAAACAAGGGGTAAGAATTTTTTTTAAATGATTTTGACTATCATGGTTATCCTCGGAATTTTTTGGCTTCAAAATATTAATTTAGCTAGAATGTTGAAATGAATGTTGATTTTTATAGATATTTCATCAATTACATGGTGGATTAATACGTTCTTTAAACTCATAAAAGTGTTTTAAATAGATTTTCTCATATTTTATAATTTTTTTGAAATATTTTATATCCATTATTGGTTAATTAAAATTTCTTTTTAGACAGGTTATCAAATATTTGTGATTCAGAAGAAAATAAATGTTTTGGAAGAGTACATTATTTTTTTATTTTGATCTAATATTTATTATCATGGTTATAAGGGGATTGTTTGAGTTTATTTTTAAATAAGGAAAATTTTGATTTCATATACATTTAATTTAGAATATTAATTTTAATAATTTATTTATGTAAAGTATAAAATCATCACTAGAAATGATACTCATAGTGATTCCTCATATCATTTAGCAGCTAACATCCAAATTCTAAAATCTACGCACAATCACAATATAGTGGTGGTTCATTATCCTTTTTTTATAATTTAATATATCCAAAATTATTTTAAATTAGACCATAATTATTTCCATATTGATCGATGTTAACTTGAGGTGATATAGTTGTTAGACATGTATGAGGGATCCATCAATCCTCTTGAAACTTCTAAAATTTTAGAGTTGAAATATTTTGTTGGATTATTTGAGGGACCATGACAAGTTTAATATGTGGATATTATCTATTACATTATTTTTAATGATATATATTTGGCTTTATAATATAATAAGTATATTAAATAAAATTATCATAATAATTTTATGGTGTTCAAAACCATTGATTTCCTGACTCTCCATCAAGATAATGAAAATATTCGACACAAACTTCCCCTAACACCTCATGATCTGTTTGAATATAGTTTTCAATGTAAGAAATATTTTTAAAATATTAATGATGTTGATTCATGGAAAAAAATATATGGCATTTGAATGATTACATTTGTAACTTCTTTTTAGATAATGAATGAAAATGGTATTTTACAAACGAATAATACCTTAATTGAATTTTGATATAATCACAAGTGAACCTCGATATTTAGGTGGGTAGTCAAGGAAAATCATGGAAGTAATAAAATTTTTACTTTACTATTGTAATATAAAATTTTTTTATTCATGTTTTCCTTATAAAATTTTTATTAAACTATTAATAATAAAAATTATTATCAGAATTTTTGGACAACAACATATAATTTTTATGGTCACACATATTTTAAATTTTAGTTCGAAATTGTAAAACATGGTTTTAATTGTTAAAGTGGTATTTAAATTGAAAAAATTCGCATTCCCATAAAATTAATTAAAATGTATTTAGGGTTTTGAAACTCAATAAGTGAATTAAATGTTAACATGTAGAGTTTTAAACATTTCTTAGTGTGAATATTTCTATCAAAACAATTTTAAACATTTATGTTATTTTTAATGGTTGTTGAATATGATTTTAAAATTTTACAGTTAATGCCAATTATTTTTAATGAAAATGTTGTTTCAATCACATTAAGTGTTTTTAAAAAAGGTCAACTTTCCGGTGGAAATAAAAAAATGGATTTCAAGTTGGGTTTTAAAACTTTTAAATGAATCCTTTGGAATTTTAATAGTGGTATTGATATGATATTTTAAATTTTAAATTAAGATGTGCTAAATTTTAAAAGAATTTTTCTATTTTGTAAGGAAGTTGTTTTCAATATGGAATTTTGAAAATGTTCATTGTCATAATACCATAATTTTTTATTTATTATTATTTTCACTAAAGATACTTTTTTGTATGTTGTGGACTTATTATTTCATTATTTCAAGAGATGATTATTTTTAAGTTTTATTTATTTTATTCCAACTCAGGGCTATGCCATAGTTCCTGTAATAAGTGAGACTAGGATATTATGAATATGATTTCACTAGGATAGCATATTTGAGTTTTGGTGAAATAATTTTTCTTTAAAAGGGATCACAGTTCTTGTATTCTCACGATAAGGTGATCATGTATCTCAAAAGATTCTAAATGGGGAAAATGGTATAAAAGAGTATAGACAATGTGAAAATGTATTGTATGATTAGGTCATCTATTGCAATATTATGTGCCTAATAAACTCTTCAGATTTAGTAAAAATTCATTGAAATGATTTTCAGTGCTTCTCCAAATCAAAAACCATGAAAAATTTGATTTAAAGAGACAATTGTCACATGCATCATCTTTATCTCCCTAATAGTTATTATTTCATTTTGTTGATACTCATCCCCCATCTCCTATAAATATGAACCTGAGTCTCATGAACTAATCTATGTAGAAGTCATCCTATACCAGGTTACAATTATAAGTTATAAATAATTCATCAGATAACACCTACCATAGTTGAGTAATTATTTTATTAAATTGAATTACACATTTTCTATAAATCATAATAAAATAATCTAAAATAGTCACATATTGGGTTAACCTTATTAGAATTATCTTTAACATTCACATTTGATAATGAATATCTTATGTGAATTTATTATACTTTTCTACCAAATGAATATTTTATAAACCTAATAGGATGGAATTGAATTGAAAATAGATCCACACTAATTGTTCGAAAAAAGAGTAAGAAGATCGAGTAAATGAGTTCATCATGTTTGCAATAAAGAATGAACATAATCCTTCTCAGATCCTTTGATCATGTTTAATTTTTTTTATTCACAAAATAATTTTTCCGAAGAGTTGGAATAATCTATGATTTGTAAATAAATAGGATAAAGGTATAAATTTTGGACTAAGAATAGGGAAAAACATAATGTGCACATCGGATGTGATGATGCTACAGTTTATAGATCATTTCTATGAACACCATTGTAAATAATGATGGATATCACATGGAAGAAATTAAAATGGAAATTGAAGATGACTTGGATGATTTTACAATGTTTTTTGAGATGTTAAGTAGGTATGATAAGATACCAGTGTATACAAGTTATACTAAATACCCAACTTTGTCTGCATTATTGAAGTTATATATTTTTAAAGCTATGAGCTGATGGCATGGAACTAGCTTTACATAACTACTTGGCATTATGAATGTTATTCAACCAGAAGAAAAAAAACATCCATATCGAACATATACTGCTAAGGGAATTTCAAATTCAATGGAAATAATAGCTAAAAAATATATGTTTTTAAAACAATTTAATATTGTTTCTCAATGTCCATGAATCACTTATAAAATTCTTAAACTGTCGTGAGGATTAATATAAGAAAAATAAATCAAGTCCTTCAAAATATCTATGTTAATTTCTTATAATTACATGGTTTAAAATATTATATGTATGTTTTAAATCTATGAGAGAATTGGCATGTCATTCATATATAATAATTAAATATAAGAACCTATTTCTTCCAAAAGATTATCCTAAGTGGAAAAAAAATTGATTATGAGTATCATGAATTTATAAATGTACCTAGAAAATTTAATATTATTTTATGTATAAAAGGAAAAAATCCATTAGTTTTATAGAGATGTACTCATAGTAGATGACCCATCATGTTGGTAAATTATAACTTCCCACCATGCTTATGAAAAAAAATAAATTATTTTTTCTACTTATATCTAAACCAAAGAAAACCCATTACTGATATTGATGCCTATTGGGATCCATTTTTTGATGATCTAAAATTGTTGTTGGATATATGTGTTACAAAGTACTTTTCTTATAGAAGGTGAGTATTCACATTTATGGAAATGTTTTATAGGATGATAAATGAATTTTTTATATATGGAAATTTTTTAATCTACAAAATTAAATAAATTTTGGGTTGTCACATTTGTGAAGAATTTTCACACTTAGTTTGGTTAAAAATTCCTTGAAGACTATGTTTTAAGGACTTATGAAATTTTTAAGTTGATGAAATAAATTCCAAAAATGGAAGACAACATTTGATAAAAATACCAAATTTGGTATAAAACCATCACCACTAATGGGTTATCAACTGTTTGA
Organism: Viscum album; assembly: GCA_963277665.1. Classification (NCBI taxonomy): domain Eukaryota; kingdom Viridiplantae; phylum Streptophyta; class Magnoliopsida; order Santalales; family Viscaceae; genus Viscum; species Viscum album. Next base: position 887,386,549 of record OY728125.1, read on the forward strand.
TGATGCAAAATATATTGACATTGTTTTTAGTAAACTATTTTCGAAAACCATGTGAAATAATGTTGGAAAAATAGAACAATTTCCTTTGAATTACCATTTTGGAATTATTTGTATATGAATCATTTTCATGAAATCATGGACATAGAAAAAAATTATTTTATATTTTTATTAGAATGTTACTAAATAATCTAGGATTTTTTTGAATAAAGTATTGGTTGGACATGATTGAATTTAGGATAAGGGAAGAGTTAACACTAGTGTAGGGCAAAGGGTAATATTTACTTCATCCAACATCTTACTTTATACAAACAGGAAAAATAATAATATTTCATTTTTATAAATGGAATAAATGTTCTAGATAGGTGTTCATCAAATAACAATTATGTCATGCCAATTAATAATTTGATGTTAAGTGTACAAAAATTAATCGACTGTCATGTTTTGATGCATTATTTTATTCTTGTTCCATTATTTTAAATTTTTCCTAAATATTTACCACATAAATTAACTTAAATACCCTTCTTTTCATTCTATATGTAGAAATTTTGTAATTCCTACAATGATTCTAATCATGAATAATGTGGTTTCAGTCATATTTTGTGATGTAAATATGTAATTACCGTCACCATTCATTGATATAATGGAAAAACTAATGGTTTAATTGGTTAAAGAAGTTCAAAAATGTGATTGTTGAGTCCTCAAAATACGTTTCATAGACATCACCACATAATTAATGATTTGACCCTCAATAAAATAAAGAATTTCATGTTTTAGTAGATTTGTGTCTCCATGTCAGAAGAAGTTGCAGGGTAAATTTACCTACTCTGGAAGACTACATAATAATATGGGATTAGTAAAAAATAACCCCTCAATGTGTAGGAAATTTATTTCCTAGATTGACGACAAAAAGATGTAAACACATCAAAATTACAGTTATGAGTTTCATCTAGGAAGATTAGGTGTATTCTACTTATCAATAATCATATATATGAAATAGGACTTTTATTTGAATGGTCATTGATCCAAAATGGGCTCATGGATCAAATGTATGTCTATCAAAAGATAGAAAAAGTTTCTAAAGCAACATGTGTCACTGTACAGGCCAATCCACATAGGCCCATCTGTGTTGGTCCATCCACCATATCCCATACACGTAGGTTCATTCATGTAGTTCCATCCTTTTAGATGCACCGAGGATAATAAATACAGCCCTAAACCACAAATATTTAGAGGATGAATGAAATTCTGGATAATGAATCTAGGATAGTGATCTTATTGCACTTACCCTTCATCAATGTAGATCATCACTACATGGGTGACCTACCATGCCTCGACCACACTAGGGAAAGTCCCCATCCTGGAACTTGGGTGACCCATACATAGGTGACCCATTCCTAGGCGACCCATACATCGGTGAATGACCTGGGAGAACGACATGCATGACCCATCAAGGTGACTCACGTGCACAATACACCTGTGTAACCCACCTAGAAGAACCCATTGGTTCATACCACTAAGGGTGTACCCCCACTCCCCACTCAAGTTATGTGATTATAGTGAAGGTAATTTTGGTTTTAACCATTTCTGTCTTTAACCTCGACCCTAAGGATACCATTAATTGAGATATTCATATACACTACCTAAAATACCTTGAGTCAATTAACTCCACTTGGTTCCATTCCCATTTTATAATTTGATATTATTTTCTTAGAGTCCTCATGTACCTTGAGTCAGAACATTCCTCAAGAAACTCACAAAACATCATCACCTAACTCTTATTCAAGATTAATCCTCAAATGGGAATCCTCCTTTGGAGTAATACCCAACCAAACCTAACATGGGAATCCCCCTTTGGTGTAATCCCCAAAAAAAATTAAATACTCCTCCCCCTTAAGAGTAAGCCCCAAAAAACCTCAAAGAGGAATCCATTTTAGGGGTAATCCCCAACCAAACATCGAATGGGAATAATCATTTTGAGTAAACCCCTACCAAACCTCAAATGTGCATACTTTTTAAGAGTAAGAAATCCAAACCCAACTTGGGAATTGTCTTTTAGGATATGACCTAATGAGTATAAGGGATTCATTTTTAGGCGTAATCCCCTGGCTTTTATAGAACTCATCCATTAGGAAAATATGGATCATGTGATTTCCCAGATCATTCACTGCCTCTTGTTTCTCAAACCAATCATGACTCACATTGGCATATAGGTTAATGGTTATCATTAAATATACACAATACATGCTGGTAGTTGAACTATGAGAACTCTGATTTCTTCCATAACCAAGAAATTTAATACACTTACCTAAGTAATAATCTCAATGGGAACCCTTCTTAAGATTAAGACCCAACAAAAACCTCCAATTTTCCAAGGCATCATCTTTATGAGTAATCCCCAATACTCAGCCATTGGGCCTCCTCCAAGGTTAAGGTTCAAATAATCCTCAAAATCACCATGAGGTAACACATAACTCATGGGACCTTATATATAGCATCATTTTTAGGAGTAATACTCAACTCATCCATTAAAAAAGGTCATATTACCTAGTGAGACAAACACTTGAGAGTATCCATATGCGTAGGTACTAATAATCCAACTATGTGGTCTTTGATTCCACTCCAAAAGGGATGCGTAGTATGCCTCTATGAAGTCCCAACCCAACACCCTAAATTATCCAAATTCTCTATGGGTCACATTCCAATTAGATATTAATTCAAAATGAGAATCCAAATCTCTCTCGTGTTCATTGGGATGCTTCAGAATAATCCCCATGAAAAAATTTGACTATCCACCTTCTGCCTGGATGATGTACATACCACAAGATTTCAAACTACATAGTTTGGTCCTTATCACACGTCTACAAAATGTATGATGTTCCCCAATAAGTGGCATTAAACTATGTTGGTTCTGATTCCATTCACAAGGATATGTAGAAATCCAATCTATGGGTTCTAACCAAACATCAAAACAACTCCCATCTCTCTGGATGATTATATACTCCAATGTTTCTCACAGACTGGGTAAAAACACATTTTCATTGTAATAGTAACCAAAGAAAACATATGTAGTATACCACCAATGGAGAGCCTCTAAAAAATACAAATATCCCCATTAATAAAGAACCTCAAGTACATATAGATTTTTCTAAGACAAATAAATTATAACAATTAATATCTACTCCTAGGATTAACAACATCATACTTGTGAAATAATGAAGGATTCATGAAGATTTATTAAATTTTAAATAGAGTACCAAATTAGGAAATAATTCCCCCTTAAAGGGTGTGATGAGCCCGACCTCCCATCCTCTCCTCCAATGTGAGTTCTAAAGTATCTTTTGAAAAATTCCCTAATGATTCATTTCTTTGGAAAGTATGTTGCTTTGGATATACAACTATTGGGTGTTTATGGATCAATGAACAAACCCATTGTGAACCATTCAGAAATAGAAAATCATTATGTCCCGCAGATTCAAAGGGAAATAGTGGTATAGTATACTACAGATGGATGTACACCATTGAATAGTATATGATGATTTTGAAAGTTTATTTCAACACTCTAAGTTAACAAGAAGGTCATATTGTAGAATAATAAATTATTGAAGAATATGTATAATTCTGTACTAATTTCTTATTAGATGATTGAAACAATAGTCTCACAAAGACTTTTCATAGTGGACTCTATATGGTAAAAGGTATTTTTTGATAAGATGTTATTACAATTACTATTCTAGTGTGGGAGAAAAACCTTTATATTTTTTATAATACTAAAGATGTTTATCTATACATTGAATCCCACAATGCAATTATAGAGATTTGACTCTATCAAGGGATGACGGATGGAGGTAAAATAGACCAAATCAGCAGTTTATTTGAAGGTTCAAAGGTTAAATTGATAGATAATTATCTAAAAATCCGAATTAAATTGCTAAAAAAACATTAATGTGTAGTAAGGGGACGAAATACAAAATTTTATATCGTATATTGGTTTTTTTGTCAATGGTTATACGATCAATAAAATAGAAGATAATGTGTACATTAGAGTGAAAACATTGGAGCTACTCATATGGTAGAAGCGATGCCATATTTTATTCTAAGGATAAAAATCCAATGGATGTGAATATGTCATATTTTGGAATTTTGAAATAGATATATGCGTTGGATTTTACAAATGTTGAAGTGCCTAATTATATTTTTAAATGGGTTGACAACTAGAGTAACGTGAATGTTGAAGAAATTGGATTCATGATGGTGAATTTATGTTTGGAAGGGAAAATGATGATTCATTAATAGTGGCATAATGTATAGTGAATGTAGATAATGTCTAATATCCGATATACAATAATTGTTCAATTATCCTACTAGCGACTAAAACCACGATAGGGTTTGATGAAAATTCAATCTAGGACAACAATTTTAATGGGAGATCACAATCAGTTATAACTATTCCAATGAAAATAATATCTTGAATGTTATAAGTTTCTAGAAATATGGGACTAGGATCCTTAATAGAGGATCCAATTACATTCAATCTTTAAAAAAAATAAACAGTGTTAAATGTGAAAAATGTCATGTTTTTTAATAAATCAATCTTTTCCCCAAAATATTTTCTATTATCTATTTCATTAATATAATATAAATTATTTTTGTGACTATTCATACAAACAATATATTCATTACATAATGATGTAACCAGTATTTGTGAATAACATACTGTTGATAATGAAAAATCATAATTATGACATGATCAAAAGCTTGTTAATGGGAAAAATAATGACACATCCTCATAGTGTTTAATAAAATTATCAAGGAAAGAGTTATGGGTATAGAATTTTAGATCAGTATAAATAAACAATCCCAACCTATTGACACCAACAATTCAACATTCATTAGTTTTATTTTAGTCACAATGTAGTTGATTTTACCAATTAATATAGATATTTGCTGTCATCTCTAGTTTGTAACGAAAAAAATACTTTGTGAAGATATAATGGTAATGTTATGATGTAATTTATCGATTTTAATGAATAATTATATAAATAAACTATGATTTACTTTTGATTATTTCTTATAGATTTTTTTATCTTTTATGGTTTATATATGAAATATGTTGTAATGGCCACTTGAAAAGTTTACAGAGGATTGAAAAAAGTTCTTACAAAGTTACATCTCAAGGATGTTGAGGGGAAAGTGAAGCCCTACCCACCAGTTAGTTATGAGCACATTATAAATTAGTAAACATGGAATGATTTCATAAGTGAATGTAATGAGAAATAATTTAATGTTCATTTTAGTTGATAATATAATATATTAAATTACATATTTTATTTTATTGATTAATTTTTTTAATTTATGATATATAAAAGTTTTAAAAAAATTATTAATAAGAATCAAAACTAATATAACCCTATTGGAAATGATGTTGTACACTTCTTTAGATAATAAATTTTGTATACATTTTAAATCAAAAAATAAATGATCAATGTGATATGAAACAATGTTTGTAATTTTTTTTATTTTTGGATTGATTAATAAAAATCCAAATCCACTTTAATACCACAAAATATTCTATGGATGGAGGGTCATGTAAATAAGGACGATAAACTAGTTGAAGAAAACACAAAAACATTATGGGGATCATGATTAAGTATTACATATTAGTAATTTATTATTATTTATAATATTATTATATAAAAATTTATATTTAAGTGCATATGTTTTCTATATGGTTTTGGCACAAGTATATACAATGACCATACTTAATGGAAAACTACTTTCAATATATATGAATTGGTAGGAACAATATAGTCTTATTAAATGAGTCTGTTCTGGAGTATCCCCTAAATCTTATTTGGATAAGATAAAACAAAATGATAATACATATATTATTTTGAAAGGATTTTTTTCTAAAATAGATGCTTCTTAATATATTATTGTTTAGTCTTGTTTGACAGACCAATATTTGGAAAACGCTCAAAGAGAAACGATAGTGGAATGAAGATCTACCCATGAAGAAATAAATGACCCTGCTATCATTAAGGATATTCATTCCCATAAACCATATACCTTACCAAATGTAAAAATAAATTCATTACAATTTATCAAAAATTTGAATCAAAAAAATTTTGGTGAAATTATATTACTAATATTATATAGTGCATTGTTTTATGTGATTTTAGTTTTTCAACACCCACACACCACATAACCATGAGGATTATAATGTCTAATATCCCAATAAGGAAATATACACAAAAAATAACTCCCAAAAGATAACATGAGAGTTGGGATTGTGGATTCTCAATTGATAAACGATGAGTTTTTTGTGTTCCAATTGATTATCCAGATTTTACAATGGTCAATTATACTATTGTACATTTTATAGCATGTAAATATAATCTTATAATGAAATAATATCTGAGACTTTAACAAAACTTTTCTTGGGAATAAACTAAAATATTTGATGATAAATTTTGTTAAGTGATGTATTGTATTAAAGAAAGATAAACATATTGTGAAATGGATGGTTGGATCAAGAGAATCGAGTGAATTGACCATTAAACCAAAAGGACCATACATGAGTACCTTCTACTCTCTAGTTCAACTGAAACATTTCTTATCATTAGATATCAGTAATATAACACTTTTAATGATGAAAATATTTCACAAATTCTATATGAAGATGAAATATTTGGAAATTTTATTTTCGATGTAGTTAATCATGAGAGTGTAAAAGATATTCTCAAGATTGATTACTTAAGAGTCTTATTTTTGAATACATATATAAGATACATTTTCATAACACTTTTGTCAAAATTTTGATCTAATATCTTCATTAATGTCAATAAATATTCATATTTTCAATAATTGATTGTATTACTACTATATAAAAGAAAAAATTGTGAGAATCCCGATTTGGATTCATTAATCCCTACATATTTTCTACACATGAAACTTCTTTAGGGAAATAGTAAATTTATACGAATAATGATGTGATATGAAATGAATTTGAGAAAATAATTAAAAACAATAGTCACTTTAAATGCATAAAATATAGGGGAAAACTCTAAAATCTAATCACAATAACATTTTTTTATTACTAATTTATTTTTCTATAGTTATGAAGCACTTAATTCAATTCTCAATCAATCTAGATATTGTAAATATTTAATGTTTTGGATCCAATGCCTAGATATCCAAAAATCTGATTAAAAAAGAATGATGTGTATTGTGAATTTTGAATAAACTAAAATGCACATTTTATAGATATACATTGAATTATATGTTTCAGTCTTTGTTTTAACAAAATTTTTGTTATTCTAGGGTGGTCATTAAATATAGTCTAATTCAAGGCATGAAGTCAGTAACTAAACATAAAATTTTTGTTGATTACTTTTAATGGAAACTGATTAAGGAATATATAGAGACATTGAACTATAAAAAATTATTTCAAAAAAATTATTTATTTTGTTCTATTTTTCTATACTTTTTGAAATTAGATAATGGAAACATTAACAGTATTATTTATTAAAATATACGAGAGAGATCATAAACAATGAAATTACTGGCATCCCAATCAATAAATTTCTTAATGTAATTTTATTTTCATTAAATTTTTTATATTAATCATTTTTTCTATATTTTATCATTACTTTGAATATTTCTAACAATCTTCTTACTTCCAAGAATAAGTATAATTCATTAGAGATGAGTGAGCAGATATATGGTTTTAGAATGTTTTCCAATAAAAAATTTAGGTGACTACTAGCAATGTTTTTTTATCATGTATTGGCTATGTCATTTGAAATATATTTCGGGTGGGAATAATTAGTATCATAATACTTATATATTATTTTTGATCTCTTTCTCAATGAGATGTATATTGGATCAAATCATTATTTTATAAATGAATAGGAAACATGGTTTTAGAATGTATACAAGCATCATGAAGATGTTACATCCAACTACTTCATTAGTAAAATTTCACATAATTTAATCTAATTTTTTTAGTTAATTTAAATATAATTTTTATAATAGAATTATAATAATTCCCTCTCTATAGATCCATCATGTGTAGTGGTAAATTATAAAATAAATTAACAAAACAATGCTTTCTCGTTGGTGGGTGGTGAAATTATTTGGGCTATTTGATCAACAATTAGATACATTATAAACTAGCTTGAATTCTTGAAAAATCCATAAACCTAATACATGAAGTTTGCATTAGTGAAATGGATTTACTAAAAATGATTATTTTAAATGAAAATGATGTGAAATTTAGTCATCCCACCATTATATGACATAGAATATCACAATCAGTACATGATTAATGGTGATTAACAAATCCTTATTATACATATTGATACCTTCTCACCAACTCACCATCATAAAATGAGTTAATTGGTTCACCAATTATATGAATGTGTACATTCCTTATTTAAAATGATCCACATTCAAATGCTCATTAATAAAAAGTCTTCATCACTCGATAAAAAATACATGAGAATTTTGATGCTTTCATTTTGATGAACAATTAATGATGATGTTATATTAGATTTTATCACCATCTATAATATTGAATGAGGTATACTAATTTATAACATAATCCCAGAATAAATAATAGATGTGCTAAATTTTAGCGTCATTTAGATGCTACAAAGGGTTATACTGATGTTTAATAAATTATAAATGAGTTAAAAAGTTTATAATGATGTTTAGTGACTTTTGAAAATAAATAATGGGCCACATTCATTTTTTTTCAATTTATGAAGTTTAATGTTTTATTATGGATTTTTTACTCTCTATTATGGTGAAATGGAAATATATATTTCATTTTGATCCACAAAAACTAAAATGTAAATATTTATTTGAGTTCAATAAATGAATGGAAATAGGATTACATTGATAGTTAATTTTTAATGAAAAATAAATGTATTAACTAATGTTTATTATAATTCATGATTTTATAATTTTTTATGCTAGTTATGTTTTATAATATAAGATGGAAAATATTTATACATGAGTTTTACATCAATCCAAGAGGATGAAAAATTTCATATGAATTTGGTTTAATATGTGAATGATATGATATTGTAAAGTGGTTAAAGGTATCATATTGTTGGTATTTAGCTTCTAAATTGTATCATATATACCCATAGTTGGTGAATAAAAAATGTCTTAGTTTAGAATTATAGTATAAAAACATGGGAATAGGATTATCGATAATCCTTTATATATGATTGTTATAATTTTAAGTTGTGTTGATGGAAAATATATATATTAATATAAAAAATATAGGGTGAAAAAGAAATCCTTTATGATGAGATTTATAGTTTAGAGACTTTAATAATGAATTATTATATAGGTAATCCTCAACTATGTAGGATTTTATTTCATACTATTTTATTCCATGTGGTAAGGACCCCTAACAGATGGTCAATTTCATATTAGATGGTCTAATTTATTTTCTTGGATGGTAATGTAAGATTTAATAAATTCCTTATATTTTAGTTTCACAATATCAAGAGTAATTGTGTAATTGATTACTGATATATGATAAAATCCCATTTGATTTTATTTTATTTTCTCGTAATTTTATGTACTTTTTATGTTGATTTTCTTATCTTTGTTCTGTAATACTTATTTTGTTAAAATTCATAGAGATTATGAATAAATGAATTTGTTAACAAGGATGATTCACTCTTGTAATGTGATCATGCACTCAACAAAGATGATACACTCATGATGAAGAAATTTTATTTATATCCTCCAATTAAGTCACCATTTTTTTCATCATACTACACAATTATAAGATGAACCAGAGTGTTGAATGAACTATATGGTAAAAAGGCATGGTGGAATCAACCATACTACAAAGAAATACATAGTGTACCAGGTATGACTAAAAATGTGTGGTTCTATATTGAAATTGGAATTTTATTAATGTATTGTATCTTGTTTATGAATAATTTATTTATTTATATTATTACTATCAAATTAATTGCATTCTTATATAGGGGTATTTTTCACTAGTAGGTTTGGTTAGATAAATGATTCCTATACTAAGGATAGATTGGACTTTGAGGCTAAAAGAGAGATAATAAAAACAATGAAATGGGTATAGAATGTATACAACCATCATGAAAAGGTAAATTACTACAACTTATTTAATTAATTTTTTCATCATTTTATCTATTATTTGAATGTTAATTTCATTATCATTTTTATCAAATACTTATTAAAATGTTTTAAATGATGATTTTAGAATTCATATTTTACTTTAGACTATCTTAATTAACCTAGAAAAATAAATAACATATTATTTTATGATAGAATAAGAAACTTTATGCTTCCAGAAATGCGATGTGTTTGATGTAGCATGTGGTTTCCTATTCCATCAGAATGGAACATGTTCATTATTTTTTAGATTTTTGTATATAGTTGAATGAAAAACACATATCACATACTTAATAATCTTTATAACAATCGAATACATTGCGCAATGTATATTAATCAGACTATATTGTTTTAGTTTATAAGTAAAATTTTAGGTCAAAAAGCACATCACATACTCAAAAAAACATATGCATTAATATTGTTTTGATACTTTATGAAGATAATCCATATGTCATTTGTGACATGTTGGAATCATCCAAACCTCAATAAAAAAAATTTTGTGCCTAGATTGAGTCAAAGTGTATATTTTTATTTGAAATTTATATGTTAGTAACAAATTCAGGGGACATACACAAAATTGAGAAAACATAATTTGATTGTTTTTATACACTAGGAAAATCATATATAAGCCATTTATAGCATGTTAGAATCTATTGTACCCCAATTTGATTCTTAGTGTTCTTTGTATAAACAAAATGCTGATTAAAAGTATAAAATTGATATTTTAGTTCATAACATGTTTCATTCATGAAAAATAAAAATGATAAGCTCAGATTTTAGTGAAAATTTATTATAATGAATTATAAGTCATTTGTGATTTTAAATAATTAACCTCATTCCACATCAACAAATGCTTTGAATGAGTGAATACATACAGAATTTTATGATAAATTTTCATAATTTTCAATAAATAATATGTGATGTGTAGGAATCATCCTCACAAAAATCTGATGCATAGTGTAGTCGATATGTGTTTTTAAAAAAATTGAAATTAAGTTAAGTAAAAAAATTCAACTTACATACTCAAAATCTTGAAAACTAATTGAAATCGTTTTGATACATTATTAAAATGGTTCACCTATCATTTTTGACATGGATGTATCAACCATACATCAATATGATACATGATGTTCTTGGTATGACTGAAAGTGTACATTTTCAGTTTAAAATTAAAATTTTAGTTGAAAGAGTATCACTCACTTAAAACCAATATAATATTATTATATTATATTGATAATTTAGTAAAATTATTCACATTTAATTTTTGATGTGTAGGAATCAATATCACATCAAACTGACATGTGATGTGATTGGTATGACTCAAAGTGCATGTTTCCTATTTCAAATGAGATTTTAGTAAAAAAGTTGAGATGCATGCTAAGAACTGAGAAAAAAATTTGGATTGTTTTGATACTTTTAAAAATTAATGATACACAATTTTCTATGTATAATAATCTTCCACATCTTAATCTGACACATGGTGTGACCGTTTTGAATCATAGTGTGTCTTTTTATATGAAATGGGCATTAAGTTTTTTAAAAACCATTCATGTTCCATACTCAATGTTGTGAAAACACATTAAGATTATTTTGATACTTTAGGTAAATAATCCATAAGACATTTATGATGTGTATTAATCAAATGAACCTCAGTCTAATTCATAATGTTCCCAATATGAGTCAAATTTTCTATTATCAGTTTAAAATTAACATTTTATTAAAAAAAGTGACAGTCATTTAAAATAGAGTAAAACACTCAAATTATCATGATAATTTAATTAAATATATGATTGGTATTTTTTTAGGAATATATCTCATGTTGTATTGACACATGATGTGACATGTATGACTCAAAGTGCGTGTTTCTAGTTCAAGAATGACATTTTCATAAAAACCATAGGTAAAATAATCAAAACTGAGAAAATATATTATTATTATTTTGATACATTATTAAAATGATCCATATGTCATTGGTGAAGTGTAGGATTTATCTACACTTGAATCTGGCACATGGATTGACTAGTATGACTCTAAGAATGTCTCTTTATTTGAAATTAAAACTAATTCAGTAAAAATGACAAGTTACATAATCAAAACCCATAAAAATGAACTAAAATTATTATGTTACTTTACTAGAATCATACATAAGCCATTTATGATATGTACGAGTTAACCACACCTCAACCTGATACATGATGTGGCCAATATGACTCAATGTGTCCATTATCATTTGAAAATTGAAATTTCATTTTGAAAATTGTGACTCACTAAAAACTGAGAAAACCTGATCAGATTGATTATAAAATATAGTTAAATGATTAGTAAGTAATTTTTAATTTTTAGGAACTATTATCACATTAAATTAACACACGATGTGATTGGTATGTCTCTAACTACATGATTCCATTTTAAAATGGAATTTTAGTAAAAAAAGAAGTGTCATACTCAGAAATGAGAAAAGCGCATTTAGTCTATTTTTAAACATTACTTTAATGGTCTATTATACATTGTTTATATTTATGAATCACCTAACCATCAATCTGATTCATGCTGATGTTTTTATGACTCTAAGCCTTTAATTTTATTAGAAATTGACATTAATTTTTAAAAACAATAGAAGTGACACAATCAAAACATGAAAAAACACATTAATTATTTTATACATTAGAAAAGTGATCTAAAATTCCTTTTTGATATGTACAAATTATCCAAACCTCAATCAGATTCATGATGTTCCTGGTATGACTCAAGGAGTCTGTTATCAGTTTAAAATAGATATTTTAGTTCAAAAATTGTCACTCACTATAAATCATTCCAACATTGTCCTATATTCATAATAATTTAGGACAATTATTAAGTCTTCATTTGTGAAATATTGGAATTAGTCTCACAATAAAAAAAATGAACTGACTGGAATGAATCAAAGTGGGTGTTTCGAGTTTAAAACTAAATTTTTGTAAAAATGACAAGTGACGTACACAATACTGATCAAACACATTAGGATTATTTTAATAATTTATGAAAATAATCCATATGTCATTTTTGATTAGTATGAATTAGTTTCACCGTAATCAGATTAATGGTGTGATCGGTATGACTCCATGTGTATCTTTTTATTTTAAATTGACATTAATTTTAGTAAAAAAGAAAATAGAAATAATCAAAATTGAAAAACCACATTTGGATTTTTTTGATACTTTAGGAAAATGATTTGTGTGTCATTTTTTATGATTAGGAATCATCTAAACCTAAACCCAATGCACATTGTGACAAGTAGGACTCCGATTGGGTCTTTTTATTTAAAATTAACATTATTTATAGTTAAAAAGACAAATGACATTAAAAACTATGAATAAAAATTCATATTGTTTTTATAATTTAGGAAAACAATCCCAAATTCATTTGTTACATGAAGAAATTATCCACACAAAATTCCAATACACTATGAACACATTATGAATCATTGTGTTTATTATTTTTAGAAAATCATAAATTTAGTATAAATTGTTTCACTCACCAAAAACTGAGGAAATGCAATTTATTTGTCATTATAATTTATAAAAACGACTCATAAGTCATTTTTGATGTTTATGAATTTGAATCATGTGAAACCAACACACATGTGGATCTATACGACTCAAAGTACGTGTTTCAAATTTAAAATTTTATTTTAGTAAAAAAAAATGACTTACTAAAAACTGAGAAAACATATAAGGATTTTTTGGATACTTTATTAAAATGAATCATTTTTTTGACATTTAGGAATTATGATCAATTCAATAAAACACAATGTGTGACCAGTATGACTCAAAGTGTGTATTATTTTTAAAAATGATCTTATATTTAGTAAAAAAGACAATTGAGATACTCAAAACTGATATTATGAATCTTTGTTATTTTTTATACATAAGGAAAAGGATTTATAAGTAATTTTTGATTTTTAGGAATCATCCTCACCTCAATTAGATACACAATGATTCGTGAATGAATTATAGTGTCTATTATTATTTGAAAATTAACATTTTAGTTAAAACAAATTCACTAAAAAAATTAAGTAAACAATATCAGATTGTCTTAATAATTTAGTAAAATTATTCATAATTCATTTCAGACGTATAGAAATTAGTCTCTTGTAATAATAATTCATGATGTCATAGGTATGACTCAATGTACTTGTTTCTAGTTTAAAATGATATTTTTGTATAAAAAATGTGACATAGTCAAAACTTTGAAACCATATTTAGATTATTAAATTACATTAAGAAAATGAACCCTAAGTCAATTGGGACATGTAGAAATAATCATCTCATCAATATGATGCATGATATGGTTGGTATGACACCAAATGCTTATTTTAAATATATGTGTGTCATTTTATTTTAAAATGTGCATCAAATCACCAGAAGTGAGTAAATGATCTTAGATAGTTTTATCATAATTTTATATATTATTACTTAATTAATTTATATATAATTCTTATCCCATGCTTATTTAGTTAATTTTCATGCAGATAATTATTTAAGGTGAATAAAAATTGATGTGATGTGCAGTAATCAACCAAAACTAATTCTGATACACCTTTATTTGGGTATGACATAATGTTTTGTTTAAAATTAACACTTTTTGTTTAATTTATTAATTTATAGTATTACTGGAAAAATAAATCATATACATTTGAATTATTATGCTTAATCCGTGGTGTTTTATTTTGAAATATCATGAGTGGGGGTCAAGGGCCATAAGCAACGGAACACTGATTTTTTTTAATGTCTTTGATAATTTGTAACTACTCATGTAATTTTATAAACCATTGTTTGAAATGTCAATAATATAGTGTTTTTCCATTACTCTTGTGTTATAAATGTTATTTGATTTAAAATCTAATTTTATAGCTGTTTTTTCTATAATTATTGAATCATTTTCTAGTGTTGCAGTGTGCTCTATATTGAACAGCTCAATATAGTATGCTCATTTATTAGTGTTAAAAATGTATTAATAAAGGTATCTTTTATCAGCAATTCTAAAATCTCTTATGAAGGGTCCCTTTATCAACAATTATTGTATCACTGATAAAGGAAAAACATTATCAGTGCTTTTAGAAACAATGATAAAGGGTTACATTATCAATTCATTTCAAGCACTGATAAATTTCTATGGATTATAATCGCATTATAGTAGTCAGTGTTTTTTTGCTAACAAAGGTTAATTTTAACACATTTAAAGGACTGTTTTTAGTAGTGTAATTTAAAAATTTCAATACCCATTTCATAAAAAAACATAATACATAAAAAAATATTGAGATATAAATCATTTATGCACACATTCCAAATCAATCAATAATATAAGGGTTTCAATTGTAGGGTAATGTTTTATGGAACCTCCTACCTCTATGTATAAGATCAAATGATCAATGCACACAATGGCGAACACCAATGAATAAAGAAGGTGAAGAAGGTAAAAAACCAATCCTATAATCAGGATACATCAAAAAAGAAATTTTACCCATCCTGATGGAGATTATATCCATTAATAAAATGATATTATATAACTCTCTAAGGGTTAATGAAATGGTGGTTGGGAGACACAACAATAAAAGAAATCCACTGACCTGGAGGAGATCAAACACAATCAATAATTTGTATATTTTAGAATTAAAGGGGTCAAAGGATTCAATTCAACTTATTGAGCGCCTCTAATGACTATGAAACCATATTACATTTTAAATATTATGATCATGAGTAAAATTATTAGGTCCCAGTATTTTAAAATAATTTTCAAGGGATTTAATTCCCACATGAATTTTTTGTTGTAGGGGGACACATGGATAATAACTGTGTCCCCTAACAACGGACACCCACTATTTGGGGTTCACAGTTTCTCCTTGGTGGGAACACATTTTTGGAAAACCCAGCACTAACCATTCATTCCCTATTGTTTTTGGTGAATAGTTTATACTTGGGGTGCATTATTTAGAAAAATGGGGTGCCAATTGTGAAATGAAAAAATGTGATCTTTTGTTTCCAAATTTCACTAAAAAATCATCATACAATACCCGACCAGTGTGGGATCAAAACAAGGGTCAAAACACAGATCAAAGAAGGTAATGGGATGTTATAACCTCACAATGATAAAAAATTATTTCTCTACAAATCATGTTATGAAAGCTCAATCTCAACTGTGACTCACTAATCAGTTCCTCACACTACCAAGTCACATCAAAATAAAAACCATACTACCATATCACATATAATAGATTTATCATATTCACATAAGGAACCTTTATTTCAATATCAACAATCTTGACTGAGTTCTCATTCTTCGATATATCTAGTTCTTCATCATGTTCATTCGAGTTCAGTGATTTTGAATATTATGAATGATACTTCTAGATATCAAATACATGAAACATGTTCTGGATCAATGTATACATCAATTGAATTGAAAATGGAAAGAAACTTTCCTACCTACTCTATGATCTAAAAACGACCCTGAAACCTCGATGCATGTATTCCCTATTTCCCAAGATGCATGTGTCCTAAATGAGTTAAAAGACTCCAAAACAAATAGTTTCCAATATATAACTAAAAGTGTCATTGATAATGACTATAATTATATTTGTACGGGTACTTTTACATTAACATTCTCTAAATAATCAATGTAATCTTTGTCATGGTTTCTTGGACCAAACTCTATCAAAAAAATGAATGTTTAATAATCTTTGTCCAATTTACACAGCCTTCCATAGAAATCCTCAAAAGTATCCATCGTAATATGATACTAGAAAATTTTATTATAAGATAACTCAACTAGTCCCAAATGGTCTTCCCGATCTCCGCCATAGATAAGAACAAAAGAAAGTAGCATGTATTTTATAATCTATATAGATTATACTATCCTTCCATCTATCTATGTATAATATGTTGCAGTCAAACATACCTAGGATCACATTTCCTCTTTTAGGCCTCTCAAAAAGTAACATATTAAATGAGGATTCCAATAAAAAACAATAAAATACGGAACTCTATGAAATCTGATGATCTCCTTCGCATAGATACTTCCCATGTCATAAACTTTTATTGTATATCAAGTTGGTGTAATACGAAATACTTTTTTCATCAAATAAATCACTATCCATATCAAACACTTCCCTTGAGTGGTGTGAGGAATTCCAAACACATGTTCAATAGAAATATCATCCCACTTATAGATCAAAAATAGATGTTTTTGATGAAATCCCTAAGGTCTTCAGTGCTCAGCTTTACCTTGTTTCCAGGTAGAATAATGAGAAAAAATTCATTGATGTATTATCTTATCACTATCCAAAATATTCAGTATCACAGACCACAAAACATATTCATGGTTTTGGATTTTATCTACCAATAAGAACTAAGAAAATCACCTATCAAACACTTTCTCATAGGAAATGGTACAATAGTCCGGTTATAGAAACATAGAATGCCCTCTGAAGATGACAACAACTCACCAAGGGTATACCCATCATAAAGAGAGTCTATAATTCCATAGGATTAAACATATGGTGTTTGATTCTAAGAAATAATTTGAACAATATTTTAGGTAAACTTTACCCTTTCAAAAAATAAATTTGTTTATTCCTTCAATAATTCCAAATGAATCTATGCAACAGATCCATAAAATTCCACTCTTCCGATGATTCATTCATGTACTAGGTTCTAATATTCCTAATCAAGACATTATCAATGTTTTTACCCTTAAAAGGTGTGTAGGTAATATCAAAATCACAATACATTATATTCTACAACAAATAACTTTATCATATGTTCAAATATTTTTGAGAGAATATACAATGAAATGTTTTGAGGTTGGAAAAACTAGTAATCCTTTCTTTAAATTGCTAATTCCACTAACAATTAAGATCATACATAAATAAATCATGTTTGATATAATGAGTTAAATAGTTTTATGTGTTCCCAATGCGACCCATAAGTGATGGCTACCGCATGATCACCCAATATAAGGATGCAACCCAAATATGAACAAGGTGCATCAAAAAATACAAGAAATCCCTACCCAACCTTTGGAAAATTCTAAAAATTTGTATCTATAAAAATTAATTTCATATCATCAAATAAATATTACATTTCTCATCCAATAATAACATCACTCCTTTTTTGGTGAGAGTAATCATCAGAGATTCCATCTTCATAAATATTTAACAAACCTGTTGTAGTACTATTCATAGCCTAAGAAGCTACAACCATTATAAAAATTACATAATTTCTCCAATGTAATAAAATAATTCACTTTCATAGGGTCTACTAAAATACCATATTTTAGGATAACATTTTCCATTAAATTTACTTCTAGAATCCATAAATTTCCCTCTGAATGATTCATCTAGTGTTGGAAATTTCTCATGATTTGTTGAAAAAATATCAAATAATGTAAAGTGTGTTCCATAATAATAGGTAAATGAATACTACATCCATAAATACTACAACTAATGAATATAATTAATCATGGAATTTCATTTCCTTCAATTCCATAAAAACTATAGGAGTAATGGGTAGACCAACTAGAATATGAAGGTACTCAATATGGACATTCCTACCCCTAAAGATAATATTTGGGGTGTTTGATTATTTTAAACCAATTTAGGCCTTATGAAAAATCATCCAATCCATCCTAAAACTATTTTCAATAGGTTTAATTTCAAGAACCACAAAATATCATGTAACCTCAATCTCTTATAGTGTGGAAATACAATAGGAACAATAGAGACCCTTTTCTATCTTCGTTATAAGGAGAATAGTAATATCCAGCCCATAAGAAAAAATATCCAAAGAAATATTTAGCAGTTTCACAATAAGAGTTGATATAAACATGTGAGA
The DNA here is from genome assembly GCA_963277665.1 of Viscum album. Classification (NCBI taxonomy): domain Eukaryota; kingdom Viridiplantae; phylum Streptophyta; class Magnoliopsida; order Santalales; family Viscaceae; genus Viscum; species Viscum album. Next base: position 887,405,592 of record OY728125.1, read on the forward strand.
TTCACCATTATCTAATAAGTTTGTCACTATTATGAAGCTATAATGATGGTATTCCTCATAGTCAATAGGCCCGTATTATATTCCTCTAGATACTCTTCCACTACATGAAGAAGATTTACTCTGGATACTTATAGATGAAAAACAATAGTTATTTAAGAATATAATTACACCATGGTTCCATTAGATGGTAATGAACCCATACCATTTTGTATAGGACAATATATAAGTCCGAACATTTTCAAGTGACCTGTGTGACCATACAAAATATAGATATTTGCTGACTCAGTGAAAACCTATTTTGAATGAAAATCCATAGTAGACTAAAATAAAGGAAATTAGAGTCTTCCATGGACTACATAAGATCAAGATGAATCCTGATAAAAATATACACCATGAGATTCATCGTTATTTCTTTTACCCTTAAAGTAAATAAATTAACTATTAGATGAAAAGGGATATCACATCAACAGTAATTGAAATTCTAGGTCAATATCACCCATCTACACTCTATCATACACATTTTAAAAAGTAGTTTGTTTCAAAATTAAAATCGTGATTAATATATTGGTTTAAATAACCATGTCAAACCTTATATTTCGTATCTCACCCTTCCCCGTATTTTTAGAAAAATAAACATGCTATGAAAAACGGTTCACATCTTGTGTTATGATCTTGTCACCCTACTTTGGGTTAATAAATTCAAAATTTTTTTACTAGACAAATAAAACTAGAAAAAAAGATTGTGTAAAATAACTCTAGATTTTTTCCACTCAATTACATCATGTTACTTCACTTTTATAGTCGAATCCTACCATATTTGGATAGGACCCTAGACCTTGAAGGGAACACAATTCACTCTAAAAACATCAAGAATTTACAACTACTCAATATGTTTCTATATATTTTTCAACCAATCGATATCCCCTTTGAGATCAATTTATATTTGTAAAATTAATGGAGTATAGTGAAGAAACTATTTATCACAATATATCACTTCATCTATTTGAGGTCACATAACTAGGGCGTGAAAGAGAATGGGTGTAGGTATCTACCCTAATGAAAGGATACCAAGAACCATAATCTCAACAAGCTTCTAGTTGACTATAGTAATACCTTTCTATGATTCAATGAAAACTTCCAATAGTGTATTATTAAAAAAATATTCATGAAGGAATGTGACTACACAAATATAATTGGAAACACATAAACATCAGATTGGATACTTTGAACATCAACTAAAGTAAGCAGTTAATGGATATAAAATCACCTAGATAAACATAATAAATAATTGAATCATAGTAAACATTATTGAAGGAAACATTTCCCAATAATTCATGGTTCCCTATGGCTCATTATGTTGAGATATAGGCAAGAAATTGCTCGTAAATATCTCATCTGGCTTAGAAATAGTATTTACATTCTACCAGGACAATCCAATTTTATACCACTCAAAAATAAATTTTAATTACAAAAATATATTCTAAGGCTCAATGCGGAAATGATGAAGGATAAATGCATGACCCCTTATAATGATGTTGTAATCATGTGGAAGATACCTCATTCAATGATACAGAATGGTACCCTCACTAGTAGTCCCTTTACTAACCAAGCATCCCAATGAATGTTTCTCATACTTGAATGTATGTATCACCTCAATACCACATAAAATTATTACCCTAAAAATTTTAAGGATGTAGGATAGGACGCATTGAGTTCTGGATTTATCTTGATGAAAGGAAACAAAAATCCTAGAGTTGGATCCTACCAAAGAAACAATAATGTCATATATTCTGCATAATGTGAGACAATAGAGCATAGTCTAAATATCCACCCTATTTGAGTTGTCTAGGACATAATATGTGATAAATATGAAAACCAACATACCCGTATAATCTCATGCCAAACCATCGCCTCATATCTCTCACATAATTCATGATCTATCGACATTCAACATTAGGTCTTTGGTAGGTGGATTCCATTTGGACCACCTTCCTTAGATGTGCTTACATGTTTCCTAAAAATAATTCATTACCATGTGAAGAATTCCTATCAAGGAAAAATAATATTCATCACTAGGAATTATATCCACAAGATTAACAACAAGTGACCTATCAAAAATGAATATAAAGAAGTAGGAGAGACATCTTCCTATGATCGTCTTATTCCTAGCTTCTGATTAAACCCAACACACTATAGTGAAAACTATGCAATGAATTTTTATCCTTATGACTTGGTGGCCAACCCCTGAAACCAAGCAAAGATAAAATCCCCCCAATGTCTCACCACTCACTGAGATCCCCTTACACAAGCTAACTAACTCCCAAATACCACTAACATAATTGATTTTGAAGAATTAATTCCATTATATTTTTAAATAGATATATGTACAACATAAAAAATTATAGGTTAGGATAATACCTATAGTTTTCACCTTTTTATCTAGGGGTATGGTCGTGTTTTTATAGTGTAATGACCCAGACCTAGACATTAATCAATAGTTCCCAAATCCATGTGGGTCACATGGACTCTGATTCATCTCCTCAAATGCTATAAGATACAGACTATAAGTTAGTCCCCATGTGTGTCTGTGGGGAAACTATATCCTCAACACCAGTGTGTAACACAACATAATATCAATAACTTATAAGAAGAAGAATAAAATAAGACAAGAAAACAACTAATAAATTATCAATAAAGAAATAAATAAAAAAATTATAAGTGTATAATATATAGTGATGTTGATACATGTATATAAAAAGTATCCAAAATTGGTACAAAGAAAAACCGTATAATACAAGTATCCAAAACACCAAAAATACCACATGTAATATCCTTAAATAGCTTTATAAGCCTCATCTCTATACCATTATCCCATGCTTCTATGCATGGAACTAAATCAACCCTCGAAATGTGGGTTCGTTCCCTTTTCTCTAATTCTGTCCAAATTGTCTATTAAGTTACACAATGGAAGCCTAAACTAGGGGTGAGATACAATCCAAGTAGGTAACCATCTATACATTTCCTAGTTCTGCAATATAAAAAGCAATAAAGTCTGAGGTAAACTGGTAAGTAGTAAATATGTTTATAGTTTCTAATGGCATGTAATCTGCTGAACCATAAATCCTAAATAGACTCTTAAGTATCCCTGAAAAATAGGTTTCAAGATCATAACAAGGAAGATACACTATAAATTGAAATAAAACCCAATCCCCACCATACATACATTCATAGAAAGTAACCATAGTATTTTTTTATAATTATAAAATCTAGAACAACCAGAAATGTCAAACACCACAAAAGACCTATTCGACCATGTATATCACATATTCCATAGGCATACCATATCAACAAATGGTTACACCACAAAGGATCATATTCAAGGTGGAGAATACCAAGTCATCCTCATCGAGTCCTACGTGTATCTCGATGGAAACTATTATTTGTAGTGGAGTGGAACCTATTTTTTACTCATTTATATATATATTTTTTATTTTAAGGCACTAATGACACATCACAATTTTTTTTAGTTTCTTTAGTTATAAACTTTAATGAATCAAGAAAGATATTAGAGACAACATCTAACAGAGATAAAAAATACTGATAAATGAATAATCTAATGAAATGATCGGGTAAAAATATTTATTCTACTAGATGTAAAGGTAATCTGATTCAATTGAAGGTTTTTATAGAGTACCACTTAAAAGAGAATGACTTATATCCCTCCGCAGTGGTTATATTCCACAAGCCAATATTTTTTAGATTTCACCACTCCAAAATAAATGAACTGTGAACAATATCATTTGTAATGACAACCGGACGAACTAACCATTAGTCCCAAAGTCTTTTGAATTTATTAGATTTTGAGAAGGGTTTCCACAATTAATATCTCATACTAACTGTGAAATTTTAAAATAAAATTCTTGTGGTACAAGCTGTTGGAGGAATTCAATATTGATATCGCTGATCAATAATAAAAAAAAATAATTAAGTGAAAAGATAATTAAAATATAACATGTGAAACTTAAATTTATCCCCAAACTAAATTATTTAACAATTCATTTTCTATATTATAAGTATAACAACTAGAAACATACTAAATCAAAGTATTGATACTAGAATTAAAATGGAATATAAACTCATGTATTAATGCTCTACTCAAGAACTCCTCTAGCTCCAAGAAGTGGTTTCAAAGTCTCCCTCTGGCCTCCCTCTGCTCAGACGTAGATAATAGAATGTGTTGAATGATTCTCTCTAAATCTGATGGTTGTTCTATCTTAAGTACACACTAACTTCTATATCTTGTCACCGCCACTTTTCACCGTCTTAAATTTGTTTTTTTTCTATTTCACCACACACATGCATTTTTTCATGACTATGACATCACACTAGATTTTCCCTTTTAAGTAACTTCAGATGAGTTAGTTGAGTGCACCTAGATGTATTTAAGCATTGGTGTGAACCTTCACTTGTTAAAAACAAAATAAAATAATTAAAACATGATGAAAGATAATTAATATTTTATATTTATTTTATAGTTATTTTATAGTTTTCAGTTATAATACTTATAAAAAAGTAATTAAAGATAATTTATGAATATCTTGGATGATAGTTATTTTTAAATATTATTATAATAATTATTAATTTATTATAAAAACATTAATTAGATGAAATTTATTTTGTTTTTAATTTATTATTTTTAATTAAGTAATTTTTATTTGTGTAAGTATTATTAATAATTAGATTGTATAACTTCATTATATTTTTAAATTAGATCTAAATGAATTACTTTATTAATTCAATTATTAAATTTATCTTATTATAATTAATGTGTTAAAATATCTATTTAAATTAAATAAAATTTTTATAAATTATGAATGGTTATATTTATGTTTTATAAATTTTTATTAGTTTGACATATATTATATTTTGTAACATATCTATTTATTAATATTATAAAAGTTATATACCAAAATTATCTTATATTATATTATATTTATTTTATTAATTTATTATTTATTTACTTTTATTTTAATATTATTGTTCGTTATTATTTTTCATATGTTAATTAGTTATCTCCCCCCCCCCAATCACACTACAATGTGGTGGGGGTCGTTATTCTTCCTCCAAAAGACAAACACCGACTCTAATCAGCTTCCTCCTCACACTGAGTCGACTCCAGAACATCAGCAGCCTCAAATATAGTGGCGGTGGACTTGGTATAGACCATTCCTCAACTGGTGCAATGGTCCACAACTAATCCAATCATCATCCTCAAATCCCCATTTGCAGTCATAATTTCTACATCTAAACGGTCTTCACTCGATTCGAGGAGCTCAGAATCCTTCCACAATGGAAATAGCTGGACTCGACTTCTCAAAACATGGATGAAGAACCCATATCTAGCCGTATGCTTCGACAACTTCTTCTTCATGGATATGTGGTTTAAATCTAGGTGACAGTGTGAACAGATCATGATTGAGGATCTGGTCCAAACCCTCTTCCATTTGGGTTCAACTAGTGGAGAAACTCCTTGGTAGAACAACATAACAATGCCAAGGGTGTTTTGTTGTCTAGTGAGAATCAATGGTGCACTGTCCTCTTCCAAGAGATTTGTCATGCACATAAAATCCAAGTGATGTCATCCTGCAATGAGCCTTCTCCTACCAACACCAACAACGCAAAAAATTCTTCAAGCTGATCATTAGTGTGGGTAGGAAACTGGATCGTGTACAGTGAAGGCTAATTTGTTATTCAGTCTTGGTAATGGCAGAAACGTGTAGATATGAAATTAGCGGTGAAACAGAGTTAATTTTAAATTAGGTTTGTGTATGGTTCGAGTCAATTTTCTGAGTTGTTTGATTCTCTAGTTTTGAGTCATTGTTTATCTATTCTATATAAATGGTGGTGATGGTGAAAAGAATTTTGGTTATTATAGGGGATAATGGTGAGATGTAAGGGATTTGGGATTGGTGGAAATAAAATAATGAGACTCACACATAGTGTGAAATGGGGAAGCGTAGGTGAGTGCGTGATCATCAGTGGGTGAAAAGTGGAAATCAAGGGAGAAGGGAAGCCCAACAGTTGGAAGAAGAGAGCGGTGAGGAGGTTACCGATAGAATGAAATAAAAGGTCACTGTTAGGCTGTAAGGAAAATGGTCAATTTTAGGCTAAAATGAAGGTCACTGGTGGAGATAAAAACACAGGTCACAAAATGAGGTAAAAAAGTGTAATATTCGCTGTTAATTTTTAAAAATAAAAATAATAAAATAAATTCATATTGATAGTAAAATAAATCATTGATAGCTTAAGAAAAATAAGGTTACCTTTACCAAATAAAGATCAATCTTGGAATCAAATTAAAATAAGGTTACTGATGCGAATAAGGCCACTGATAGAATAATAAATAAATTATACCATTAGTAAAAAAAGTGTCACTGATGTGAATAAGTTCATCGATACCAAAATCAATGAGGTCTCTAGTAGGTAAACCACTACCAATGAAATTTAAAAAGACAATGTTAGCGGTAAAAATATAGGTCACTATTACAAATAGGGGCACCAATGACAAAAGGTCACCGATACAAATAAAAATCTACATCGGTGACATTAAAAAACTGACATTAAGAATGAAAATAAATATAAATAAATTAAACTCAAAATTAATACATAAGTTAATTATCATTTAATATTGGAACAAGGAATAAACAACATAAATTATGAACCAAATTATTAAAAATAAGACATAAAAATAACAATTTAATTTATAAATATATTACACATAAATTGAAACATGATTTTTATTAAACTAAATTCAAATAAGGCTTTTATTAAAATTTATTAAAGGGTCTATTAAAAGAAAATGATAGAATCAGTGACTTAAAAAGTCCTTGAGGGCTCTTTTCTACCTCACAGGTAGACTAAAAACAAGGGTTAATGAATAAATAATCTAACATCATACATAGGATTAAATAAATAATAATTTAAATCACTAAATTAATTAATTAAGCAACTTAGTGAATACTTAAAGTTAAAATTGAACAAATTCATTTAATTTAAACTAAACCACATAACTATATTAATTAGTAGGATGGATAAACATGTTAATTAGCAATGTTAATTTATTATGATAAATCTAAATTAAAGGATAGAAATTAAAATAATGTCTATTTTGATTAGAAAAAATATATTATTAAATAGTTGTTTAAAATATATATTTGTTTTTTAAATAGGGAATGATATTTTAATTAACCAAACTAATTATGAAATAATTAAATTAGAAAAGTAAATTAAGAATAAAATTATTATTTTAAAGACTAAATATATATAATTAATTATAAAAAATTTATTAAATAACAAAATTATTTATAAAAATACTAATGTTCTATTAGAAAGTATTAAGTTCTTAAATAATTAATGAAATCATTAATAATTATGTTAAAAGATGTGTCAAAATATTTAAAAATAAATCCACATAAAATTCCTTCACCCATAGCATTGTTTTTCCTCAAAAAAATATCTTGCATTGATATCCTAGAGAAATTAATTTTAGTATTTTTGATTCAACTCTAACTGTAACATGTCTAGAACATATGAACAGAGGAAAAAACATGCCAATATTCTTTTAGAAAATGAATTGATCTTATGAATCTTTTCTAGATTAAATACTCAAAGGGTAATCTTAAAAATTAAGAATCATATAGCAATGAAGATACCATGCCTCATATGTGATACATATTTGTGACTGATTTTAATATTGGATCAAGTTTAAATTCCAAGATTGACAAAAAATAAAATTTATGAGGAATAATAAACTTAACCAGAGAACTTTGTACTTTCACATTTCACCTAGGTTCTAAAAATAAATAACTTTTTTGTGAACCACTATAATGAAACATCCTAAATGACTCCCTTATAAAGTAGTTGACCCATTATTCATTTGTCGTTCATCATTGCCATCACCTTAATGAACTCATATTTGACCCTAGAAATTAATTAATTTTACCCTGTCCATGTATCAGCTCCTAAGCATTATGCATATGAACTTATTCCAGGTGTATATATGGATTATTGTTAACAGAATCACACCCAGAATCTAGGGTCTCAGAGACTCACCGTGGGATCCTAGATTCCCAAACTACTCTAGTATCATGTTTTTTTTTGAAAACCATTTACATTATCGCATTTAGGCAATTACTTCTATAAATAATAAAAAGGAAATGAGTTCCCTATAATCATGATCAAACTTCTAGTTCCAAAGGTTATGATCATAACTCAACTAATAGGTCACCCAAATCACCCTAATAATAGTCTCTAAACCAAATTTCCATTAATTCACTAAACAAGACCACTCAGCAATAATCCACCCACATTAATATCAGATTCAAATAAATTATTAACTACCAATCAAAACACTGTTCAAAGAAAATTCCCAATTGAGTACAGTTTAAAGCCTAAAATTATGAAATAATTTGAATACTTTTAACCATTTATTACAAAATTGTTTAAGTGAAGTGGGAATTGATTGGATTTCAATCAAACATAGTTTAGCATAGTAAATATTTAACCCACTCCCCAACACATAAAGCCCAATATTGTCCCCAATGTTGAATTATAAATATTTAAAAGAAAAATTTGATAATTGAAGTTCAAAATAGATACTAAAATGAGTATATTTATGACATATAAAAATGTTCTCTTTAAATTAATAATTATTGTCTATCACATTGAATATGTTAAAATTAGGTTTATTGGCAATCACATGCATTGAAATTTATGTATAATGAATAATTTTCAATATATCTCAAAATTATCAGGTAAGATGCAATTTCACTATGTATTGGGTGCTAATATTTAAATAGATCATGTTCAATAATATGTTCAATAGATCTGTAAAAATTAATGTTAAAACACCACAATCTATAGTAGAATCAATAAAAAAATTCAAAACCTACATATACCCCCCCAATTAGTCTCATGAAGTTAGAGAATTTTAATATCAATGAAATTAAGTTTTTTTAAAAATTAGGAGAAAGAATAATTTTTAAATATTTACAGAATTTTTTATATTTAAATATCAGGACATGTATCAGAATTTTATAATGCAAAAATAATTTTCAAAAGCAGCAACATATAGAATAGAATTTTTATTCTAGACAAGAAGCAGATGTTTTTAAAAAATTAAGGAGTAGAGAAATGAAACAAATTTTATTTGTAAAATACTTCCCTGAAAAGTTTTTTAATTACTCCATCAGTAGGGGAAGTCAGCTCCTTAAATGAAAAAATAGTAGCTTCTTCATAACTGTGAAAAAGAACAAAGAGAGTAAGAGCAAGCATTAACAACAACTTCCCAAAAACAGAGAACATAAGTAGCACATTATTCAAGGTTAAAAATGAAACAATTTAAAGACAAAAGAACTATTGGGTTCCTCCCATGAAGCAGTATCTTTGAAGTCTTCTACCGAACACAATTTAAAATCGGTTTTCCGGCATAGTAAAGGAATCCAAGCCCCTAGGTTTCCCTAAAAATACAACTCCACTCTCTTTCCATTAACAAACATAGGTTTATTTTCATCTCCTATAATTTCAATAGCTCTATTCTAAAGCACTATCTCTATAGTAAATCATCCAAACCACTTAAAAATTATCTTTACAACAATGACATTAAGTCTTGAGTTAAATAGGAGGAACTTCTATCCAGGTCTGAATTCACTAGTATGAATAACAGAATCATGAAATATTTTAGTCCTCTGTTTATAAATCTCTGCATTATCATAACCATATCTCTTAATCACACCAAGTTCACTTAACTTAAGTAATCTTCTCTCAACATATATCTTAAAAGCAAAGTTTAGATCCGTAACTACCCCATAATACTTTTGTTGTAACTCCATAAGTAAATGAAATAATTTCCCAAACAACATTATGTAAAGAGACATACCTATTGGGGTCTTGAATGCAGTTCTATATGCCAATAAAGCTTCATCAAATTTAAGAGAACAATATTTCATAGAGGATGACACAGTTTTCTCAGGTATTAGTTTTAGTTCACAAATTGAAATTCCCACTTGTCCACTGGACTATGGATGATAAGGAGTACAATTTTTATGAACATAACAAAATTTCTCCATTAAAGAATTAAACATTTAATTCTTAAAATCTATTCCATTATCAGTGATAAAGTCCTTGGGAACTCCAAATATTGTAAAGATGTTCTTCATAACAAATTTTATTGCAAAATTGGCTTGATTGTTGGGCAGTGAAACTACCTCAACCCATTTGGACACATAATCAACAGAAACAAGTATGTACTCATTCCAATGAGATTATGGAAATGGGCCCATGGAATCTAAACCCCAGACATCAAAAATCTAAACTTCTAGAATTCTCTTTTTGGGGTAATTTCTGCTTCCTATCCATGTTTCTTAGCCTATGACATCTATGATAGAAAACTATAAAGATCCAAACATCCTTCATAAGAGTAGGCCTATTGAAAACAGATTATAGGACTTTCTGAGCAGTCCTATCACCACCATGGTTACCTCCACAAGATGAGGAGTGAAAACTCTCTACAATAAGAAATTTCTATTCATAAAGCACGCATCTCCTAAGGATACTGTCATCACATATCCGGAACAACTGCGGATCATCCCAAATGTAGTATTTATGTTCAGAAATGAATTTATTTCATTGGTTATTTGATAGATTTCTGGGAAATACACCTACTGCAAGGAAGATAGAAAAAAAATCATACCATGTAGATTACTTGATTGATACAGTCAGCAGCATTTCATTAGGAAAGGAGGAGTTTATCTCCTATGGATCTTAATATTGAGTAAGAGGAAGCCTAAAAAGGTAGTAAACAACTAAATATTCAGCACCCTATTTATCCCTAATATCTAAACAAAACTATTGTAGAAAAAAATCATCTAATAATCCTTGGTTTAGTTTCATTCTTAGACTGCAATTACTTTAAGGAAGAACTATAAGTGAAAAAAAATGATGTTTGGCCCTAAGAGATACTATCTAAAATTTTCTAGAGCAAACACAACAGCTAACAATTATTTTTCAGAAGTGCTGTGATTCTTTTGGGAATCATCTAGAAATATACTATCATAATACACCACATATAACTCCCCATCTCTCTTTTGTCTGAGGACAACACCTACATCCATGTCACTGGCACCGCACATATGTTCAAAAGGTAGTTTCCAGTCAGGTTCAATGATAATTGGTAATGTAGTGAGTTTCTATTTTAACAGATCAAATGATTTCAACCAATTTTCATCAAAAGTGAATGGTGTATCCTTGACCAACAATAAACTCATGGGATTAGTTATTTTTGGAAAAATATTTTATGAATCTTTGATATAAATCGGCATTCCATAAGAATCTTATAATACATTTCAAATTTTCAAGAGCTGGATTTTTCTGAATGAATTATATTTTAGCAGTATCAACTTCTAGACCACTCTTAGACACCTTATGTCTAAGAATTAAACCATATGTGTCCAATAATAGACACTTCTCCCAATTAAGAACAAGATTCCTTTATATGAATCCCACTAAAAATAAATCATGATTTCCAAAAAAAGTATCAAAAGTGTTATCCACAATTGAGAAATCATCCATCAAAACATTAATGATTCTTTCAATCATACTTAAAAAGTATCCATCATACAACATTGAAATGTTGTCGGATCTCCACACAACCAAAAGGGAATACGCCTATAAGAAAATTTCACAAAGTGGCATGTAAAAGTGGTCTTTTCTTGATCCTCTGGATCAACAAGAATTTGGTTGTAACCAGAATACCTATCTAGGAAATAGAAAAATTCATTTCCAGTAAGCCTCTCAAGCATTTAATCCATCAAGGGAACCAAAAAATTATCCCTCATAGTTATTTCATTTTTCTTCTTATAATCAATAAAGACTCTATATATTGTGTCTTTCCTAACTTGGATTACTTAATTTTTTTCATTTTTTACTTCATTGAAACCTCCCTTCTTAGGAAAAACCTGGATAGAGCTAACACAAGAACTATCAGAAATAGGATATATTATTCCAGTGTCCAGCTGTTCAATCACTTCCACTCTAAAAACTTATTTCATATTTGGATACAATATTCTTTGAAACCCTACACTAGGTTTATGGTCAGGATCCATAGGTATTTTATGCATGTAGAATGTCAGACTTATATCTTTGATATCAGCTATTGTCCAGCCGATGGCAGATATATTTTTCTTAAAAACACATAATAGTATTTCCTCTTGGTTTTTATTAATATCAGTGGAAATTATAAACTTAAAAGTAGAATTATCTCCAAAAAATAAATATTTACGATGGATAGGGATTAGTTTTAGTTAAAGAGTGGGTTGTAATACACTAGAAGGATGACTCTTAGACGTGGGAGGTCAAAGATCTTTAACATATCTTTTGTAAGGAGTATTGAAATATGAATGATTTTCAATTTCATGTTAAGTTTCATAATTTCTTGTGCTATTGTCCAAACATTCCAGATAATAATTAAAAAAATTAAACAAATTTGAATCATCATGTTTTTTATAAGTTCTCCATCAAAATCATTAAAGTGTTCTTCAAGGTTGGTTTAAATAGAAACACCCTCATATTCACTCAAAAAGCTCCTATGTTTAAAAACAAGGGACTCTTCTAAATTTAAATCTGAGAAGTTGTTGAGTTCAGGAAAATTTTCAAGATTCAGTGTTTGAGTATAATTTTTTACTTCTAGTATAGATTCAAAAGGATTTTCAGTTGAAAGATAAATTTCTTCAACAAAGTATTATTTCTTATATCTACTTCTTCAACAGAGGATTGTTTTTCAGATTCATCAATGTGTTCAAGTTGATTTATAAAATAGCATTCCACATCAAAGAACTCAATTTTTAAATAGTTTTCAGAATAATATATTGTGTTAATGTGCCCAAACAGAGTGAACACTTCTTCTTGTTCTACAATTTTGAAAATAATTTGACCCTTTGACACATAAATAACAGCACCACCTATAGCCAAGAAGGGAATTCCCAAGATGATTGGAACCTCTAGATCACACTCCTTGTATAAGACTAAAAAGTTTACATGTAGAAATAGATTCCTTACTCCTACTAGAAGGTCATTTATCCTTCCCACGGGATGAGTGAAAGATCTATCAACCAACTTAAATATGACTATGGTGTGTTGATGGTCACCCAACCTCAATTGCTGAAACATTGAGTATTGGAGAAGATTAATACTAGCACCAAGATCACACAAACTGTTGAGATGATCAAAATTTCCTAAGGTATAAGGAATGAAAAAGATACATTGGCTTTTCAGTTTGGTTGGGACTTTCTTTTGAAGCACAACACTACACTCTTCCATGAGGATATAAGTAGAAAATTCATCCATGGTATTTTTTTTGAAACAATTTTTCAAGAGATTTCAATTAAGATGAGATTTGAATTAAGGATTCAATGAAAAGAATGTTTACGTGTTGTTTATAAAAGAGAAAAAGGAACTGAATAAGTTCATCCCTAGTGTTAATTTGAAATTTCAGATTCTCAGGGAAGGGGATGGGTGGGATAAAATGTTTAAGGATAATAGGTACATCCCTCACCTCTTCCTCAACTTTTTCTTTTCAGTTATTATTATATCTTTTAAATGAGTTTTTTAGCTTGAGTTTCATATGATCAATTTTGATTTTGATCATTTTCATGACTTTTCTATGAATTTTCAGTATGTGAATAAAGCAAATTAGTATTTCCATATTGAAGTACATTTTCATTTTGGGAATTTTCTTTCAGCAACAGTTTGAGTATTCAGCATAATTCTATATACAACAACCATGTTATTCTCTCTAGGGTTAAACTCAAAGGTACTTCGATGTTTTCCTTCTTTCTTAAATGAGGAATCTCTAGCATATTGTCTTAGTTGTGTTTTTATAATTTCCATTCTCACATTAGTTTTCATATCATCTAAATCATATTGATTTTGATGTTTGGTTAGCTGAGTCATGTATTTATCCTCTAGAGAGTTAATTTTGGTCAAGATTAGATCAAGATTAGAAGACATTTTATTATCATTATTATTTGTGCATTAGAAAAATATTCCCTTTTTGAATTTAAAATTTTTGTCATCCTTGGTTTGGTTAATTAGGGGTAGTAGATTGTGTAACACACTGAGATTTTATGGGATATATTATTTTCTTTGATATCTTCTATTATAAACTACTCCACGATTAGCTTGTGTTATACACAACACCAAACAGAGCTTTCACTACACGCAGCCCTGACTTTGCTTTCCTTATACGCAATCAAGACCATCTTCGATAGCGTGTGTAGTACGCAATTGCTAGTTTCACTAAACGAGATATTATTATTATATTATTATGAACTAGCCGTTATGAATAGTAATACCCACTTTTTAAAATTTTTTAAATTTTATCGTTCTAAATGGACTTCATTTATGGATTCAGAATATATAAATTATCCTATGGTTATTTCTTAGTATTTTTGTGAAAACTTTTAATTTTTTATGAATAGTGAAAACACTAGGTTACTATTTAAAAACAGACTTTGTATTTAAATAATTATTTATTTTATTTAAATTTTTTTTGGTCAAAATTGATACATAATAACAATTTATGTTCAATGTAATTCATTGGAGTCATTTTATAATAATTTTAGATATATATATATTTTATATAACTTTTCACCGTTTTTACCCACCTCCTAGGAGATTTTGAAAATTTACATAATACATAATTTTACCACTTCTGTGAGTGGAACTTCGAAAATCCGAGAGACACAGTTAATATCAAGGAGTAAAATGTGGTTCAATCAGGTAAAAATAAATTTTGGTGAATAGTAACCTTTTACTTTTATTTACAATTTTTAAAAGTAAATATGGTAATTAACTGTAAAAATGATATTATTAATACCCTAACACATTTCCTAACTCAATTGGATAAGTGTAATTCGACCAAAAACAACCTTAGTAATAAAATATTACCCTTTATGTCCACTTGGATTAGATTAGGACACTTAATATTATTTTATTTAAAGAAGAGTTAAAAGTGTTAATATCAAAGTTTAATAAGTAAACCATTTTTAATATAGGGTTATTCATAAGATAAATTCAACATTAAATATTCATTATAAAGATAAAAATATTTCCCACATAATGGTATTTTATTTATAATTTTTAGACATTAAATAATTTAATGTAATTTGACATAATGATGATGCAGTAATTACCTTATTAATGAAATATTAACACAATTGATGTTAAAAATACCCAAATAAATGTAATTTGAGGATTTTTATAAAATAAATTATTTTTTAGGTTAATATAACATGTTATTATTGATTAAATAAACTTTTTTGATTTAATCTTGCTGTTATGATTTTCAAAAAAAGCAATTACCCAATAGATTCAAAATTGACATAAAATATTTTTTAAAGCAACTATTAAATTATTAATGGTTATTCTATTCATAAAAATATAAAGTTAGTCCAAATGACATATATAAAGTTATATATATTAATAATGAACCACTTCGGGTTCATTTGGCATGTTATAGAATTTTATTAACCATATAGTGTAAGAAAACAAAAAGACACAGTAAAAGTTAAATTATTTAACTTAGAGGTAAATCTAAATGATAAGGATAAAATTCTAACCTAAACTTGTCTAAAACCTATTGGATGAGATGATTTCTACCCATACCTACTTTATATTCGAAATAAATCAATTTGTATCTATTATAAGCAGAATATGACTTTATTATAAAGTAATATTTTAGGTTTTTCCTAAGGCTCCCCTCTCCTCCCTTATAAAAGGGAACCTCCTCCCTCTTCCCTTTACAAAATTTTGAGCCTTCATGCTCAGCCAACCCCTTACCATTTTCCTTATCAACTTCCCTAGAAACATTAAATAGGTTCTGGTATCCTCAAAAGACAAACTCGAGTTCCTTAAAAGGAATCTTAAAAGAGGTGCGTCAAAGAAGAGGTGATCTCTCCTACTAATTCTTTCCAGTTTCTTTCTTATTCAACTTCTTCTTAAGTTATTTCATTATAAAGTAACAATATTAGATTAAATAATATACTGATATTTTATTATAAATATGAAACAACCCCATTTCACCTTCTATCCATCCTACAGAAAACGAAATCACCGCCCGTGTGTATGTACGAAATACCATCTCCACGCAGTGTTATAATCTGTTTTTCCACCACCACTTTACTTGGATTGGTATAATGGTGTAATTAATAACTAAATATTGTTATTATAACACCATAATGATTCTGAGACATTATATCATCCACTCCAATTCAATTCAATAATTATGGGTAAGATATCATCGCTCGTGCGTACGTACGGATTACCGTCCCCACGATGCGATGAGATTTATTCTCCATGTTAACCACTAAAGAATGATTATAAAGTATGTATAATTACTAATAATGAAATATAAGACATGATAAATCAACATTATGTATGTATATATATATATCATCTACGTACTTCCATTTATGTTAACAAGGAATGGAAAACAACGTTCATGCGTACATACGACCTACAGTCTCCATGAACGGTGTATTTTATTTTGTTTATCTATATTATATATATATAGAATGAAAATATATGATATATAAATAATTATTTACATTTTATAAGTAAGTAAAACATGATATAATTAACAATAATATCAAGAACAACTAGTCCAAACACGTACGATAAATAAAACGATTTCATCCAAAACGCTGTTTTAACGTGGAGTTTACAAAAGAGAAAGGAATATAAAGTCATAAGTGAACCATATATGATATCATAAAAATTAATAAGATTAATTAATAAGTAAATGAAATTTTTTCTATCATTATACAGGAGGTTCGGATACATTCGAAGCATATCAGACCTAAGGGAAGGGATAACTTTTCCTATCACTTTTTTATTCGAGATTGTTTATTTATAAGTATTTATTGGGGTTATATTTCTCATCCATGTCCATAAAAAAGTTTTTCATAAAGTGGTTAATAATATTCCATGTATGTTTAATGTCATTTTTACCCCTTTTTTACTTTTACGTTGTTTAATGGAAGGAATATTTCTTTTTTTTACCATACGTGGTACTTTTTGACTTTTCCGACAAAAGTACAAGAAAAATGTTTTTTTAAATTATAAAGAATGAACAGATTTTTACGGTTTCATAATGCATAATTTTCATGAATAATCTTTTAGAATTTTTCATGATTATTTTCAATAAAATTCTTTTCCTTTAAAATTGAATGTAATTTTGTGGAAAGAAAATGATTTTGAAGAAGGATATTTTCCTCATAAATTTATTTCAAGTGTTTTATTTAAACTATTTTCCATCTAAGATTAAATTATTTAGTATGATTATGTATCAAGTAAAATTTCTCTATGATTTACATGGTTTCGCTTTTCTTATGATGAATTGATATTAATTTTTTTATATGGATTATGTTATTATTGGATGATGTTTATAAAACCCATTTTATTTTTTTGGTTATGATGAATGATTTTTGTTTATTTTGTGGAACAAGTAAGAATGATTTCCTTATGATCTGGGTGGGACAAATATCTACCTCTAATTCATGGGGTAAATATTTATATCTCATGAGATAGGCATGGCTGGAATGGTAAGTAAATTAGGTTCAGTGATACAGGAATAGAACGAGGAGTGAACTCAATTCAGAAAGGGACTTTGTCCACTAAGATGGACTTGGGAGCAATTATATGGATACTATGGGAATCATATCATGTGATTAATGGTTTTCCACAATTAAATTTTTTATTCCCATGCTATTTTATCATGGTTTATGTTCCATTATCATATATTCCTTACGTACTACCATGTTTTATTTCATTGCTCAAGATTTTGATGTTTAAACAGTATGTTCATGTTTTTTTAAGTTGAAATGTATATGGTTTGTTTTGTTTTCTCCATGCTTACCCTTACTAAGAATTTGAGCTCACCCTTTATATGTTTTCTTTTCCCCAGGATATAAAGAGTGGTTTTAGGTATGAAAAAAGGGGAATATCTTTATGGGAGATGTTGAAGATCTTTCACAATGATTAGATGATTATGTTCCGAGTTTCCAAAGACACTAAACTATTACGGTCCTTAAGTGTTGGTTTTTTTGTGTATTAAGTATTCCACTATAGTAATTTAATTTCCATGTACCTCAATATTTGAGTCTCTACAGTTGGTATCATAGGAAATGTTTAATTAACCTATGGAAACTATGATGTGAAAACATTAGTGAAATCCCTAGAGATATTTTCAAGGTATGTATAGGGATGTCCTTAAGGTTACGTATATGTATAGGTTATAGACCTAGAAATATGATAACTATCATAGAATTTAACCTAAAATGTTTGATATTGTAGGTACTCCCCCTTGATTATGATTTTTTCCTCTCACAATATTCTTTTTGGGTTTCAGAAAATGGCTGGAAAAAGGAAGATTCATGATAATGGATGATATTATGGACAATGGAATGATATACTTCATGAGAAACCAAATGAAATTGGATCTAGAGGTCAACATATTGTTGTTATGCCTAATCATAAATATCATAATATGATCAATAATCTCAACTTTGGTAAGTTTTCCGACTCAGCTAACAAGAGAAAGATGGTGTTTCATGATGATCATAGAGAAATGAATGTTCAATTTCCACCATCTATATCATGTGGGAAGAGGCATCAGGGAGAAAGTTTCAATGGAACTGGAAGATGATTTGGGTGTGGAAAAGAAGAACACAAATATACTAATTGTAAAGGAAAATGTTCAGTTAACACCATGGATAAAGATAATGGTATTGCTAAGACATCAACAATATTTTAATGTTTTAAATGTGGAATATACGGGCATTATGCAAACCAATTCCCTAAGGTAAAATCTCATGAAGATAATCAGCATGGACGTATGGGTAGTATTTATATTGATGATGATGAAGAGACTAAAAATGATATGCGAGATTAAAGAATTGTTCAAGATCGGTCAATGGTTAAAGAAGGTTGTGTAATGATTACATGTTTATCAAGAGTAATGTTGTATAAGTAATCTCATGGTATTATGGAATAGAGAAACATCTATGTATTGTTACACTATAGTTTTACATTATATTTTTTAATGTATTTGTCAAATGGTACTAGTATCCATGAAAGTTTATTCAGATATTTTTGGAAGGAACAAAATATTTGAATAAAGAAGGGATAAGGAGATAATGAAATGTTTTATAGTATTAATGAGATCGTGACTGATATAAGGACATAGGGATATCATGGTTTGAGTATATATAATTTTTAGGATTTTGGTATGTGGATAGAGTTACCTTTTGATACAATTCATGTTTTCACTATGGTTCTATGATAATTTATGTTTTTAGAGAATACATGATTAAGGTATTCACATGTTTGGAATGCGATCAACAAGATATATCTTATGATATATGAGGGATAATTGATCGTATTCACTTTATAATTATATGAACATTATAGTAATAATTTTATTTATACTATGAGATTGGAAAGAAATATTTTGGATACGTCTAAAGATTGTAATGGATTATGTCAGACAACAGATGGTATTGATTAAGGATATATCTTTTTTTGATATATTTATTGTAATGTTATAATAGTGTAGTTTTAGAAAAAGGAAAACCTGCAGGATGGGCGAAAACTTGTCACGTCGGACAAGGTTGTGGGAATCGAACCCACAACTGACGTGCGACTGGCTTTTATCACCTACCACTGGCCTACAAGAAGTCCTTGGTTAGTTGAAATTAGTTTTATATTATTAAGCGGTATGATAGATGAAGTATAAGTTCATTTTTGGAACCATATACGATTAATCTCACCATAGATTAACTTATATATTTAATTATTGCTGACATTGTGATTGAGATAGATGGAATGACCTATCATTCTAACGCATGATTCACTAACACTTCACAGAAGACAAATTCAACTTCATTTCATTAAGAGATGAAGTGGGAATTGTTCAAGGCACGAAAAACAATGGGAATGAACCAAAATCAAGTAAGTATTTCTTTAAATTCAAAATAATTCTTCAACAATTGATCTTGAAAACAAAAAATGTTGTCCTATTGCTCTTATATCTGATGAATTTGATGGAACCTTAGATCATCAAAAATAAATGGCTTAGTGATTGTTGGCTTTTTCATAGCCATTTCCTCTACCACTCTCCATTAGAACTTGATAGTTACATTTCTCTTCCATATCCATATTTTTACCTATGTTCACCTATGTGGAAACCCAGTGATGAGTTAATTTGGGTAACCATTATGTTCTATAATTCAATTTTTTAAATTAAGTTTTAGTATTCCTTTTTACGAGGTGGATTTCTTTGAAAAAAACTTTCAAGTAGTAAACCATTTGTAACCTCGTTGAATTTTGAGGGCAAAATTCATTTTAAGGGGGGAAGAATGTAACACCCCAAGATTTTATGAGATATATTTTTTTCATTGATATATTCTATTATAAACTACACCAAGATTAGCTTGTGTTATATGCAACACCAAAAGGATCTTTCACTACATGCAACCCTGACATGGCTTGCATTACACGCAATCAAGACCTTCTTCGATAGCGTGTGCAGTACACAATACCGAGTTTCACTAAACGAGATGTAATTATAATATTATTATGAACTAGCCGTTATGAATATTAATACCAAATTTTTGAAATTTTATAAATTTTATCTTTCAAAATGGAATTCATTTTTGGATTCGGACTATCGAAATTAGCCTAGGGTTAATTTTTGTTATTTTTCTGAAAACTTTATATTTTTGATGAATAGTGAAAACACTCGGTTACTATTTAAAAACTGGCTTTTTATTTAAATAATAATTTATTTTATTTAAATTTATTTTAGGTAAAAATTGTTACATAATACATATATAAGTTCAATGTAATTCATTGGAGTCATTTTATAATAATTTTAGATTATAAAGATTTTTTTGAACTTTACACCGTCTTTTACCCACCTGATAAGAGAATTTGAAAATTTACATAAAACATAATTTTACCACTTCTTTGAGTGGAATTTCGAAAATCTAAGATAAATGGTTAATATCAAGGAGAAAAATGTTGTTCAATATGATTAAAATAATTTTTGGTGAATAGTAACTTTTTACTTTTATTTACCACAGTTAAATGTAAATAGGGTAATTAAGGGTAAAAATTATATTATTATTATCCTAGAACATGTCCAAATTCTATTGGATAAGTATAATTCCACCAAAAAAATCCTTAGGAATAAATATTACACTTTAGGTACACTTGTATTAGATTAGGACAATTATTATTATTTTATTTTAAGAAGAGTTAAAAGAGTTAATATCAAAGTTTTATAACTAAAACATTTTTAATATAGCGAAATACATAGGATAAATTTGACTATAAATATTCATTAAAAATATAAATATATTTCCTACATAATTTTAACTTATTTATAATTTTTTGAAATTAAATATTTTAATTTATTTATGACACAATGATGATGTAGTAATTACCTTAATAATTAAATATTATCATAATTGATGTTATAAATACGCAAAGAAATGTAATTTGAAACTTTTTATCAGTTACACTAATTTTTTAGGTTAATATGACATGTTATTATAGATTAAATTAGCATTTTTCGAACTAATCATGTTTTTATGAGTTTCACAAAAATCAATTACCAAATAGTTTTAAAATTGACATAAAATAGTTTTTAAAACAAATATTATATTATTAATTTTTGTTATATTCCTAAAAATCTACGGTTCAGAAAATTGACATAGAAAAGGTTATATACATTAATAATGAACCACTTGGGGTCTTTTTATCATTTTATAGTATGTTTATTAACCATATATTGTAAGAAAACAAAAAGAAACAGAAAAAGTTAAATTATTTAACTTAGAGGTAAATCTAAATGATAGGGTTAAAATAGTAACCTAAACTTGTATAAAACATTTTGGTTGATAGTATGTAGACCCATATCCACTTTATCTTATAAATAAATCAATTTTGAGCTATTTTAAACTGAATATCACTTTATTAGAAAATAATATTTTATGTTTTTCCTATGGTGCCCCTCTCCTCCCTTATAAAAGTAAACATCCTCCCTCTTCTCTCTACACAATTTTGAGCCTTAATACTCGACCATCCCCTGACCATTTACATTCTCAACTTCCCTAGAAACATTATAGAGGTTCTGGTCTCCTCAAAAGACCAACTCTAGTGCCTTAAGATGAACATTAAAAGAGGTGCGTCAAAGAAGAGGTAATCTCTTCTACAGATTCTTTCAAGTTTCTTTTTTTTCAAATTCTTCTTATTTAGTTGTTTCATTATAATGTAATAACATCAGTATCAGTAATATACTTATATTGTTTTATAAATATGAATCAAACCCATTTCACCTTCTATCTGTCTTATGGAAAATGAAATCACCGCGCGTGCATACGTACAGAATACCGTCTCCCCATTGTGGTGTAAAATGTTTTTCGAACACCACCATACATGGGTGGGTATAATGGTGTAAAAAATAACTAAATATGGTTATTATAACATCATACTGATTCTGAGACATTATATAATTCACTCCAAATCAATTCAATAATTTTGGGAACGATATCATCGCTCATGCTTACGTACAGATTATCGTCTCCATGGCGGGATGTGATTCATTCTCTATGTTTACCACTGAAGAATGATTATAAAGTATGTATAATGAATAATATTGAAATATATGACATTATAAATCTACTGGATGTATTTATTTATATATATATCATCTACTTACTTCCATTCAAATCATTAAGGTAAGGAAAACAGTGTCCATGCGTACGTACGACCTACCGTCTCCATGAACGGTGTATTTAATTTCATTTATCTATATTATATATATATATATATATTGAATATATATGATATATACATCATGATTCAAATTATGGAAGTAATTAAAATCTGATATAATGAATAATAATATCAAGAACAACAAGTCCAAACATGTATGACAAATAAAACGATTTCACCCAAAATGATGCTTTAACATGGAATTTACAAAAGAACGGGTAATATAAAGTCATAATTTAACCATATATGAAATCATAACAATGAATATGATTCTGTAATAAGTCAATGACATTTTTTGAATCATTATACAGGTGGTTCTGATATATTCATAGCATATCGGGCCTAAGGTAAGGGATAACTTTTCCAATCTCATTTTTATCTGAGAATGTTTATTCGTAAGTATTTACTGGTGTAATATTTATCATCCATGTGCATAAAAATATTTTTGATAAAGTTTTTAATATTATTCAATGTATTATTAAAGTCATGTTTACCCCTATTTGGCTTTTACTTTGTGTTATGGAAGGAATCTTTCTTTTGATTACCATACGTGGTACTTTTTTACTTTTCCGACAAAAGTAAGTGGAGAATGTTTTTTTAACTTACAAGTCATGAAAATATTTTTACGGTTTTATAAGGCCTAATTTTCATGAATCTTATTCTATAAGATTTCATGTTTATATTCAAAAAATCCTTTTCTTTTAAAATTAAATGTAATTTTTTGGAAATAAAATGATTTTGAAGAAGAAAGGATATTTTCCACAAGAATTCATTTCATGTGTTTTGTTAAAACTATTT
Source organism: Viscum album (assembly GCA_963277665.1). Lineage (NCBI taxonomy): Eukaryota > Viridiplantae > Streptophyta > Magnoliopsida > Santalales > Viscaceae > Viscum > Viscum album. Next base: position 887,429,283 of record OY728125.1, read on the forward strand.
TTTACCTTAGATGAAATTATTTAGTATGATTATTATTCATGTACAATGTCTTTTTTATTTACATGGTTTCAATTTTCTTATGATGAATTGATATCCATTTGTTTTATATGGATTATGATATGATGGGATGATGTTTATAAAACCCATTTTATTCTTTGTGTTATGATGAATGATTTATGTTTATTTTGTGGCACAAGTAAGAATGATTTAATTATGAGATGTGTGGTACCTATTTCTCCCTCCAATGCATTAGGTAAAGATTTATATCTCATGAGATAGACATGTCTGGAATGGTAAGTTAATCTGGTTTAGTGATACTGGACTGGAACGAGGAGTGAACTCGATTTAAAAAAGGGACTTTGTCCACTAAGATGGTATTGGAAGCAATGTTTTGGATACTATGGAAATCATATCATGTGCTTAATGGTTTTCCACAATTAAATTTTTTATTCCCATTCTATTTTATCATGATTGATGTTCCATTATTATATATGCCTTACGTACTTCCATGTTTTATTTCATTGCTCACGATTTGGATGTTTAAACATTATGTTCATGTTTTTAAGTTCAAATGTTTATGGTTTGTTTTATTTTCTCGATGTTTACCCTTAAAGAGAAATTGAGATCACCCTTTATAAGTTTTCTTTTCCTTAGGATATAAAGAATGTTTTTGGGTAAAAAACAATAGGGGATGATCTTAATGGGAGATGTTGAAGATCATTCACTATGATTAGATGATTATGTTCCGAGTTTCCAAAGACACTAAACTATTATAGTCCTTGAGTGTTTGTTTTTGTTGTGTATTAAGTATTCCACTAATGTAATGTAATGACCATGTACATTAAGATTTGGGTCTCTACAGATTTATTGATTAGATCTTTATCCTTCCAGGATAAAATTGGATGGTTTCTATAGCCTTGGTTGTAATTATTTGAAAATGGATCTTCTTTTGGAGGAACTCTAGGACCATTGTTAACAAATTTTTAATTCTATTGATGTTGGGCCAACATATCAAAATTAGTAAAAAAGTTCTCAGTATTCCCGAATATAACACACTCCACACAATATTTTTAATGATTGATTGGGGTTTTGATAGCCAAGTTGATTAACATTTTTCTTAAATTTTTGGTTTATTAAATATTAATGATGCATGGGGATTTAAGCTAGTTGATATTGAGTTTATATTTTTGAACCAGAGCTTGAATTAACATTTCTATTGACACTTTTCATTCATGAATTTTTATGTTCTGAATTTAGTGAATGATTAATAAAAATTTGTCTATGTTATTCATCTGTCTTGTCATTGTAATTTCCCCCATCAGCTTGATGAACTAGGTTATGTCCCGAGGATGAAAAACATCATAGAAGCTGTCCATGAGATGGTGAAACGAGAGTTGATTTTGGGGGCACTACCTAAGAAGATCCCTAAATCTATCCTAAGATTCAGGAAAATATTCTCTATCCACTTGATACAAACTAGTTATTTTTGTTCTCGGTTCGAAAATACGACTTTGAGGATAAAATTTCATTAGGAAAGAATTGTACACTTGATCCACGTTTTAAAATATGTTCTCATATAGACGAAAAAACCAATTGTTAGCATTATATTTAAGGAAAAAGGGAAAAATATCATTCATAGCTCATTTTATGTGAGCCCTAGAAGAGGTAGTCATTGAACAGTATTATAGAAATCTTTAATTATGGCAAGGGAATCCTCATTAGAAAGTCCATTAAAAGAATCCAATAATGAAATGTGTGAATGTTTCAATTCATTATTTCATTCCCTAGGATACAACTGAATGGATTATGGTTTTATTTAAACTTGAGGTAGTTGGAATTCCCTCATACTAGGCGTTTTCTTTTCATCAAAGAGTTCTAGTTGATTATTTTGAATGTTCTTATTAGGAATTTTATTCTCAATGTTCTCCATTTCAAATTTTTTTCGTTCTCAGAGCATTTAAATGTTTATCTAATTCCTGGTTCAAAGGCTCTAATCTAAAACAAACGATTCATGTGATCATACAAACTACAGTTGACAATAATCATCAGTATTAAAAGAATTATATTTTTACAATTTTTGATAATTCAATTTTATTAGATTTTGATGTTTTTATATGAATTTTTTCATTTTTTAGAAAAAGAATGGATCATGCCTTCCCCAAAAATGGTGACAAAAACATGACTTGAACCATAATTTAATTTGGTCAATGTATAAAATTTATAATCATACAAAAAATATTATATGTGGAAAGTAGGGCCGAACCCACAGAGAAAGCAATTTTTGCCCACTATTCTTCTAAAAAACATCAAAAAAATCCATTGTTGTCAATAGTGGAGTGTAATATTTTTTTACGTTTTATATTTCTTTTTATATTGTTTATTATAATTCATAATTGACACACCACAATATTTTTTGGTTTTTTAGTACAAAAATATAACAAAACTAGAAACAGACTAAAGACAACAAGTAACAAAGATATAAAATGTTGATAAATGAACAATATAGAAAACACTAGAGGAAAATTATCCATTATACATGTTTTAAATATATTCTGATTTAATTAAAAAAAATTTGTACCACTTAAAAGAGAATGGCTTACTTCCCTAGAAAGTAGTTAAGTCACACAAGCCAATCTGTTTTAGAGTTCGCCACTCCAAAATAAATCAACTATGAACAGTATCATTTGTAATGACAATAAGACGAACTCACCGTAATTCCAAAAGTCATTTGTATTTATTATATTTTGATAACTGTTTCCACAATCAATCTCTCCAACTAAATATAAAATTTTTAAATTATATTCTAGTGATAGAAGTAGTTGGCTGAATTCAATATTGATCTCACAGATCAATAATAAAACATCAAAATGATAATGTGAAATGAAAATTAAAAGACAAACAGAATAACTTCAATTAATCCCAAAAAATTAACTCTATTATAAATATAGAAAAGACAAAAATACTAGATCTAATTAATGATACTAGAATTAAAATGGAAGATAAACTTCTGTATTGATTCTTTGCTCGTGAACTCCTCCAACTCCAAGAAGTTGTTATGGAGTCACCCTCTATCCTCCCTCAACTCAAACATAGATCATAGAATGTGTCAAATGATTATCCCTAAATTTTATGCCTGATGTATCATATGTACCCACTATCTTCTGCTTCTTTTCACCACCACTCTTCACCGGCATGAATTCATCATTTTTCTATTGCACCGCACATGTGCGTTTTTTTGTGACTAACACATCGCACAAGATTTTCCCTTGTAACTAACTCGAGATGAGTTAGTTGAGTGCACCTAGATGTATTTATTCTTTGGCGTGAACCCATGCATGTTATAAAATAATTAAAATAATTAAAACATGATTAAATTTAATTAATATTTTATAGTTATTTTTTTAGTTTACTTTTATTATACTTATTAAAATTTAATTTAAGTTAGTGAATAAATATCACAGATGATATTTATTATTAAATATTATTATTATGATTATGAATATATTAAAAACCTTTAATTAGATAAACTTTATTAAATTATTAATTTATTATTATTAAATAACTAATTTTAATTATTGTACTATTTATTAATAATTAGATATTATAAATTCATTAGATTCTTAAATTATATCTAAATTAATTAATTTTTAATTCAATTATTATATTTATCTTGTTAAAATTAAAGTGTAACAATATCTATTTAAATTAATTAATAATTATATTAATTATGAATGTTTATATTTACATTTTATAATTTTTTATTAGTTTTACATGAATTCTATTTTATAGAATATGTATTTATTAATATTATAAACATTATATAGAAATATTTTATTTTATTTTATTTTATTTTATTTCATTATTTTATTAATTATTTTCTTTTATATATATATTATTATTCATTATTTTTTTATATGTTATTTGGGTCTCTTCACCCATCATTGTTTTTATATGTTATTTAGAATGGTCGGTATCGAACATTCCTCAATAGGTACAATAATCCATAGCAAATCTGGCCATCATCTTCGAATCCCCATTTCTAGTCATAAGCTCAAGATCTAACAAGTCTTCACTCGATTCTGGAGCTCAGAATCTTTCCACAATGGCCATAGATGGACTTGAATTCTCACAACTCGGATGAAGAACCCATATCTATCCATATGCTTCTGTGGATTCTTCATTAGTGACGGGTGGCACAAATCATGGTGATGGTGTGAACAGATTGTGATATCATCTCAGGTCCAAACCCTCCTCCTTGCGGCTTCAACCAATTAAACAACTCCACAGTAGAACAATGTAATGGTGGCTTGGGAGATTCTCGGTCTAGCGAAAAACAACTGTGCAAGATCATGTTCCTCTAGATCCAGCATGCACAAAAAATACAGGTGATGTCATCCAGCTACGAGCCTTCTCCGGCCAACATCAGCAGTGCACAAACATATTCAAGTAGTTCATTAGCATGGGTAGGTGATGGGATCCTGTACAGTGAAGTCATTTTTGTTCTTCGGTCGTGGTGACGATAGATACATGTCGATCTGAAATTAGGGGTAAAACACAGTTTATTTTAAATCGTTTTTGAGTATGGTTCGAGTCAATGTTCTGAGTTTCTTTGATTCTCTGGTTTTGAGTAATCGTGGATCTATTCTGTTGAAATGGTGGAGATTGTTTGAATAATGATGGGTATTGTGGGGGAGAATGGGGAGATGTAGAGAAGTTGAGATTAGTGAAAATAAAAGAATGAGACTTGCCGATATTGTGAAATGGGGAAGCATAAGTGAGTGTGTGATGATCGGTTTGAGAAAAGAGGAATGTAATGGAGAAGGGACAGTCAATGGTGAGAAGAAGAGAATGGTGAGGAGGTTACCAACTGAAATAAATAAAAGGCCACTGTTAGGCTGCAAAGTAAATGGTCATTGTTATGCTAAAATGACGATCACCAATGGAAATAAAAATATAGGTCACTGATGAGGGAAAAAAGAGTAACAGTCACTGATGATTTTTAAAAATAATAAAAATGAAATAAAATCTCATTTTTTTTAAAAAATCACTGATAGCTTAAAAAAAATAAGGTTCTCATTGTAAAATAAAGATCACCATTGGAATCAAATACATATAAGTTTACCGATGCGAACAAGGTCACCAATAGAAGACCAAATAAAGTCTACTGTTAGTAAAAAAGGGTCATCGGTGTGAATAAGTTCACCTATAAAAAATTAAAGAGTTCACTAGTAGGTAAAATGAAACTCATATAATATAAATGCATTCCGTTAGTGGTAGAAATAAAGGCCTCTGGTAACAATCATGTCACCGGTGACCAAAGGACACCGATAAAAATAAGAATCTATGTCGGTGACATTAAAAAAACTAATAGTAAGAAACAAAATTCATAAATTAAACTTAAAATTATAACATATGTTAATTAAAATTAAAAATATGAACAAAGACTAAAAAACATAAATTAAGAACAGAATTATTAAACATAAAACCAAATAATTCACATTTAATTTATTAATTGATAACAAATAAATTAAAAGATGATTTTTTAAACTAAATTGAATGAAGCCTTTTATTAATATCTAATAAAGGGTCTACGAAAAGAAAATGATTGCATCGATGACTTAATAAGTCACTGATGGCTCATGTCTACCTCCCCAGTAGACTAAAAACAATAGTTAATGAATAAATAATCTAACAACATGTAAAAAACAAAATAATTTTCAATGGAAATTACTTTATTATAAATATGTAACAATCATGTGAAATCAATACTTAATTAACTATTATGTTCAATGTGACCCTTAAAATATAAGTTTGTCACTTCTGTGATGTGTATTTCGAAAATCTGACATACACAGTTGCAATCGGTAAGTTATTTGGAGTCTAATAAGAAAAACATAATTTCTGGTGAATAGCAACCTATCCATATGAATAGTGACATACCCTTATGTATAGTTATATACCCTAATTAATAGTAAACTCACCTATGATATTATATAAATAATATTTAAGTGAATGTAAAATATACCTATGCTTTGGAATAAGTAAATATATGTTTTAAAACTGTTGTTTTTAGAATAATTTATGATTTTTGTTAAATATTTCATTCTTCATATATATAATATTAATTTTGAAAAATGGAATTAATTTTTGGATTCTACACGTCGAAACATTTTTGGGGTGAGTCTTTGGGATTTATTTGAAATACTTGAATTATTTATGAATAGTGAAATGTCATAATTTACAAAATAAGCTAAATAAGATAATTATAGAGACATGAATGATGTTCTGCTAATGTAAGCACAATTGTTTCAGGATCATATGTTACAATTACTATTCTGGGTCAATAAAGACACAATATTCTTTTTCTTCTGGGGAAATAATAAATTAATGGATATGATATTAAGAAATCTCCACTCTCATCCACTATAAAACCCCCTCTCACTCCCCTTATATTCACTCTTTTAAAGTCTTGTTCCTTCACTAAATTCTATACAAATATCCTACCAACCTCCTATCCCACTTCTAGTTAGTCTTGGTCTCATAAAAAGACAAAAACATCTCCCATAAAGAGGCTCTCATGGAAGTTTGGTTCAAGAGGTAAATTCCTCTTTTCAATTCTTTGTAATTCTTTTCATGTTCCTTTTTTTAATTTTTCTATAACCTCACCTTATCCAAATTTTATGAGGACTCCAGTAACTTATATGTATATAAATTTTGCATAATAATGGAATAATTTGTCATAATATCTACATTTTACATTCTATTATACTAGTAGCAAGAAAACAATCCGAGATGTGTCAATTTTCCACATTCAATGATGATGGGATTTCAATTTCTATTATAATTCTCGATTCTGGTCATGAAACCATTATTGTTATGGTTGAACCAGATTAATATATATGCTATATTTCCTATGTTAGATTCTATAATCCCTTTTCACCAATGTTATTATGTTATAAATAAAAATGAGTTTGTTGTAATCAAAACCCACAAATTAACCGAAATAGTTATCATTAAAGTTCAATATAATAATTAATTCTCATGCCATGTAACCAAGATATATAAATTACCAATAAAACATATGTATGATCATAAATAATATTTGAATTAAATTCTTGATATTTACATGAACTCCATTAACTAAGAACAAGTGAACCTATTATGAAGATAAACAAAAAGAACACTCCAAAATGAAAAATTATATATAATAACTTATCAATGAGTGATTATATGAAATAAATAGAATTATTATAATCTAAATAATTGTATAAAATGTTTTTATGTAGATTATTAATAATTATAATTTCATATTCAAGGAGCATAAGTTGAAGAGTGGAACACGTACGGATTTAAGGTAAGGGTTTTTCCACCCGAATTGCCATTTCCATTCGAATTATTTTCATTATCTAAGTACCTCAATGAAATTATCATGTAATAATATATACTAAACATAAATTATTTTTCAGTATTCTATATATATACACTAACAATAATAATTCTTTATTTCATGAATAGTTGCATGTTTTGTAAGGTGCATTCAAAATTGCTATAGAAAATACAAGCCTGACTCAATGGAATATTTCATCTTCTTACGTATTTTCAAGGGAAATATCTAATCTATTTTTTGAAAAAATTATATTTATAAAATAAAAAATTTAATTATGAAAATAATATCTTTCTTAAGTTGTATTTTTATAAAAATATTCTTCCAAAAGAACACTTCATTTCAACATGAAAGAGTATTTATTTCAAGAATTACTAATAGATTTTATAAGAATAGTATCCTTTTTTTCAAAAATATTGGTGATTATTATGTATTATTAGTATTAATACATCATGGTATCATCTAGAATGTTTAATTTAATGGTTTATGATTATTTTATCTGTGTATTGTCTATCTTTAAACCATTCAATAATTTACCCCAATTGGTTACTGGTTATGTTTAATGTCTGGGGAAAGTTATTTGAATTTTATATATTAATTTCAAACTGAATGTTCATTTTTTATGTTTATCCCTATTAATATGAGGAATTCATTAGACATATTAAGTGTTGGGTGGGGCTTGCTAGATCCCCTTGGTGCTTCGGTAGGTCTCATAAGACAAACTACGTTCTTGGCACAAGAACTTGAAAATGATTATTTATGGTCTTGGAACAAGGACTTGAATGTATAGATATGTTGTCCCACATTATTCATTACCTAATTAATAATATATTTTTGATGGTTCATTTTTTATTTGACTTGTAGAATACCTATGATTATGTTAGGTTATGAAAATATTTACTAAGCTCATATTTCTTCCATATTATTTTCAAATTTATTTATATTTTTAGAGGCATGTGTTTTCAATTAATCGCCATGTCTAATGTTTATCTTCCACTATATTTCTTACAGTTACTGAGCATTTGAGCTCACCCCTCCCTTATGTTTCATTTCCATAGGGAAATAATAATTTTATTTTGAATGACATGCTGAAATAACCTAGGAGATATGGATGTTTTCTAAGGAGTTTATATTTTGTTTTCCATTTCAAGTTATAATGATGAACTTATGTATGTATTTTTTTTCCATTAATAATAAACTACTTGTTCATTTGGGATGATTATTCCTTGTTTTTATGCTAATGTAATCAATAAGGCACAAACTCCGGGCAAATGGGTTCTGGTCATTACACTATATACTTAGTATTAAATAATTAAGATTTTAAATCTCTAAATTAATTAAATAAACAACTAAGTGAATACTTAATGTGAAAAGAACACTAATGCATTTTATTTAAACTAAAAATCTAAACAAAATTAGTTATCAAAATAGATAAACATGTTAATTAGAAAAGCTATCTTATTCTGTTAAATCTAAATTAATGGAGAAAAATTAAAATAACGTCTATGTTAATTAAATTGAAAAATGATGATTAAATAATTGTTTAAAATAGACATTAATTTATTAATCATTCTAGAAGATTTTAATTAACCAAACCAATTAAGAAATAATAAAATAATTAAAGTAATGTAGGAATAAAATTATTATTTTAAAGACATAAAATACATAATTCATTACAATTTCATTTTAATTAACAAAATTAGATATAATATTACTAATATACAATTATTTAGAATAAAGTGCGTAAATAATTAATTAAATCATTAATAATTTAATTAAATTATGTGAAAAAATTATGTAAAAATATAGCCACATCATTAGGCACTATTTAGAGTCGTAAGAGCATGTCATACCAAACATGTCCTACGCAAGTCCAAGAAAATTAGATACACGGTGATGCATTGCCCAAGGAAACCCATGGAATCCATACCCAATTAGTATACTCAATCCAAGGAATCCACTACCTTCTTCATGATCCCTGGGATAACATCCAACGAATATAAATGGAATCATGAACCTTGTAATTCCAATAAAAGCATCCACTATCATTTCAAACCATTAATCAATTCATACCATATGTGTATGCAAACTCATAGACCATAGAATTTACATTTCAACTCATGATTATTCCCACGCATATATCACAATTATAATTCAATGGAAACCAATGAGTATACGTACTGATTGTCCACAATTCATATTTGAACATATCACATGAGTTTAAAAACTCATTTAGCCATTTACATTCAAAGGTTATCCAACAATTACTATACCCACTCATTTATTCAAAACCAAATATCACCATTAGTTCAGTTAAAAAATTAAATACTTTAATAGATAATTATATTGTTGAACATGAATAATAGTCAAGACATCTTCTAGGTCAGAAATTCAATTCTATTTATTCATAATTATGCTTCCTCTAACTAAGAAAGCTTGAGAAAGAATCTCAAGGATTGTTTGAAAATGAATTAAAAATGAAAATTCATGTGAAACATGCCATGGGTGACACGAGGTTGGGAAACATCCACAAAATATATCTCCAAGGAACCTAAGGGAATCCCTTACAATTACGATTCCATTTAATTCAATTAACTATTTTGATTTTCAGGATGTGCTAAAAATTATTATCAGTGTCCCAATGGAAGCTATCCCAATAAATATCCAAAACACAAGGAAATGGATGGAACACGTACCCTATCTCAATAGTTGAATTATTATCTAGTATAAAATCTTGATTGGACATTGATCGGGAGAAAAAATGAATAATTAACAATGAACCTAAGAATAAAGAAAACTATCTTGTACTAGAATATCTTATCCAGTAACCAGAAGAATGAAGAATACATAAAAATGAGAGGTGTACTATCCGATGTGGATCCAACCAGATTATTGGAACATGAATCTGAGTTTAGATAGAGAAATCCCCTCAAATATAATTTTATTTTTCAACGGGATCTTATGTTAGTATGAATATGGAATGTCATTTTTATGTTAAAATAGAATAGAATTTAATTTAAATTTATAAAAATAACAATAATTAATGGGATTCATGGTTTAGGAAAAAATTTTAAAAAATTATACCCCAACCATTCCTGGTTAGTTGTAGGAATATGGCATCTATAAGGTTCCCTTACACAATTTGACTAACCATGTAGAAACAATGAAATCCACATTAGAATTGTTAGAGGTTTTCACATGGTTGTGAATCCTAAATAACATGGTTTGGACTAACATAAAGGCCTACAGATCTACAATTTACAACCTCAAACAGTATGATATAACCATGCCGCCTACCCTACATGGATTGAACTAGCCATGCACCATGTTTATTTCACCACAAAATATGGGATCTGGGTATTGAGCAAGCCCCAAACACAGTAAATATCTTCCTATCCACAAAGGTAATTTGAAAAAGGCCATATTTAAAAAATTATAACTGAAAAAATGGGATACATACCTCATAAAAAATGTACGTTCTTAGAATATCTCCCTAGAATAAATCCATCCATGAATTTCCCTCTCAAGGGTGGTTAAGATTTGACTGATAAAAACTCCAAACACTAACTATGTACATCAACCTCCCAATCCCATGTCTAATCTAGTAAATGTGAATGATTTAATAGAACCAACAGTATAGGAACTGACTAGACTCATTGAACCTTCATGCTCCTATTAAAGCTACAAAAAAATGCACCTTAAAGGACACATTTATTGGTATGTAAGCCTCCTTGGGCTGAAAAGCAACATAAGGGTCTGAATGATTATGGTGCATCAGAGATATGTAAAAGATGATGAGCATGGGTCAATACCTCTATGGTGATAAGAACTGTAATGAAACCAACCTGACTCTACTCCAAATCTTCAATTAACTGACATATCTTTGTGAAAACATACCCTTTATCCTGATCCATCTATGTCCTAGCCTTAGTGAAACATAATAGATGACCTGACCCCAAACTCAAACTCTAGAGGTCATATGAGATGATTTGTGTTATATTTATGTCATGAAAATGCAATAGCAATTAGCTACAAATTCAATGAGACGTTCTTAGAAGTATCCTGCATGATACATGGCCCCAGTAAAGCTACCTCACTTGTCTCTAAGTAGCACAGTGTTGATCAGTATGGACCACTATAGAATGTCACTTAAGGTTCCATCAATATCAGTGCCTGATATCTATTATGGTAGGTTAATTCAAGTATGGATATATTTCTCTCCCAATAGCACCAATATATAAGAAGCATGCATGAATCTGTACTTAAGCACATGTATCATACACTATAGTTGTCCATCAGTTTGAGGGTGGTATTCTATGCTTATAAGCACCTATGTACTCAGCACCCTCCACATTCTTTTCTAATATATGGTCATAAAATGGGAATCATGATCTAAATTTATAATGTTAGGTACACATTTTTGTCATACTATCTCATGGATATACAACCTCCCAAGCTAATCCACACTAAAGGTATCCTGGATCGGAATGATATGAGAATCCATCATGCGCCTGTCAACAACAACCTATACAACATCACTAACATGAGGCTACCTCGATAAAATGATCATGAAATTCATTATGGCATCCTCCAATATCCACTCTAGAATAGGTAAATGCTATTGATGTTTTTCTGGCCTCTTATATTCATCCTTCACAAATTGAATGTTCTTAAATCACATGACAACCCCAGCTACAAATATTTTCATACATGGACACTTTTAATGGTGAGTTTGGTTATATAATGAAATAATGAAATCACAGTATATATAAATTTCTTTCTAATGGTGCTCCCCACCATGGATTTTGTCACAATAATGAACCATTTTTTAACCAATGATCCTCCACCATCAGAATTACTTTACACTCCAGTAAGTTCTCTTGTGATTATCTCATTCTAACATCTATAATTGGGTGAACCAAATTAAATCCTAGGTCATATTAGGTACCTAAACATAAGGTTAATGTCAAATCCAAATCAACCAAAATGAAACGGGTCAAGGAACCATTCATGAATGACATTGTTGTCCTTTTTACCACACACTCCTCAACCTAGACACGTATTTGAACTGGTTCTTTATGACCATAAAAATTATACAATAAGGATTAAATGTCATAAAACCATGAACAAATATTATTAAAATACTCATTTCAGATGAACAATGTATTAAAAACTGAATATGAACACCATATTCTATGTAATCATTCATCTATAATGAACACACATGCAAAAGTTTATATCTTACTCTCGGTGATGTTGATAGGTCAAACCATCACCCGACCATTTAAAAATGTCACAACTCATCACAAACAAGGGGGTAATAGAGATATAGACCACTTAAATCATATCCCATTATAAACATCACCTCTAAACCTAACACGAGTCTGGGGTAAATTTAGATTCATTAAACTGAATTCTAGGGAACTAACCCTAAGTATTCCATACTCCATGTTTACCGGTGAGATGTCAGTACTAGTCAAATGAGTCTACTTAAAAACATTGAATTATCCTAGAGAAACTTCCACATAGTGGAAATTTTATAAGAAAAAAATTGTTGCCTATGATTTAAACCAAGGCATTCATACTTGGTAACACACGAATAACTGAGAAATAACCATGCCTCAACAAGAACCATGCTTCATAATGAATCGCTGATATAACCACCTAGACAATCCCAACATCATTTATTAATTTAGTGTGGTGTAATAATGATTCTCTCTTAGTTCCTCAAGGTTGATGTCAATATATGGTACATGCTCATTGGTAAACAAGATCACACTACAATGGTACCATTTATTGAGTTCTCATGGATGGAATTTATCAGTTTTTTTGTAATTCATTTAGATACCTTTCTCAATGTAATACGAGTTACATGTATTAATCTAGTTTCATTAAGAATACTAAACTGGTCATTTCATTAGGATTTAATTCATTTTAATCCTTCCAATGTAATTAGTAATGCACCAGCTTCAGGATCTTGGGTTTGCATTTTACATATAGAGCTTCATGGGTTAGGTTCATGGTTTCACAAACTGCGTTCTAACCATGAATGGTTAATTATAGGAAAATGACATGTGTACATTTACCTCATGCTATTTGACGAACCGTACAGAAACTATAAAACCCCCACTATCAAAATTGTTGAGGTTGTCTCGTGACCATGTGGTGAAAATTGTACATTTTATCCTAACCATGAGACTTATTGCCACCCATTATCTGGCTTCACATTATTTGATCTACCCATGTGACATATCCCCCACAATATGAACTGACCATGTGCTATGCTTATTTCACAACAATACTTGTGTTATGGGATCCGAACAGGCCCAAGACACCCCTGATATCTCCCTAACATAATATGAAATTAAAAAAAGTCCATATTTAATAATTCAAACTAAAAATTAAGGGATACATAACTGTTACAAAAACCTAGGTTCTTATATTATGCATCATAATAGATAGTATTTTTTTGCAAGTATTTTCATTCACCATAGATTGATAACCACCTCATCCCTCCTTTAGATTACATGGATCGTCACTTATAAATCCTAGGCAGTAAATCCATTCGATATTTAATTTGTGAAGATTCATGTTTTTTTGTTTTTCAACCATAGTGATGGCCCCATTCACGATCTATGAACCCTCAGATTGTTATATTTATTAGTATGAGATAATGATTATCATCTATAAATGATAAATCTTAACCACGAAACCCCAAGAGGGAAATTAATAATAGTAAACCAGTAATCATTCAAAAAACTAATATTTCCATGAACTAAAACTCTACACACCATCTCTTTAAGAATTTGCATTTTATCAATCATGATGCATTCAATTATCATTGCACTTCCACTCTTTTTTTTACATCGTCTCTAATAGTCCCCATAACTACTTCTTATGAAGATTTCCCAGAAATAATTACTTTAGATGATGGCCCAATATAGCCTCATCTACATGACATAAATGGTTTTTGGACACATATCATGTTAATTCCTCCCTCTATGAATAACATCAGCATCATCAACTAAGAATCCCATTGTAACTTACCATCTTGATTAGAATACCATACGAACTTTTACATTATTTTCTCAATTATGTTAATGGCTCCTTTATGATATTTGATGACTAGTAGATTATTTAGTGGGATTGAAATTGTGAAACTATTAAAAAGTTTTATTCTTACCCGAAAATGATATGAAGACATTATTGAATTCATAGATACCCAATGTGATTCTAATAAAAAAATTCAGAAAAACATTCTACTCAATCCATTTGAAAAAGTAACATTGAGATACACCATAGTAAACTTACATATTTGTATACATATATTATCCTTGATGGAGTTACCAGTCCAAATGAATAATTTTTTAGAAATGAAGACATTTATTTTTCATAGTTTGATTTGTTACCAACACCATGTTTAATAATCCTAAATAATCTTTAAGAATCCATTTATTTCTCATCTTCCCATTTAATAATATAAAATTTCATCAGAAATCATGATATGAGACTAGAATTCAACCATTATCCTATCTTTTTAAGGTAGTATCATACCTTCCTCAAGGCCACATTTTAAATTCTTATTGACAGCCTCTAGTGCAAAGATCAAATGTCTAGGTGACACAAGGTCCCCTTTCCTTAGGAATCACACAGTATTGAAGAATACAATCCTCTTCCCATGATCAAAATGTAGAGTCATGAAGATGAATATCATTTATATCACAAATCACACAACCACTAATTAATTCAAATTATATTATCTCCCTCATAATAAATCAACTATCGATTTATTTATAAACATTATCCATATCAAACAAGATCATAATATTAGTTGCAATCATCATATTATTTATTTTATCCGATTTTTATTTAGAATTTCCAAACACCCCTTAGATTCTCTCCCTTGGATGAATCCATGCTTCTCATAAAAAATTATCCTCATACTGTACCTACATATTACTTTATTAAATATACATGAATGTTTCTAAAAACAATTATAGTGACATATGGGCTTAACTATATATTATCTTTAAAGAAAGATGCAAATCCTACACCATTGATACATCTTCATCATAAACTAACTTGAATACTTGGGTATTCTGACACCCAAGTTGATCTTTACATGCATCGAAGGTTGTTCCCATTCCCCATGGGTTGGAAACTAACACCTAGAATCATACATGAATTAAGTGGGAATAGTTTTACTACATAAAATTGAACATATACAATACAATGATGTAAGAAAAAACTCCTTATGGAGGAAGTATCATAATAGAATAGGAAAAGAAATACCCAAAATATTAAATCATCAAGAGAAACATCTTATGTTAAGATCAACTAAATGAAATATTATGTAAGAAGTCAATCACATATCCACTAGTCACGACCATCACTTTGAGTCCCAAGGAGAAATAACATCCACATCCTCCATGTGGCACATTCCATTTTCATTAAATTGGAAAATGATAATCTAAAAATGCCCGAAGGAAAAGTTAGTCTATGATCTAAATAGAAAAAATGGTCTCACCAAGTGTTACATAACAAATTACATAACAATAAACAATTTATTCTATCAATTTTAATAAAAAAATCATTGAAGGGCATTTACATATTTTCAAAAAAGCATGTTTTAAAATAAAAAAGATGGATATTATACCAAAATATTCTTAAATGAAAATTTTATATAGACATTTTGATAAATAATTTGGTATTAATAATATGGGTCTAAAATCATGGAATGCATAAAACAATCAATAAAAATAAGAACCAAGTTCATAATCCCTGAGGTATATTATTTCATGGACATAGGATCCTCAAACATATAATTCATTAACATGGATTGTGGTATGTGCACACACTCACATCAACACCCCATTGATGGTACCCATTCTTGAAAATCCTGAATAACTTTTTTTAGTTTGTGTTTTCTACATAAATCCATTTCTAGAGAGTTAAAAACCTAGTATGAATTTTATAATAACATATTATATACTCAAGATAACATATTCTCCAATTAATCAATAAATCATGCAAAAATATATAATTTTAAGTCAATCTATAAATCACAGTTCAATTTTCGACTTTTATTTTCAACATTCCATTATCATTTAAAAAAATAATCATATTCTTTCATCAATTCATACTATTATTAAATATTTTTTCAATTTTAAAAATTTTACTCTATGTTGGGCATGAAATCATATCATAATTCAATTTCCAAATCAAGCCATCATTTTCTCAAATCCACAAAATGATTTAATTTTCGTTACAATTGATGGGTGTTAAAAATATCCATTCGAATTAAAAAAATTATACATAAAACATCAAAAATTTGGGTTTTATATAATTTAAAAAAAACTTAAAATCAATCATGAAAATTAGGTTTTTAATTGTAGGTTACTATTTTATAGACTATATACCTCTAACCACTAGATCAAATGATCAACAATGCAATGTAGAACACTAAAGAAGAAATATGGTGAATGATAACAAAAAATAAAACAAATAATCAAGATCTATCAAAATAGATATTATATAAGTAAAAAATATATTAGATCTATTAGTAACATGACTATGTATCACTCTCTTTGGATTAGAGAAATGGTAATTAGGAGAACCAAAATAGAGGAGATCCACTTACAAAATGAATATTGAACACAATTATCAAATCTTTAATATGTAAAGAATATGGGTCATAGTATTAACTTCCTACTATTGAGTGACTTCAAGGATCACTGAATTAGTTTTGGGTTGAAATAAATTGATTAGGGGTTAAATCCGGAAGTCATGGGATATTGATATTATATTTGGGGGATTAAATTCCCACATGCATGATTTTCTAGAGGGAGGGGTGGTTTACAGTTTAACAAAACATGTTCCCTAATCACACACCCTCACTATTTTGGGTGCATATTTTTCCATTTGTTGGAAACAATTTGCGTTAACCAGTAAAAAATTGTGCCACCCTTCAATTTGCGGTGAACAGTTTGGAAAAATTATGCACCATCTATGAACTGCCCAAAAAATATAATAATGTTTCCAAATTTCACCAGAAACACCATGAGATAATACCCAACCAATTGGGGGATCAAAAAAAGATCGAAGAAGAAATTTTAAGGAGGTGACATGATTTTACACAAGGAATTTCATTGAACAAACACTAGCATGACCTGACAGTCCTATGGAAACATCACTATATCAAATATCTCCACAATGATGTTAATTTTGACCTTATTATACTAAGGTCTCTTGTTTTAAAGAAGGATATTGGGTCATATAACTACATTCCCTATCCATATTGAACCATATATTTGGAAACTCATCCAACTTGAATAGGAACAATGAAGAATTTCTATTGATAATGTTTCCCTTCTAAACCACTAAAACATGTGCGAGATCATTCTCAGTTACATTCAGCAACATGGCTGGTTGTAGAACCACAAAGTCCTCCCTTATAAGGGAATTATTTCTTACTCCACCAAGCGTTCCATAGTTCTCTATTCATACACATTAGTCACAATTATATATATTTAATACATAGTAACATTTAAGGATTTAACTAACTTCTGAAAAAATAAGTATATAACATAATAAATGAATTTAGTTCTATCTAGAACTGATATAATAAATCAAGGTATTATATTAACAAAAAACTATGAAACATAAAATAGATATTTATATGAAATGGGATATTATTTCCTTAGACATGAGGTCTAAATGCACCAGAATCCCTTAAAATTATAAGAGATATCCCAACAATGGTTACGTATAGGTCCATTACAGATGAAATATCTAATAACATGGAACCCTCCCTACCTGATTACAACAAAATCCATCTCGTTTTCCTCCATGTACAAGAATAAAAATGAATTGAAGAAAAATTTACAGTGATATAATTTTATAACCGCCCAAACTAATCCATTGGGTCTGATTTAGAGATCCCCAAAACCTCATACCTACATCCCCACAGGCAAGAGGATGATGGCTAGAATTGTGGGTCTAAACACAATAAATTGAGATATTATACCCTCAGTTTCATAATAATACTCTATGAATGTAAATAAAATTTAAAGGAATATAGATTAATCAGCATTGAAGGTAAATTATCATAATGTAGTTATAAATGAAAGGAAAATCAAACAAAAAAAAAATAAACTAGTCTCCCAATTTGGAAATATAAACTAGAGTATAAAATTCGAATGTATTAAATAAGAAAAATACTATGTAATCATTTTTGTTCCATCTTGTAGCCACTAATAGATCCAATCTCTATATATGAACTATGTACTATTGCCTCCATACCCTAACCTAAATCACCATACATGATGTTTGAATGTGAATAAAAATCCCTATGTTCTGTGTAGGTAATAAAACCTATTAAGAAACCACAAATGTATTGTTAACAAGTGTGCACACATATAATAGTTGTGTACCATGATAACATAAAATGTGAATGAAATCATAAAAAAAATATTGTGTTGTGAATTCATGTTCTACCCAAGAAACCATGAGCCCAGACTGTACCTACCTCTACTCTATGTCAGTTAGATAAACAATAGTGTGGGAGCTGATCCGGAACTAGCAATAAGGGTACTGAATATTTTCCTTAGTATCTTTATGGAATCGATTTTTGGGTCGAGAACAAGGCCTACTAGAGAACATGCACCTGATATCAAAAATGAATCCAGGTATGTCATGCTACTCTATATCCATAGAACTATAAATTTTGGGATGAACCATATGTCTTTCATGATTATACCCTATATTTAGATCCATTATTTTGATAGCTGAATATCAAAGAAATTCCCCATCTAATGGGTAATCATATCATATTAGTACATATTTTATACTTGTACAAACAACTTAAGGACATATAGGTGGTGTCCTGTTGGTTTCTACTACTCATAACCTAGATGATCATACTGGTACACATAGAGAATTCTTGAATGGGGATCCATCTAATTGAATGTTCCCAATGGTGGGTAGTTGATTTGTCGAGAATGGTTTTAGAAGCAGTTCTAGGATAGAGTCTATAGAATTATTTAATTTCATTCTTAATTATGTATTTCCACCATATATTCTCTAGTTTGGATTTCTACTCATAGATATAGGTATATTTATATTTATGAGATATTTTCCATAATTTATTACATTGTAATGATTTTCATTCTTCATTGATTATTATGAGTTGTTTTATTTTTAATTTTTATTCCTTATGTGTGGATGTGATACTATGGGTATAGACTCCCATTTTATAGTGTTTGAACCCCAACTTCTAGTAGAAAGAATCATACATATAGAGGATGAACATGAGGTCTTATGTGTCTCCAACTCAAACCCAGTGGTTCAGGTTGAGGTTTAACATTTTTGAAGAATTAAATAACCACATATAAAAATATATATAGACCACCCACATAAAGAAATATTTGTATATAGAAATAATCCCTATTTGGGAATAGATCATGTTTCATATTCTCAAATGGAGGATATTTGTAATCAAAACGTTTCACATAGACTAATATATGTTACTAAAGTGTTTTCTACATAAGGGATTATGAACATATTTGTATTTATGTGTAATTAAAATTTTATAGATAAATACCTTGTTGAATATACGAATTTATCAAAAAATAAAATGTTTTATTTATTTGATTTTCTTTGATGTAAGTGGTTTTACATATTCAAATTCATAGAGTATGAGAATGAAGAGTTATATTTTTGAATTACATATAAATAGTAATTTAGATACATGATATGATATGTAAGTGAAGTGCACTATGTTACATTTGTTTTTAATAAGGCATGATTTTGTCAAGGAATGAATGGATGCATGTCAAGGAGTTTCAATATGTGAATGACAAAGGATATGATGGTGATGGTGATGAATAGAGAATGGCCAAAGAACTATGATGCATGTCACATAGGAGATTCACTTAGTGACATTGAAGGAAATGGTTTAAACATTCTCATACCATATCAGACGATTGTAGAACTGATCTTAATGTTTCAATACTTTTATCAAGGTGATACTAAGTGACAACACTTGAAGAATGAATGATGATGAAGCATCATTATATCTGACAATTGATGAGCTGATCTTAAAGTTCAAAGAACTTGTATCAACTGGATACAATGTCACAACAATGTTTGAAGATCATGCATTGTCTTCACAATGCATGATGAGACGAGGAGATCCATCCACAACCTCTAAGTGGATGAAGTGGATTGATAGAGACCATGTACTATTTCGTAGTGCATGTGAACATGAAGATGATCCAACTTGATCTCTGATTGGATCAATGAAAAACATTGAATAATTTGTTTGATTCAAGAGTTCGGTTGAAGAAGAATTCCAGTTATTAGTGAGGATTACATATTTTAGAAGGAGATGAGGAATCATGAAGATGATGGAAGGAATTATTTTGAAGAGGAAGAAGAATGGAGAAGAGGAAGAATGGCTTGGAAGAAGAGGCTTGGCATTTGTCATTTTACACTTAGTTACTTTGTCTTTAAACAAAGTACTTAGTGTTTAATAAGAAAAAAACAATTAGCCAACCTAAAGGGCCAGCCTTAAGGGTTCGACCCAAGGCTCTTGTGGGACTCAAGGTCACCACGCCCATGGGGATCCCATGGGGCCAGCCCGAGAGTCCGGGGGGCCATGTATAAGCCCTGAGGGCCACATAGGGGAGTCAAGCCTACAGAGCGTGGGAACTAGAGCACGCTCCCGAGAGTGAATAGTGGGCGCATAATGCCCCAGTGATAGGAAGAAGTGGGCACAAGAGTGTGCCCGTAATGAGAACACGGTGCGGGGCGGCACCGTGGAGGGGGAAGTTCAATTGTGGGTTGGCAGGGAGTGGATGGTTGTTAAACCGCAGAAAATTCGCTCGCCGTTTCGATGTGGGATGCGGAATTTTTACTCGGGATCTAATCATGGTCGTCCAAGCAATCACGCGGCTGGTCTCGACCGCTTATCTCATCCACGACAAGATGATATAATCACAGCCTTCCACCTTCATTAAACGCCCGATCCAATGGCTAGCATGCATCGTCTTCCTAGAGCTCAGACGAAGGCCACCCGCGACGCTGCTTATACCAGAGGCACCTCCCGAAGACGGATTTCGAGTTCCTGGCCACTATTTCCGAAGCTGAAGTGTCTGTTGAGTTCGTCTCATCAAACCGAATCTATACATGCATAAATATTGCTTTGCATGCAACAAATGGGAGAATTCAAGTTTGGCCAAAGCAACCCAAAGATGTCGAGGCCACGTGGATGTTATGCTATGCATGAATCAGGATAAATAGAGTGTTTCATGCGGTTCCATGCACATGCACGTAGAGAGAAAATAAAGGAAGTGAACCCACGGTGAAACAGGAGAGAAAAATCATGATTTGAAAAATCTTGAAGATCCGAAATCTTTGGGAGATCAAACTGTTATCTTCGCAGATGAACTACACCTCCTCTGCCTATATATGGAGAGCCCAAGGCATAGAACCTGTTTGCTGAAAAAGTTGTGATCTGTGGGAGCTTTGTGCCTCGCAAAAAAAGAGCCCCGCGCAACCCCTTGCGCGACTGAAGTTCTCGGGGCCACCTGAGGTCCCGAAGGAGAACCCTGCATGCACCCCTTGCACGATAGGAAGTGTTTGGGCAGAGAACTTGCAAGCTCCCTCTGTGCGTGCTTCCGCACTTGCGTGGCAGTTGGTGTCTTTGACACCCTGCGTGCCCGAGGTGTTTCACCTTCACACCCGAGGACTTGCGCGGCCAGTTCATCCTTGAACGGTGCTTGCACCATAGACCTTGCACGCTGCCTTGGGCACCCAAGTGTACCTTGAGCACTTTAAAGAAGAGGATAAGAGGCCGCACCTTGCATTCCTTCAGTTTGTTGGTTTTCAGGTGTGTGCAAGTGGAGGCTGAGACTACACATTGTGTGTGTTTAAGAATTGGAGAAGGCCGCAACCAAGTGTGCACAAGACAAGTGAACAAGAAGCCTGGCCTTGTGTGTTTTCCATGTGAAGAAGGCCCTATGGCTAGTGTGTGCTAAACAATAACAAAGAAGGCCAAGCCGTGTGTGTGCATAAGGAGTGTAGACCACAACAAAGTAGAACACATTTTGTGTGTGTGTACAAGAGGAAGAAAAAAGTTGTGTGTGCTAGACAAGAAGAGGTCGAAACCTTAGTGTGTGTGAAAAGTGAATTGTACACACTAAGAAGAAGAATAAGAAGTATACTCACACTAAATAAGAACAAAAATTAAGTGTGTAAACAAAAAGAACAAAGAGTGTGAAAGAAATTGAGAAGAAGGTGTGTGTGTGCCAAAAGGAGAATACACCCTTTGAGGGTTTATCACACCAAGAAGAATGAAAGGGAAGTGCATGTTTTCTTGCATGCACATGAACATGTAACAAAAGATAAATCAATGTGTTTGCATTTGAGAAGACCAAGAACAAAGGTTCTTGAGGAATTTGAGAAGCCATGCAATCAGTTCATGAAGATGCAGAGTTGCCGTGCACTCAGTGCATGAAGTTGTGTTGAAGTGAGGCTGAAGCCAGACTGAAGTTAAAGACATCAGTTACCTGAATTTTCATTAATTGAGAAGACCCTGATCAACAGAAGTGATCAGAATTTGTGAGTAAGACCAATAGACCTAATCAGAGGCTGTTGAAGATTCTTTAAGAGAGAATCCAGGTTATCCTAAGAGAAAGGAGATAAATCCTGAGCAAGATGAGAAGTCCGGATCATTTCAAGTGATCATAGGAAGAGAGCAAGGCCAGCAGCCTTTATCCCAGGATGCTGAAGATACTTGAAGAACTTGAAGTGAAGAAGTGTTGCTCGTGTGACTCGAGAAGCCAGGAGAAGCCCCCTGTGAGACTCAGGGCGGAAGAAGTCTTCAGTGGGATTCTGGAGAAGGCCAGTGGGACTCTGGTAACACTGTGGGACGCAGTATAAAGACCCTCCTGTGGGACTCAGGATAGATACAGTGGGACTCTGTATCAACCATTGTAATTTTAATAGGTTATAATGGAGAAACCATGTTGGGGGGTATAACCAACATGGAAAGGACATAGGCCTTTGGTGTCGAACCTTGTATATCCTTGTGTCCAGTACCTTTACATTTACTGCATCATTCGAGGAAAGGTGAGAGATACAAGAAGAGTGGATCGAGGCTTTAACCAGTCATAGAGGTTTAATTGATAAGAATAAATTAGTAAAATGTTTTTAAGGGATCATTGATTCACCCCATCCCCCTCTCACTGATTCACACTGATCCAAGCACTTCAATTAGTATGAGAGGGAAGGTTACTTCTAAACGATACAAGGGAGTCTTTATGTAGTGAATATTTGAAGAAGTGAGTGAATACCCTCAAATGGAGATATCTGCAATGACTCTGAAAAATAGGAAGAAGAAACAGGAAAAGAAGATGAAGAAAGCCTGTCCTATCTGTGATGAAGTTGGAACAATGAATGATCTTCCAAATGCACTCAAATATCTTCAGAAGACAGTCCCCAAGGAAGTGGCAATGTGTATAAATACAGGTATCCTTGATCTTCAAGATGAAAAATTACCGCTAGAAGAAGAATCCAATGCAATGGAAGATCAGTTAGCTAAAAGGTTTGGCATATCCAACACTCTCAGAAAGCTGGTGAAGGCCAAAGATTAAACTATTTCCCTTTGCAATGAAAGATTTGAAGATACTGTTGAAGAATTGCAGAGAAGATTCTCTGAGAAAGAAATCTTTATGATAATGATCAAAGATGTTTTCCATGCACTGGAAAAGAGACACAAAGTGTCAATGATTGTCAAAGAAGCTCAACATGTAGACAAAGTAAAAAGGGTGAAGGAGGTTGAAAGTACATTGCAGGAAATGAAGAAGGTGCATGATGACCAGATAAAAGAGATGAAAGAAAATTGGGATGGAAGGCTAAGAACTGTTGAGGATGAGAATAACTCCCTCAACATGAAATTCTTAGAACAAGTGGCGATATTGAAAAATCTGCAACCCCCCAAATCTGAAACATCCCAGTCATTTGAAAGAAGAAATGTTGCTACACAAGTGTGCATTGAGAAGGATGATTCTAAAAGAAAGACATCCTCTAATGAAAGTGCAACATTTTCTAAAAAGAAGTTACCATCCATACCATCGTGTACATATGCTTCTAAATGTATTTCCACAAAAATTTCAGGATGGAAGAGTAATTCTGATCATGTATGGATGAAGAAGATGAAGAAAGAGAGCTCTCCTAAAACAACACATCAATTCAAGAGAAATTCCCACCAATAAGAAGGACTCAAGAGGTCACGATTTGTCGTTCAGTGTTGGTGTTGTAACAAGTATGGGCACTATGAAAAAGATTGTTGGTACAATCCTCTGAATGAAAAATCACAAAGGAAGCCCATGCCAAGGGGGAGAAAGCCAGAAGGAAAGAAGCAGCATCCACAGGTCCAAAGATATCTGTTTACTGCAAATAGATTTGGATTACTTGACAACATCTGGGATGTTTACAAAAGTGGTCAAAAAGATACATGTCAATCTCCAACTGTATCCAAAGCTGAAAATAAGAGAAGATCACTGAACCTGGCTCAAAAAGAATCCTTGGAAAGCAAGCAGAAGAAAGTTGACAATTCTCCCAAGAGGATTTTTTCAAAGGACGAGAATTCCTTGGAGTCTAAATCCAAGATGGCTGATAGATCCAGAAGGACCACCATGAAAATATGCTTATAATGTGGAAAGAATGGTCATACCATGGATCTTTGTAAACAAGCCATGGAACTGAATAGAAGCAGACTGGACTCAAACAGACAATCAATCTAGATGAAGCAGAAGGGATTGATTGAAAATAAGTTGCCTAAGAAAGGTATCTTAACAGCATCAAAAGAACCATCTGGAATATCCAGAACTGAGGCCACACTTCCAATTGACTTACTTGTCATATGGCCTAATCAGTTGAAACTTGCAAGAGAACTACAAAGAGCTGAAGATGAAGCACTGGCAGTAGCTAAGGAAAAAGGGAAGCAGAAGATTTCACATGAAGTTGAAGTTCTTTGTGTGAGGTTAAATCTAGCTGGTAATACTAGTGATAAATGCATGACATTCATACAAGCTAAAAAGGGATTCTTCAAAAGAATGAAGATTGCACCAGGAGAATCTAGTGCTCAGAAAGCACCTAGAAAGAGAGGAGTCGCACACAAGGAAGTTGAAGATGTGTTGAGATCCACACCATCACAAACGTCATTGAAGATCAAATGTGCAAGTGTAAAGAATGGAGAAAGTGGAACATCTAAGTTGAGAGAATCTTCTCAACCTTGTTGTTCAAACTGATGAACAAAGGATGTTCCATCTTATTCCCTTATACTCTTGGTATTTACATATGCTAACATTGTAGGGAATTGAAGATGATGATAATTCTCAGCTAGAGAATGGTTTGGACAGAATGGAGTGCACCCCATGATGGGGATCCAATCTGGAGAAGATGGTATTTTGAGATTTATTCCATCTTGTGAAGAATGAAGGTATTCCAATCACACATTCATCCCATGATTCTTAATTGTACTCATCATTTCAATTAAGCGGGAGTGATTGATTAAAGACAAAAGGTTGAAAGCGGGAGCTTTATCTGTGCACCTGAACTTACTAATGTGTTTGGGGAAGTATGTGCAGGATTTAGCAATTCATTGTTATATCTGAAAAATTTCAGAACCCCCTGAAGCATGATCTCACATGTAAAGTGAAATGTGGACATCATTGAAAAACCTTGGTTACATCACTCTTGTTTTCTAGACCGGGTTAGCCCAAGTAGACTTAGATATTATTTACTAACGGTTCTTTGCTAAAGAGAACATGTGACATCATCCATCTCTTAGTAGTTGTGAAGAAAATTCTTTTCAAATGGAGGAAGTGATTTTTTGAAGATAACCACACCACACCTTTGCATTTGATTGCCAATAAGGGGGAGAAATATTGGCACACATATTTACCCATTCATATGTGCTGAAGAACTGTATTGACAACAAATACAAATGGGGAGATTGAAGTGCACTGTATTGCATTTGTTGTCAATGAGGCAAGATGTTGTCAAGGAATGAATGGATTGATGTCAAGGAGTTTCAATATGTGAATGACAAAGGATTTTATTGTGATGGTGATGAATAGAGAATGTCCAAAGAACTAAGATGCATGTCACTTAGGAGATTCACTTAGTGACATTGAAGGAAATGGTTGAAACATTCTCATACCATATCAGACGATTGTAGAACTGATCTTATTGTGTCAATACTTGTATCAAGGTGATACTATGTGACAACACTTGAAGAATGAATGATGATGGAGCATCATTATATCTGACAATTGATGAGCTGATCTTAATGATCAAAGAACTTCTATCAACTGGATACAATGTCACA
Organism: Viscum album; assembly: GCA_963277665.1. Classification (NCBI taxonomy): domain Eukaryota; kingdom Viridiplantae; phylum Streptophyta; class Magnoliopsida; order Santalales; family Viscaceae; genus Viscum; species Viscum album. Next base: position 887,456,063 of record OY728125.1, read on the forward strand.
ACAATGTTTGAAGACCATGCATTGTCTTCCCAATGCATGATGAGATGAGGAGATCCATCCACAACCTCTAAGTGGATGAAGTGGATTGAAAGAGACCATGTACTATTTCTTAGTGCATGTGAACATAAAGAAAATACAACTTGATCTATGATTGAATCAGTGAAAAACATTGAATAATTTGTTTGACTCAAGAGTTCGGTTAAAAAAGAATTCCATTTATTAGTGAGGGTTGCATATTATAGAAGGAGATGAGGAATCATGAAGAGGATGGAAGGAATTCTTTTGAAGAAGAAGAATAATGGAGAAGAGGAAGAATGGCTTGGAAGAAGTGGCTTTGCATTTGGAATTTTACACATAGTTACTTTGTCTTTAAACAAAGTACTTAGTGTTTAAGAAGCAAAAAAAGAATTAGCCAACCTAAAGGGCCAGCCTTAAGGGTTCGACCCAAGGATCTTGTGGGACTCAAGGTCACCACGCCCATGGGGATCCCACGAGGCCAGCCCGAGTGGCCAGGGGGCCGTGTATAAGCCCTGAGGGCCACGCTGGGGAGTCGAGCCTGCGGAGCGTGGGCGACAGAGCGCGAGCCCGAGAGTGAATAGTGGGCGCATAGCGCGCCCGCGAGAGGCTGAGGGGGGCGCAAGAGCGCGCCCGCAGAGAGAACACGGTGCGGGGAGGCACCGTGGAGGGGGAAGTTCAATTGTGGGTTGGTAGGGAGCAGATGGTTGTTAAACCGCAGAATATTCGCTTTCCATTTCGATGTGGGAGGTGGAATTTTTACCCGGGATCTAATCGTGGTCGTCCAAGCGATCACGCGACTGATCTCGACCGCTCATCTCATCTGCGGTGAGATGTTCTAATCGCAGCCTTCCACCTACATTAAACGCCTGATCCAATGGCTATCATGCATCGTCTTCCCGGATCTCAGTAGAAGGCCACCCGCAACATTGCTTATACCAGAGGAACCTCCCGAAGACAGAGTTCGAGTTCCCAGCCACCATTGCTGAAGCTGAAGTGTCCGTTGAGTTCGTCTCATCAAACCGAATCTATCCATGCATAAATTTTTGTTTTCATGCAACAAATGTGAGAATTCAAGTTCGTTCGAAGCAACCCAAAGATTTCGAGGCCACGTGGAGGTTATGCTTTGCATGAATCAGGCTATACAGAGAGTTGCATGTAGTTCCATGCACATGCACGTAGAGGGAAAATAAAGTAAGTGAACGCGTGGCGAAACATTAGAGAAAAATCAATGTTTGAAAAATCTTGAAGATCCGAAATCTTGGGGAGATCAAACTATTATCTTCATGTATGAACCGAACCTCCTCTGCCTATATAAGGAGAGCCCAAGGCATAGAACCGTTTTGCTGAAAAACTTTTGATCCATGGGAGCTTTGTGCCTCACGAAGAAAGAGCCCCATGGAACCCCTTGCGTGGCTGAAGTTCTCGGGGCCACCCAAGGTCCCGAAGGAGAACCCTGTGTGCACCCCTTGCATGATAGGAAGAGGTTGGGTAGTGAACTTGCATTCTCCCTATGTGCTTTCTTCCTCACTTGCGTGGCAGTTGGTGTCTTTGACAACTTGAGCGCCCGATGTGTTGAACCTTGCACACCCGAGGACTTGCACGGCCAGTGCACCCTTGAATGGTGCTTGCACCCTGGACCTTGGGTGATGCCTTGTGCACCCATGTGTACCTTGCTAGCTTTGAAGAAGAGGAGAAGAGGCCGCACCTTGCATGCCTTCAGTTGGTTGGTGTTCGGGTGTGTGCAAGTGGAGGCCGAGACTACACATTGTGTGTGTTTATGTATTGGAGAAGGCCGCAACCAAGTGTGTGCAAGACAAATGAACAAGAAGCCTAGACTTATGTGTGTGCCATGTGAAGAAGGCCCTATGGCTTGTGAATACTAAACAAGAACAAAGAAAGCCAAGACGTGTGTGTGCATAAGGAGTGTAGACCACAACAAAGAAGAACACATTTTGTGTGTGTGTGCAAGAGGAAGAAACAAGTTGTGTGTGCTAGAAAAGAAGAGGCTGAAAGCTTAGTGTGTGTGCAAAGTGAAGTGTACACACTAAGAAGAAGAAGAAGAAGGATACTCACACTAAATAAGAACACACATTATGTGTGTATGTAAAAAGAGCAAAGAGTGTGAAAGAACTTGAGAAGAAGGTGTGTGTGTGCCAAAAGGAGAATAAACCCTTTGAGGGTTTATCCCACCAAGAAGAAGGAAATGGAAGTTCATGCTTACTTGCATGCACATGCACATTTGAACAAAGATAAATCAGTGTGTGTGCATTTTAGAAGACCAAGAAAACATGATCTTGTGGAATTTGTGAAGCCATGAAATCAGTGCATGAAGATGCAGAGTTTCCGCGCACTCAAAGCATGAAGTTCTGTTGAATTGAGACTGAAGCCAGACTGAAGTTAAAGACATCAGCTACCTGAGTTTTCAGTAATCGAGAAGACCCTGATCAACAGAAGTGATAAAAATTTGTGACCAAGACCAATAGACCTTATCAGAGGTTGTTGAAGATTCTTGAAGAGAGAATCTAGGTTATCTTAAGAGAAAGGAGATAAATCCTGAGCAAGACGAGAAGTCCTGATCAACTCAAGTGATCAGAGGAAGAGATCAAGGAAATCAGCCTTTATCCCAGGCTGCTGAAGATACTTGAAGAACTTGAAGTGAAGAAGTTCTGATCCTGTGACTCGAGAAGCCAGGAGAAGCCCCCTGTGAGACTCAGGGCAGAAGAAGTCTTTAGTGGGATTTTGGAGCAGGCCAGTGGACTCTGGTAACACTGTGGGGCGCAGTATAAAGACCCTCCTGTGGGACTCAGGAGAGATTCGGTGGGACTCTGTATTGACCATTGTAATTTTAACAGGTTATATTGGAGAAACCATGTTGGGATGTATAACCAACATGGCAAGGATATAGGCCTTTGGTGCTAAACCTTGTAAATACTTGTGTCCAGTACCTTTCAATTTACTGCATCATTGGAGGAAATTTGGGAGATACAAGAAGAGTGGATCGGGGCTTTTACCAGTCATAGAAGTTTAATTGATATGAATCAATTAGTAAAAAGTTTTTAAGGGATCACTGATTCACCCCTCCCCCTCACAGAGATTCAAACTGATCCGGGAACTTCAATAAGTAATGGGACACATATAAGAATTTTAAATATTTGAGATTTAGTTACATCAATAGAGTATACTTGTGAAGCATGATGTATGAGAATTGTACATATAAGAAAATGAGATATAGAATATGATGAATAATGTAAAGGCAATACACCTTATGTATAAGGGTAAATAAGTAGATAATGAAGAGATCTTCAAATCAGTTTGATTTTAATTGATATTATGTAAGTAATAATTTATCGAAATAATAATCATGAGGCTCTAGTTTAAGACATTATTCAGGGAAAATGATCAATGGAAATCTTGATATGTATCTTAAACATTAACCAATTTATGAAAAATGATATTTATGTCATGATAGTGATTCCAAAACTACAAAAGTTTTATGAATTTACATAGATAATAAAGAATATGAATAATATTTCATGATGAATAAATAATTTATGGGGAAAATATAGTTTTAAAAATGATGATTCATCTAGATCTACATGAACTACACATTCATTGTTTAGATTCTAATACAATTATAAATATATATATTTCATGGGATAATAAAATGAAAGATGTTATGAAATTACAAGATTTCATGACTTCATCAGATTAGTAAAAACCCATTTCAATATCTGAATATTTGGAATAAAGGTGGATGCTAAAGACCACGATAATTCTAAATATATGGGTGTAGTTATTATATAGTTCATGGAGTAGTTTATTATGTGAAGTAATGTAAGAACCCATGTTTTCATATGATGTATGGATCTTTTAATTTTCAATTTAAATTCATTTTTGTATCCTTATAAATGTAACAGTTGTGATACAGGGTGTTCCAATGGTGTTTAGGTCTTGTTTGATGACTAGAGTTGAGTTTTGGGGTGTTTTAGTCCTGGATAACAGTTAGAAGAAGCCAATCATGGAAGACCGTATGGATTGAATAACCATGCTTGAGGATGAAGTAGCTTATACATGGTTTCAGAAACCATTCGGTTGAGGGCGCACAATCATGTTGTAAGTCTGAAATGTTGCTTAATTTTGATATAGAGATACAACATGGTTACCGCACTGTATTCAGACTATGTAGTGTAACAATGAGAGCCCCTAGAGACTTGCAGAGACTGGTTGAAATGGCACATAGATAGGAAAATAATACGACTAAACCAGGAGACCCTATTTTGATGGAAAATGACCATTTTTTTTAAACCTATTGAACACTTCTCCATTCAATCATTGAACAACAGTGGGAGGTGTCTCATTGGAGATCCGTTGAGGAAATAATTTAGGGAATACAACATTCTTCTATCCGACCACTGTTTCAAGAATCGTTTGTCTCAAAATATTTTTATTGTCAAGGAATTTATTTAACTTTATACATAATCGATTCTTATGAAGATGTTTTATGCTATTTCATTTTTGGATCATATCCCTAAATTTAATGTTATTCATCTGTTCTTCAGATTTCTCATAAACTAGGACAAATCAGTATTTGATATTGGAAAATCTCTATACTACTAAGAAGAGTTATAGAGTCTATTATTTTCTTCAGTTTTCAACGTGCTTTTTGGTTGTTCTACTAATATTCCACCCACTGGACATTCTAGAGCCTCTCTGGTTTTGAGAGATCCATTTTTAGTAGGCTTCGTTGAAACTTGTGAGGATTCCCATAGGTTCAATTTCAGTGATTTTGCACCTTTTCTCAATCCAAGTTCACATGTGGGGTTTAATTTATGAATGTAAACCATTTATGCCTTGTTATACCACACAAATGTTGTATTCCTTTTATTTCCTATATAGTGAAATCATGTTAATGCATAAATGAATTTGAATAAAACACCTAGGAGATGTATTGCCTCTTTTTTTCTTATTATCTTGTGATTCCCTACATAGTTTGAAAAATTGGATTGAATGAAAGTGGGTAATATTGGTTGGTATACCATTATGAATTTATAAATGTCCTATAAAATGAGTGACATGGGAGGTTAGACCCATAGGAATTGTAAATGTGAAATGGAATGTATGAGTGTGTATACTCATCGCACATGGGTTTAATGGTTTCAATTGAATGAATATAATGAATTGAATGAATGGTTTGATAGATTCCATGGGATTCACTCTGTGGATTTCGAACATGGTTGTGGACGCCATGGATTGACTCTGCCACATGGGTTTTGATTCTATGGGATATCTCAGGACTTTCTACCCTATGGATCCAGCATGTTTGGACTCACATAGGACATGTTGGTATATATTATATTAGGACTCCAATCAGTTCATAGACCGAGTTTCCACTAGGATCCCCATTAGACTCATATTGGATGCCTGGGTCTACTGCACAATGGATCTGAACCTTCATGATCTACACTAATTAAATGGATGCCCTTGTATGTGACATATTGGATCAGTCCCATGGGGTATACACTTATTTATACAGTGTGGTCTTGTGATACATGATATGCATGGATGTTTGGCATGGCCATGTGACTTGTTCCCTTGTTTATAGATGCCTGTTTTGAAATTAATCACTGGGTAGGGAACCTTGAAGGGTTGTTTGGTTGTATTTACAATAGTATATTTTTTCCATGGGCATACAAAGTTAAATTAATGATTTACATAAACCTTATATAACCTTTCATATTTCTATTAGAACTGTATACACTATGGGTGGTTACATACATGGATACAAATCTCTCACCCTGTTTGGGACTCCTTGGGGATGGAAAAAATTGAACTATTTTAGTTGATGATATGGGCGGGCTCCCTTATACAGGATGTTGATTGTAGTTTTAGTGTAGGGGGACATAGGACCACATTGATGCTTTCAATGAACATTTTGGTATTTTTTTATTTTGGGATACATGAACTATATTGTTTTTCAATCTACAGTTAATGATACTTTCTACATACATTTATCATTTGAATCATTATACATGTGACGTATCTGGATTATATATTTGTGTTCTTGTCTTGTCTTGATTTTGAATTGAATGCCTATTCAATTGATTAGATAATGTATGTATTGGTATTCTAATGTGATAATCTAATAATGAGGTCAAATTATTCCCACTAACTTACCATGACACTCACGGTTTGTCAGAGGACTCTGGAATTTTGGGATATGCACTTGAGATCATGTGGGCAATAGGGTTCAGAGCACCGTTTTGTATGGAAACCTAGTTTGGGACGATAAAAAGTGGTAACATAGATAGTTTTTCATGGAATAACATATAGTTTGGAAATTATAGATAATTATAGGTCAAAAATTAGATCAGGAAATAAACCGCTCCTCAGAGTAGCTAACCTGTGTATAAGGAATATCCAAATTTCTCCCAATTGAATTCGGATTTTTTCGATTTTGATTATTATTGTTGATTTGATCCCACCATTGAGTGAGAAAAATGATTTATATGGTTTCTATTGGTGAAATTTTTGGTTCTATTTAGGTGCATACCAATGATATGAGGGTACCTCATCTCATCCATCTAATAGAAATTTCTTAGAAAATCACTTCTCATGCATTATCTCATGACATTTAGGATTTATTACTTATATTTTTTGTTACGATAGTTGTTGTGATAGTTATGTCTACTGTTGTGTATGTTTGAGAGCAATTGGATTGAGGGGTGACATCATCTTTCAATTCCGAATTAGTATGGTCTATTATAGATTTGGAAATTATGCACCAATTTAATGTATTTTCTAAATTAAAATTGAAATCTTTGTGAATTATAATGGGACCACATTTTGAGATCATGAGGTACTATTGGCCCACATTGATTTTAAATATGTAAAACATGGTGAAATTTACAAGATAACAGAATATGAATGAAATGAAATCTTGAAATTGAAATAGATACTTTACCTAGACCCATCTTTTTAGAGGGAAAGATTCATAGTTTCTTGTGGTTTGATGGATTTTCCTTATACAATCCAGGATTTAGGAGAAGGTTGTGGGTGACTTAGTTGTTAGGATATTTTTGACCTTTCATATTCTTTTGAGTTTCATTATTTGATGTTTTACTTTCTGATGAATGTGTTTTGGATTGTAGAGACATGCCTCCATGAGGGCCTCTACCAGTGCACTATGCGGGAGGCGATGGCCACTCTTCAGAGGTGGGAGGCTATGGGCTACCATTTGACCCTTATTTAGTGCTAGTTGAGGTGCTAGGGGATATTCTGAACATAGGGGATGACATAAAAATTTTTGAGGAATTATTTAAATATGTATAGAAATTCTAAGGAGTAACGTAGTTATCTTTGATAATTGGTGAGCTGAAACATGTTTTCCAGCCACAACATCCGCCATCTTTTTTTATGGGATGATGGTCCAAAGGCTGATGATCTATAGATAAAGGACTCATTAGCTATTTTCTATCATCAATTGATGCTTCTAGAGTAGGGGGTCATACTCACGCCTTATATACTACTTGGAGCAGTGAATCTCTAGTGTGATGTTTTTATCTAGTATTAAGGGAAAAGGAATTTGGTTTGGGATGATTTACAAATCCTTATTTTATACTACTTTTACACAGTAAGTCTACATTCTGAGAAGGATTGTGAGTTCATCCATCCCAAGCAGGGAATAATGGTAGGTATGGAAGACTTTAATTACTTTATTGATATACATCTTTTTTATCTGATGTATCATACCTATGAGCTGTGAAGAGAAATAAGTTTCGGGATGGTCTCATAAATGTGATCAATTAATATGTAAATGTGTTCAGTTTGATTTCAATAACTGAGATTGTGAATCAATAACTCATTACAGAGAAGAACCTGATTGAAGGTGGGGGTACAAAACATAGGAGGGTTTTTTTCTAACCATAAAGGACCTACTTCTTCATACATGATGTTTCATTTTTGGGATTCCTTTGACATGAGTTCAAGTTAGTCATTTGGTGCATGCAACATATTAAACTGACATCAGTGTGGAAGGAAATCCCACATGAAGAATAAATGTGACCGTGACCCAATGGAGTGCCAAACAAGCATTAAGATGGAGAACATACAACAGTTTTTCAAGACCATCACATAATATTTGAGTTGTCGGGGTTCAGATCTGATATCAGGTGTAGTATAATGTTCATTAGCTCCACACTAGGTCGGGAGCTGGAGCAGTGCAGGCCAGTCAAGCCAATGATGTGGCGATTTTGGTCATGGTAGCAAGCTGATGGCTTCTTAGAGACAATAGTGTGGATCATCTCAGGGTAGCCAGGAAGTGTCATAAGTTCATGGTATATGATATAAATATCTTATGCAATATACCCAATATGAGATGTATCTCTAACCATATAAAATGATATGTATGATATTAGTAGAATCTACATTTGAATTTGCACTTTTCAATATAGGTGCATCACATAGTTTTATATCGTCATGGGTGGTTGAAAGCATTGGTATTTTGATTTTATTTATGAGTGTGTTATGATTCTAGAGACACCCTTGGGAATTAGAACAGGTGATGTGAGCTAGGGAACATTTTTTTCCATTGAGTTTGTCGGGTGTCACTTTGTATGGAGTTCATATTTCTTTGAGATGACTAGGTTTGACGTTATTCTCATGATGGACTGGTTAGTTTCTCATTGAGAATACGTTGACTACTACTGCCAATGGTAGAAATTTAGATCACTAGAGGGTGTATGTATTGTTATAACGGTTTAATGGGATGACCTACTGAGATTATTAGGAATAAGGCATTATTGGATTTCGGGGATCACAACCCCAGTTAATAATTTTTTTGATGGCTAGGGAGTTAGTAAAGTAAAATTTCATCCAATTTCTAAGCACTGTAGGGATGTGTTTCCTGATTAATTTTTCAATTCACCCCCTAGAGATAGGTAGATTACTCCATAAATAATGTTTCAAGAGCTACACCAATATCCATTCCTTCTTACATGATGACTATGATAGAGTTGAAAGGGATAAATAGGATCTATAGGATTTTGAGGCCAGGGGTTTAATTCGAACCAGTAATTCTCCATGTGGTTCTCTGGTCCTTTTTGTGAAAAAAGAGGATGATACACTTAGTCTATGCATGGAATATCAGAAACTAATCCAGCTGATGGTTTAAAATCAATATCCCATTCCATTTATAGATTGCCTATTTGATCAGCATAGGGGAGATCAATTGTTCTTAAAAATAAATTTTAGATTAGGATACCAGTAGGACCGTGTTAGAATAGTAGACATACTTCATACATCCTTTCATAGATGGTTTGTTTTATTTTACTATCATGTTATGTAGTTCAATTTCACAAATGTGCCAACTGTTTTCATGGAAATGATGAACCAGGTGTTCAATACTTACATGGACTATTTTTTTGTTTTTTTCATGGAAAATATATTAGTTTGTTATCAGAATCGAAAAAACCATTCAATACATATTGAGATTGTATTGAATACTCTAAGAGATAATCCATTATATGCTACAACTGAAAAGTGCATTTTTAGATAGATTAGGTTCACTTTTTTGGTCGTGTCATCTAAGATATAGGAGTTCTAGTAGACCAAGAAAAGGTAAGAGCTATAGTATAATGGGTATAACCCAATAATGTTTTTGACATATAGAGTTTCATAGGATTGGATTGCTTCTATAAATTATTTATACATGACAAGTCATGCTTAGCAGTGTCGTTGAAGTTCTTGAATAAGAATGGTGTGAGGTTCGTGTGGTCCGATTCTTACAAGACAACATTTCATGAGCTCAAGGGTAGGTTGACATCATCAATAGTCTTAATTATTCACTAAAAGGGAATGATTTACACAATTTACTATGACGCATCAGGTGTGGGGATGGGGGCACTGATTTTACAGGAAAAATGAGTCATGGTGTATATTTTTTGGTAACTAAGGCCTCACGAGGGAAATTACCATGTGCACGATCTAGAGTTTGTTGTACTTGTACATGGGTTGCGCTATTGGTGACACTATTTACTATGTAATAAAATTGTGGTTTTTAAAAATCACAAAATCATCATGTACACTTTTATATACAGGTATTAGAATATGAATAAGCGATGGTGGGTAGTGTACCTTCTGTCGTTTGACATTGAGATTCCCTATACACCTTTTAAGGGAAATTAAGTGGCTGATTCACTGAGCAGAAAGACTCAGATATTGGAAATGTAATATTCCAACTATGATTGGAAGCTTATGGAATTGTTCTCTAAGATGTATCCGTATGTGCATGATATACAAGGGAATAATTTTATATCATCCTTACCTTTGACCTCTACCATGATGGATAGAGTTAGGATGAGGCATATATCATATTTATAAGTCCTAGTTCTATGTGAGTGCATTGTAGGTGAGGATCCTCCTCCTGTCTGGACGATAGATTATGATGTGATCCTATGTATCCATGGATAAGTTTGGGTTCTGGTGGATATACCTAAGTATTTGATTCAAAATATTTATTCTTTAGTTTGGGAAGTGCATCCTAGGGTCCCCAAGATATACTATGACTTGCGCCATCAGTACTGGTGTTCATGTATGAAAATAGAGGTAGCAAGTTTAGTTATAAGGTGTTCAACCTATCAATAGGTGAAAGAGGAATATCAAAAAACAAATAGTATTTTACTAAAGTTACCTAATCTGTGGTTAAATGGTATGATGTTGTGATGGATTTCATTACTGGTTTACCAAGGGAACCTTGAGGTAATGATTCTATGTGGGTTTTGGTTTATAGGATCAAGATGGTTAGTTCTTTCTTACTGATCAACGACACAATTAATGTGGATGACATCATATGGTTTGATAACTAATAGGTTGTAAAAATTCATTGGGCCCCTCATTCAATAATTTCAGATAGGGATGCTCACATTATGTCTCATTATTTGTAGAGATTTTTTAGGGTGTTGGGTTCTCAGGTTCTTATGAACATTGTATACCACCCTCATATAGATGGAAAGTCAAAGCATACAATATAGGTTCTAGAGGACATAATATAAGCCTACTTCCTATATTTTAGGGGCTATTAGGTGAGGCACATTCACCTGGATGATTTCTCCTACAATAACAGTTACCATGTGATGATACAAATGGAAGCTTGTGATTCTTTATATGGTAGGTCCTGCCATTCTCCCATCTGTTGTCTAGAGGTAGTAGGAGTAGATTTATTGAGACTAGATCTTGTGGAGGAGAAATCTATGTAGGTCTTGTTGATTTAGAAGTTGATGGATACTCCATAGTCTCATGAGAAATCATTCCCTTAACATCGTAGAATACCAGTAGATTTTGTGTTATGGGATATGGTTTTCTTGTTTTTTTTCAAGGATGGGAAACAAGTGGATCGGGAAAGAGGTTAATCATTTACGGAAATATGATAGGTCATTTGTGATTATAGAGATATTCTGGTCAGTTTCCTATCAGTTGCAGTTACCACAAAACCACCGATCCATATACAATGTCTTCCATGTATCTCAGTGGGGCCACTATCACTCCGACCCTTCTCATGTTTTCATCCCGAGGTGCTTTATCTTTAGGTTGATGCATCCTTTTGGATAATTTGATTCATATCATTGATAAGATCACGGAGGTTCTCCATGGATGGGATGTTCTGCTGGTACAAGTTTCATTTATGTATGGCTATTTATAGGATGATACTCAGGTGCAAGAAGTCATTTTACATTCACATTGGATAGATTTATTCTGAAATGAAGATTGACCAACCATCCGATAGAAATCTGGGGACAAATTTTTATAAGAGGGGATGATTATAAGAACCAAAGTATTCATATTAGATATAGATCATTTTATATTAATTTTAAATTCTTTTCTGTAGCCTTATATATGTACCCTTTGAGAACATATGTGTTTTGGAGGTGTCTCAGGATTGTCCTGAGTCTAGATATGGATTTTAGGGGTGTTTACGGCCTGGGACATGGTTTTGAGAAACTGTATGGGGTAGGACGCACTGTTCGACTAACCATGCTTGTGATGAAAATGTGTTACAATTGTTTTTAAAAACCATGAATCAGTGGTCACACAGACATTCGGTAAGTCTAAAATGCTTCTTTGTTTTCACAGAGAGCAACGAAACAGTTACTACATGGTTAGTTTGACCATGTGACGTAACCGTGTGATCCCCCTTTAGGATTACTGATACTCTGTTAAGTGGTGCAGATTTAGGAAGACCATGCACCTAAATTGTTTGACCTATTTATTAAAATAAAAATAACCATTTCACTTGAATATTGTTTTAAAATTAATGAAAACTTATCCCTTGAATCATTTCACGATAGTGAGAGGTGTCACATTAGAGGCGAGGAACAAACCTATGGATGGATCCAAGTCTTCCATTCAAACACTATTTTGAGAAAGGTTTTTCTTAATGGATCCATATCAGTAAGGCCTGAATTCCATTTTAACTATATTTAATTCTTCTTCTGATCATTTATACTATTTTATTTTAGGTTCATATGACCTAATTTTCTATTCGTCATCCCTTATTATGTTTTCTCAAAAACCAAGACGAATCAAAACTTAATTCTGGAAGAGATCTCAACTAATGAGTTGAAGCTTGGCGTTTATGCTTTTCGTTAGCTTTTATAGTGCCTTTTTAGGTGATCACCTGATATTCCCCCCACTGGACATTCTTGGATTTCCCTATTATTTAGTGAGCCACTTGTAGTAGGGTCAGTTGGACCTGGTGAGGATGCCCATAGGTCTTATTTAGGATTGTTGGCACCCATTTCTCATACAAAGGTCACTCATGGGGTAATCCTTATGAATTTAAAAAATATATTCCTTGTTAGAACACCCAAGGGGTGAATTATTGTGCTTTCTTAGTCAGAGGAAGCATGTTAATGCTTAAATGAATTTGAATAGATCACATAGGAAATGTACTGCCTCCTTGCTTCGTGATATCTTGTGATTCCATACATATTCTTATTAAATTGCTTGAATGAATTTGGGTTATATGTGTCGGTATACTTATATGAAATGATTAATGCCATGTAATATGGGTATCATGGGAGAGTAATCCCACATGAATTGAGAATGTGAAATGGAATGCATGAGTAGGTATACTCATGCGGTGAACATATTAATGTTAGTGGGGATACTCATATAGGTTTATTAGTTTCAATTGAATATATCAAAGTAATGTTTTTGATAGATTCTAAGACTGATCTCCATAGATCTGGAATCCGGAAGTGGATGCCTTAGGTTGATTCTTCCCCTTGGGTCTTGATTCAATGGGATGCCTTAGGCCTTGCTACCCCATTTATCTTTCTTGGACTTCCATAGTACATGTCATTATGCATGCTCGCATGACTCTAACTAGTGATTTGACCAAGTTTACACTGGGATTCCCATGGGACTCCTTATGGATTCCTTGGTTTTCCACACCATGGATCTACATGTTCATGGTCTACCCATTTTATAATGATTCCATGGTAGATGACAACTTGGATCCATCCCTTGGATTACACACATCATTATATGTTATCGTCGTCGGTAAATTGATATGTATAGATGTAAGGCATGGTTGTGTGACTTGTTCAATTGTTTATTGGTTCCTTATTTTGAGCTGACTCTTCTTAGAGGGTGTATTGATGGGATATTTTTTTTTAGTTACTACATTAGATTTATCAAAAGGGTATACAAAATTACTTTACAACTTTATATACACATTCTACCACCATTCATATTGTTGTTAGGACTATATTTATCATTGGTGGTTACCTAATATGTTGTTTGTATAAAACCCTACATGGTCCTCCTTGGGGTCTGAATAAGATTATACTATTGCAGATGATGATATTGACAAGGGATCATGTAAAGGATGATAACTATGGATTTCAAATAGGTAAGAATTGGCCCATATTAATTCTTATGATGCTATGAGAATGTTTCTTTATTTTGTTATTTTTAAGATACTTGAAATATATTATATTTCCAAGTAATCTTCTGGATGATTTATATATAGATGTATCACCTGCATCATTGTTTATGTGACATATCTGGTTTATATTTGTGTTCATGTCTTTTCATGATTTTCAGTTGACGACCAATTCACAATCTACTAATATTTTATTTATTGGATTTACACTGTGATACTATGGTAATGAGGGTATAGTCTCCCCATAGACTCACCTAGACCCTTGCTACTAATCAGTAGCCTCTAGAATTTGGGGAGATGTAATTGAGGCCATTTGGCTAACGAGGTTTGGAGAACCCTTTTGGGTGGTATCTGGGCCCAAAATTTTACAAGAAAGATATATCAATGTTAGTGTATTTGGTGGAAGATAATAAAGGCCCATATCTAATAGATCTGAATTACATATATTATAGAAATTAATATAAAGTATTAATGAATGATAATTAATAAATATGTTGGAAATAATGAGAGATATAATGGATCCAAAATTTCTATTATTTTCATTGTTATATATATTCATTCAGCCCAAATAAGACTTGTGCCATGAAATTATGAGGGATGTTTGTTTTTGATTCACGAGAGAATATTTTTAGAATATAGATAAAACGTGATCATTTAGTATTATCATTTATTCTATGACTTGAATCCATGTGAGAAGATCACATGTAGTTTGTATTCAATAAAGAAGTAGATGATGGCAAAAAATAGGGTAGAGGGATCCATTGGAATCTATTTGAGATCACTAATGAAAAAGAACATAGACTTATTACTATGAATAATGGTTTGAACAACCTTTATTTCAAGCGAATAAGTTTTACATGCACAATATTTTTAAGGTAATATATAAAAAGGATAAGAACATATCTTCACATTGAGAATCAATATAATTCAAAACTAGTGTAGAATATTATTTATAATGGAATGAACTTGATAAACATTATGATTTTCTATGTTGGATGTATAATGATCTAGCATGGAATTACATGTTGAACTAGGATGTCATGGATGTAAGGAATTGGGATTTTTTCCATCTGCATCATAAAATATTAGGAACTATAGATAAACTCAAGATTCTATTTGATTTAAATAATTTTCATTTTTATTAAATTATAATGGATAATCTGTGTACTCATCATCACAATACACACTAATGAATAAATACTCAAACGTTGTTATCCCTTTATAAAAATTGTGCTCTATCGTTTATTTACATTCATATACATTCATATGAAAAAATATAACAATAAAACTAATATCCTGACATGTTTAATGGGTAAAGGGACAAGTGGAATTGATTGGATTAAAAGACTCCCAACACCGATTCAACCACCCTTAGTGTTGATCATATTCAGAAGTGGTCCTATCAAATATATTATAATTCGGTATATATAGTAATTTGACTGATATAGTTTTTCGTTATATATATATATATATCAATTAGATAAAAGTGATTGGTGATATAGAGTATTTAATTATTTAGTTGGTAAAATAGAATTGGAATGTCAAAGAATATAACCATAATATTTTATTGTTATAATTTAATCATTAATATTATTTGTTTAAATTTGAATAATAACATTTAGAAATTTATTTAAAAATGGTGATTTTTTTTGAAATATTTGTAATATTATTGTATATAATGTAAATGATTCATATTTATAATGAATGAGACGTCAATTGAGTTTCCACTGATAAATCATAATCCAAAAATCAACAAATTATGTAATAAATAAATCAATATATATTGGTGTTATCAATTATTTTAATCACTATGAGTTAAATTTTAAAAAAATCCAAACAAAAAAATACCACCATAGATTAGTTTCCCTTATGGATTATTAAAATGTCTTAAAGTGACATGTGGGTAAATTTTAGGATATTAGCAATATTGAATTATTAATGTGATAAATTTTTTATTTAAATGAAATTATTTAGTATTATTTTGATCAAAATAATTATAATTTATATAATTATAAAATATATTTATATGTTTTAAAAAATAATTAATATCCAAGGAGTAATTATTGAATGAAAAATATAAAACATAACTTTTAATTATAAAAAATTATTTTTTTTATAAGAAAAGTATTTTCCTTCTAATAATGGTTTCTTATTGAGATGATAGATTTATGATTTTTATTGTGTGAATTTAATGATATGAGTTTCATATTTCGAATGGAGATTTCAAAATTATGTTAGAATATAAATATATTTTTTTTTGAAAAATTAGTTACATGGTCTAATAGTGAAAAAAACATATAAATACTATAAATATGAAAGAAATTAGAGAAATAATATATAATTTAATAAAAATAATCATCCTTATAATGAGATATTTTTGAATGAGAAATGGATTACATAAAATCTATTTGTTCATTTAAAAATATTTTATTATAAAAAATGAATTCATTGCCAACTATGAAATGATTATTTAGAAAACAAATGATAGAAAACTTATCTCTATAAATTAAGATTTCCTCCACCCATTTCAAAAAAAATCACTAGTTCGGTTCTATCTACAAAATCCTAAAATATATTATCGTTTAAAATTTGTTTTTATTGTGATGACCCAACAAAAACATAAATACATTAAACATAATTTTAAATGAATTTTTAATAAATATAACATTAATCACATACCATGAACTTATAGTTTTAGTGTATTTGGATATTATATACATAACTAACTCATTATACAAAAAAAAATATATCTGGAAAACAAATTCACACATGATTCCCTTCTAGATATATAACACAAATACACTTTTTTTAAAACCTGGTGGATGGAAACATAAGAAAGGGTGAGATTCTATGCTCGGTAATGAATTAACATAAGATATTTCAATTTAGGATCATATTTGAGCATTAGATATATATGTGAGTATTTTAAACAATATCAAGGAATATTAACACAACATAAGAAGATCATACCCAACAAAACATGTCCCATAAATCACGAATCAAGACATAACGATTTCAACATAACCTTTGAAATGAGGCATATGAATGTGGAATCATGTTGTGATTATCATAAGCTATGGAAACATAACAGAGTAATGTGTTATTGCACGAAAATTAGGTATTAAAATTTGAAATGTACATAAACATTGAAAATAATTTTCTATATCATGTCTCACTACCAAGACTGCCATCACATAGAAGAATTATTCCCATAATGGATTAGGATTACAAACCACTCCATAAAAATAGTGGGCAGAGTCCCCTATTGGATTGGGATTACTCCCTAGTACTTTATATATCATATCATGAGATATAAATCATTTTCCACAACATTATAGGCCTATATAATTTGGATATCACCCATTAGATAAATAATTTCAATATACATGAGTCTCACATGAACGTTAAAAACTCAAAATGTTATCATAGGTCTATAAATCCCAGAGAAAGAAATGGGTTTCATGAAAATTTCCACAAAACATGATCATAATCCATCAATAAAAATAATTTTTATGGTATGGTTATGTCATATGATAATTTAATTATAGAACAGTTAAATAGATAAAAAACTCATTATAAGATATTTTTTAAAATTTCATTGAAGAAAAAATATATATTTCATTTATTTTTAATAAATTTTCTTTTAAAATTATATAGTTTTTTAATTAAATATTTTTTAAAAATAATGATAAAATTAATATAATTTAATCTATAAATTTATTAAAACTCAGAGAGAATGATTCATAATAAAAACATAATAAAGTGACTACAAAAAGTGTTTATAAAACAATTCCTTAAAATATTCCATTCACACAATTATAATGAAACACAATTTAAATAGAAATTGAACATAGAAAAAATAAAATTCGGGATGAGGATATCCATAAAATAAAATGGAAAATGCAGAAAAGGGGGAGAATGATAACCAAATGATAAGAATAAATATGATCAACTCCACTAACTTATATCATTATTGTTAACTTGTAAACCATGGGGAGGTGAAATGGTTACAAGATGTGTACTCCCAAAAAAAACTAATCCAGGAGATGAAAATATGTGCTTTAGAGATATGGATTGCACATTTTCTACTAATAGATATTTAGAAATATATAATATCGATTCGAATAAAATATTATAAAGTAACCCACACCTTGAAATTAATATTGGATGGATGTTCTCTAACAATAATTATAATAAATATAGGTTTATTATTTATTTTTGTAAGAACTTTATTAATATTTAATTAACTTAATAATATAATGTTATATTAATTTATACATATAATTTTTTTATTGTTGAAACAATAATATAGGTATTAATTGTCGGTAATTCCTTGAATGCTTTGGTTTGGTATTTCTAATACTTTTTCCTTTATCATGGATTTATTACCTCAACATTTTCTTGGATATTTTTTATATATGTCTTTTATAGTTCTATATTATCATTTTAATTTCATTGAACTATTGGATATGGTTTTCATAGAATGCATAAATATATAAATTTTTTATAATTTAATTAACAAAAAAAAATAATTTTTAGTGAACATACATTAGAATATTATAATTAAATAATCATTAAAATATCATAAACTAATAATTAGTATTAATATTAATTTTTTTCCAGTCATTTATAATATAAATTTTATTACGTTGTTCATGTAGGAATGAAAACTAACACAAAAAATAACATGTTTTATTGATTGAAGGAGTATGAAAATGTCAATGTATAGTGATAATATCAATTTTAAATAATATTATTCCCATAAATATCATATTATCAATGTTTTAAATTTAACTTAAAAATATATTTAATAATAATATAAAGAATAATGAATAAATATACGATAAAACATATATTAAAGACTTGAATCTTCTGTTAGAGAGCCTCTTAGAAATGTGTTATTTGGTACTCTTTCTTGAAACCTTAGGTTACCAAAAAATTGAGAATATTTATAGAAATAAAATTAACAAATTCATTCAAGATAAAACTTAATTAAATATTTGAGTTGAAGTGGGGAGAGGTGTGAAACTTTTATACATCATATTGTGTATCATTTATTCAAATACCCACTCCATAATGTTTATGTAATATCGTTCAACATATAATATTGGTCCATAGTGGAATAATAATTTATTTGAGTCATGAATAACCACATCTAATAAGTTTACATATATATTTTTATGATATTTTAATTATTTAACCCTTTGTTTAACCCTTTTACCTCAATTTTTTTTAATAAAATCAATTGAATTTTTTACTTGAGAAACCAATTTTTATGTTGAGATATAAAATATCCATTTTTTAACTTATTTGGATGAATCTATTATAAATTTTCAACAAATTTAAACTAATTTAATTTCAAATTATGATATATTTATATATTAATTAAATGTAAAAAATAAATGGAAATATGTTTTCAGTATAAATAATTAATTTCCATGAGGCATGTGTTACCATTATATCATATTACATCAGAACACATCCAATAAAATTCATCTAATAAGTAATGTTTCCAATAAATCATTTATTTACATGAGGAATATGCTAATAATATATCATATTACATTAGAATACATCCCATACCATTCCTTAAGGCATCACTATATATCAAAAACTCTTCTATTACATGGGTTAGTGTGAGTACTAGTGCAATAATGGACCATCTATCTATATCCATGGATTTTTTATGCATTAGTTTATAAAATAGAATATGACTCACTATATAGTTGACTTTGTTAGTGGATTGAACCTTCTTGGAAAATGTAACCAAAATAATTAATTGTATTCATCCAATCCTAGAAAACCATGAATCTTTGTAATAAAGGATTCTTTAGGCTAATATTAAATTAAATATATCATATTTATATATATAAACTCTCTCAACTAATTACGTAACCCAAAAATGAAACTTTATTTATCCAAAATTCACAATTATAAAATTTGGAAAACAATATCTCCTTTAAAAAGATTTTTAGAATAATTCCCATATGATATTCATGTTCTTCCTTTATCTGGTAATATATGAGAATATAATTTATTAAGAAAAGACTATTTTTTGTGGTAATATCTAATGAATGGCCTCATTAGATATAAAAATATGACAACAAAAGTTTTCTCTTTGAATATTATAACTAAGAATTCATATTTTCTATATCATATATCGAAGTTTATATTAATTCCATCATCGTTTTTCCTATAATTGATAATATCCTAATTTATGACTGATCATTAATATGTATGATCTCCTCATATATTTTTTAAAATGTCATAAACATTAGATAAATGATTCATTTTCTAGATTTTGATCCTTTTAATATCTTGATATTGAATGAATAAAAAAATAGATCCATCATTCTTCTTAACAAAGGAAACAAATGTAACCCATGGTTGTGCACATTGGAATAAATTTCGTTTATCTGGGTTCTCATGGGATTACTTCATTTATTTATCCCATTAAATTAATGAATTTATATAAGGTGTCTTTGATATAGTCAAAACATAAGGTATAAGTTCCACTAAAAACGAAACTTCCTAATAAGTGAAAATATTGGAAAAATAATCATCAAAGAAATATTTATATTATCAAATAATAGACATATATCAAATATTGAGATTCCCCCCAAACCATTTTTGTTAAATACCACCTAATAATTGGGTATTAAGACCAAGATAATGTTACAAATTTCTATAGGGAATTCATAGTCAGACTAACACTAATATATTACTATAGTTTTATTTTTAATATGAAATTGGACTTTACTATATTGAAAATTAATATGTCTTACATATATAGAGAAATTAAATTCCAAAAAATTTCATAAAATTTTACTAAAGGTAGATTAATAGGTTATCATGTAAGTACATTCCCATAAGAATTTATCAAAGAGTAGTTATTGAAAAAGGATGATACCATCATAACAATATACTTATTAATATATATTTGAATATATATCCATTGTGATGGTGATTTCATGTTCATAGAAAAAATTCAATATAGAATGAGTGGGTATAACTAGAATCTAATTAGTCATTTTTATTTATTGAGTCAAAGATGAGTATACCATTCATCAGATCATTTTAGTAGCCCACTTCAGAAGTAGTAATTGCAATGGATTTTATTTTATCCTTCAGCTTAGGAAGTTACAGGAATTGATTATCAATATTAAACATTTTTGGGTGAATTTTTTCTATAATGTATATAATCTGTGTAATTTATTCATTGGAGTGTGGGTAAGAAATTAAAATCTGATTTATTTCCATCCATTTCATTCTATGACCTCTTCATATCTCTTAAACATTCATGTTATTGATGTTCTATTCTTTAAAACATGATGCATTTTTATTTTCTCTGAGGAAATTAACATTTTTCATCATAACACATTTTCATCTGGTATTAAGATTAATCTTCTTTATTCGAAGGGTTTTACGATTTTATATTCATTGAATATAAAATGTATTTTTATTTTACCAAAAACCATGTTCTTAATTATAGTCTCCAATTTTTATTTCCACATTTCTAACATTTTTTACAATCTTGTAATAGATATAAAATTCCCTTATACATAGTTATTTTCAAATAGTTGGATTTTACTATAATAAAAAATAAATTTTTATTTTAGGGTTAATGATAAATATGAGTAATAATTTGCATATATTTTTATATTTACTTCATATATACCAATGGATTCATCCTCAATTTTCTTCAACCCATTTAATTATCTGTACATTATAATGAAAATAGTTTTGGGAAAATATATATTAAGAAAATCCTTTCTTAAACACCAATAATTATATTTTATTGACTTATTCCTATAACAATGTTCTCTTAATTAGGATCCACCATTGATCTGTCCCATCCTAGAAGTGTCAAATAGCTGAAAAACATTTTCATGATCCATCAATAAGAGAAATAAATATATATTTTCTGTTTCTTGGATCCACTTTCCAATAATTTGTGGACATTAAGGACCACTAAGAGAGGAAATAAGTTTATAGATAAAGGGAACAATGGTAGTTTATTTCTTCCTTATTTAATTTGGGATTAAGATATAATACTTATGATAATTCACTGCTTGATAAATTGGGGATTGAATTATGATGATATTTTTCACATTAGAACCCATATTAATTGTTACTCATTGTGGAAATTATTATATTTTCCATTGCATCTATTATTCCCTAAGATCCACCTAGTTCAATACATTGACTATAACTAATAAATTTATCATTAATATTATAAATACTAATCACTAAACAATGTAATAAATCATATGAAAAGTAAAATCAATCCTATGTTTTTCTAAATGATTAAACATTCATTTCAACCTATGATATTTTTTTTATACTACATCAATTTTTCCTTAACAAAGGTTGTTTAGTGTTATATCCTATTATTCTTAAAAAAATAATCTCTAAAATCAACTAAACTCTAGAGTGATATAATGTAAGATTACCCAACCATACCATATAGATATATAACAAAATTTTAAATTAATATTATTTAAATATCATAATAAATCACAGACCCAAAACCTATAGGTTTAGGGTAATTGTATATTATATATATATAGAATAATTTTTCCAAATTCCTATTAATATCTCCAACAAATATTCTTCACACATGAATCCCTTCTCGATATTTCATCCATAAGACTCTTCTTCATATCCAAATGAATAGAAATATAAGAAAGGGTGATATGAGATGCTTGGTAAGGGATAAAAAATAGATTTAAATTGGGGATAAAATTGAGAATAATATTCATATATGGACACGAAACCATAATCAGATTATATTTCCATAATATAAATAATTGAATGCAAAAAAATTTGGATCGTGATTAAGGAACCATAATATAATGCTATCTACATACAATGTAAAATGATGAATAGAAATATATAATCATAACACAATTATTATAATCCATGGATACATAAAAAATGTGGAATTATATAAAATTTGTAATAATAATGGGAAATATGAATAATCTTAGAAAATAATTTCTATGCGAAATATCATTACAAAATCCATAACCTATAGTGAATATAGGTAGTTATTGGATTGGGTTCACTCCTCATTCCCATAAGAATAGTAGATGAATAAAAATAATTGATTAGGTTGAATCTCTAGTATATTATATTTTATCTCATGATATATAAATCATTACCCATTCCATTGTAAAATTATGTAATTTAGTCCCACTCATAATAAACTGAAATAAAATAAAAATGTGTGACTATGAACATGAAAGCATTCATAATTCTATCATTACTTAAATAATTTGTGAAAAAGAAATTGGTTTCCCGAATTTTTCCACGAAAATTATCATTATTTATACATTTATATAATTTTGATGATATCATTAATCAATATCCCCACTGTAGCATAAAAACATTAAATGATATTGACATAGATGAAAAAAGCTTCATTTGAGACTTTGAAAATTTTATTTAAAAATATTGAAAATATCCTTTACATTTTTGTAACATTTAATTTAAAATGAAATAGTTTTAAAATAATTTTTTTATGAAAAATAATGATAAATTAAATTAAATTTACTCTGTGGAAACACAAAAAACTTGTAAAATAATATTTTTGAAGAGAACCTAAGAAATTTGTTAGGGAATGGGTGCTTAGAAAAAAACATAAAAAACAGCCCTTTAATTAATTTTGATAAAATTCATTTTCAATATAATGTGACCTTAAAAATAATAGATGTTGGGATAGCTATATCCATAAAATCATGTAAAAACATTGATATAGAGAATAATTATTCTATGATAAAATGAAAACCTATGAGATTCTCAACATAAAAGACACCTTTTGGTTGAATTTTAAATCAAAGAGTGGTAAAATTATAGAAAATATTTTAAACAACTCAAATTCCCTACGAATAAAAAATATTGGGTTTTAGAGGGAAATAACACATAATTTATAAAAATTTAAATTTATTCAAATTCAATCTTGATCTCAAAGTGAGATTGAGAAAAAATTATTGCCATAGACGTCCACATAGTAAACAACTCTATAACTCCTCATATAATAAATTTTGCAATAATATTCATATATATATGTGAACAAAATTCATATATTTTAATTAATTATAACCATTTATAATTTATTTTTTCAATTTATTATTTATTTATTATTAAAATTAATATTTCGGTGTTAATTGATCTATTTTTCCATGCACGCTTTAGTTTGGAGGTTCTATTATGTTATTATTGATCATTAGTTCATCGCCTGTATATTGTTTATGAAGATGTCTTTCTATAAAGGTATGGAGTCCCATGGTCATATCATAGAACTTATGGTGACATTTTTACTGAAACACATAAAAATATCCGTTTTGAGGATTATTGAATTAATAAAATAATTTTATTTAATAATCAATATAATTTCACATATTACTATGTTTGAGTTATTACAACACGTAAATTAATTATTAATACAATATATGAGAAATATATATATATATTAATATATGATGTAAATATTATAACATTATTTATGTAGGAGGAAAAACAAACCCAAATTAAAACGCATTGAAAATAATTAATGGATAAAAACGTATTATTTTATAAATATAATATCAATTTTAGAAAAATAAATAGAAATCAATTTTTTAATGTGATAAATGAGATTTAACAACATGGGGTGAAACATAAAAATATTAATGAATATGTAGAGGGTAGAACATACTTTGAAGATTTTCATCTTCTCTTAAAGAGCCTCTATGAAATAACGTATTTAGGAATTAATATGCTTATAGTGTTGGATTCTGTGACCTATAAACAATTTCTAGGAACATTAAGAATACTTAAATTCATGAAATTTAATATTGTTAAAGTAATTATCACATCGGTATAATTATTATGAATGAAAATATATGTGATAATGTCCTAAGGGTACCTATAACACCTTGACATGAACCACTAGGTCTGAGCCAATGATTCACATAACCTCAGGAATGCCTCCACATTTGAAATAGTCTTATATCTATCAATGAGGGTCTGAACACTGTCAATGTGGTGAATGTACCCTTAGTATCATATATATAATGAAATGTCCTAGTAGGGCCCATGGTGTGACTCTCCAAAAACGACCAATAGGAAAAGGGCCAATGGTATGTATTGAGTAGGAATATCACTAACATGGGAGGCATTAACTTATGTACGTATAAAAACAAATGTATCTTATTGGATATATAATTTTGAAATGTAAAATCAACTAAATAACTATTTATTCATACTTATAAATCCTACAAATCTGGTAAAACTGAATGTAATGTAATTTAAACAAGGTCAAATACAAGCCCGCCATAAATAATCTAAAAAAAAGTCCAACAGAAAAATAATACCAGCGACTATGTTCCATATACTATTGGAACACGACATAGTCTATCTGGTAGCACTAAGAACCATATAGTTCTACTCTTTCTAGGTCTTAATCAAAAGGTTGATCTTCAAAAAAAGATATGACATGTGATGAAAAATCCTGTATAAGGGTGAGTATAAAAATACCCAATAGAAAACCCGAAAAACCAAACCAATAAATATGTAAAATATAGTTATATCAGCATTTTTAGGTTTCGGGAAAATATATAATAAGAATATCAAGTTATAATAAATAAATAAACACATTTTATCACCTCATGATACTTTCCTAGATCCTCTGTCACATCTTCCTCCCCGATATACTATTTTCGTCTGAAACTATCTCCGCCTTAGTGGCCCATCCATGGTGACTATATTAGTTATACGGTGGGTTGGAAAATCTTGTGAAATATTTCCCATTTCATCACATGAGATTCAACGCATTTCTAATGGTGAACTAGACTCGTTATGAGAGCCCCTACCCACATAAACTAATTTTTGAGACCTCCTAATAAAATGTCTCATAAATCAAGGTACATATGTGATACATTGAATCCCTATTATCGACCATTCTACTCCTGTAAGAATTATTATTTCAACCACAGGTTCTATCTGCTCGGATGAGAAAATATCAACCACCAAAGATATATTCAGATCCCTAACATAGGTAGTAATTCATAGATGGATAACAGTAGATTAGATGTCTCTATATAGTCATTGATCGAGGGTTATATCCCTGAAGTACTAGTTACAATCAATATCCATCAACTACAGGGAGAAGTAGGTAAACCATTATTAATACTCATATAATATCGTAATTCCATTATGGAGCTACAATATATCTTGGATACGTACAATACATAGCATAGATGGAGAGAACTCCTCTATAAAATGGAAATCATACTTTGGTCATGCTAGTTTTTCATCATTGTAAGACTGGGTCACTAACCACCACCCTCTCCTTGCTAATACATAGAGAAGGCTCACCCCCATGACAACCATAAAATTATCTCACATTCTGACTAGACAGAAATCATATTTCATGAACTCAAGCCATTCTATATCAGCGTGTGGGTGGGGATCGACTCAAAACCTAAGGGGTCTCTATCACTGAAACAAGTTATGTGCGCTCAGCCTATACACCTCTTCCACTCGTAATATGTTTACCATAAACTACTCTATATGTGGTGGTATAGCTAGCCCACCCCTCCACACCATGGAGGTAACTCCTTTTGAACTAGTCGATGTATTGACACCTCATCAGTGAGGGGATCATACTCATGATCCTGATGCTAAATTCAAGCTGTAAAATGTCATGAGGGCATCTTAAAATTAATCAATATGTACCATTGTCGTTTGGTATGTCTGTAGAGGTGACTCAAGAAGGAAATTAGAAGCATAACCCATTCCTATATGATGCATGGACCATTATTTTACCTGAAACTAGTGTTCTCACATAATAAGATTAAAAATAGGTGATTAGAGAATTTTTTTATTGATATGCCAATTGTCACACCAATAGTAGAGTCCATATCCCAAAATCCAAACATGAAACAATTAACAATCCTACCCCAAACCAATCTAATAGGCTCTGAACCTAATAATAAAACAACTACTCTGATACAACACTATAATGACATGACCTAGTGGGTCCAAGGATGAAACTCCCCATTCCCACCTCCAATATGCTAGGGGTTGGGGAATATCACTCTGTAAGAACATAAATAACATGTGAGGCCTTATCATAAGTACCTCTACACACATGTGAGTGCATCTCCAAGCCTATACAATGATGTATTGTTATGTAATTAAAAAACCAGTCATGTAAACATGTAAATCCCATAACAAGAGTATGATATGATGTAATGGAATGTAAATAGTGTCCAATACAATCCCACAACAATGATTCTAAAAAGAAGTTCATCCTTAATTTAATATAGAAGACTGCTATAGAGGCACCACAGGAATAGTTCTCGATATGCCTTATCTCCATAAATGTTGTCTGGTCTCATTCCTTCTAGGACTCTATCAAAATGATGATCATTATGACAAGACATGATATGTCTGGGAAAACCCTATTCATGGGTGAGTATGATAATACCCAGTAGGACACCCCAAATTCACAAAACATCGAAATAGATAAATACAATCATATCTATAAAATTATATGTCTACAACACAAATAACTAAAATATCTATATTTACTCACCAAAGACCAAATAATCAAAAGGAATGTCACAATCATAATACCATCATAGGATTCCTGATTACTGATTCCTCAAATTACTCATCTAGGAGAACACACATCAACGTTTGATAGAACTAATGTCATTAGTTGGAGGGGTAATGGTCATAATGTATCATCATTATAAGTATATAATGATAGTCCAAGGAGATACGATACAAAGATAAGGATCACTCACAAGTCTGTGGGGTATACCGATAAATCAATATAGATTAATATTCTATGTAGAGGATTAGAACCCACAAAGTGTTCGTAATGGAGATACCACGAACTCCACCTAGGTAATGAAGATGAATCCTACATCTCACTTTGGGACCCATGGACGGATTCCAACAACTCTATTATAGAATCCCTACTAAAGGGATCATTTCTAATGTGTAGGAGGTGATTCTATAGTAACCCTTAAAGAATTGATATGGGAAATGCACCCTAACAAAACATTTCCATGAAAATGATGAAATGTAATATATAACAATTTTTTAGAAGTACAAAACATGTTTTAATGTTAAACTCCAAGTCCCTTCGATTGTGGGACCAGCCTGTGTAAACTACCCATGTCCATGTCCCTATGGAAGTTCATGGCAGGTTATTTACCATTTACTTTTTCCCATGTAACATAACACATATTATCATATCTATATTTTATCCAGGTTGTGTCTATATATTAGTACATGGCATGGTCTATCCCATGTACTCCAGGCCATGTTTTGGTACAATCGGTACACACCAAGATCCTAGGGAGTGGTCACGGGCCATAAGATCCTTCATATTATCCCAAAAACCAATCTGCCACTACGAGGAACCCACACTCCATGAAATTATTTATTACACATCTTGTGGCTCACATTTTTACAAACACACTAGTTCATCCTTTCATACAATCCCATGTCATCATTACCTCAAATTCAAGCTTCAATTAATATGAAAATCAAGGATCCACCTAGTATGAACCCCCACCATGGCGCTTCACCAGAATCTGTCCTTCAAATTCATTTGGAAAACAGATTCAGTTCATCTAGTTTTTCACTCAAGCAACGCTGTGATCAGGGGCTTTCAATTCTGTTTGATTTGCTCTCTGGTACCAATATCTTACTATGGTCATGTTGTGTTGAGATCAGATATATTATTTTTAACTGTTATTCCATGAATTTAGGGCACATCATTAGAACTTCTAGTATATGTCGAATTGCTGTCAAAATGAAGAATATCTGGGATGAATAATGGAAAATGGGAGAAAAATAATTAAAAAAATGCATAATTGACATTTGTCGATTTTCATGTCGACATCAATTTGTTTCTATTAGAATGATGAATAAAGGGATAAAAATTTAATCACAAGTAAATTCTACCACTAAATCCGCATAATATGAATCTCATCTTAAAAAATTATTGATCATCAAAATAATCTATTGGTCGATCAATTCACCTTCATCATAGAAAAACAAGAATGGTGAAATAATCCGATAAAAACATTGTCCTACTTCTTTTTGGATCGATCAATGATTAATAATGGCATTTTACCTTGATTTTTGGCAATATCCACTCATTCTATCCTTCATTGTTTGTAATTATACAATTTGTTATCTATCTTCCAATGGGATATCCTCTAATAACTCCAATGGCTCTCATCAATTCACGGGGTTTTGTAAAAAACCCTGAAAATTTTCGATAAGCATGTATTTAATATAGGAAAAGAGACTGTTGTGTCAATGATCAAATAAAATATTTATATCTATTAAATTTTTTTATTTTACATTTCTGATGACTTTTTTAAAAATTCCTTGTGCAGAAAAAGGTTATGTCTTACTTATGAAAAACTCACATTCTAACCTCAATTGTGCCCTAATATATCTAATGTGAGCCACTATTTTTATGTTATGTTACTTTTTCTAAAAAAGCATCATGTGAGTGCTATTTAATATATTTAATATATTTCAAACATATATTCCTAGAACATCAGACATCTGATTCACATTCCGTCTCAATGCCAAGTCTAAAAAAATAAATACCATATTCCAAAGTAAAACCTGAAAAATTTGTGTCATTTTAATTTCCTTTCACAAATAATAATAAATATAATACAATAAATAATAATAAATAGAGTATAAAGAAAGAATATTAAATGTAATACATGTTATACAACAAATATATATACGTGATCCTTGTGTGGAATGGAAAATAATAATATATAGTGTAAAGATAAATAAATAAATAAATAAGTGATTTCCTATGAAATATATCACAGTAACACTCCCATATTCGTACTCCTCACCTCAACTATTTTCCATGGTCCCCTTGCCCTAGACTTGATCCCTTTACTTGATGTATACACATAGAATGAAATTCCTGTTTTGTGTATGAGAGGTAAACCCCAAAAAAACACTAATGAATACTTGAAAAGATGTGCAAAAACATAATTGGATTATTCCATGATTACTTTAAATGCACATGTAATATAATAATCTCATACCTATAAACCATGTTCAAACCAAGACATCATGATAAATGAAAATACCTTGTCATGATCCATGTTTAAGGATGGTTATGAAATAATAAATGAAAAAGAACTAGAAACAAGGATTGAAACAGGTCAATCATCATTCTTAATAAATTGGGTAGACATGTTACCCGAAATCAACAAGGCATCATGTTCTTGCACTTTACTATGTATTCTCAAGGCATCCATTCTAAACAAAGAAACAATGTTCTCAAAATCCTTCCCCATTTATGGGTATACCATTATCATTTCCACATGTAATTTCCACTCCCCCTATAAGGTATAACATACCATGGTAATCTCCTTTTCACGAATTCTTAGAACCAAAACTCCAATGAAAATTTAACTCACCACATGATAATGATAAGATAAAAATAAAATGAAATTATGATAATATAGTAGAAACATATACAAATATTTTCTCATTAACAAGAACTGTAACAATATAGTCTAACAATATCCATAAAACTAAGAATGGCAAATGGGTTTGATGGGACACACACACACATCCATATGTGACCACACACATGTATGGGAAATAAAAATCTGGAATAAGAATAGTTTAATGTAAAAAAATATATACAGGGACCCAAAAAATATAAGGAAATTCATAACACATGTTTATTAATGATGATATCTAAGTATCACTAATGAATCAATGGCCAAACACAACAATATCAATTGGATAATGGGATCACATATCATGTGTTGCCTATATAATGTTATTGTTCATCAAGATGGAATTTGAGAATTAATAAACAATATAATTAATGGTCAAGATGATAATTTTAGGAAATCATGTCTTAAGGAGTCTTTCCAAAAAGAAAAGAGGTTTAAAACTCATATTAAGACTATTAGGTTATGAATTTTAAAATTAAGGGGGTAAAAATATGTGGGATTAAAATATAAAAAGGTTGACTAATTGAAACATTAGATTTCATGAATCAGGTACCCATTGGTGTGTGAAGATAACTATAGACATTATGGAATCCCATCATCTGGAATGTGGGATCCACTAGTTAGCTAGTGGATAGCTTCTAGTCCCAACATGACATATACCTTAGTCAAATATTCCACTTTAATAACCCATACCCTCTTCATCATTAAAATATCTTCTAAATATCCAATAATATAGATGAATTAATAGATAAAATAAAATAAAAAACATGAAATGTCTCATATATTGAAACAAAGCATTGAAGTTATATTCCCCCTATAGAAACTTCTCATCCGTAATAAGTACCTTTATATTATATTCAAAAACAACTTGGACCCTAGATCCCAAACATCATCCCAAAAATTGAAGGTATCTTAATGGATCCATCCTCGATTAAAATCAAATTCATTCAACAGGTACTATATTCCCTCAAAGGACTTTATTGGTCTGTTCTACAATATATAATAGGCACTCTACTTATGATATGTCAGGATCCTTCTCAACATCCTCAAAATTGATTAAATTTGTTGTATTAAGATTTTACCATTGGATCTAAGACATAGGAAACAAATTATTTATTCCTATATATAAAGAAGGAATGTACAAATGAAACATGATAGTCTAAACCTACTATGTGATCTCAAACAGTATAACCTAGCATGATGCTATGTTCCCTAGATTCCTAAAACATCAATGGACTAATTGTGGATTCACTCTCAGAAAATATCATCCACATTAAAAACTGAAAAGTTCACATCTTTTGGTTTTCATAAGAAATACACTATATCATATATTTTATCAACAACTACAGAATATACTACACTCTCTTGGAGGTATGGAAGGCACAAACACTACCTCACTAGCCCTATGAAAATAACGTGGTGAATGGAGTGTCATATAAAAGAGAGACTTGTAATGATATATTTGAATCAAATCTAATAATTTTTTTACATGGGAACACAACCACGACATTTTTATTATCCGATGATGTGATAATGTCTTCGACACAGTCCTGAAACATATCATTTTGTTTGTGAATTATATGGTCGAACTATGCATCTATTTAGGGATGATATGCATTGCTCAACCTCAACTAATTCTTTAATGACTTCTTTAAGCTTGGCCATGTCCATGAAAAGAAACATTAGTTCCTTTTAGATAAAATGATCATGGGAATTATCTTCAAGTGTATTATATTAGAGATATATATATTTCTGATCTCATATACAGAGTGATTTTTGATTGGATTTCAGGAAATAAGAAACATTCATTAACTACTTACTAATCATTCAAACCACGTCATAGATCCTTAGGGTTCTGGGAAACACCATAAAAAGTACATTTTTATGTATTCCCACTTCAAAATGGAAACAAGAAGAGGCTGACTAAAACCCCCAGCATACCAGTAATCAAACTTTAACTATTACTAGTCTAAAGTTGTGTTTCTGAAACCACTACTAAAACATATTTCAAATAATAAGATTTGGTTTCTAAAAAAACTACCAGTAAATATTTTTTATTTATTAAAAAAAGTCACTTTCTCCCCAAGTCATCCCATTATCCCTTGATTCCCCCCTCCCCAAGAAAAATCCCAAACTACCATCCTTTCCACTTCCAATCACTCCCCAATCCCCCCCACCTATGTTCCTTATCCCACATCATCATCATTCCCTATTCCCAATCACTTCAACTCACTAATCCCCCAATCCCACTCCTCCCACCCATTCCTATTTTTGGTAAATCACAACCCATGGATGAACCCTAACAAATTTGTGTTTATTATTTTATCAATATTTTGTTCATAGGGTTCATGATAAGTGATTTGAGTCTCATTCTAGTGTTTTTCATTGAATGAAATAGTTTTCACCCTTTTAAGGAAGGGTTTTATCTTATTATTCCATTTTTGTCAGAATTATATTAGTTCTTCTCTGATTTTTAGGTTAAACATAATTTTATTGGGTTATGTTGGCTATTTTAATGTGGAATTTCATAGTCATTTTCAAGCGCATCGAGTTTCAGGTAGGTTCCCTTATAATACATCTATATATTTTAGAACCTAGGTTTATTGAATTTTTATTCCCTAATTCATAAATAAATTCATAATAACAATTGTTTTGATGGATTTTTGAATGAGAAATAATTTTTCAATTGATATCCAATTCAATTTAAATGAGTTACCCAATTTAATGTTTTAGTAATACATTTTATTAATTTATTTTTTATTCCAATTATTTAGTAAATGGCTCAATTATCATTTATAAATTTGTTCTGTTATTTAAGGGATATTATGGCAATAAAAGTGGGGTTCTTTTAAAATAATTTTTAAATGGATTTATTGGTGTGTTTTATGTTGTTTCAATCCTGTTTATTTATTTTCTTGTTTTATGGTGATTTTTTAATTATTTATTATTGTATTACCTCAGTGATTTAAGGTTCCCAATATAATTTTGGGTCTCATTGTTAGGGATTATCATTCAAGATTTAATTTATATTACTATAAAGGGTAATGTTTAGATCAAATCATACTGCACTATGAGATGGATTATATATATTTAAATTAAAATCTAAAAAATTTATGTTGTGGGAAATAATTAATAAAATAAGAAATCATGAATAATTTTTTATATTTTTATTGGGAATAAATTATTATTATTTTTAATAAAATAATATTTTCCTCTTTATTGAATTTATTTTATGAGGTTTAGGAATATTTAGATATATATATATATAAGTTGTATGACATTACTGAGGAACACACCCCATTATGCTAAGGGTTTGGGGGAGTTTTTAAATTTTTAAAATTTGAATTGATCTGATGATGAGAAAATGATTTTTTTATTTTCTAAAAGTAAATATAGAAGATTTATGAAGATATGCGAAGTTTATAAACACTTCATATTGAAGAAATTCCATACTAAATATGTTTATTGTATCTGGAATATAGAATTGAACTTTACAGAATGTTTGATAACTTTTTTGAACCAATAGAATAAGTTCCTAACATCATAGACAATGTAAAATGAAATATAAAACCTTATATATTTTTTTTCAATATTTCATGGATACAACATCAACAACAAATCCGATTAGGACAACCAGGTGAGGGTTCTATAAATTGTAACTTGAAAAGGGATGTTTTTGGAATATAGGAAAAACAGATCATGATCAGAATTTATCATCAGATCCCCCTCTTGATTATTTAGAGACTAATTTTAGATATAACATCATTGAGTATACAAACATGTTTCATTATTTAGACGATGATGGAAAACAATAATTCTATGGGGGATGATTGATATATTAATAAATTTATTTTCAACTAAAGGTGTACCATATCAAGTGCCTATGCATAATTAAAAATAAAGTGATGTTGATGATTTGTAATTGTTATTTGATTATTTTACTGAATCTAAGATCCCATAATCTATTTATGATATGAAGAAAGTTTTTAACAATATTGTTCGGAATCATACAAAAATACACATTTCCTAATGATTTTATGCTTTATTTTGTAGAGGATTCAATTAGACAAGATTTCAAAAAAACATATTCTTCAAGATAATATAAAATGGGTGATGTTCGATGTTCAAATCAACATACCATGATGAATATTTATAAAAACCAAGACACCTAAAAAGCTTTTGTGATAATACAGATTTAATAATAAACTATATAGATTATCCATGTCATCAAATTTTATTGAGCACAGAAAAATTAATTTTATCGATAATAATAATGACGGTTTAATAAAACAACTAAGATATTCAAAATAATTGAATAAATATTGTTCACTATATCTAGATTTCTCATCTAAACCTTGGATTGTTTGATTGGAATTTAATACTGAAGGAGTCATGCACCTTATGTTTTTGAGTACCAGTTATTGAATTTGGAAGGTTTTTTTGATCCCTTACAATCTACCTATATGGATGTGCATAAAGAAAAATTATTTTAGTGTTTCAATGATTATTCCTAGAAATGACATTGATGTATATGTATTGACTCTAATTGTTGAATTATAGGTGTTATGGAGAAGTTATGTGAAGACATATAATGCGTGTTTTACAAACATTTTCAAAATTTATGTTGCTCTATTTTAGATAATTATTTAATTACCATGACTTGGGAACATATCTGGTTGGAAAAATTAAATTCAACTGTCTTGCCCAGTTTGATACTTTGATTTTGAGCCTATAGAAATCATTATTGAAACAAAATGGTTATTCTTATGTCATCATATATTTATTGATTCATCTCATAGGTTTTGGTTGAAAAATTAAAAAATCAATAGTTCTATTGATTATAGACCTCTATCAAATTTGTGGGTAGGTTCTAAATGAAATGTCATGGATTTTTCTATTTATTATTTTTGAATATAATGTGGGATTAATTAGAGATCTGTAACTAAGAGAACATGTAATTCTGAGGCCTGAGGTGCCTATTATAAATATTTGAAAATATATTATATATATTAAGTAACATGTCAGTAGTTCTCATGAAAATGTTGAATAACTTCTAAATGGGTTACCTATCATAAATCTTAGGGTGTTGTTGCATTCATAGAATCATATTAACCCTAGGCATGGCCTAACATCGACCGACATGTGTCTTCCATGAATCTTGGTTTTTGGATGAATTCTTAATAAAATATTTTAAAAAACTATATTTTATTTTTATAAAACTTCTTGTTTTATTTTTATTAGTGTTTTTCAAGAATACATGGTAATTTCCATAACCCTAGAACTCCCATGAGACAACAAGAAAGATGTTCTATCGCCAATGATGACTGTTCGAGAAAATCATAGATTATTACGCCAGTACAGTTGGAGGATCTCTTCAACGTTGGGAAAAAAATCATTCTCATCAATGAACAATCCAAAATTGAGGTAGGGGATGTGGTTTAATTTTATTTCACCCCCTTATTTATTCTTATGAAGAACATCTATCAATTGACGAACAGATTGATTCACAGATCATGCATATTTTTGGATGGGATAATATTGAGGGATTTGTTATCAAGGATTGTTTAGAGATTTTATTATAATATTTTTTATCTTGATCGTTCATAATGAAAAAATCCAGGATGGAATGAATAATATCCAAGGATTGTTCTTTTGGTAGTTCCATGTACTTTTTCTCCCCCAAATTTCTTAAAATTCTTCGTTTTCCTCACATTTTACAAAGATATGATCATTGCAACATTGTATCATGACACAATGATCGAAAATTAAAGATTCAAAATAGTTATAACTCGAAGGAGGTGTGATGATGGTTGTGGTAGCGGATCGAATGATGTTGGGTGTCGATTTCCAGTTCTTCATGGGAAATGAAGAATGAAAATGATCTGGTTTTCTGAGTTGATTCAAGGATCGAATCGTACCAATTCAGGGATGAGCAGACCAGAAGATGTTGTATATCGAGTTTCCTGACTAGGTGTGGATGGAAATGATAGTATGATCAGTGGAGAAGATGGTGGAGTATGAACTTGGGTTTCAAGGAAATTCCACGAAACACGGTGTGTAGTCCGAACTACAGAGCATGTGGCACCCACTGAGTGGATTCTAGGGTTTTGGGAGGGAGTAAAGTGTCATACAAAATGTGACTACTATCACACGGTGTGGGGGACCATCTCTGAGACTCTTCATGTATCTCAAGAGTTACACAGAATGGGGTGGAGTATATGTATGGTCTACTTGGTTTCTAACCCCCAACACGGCCATACCCAGACCAGATACACAAGATACCTCATGTACTAGTCTAGGGACAGGCGAACAAGGGTTGACAACATGTACTAGAAATAAGCTAGAGTGATCGGGTGGACCCTATATAGTAGGAAATGGTGTGTGAGACTTTCTATATGGTGTTTATAGGTCATTTACCTAACAGGTTATGATGACACATATCATTGGACATAAAAAGTTCCCATGGTTAAGTGACAAGGTGTGTGACCCCACTACACACCATGTACCCCTACCAACATGGATTGAATCTCTTGTCCACCATATCTTAGACTATAATAATTATTGTTTGTTCCTTTTCTCGTTCCACTAATGGATAGTTGGTATGGTTTCTTATACACATGAGTTTGTTGCCTTCCACATGAATTTCTAGATAGAGTTTTTGGAATCCCCTCTGAGGGGCCCTGAGTGGAATAATCTATCCTTTCCTGTGCCCTAAGTAGATTTTTGGTATCAATATGAACAATCCTACGAGATCACGATCTTTTACATATTATGTGAATCCAGATGATTTGTGGTATCTCCCAATGGCCCTAACACTGATCATTATCTGTGTATCGTGATCTTCCCCACACGTTGCGTGAGTACTCTCGGAGTGAGTGTATCATATCTCTTTTGAGATCGATCAATGTATATCTCTTATAAAATTTCCTGATGAATAATTCTTCTTGGATAGATGTGATCAGTGCTTTCAGAATCAATAGTGTGTGCTGCTAGATGAGTTTCTTTTTTGAGTCTTCAAACTAAATCTCTAGTGTTGGAATAAAGTAGTTGTGACTTACCTCTAGACTATGGGTTGGGGTTTATGTATTTCTGGATAGGTTCTTGTAATATTTATTGTATCCAAATTTGGTATAGAGTTGATTGTACCTTTACTATGTGTATTGATTTTTGGTTTCAGGGTGTCCTACCAAGTATTGTAATACTCTCCCTTGCATGTTATTATCCAGCACTTTCCATGTCTTCTGCAGAATAGATATTTTTTGATGGAGTCCCAGATGGTCCAGGACCAAATAATTCTTTGTGAGTTTAGACTACCTGAGGTGTTCCTATGACTTGGAGTAGCAGTCATGATAACATTTTTTACTTGTTCTCCTTTTTTGTTTTTAGACACATTCTTTTAGAGGTCTTGTATTCTTTCCATATTAAAATTACATTCCTATCATACTATGTTGGTTGGGTTTTGTGTTATGCATGAATTTTTTTCTTAGTCTATTTTTTGTACCATGATTTTATGCTTGTAGATGTGTGGGGGCGTATAGGTACTCAGGAAATGCCTCACATGTTAGTGATATGCCTACTCGGTGCTAGTCACCATCCCCATCCCTATTAGAGGTGGGCTTGAGGAACCATGGAAATGGCCCCGATGGGAGAAGACATCACATACTGGTATCAAAGGGTGGTTGGTTCTACATTAGGACTAGGATCCTATTAGATTTGTTTGCGGAAACCATGTTATGTTTTTCGATTTTAGATTTCAGTCTTGGGACTCCAGTGTTGTTATGTGCGGCTGACATATCTATACACCATGACTCTTATAACCTGAATTTTGACATGGTACATGAGAACAATGGTTGAAGGGAAAATAATGGTATATGAATCATATCAAAATCGGATGTTTTTCCTTGTCATTATTGAGTCATATCTCTATATATATCCATTAAATTTGGTACATATTATTTTCAAACAAGATTAATTCAAGTTGCATAACTTCTTTGATACCACAGATCAATAATGAGGATGACCCCTTAGTGACGAGGCTTCAATATAGGGATTGGTTTCCTAGATGGTGCCTCTAGGTGTTTCATTTGCTATACCACCGCCAGTGGAGCATCATGTGGTACCTCCAGTACCAAAAGATGAGGATTTCATGATGAGTTCACTCTATGAGATTCAGAGAAAGGGAACCCTTAGGTTTCAAGGAATGACGAAACCTAAGGTGGATGAGGACCATCTTGTGGAAGTGACTTGTGTTTTCTGTCTAGTGGGGACACTAGTAGAACATGTTGTGATCCTTATGGTGAGCCTTCTTCAGGGCTTGGAATGGAGATTTTAGAGTTTCACCACGCAGACTCGCGGTGAGGTGAATCATTCTTGTATGGACATTTAGCATCTATTTAGAGAAGAGTTTTCTATATTTATGCTAAGAGAAGTGCATATACTAGATCTTCTTCAGCTCTAGTTGGGTATCATTATACAGGATTCCTATTCCTTGAGGTTCACCATCCTCTCTAGGTTCAATATAGATATGGTAAAGGATCAATACTTCATGGATAACACCATCGAGTAATGTCTACATATGTAAATTTGAGCCACTATTATACATATATATATTTCCACTTATGCAGGAGTGCTTGAACAAGCTTTGGTGGTCGTGTGCTTCTTGGATGAGTAGATGCAACAAGTGATAGTCAGCCGCAGGAATACATGTCAAGAGACCTCGAAAGTAGGGATCCAATGTCAGGCACATGGATATAGATGTGGGAGATGTTATAGGAGGACCCATGATAGAGGATCTATGGTTCATGGCTGTATTGCTTGATCCAGTTAGCCTAGGGAGAGGCAATGCTACACATGATATGATAGGGAACATATCACTAGATATTTTCAAACCCATTAACATACTAATAGGGATAAGATATATGGACAACTGAGGTAGCTGAAATGAGTGTATAAGGAAGATATTCCATGAGGAGGATGTAGAAGTGGATATGGGAGAGCTGAAGGAGGTGGAAAGTGTGTTTCCATACTAAAACATCCACCTGTAGGAATCCTTCACCAACTCAGGGAGCTAGATAGTAGGGGCGGGTGAAGCTACATGAAGTCAAGGAATCTTACTTAAGGACTATATGGATTATTTTTGGTAAAATCTATGTATTTTCTACCTTATCATTAATACTTACAGAAATAGTATCTGACAATTCTTTTATAACCACTTACCTTGTACGAGAACTAGAGATTTCGATAGAACCATTGACTTAACCGTTACGCTTGGAGACACCTATGGAAGGGTACTCGATGACCAAATACAGGTCTTGATCATGTGATATGACTGTTGGAGGTGATATTTTTGTCTTTAACCTCTTGTGGGAAACGTTGAGGCCTTATAATGTCATTCTCTATATGGATTCTCTATATTTGTTCCACGCCCAGATTAATTACTTTAGGGGAAAGGAGCAGTGTATTCATAGTGATGGGATGAGGTTTTCATTTTTTTTAAAATAAAAACTGGGGAAGCACAAGGTTGGATTAATTATAGGAGGGTGAAACCAATCAGACCTCAGTTTTCTATCCTTACCATCGAAGTAGCATATTTTATGAAATTTCAGTTCCCCATAGTGGTAGAAGAGTGGGAGGAAATATTTATAGAAGTTGTTCCTAGATAACCTCCCCATCAAGATATTGACCTATATATTGACCTAAATCCTGATATGGCATCAATATCTTTACTATAATAAAATATGGGTTTTTTATAGCTTCGTGAGATGATGGTGAACTTTGAGCTCTTATAGAGATGGGCTTCGTGTAGACTAGTGTTTCATCAGGGGCAGCCCCATTTTTTTCCAAGAAGGAAGATGGGAGTCTAAGGATGTCTGTGGATTTTCAATTCTTGAACTAGGGGAACATGAAAAATAAGTATCCACTACGAAGTAGTGATGAACTCATTGATCCATTGAGAGGGGCATTGTGGATCTCAAAGGTTGACCTTCGATCTGGCTATCACCCGCGGTGAGTACGAAACAGGGATAAAATTAAGATGGATTTAAGATACCACTATGATCATTATTAGTACTTAGTGATTCCATTTGGCAGGAATATCTCTATAGTGGTGTTTATGGGACTCATTAACTAGATCTTTAAGCCTTACATAGTCCAGATCATGGAATTCTTCATCGACGACATCCTTTTGTACTCGACATCTTAGGAGGAGAACACGAGTCACCTATTGATGGTTTTGGACGTACTCTGAGAGAACATTATTTATGGAAAACTCCCAAAGTTACAATTCAAGATTCCAGTTGTGAAGTTTCTAAGAAATATTATCTGAACAGATGTAGTTGTTGTTGATAGAGACAAGGTCGAGGAAGTGTTAGCATGGGATCCACCTAGGAGTGTGACAGAGGTACAAATATTTATTTGGGATGGATATCTATTACTGTATATTCATACACGATTTTTCTAGATTATCAATAGCTACGACATATTATAATTTAAAGGTTCGAACTTTCTTGTTGAAAGAGAAGTGCCAGTAAAATTTTCAACAGTTGAGGAAAATTTTGACGAGCACTCGGTTCATGATATTTCCAAAGGAGGGTGTTTAGTATATAGTATTTTGTGATGAATAATGGATTGGAATAGGTTGTGTCTTGATGTGAAGGAAATAAGTGATTGCTTATGTTTTGTGCCATTTGAGACCACATGATAAAGACTACATGACCCCTGATCGGGAGTAGGTTGTGGTTGTATTCGTGCGGAAGATGTGGTGAAACTACCGAAGGGGCGAGTGGTTTATTGTCTAATCCGACCACAAGTGTCACAAGAATAGCTTCCCTTAGATGGATCTGAGCTAGAGGGGGTGGAGACTTCCTCTAGAACTGCTAATTTTATATTTTCTAAACTATTGGGAAGGGGAATGTGGTGGTAGATGCTCTATGTATATATCTAGTTTACAATTGTTTAACGAGGAGTCAACTCTGTTGGCCTAATTACAATTACCATTCATCAATAGAGATATTGATGTTTCCCTCTAGTTGATTATAGTCACCACTAGACTCTTACAGTGAGTTAGGGAGGCACAACTTTTGGATACCGAACGGAAGACCCTACATGCTAAGACGACCAAATGGCACGCACTTGATAGATATTCACAGGGTGTGGAGTACATCATCCATTTAAGATGATCCCCACTTGTACCAGTGGCATTATAGGGGAGATACAGAGGTATTTTCATACATCCCCTTCAGTTGTACATATAGTGACCCTAGCATTTTACTCATAACATTACATGATTTTAAGCCTAATTATATATCATATAATAAGCCAAGGATTGTAAATTATATTGTCTTCGAATACTAGGTACATAAAACATAAAACATGGGGCTAAAAAAATATTTTTAATTAATCTACATAGATACCTCAAATATCTATTTGATCCCTTACATCTGCATAGGGTACCCTGGGGAACACATGAACAAATGAATGAGATAGAAAATCCAGCAAGAGAATGAACATTAAGATACACCTTATGAACATG
This sequence comes from Viscum album, assembly GCA_963277665.1. Classification (NCBI taxonomy): domain Eukaryota; kingdom Viridiplantae; phylum Streptophyta; class Magnoliopsida; order Santalales; family Viscaceae; genus Viscum; species Viscum album. The sequence goes on from OY728125.1 coordinate 887,498,067, forward strand.
AGTTAGGAGGCATGACATAATGATATCAGACACATGGAACATATGAAATCATATTACATACACATGGGATCATATAAACATGGAATCTTATAAATGTGGAAGAAACATAAATCTTGTATTTAGTATGAGTCAACGCTAACCACCAATCCCATTTTATATAGTAGTACGGGTCAAGGATAACAGCCAATCCTGTTTCCCATAGTATTATTTGTCAAGTCTAACTGCCCATGCCATTTCATATCGCATCTTTTGAGAATTAACATTACCCAATAGATCAGAGTTCTATCTAGGCACACCCATATGATCATTTTCATGAATAGTAATTCAATATAAATAATCATACACACTCTACCATACACAAAAAAATGGGTACCCATAGAAAGTATTTGGAACCACAAGAATGAAATAAAGAATAACCATTGGGAGTATCATGATAGAGTCCATGAAAGAAAGGGATTAGAAAATACATAGATTTTTATAAGGTAAAATAGTTATATAATATTTTATGTGATGTCAAACAGAATTGAAAACATATATGAAATGTATTTTAGAAACATTAGCAATAAAAAAAATTTGTTTGGTTTTAAGGAAAATACTACAATGTATTTAAGGAGAAATGAAAAAAATAATCTATATAAAAAAATTGTAATAAGATGGTTTTCATAAAAAATATAATGATTTTATAATGACATTTGCGTCTTAAGACATATGATAGCGTGCACTTGAAATTGGGTAAAAATTGTGAAACTTCCCTTTATAAAAAAGATTTCTCATCTAAATGTTATATGGAGGGAATATTTTAAAAACATGTATATCCCAAGAACAGAGTGATAGTATGTTCTTCATAAATGAATTTTGTAAAACTGCAGAACATTTTTTTTGATGTCCCGGACCTGGCATCACCACAACCCGAGCCCCGAGTCCTGTTGCCCACATGACCCATGGCTCGTCTCCGCATAGGCCAGGGTCTTCTGACTAGCAGCGGGTGTATAATGGTAAGTTAGTGGGGACACTGTACCCTCATTTTAGAGCACACATCGATATAGAAACAAGTGATTAAATAGCATAAGCACAACTAATAGGTGAACAAGAGAAAAAAAGGAAACATACAAACCAAACAACATAAGTAAGGAAGCCCTGATAAATATAAAAAATCCACATAGGCAGTGTCTGATACAAAATGGATGCATGGAATATTGATATAGTTGGAATAGATGGAAAGAATGTTTTACAATATTACAAAAAGAGATCAAAAGTTGTCCACAAGCATCTCTAGCTAATCTTTGTCCTCTGATCTGGATCTCCAGCTAGAACATACATGTATTAAAAATCTGGAGATGGGCCTTTTCCCCTACTAGTACATAAAGCAGTAAAGTCTACACGAGTGCCAAGGAGGACACTCGGGTATGGTCTAAGACAAGTCATAGTAGGCCACCACCAATGGTGTCTACTTGTAATCCAAATAGGTGTTCGCAAAATATATAGTGTGTAGAAAACTGCAAGTATGTAAAGAAAAGTAATAAACCACTCTCCCGCTCAGGTTCCAGAAGGACACCTGATGGGTCTACCTACTTCAGCTCATGGCTGGTATTCTGAACAATCAACAGGGGTATATTTATATAGATATAGGTTATCACTAGCATGAGGTAACAATGCCTCTCATCCATGATTCTCACATATGTAATAATCATCCCTGGCATATGATATGAATGCCTCTCGTCAACAAGAACTGTAACTGGCATGGGGAAGAATGCCTCCCACCCATAAAGCATATATAGGCACAGTGTAGGAATGCCTCCCGCCCTCATATGGAGACTCAATTGGCATTGGGTAAGAATGCTTCCCCCCCACACACACGGAGATTCATCTTGCACTGGGTAATAATGCTTCCCACCCACACACAAAGATTCATCTGGCACAGGGTAAGAATGCCTACCGCCCACACACGGGTTATCACAAGCATGTCAACACAGTAAGGCATATCCATTCACATAAAAATATATAAAGAAATCCATCTTATAGAAAACCACATTAATCACATCACAAGGAAATATAAAATTCAATTCATTTAACGGGTTAAGTCTATCTTATACTAGGAATCCTCTAACAAATTCATCTCATTTACCTAACATTGAAAATGCCTTTCGAGGCATATCGTTAAGGTATAAACGAGAAAAAGGTCCAAATATCAATATATATCACGTATAGTTGACCACTCCTAATCCACACCTCATCAAAACAGCCTATAATGGTTAAATTCATCAATCTCATATCACACGGGTCATTTAGATATATAGCAGTCATTTCAAATAAGGGTTTTAGTTAAAGACAAACCATGTCATGATGATAATAACTCAAAAAGGAAAAAACCCAAAATAAAAACCACGTGACCACCTACCTTAGAGATATAGACATTGGATCACTTGATATCAACAATAGATTCACAGTATGTTGGAATAGATATGAGTTCTAGTCCAATGCCCTGGAAATAGGGAATATGAGCCTGTGGAAAAATAGTGATATGAAAACCATGATTCGCCGAGGAAAGAAGGGTGCGTGAGGTAAGCCTTACTAATGGTGATCCAAGGCTTCTGTTGGATTGAATAATGGTCGTCAGCTGAATAATCCACAAGAGAAAGAATGAGAGAGAGATTTTAGGCTCAATGGAGGGATCCTCTTCTAGTGTTTCTACTGGAAGGAAGAAAGAAATATTTTAGTCATTAAAAAAAGCAAAGAATGGTAATTTCACCCAGAACAGGATCACACAGTTTAGGCACACGGTTTACCAAACTGTGAAAAAACCATGCGAACATCACTACTTCAAGACCAAAGGCCACATAGTTTGTCTAAAACCATGTCCAGGCCATGTGCAGGCCCTGATCTACTATCTGCAACCCGCACGGTTTATCCCAAACCGTGCGCAGACCGTGCGCAGGACGTGAGCCGCTGTCTGCAAGCCAATTTCTCAAACACCTGAACAAACCATGTACACTCCCCAGACCTTCATTAGGATGTTAGACACATTAAAAAAGTTTTAAGGAAATATTTGAAATCAAAAATATTGATCAATAACTTTTCCAAAGATTCGGGTCATTACAACCACCCCTCCTTAAAGAAACTCATCCCTGAGTTGGTTTTCTGAGGGTACAGAGGTATCATAAATGAAAAGATCTGTCCATTGAGAATGTATATCAGCCTCCCACTCCCAGCCAACCTATACCTGGTCATGCTACCATAGCACCCTGTACAAGAGGAACCTATTTACCATGGAGATTCTTCACACTCCGGTCAAAAATTTGCATCGGATACTCCTCGAATGAAGAATCCATATTCAGTTCAACCTCATCAAGATGAAAAACATGAGTCAGATCTGAAAAGTACCGGCGTAGAAAAGATACATTAAAAACATCGTGCATGGCCTGATATCTCTGCGGAATTGAAAGCTGGTAAGCTACTGGTCTGATCTGCTTCATCACCTCATAGGTTCCTAGGAACCTCAGCGAAAGCTTACCCAGCTTCTGTATACGTCTATTCCCCAACCTGGGTGAGACCATCAATAAAACCCAGTTCCCATCCTCGAACTCAAGAGGTCGACAGTGCTTGTCAGAATAGGACTGCTGTCTAGACTGAGTTGTCTGCATACGCTTCTTAATAATCTATATCTGCTTTTTAGTCTCCTACACAAGACATGGACCTAGAACAGTTGCCTCACATTCTTCATTCCAACACAAGGGTGATCGACAAGGCATACCATATAAGGCTTCATAGGAATCCATCTCAATGATATCTTGAATGCTATTGTTATAACTAAACTCGACAAGAGGAATGTGTTTCTCCCATGAACCTCCAAAATTGAGAACACATGCACGTTACATATCCTATATTAGCTGTATAGTCTGCTCGGTCTGTCCATCAGTTTGTGGGTGATAGGCCGTGCTCAAAAGTACCTACGTACCCAAGGCCTTCAGCAAACCCTGTCAGAACCAAGATCTAAAACAAGGATATCTATATGAGACTATAGAACGAGGTTGTCCATGAAGGCACACTATTTCCTTGACATTCTGGCTTCCCATGTCATCAACCGTGAAGGTCTCCCACACATGTATGAAATGCGAGACCTTCGTCAGATGGTCTGCGATAACCAATATTGCATCATTGCAATGAGGTGACCTGGGTAAACTAGTTACAAAGTCCATAGAAACATCATCCCATTTCCACTCTGGAATGGAAAACAGCTACAAAATCCCTATGAAACGCTGATGTTCTGCCTTAACCTGCTGACAGGTGGAACAATACATGATAAAACCGGCTATCTCCCGCTTCATGTTAGGCCACCAGTACTGTTGTCGCAAATAAAGATACATTTTGGTGATGCCTGGATGAACTGCCCATGATAAGGTGTGGAAATCCCTCATCACCTCCTCTCTAATGTCTGCTATGACCCATACAGTCCCGCATAACAATAAAGTATAACCTTCATCCACGGTCCAATCTGTAGAGGCATCATCAGTGACACTTTGCTGTAGAACAAGACCTTCTGGATCTGACAACTGTCTTGACTTGACCCATTCCAAAAGAGTAGATGTCACCGCTAAGGCTGAAAGAACAGTCTGACCCTGTCCACCCCGAACCTCAACATGAATCTCCAAAAATAGGCCCATCAGATTCCACTCCTCATTAGATTCCCAAACCACTTGTGACTAAGTTTTCTGGCTCAGCACATCTATTACTGAATTTCCATTCCAAGGATTGTAGGCCAGTTCAAAATCAAAGGATTGTAGGTACTTGACCCACTTGAATTGCCCGAGATTTAAATCCCGCTGAGTGAAGATATATTTGAGGCTTTGTGGTCAGTGAATAACACGAAATGCTCTCCCAACAAATAGTGTCTCCATCTGCGTATGGCATGTACAACCACTACAAGATCAAGGTCGTGTGTCAGATAATTCTGTTCATGAGCCTTTAACTGATGAGAACCATACACATTGACTCACTTGTCCTGTATCAAGACAGCTCCATGCCCAATACCTAACACATCACAATAGACTGTATATGCTCTTCCTGGCTTATGCAAGATCAATATCGGTGCTGCTATTAGTCTTCCCTTGAGTTCTTGAAAATCTACCTCACAAGGTTCTGACCAATCGAATCATACCCCATTATTTGTCTAAGCTATAATTGGTTCTTCTAGGCATGAAAATTACTTAATGAACCGACTGTATTATCTAGAAACACCATGAAACTTGTGATATCAAAGAGGTTATTGGGCTGCTCCCAAGAAAGTACAACACTCACCTTCTCAGGGTCAATGGAAACTCCAGAATCAGAAATGACGTGACCAAGGAAGTGAACCTTATCTATCCAAAAGTGGAATTTACTAAGCTTAGAATAAATTTGATACTCTCTTAGTGTATTCAGAACAATCTCAAGATGGGATGTATGGTCGTTTCTCGAGCGTGAATTGACTCAGAGACCATCCACAAATACAACCACGAAAGAATCAAGGTAATGGTAAAATATCGGATTCATAAGAGCCATAAACACTACAGGTGCATTCGTAAGCCCAAACAACATGAAATTGTACTCATATAGACCATGCCTACTCCTAACCACTGTGCAATGTATGTCTGAAGTCCTAACACACAACTGGTGATAGCCCAACCTCAAATCTATCTTTGAAAAAACCTTTTCTCCTTGGAGCTGATCAAAGAGGTCATAAATTTGAGGTAAAGTATACCGATTCTTAATAGTCAGCTTATTTAACAAATGATAATCCACCCAGAGACGAAGGGTAACATCTGCCTTCTTGGCAAAGAGAACTGGTGATCCCCAAGGAGAAGTACTGTGACGTATAAAGCCTTTTTCTTCTAGGTCCCCCAGCTGACTCTTGAGCTCTAGAAGTTCCTTTGGTGCTATCCTATAAGGAGGAATGGTCACTAGTGCTGATCCTAGTATAAGCTCAATAGTAAATTCCACCTGTCGTACTAGAGGTAGACTAGAGAAATCATCAGGAAAGTCATCAATGAAATGCTCCACCATAGGAGGATATAAAGAGGGTTGTAACCCTTGTTAATAGAGATAAAGACCAGAAACATGTGTCGTGAAAGCACCTATAATATGGTGTTCCAGTCCTTCTCATGTTGAATTATGATCCCATTCTCCCTTATTCATATACGTCTCACCCTCTGGTGACGTAAACGCCACCCTCTGACGATAGCAGTCAATCCAGGCTCTATAGAGACCTAAACAGGCCATCCCGATTATTAAATCAAAACATGTCATATCCAGAAGATACATGTTCCACACGCAAAGGCAACCACCCACCTCGAGGGGACTATTCTGAAAATGATGAACACCATCTAAACAGATACATAATGGGGAATCTAACGGGATCAAACCATGATATGACTCAACGTCGAAGCCCAACCATCCAATAATCACCTCCGATATAAAAGAGTGAGAGTAGCCTGTGTCAAACAAAATAGATACTAATGTAGAGGCAACTAGAATCATACATCGTATTGTAGATGGTCCAACATACTTCTCCTGTGGTGTAGGTTCAACTGCATACAACTGGCCGGTACCATGACCGTGCATCACATCCTGGATACCTGAGCAGACCCACTCTACAGGTGCTAAGAGTCATACACTTGATTACCCCTACCTCGACTAATTCCACGACCTGATCGGTCGGCGACAATCCAGATGCCTGACTGACTTGATCTTTTCGATTCAGCACTAGATCGTGGAGTAGGTATAGATTCCTACTAACTGGGCCTTGGGGGAAAATTCCTGCAGAAACGTTGGAGATTCCCCAACCTACCACAACCTCTGCACTCCACTAGTTTTTGCGTACACTGCCTCCTCTTATGTCATGGAACCCCATATTGGTGACAGATAGATATACCACCTGAGAAAAGGGTCTGACCACCACTGACACCACAAGATTCCTCAAAACTCCGCTTCTTCCCAGAAGCAGATCCACTAGTACCCTTAGGTGTCGAACCACCCTTGTTCTCACTATCCACATCTCTCAAATTCCTCTCTATGATCAAATATTGATTGAAAATCTCTAAAATGGTTGTCAAACTGAACATGTTAACCTATCACTAGATGGTGTAAAAAAAGCAATCCTTAAAACACCTAGTGGCCATGGGATCATCAGCATCTAGTGTAGGAGAAAAACGATGTAACTCGGTGAAACGGGATGGATATTTCATGACTGTATTGGTCCCTAACTATAGATTCATAAAATCCTTTTCTCTATCAGCCCTCAACATTTGGGGAATAAAATAAGTGTAGAAGATGGTCTGGAAATCTATTCAGATCATATCTCTCTTTTTTCCAGACTGGGTGATGAAATCCCCCCACCTCCTGGTTGAACCACGTAGCATCTAAGCTGCGAGATTGACCCTCCGCTCTGGAGGTGTCTCAAGGTGCTCAAAGATGGTCAGAATAGCCTCGAACCAGGACTCCACAGCAAGTGGTCCACCATCTCCCAAAAATTTAAGAGGATGCTGCCACTAAAACTCACGGGTCAACTCATCCATTCTCTAGGCAGGTCGTACTCTACATTGCATACTCTTAATCATATGCAAGAATCTCTCACGGAACTAGGCATCAACACACATATCAGGAATAGAAAGAGGATCCATGGGTGGCATAATAGGAAGATCAGCTGGTGGCTTAGGTACTTCCACCTCAGGAACATGATATTCGCCGCCTTCAGCATGCGCAACTCGAGGATGTATCAAAGGCATAGTTCTACAATGCCAAATGAACATTTCAAAAGAAGAAACAAAAAATTTAAAGGTTGAACTCTAGAATCTAGGACATGTACTAAGCCACCCTACTTATAAGATCACATATCCACACCTATAGGAATTCTTAGTAAAACCTGCAACTGTTCAAATGTAACTTAATGCAGTGATATGGAATTTCCCAGCCCATAAGGGCCCATACTTCTCACGAACTAAAAGATGAAACACACTTGGACTTCATCTCTCATTTACTTGTGCTTATTATGTATTTGAATTTCTCTTTTTAAGCGAATGATTGGTTTAGTTGGACTGTCATTTTCCCAATCCTTAAGGGACCATACACCTTATGAACCAAAGAGTGACACCAACCAAAACCACATAATTCTATAATTCACAACCTTCAAGAGGAGTTAGTAGAGTTGGACACATATTAACAAGGTGTGGAAATAAAAAATAGGCAATGCTCGTAGAAAATTTAAACGTGGAATGAAAAGATGCATGGCCAAATCATATTGTGCCTATCGTGATGCGTGTTCTAATGCATAACCCTCATTTCATTGGATCTAAACCTGAAATCCATATTCCATCATTGAAAATATCAATAAAATCACAAATCATGTGAAGCACTAAATGGTGAAACAATATAAACAGTAAATAGCAGAATCAATAACACCATAATTTAGGGAACCTGGTCTTTTCCTCATACATGGGTTTGCGATTCCCATGCATGACTTATAACTATGTCCATATGAATTCCCATTCTCCAGGTCTATCATCTCCAAATAGCAATGAAATAAAGAAAAACTCCACTAATACTACTTTGTGACGTCCCAAACCCAGCTGCCCCTCAACCCGAGCCCTGAGCCAGGTGGGCCACATGACCCCTGGCTCGTCATCCCATAGGCCAGGGGCTGCCGACTAGTAGCAGGGGTGTAATGGTAAGTCGGTGGGGAGACTGTACCCCAATGTCAGAGTACATAGCGGTATATCAAAAAATTATTAAATAGAGGAAGCACAACTAATGGATAAATAGGTGAAAAAAGGAAACATACAAATCAAACAAAAGAAGTAATGGAAACCCTGATAAATATACAAAATCCACATAGGGAGTGTCTGATAAAAAAATGGATGCATGGAATGTTGATACAGTAGAAAAAGATGGCATGCGTGCTATACAGTAATACAAACATAGAACAAAATTATTCCACGAGAATCTCTATCCAAACTCGGTCCTCTACACTGGATCTAAAGCTAGAACATATATGTATCAACAATCTGGAGCTAGGCCTTTTCCCCTTCCAGTACCTGCAGCAGTAAAGTCTACACAGGTTCCATGGATTCCGCCCGGGTAGGGTGTGACACATGTCTCAGTAGGCCCCCACCAATGGTGTCTATGTGTAATCCAAATAGCTGTTCAAAAAATAAATATTTTATTGCAAACATCATGTATGTAAATCAAAGTAATAAACGACCCTCCCGCTCAGGTTTCAGAAGGACACCTGGCAGATCTACCTGCTTCAGCTCATGGCTGGTATTCTGAACAATCATCAGGGGTATAAGTACATAGATATAGGTTATCACTGGCACGAGGTAAGCATTGTAACACCCCGAGATTTTATGAAAAATATTCTTTTTAATTTTATTAATGTCTTGTGTTCTACGCTACACCAAAAAGTGCTTGCACAACATACATCCTTGACTTGCCTTGAATTACACGCAATCGCGACCTTCCTCGATAGCATGTGTAGTACGCAATATCGAGTTTCACTAAACAACGATATGCTATTAAAATATTATTAAAACTAGCCGTTATGAATAGTAATAAATACCTTTTAAAATTTTAGAAATTTTAGATCTCAAAATGGACTTCATTTTTGGATTCGGAGTATCGAATTTAGCCTAAGGTGAAATTTTGGTACTTTTCGGATAACTTTTATATTCTGATGAATAGTGAAAATTACTAAATTATAATTAAAAACAACTTTTTTAATAGAAATAATTAATAGTGATAAATTATTAATTTGAGTGCTTTTAAAGTATATTTATAATATATTTTTACAATTTAATACAATTTTGGTCATTGGATGTAATTCCACATTTAAACCAGTTATAAACAAGTGTCAATCTTTTGATAGTTATTATCTCTTAAGAACACGCTATTTGTTTTGAGGACGGGAATTAATTTTTAAATTAATTAATGCAACTGAAATGTTTTGAATTTGGTAAAATAGATATCATTTTTGAATTCATAATATCAAATATAGCTTAGGCCTAATTTTTGGTATTTTTTTAAAAACTTTCAATTTTTGATGAATAGTGAAACCACTAAGTGGTAGTTAAAAAACTGAATTTTTCATAAAACTTAATTTTACCGTTTCTGTGATTATAATTTCAAAAATCCGAGAGACACGGTTTATTTCAGTAAGTAAAATGTGGTTCAATGAGATGAAAATAATTTTTGGTGAATAGTAACTTTTTACTTTTTTACCACGGTTAAAAGTAAATAGGGAAATTAAGTGTAAAAATGATATTATTATTACCCTAACACATGTCCTAATTCTATTGGAAAAGTGTAATTCGACCAAAAACAAACATAGGAATAAAATATTACCATTTAGGCCCACTTGGATTAGATTAGGACATTTATTATTAATTTATTTAAAGAAGGGTTAAAAGAGTTAAAATCAAAGTTTATTTACTAAAACATTTTTAATATGGGGTTGTACATAAGATAAATTCGACTATAAATATTCATTAGAAAGATAAAATTATTTCTTACATAATGGTATTTTATTTGTAATTTTTAGACCTTAAATAATTTAATTTATTTATGACACAACAATGCTGCAGTGATTATCTAATTAATGAAATATTGACATAATTGATGTTATAAATACCAAAATAAATATAATTTGAGACTTTTTATGAATTAAACTAATTTCATAGGTTAATATGACATGATAGTATTGATATAATTAACTTGTTTCGAACTTATCATTCTGTTATGATTTTCACAAAAATCAATTACTAAATAGTGTCAAAATTGACATAAAATAGTTTTTAAAAACAATATTATATTATTAATTGTTATTGTATTCCTAAAAATCTATGGTTTGACAAAATGACTTATATAAGGTTATATATATTAATAATAAACAACTTGGGGTTCGTTTGGACTCTTATAGTAAGTTTATTAACCTTATAGTGTAAGAACACAAGAAGACACGGTAAAAGTAAAATTATTTAACTTAATGTTAAATCTAAATGATAAGGATAAAATAGAAACATAAACTTGTATAAATTATATTGGATGAGAGGGGTTATACCCATACCCACCTTAGCTTCGAAATATATCATTTTGGAGCTATTTAAAACCGAACATGACTTTATAATAGAATAATATTGTTAGTTATTCCAAAGGTACCCCTCTCCTCCCTTATAAAAGGGAACCTCCTCCCTATCTTCCTCACACAACATTGAGCCTTCAAGCTCGGACAACCCCTGCGAAATTATCTTCTCCACTTCCCTAGAAACATCCTAGAGGTTCTGGTCTTCTTTAAAGACCCATTTTAGTGCCCTAAAAGGAGGTCTCAAAGAAGCACTTCAAAGAAGAGGTAATGCCCGTTACCGATTCTTTCATCTTTATTTATTCTTCCACTTATTTTTATTAGGTTGTTTAATTATGAAGTAATAACATCAGTTTCACTAATATACTGATATGTTATTATAAGTATGAAACAAACCTATTTCACCATCTATCCATCCTACGGAAAAAGAAATCACCGCGCGTGCGTACGTAAGGAATACCGTCTCCACGCCGTGGTGTAATCTATTTTCCACCACCACCTAATTGGATGGGTATAATGGTGTAAATAATGACTATATATGACTATTATAAGGTGATAATGATTATTAAATAGTATACATATACTCCAATACAATTCCACGATCATAGGAACGATACCATCACTCGTGTGTACGTACGGAATACTGTCTCCACGATGTGATGTGACTCGTTCTACATGATCTTCATTTCATAATGATTATATAAATTAATTGAATGAATTAATATGATATATATTACAGTAATACCATTATGGAAATGAGGTATCTATAACCTAAAGAGAAGAATAAGAATTTATTTGACAAAACACGCATAAGAACAAAAAGTTATAAACACCCGAATAACAAGAAGCAATGAAATATTACTACTAAGAAGCTAAAAATATGACCATATATGATATAATAACAATGAATATGATTCTGTAATAAGTCAATGACATTATATAAATCATTATACAGGAGGTTCGGACACTTACGAAGAAAATCAGACCTAAGGTAAGGGAAATATCACAATCTCATTTTTATCCGAGATTGTTTATACGTTGAAATTTACTGGGGTGCATTTTATCATCCAAATCCATGTTTCCTCAATATGTAATATTATTTAAATCCAACTTTAAATTGTTAAAATCAAATTTTACCTTTCGTTGAGTTTTTAGTAAAAGATATGAAAGGAATTTTTGACGTTTTTCGTACGAGGTACTTTTTGACTTTTCCGACAAAAGTACGAAGAATGTTTTTTTTAACTTATACGGCATGAATGGATTTTTAAAAAATTATTTCCAAGAAGCTTCCTTTACAAGTTTCAAAGTTTATTTTTAATCTACTTCTTTTAGTTTAAAATTCTATGACATTTTAAGAAAGGAAAAATGTTTTTGAAGTAGAAAGGATATTTTTCTCAAGAATGGAGTTCAAGTGTTTTATCAAAATTATTTTCCATCTAAGATAATATAGGGTTCTGTTTCTATCCCTATTATTACACTTAATTTATTATGTTGTGATGGAAATATTTTTATGAATTCCTTTATCTTATATGAATTGTATTATGATGTCATGTTGTTTAAGAATCCCATTTTTATTACATGGGTTATGCAATGATGTATGATTTAAGATTTTGTGGCACACATAAGAATGGTATCACTATGAGATTGGTGGAACCTATATCTCCCTCCAATGCATTGGGTATAGATTTTATATCTCATGAGATAGACATGGCTGTAATGGTAGGTTATACCGGTTCAGTGAAACAGGACTGAAACGAGGGTGACTCGGTTCAGAAATGGACTTTGTCCACTAAGATACTCTTGGCAATGAGTCTTGAATAATAAGATATGATTCTCTATGATTATGTGTGTATGCCACAATGTTTCATGATTTAAGTTATGATTATTGTAATTTCATTTCACTACTATGATTTATCCCATGTTATGAAATTATGCTCTCTTTTGCAGGTTAAGATTTCCAAAATGTTATATTCTTATGAACATGACGTGATTGATATTTATTTTGTTTACCCTTACTGAGCATTTGAGCTCAGCCTTTTATGTTTTCTTTTCCCCAGGATATAAAGAAAGGATTTAGGTAAAAAAAGGAAGATCTTTATTGGAGATGTTGAAGATATTTCACCACGATTAGAAGATTATATTCTGAGTTTCCAAAGACACTAAACTATTATGATCCTTGTGTGTGTGTGTTTTTGTTATGTACTAAGTATTCCGCAAAAGTAATGTAATGTCCATGTATGTCAGGCTTCGGGTCTCTACAGATGGTATCAAAGGAAAGGTTTAGTCAACCTTTGTAAACTAGGATGCGATAACTTTAGTGAGATCCCTAGAGATATACCTAAGGTATGTCTAGGGATGTCTCTATGGTTAAGTATACATATAGGATATAGTCCTAGAATTGCGCTAACGATATTAGAATTTAACCTAAGATGTTAGATATTGAGGGTACTCCCCCTTTATTAGGTTGCTTTCCCTATCATGATTTTTTCCTCTCACACTATTCTTTTTGGGTTTTAGACGATGGCTGGAACCCGAAGGAACCGTTTTTATCAATGCAATGGACACTGCAATGATTGTCCTCCTGAACAAACAAATGTTATGGGAGATGGAGTGCAAAATCTTATTGCTATACTTACACAATCTATGAATCATTATAGACTTCCAAATGAGCAGAGAAGGGAACAATATTCTATTGAGTCCTTCATGAGGCAATGTCCACCTTCTTTCAGTGGGACTTCTGATCCACTTGTTGCTAAACAATGGATCAGTACCACTGAAAAGATATTTTCAGTTCTTCAAAGTTCTGAACATGATAAAGTCATCTTAATAGTATATCGTTTGGAAGGTGAAGATGATCAATGGTGGAATCTTATCAAGAATACGAGGCCAAGAGATGAAATTGAGTCCATGGAATGGGACGAGTTCAAGAACTTGTTTTTCTGTAAGTACTTCCCTTGTATTCTTCGAACAAAGATGGTGGAGGAGTTTCTTGAACTAAAGCAAAAGGATGATGAATCTGTTCGTATATACGAAGCGAATTTTACAAGACTTGCAAGGTATGAATCTGGCATTATCATCCAACCTGAAGGTAAAGTTGATCGATTTTTCAGTGGCTTAAAACCAAGTCTTCGAAGGGCATTATCTATAAGAGACTTCAGTAGCTATGAAGAAATTGTGCGTTGTGCTATCAAGGTAGAAATAGAAGTTGGTTTTACATATCCATCCCATGGTTTTGACGAGAAATGAAAGATTGAGTTCAAGGAGAAATCTCAGAATAATGGTGAAAAGAAGATGAATGTTTCATTATGCTCAATGTGTGGAAAGAAGCATGATGGAGATTGTCTTAAAGGGACTAGAAAATGTTTTAAGTGTGGAATATAAGGTCATCGAGTAGCTGAGTGTCAAAGCAATGGAAAAAGGGTTTCTAATGATGTGAATAAAGCAAACACTGCAGAGAACACACCACCAACACTTCAATGCTTCAAGTGCAAGGAAATGGGGCATTATGCTAATAAATGACCTAATCCAAGGGTTAGTGATGATCAACATGAGCTACCACTTAAGTCAAAGGACAAAGGGAAGTCACATGCGATCACTATTGGCGATGTTGAATATGAAAACGATGTGGAGGAATGATTAAGTGTTTATGTAATGGGATTCCAAAATAGTGTCGTATATAGTATCGTGGAATATTGGAATACTTATGTATTAGTCTATTGTGGTTTTCAATAATTTTATGGTACCAGTAACCATGGAAAGTGATTGAGATATTTTTGGAAAAAGAATGATATGCACATAATGAAGGGAAAATGAGAAAATGAAATATTTGACAGTATTCATGATCTCATGATTGATATAAGAACTAAGTGATATCATGGTTTTAGTATATAGAATTTTGAGGATTTTGGTATGTGGAAGGTGTTAACTTTTAACTGCATTCATGTTTTCACTAAGGTTCAATGGGTATTCAAGAGAATACATGATTAAGGACTTTGAATGTTTGGAATGTGACCAACAAAACATATCTTAAGATAAATGGGGTTCAACGATGGTATTAAATCTCTGGTAATCGTTTTCACTATGTTATGAGAGTGGACTGTAGTATTATGGATAATCCTAAAGATTTGAATGGATTATGTTAGACATAAGTTAGTATTGTTTAAGGATAGAAGTTTTTTCGATATTATTGATGGGATGTTATAGTAATATAGTTTTAGAAAAAGGACAACCTGCAGGATGGGTGACAGCCCATCGCTTCGGACAAGGCTGTGGGAATCGAACCCACAACCGAAGTGCGACTGGGTTTTATTGCCTACCACTAGCCTACCGGAAGTCCCTGGTTAGTAGAAACTAGTTTTATTTTATTAAGCGATATGATATATGAAGTATAAGTTCATTTTTGGAACCATATACGATTAACCATAAGATGGACTTATAACTTTTGATAACCTTTTGTTTGAAAGAGATGGAATGACCCATCATTCTATCACATGATCTGCTCACACATCATGAATGAAAAATTCAACTTCATTTCCTTAAGAGATGAAGTGGAAATTGTCGAAAGAATGACAAACGATGAAATCACGAAAGTATTTCTTCTAATTCCAATTTCATCAACTTTAGGGAAATGATCTTGAAAACAAAAAATGTTGTCTTAGTGCTCTTATATCTGATGAATCAGATGGTACCTTAGATCGTCACATATTTATGGCTTTGTGATTGCAGGATTTTCTATAGCCATGTTCTCTACCACTCTCCATCAGAACATGATGGTTAGATTTCTCTTCCATATCCATATTTTCACCTATGTGGAAACCCAGTGATTAGTTTATTTGGGTAACCATTAGGTTTCATACTTTTGTTTTAAAAAATTGGTTTTGGTATTCCTTTTTACGATGTGGGTTTCGATTAAAGAAACTTTTGAATAGTAAACCATTTATAACCCCGACGAATTTCGAGGGCGAAATTCATTTTAAGGGGGGTAGAATGTAACACACCGAGATTTTATGAAAAATATTCTTTTTAATTTTATTAATGTCTTGTGTTCTACGCTACACCAAAAGGAGCTTGCACAACACACATCCTTGACTTTCCTTTAATTACACGCAATCGCGACCTTTCTCGATAGCATGTGTAGTACGCAATACCGAGTTTCACTAAACAACGATATGTTATTATAATATTATTAAAACTAGCCATTATGAATAGTAATAACCACCTTTTAAAATTTTAGAAATTTTAGCTCTCAAAATGGACTTCATTTTTTGATTCGGAGTATCGAATTTATCCTAAAGTGAAATTTTGATACTTTTTGGATAACTTTCATATTCTGATTAATAGTGAAAATTACTAAATTATAATTAAAAACAACTTTTTTAATCGAAATAATTAGTAGTGATAAATTATTAATTTGAGTGGTTTTAATGTATATTTAGAATATATTTTTACAATTTAATACAATGTTCGTCATTGGATGTAATTCCACATTTAAACCAGCTATAAACAAGTGTCAATCTTTTGATAGTTATTATCTCTTAAGAACACACTATTTGTTTTGACGACGGGAATTAATTTTTAAATTAATTAATGCAACTGATATGTTTTGAATTTTGTAAAATATATATCATTTTTGAATTCATAATATCAAATATAGCTTAGGCCTAATGTTTGGTATTTTTTTAAAAACATTCAATTTTTGATGAATAGTGAAACCACTAAGTGGTAGTTAAAAAACTGAATTTTTCATAAAAGTTAATTTTACCGCTTCTGTGATTAGAATTTTAAAAATCCTAGAGACACGATTGATTTCAGTAAGTAAAATGTGGTTCAATGAGATGAAAATAATTTTTGGTGAATAGTAACTTTTTACTTTTTTTATCACGGTTAAAAGTAAATAGGGTAATTAAGGGTAAAAATGATATTATTATTACCATAACACATGTCCTAATTCTATTTGACAAGATTAATTCGACCAAAAACAAACTTTGGAATAAAATATGACCATTTAGGCCCACTTGGATTAGATTAGGACATTTATTATTAATTTATTTAAAGAAGGGTTAAAAGAGTTAAAATCAAAGTTTATTTACTAAAACATTTTTAATATGGGGTTATACATAAGATAAATTCGACTATAAATATTAATTAGAAATCTAAAAAGATTTTCTACATAATGGTATTTTATTTGTAATTTTTAGACATTAAATAATTTAATTTATTTATGACACAACAATGATGCAGTAATTATCTTATTAATGAAATATTGAAATAATTGATGTTATAAATACCCAAATAAATATAATTTCAGACTTTTTATGAATTCCACTAATTTTATAGGTTAATATGACATGATAGTATTTATTTAATTAACTTTGTTTGAACTTATCATTCTGTTATGATTTTCACAAAAATCAATTACTAAATAGTGTCAAAATTGACATATAATAGATTTTAAAACAAATATTATATTATTAATTGTTATTTTATTCCTAAAAATCTAAGGTTCGGCCAAATGACTTAGATAAGGTTATATATATTAATAATAAACAATCTGGGGTTCTTTTGGCATCTTATAGTATGTTTATTAACCTTATAGTGTAAGAACACAAGAAGACACGGTAAAAGTAAAATTATTTAACTTAATGTTAAATCTAAATGATAAGGTACAAATAGGAACCTAAACTTGTCTAAATTCTATTGTATGAGAGGATTTCGACCCATCCCCACATTAGCTTCGAAATATATCAATTTTGAGCTATTTAAAACCGAACATGACTTTATAATAAAATAATATTTTTAGTTATTCCAAAGGTACCCCTCTCCTCCCTTATAAAAGGGAACCTCCTCCCTCTCTTCCTCACACAACAATGAGCCTTCATGCTCGGCCAAAACCTGCCAAATTATCTTCTACACTTCCCTAGAAACATCCTAGAGGTTCTGGTCGTCTTCAAAGACCCATTTTAGTGCCATAAAAGGAGGTCTCAAAGAATCACTTCAAAGAAGAGGTAATGCCTGTTACCGATTCTTTCATGTTTATTTCTTCTTCCACTTCTTCTTCTTAGGTTGTTTCATTATGAAGTAATAACATCAGTTTCACACATATATGGATATGTTATTATAAGTATGAAACAACCCTATTTAACCACTCATGCGTACGTATGGAATACGGATTCTGAAATAGTATACATATACTCCAATACAATTCCACGATCATAGGAATGATATCATCACTCGTGCGTACGTACGGAATACCGTCTCCACGATGTGATGCGACTCGTTCTACATGATCTTCATTTCATAATGGTTATATAAATGAATTGAATGAATGAATATGATATATATTACACTAATACCATTCTGGAAATGAGTTATCTATAACCTAAAGAGAAGAATGATAATTTATTTGACAAAACACGCATAAGAACAAAAAGTTATAAACACCCGAATAACAAGTAGCAATGAAATATTACTACTAAGAAGCTAAGAATATGACCATATATGATATAATAACAATGAATATGATTCTTTAATAAGTCAATGACATTATTTAAATCATTATAGAGGAGGTTCATACACTTAGAAAGCAAATCGGACCTAAGGTAAGGGAAATATCACAATCTCATTTTTATCCGAGATTGTTTATAATTTGGAATTTACTGGGGTGCATTTTATCATCCAAGTCCATGTTTCCTCAATATGTATTATTATTTTCATCCACATTAAATTGTTAAAATCAAATTTTACCCTTCGGTGAGTTTTTATTAAAAGATATGAAAGGAATATTTTGACGTTTTTCGTACGAGGTACTTTTTGACTTTTCCGACAAAAGTATGAAGAATGTTTTTTAACTTATACAGCATGAATGGATTTTTAAAACATTATTTCCAAGAATCATCCTTTACAAGTTTATTTTTAATCAACTTCTTTTAGTTTAAAATTCTATGACATTTTAAGAAAGGAAAAATGTTTTTGAAGTAGAAATTATATTTTTCTCAAGAATGGAGTTCAAGTGTTTTATCAAAATTATATTCCATCTAAGATAATATAGGGTTCTGTTTCTATCCCTATTATTACATTTACTTGATTATGTTGTGATGGAAATATTTTTATGAATTCCTTTATCTTATATGAATTGTATTATGATATCATGTTGTTTAATAATCCCATTTTTATTACATGGGTTATGCAATGATGTATGATATAAGATTTTATGGCACACATAAGAATGGTATCATTATGAGATGGGTGGGACCTATATCTCCCTAAAATGCATTGGGTAAAGATTTTATATCTCATGACATAGACATGGCTGGAACGATAGGTTATTCCGATTCAGTGAAACAGGACTGAAACAAGGGTGACTCGGTTCAGAAATGGACTTTTTCCACTAAGATAGTCTTGGAAATGAGTCTTGACTAATAATATACTATTCTCTATGATTATGTGTGTATGCCACAAAGTTTCATGTTTTATGTTATGATTATTGGAATTTCATTTCACTACTATGATTTATCCCATGTTATGAACTTATGCTCTCTTTTTCAGGTTAAGATTTCCAAAATGTTATGTTCTTATGAATATGACGTGATTGATATTTCTTTTGTTTACCCTTACTGAGCATTTGAGCTCACCATTTTATGTTTTCTTTTCCCCAGGATATAAAGAAAGGATTTAGGTAAAAAAAGGAAGATCTTTATGGGAGATGTTGAAGATCTTTCACCACGATTAGAAGATTATATTCCGAGTTTCCAAAGACACTAAACTATTACGATCCTTGTGTGTGTGTTTTTGTTATGTACTAAGTATTCCGAAAAAGTAATGTAATGTCCATGTACATCAGGCTTCGGGTCTCTACAAACATGCCTCCCATCCATGCTTCTCACATATGTAATAATCATCATTGGCACCAGGTAAGAATGCCTCTCATCCAGAAACATTGTAACTAGTGTGGGGAAGAATGCCTCCCACCCATAAAGGATATATAGGAACATTGTAAGAATGCCTCCCACCATCACATGGAGATTCATCTGGAACAGGGTAATAATGACTCCCGCCCGCACACAGAGATTTATCTGTCACGTGGTATGAATGCATCCTTCCCACACATGGAGATTCATCTGGCACAGTGTAAGAATTCCTCCCTCCCACACATGGGTTATGACAAGCATGTCAACATAGTAAGGCATAACCATTCACATCACAATATATAAAGAAATCCATCTTATATCATACCACATTAATCACATCACATGGAAACATACATTTCAATTCATTTAAGGGGTTCATGATATCCCATCCAAGCCATCCTCTAACTAAGTCATCTCATTTTCCTAACATGGAAAATGCCTTTCGAGACATATCATTAAGGTCCAAAGGTGAAAAATTGCCAAATCACAAGGCATGTAATATGTGGTTGACCACTCTCGGTCCACACCTTATCTAAACACCCTATAAAGGTTAGATTCATCAATATCATACAACACGGGTCATTTAGATATGAAGTAGTCATTTCAAATAAGGGATTTGGCAAACGAAAAACCACGACGCGAAAATAATAACTCAAAAAGGCGTAAACCCAAAATGGAAACCACGTGACCACCTACCATATAGTTATAGATATAGGATCACATGATATCAACCTCAGATTAACAGTAGGTTGGAAGAGATCTGTGTTCCAGTCCAATGCCCTGGATGTATGGAATATGAGCCTATGAGAAAAAAGTGAAATGAAAACCATGATTCACTGAGGAAAGAAGGGTGTTTTATTTAAGCCATACAGAGGGTGATACAAAACTTCTGTTGGATCATGTAATTGTCTCTGGATGAAGAATACACAAGATAATGAGTGAGAGAGTGATTTTTGGATCAAAGGAGGGATCCTCATCTAGTTTGTCCGCTGGAAGGAAGAAATAAAGGTTTTAGGCTTTAAAAACAAAGCAAGGTAAAAATGGTAATTTCATCCAGAATATGGTCTCATGGTTTAGGAACACTTTTTACCGAACTGTGCGCAAACCGTGCACACCTCACTGCCTCCAGACCAAATGATGCATGGTTTTTCTAAAACAATGTGCAGGCCATGTGTAGGCCATGCTCCACTATCTGCAAGCTGCACGGTTTATCCCAAACACTACGCAGACTATGCACAGGCCATTCACCACTATCTACAAGACCATTTCTCAAACTTCCGGGCTCCAATTAAACATGGACACTCCTTGAACCTTCATTAGGATGTTATACACATTACAAATACTTTAAGGAAATATTTGAATGAAAAACTAATGATTTTTTCCTTTTCCAAAGAGTTGGGTTGTTAAATTTTTAATATGAACATAAATAGAAAAGATAACTCGATCTTGATATAATGAAATATAATGCAATTGTAAAGAATAAATAATATTCCAGTAGAATACATTATGATATATCAGCTTGGTGTCAGGTGTACCTATGATAGATTAATGAGAGTGAAAATAGGTTTATCATAAATTATAAATCATGAGGAAAGTTTTTGGGATGTTCATAATCATACCCCATGATTAGGGATTACTCCTAAATTGGCATAGTAGAGAAGAAGTCTGGATTAATAGTTAGATGGTGGGGATACTTTACCATAAGTCTGAGGTTGATCTTTTCTTGAACATAATGACATGAATAATAAAATTAGGTTCATTAATAAATAAATAAACATCATATTATATATGTAAAGGATTTATTATAACATTTTTATGATCATCCATGGCCGTTTTAATGGGTTAAGTTGATCAATTTCATTGTTTGAGATTGTTTGTTTTAATAGTTTTCAATTTTGGTTTACTTATATTCAGGTTAGGAAAAACATGTATAGAGAAATTGGTTGTCCATAATTGAAGCTATAAGTTATTATTGAATATTTAAATGTATACATGGTAAGAAAAATTCATTCGTTTATTTGTTATGAAGATGAATTATTATATAAAACCTTAGTGATAATAGTTTTGGTTTATCTGTGGGTTTGATTACAAGGAACATTTTTTTCTTTATAACATAATACAACTTATACAAAAGGATTACATAACCTTAAATATGAAATATTACATATATATTAATCTTGTTCAACCATAACACAAATTATTTCATGACAATAATTAATTATGATAATAGAATCATATAAATTGTTGTCCTTGAATGTTCTAAATTAACAAATGTCAAAAAGCATTTTAATTTCATTTAAATAAATGGTGGGGAATGGAGAGAAGATAATGAATTATCCCATTATCATAATGGAATTATAGTAAATATAGGTTATGGAGTTACCATACCATTTGAATGATGGGAGGTGAGGTGAGAAATAAGAAAAGAAAAGAGCTTAAAAAAATAAAAAAAAAATGAAGTGGAATTTACCTCTAGAGTTTAACTCCATTGAGAGATTCCTAAGAGGAGAGGGTTTCAGATTTTGAAGAGACTAGGGGCTATTGGATGTGGGGTAGGAGAATGGGGAATGATTTGGGAAGAATATTGGTAATGAACAAGGCTTGAGAGGAGTGAAGATGAGAGGGAGTGACGGGGCGTGTATAATGGGGAAGGGGAGGGTTTTCATAATTGTTTAATCATTAGTTTATTAATTTCGATGAAGACCAGAAATAATGATGATTACATGGACGAAAATAGTAAATGGGTCATGTCAATTTGTACCAAAAGGTGGTTACATCATCCATGATGTGAGGAATAGTCTATTTATAATATAATGAATATATAAGATAAATTACCGTATTTTACAATTCATAAAAAATTTCATGTATTTTAGAAAAATCTCTAAAATTAACCCTAACCATTTTTTGATGTGTAAAATAAAAACATTTCTAAATTTTTGAATTATAACTTTTTAAATATGATTACATGAATATTTAATAAAATTTATAATTTATTATTACAAATCAAGTTTTAAAACATTCATTTACTTATTCTAAAATATTTTTACATCATAATTTCACTTGAATATTATTTTTATACTATCAACGGTAAGGTTAAAATTCATATCACTATTCATAAGGGTATGTTAGTATTCATAAGGGTAGTATTCTATTCACAAAAAATTAGGATTTTTCTTATCAGACATGAAATAACATACTGATCGTAAACGTGTATGTCAGATTTTCAAAATTCCAAACACAAAAGTGAAAAACATATGTTTCAAGGTCACATAGTAATTATTAGTTTGTTATGTTTTGATATAATGTGATTATATATACTATTTATTAGAAAAAAATTTAAATTTATAAAATATTGGGTTGGCACATTCTTCCCCCCTTATAAAAATTTTCCCTCAAAATTTCGTTTTAAATTCTACGCCATAAACCGTTGTGGGTACATTTCTTTCATTTCTTCCTCCACGTCCCATTTTGCCTCTTTGTTATTATGGGTTTTCCATAGTACCATAACAAGGTGAGTATCCTTGTTGTGTATTACATTTCCTCTACTATTCAAGATATTCATTGGTTCCTCCTCATAAGATAGATAATCCTCCAACTGTACCCCTTAGAAGTGAGTACATGTGAAGTGTCCGTTAATTACTTCTTTAAGAGGGAAACATGAAAAACATCATGTACTTTTGACATGATAAGTGGAAGTGATTTTCGGTAGAACACAACCCCAATACAATTAGTAATCATAAAGGGGGTTATGTACCAAAGAATAAACTTCACATTCCTTCTAAACCACACGACATTATTGTATAGAGATATACGTAGAAATACATTATCTCAAATTATGAACTCATGGCCTCGTCGACGATTATCTGCATACCTATACTGTCGACATTGGGCTGCCTTGTTATGCTACTGAATGGTTTTCACCTTCTAAACCATTTCATGGACCATATCATGTCCTAGTATATTACACTCACTGACTTCATCCCAACACGCAAGTGTTATGCAACATTTCCCTTAAAGGGCTTCATATGGTTCCATTCAGATGCTCGAGTGAAAATTATATTTTTAGGATAATTCATGAATTTAAATATTTTGGTCCCATACTCTTTTGAAGTCCATATACCATACTATCAACATATCATAGAGTTTCTGAATAGTTTCCTAGACAGGCCATCAGTTTGAGGATGATAGGTCGTACTAAAGTTCAGTTCAGTTCATAGAGGTTGTTGGAGAATTTTCCAAAACATCGAGGTGAATCTCAAATCCTTTTCAGATACAATAGATATTGTTACTCCATGCACCCTTACAACTTCTTATATGTTGATCCATTCAATTAGATCAAATAAATATTCCTCTCAAATCCCGATAAAGTGAGTTGTCATTGTAAGACGATCCACAATAGCCCATATATAATTGTTTCCTTGGGATTACCTTGAATGTCTTGTGATAGATTCCATTGTAATGTTCTCCCATTTCCATGTTAGAATGGGTGGTGGTTGCATCATCGCCTCAGACATTTTCCTCTCAGCGTTCACATTCTGACATACCAGGCACTATGATGTATATTCTGCAATCTCCCTTTTCATATTTTCCCTCTAAATTTTTTCTCAGAGATCTCGATAAATCGCTGTTCTCTAGGTGGATAGAGAAGGTCGAGCTATGTCCATCATTAAAAATACCCTTCTTTATATCTGGATCAAATGATACAATTAATCGTGACACAAATCATTCAACTCATTCCTCATCAATTTTTAATTCATTGTATTTTCTATTTCGGATTGCTTCCTCCCATTTCTGAATTTCTACATCTTTTCTTTGAGAATCCATTATTCTATCCATGTGGGATGGTTGAACAATAATTTGGTAAAGGATTTATGATTTTTCTACCTTAATTATTTCCATGTCCATCTTCTACAAATCTAATAAGAACAGATCTTTTTTCATTCTCATCATTGATAAAGATGCAATATCCGTTCTACTTAGAGAATCCACCACCTTGTTTTCCTACTTAGATCATCCACCACCTTGTTTTCCTATAGGTAGTTTTTATCCAGATGACCAAACATTCCAAAATGGAAGCAATTCATTGACCCCTTTATACAATTACTAGGAAAATTCTTCCTACTACTTTTACATGTGGGATATTCAGGATTCATTCCATCATGGGATTTTTTATTGAACGACCCATGTTATTCTCTATTTTCCACTTCTTATCACTGTGCCCAAAAGACCCCTAAGAGTCTCTAATCTCTATTTCAATCTTGAGGGCACAATGTACAATCTCTTCATAACTATCGAAGACTCGAATCAACAACACTTTTTGGAGACAAAGATTTTTTCGGATAAAGAATATATCCACCTATATTTCAGTGTTCATGACAATTCTATATGCATACCTTACAATCCATGTAAAGTTTGATTCATTCTATCTGATGGAATCACCTTCATTGTACTTGAGTACGATGAACTCTCATTCCGTCTTGAGATGGAGGTTTTAAGGAAAATATTTACTGAAAACCATCTCATTGAATTCCTCACAATCCATGGAATAAATTTACTCTTGGGTTATTTTGTTCTTGATTAGTTTCAACAACTGATCGGCTTCCCCCTCAAATTGATAGACTGCTAGTACAATATTCTATTCTTCCGAGCACTAAAGGACAAATAATATCTTTTCAATGGAGTTAATACATTATTCCGCAAGGAGGGGATCAGAAGATCCACTAAACATTGGTGAAATTTTCTATATGAAGGATTATATGGAATCATGATATTTCCTTGTAGGAGGAGGGAGTTTTTAATGATTTATGTTATTCTTCATAACTCGAGTGATCTTTGAAAGTACATTCAGGATGTTTTGAGCACCCATTCCCAACATATCAGGAATATCATTATGAAAATCATCACATTGCCTCTTATATTGTTTGTAGGAATGTATAATTCTATTTCCTTCCATTAACTATGAAATATAACTTATAATTATAGTGAATAAATAAATATATATTGATCCTAAAAAGAAATCAATGAATATTAAAGGACAATCTTGTAAAGTAGATGTATAACATTTCATGTGATTACATAGGTTTAAATCTAGGTTATCCTAAATCAATTTCTTAACATATTTTCTTATGGGGTAATTTTTATTTCCATAATTATGGTTTGTACTAAAATCATTAATTTAGTAAAGCATATCCCATGGGAGTGTTAGTACAAAGAGTGATGCAAGCCCAGTTGTCATGTACCCAAATTCCTCTGGTCACACCTGAAAATCCTTTGCTGTGTTTTCACTCAAAGGTTCATCTGTGCCAGAGCAGAATGTACCTGTTTTTATCCATATAGGGACATATTTTTTTGATAAACCACTTACTGTATACTTACCAATGTTTTGGGATGTTATCTTACACTTCGTCTCATTCTTAAGGTTCCTACTAAAGTGTTGTATTCCTAATCTCCAAAAATAACTAGACCATCCTATGATAGAAACTAAAGCAACCCCAACCTTTAACTCATAACATTACATGATTTTATGAATAATTATACATCATAGTACAAGACAAGGATCATAACTTTTAGTGTCTAGGAAGTCTAGGTGCATAAAACATAAAACATGGAACTAAATAAACACATATTTATTTAATCTCCCTAAAGAGATCCTAACTTCCTTTGATCCCTTACATTTTCATAGGGTACCATGGGGAACACATTAACAAAGAGATGGGATAAAAAGGCCAGTAAGGGAATGAACATAAGGATACATCTTAAGAACATGAGTTAGGAAGCATGACCTAATGATATCAAAATCATAGAACATATGAAATCATATAAATTAAACATGTGATCATATTAAAATGGAATCATATAAATGCGGAATAAACAAAAGACATTTCTTTAGAAAGAGTGAAGGCTAACAGCCAATCCTATTTCCCATAGTAGTATGGGTATTGTCTAACTGCCAATACTGTTTCCCAAAGTAGTACGGGTCAAGGAAAACCGCCAATCCTGCTTCACATCCCATTTCATCTGAATTAAATTTAACCAATGCATTAGAGAACTATCTATGATCACCCATATCAATATACTCTGGAATAGCCATTCCACATATATAATCATACATAATCATCCATACATAAACAAAAGGGTATATATAGAATAAATTGGGTACCACAATCATGACATAAAGAATAACCAATGCGCGTATCATGAAACTACCCTTGAAAGAAACGGATTAGAACATACATGGAAATTAATAAGGTAAAATTGGCATATAACATATTAGTTGATGTCAAACAGAAGTGAAAACCTATAAGGGATGTACTTCATAAACATTAGTATTAAAACATTTTTGTCTGGTTTTATGGAAAATACTATAGAGATTTTAAAATTGAAAAGAGGAAAATATTTTATATAAAACCATAATTGAACATAGAAGGTTTTCATAAAATAATGTCGGATTTTATAAAGACAATGGTCTCTTAGAAAAAATGATATAGTGCACTATAAATTTGGTAAAAATTCAGGATGTTCCCTTGAAACAGGTTTTCTTATCAGAATGTTCTAAGGATAGAATCATTTAAAAACATGTATATCTGCAAAATAGAGTAATGAAAGCTTTATCAAAAATGAATTTTTTAAAACATCACAGAATTTATAATATGCACATGAGTAGGTAAGATTACTCTTGGTTTATATAAATAAATATAAGGCAAACTGAAAGAACAAAGAAGGTTCAGGGAGAATTAATTACGGGTTTTAGCATGTTGTCATACATAATAGAGATTTATGAGAGAGAAAATGGTTTTATAATCAGATATAAATCACTTATGTAGTATGGTGGAGGTTATTAATCATACCCTATATTTGGGGATTACACATAAAATGGCATAGCATAGAGTAAATCTTGATTAAGAGTTAAATGGAGAGGATCCCTTACCTTAAGTCTGATGGTGATCTTTGCATAAACATAATGACCTGAATATACAAATTTGGTTCATTGATTAATAAATACAGAACCTATTATATTTTGAAAGTTTTTTTATAAACTTCTTATGTTCATCCATGTCCTTTTTAATGTACTAATTTGTACAATTTCATTGTTCGATATTGTTTATTTTCTTGTTTTTCAAGATTGGTTTACATATATTCATTTTTCAATATACACGTATAAAGAATGTTGTTTTCCAGAATTGATGTTGTATGTTATTATTTAACATCTAGGAAATTACATTGTTATAAAATTTCATTCATTTATTGGGAGTGAATATGAATAATTATATAAAACCTTATTGATAACCATTTTGGTTAATTGGAGGGTATGCTTACAATGAACTTGGTTTGCGTTATAAATTAATAACATTTGTAAAAAAATATTACAAAACATTAACTAAGTTATATTAAATATATAATAATCTAGTTCAACTATAACACTAATTGTTTCATGATCATAATTAATGTTGATAATAGAAACTAATAAACCATATTCTTTGAATGTTCTAAATTAACACATCTCAAATTGTGTTTTCATTTCAATCAAATAAAAGGTGGGGAATGGAGAGAAGAGAGTGAATTATTCAATTAGAATAATATAATTATAGTACATATATGTTAATGGAGTTATCATACCATTTGGGCGAAGAGAGGTGAGGAAAAAAACTATAAAATAAATAACATAAAATAAATAAAGGAATTTGAAATATGTATTTTACTCTTGAGTTTAACTCCTTTGAGGGATTCTTAGGAGAAGAGGCTTTCACATTTTTAAGAGATTGGGGGATGTTGGATGTGTGGAGGAGATTTGGGGAGAGAATTTGGGAGAATATTGGCAAGGCACAAGGCATGAGAGGGGTGAATAGAAGAGGGGGTTAGGGGGTTTTACAGTGGAGCATAGGAGGATTTTCATAAATTTTTTACGATTAGATAATTAATTTCCTTCAAGACAAGAAAATGTCATGATTCTATTACTATAAATAGTAAATGAGTCTTATAAATTAGAAACAAAGGGTGGTGACATCATCCATGATTCTATGAATTGTCTATTTATCTTATAATATATATTTATATGGTAAATTACCATATATTACTATTCATAAAAAATTCTGGTATCTCAAAAAAATCTCAAAAATTCACCCTAATCATTTTATGATGTGAAGAATCCAAAAATGAATTCCATTTTTAAAAAAAAAAAATTTATATATGACTCATTTAATATTTAATTTAAATCATAACTTAATATTAAAAACCCGGTTTTAAAACATTCATTTAATTATTCTAAAATATAGGCACATCATACATACACTTGAATATTATTTCTATACTTTACTAAGTATGGTTACTATTCATCAGTTTATATCACAATTAATAAGGGTATGAAACTCTTTATAAGGGTAGGATACTATTCACCAAAAAAATCATGTACTTTATATCATATCCCAAATAACATACTGATTGAAACCGTGCATGTCATAATTTCAAAATTTTAGACACAAATGTGACAAAAATATATTTAATGGTCACATAGAACTTATTAGTTCATTATGTTGTGTTTTTATGTGAATATTTGAAATATTTGTAAGAAATAAATTTCCATTTATAAACATTTGGTCAATACAATACACCATGGTGGGGAGAATATGTACCAATACCTCCAACGTTAGTATTTTTGGTCAAGGATGATGAAGGGGGAGGAAGAGTTTATTTCTAAATGCCTTACATTATAGTAGGTTATGGATGAGAACTATGTTCCAATTGTTTTGACTCAACCCCTTGTGGTGCTGGAATAGAAGTGGGATGGGATATCGATGAAATTCATGATGGGTTTACCATGTGTATCCAGGGGTCACAATACCATCTGGGTGATCATTGACCGAGCTAAAGAGTCTAACCACTTCTTACCTATCTAAGAGATGAGTTTAGTAGAGATCTTGGTATGCCTCTATGTTCAAGATAGTGTTCAACTCTATTGAGTCGCATCAATGATAGTTTCTGATCGTGATGAGAATTTCAAATTTCAGCTGTGGATGGGATTAAAAGATCCATTTGGTACTCAGTTATGAATGAGCAGGACATTTCATCCATATATGGATGGCCAGATATAGGGAACCATTTATTTCATGGAGGATATATTGTGGTGTTGCATCCTAAACTTCGGTCGTAGTTGGGAGGACCCCCTACCACTAGTGGAGTTTGTATACATAAAAATATGTCACTCCACAATATATATGGCACTGTTTGAGGCTCTGTATAAGAGACCATGAAGGTCACCACTCTGGTGGACTGACCTAGGAGAGTCAAAACTCATGGGACCATAATTAATGTGAGTAACTAACGATAAGGAACACATCAACGCGAAGTGGATAGTGACTGCACATATCCATCAAGATTTTTAGGCTCACAAATAGCTAATAACATTAGTGATCGATGATAGAGACCATGTCTTAATTTGGGTCTCAACAAAATGAGGGTTATAATTGTTAGGACATGGTAGAATGTTATCTCTGAGATTTATCAACCCCATTTAAGATATTTTGAAGAGTTGGTGAGGTGGAATATCACTTAGCACTACCCCCCATAGATTGACTGGGTATATGGTCTCTTCCACGTGTTGCAGTAGAGGAAGTATGTGCTTGACCCATCACACATCATAAACTATGGAAAGATGGACATTGACGATGGATCTAACTTTTCTAAGTACCCAGCAGAGATCGAGGATCGATAAGGAAGGATATTTCATGGGAAAGTGATTCCCTTCGTGTGTGTTTGGAGATAGCACAATAATCTCTATGAGAGAACATGGGATATGTGTAACATCCCAGGTAAATAAAGAATATTAATTTTTCATATTTATTAATATTTTTTGATATAATATTAATATTACTTTAAAGGGAATGCTATTCTTGATGGCGTACCCAATACGCAACAATGAGTTCCTTTGAAATCTTACGTTGCACTCTAATAATAAAATAATATTATTATAAATGGTAGTTAACGCCTAGCCATTGTAATGGAGGGAGTGAACAGAACTAACTATCAAATGATTATATATGTTTGTCAAATATTTTTACTTTTATCCAATAAATACCAGAGGCTTAAAATGAAAATTAATCCAATTTTAAGCGTAAATATTCTAATATTCTTTAAAAGATCGATTAACTGCCTTTTGATGGACAACCCTTTTTAAATCCAATTTTTGACAATTGTATATGTTATATGGTACCAAATAAAACCCTTCTTTAGTATCTGGACATCAAAATTTACTTTGTGTAAATTTTTGTTATTTTTCTGATAAAAAACATTTTTAGTGAAAATGTTGTATTTTAATTCAAACCCTCATTTTAATATGATTTATTTATATAGATATATTATATATTCAATTGGGTTTAATGTTTATTTAAAATATATTTTTACCATTTAATCCAATGGTGGTCATTGGAATTAATTTCACCTTGAAATTGGACTTAATCTAGTGTCAGTCTTTTGATATATTTTATTTCGTAAAAGCACAATATTTTTTTTGACAATGGGTTTTAATTATTATATTTATTAATGAAAAATATATGTTTTGAATTTTTTAAAATAGACATATTTTTTGAACTCGGAATATCAAATATTTCTGAGGGTGAATTTTTGTTATTTTTCTAAAAAACTTCAGTTTTTGATGAATAGTGAAACCACTAAGTGGTAGTTAAAAAACAGATTTTTCATTTAAATGAAATTTTACCACCAATATTATTTGAATTTAAAAAATCATACATACACGTTTTTCATTAGGTTGTAAAATTTGGTTCAATGGGATGAATATAATTTTTTGTGAATCGTAACTTTTAAGTTTTATTAATCATGATTAAAGATAATTAGTGTAATTTAAGGTAAAGATATTGTTATAATAATATAAAATGACATTGACACAAGTCCTACCCTTATTGGATGAGTCATGTCTCACCATGATAATCCATGGGTCAACTTGGGGACCTCATAGAGCCACATGGGTTAGAAAATGACATTAATAACTTTTTATTTAAAGTTAAAATAAAATTGTCACAAACATGTATTGTTTTACTAAAAAAAATTTACATGGGGGTAATACAAGTCATATTTATGAAAATAAATAGTCATTAGAAACCTAGAAATATTGAATAAATCATAGTATTTTTTTATAATTTTTAGATATTAAATAAATTTATTTATTTATGACAAGATAATGATGCAGCAATTACCTCATTATTGAACGATTTAAATAAAATGAAAATATAATGTAAAATATAAGACATACACATGTAAAAAAAACATATTGTGTTGGTGGATTTAGAACCCTTATCACCTTAACCTAGAAATATATATTTTTTGGACCATTAATATCTGAAAATCATTTATAATAAAGTAACTTTTCAAGACTCTCCAAGAGTCCCCCTCCTCCCTCTTATAAAAGGCCCCCACATCTACCTCCTTACACACACCTCTCAAGCCCTTGGATCATCTAAACACTGCTCAAATTGTCTCTACACATCCCTATATTACTCTTAGAAGACTTACTCTGGGAAAAAGTTTTCCAAGGAATCCATTGAGCTCAAATCAAAAAGAGTTATCCGATTTCAAGGTAATGTCTTCTCTTATGTTCTTTTGTTTTATTTTGCTTCTACAACCCACTAAAAACTTTATATTACTTTATTTTGCAACAAAAATTGTATCTAATATATACTAGGATGATTTTATGAGGAGGATTCGAGCTACACTCATACACACCTCCATCTAATGGTTAAATAACATACTGTTTCTTTGGGTGGCGAATTACTGCCTCACGAAACGATGATTGTTCAATCTTATTTTAACACATCTCATGGTGTCCATTAATCTGTCAATGTATTTATATATGATATATAAATTATTTTTATGTATTCCTTATGATTATTTATTTTTCATTTATTCCATACCTTTATGATTTCCATAATGGGTAAACTCGATAATTTGAATTTAGGAAGTGCGAACTACCGCCCCCTCAAAGTGATTTTAATTGTTAATACCATATGTGGGATGTATAAAGGTTGGATTTAATGATTTTATATATTGTATAATACTTTAATATACATATTTATCATTATTTTCTTTCATTCCATTAAATTATGAAATAGAAATGAAAGGAGCGTTCATGCGTACCTATGACTTACCGTCTCCATGAACGGTACATTTCATTTATTATCTCCAAATGTTTTGTACTATTATAAATACATATATATAAAATATATATATTTACTATATTACATATAAATGATGGATATCGTTCTGGAATTATATATATATATATCTCATTTAGTTTTAATTCGATTAATATGACAAAGAAATGAAAGTAGCGTTTAAGCGTACGTACGTCATATCGTCTCCATGAACAGCGTATTTCATTTTTTATCTCCAAATGTTACGGAATATTATAAAATTAATATATAATGGATATATATGATATTTAAATTATTAATACTATTCAGAATATGATGTACCTATAACTACATGGAAAATTATATTCCAACAAGTTCAATTTTGACTCCTGTATCGAACATCGACAAAAACGTCTAATATGAACTCACATTATTAACTAATTATTATAACATTATTATATATGATATGAACTGAATAATAATCTTTAAAGGTTTTAATTAAGCAATTATAAATTTACCATAGTTTATTATTCAGGAATATAAAGAAACGAACAAGAAAAGTCGGACTTGAGGTAAGGGATCCAACCTCTCTATCTTTCTTTTTAAGTAGTCACTTTTATGTCATTCCCTTTAATATCATCTTTCTTATGTTGTGGGATGTTATTTTATATCCTTATTACTGTAATTTTTATGTTCATATGATTAGAGACCCTATTTTATCTCATTAAACCATTTTGGTAAGTTATAAGTGGCGCCGTTAGGCTGCAGAATTTTCATATGGGATTTCTTATCTCACTTTTTCCGTGATATTTCCATTGTTCACCACTTATTTATTGCATGTGGTGTATTGTGTACTGACATTTAATATATATTATCATGATTCTATTTATATTAATGGTATTATGTGATTCAATTTGTGTTTATTTTTTTGGTCATACGACTTGATTGATCAGAACGAGGTAAGGGGTTTTTATATCACATTTTTTCCCATGAGATTCATGCTATATTTGCCACTATTTCATATTGTGTGGTGTATTTACTACCCATGATTGTACTATTTATGTAATATACATTCATTTATTAGTATTTACATTTTCATTGTATGATCCTTCTTTTATGTGGCATATGTTTTGTAAGTTACCAAATCGGTTAGGGAACTATTCACTGTCCTCTTTATAAAAGACTTTTTTTTGTTATGTCTTTTAATTTACATCTAATTATTTTGGGATATGTTATTATATTTCATTATTAAGTTAAACATTATATCTAAGTTAATAGATTCCCTTTTTATCGCATCAACTCATTTTCTAACTTTTAATGTGACGCTGTTAGGATGTCGAATTGTTTCAAGGGAACTTCTTATCCCAATTTCAATTCATTGGGTTCACCTTGTATTGATTGAATATGACATCCAATGAATATGTGTGAATTACCTATGATTTTGTTTTCACTTAATATCCACTTATATTGGGTGTATTTATATTTTTCACACATAATTATGTGATTGATTTATCATCAATTTAATGATACCATCTTTATAAGGGATTTCATCTCAATTTTCATTTCCATTGGGTCTTCATTGTTGTTATGCATTAATTCACTCTTATATGGTGTATATACTGTCCTTTGACATAGTATATCGTGAATCCCTTTATTCTTATGATATTACAATGTTCTGATTAAATGTTATTCTACAATTAATTTTATTCAAGAGTCCCTCATTTCGTTAAAAACTCTTTAGAAAAAATATCATTTTTAAAGGTTTTAAAGATTTATCATTCTAAATCATTATCATTAATGTTCATGTTTTAAAAATGGTTTTGATTATTTATTTATATGGACATTAATGTTTTAAAATTTTAATTCCATTAAAAGCTTCAAACTGGTATGGGAGACATTGATTGAAAAATCTTTTTTTAAATTGTTTTTGAAAATTGATTGATTATTTCAATATCTTGAAATTACTTCTTGTGATTGAAAACGAAATGTTATTGGTGAAATGTCTATATTTGAAAAATTTTATGTGTTATAATGGTACTTGGACATTTGACGGGTGGTTACGTGATAAACCATATGATGGGTTGTTCCGTGAATACCATAATGGGTGGTTACGTTATAACCTCCAATGCATTGGGTATGGAAGTTAGCCGTATGGATATTCCATTTAGTGATATTTGTGAAAGTCAATCATATGGTTATTCCATTTAAGTATGTTTATGTCCCATGTTACCATTATATGTTATGTGTTCTTTATATGGGTTTTATGGTAATCGTTTTGTTACAAAAGTGTAAGAAATGATCTTTTATTCAGTGAAGAGTATTTACTACTTCGTAAAGGTGAAAAGAATTACTTTGATAAAGTATTCATGATTTACTTGTTGTTTTGAAAAACAAATAGTTTTCCTTCTTTGTGTATCCTTTACTGGGCTTTTTATGCTCATCCCATGTTTTTGAAATTTTTTCCACAGGCCTTACAGATGAATATGCTCAAGGATGGGATCAAGGAAAGACATGATATCTAAAACATGGAACTATACATGTTTCTTTTTATGATATTATATTTTATGAAAAAAATGGAAGCTGTGTAGTAGTGTCTACCTTATAATCTTTTGATATGTAATAGTTATGTCGTAATTATCTAAAAATCTAAACCTGAAAAGATCCTCTTTGTTAATTATTCATTTAATTCATTATTATGTAATGTTATAAGGTCGGGTATTTACAGTTGGTTTCAAAGGTCGGTTTAGATAAATTTAGAGGTTAGTGTGTTGTTTAATCATAAGTTAATAGTTGTGTATAAACACGATGGGTAGTATATTAGATAGAGTCATTGTTTTTTTTGAATGTTTGAATGAGTTTTAGATAACTTGGATAACTATATCTTAGTGTTTATCTTCCTCATTATTATGTAATTATTTTACTGATATTCTCACACTGACCTTTTTGGTTTTAGTAAATGGATGGAACTAGCAGGTACCCAAGTAACATTGGATGTGAAGGAAACTGTGACTGTTTTCTGAGCGAGCAACTGAATGATATGGGAGCTACAATTAGAACACTTGTGTTTATCCTCAACCAACTATCTGGAGTCATGATTTAACACCTAAACCTTGGTGATTCTTATTAGGTATCATATATAAGAAACAAATCCCTTCGGATGTTCAAGTAATAATCATAAAGGTATGTGTGTTAAAATACCTATGTGTCAAAGATGTGGAACGAAACACCTAGGAAAATATTTCAAATGGAAATAATGATGCTACAGATGTGGAAATGAAGGTCATAAAGCAAGAACCTACCATAGAAAAAGGAAGCATCTAGTTGAATCGAGGTAAGGGAATGAAGTTATTTCTAAGGGATCAATTGACTATTTTAAATGTTGTGTGCATGGTCATTATGAAAACACATGTACTATGAAGAAGTTTCAGTGATGGGAACACCAAGATCGTAAAAATATTCGTTCACCTATACCTAATTCCATTCTGATTGAGGATGTAGAAACTGACAATGACCAATCAATGGTATGAATTATTTCTTATCATATGTTTTCCTATTTTGGAATCTTAGGATATAATTCATGATAATGTTTGTTGGAAAGAATAATTTCAAAATAAGTTGGAAAGGGATTGTTAATGGATCATGAAGAATGTTGAATGAGTAAGAAGTCAAAATGTAAGGGATTCAAGAGTTACTATAGATTTTAGGATGGGGAAATTCTTAAATGTATTTAGTCTCTTTTGATGATGGGGTTACATTAGAAGACTTTTTATAATATGTGTAACCCTGATGTTTGATATATGAAAATATTATTCAAGGAATAGTTATCTGGTCTTTTGTGGACAAAATTATAAATAACCATTTGGGTTTATATGATCCTTAATTTTGAATTAATTATGGGTTACTATATGTTATGATGTAAACTGAAATGCATGAGATAAATTGAGGTTAAATTAGGTTATAGTTATTTTTGATTATTTAATCTCCTTATCTGGAATGTTTTGACAATTATATAGTTTTGGAAAAAGGACAACACGTAGACCATGTCACAACCTGTCGCGTCAGACAAAGTTATGGTAATCGAACCCACAACCAAAGTTC
Organism: Viscum album; assembly: GCA_963277665.1. NCBI lineage: Eukaryota > Viridiplantae > Streptophyta > Magnoliopsida > Santalales > Viscaceae > Viscum > Viscum album. The sequence goes on from OY728125.1 coordinate 887,535,317, forward strand.
GACTAGTATTTATTAGCTACCACTGGACTACATGAAGTACCTGGTTAGTATGAAAAATTATTTTTAGCTATATAATTTTATGAATAAAGAATAAGTTGATTTTGGGTTATCCAGGAAAATATTGACCTATTATGGAGGATATATGATTAGGTAATTACTTTTCAATATGAGACTTTAAGGGAAACTGATTTAATTTGGAGATAAATGTAATTTTTTTCCTTGGAAGACTATGTGATTAAATCATTAAAATATTTGGGTTTCAATCTTATTTTGGTTTACATTGAAGAATTTTATGAAAAAATTGTTTATTGAATGGTCTTCGCTGAACATTGGGATTTGTTGGACAAATTCTGAAGATTAAGAATAGATTTTATTTTTATAAAGGATTATCCATTTGTGGATTATCTAATATTGTTCTAACAATTTAGGTTTTGGTTAAGGTCTAAATACATTGGAAATATATAGTTCCCTTTTTTGGAATAGGTGATTCTCTATAAGTTAATTATAGTGCTCTTAATGTGAACAAGTCAACCTAAATACTCGTCTTTTGGAGGAAAAATTAGTTTGTCTAAGAAATCAAGTAAGAGATGAAAGACTAAATGACAAGAGAGTAGGTTTCCTTGTGATTTAGTTAAGATCATAAATAAATTCCCCAATGAAATTTAATTTAAAACTAAAATGTTTTCTCTTATCTTTTCCTACCGGGGAATCAAATATCGTTTAACCAATCACAAGTTTGTGATTTTATGGTGGTTAACATTATCCTAAAAATGTTTCTATCACTCTTCATCAGAACTTAACCATTTTTTTGCTTCCATATCCATGATTTCATTGAATCCTAGTACCTGTTTCCTCAGGTGACCTCGGTACTTTTCTTTCATTCTTTTAAAGTGATAGTTTAATTTACTCCTTTTCCGATGTGGGGCTTTCAATGAGGTTTCCAATCCCAATTTTAAAATTGTGAAGACGCAATTCCCAAAAGGGGGAAGTATGTAACATCCAAATTAAATAAAGAATATTACTTTTTCTTGTTTATTAATATTTGTAAATAGAATATTAATATTACATTAAAGTGAACGCTATGCTCGATGGCGTACCCAATACGCAACAACGAGTTCCTTTGAAATCTTACGTTGCACTATAATCATAAAATAATATTACTTTAAATGGTATTCAACGCCTAAAAATAATAATGGTGGGAATGAATAGAAATAACTACAAAATTATTATATATGTTTGCCAAATATTTTTACTTTTATCTAATAAATGTTAGAGGCTTAAAATGCGAATGAATCCAATTTTAAGCGTAAATATTCTAAAATTCATTAAAAGGTTGATTAACCACCTTTTGATGGAGAACCCTTTTTAAATACACTTTTAGACAATTTTATATGTTATATGGCACCAAATAAGATTCTTCTTTATAATTTAGAAATCAAAATTTAATTTGTGTAAATTTTTTTATTTTTCTGATAAAGATCAGTTTTAGTGAAAATGTTGTATTTTAATTCAATCCCTCATTTTAATCTGATTTATTTATAATGATAGATTATCTTTTTAATTGGTTTTAAAGTGTAGTTATAATATATTTTTACCATTTAATCCAATGTTGGTCATTGGAATTAATTTCACATTGAAATTGGACTTAAACTGGTGTAAATCTTTTGATATATTTTGTTTCTTAAAAACACGCTATTTGTTTTGACAATGGGAAGTAATTATTAAATTGATTAATGAAATTTATATGTTTTAAATTTTATAATATATAAATCATTTTTGAATTCAGAATATCAAATATATCATAGTGTGATTTTTTGTATTTTTTTGAAAAACTATAATTTTTGATGAATATTGAAACCTCTAAGTGGTAGTTAAAAAACTGATTCTTCATTTAAATGAAAATTTACCACCTCTATGATTTGAATTTAAAAAATCAAACATAAATGGTATTAATTAGGATGTAAAATTTGGTTCAATGGGATGAATATAATTTTTTGTGAATAGTAACTTTTAAGTTTTATTAATCACGATTAAATGTAATTAGTGTAATTTAAGGTAACGATAATGTTATAATAATATTAAATGACCTTGAAACATGTCCTAAACTTATTGGATGAGTCATGTACGACCAAGACAATCCATGGGTCAACTTTAGGATCCCATGGAGCCACTTGGGTAAGAAAATGACATTAATAACTTTTTATTTAAAGTTAAAATAAAAAGGTCACCAACATTTATTGTTTTACTAAAACAATTTTTACATGGGGTTATACAAGTCATATTTCTTACTATAAATAATAATTGGAAACCTAAAAATATTTCCTACATCATAGTATTTTTTTTATAATTTTATGACATTAAATTAATTTATTTATTTTTGACACCATGATGATGTAGTGATTATCTCATTAATGAACGATTCAAATAAAATAAAAAGATAATGTAATATCTAAGACATAAACATGTCAAAAGCCTATTTGGGGGGTGGATTTTGAACCCTTTTCACCTTATCCTCGAAATATATTATTTTCGGACCTTTGATATCTGAAAATAATTTTATAATAATGTAATTTTCAAGACGTTCCAAGAGTGACCCTCCTTCCTCTTATAAAAGGCCACCACCTCTTCCTCCATACACACACCTCTCAAGCCCTTGAATCATCGAATATATTCTCATATTTTCTCCCCAAATCCCTCAATTACTCCTAGAATCCTCTATCTGGGCATAAGTCTTTCCAAGAATTCCTTTGAGCTCAAATCAAAATGAGTTATCCGACTTGAAGGTAATGTATTCTCATATGTTCTTTTGTATTATTTTGTTTCTCCAACCCCTAAACTATTTTTAATACATTCTTTTGTAACAAAAACAGTATATTAAATATATTAGGATGATTTTATGAATATTATTAGAGATACACTCATTCACACCTTTATCTAATGGTTAAAGAACATAATGTTTTTGTGGGTGGCAAATTACTGCCTCATTAAATGATGATTTTTCAATAATCTTTTAACACATCACATGGTGGCCATTAAGATGACATTGTATTTATATATGATATATAAATTATGTTTATGTATTCTTTATGGTTATGTATTTTTCATTTATTCCATACCATTATGGTTTCCATAATGGGTAAACGCGATAATTTCAATTTAGAAAGTGCGGACTACTACCCCCTCAAAGTGATTTGAATCATTAATACCATATGTGGGATGTATAAAGGTTTGATTTAATGATGTTATATATTGTATTATACTATAATATACCTATGTATCATTATTTTATTTCATTCCATTAATGTATGAAATATAAATGAACGTAGCGTTCATGTGTATGTACAACTAATCGTCACCATGAAAGGTACATTTCATTTCTTATCTCCAAATGATATATAAAATTATTAGTACATATATATAACAGATATATATTTAATATAATAAATCTAACTGAGTGATATAATTATGGAATAATATATATATCTATCATTTAGTTTTAATTCGATTAATATGACAAAGAAATGAAAGTAGCGTTCATGCGGACGTACGACCTACGATCTCCATGAACGGTACATTTCATTTTTTATCTCCAAATGATATGGAATACTGTAAAATGAATATATAATGGATATATATGATATTTAAATTATTAATAATATTCTTAAGATGATGTACCTATAACTACATGGAAAATTATTTTCCAACAAGTTCAATTTTGACTCATGTAACGAACATCGACAAAAACGTCTGATATGAACTCACATTATTAACCAATTATTATAAAATTATAATATGTGATATGAACTGAATAATAATATTTAAAGCATTTACTTAATAAATTATAAATTTATCAAAGTTTATTATTCAGGAATATAAATAAACGAACAAGACAAGTCGGAGTTGAGGTAAAGGATCCAACCTCTCTCTCTTTATTTTTAAGTACTCTCTTTTATGTCATTCCTTCTAAGCTCATATTTCTTTTGTTGGGGGATGTTATTATATATCCCTATTACTATAAATTTTATGCTCATATGATTATATACCCTATTTTATCTAATCAAACCATTTTTGGAAGTTTCAAGTGGCGTCGTTAGGCTGCCGAATTTTCGTAACGGATTTCTTATCTCACTTTTTTCCGTGAGATTTCCATTGTTTGCCACTTATTTATTGCATGTGGTGTATTCTATTCTTACCTTTCATATATATTATCATGATTATATTTATATTAATGTTATTATATCATTAATTTTGTGTTTATTATCTTTTGGTCATACGACTCGATTGATCACAACGAGGTAAGGGGTTTTTATCTCACTTTTTATTCCCATGAGATTCATGCTATATTTGACACTATTTCCTATTGTGTGGTGTTTTTACTGCCCATTATTATACTCTTTATGTAATATACTATCATTTAGGAGTATTTACATCTTCATTGTATGATCCTTCTTTCATGTGGCGTATGTTTTGTATGTTACCAAATCGGTTAGGGTACTATTCACCATCCTCTTTATAAAAGACTTATTTTTGTTATGTCCTTTAATTTAATTATTATAATGTTGGGATATGTTCATATATATCCTTATTTATGTAGAAATTATATCCAAGTTATTAGATTCCTTTTTTTTATCTCATCAACTCATTTTCTGAATTTTAAAGTGACACCGTTATGCTGTCAAATTTTTCCAAGGGAACCTCTTAACCCAATTTCTATTCATTGGGTTCAGCTTGTACTTATTGATTATGTCATCCAGTGAATATTTGTGAATTACCAATGATTTTTTTTCACTTAATATCCACTTATATTTGGTGTATTTATATTTGTCACACATAATTATGTGATTGATTTTCCTTAATTTAAGGATACCATCTTTATATGGGATTTCATCTCCATTTACATTTCCCTAGAGACTTCATTGTTGTTATGCACCAATTTACTCTATAGGGTGTATATACTATCCTTTGACATATTATATCATGAATACCTTTATTATCATTATATTATAAAGTTCTGATTAAAAGTTATTCCACAATTATTTGTATTCAAGAGTCTCTCATTTTGTTAAAAACTCTTTAACAAAAATATAATTTTTAAATGTTTTAAAGATTTATAATTCTAAATAATTATCATTAATGTCCATGTTTTAAAAATGGTTTTTAGTATTTATTTATATGGACATTAATATTTTAAAATTATAATTCCATTAAAAGCATCAATGTGGTATAGGGCACTTTGATTCAAAAAACCTTTTTTTAAATGGTTTTTGAAAATGGATTGATTATTTCAATATCTTGAAATAAGTTCTTGTGATTGAAAATGAAATGTTATTCATGAAATGTTTATATTTGAAATATTTTATGTGTTATAATGGTACATGGAAATTTTATGGGTGGTTACTTGATAAACCATATGATTGGTGGTTCCGTGAATACAAGGATGGGTGGTTACATTATAACCTCTACTGCATTGGTTATAGAAGTCGGCCGTATGGCTATTCCATTTAGTGATATGTGGGGAAGTTGACTGTATGGTTATTCCATTTAAGTATTTTTATGTCCCAAGTTACCTTTATATGTTATGTGTTATTTATATGGTTTTTATGGTAATCTTTTTGTTACAAAAGGGTAGGTAATGATCTTGTATTCAGTGATGAGTATTTACTAGTTCGTAAAGGTGAAAAGTATTACTTTGAAAAAGTATTCATGGTTTACTTGTTGTTTTGAAAAAATAACAGTTTTCCTTCTTTGTGTATCCTTTACTGGGATTTTTATGCTCATCCCAAGTTTTTGAAATGTTTTCCACAAGACTTAAAGATGAATACGGTCAAGGATGGGATCATGGAAAGACATGCTATCTAAAACATAGAACTCGACATGTTTCTTTTTAAGTGTTTATATTTTATGAAAAAATGGAAGATGTGTAGAAGTGTGTACCTTGTAGTCTTTTGAGATGTAAAATTTATGTCCTAATTCTCTAAAATTCTAAACCTGAAAAGATCCCCTATGTGAATTCTACATTTAATTCATGATTATTTAATGTTATAAGGTCGGGTCCTTATAATATAGAGGCTCATATTCATGCTCAGTAACCACATCTATTTGTATTGACTTTGTTTATGCCTTTTTAGGGGGGGGGGGTAAATCACCAAGGTTGGGAGAATTTAATGTCTTGGATTTTTCCATGTATTATATTTAAATATTATGCGTGATTAATTTTAGACAGGGAACTGAGACAGTGTGTGATTCTGACTTCCAATGTTCACAAAATAAATGTCTAAAATATATTATTTATATTAAGTAGTGTGAAATTATTTTTCAGGAATAATTGTAATAAATTCTAAATAGGTGCTCAGATATTAAATCTGAAGGTTTTATTTCATTCAGAGCAATGTAATTACACTTGGTGAGGCCTAACATTGACCATTATGGGTCGACCATGAATGTTAGTTTTTGGACGTATCGATAATAAAATATTTAATAAAAATATTTTATTTTGAGTTTATTAAATGATTTTAATTTATTAGAGTTTTTCAAGACTTCAGGTTCATCAAGATTACACTAGAATTCCCCTGAGATAAGGTAAATGAATTTGTGTCGATAGCGATGATGGATCCATCAGATCGTAGATCATTGCACCAGCGGAGCTAGAGGATATCATCGATGATGGAAACAGAATTGTTCTCATCAAATATTGATACAAAATAATTGTAGTTCATGTTTTTTAATTTAATATATTCTCCATTATTTATTCCTATGAATAACATGAATCAATTGAAGAATGGATTTATTCACGTATCCGGTGTATTGTAGGAGAGCATTATGTTGTGGGATTTTTAATTGGGGCATGTTTAGAGATTTTATTACAATATTTTTTATCCAATTCATTCTAATAGACTGGATCCAGGATGGAATGGGAAATGTTAATAGTAAATTCATTGGGCTGTTTCGTGTTCTTTTTCTCCCCTAAAATTCTTCACATTCTTCTCATTCATCATGGTTAAAAAATCCATTGATTCTTAGTATCATGGTGAAATTAACTAAAATTGAATATATAGCATCGATATGATGCAACAGAGGTGAAATTATGGTTGACGAATTATATCAAATGATGGTGGGTGAAGATTTCTCATTCTTCGTCAGAAACAAAGAACAAAAATGATCTTATTTCCTAAGTGAATTCAACGACCGAATCTTACCGAATCTTTGATGGCAGGACTAGGAAACCTCATATCTCAAGTTTCCTAACCATGCATTTCTAGAAAAAAACATTTGATTTAGTGTAATAGATAGTAGAGCATGAACTATGGTTTCTAGAAAATTCGTCAAAACATGGCTTGTGTCTCACACTGAGTGGAATATTGGGTTTTGGGAGTTAGTAAAGTTTCACACGGTGTGAAACCACTATCTAACGGTGAGTGGGGAACTTCCTAAGACTCCAAGTGTATCATTGGAGTTAAATAGACGCAAGGTAGAGTATATGTATTTCCTACATAGTGTGTACCCCACCACATGAATATACCTGAACATTATACATAGGTTACCCCGTGTACTGGTACACAGGAAGGCGAACACAATTTGACACCATGTTTTGCCACAAAGAAACATTGCATGGGTGCACCCCAGATAGTAGGACATAAGTGGTGAGACTATATACACGCCATGTATACCTATTCTACATGACATGTTTCGATTACACAAAAAAAATTGTAAATGTTTAGAGCCTGTGGTCAAGGGGCATGTAGTGTGACCCTAAAACACACAATGTAACTGTTTCTACCTGGATGAAATATCATGTCCACTATATTATGGAAATGTTTCTTTAGGTTTGGTTCCCATTTTATTTCCTCTAATAGTAAGTTGGTATTGTTTCGTATTCACTGATATATGATCCCTTCACCAAGACATTCTATATAGAATAATTTGATTTCCCTCTTAGAGGCCCAGAGCAAGATCTTCTATGTATTCTTATTCCCTAAGAAGAGTCTTGGTACTGTCATGGCCAATCATACTGTAAGTCGATCCTCTACTTAGAAGATGTATCTTAATGAGTTGTTGTATCACCCCATGGCCCTGGTAGTGATACTTGTATGTTTGTCATTTGGTTCCCCACTCCTCGAGTGTGTACTGCTGGAGAATGTTTTTTGAATCTCTCTCAAGATTGATTAGTGTATCTCCCTCATGATGGTTCTCTATGAAAAATACTTATTTTTTGGACATCATTAGTGCTATTAGACTGACAACTATGTGCTCCTGGATGAGTTTTTATGTGGAATATTAATACTTAACCAATATTTTTGGTACACAATAATTGTGATTAACAATAGACTACATTTTGGGGTTTGAGTATATCTGGATATGTTCTTATTATATATAATCTAGGAATATACAATGTAGAGATAATTATACCTTTAATTTTTGTATTGCTTTGGGTTTTAGAGATTTCATACTGACTATTTTTATACTCACCCATGCCTGATATTTTCCAAAACATGTCATGTATTGTGAAGACGATAACCATTTTGATTGAGTCCAGGGTGGACCCGAACCTAAACAATATTTATGAGTTTATACATGCTTAGGGTTTCCTAAAACACTGATCAGTAGTCCCAAAAATATTTTCTTTATACGTTGGACTTTGAATTATTCATACTCTTTATTTTAGGGGGCTTATATTCTAGCCTAGTTCAGTTTGCTTTCCTATCATACTCAATTTGTTGGGTTTAGTGGTAAGCATGCATTTTGTTTCATTGTGGTATTTAATTTTCATCATTTTATGCTTGGATACATATGTGTGCATACAATACATAGGTATTTCCTCCCAAGTTAGTGATATGCCAACTCAAATCAAGCTAGTACCCCTTGGCAAATCAGAGACTAGATTGGGGAGTGGCGGAACGGGCCCCAATAGGATGGGTCGTGGCACTAAAATATTGAAATAAATTTTAAAAATTAAAATTGATTTTTTAGTTGAATTATTTTAATGATATTAGGAAATGAGATTAAAGTGCCTCAAAAATTTAAATCGAAACACAACAATGGAAGAAAATATGTATGTTCTTCAAACATTCGAATTATGAATTTAATTTCATTCACCATAATCATGATGTTATGAATATTGATAATAATTATTTTGATAATATGATCTTCGAATTTCTTAATGAGAATTAAAATTAAATGAACCGTCACAATGCACAGAAGGACATACACACAAAGTGTGTATGGCATGATCTATAGACATTTGACAATAGAAAGTATGCTCCGACACATTTTCCAATGAAAAATAGGGATTAAGATACATTCCATGTAATTTTAAAACATGTGAAGGTATATGATGGTTATTAAAGTCACAAATCAAGGTATTTTACTTAATGAATTACATATTACATGTATTGAAAAGTCACAATTTACAGATTTTATTATTCTGGTTACTACCCTTGAAATTATGTACATATTTAATTAAAAAGATTAATGTAGATATACTCTAATTATTAACATTTTTTAGACAACCATGTAAGATAACTATACAACCCGCTGATATTGAAAACATTTAGGATAGATTTATACAAACTAAATGAATTGGAGATGCTCTATCTATAATCTATTTTCTATCATGGTGAATTTAAATATATATTTTGTTGAGGAAACTATATTTGGAGGTATTGTGAATTATCAATGGATATATCCAATTAAGAGTAATTTTATTTTATGATTTTCATATTTCGAAAACAATTCATGGAACTTAATGAAATAAATAGTTATGTTTTATTTATTTTATTTCACATATATGATGGTCTTTTGAAATCATATGTGAAAAAATAAAGATCAATAGAATTTCTATATTTCAAAAGTCTATTTTGAAAAGGAGTGTCTATTATTTTTTTCAAGATAATTCAATGATATTGGGAAATATTTCAGTCAAGTTGTGTTGGTCTTATACACATCGAATCAATCTCAACTACATGGGAAATCAAAAAACCATTCTTAATAATGGATGACAGTTATGAAGATCTAAAATATTAAACTAATTGAAATAAAATTATTATATTAACATAGATATGTGATGCTGAATAGTGAAAATAAAAATTCAATTACTGAAGAGATTTGGATAAAAAACAAAGTGACCAATGAGATGTTGAACATAAAATGTGATTGATAAAACAAAATATATTATTAAAGATATTTTAGAATGGTTTTAATGTAGTGTATGTTCATAAATATTTCAATCAATATAGATATTAGTATGACACATATATTTATTAAATATAATATTTTATAATATTTTTTATAGATCATGAATACCTAAAATTGGGTTGAATTTTTAGAAGAGTTGATGTTTCTAGTTGAAAGTCCGAGAAAAAAGATACAAATTTGGAGGAATATGATGTGAATGGTTTTAAATATTCTGATTTCAAACTAGAAGAGTGTTTAATGAAATTCAACAGTGGTATATTTACAGTTTAAAAAACATGATACTATGGAATGTTCTCTGATATTATCGAATTAAATTACCAATTTCATTTTTTAGTTTTTTTATTCAAATGAAAGTGGGTAAAAATTACAAGGTGTATTAGAAAATATTCCATTGAATATGCTTCTTTGATCTTTTCTTTCTTGATGGATGTCAGTGACCATGAAGTAAATGATCCATATATCTTCTCATTGCAAGGGAAAATGGTATAATATGAGGAAAATGTTGTGGATGAATAGTGGAGTGAATTTGTTCACATAAAATAGAGATACATGTGTGATATGTGTGATGAATTGGAATATTTTACCTCTGACATTTAATCTAAAGAACAAAAAAATAGTTATGTTTTTACTCAATAAAATTGATTTTTTTTTGTTTTTTAAGGATAGTTAAAGTAGCTGAAGTAATGATTGAGCATGATAACAATATTGTTGAATTAAAAAATGACTGTATGTGATGTTATACATTGAATTATCAACCACTTATGTTATATATTATTAATTTCAAGTATTTTTATAATGTTGTCATATTTAAATATGTTTTTAAGCAAATTTTATTAATTTTGAATATGTGAATGTTATATTTTTTCAAGGAAATAATTCTTTATCATTCTATGTATATTTTTATATTTAGTACTATTCCTTTTTTAACATTTCTAAATTTCATTTTCTTCATGAGTTTTTCAAAATATATTAGCTAACATTTATTTTACTTGTTTAAATGGTAGAAATTCCTAAAAGAATGTGATTCAGTGATCCTCATCAACTCCGAGTTGATATTCCCTTGACCACACATACATTAGATGATCCATAGAATTTTTTCCCTATAGAATCTCAGACCCCCTCTGTAACACCCCAAGCTTCTATGGTACGCTTCTCTTTGAATAATGTGATAGCGTGTGTTGTACGCAACACCGAGTTCTAACACACCACAACTAATTAAACTAGCCGTTGTGAATAGTAATACCTACTTTTTGAAATCATATATATTTTATATTTCAAAATGAAATTCATTTTTGGATTTGGAATATCGAAATTATCCTAGGGTGAAATTTTGGTACATTTCGGATAACTTTCATATTTTGATGAATAGTGAAAATTACTAAATTTTAATTAAAAACAACTTTTTTAATCAAAATAAGTAATAGTGATAAATTATGAATTTGAGTGGTTTTAAAGTATATTTAGAATATATTTTTACCATTTAATATAATGTTGGTCATTGGACATAATTTTACAATTAAACCGAACATAAACAAGTGTCAATCTTTTTATAGTTATTATCTCTTAAAAACACGCTTTTTGTTTTGACAGCGGGAATTAATTTTAAATTAATTTCTGCCACTTCTGTGTTTTGAATTTAGAAAAATGGATTCCATATTTGGAATCAGGATGTCCAAATTATGTAAATAGGTAACTTTTATTTTTAGACATTTTGAATAATTACTGCGGTAAATATTTTATTTACCATGGTTAAGGGTAAATCCGGTAAATAAGGGTTAACAAAATAATATTATAATAATACAAAATTACCCTAAAACGTGTCCTAACCTTATTGGTGTACACATACCCGACCATGTGCATCCTTGGGTCAATTTGGGGACCCCTTGGAGCCACTTGTAAGTGATAATGACACATTATATTAATAAAGTTAAAATAAAAATAAAAATGGCATAAGATTACATCTTTTATAAGAACAATTTTTACATAGGGTTATACATGTTGGATTTTCGATTATAAATATCCATTAGAAAGCTAAAAAGATTTCCTACATAATGATATTTTATTTATAATTTTTAGACATTATATAATTTATTTTATTTATGACACAATGATGATGCAGTAATTACTAAAATAGTGAAAAATAAAAATAATTGATCTTATAAATACCCAAATAATTATAATATGAAACTTTTAATGAATTAAACTAATTTTCTATGATAATATGATATATTAGGATTGATTTAATTGACTTTGTTCGAAGTAATCAATCTGTTAGGAGTTTCACAAAAATCAACTATTGAATAGTGTCAAAATTGACATAAAAGAGTTCTTAAAACAAATATTATATTATTAATTGATATTAAATTCCTAAAAATCTAAGGTTCGGCCAAGAGACTTATATTATGATAGGTTCCTCATTAATGGACCACTTGGGGGTCGCTTGGATGTATATAGTAAGTTTATTAACCATATTATATAAAAATACAAAGAGACATTGTAAAAGTGAAACTAATTAACTTAGAGTTAATACTTAAAGATAAGGTTAATATAAGTACCCAAACCTGTCTAAATTCTATTGGATGAGTTGTTTTCGACCTATCCCCACCTCATCCTTTGAATAGTCAACTTTGGAGCCTTTGTAAACCGAATATGAATTTATTATAAATTAATATTTCTAACTTTTCCAAAGGTGCCCCTCACCCCTCTTATAAAAGGGCACTCCTCCTTCTCATTTCTTCACACCTTCAAAGCCTTTTGGTTCGGCCAAACTCTGCCCAAATACTCTCCCAACATCCCTCAATACAACCTAGAGGCCTTAGTTTGATCAGAAAGCCAACCTAAGGAGCCCTTTTGATCAAATCAAAAGGAAGAACCCGAAGAAGAGGTAATGATTTCACCACCCTTTTCTAAGTTCATTTCTTCTTCCACTTCTTCTTCCTTTGTTCTTACCATTCTGAAATAATAACCCCAGTATCTCACATATACTGTGATGTTATTATAAATATGGTACAATCATATTCAGTATTCTATCCACCCTTTGAATAACATGTCACCATACGTGCGTACGTACGGCTTACCGTCTCCACGTCGTGGTGTAATTGTTATTCAATATAATATTATTTGGATGGGTATAATAATGATGTGTAACTCATGTAAATAATAAATATAACATGTTAATGATTCTGTATATATGATATACCATCCATTTATATATTATTTTAATATCAAAAGAATGATATTGTCGCTCGTGCGTACGTACGGACTACCGTCTCCACGAACGCGATGAGATTCATTCTCCATCGTAACCATTAAAGCGTAATTATCATTTTATGATTTAAAAATGATGTTTAAGGACTTGATATCATTCTGGATATGAATAATATACAACCTATCCTTTACAAACATGTCTTACGTAACAAAACATATGAAAGAAAACAAGTAAGTTAACACCCGAAACAACGATAATACTAAGATATTATTATCAAATCAATATTAAAAGATCATATATGATATCATATTAATGTATATGATTCTTGTATAATTTAATAACAATTATTTCACCATTATACAGGAGGTTAACCTACCACAACCAAGGAAAAGTACAAGGTAAGGGTTATTTCACAATCTCTTCATTATCCGAGGTTGTATATACGTAATAATCTACTGGGATCTCTTTATCATCCACATCCATGTTTTCTTAAAAATGTATTTCAAAACATTTTTACTATTTACAAGAATATGGGTTAAAGTCATTTATACCCTTGTTTGACTTTTTATAAGAAGTTTATAAAGGAATCTTTCCGTCGTTTTCAAAACAATGTCCTTTTTAACCTTTTCGACAGAATTGAGGTAAGAATGTTTTTTTTTAACTTATACGGCGGGTGCGGTTATTTTACGCCGTTATAAAATCTTCAAAGCTTTCCTTACAAGCTTATAAGAATATTTTCAAAGAAAATGTTTTATTTTATATGGATCTTAAATGATTTCAAAATAAAAGGAGATATTTCTTTAAAAAGAATTTTGATTTCATCTATGTCAACATCCTTTGATGGATTTTAAGATTATTTGAAGTTGATTTATTATGATACAAAACTTCTATATTGTATTGAAGGTTTTGTGATATGTTTGACTGTGGATGTTCTATTTTTATACCATTCATAGTTTATTGTGAATGTATTGACATTTCGTATGCTAGTTTTAATACGAATGTTTATGTTATGTTTAAACCTTTTCATATGGGAATGCATTGGACTTAATAAGTGACGGGTGGAGCCCGCTATAGCTCCTCGATGCATCGGTAGGTCTCATGAGACAAACTAGTGTCTTGGCACAAGGCCTTGACAAAATCTTATTTGTAGTCTTGGCACGAGGCCTTGGCTATGTGGTTATGATAGTCTGGCATTATGCATTCCAACATTATGAAAGTGGTTATTGATTTTTTCATGTGATTATTCGATTAGTAGAATATCCATGTGAATAAGTAAATGGCATTATTTCATTTTACTTTTGCCATACCATGTTGAAGTTCAATTTTAAAAGGATTTTGTTTTAGTAATGCATTGCCTTAAATGTTTATTCTTATTTATGAAAGTTTCCGCTATATTGTTATCCTTACTGGGCATTTGAGCTCACCCCTTTTCTATGTTTTATTTTTCCCCAGGATGTGAAGAAGTAAATTATGAATGACCTGCAGGGATATTATGAGGGGATAATAGTGTGGATTATGGAGACATTATGTTGTTGTAGTAGTTTTTCATTTTATGATGTAATGTAAAACTTATGAATATATCTAGTGTTTCCAAGGCTACTAAACCAATCGGTCTTTCGAGATTTGATCTTTCTTGTGATCATGCCAATGTTACGAAGTAATGCACCGACTCTGGGTAGCTGGGGTCGGGGCGTTACAGTTGGTATCAGAGGAAGTTTAGTACAAACCTTGGAAGCTAGATTTAGATAAACTCTGATTAGAGCACGTAGACTTAAGATGAACTTTGAGGATTAGTATAGAAGAACTTCCTAAAATTTTGGTATTGTAGAGATTTTGTGAGTTTTCCGAGCAATACATCCCTGTCTGGATACGAGCAGGTAGAGGCGGCTCTGGCACAGATGTACCTAGGGGTAAAACCCGAAAACACCGCTTTGAGCTAGACTCGAACGGGAACTGGTGCACGACAACGGGCCTTGCTGCACTCTTGGTTACGACACTCCCGGGGGATATGCTTAGGATAACTCTCATTATCTTTACAAATCATTATGAAGGGTTTATGAGTATATACTTCCTCAAAGAAAAACATTTTTATGATTATGGATTATATCCATAAATAGTTCAATTTATGTTAAGTGTTTTATAAGTATGGGATTATGTATTTTGATTCATAAACTGATCTAGTTTATGCCATTGTTTAGAAATGGCGCCTAGTGGAAGAAATGGAAACCGTATCAATGCGCGCACTCCATGTAGGGATTGCCCTCCTGCTCAAGATAATTATAGTGGGGCTGGTGATGCAACTGGTGCCGATCAGCTAATCACCATACTGGGACAACTTACTCAGGTTATGAATAATAACCTTACCCGTATGGAGCACCCTGATCCGCAGCGTGGAGGATCAATGTTAGATCGATTCATGAGACAACAACCACCAACGTTCAATGGGAGTACAAATCCCTTAGTAGCTGAGCAATGGATATTTTCCCTAGAGAAAATATTTCAGGCTTTGGGGAGTAGTGAAAGGGAAAAAGTTACCATGGCAGTTTACCGCCTCACTGGAGATGCTGATCAATGGTGGTCATTGATTCAAAACATGAAGGAAGATGATGAAGTATCAAACATGGAATTGAGGGAGTTCAAAGATCTGTTTTTAGAAAAATACTTTCCTCGCGACCATCGAGCAGATATGGAAAGGCAATTTCTGAGTCTGAGACAAAAGGAGGATGAGAATGTCACAAAGTATGAGGCTAACTTTACAAGGTTAACGAGGTATGCTGGAGATTATATTCGCAACCCAAGAAGTAAGATTGATCGTTTCTTTGATGGGTTAAAACCATTTCTCCGTCGAGCATTAGTCTCACAATCCTTTTCATCGTACGAAGACATAGTCTCATGTGCTATCAAGACCGAAAAGGAATTCTCTAAGTCTTATGACTTTAAAGCAAAGCAAGAGAAGAAGAGACCTGCTGATCAATCTGGGAATGGAAATAAGGGGAAGAAGGGAAAGGTTGAATATCCATCTTGTGGTAAGTGCGGGAAGAAACACCCCGGTGCTTGCCTGAAGGGAATGGGAGTCTGTTACAAGTGTGGTGAAAAAGGCCACCAAGCTCATGATTGCAAGGGGAAGAAGGAAGCTACCAATGTTCAGTGCTACAATTGCAGGGAGATGAGGCATTATGCAAATGCATGTCCTAAGCGTCAGGAGAACTTACCTCAGAAAAGGCCAAGGGATCAAGGCCAGGCTTATGCTATCACTACTGCTGAGGTAGAAACTCCGAAAGACGTGGTGGCAGGTAATTTAATGGTTTCCTCAAGTTTAGCAAATGCATTATTTGATTCTAGATCATCGCATTGTTTCATATCTTCCCAGTTTGCTAAGAAAATTAGATATTTCCAATTTGATTTAATAAGGGAGTTGTCAGTTAAAACTCCTAAGGGAAGTATCGTTGCAACAAAGTTTTGTGAATCAGTCCCCATTAGAGCACATAAATTTTCTTTATCTGCTGATTTCATCGTCATACCTATGATTGAGTTTGATATAATCCTCGGTATGGACTGGCTTTCGGACTATGATGCGAAGATTTATTGTAAGAAGAAAGAGGTTACGATTCATGATGATAATGATAAGGAGCACCTTATTTTTAGAGCAGAATCGTCACCACCTAATTCTTATTTAGACCCACCCCCAGTAGCTCAACTTAATTCAATTATTGGGGAGGAAGAGAATGAAGTAACAATCGGTGAGGAAAGGAATGTTCAAATAGAGGATGTACCTATTGTGAAAGAATTTGTAGATGTATTTCCAGAAGATTTACCTGGACATCCTCCAGAACGAGAAGTTGAGTTTTCTATTGATTTGATTCCTGGATCAAGGCCTATATCGAAGACCCCTTATAGAATGGCCACTGTAGAGCTAGTCGAACTAAAGAAACAACTAGAGGAATTGAGTAATAAGGGATTTATTCGCCCTAGTGTTTCTCCATGGGGAGCCCCTGTTCTTTTTGTTAAAAAGAAAGATGGATCTATGAGGTTATGTATCGATTACAGGGAGATCAATGCTATAATGATAAAGAACAAGTATCCCCTACCTCGTATTGATGATTTATTTGACCAACTGCATGGAGCTCAATACTTTTCAAAGATTGACCTTCGATCTGGATACCATCAGTTGTGTGTAAAGAAGGAAGACATTCCGAAGACAGCATTTCGAACCAGGTACGGGCATTACGAGTTTACTGTAATGCCGTTTGGATTGACTAATGCACCCTCTGTATTCATGGATCTGATGAATAGAGTTTTCAAGGAGTATCTCGATGAATTTGTGGTGGTATTTATTGATGATATCTTGGTATACTCCAAAACCTACGAAGATCATGAAAATCACTTGCGCATTATCTTGAAGACTCTGAGGAGGCATGAATTATATGGAAAGTTTAGCAAGTGTGAATTCTGGCTTCAGGAGATTTCTTTTCTTGGCCATATTGTCTCTAAAGATGGAATCTCTGTTGATCCTTCTAAGACCAAGGCAATCCAAGAATGGCCAGCACCTACGAGTATAACTGAGGTACGTAGTTTCATTGGTTTGGCAGGTTATTATCGACGTTTCGTCCAGAATTTTGCCCGATTGGCTAACCCACTAACGAAGCTCACACGTAAAGGGGTTAAATTTGTTTGGACAAAAGAGTGTGAAGAATGTTTCGAAGAACTGAAGAGAAGATTAGTCAATGCTCCTATATTGACTCTACCATCGGGGAATGATGGGTTCGTTATTTATAGTGATGCATCAAAGAAAGGACTTGGCTGTGTCCTTATGCAGAATGATAGAGTTATTGCCTATGCATCACGACAGTTGAAAATTCATGAACAAAACTATCCTACTCATGATCTTGAGTTAGCAGCTGTGATCTTTGCTTTGAAGATATGGAGGCACTACCTCTATGGTGAAAAATGTGAGATTTATACTGATCACAAGAGTTTGAAGTATATTTTCTCACAAAAAGAACTCAACATGAGGCAAAGGAGATGGCTTGAATTACTCAAGGATTATGATTGCACGATACACTACCACCCGGGGAAAGCAAACAAAGTAGCAGATGCTTTGAGCAGAAAAGACCATGGAGTTCTGAACATGATGAGAATTGAAAGGGACCCAATTTTCATGGATCTAGAGAAGATGGACATGGGAATAACCAGGGAAGGTGAAACATCAATGCTTTTTCAAATGGTTGCCAAACTATCTTTACTAGAAAGGATTAAGAGTTCTCAGACCAATGATGAAGAATTCCAAAAGAAGATTAAAGCTGTGAATGATGGGAGATTGAGAGACTTTGTGTATGAAGATGGAATTTTGAAATTCGGGAAGAGACTTTGTGTTCCCGATTTACCTGATCTGAAAAGGGAATTGTTGGATGATGCTCATAGTTCCAATTTCTCTATACACCCTGGGAGCACCAAAATGTATAGAGATTTGAAGGAACATTTTTGGTGGGACAACATGAAGAGGGAGATTGCTGATTTTGTGTCAAGATGTATGGTTTGTCAACAAGTGAAAGCTGGAAGGCAACAGCCTGGAGGAGTCATGCAACCTCTTCCCATACCGGAGTGGAAATGGGACAATGTTACGATGGACTTTGTCATGGGGCTACCAAAGACTCCTAGAAGGAACGATGCAATATGGGTTATTGTTGATCGTCTTACCAAGTCAGCACATTTTCTTGCTATAAGAGAAGATCTACCCCTGGAACGTCTAGCAAGACTATACATTAATGAAGTTGTGAGACTTCATGGTGTACCCCTATCGATTGTTTCTGATCGTGATCCCCGTTTTACTTCAAGATTCTGGAAAAGTCTTCAGAAATCCCTGGCTACTGAACTTCATTTGAGCACTGCTTACCACCCTCAGACAGACGGACAATCAGAACGGACTATTCAAACCTTAGAAGACATGTTGAGATCTTGCTCACTTGATTTTCAGGGTATGTGGGATCAATATTTAGCTCTGGTAGAATTTTCCTATAACAATATCTTCCATTCGAGTATTCAGATGGCACCATATGAAGCGTTATACGGAAAGAGATGTCGTACACCAACCTGTTGGGATGACGTTGGTGAAAGAAAACTTGTAGGCCCAGAACTGGTGGAGGAAACGGTGGAAAAGGTGAAAGTAATCCAAAATCACATCAAAGCAGCTCAAAGTAGGCAGAAGAGCTATGCCGATAATCGAAGGAAGGATTTGGAATTTCAAGTCGGTGATCATGTTTTCCTGAAGGTATCTCCGTGGAAGGGAGTCATACGTTTTGGTAAGAAAGGTAAATTGAGTCCCAGGTACATCGGACCTTTCGAAATTCTAGAACGAATTGGGGCTGTAGCTTACCGATTGGCAATGCCGCCAAGTCTCTCCAAAGTTCACGATGTGTTCCACGTATCTCTGTTGAGAAAATACATGCCTGACCCAACGCATGTACTCACCTATGAGGAATTAGAACTGGAACCGGATCTGTCTTATTGTGAAGAGCCCGTCAGGATTCTTGATACAAGAGAACAAGTACTGAGAAACCGGACGACGCGTCTGGTAAAAGTTTTGTGGAGAAATCATAAGATGGAAGAGGCAACGTGGGAACCCGAGGAACTTATGATGAAGAACCACCCGAGTCTTTTTATGCAGTAATACCCTAGAAATTGCGAGGACGCAATTATTTGAAGGAGGGGAGAATGTAACACCCCAAGCTTCTATGGTACGCTTCTCTTTGAATAATGTGATAGCGTGTGTTGTACGCAACACCGAGTTCTAACACACCACAACTAATTAAACTAGCCGTTGTGAATAGTAATACCTACTTTTTGAAATCATATATATTTTATATTTCAAAATGGACTTCATTTTTGGATTTGGAATATCGAAATTATCCTAGGGTGAAATTTTGGTACATTTCGGATAACTTTCATATTTTGATGAATAGTGAAAATTACTAAATTTTATTTAAAAACAACTTTTTTAATAAAAATAAGTAATAGTGATAAATTATGAATTTGAGTGGTTTTAAAGTATATTTAGAATATATTTTTACCATTTAATATAATGTTGGTCATTGTACATAATTTTACAATTAAACCGAACATAAACAAGTGTCAATCTTTTTATAGTTATTATCTCTTAAAAACACGCTTTTTGTTTTGACAGCGGGAATTAATTTTAAATTAATTTCTGCCACTTCTGTGTTTTGAATTTAGAAAAATGGATTCCATATTTGGAATCAGGATGTCCAAATTATGTAAATAGGTAACTTTTATTTTTAGACATTTTGAATAATTACTGCGGTAAATATTTTATTTACCATGGTTAAGGGTAAATCCGGTAAATAAGGGTTAAAAAAATAATATTATAATAATACAAAATTACCCTAAAACGTGTCCTAACCTTATTGGTGTACACATACCCGACCATGGGCATCCTTGGGTCAATTTGGGGACCCCTTGGAGCCACTTGTAAGTGATAATGACACATTATATTAATAAAGTTAAAATAAAAATAAAAATGGCATAAGATTACATCTTTTAGAAGAACAATTTTTACATAGGGTTATACATGTTGGAGTTTCGATTATAAATATTCATTAGAAAGCTAAAAAGATTTCCTACATAATGATAGTTTATTTATAATTTTTAGACATTATATAATTTATTTTATTTATGACACAATGATGATGCAGTAATTACTAAAATAGTGAAAAATAAAAATAATTGATCTTATAAATACCCAAATAATTATAATATGAAACTTTTAATGAATTAAACTAATTTTCTATGATAATATGATATATTAGGATTGATTTAATTGACTTTGTTCGAAGTAATCAATCTGTTAGGAGTTTCACAAAAATCAACTATTGAATAGTGTCAAAATTGACATAAAAGAGTTCTTAAAACAAATATTATATTATTAATTGATATTAAATTCCTAAAAATCTAAGGTTCGGCCAAGAGACTTATATTATGATAGGTTCCTCATTAATGGACCACTTGGGGGTCTCTTGGATGTATATAGTAAGTTTATTAACCATATTATATAAAAATACAAAGAGACATTGTAAAAGTGAAACTAATTAACTTAGAGTTAATACTTAAAGATAAGGTTAATATAAGTACCCAAACCTGTCTAAATTCTATTGGATGAGTTGTTTTCGACCTATCCCCACCTCATCCTTTTAATAGTCAACTTTGGAGCCTTTGTAAACCGAATATGAATTTATTATAAATTAATATTTCTAACTTTTCCAAAGGTGCCCCTCACCCCTCTTATAAAAGGGCACTCATCCTTCTCATTTCTTCACACCTTAAAAGCCTTTTGGTTCGGCCAAACTCTGCCCAAATACTCTCCCAACATCCCTCAATACAACCTAGAGGCCTTAGTTTGATCAGAAAGCCAACCTAAGGAGCCCTTTTGATCAAATCAAAAGGAAGAACCCGAAGAAGAGGTAATGATTTCACCACCCTTTTCTAAGTTCATTTCTTCTTCCACTTCTTCTTCCTTTGTTCTTACCATTCTGAAATAATAACTCCAGTATATCACATATACTGTGATGTTATTATAAATATGGTACAATCATATTCAGTATTCTATCCACCCTTTGAATAACATGTCACCATACGTGCGTACGTACGGCTTACCGTCTCCACGTCGTGGTGTAATTGTTATTCAATATAATATTATTTGGATGGGTATAATAATGATGTGTAACTCATGTAAATAATAAATATAACATGTTAATGATTCTGTATATATGATATACCATCCATTTATATATTATTTTAATATCAAAAGAATGATATTGTCGCTCGTGCGTACGTACGGACTACCGTCTCCACGAACGCGATGAGATTCATTCTCCATCGTAACCATTAAAGTGTAATTATCATTTTATGATTTAAAAATGATGTTTAAGGACTTGATATCATTCTGGATATGAATAATATACAACCTATCCTTTACAAACATGTCTTACGTAACAAAACATATGAAAGAAAACAAGTAAGTTAACACCCGAAACAACGATAATACTAAGATATTATTATCAAATCAATATTAAAAGATCATATATGATATCATATTAATGTATATGATTCTTGTATAATTTAATAACAATTATTTCACCATTATACAGGAGGTTAACCTACCACAACCAAGGAAAAGTACAAGGTAAGGGTTATTTCACAATCTCTTCATTATCCGAGGTTGTATATACGTAATAATCTACTGGGATCTCTTTATCATCCACATCCATGTTTTCTTAAAAATGTATTTCAAAACATTTTTACTATTTACAAGAATATGGGTTAAAGTCATTTATACCCTTGTTTGACTTTTTATAAGAGGTTTATAAAGGAATCTTTCCGTCGTTTTCAAAACAATGTCCTTTTTAACCTTTTCGACAGAATTGAGGTAAGAATGTTTTTTTTAACTTATACGGCGGGTGCGGTTATTTTACGCCGTTATAAAATCTTCAAAGCTTTCCTTAAAAGCTTATAAGAATATTTTCAAAGAAAATGTTTTATTTTATATGGATCTTAAATGATTTCAAAATAAAAGGAGATATTTCTTTAAAAAGAATTTTGATTTCATCTATGTCAACATCCTTTGATGGATTTTAAGATTATTTGAAGTTGATTTATTATGATACAAAACTTCAATATTGTATTGAAGGTTTTGTGATATGTTTGACTGTGGATGTTCTATTTTTATACCATTCATAGTTTATTGTGAAAGTATTGACATTTCGTATGCTAGTTTTAATACGAATGTTTATGTTATGTTTAAACCTTTTCATATGGGAATGCATTGGACTTAATAAGTGACGGGTGGAGCCCGCTATAGCTCCTCGATGCATCGGTAGGTCTCATGAGACAAACTAGTGTCTTGGCACAAGGCCTTGACAAAATCTTATTTGTAGTCTTGGCACGAGGCCTTGGCTATGTGGTTATGATAGTCTGGCATTATGCATTCCAACATTATGAAAGTGGTTATTGATTTTTGCATGTGATTATTCGATTAGTAGAATATCCATGTGAATAAGTAAATGGCATTATTTCATTTTACTTTTTCCATACCATGTTGAAGTTCAATTTTAAAAGGCTTTTGTTTTAGTAATGCATTGCCTTAAATGTTTATTATTATTTATGAAAGTTTCCGCTATATTGTTATCCTTACTGGGCATTTGAGCTCACCCCTTTTCTATGTTTTATTTTTCCCCAGGATGTGAAAAAGTAAATTATGAATGACCTGCAGGGATATTATGAGGGGATAGTAGTGTGGATTATGGAGACATTATGTTGTTGTAGTAGTTTTTCATTTTATGATGTAATGTAAAACTTATGAATATATCTAGTGTTTCCAAGGCTACTAAACCAATCGGTCTTTCGAGATTTGATCTTTCTTGTGATCATGACAATGTTACGAAGTAATGCACCGACTCTGGGTAGCTGGGGTCGGGGCGTTACACCCTCTGTCTTCCCCCATTATCTTCTAGCATAACGTACTTCTCCTATCAATCAACATAAAGTGCATCCTTCTTCTTCATTCCATAAGCATCTGAAATATTTCCACACCATTCCGAATGATCATGTAACACCCCAAGATTTCACAGTGTGTTATTTCTTCAAAATAATTCAATAACTTGCACTACACGCAACACTGAGTTCAATTGCACCATGACTTACCAAAAAAAAAGCCATTAAAAGAGGTCATGAATAGTATTAACTAAATTTTAAACTTTATATAATCCTTATAATTTTAGAATCCATATTATGAGTTTCTTAGTCATAATGCAAGAACAGATTCATTTTCAGTATTGCACTTTTATCAACTTTTGATAGTAAAACCTTTTGAAATACAATATTTTAAACTTTTTGACTAAATGGAGACATCAAAAAATTTAAAATGAAACATCCCAAGCTTCCACGGTACGCTTTCCTTTGAATAAAACAGTAGCGTGTGTTGTACGCAACTTCGAGTTCTAACACACTGTAACCAATCAAACTAGCTGTTATGAATAGTAATACCTACATTTTAAAGTTATATATATTTTATATTTTAAAATGGACTTCATTTTTGGATTCGGAATATCAAATTTAGCCTAAGGTGAAATTTTGGTACTTTTTGGATAACTTTCATATTTTGATGAATAGTGAAAATTACTAAATTTTAATTAAAAACAACTTTTTTAATCAAAATAATTAATAGTGATAAATTATGAATTTAAGTAGTTTTAAAGTATATTTAGAATATATTTTTACTATTTAATATAATGTAGGTCATTGGACATAATTTTACAATTAAACCGAACATAAACAAGTGTCAATCTTTTGATAGTTATTATCTCTTAAAAACACGCTTTTTGTTTTGACAGCGGGAATTAATTTTAAATTAATTTCTGCCACTTCTATGTTTAGAATTTAGGAAAATGGATTCCATATTTGGAATCAGGATGTTCAAATTTTGTAAATAGGTAACTTTTATTTTTAGACATTTTGAATAATTACTGCGGTAAATATTTTATTTACCATGGTTAAGGGTAAATCCGGTAAATAAGGGTTAAAAAAATAATATTATAATAATACTAAATTACCCTAAAACGTGTCTTAACCCTATTGGTTGATAAATGGTCGACCATGGGCATCTTTGTGTCAATTTTGGGACCCCATGGATACACTTGTAAGTGATAATGACACTTTATTTTAATTAAGTCAAAATGAATACAAAAATGACACAAGCATATATCTTTTAGAAAAACAATTGTTACATAGAGTTATATAAGTTGGATTTTAGATTATAAATATTCATTGGAAATATAAAAAGATTTCCTACATAATGATATTTTATTTATAATTTTTAGACATTAAATAATTTATTTTATTTATGACACAATGATGATGCAGTAATTACTATAATAGTGAAAAATTAAAATAATTGATAATATAAATACCGAAAAAAATATAATATGAAGCTTTTAATGAATTAAACTAATTTTCTAGGATAATATGATATATTAGGATTGATTTAATTGACTTTTTTCGAAGTAATCAATCTGTTATGAGTTTCACAAAAATCAACTATTGAATAGTGTCAAAATTGACATAAAATAGTTCTTAAAACAAATATTATATTATTAATTGATATTAAATTCCTAAAAATCTAAGGTTCGGCCAAGATACTTATATCAGGATAGGTTCATCATTAATGGACCACTTGGGGGTAGCTTGGATGTATATAGTAAGTTTATTAACCATATTATATAAAAATACAAAGAGACATTGTAAAAGTGAAACTAATTAACTTAGAGTTAATACTTAAAGATAAGGGTAATATAAGTACCCAAACCTGTCCAAATTCTATTGGTTGAGTGGTTTTAGACCTATCCCCACCTTAACCTTTGAATAATCAACTTTTGAGCCTTTAGAAACCGAATATGAATTTAATATAAATTAATATTTCTAGCTTTTCCAAAGGTGCCCCTCACCCCTCTTATAAAAGGGCACTCCTCCTTCTCATTTCTTCACACCTTCAAAGCCTTTTGGTTCGGCCAAACGCTGCCCAAATACTCTTCCAATATCCCTCACTACAACCTAGAGGCCTTAGTTTGATCAGAAAGCCAACCTAAGGAGCCATTTTGATCAAATCAAAAGGAAGAACCCGAAGAAGAGGTAATGATTTCACCACCCTTTTTCCAAGTTCCTTTCTTCTTCCACTTCCTCTTTCTTTGTTATTACCATTCTAAAATAATAACTCCAGTATCTTACATATACTGTGATGTTATTATAAATATGGTACAACCATATTCAGTATTCTATCCACCCTTTGAATAACATGTCACCATACGTGCGTACGTACGGCTTACCGTCTCCACGTCGTGGAGTAATTGTTATTCAATATATTATTATTTGGATGGGTATAATAATTATGTGTAACTCATGTAAATAATAAATATAACATGTTAATGATTCTTTATATATGATATACCATCCATTTATATATTATTTTAATATCAAAAGAATGATATTGTCGCTCGTGCGTACGTACGGACTACCGTCTCCACGAACGCGATGAGATTCATTCTCCATCATATCCATTCAAGTATAATTATCATTTGATGATTTAAAAATGATGTTTAAGGACTTGATATCATTCTGGATATGAATAATATACAACCTATCCTTTACAAACATGTCTTACGTAACAAAACACATAAAAGAAAACAAGTAAGTTAACACCCGAAACGACGATAATTCTAAGATATTATTAACAAATCAATGTTAAAAGATCATATATGATATCATATTAATATATATGATTCTTGTATAATTTAATAACAATTATTTCACCATTATACAGGAGGTTAACCTACCCCAACCAAGGAAAAGTACAAGGTAAGGGTTATTTCACAATCTCTTCCTTATCCGACGTTGTTTATACGTAATAATCTACTGGGATATCTTTATCATCCACATCCATGTTTCTTAAAAATGTATTTCAAAACATTTTTACTATTTACAAGAATATGGGTTAAAGTCATTTATACCCTTGTTTGACTTTTTATAAGAGGTTTATAAAGGAATCTTTCCGTCGTTTTCAAAACAAGGTCCTTTTTAACCTTTTCGACAGAATTTAGGTAAGAATGTTTTTTTTAACTTATACGGCGGGTGCGGTTATTTTACGCCGTTATAAAATCATCAAAGATTTCCTTACAAGCTTACAATAATATTTTCAAGAAAATGTTTTATTTTATATGGCTCTTAAATGATTTCAAAAATAGAAAGAGATATTTCTCTAAAAAGTGTTTTGATTTCATCTATGTCAACATCCTTTAATGGATTTTACGCTTATTTGAAGTTGATTTATTATAATACAAAACTTCTATATTGTATTGAAGGTTTTGTGATATTTTTGACTGTGGATGTGCTATTTTATACCATTCATAGTTTATGGTGAAACTATTGACATTTCGTATGCTAGTTTTAATCCGAATGTTTATGTTATATTTCAAACTTTTCTTCAGATGAATGTGCTAAACAAGTATGTTCCGGGTTGGGGACCGGTAAAAGTAAGCCCTCCAGGTTGGGGACTGGTAAAAGTAAGCCCTCCAGGTTGGGGACTGGTTAAAGTAAGCCCTCCAGGTTAGGGACTGGTAAAAGTATGCCCTCCGGGTTGGTGTCCGGTTATTAGAGGCACTCCGGGTTGGTGTCCGGTTATTAGAGGCACTCCGGGTTGGTGTCCGGTTATTAGAGGCACTCCGGGTTGGGTTCCGGTTAGAAGTAACCCCTAGGTCTTGGGATGAGGCCTAGACAAAGAAATTAACGTTTAGCATTATGCATTCCAACATTATGAAAGTGGTTATTGATATTGCATGTGATTATTCGATTAGTAGAATATCCATGTGAACAAGTAAATGGCATTATTTCATTTTACTTTTTCCATACCATGTTGAAAGTTAATATTTAAAAGGCTTTTGTTTTAGTAATTCATTGCCTTAAATGTTTATGCTTATTTTGAATGTTCCGCTATATTTTTATCCTTACTGGGCATTTGAGCTCACCCCTTTTCTATGTTTTATTTTTCCCAGGTAGTGAAGAAGTAATTTATGAATGACTTGCAGGGATATTATGAGGGGTTAATAGTGTGGATATGAAGACTTTGTTGTTGTAGTAGTTTTTCACTTTGAAATGTAATGTAAAAACTTTATGATTATATCTAGTGTTTCCCAGGCTACTAAACCAATCGGTCTTTCGGGATTTGATCTTTCTTATGATCATGCCAATGTTATGTAATTAATGCACCGACTTTGGGTAGCTGGGGTCGGGGCGTTACAGATCATCACTTGATGTCTTTACATTGGGGGAACATGTCTTCATCCCTATTTATTCATGAGTATATTGGTTGGTAATTGTTATACGTACAAATTTTATTGAGAATGAAATTATTAAACGATTTTATACTATTAATTCTTCTTTTATAAAATATTCAAACAATGTTACACCAAGACAAATATAGATAGTTTGGATGTCATTATTGATGATAATATTCCCATTTAATTGATATTGGGCCCCCTTGTTTGTTGTTGTAGGATTATTTGGCCAAATTATAGGCTATTTTATAGTGAATCTAGTTACCATTCTGAGTAATGATTCTGATTGTCAACTTATGGCTCTATTATCAAAAAATGAAGTTTTTGATTTCTAGGTAAGGGTGATTTTAATACATTATGGCTTAATTGAATTTCTCAATGGAGAATTATGGATAGGATATTAATTAATAAGTATGGGATCAATGTAAATAAATTAACATAAAATCCTTCCTCCCTATGGAGAATAATTAAAATTCGTATTCCTAACCTTACTAATGATTCAATATAGATTATTGGACATAGGAAAATTAGTTTATGGCATGGGAACTGGATGGATTATATCCTCAGATTTCCTGGTAGTCCAGCCACTAAAACTGCCTTCAAACAGGAATATTTTTATCCTACCTTAATTAATGTAATGTTAAATTAAGAGAAGTTCATTTTTCTCCTTCTTATTAATTTCTCAGATGATTAAAAAAGGTGTGTTTTATGGAAACCTCTTTAGGTGCATTTTTAGTTAAATATTAGTGATCGATTCTTCCAGATTCCCACACCCATGATTTATGGGGACATCTACATAAGTGAAAGAAATTCTCCCTATGTATAATATTATAACCTGGATTCTATTCCACCATTACATTTCTACTAATTAGTAGATCTAGAGAAAGAGTATTTATATTGTCTCCATATTTTCATGTTTCCAGCTCCCTTATGTTGATACTACATCCGATTTAATTTTTTAGAGTAATTTTGTTAGTGTAGTCTAGGAAGAAATAGTGGAGTTCAATATCCATTCATCCCCATTTTTGGGTTATTTCTTCACACAGAGGTGGTTCCCTAGTTTCAGATCCAATATCACGGTGTAGAAGGCATGAGCTATAATTTTTATAGCCGGTTATTGGTGTATCTAGGCAGTGAGGAATATGTAATGATTTGAAGGTGTTTCGTTATCGAAGATGGGTTTGGTTGGCTGAACTATATGTACGATCATTTATATGGGCGTGATTCAAAATTTTGAAAATGTGAATCTTCAATAAGGTAGGTACTTTGGAATAAGTTCATGCTCCAACTGTAAACAGAATGTCTTTAGTTGGCTGCTTGATTTGTTGGAGACCACCGGTTCATGGGATGAAGCTGATTTCAGATGGTTCTTGTTCAATGTGTATTATAATGGGTGGTGGGGTGATCTGGAACACAAGGGTATGTGTGCATGATGCGTATAGTGTCATGTTTGATCGAGGAGATTACTTGTAGGTGGAAGGATGGGAAAATCGCAAAGGTATTCAGTTTAGTCTACATAATCACATGCCTCTCTCTCTGATCAAAATATATTCAATAAAATTCTATGATTCACTTAAGGATCACAACTCCACTAAATGAACAATTTCATACAATATATGGAATTGCAGGCTTCTCATCAATAGTAGAACTTGTTTAATTCATACAAGGTGTGTTGGTAATAAGGTGTAATACTTCATTGCATCCATTTTTTCTCATGATGTTTATTTTTTTCCTTCTTTGTATTGGGATCCTTTCCTCTAATGTGTACTATCATTTTACTAGGCGAGGCCCTTGGGTTTCATTATTTTCGCCACCCTAACCCAGGTTATTTTTACTGGCCTTTTTTATTTAGGTGGTTCCTATTTTTAACGATTTGTTTCTGAGCTGGTATATATTATGAAAGGATCCACTTTTATATTATAAAATATGATGTTTTTTGTATTAATTCAATTATGTAATTAAATAATAATATTTATAAAGGAATTTCATTTTTACAGAAGTTATTCTACTTTACCATTTATCTATAGAATAAATTGGTTTGATTACATCATCAGATGACTGGATATGGCCCTAGTTATATTGCATCGATGGATGACTTATGTAAGCGGGTAAATCACACAACATCATGATCATTTTTTAAATTAAATTTATTGGTTTTAGTGTTTAAATTTATATATACATAACCCTTTATCTTTCAAGAAAACTTTCATTTAGGATTTGATAGTTGGGAGTGGATATGGCGAGATAGAGTGTGCCAATCTTAGTATATTGGTTTGTTTTTAGTGTTGAAAATGGATTTTGTGGTGTTGTGTGACTAAAATCATGACATACTAACCATAATATGGTGATTGAGGAACCATTTTTGGTTTTGAGGTAGAGAAAATATATATTTACCTTACATTTCCTGAAATATATATGCTTGTTTGATTTGTTATTTTTTAATTCGATGTTTACCTTATTCTAATCATTCTTAGGTTGTTCGATTTTCATAATATATCTAATTTTCTCATGTAGTCATTTTTTCCAAGACTAAATGCATTATATAATTCCAGAAGACAACAAATATAAAATTTTAAAAATATTAACCTATCAACCAAACCATTTACATTCAAGAAAACATATGGATTCCAATGGTTTCACTGATATGGTCTAAAGTTTCTTATTAATGGATTTTTCTTATGAGTTTTTCATTGTTTTTTTATCAAGGTTTTGGTTGTATGTATATATGATATTTTTGATTTACTGGTTTTAATGTGAGGATTCCCTATTATTTATATGGTGGTTTAAATAATACTCTTGAATAATGTATGTAAAAGATATCATGTATATAAATTAGGTTTTTTGGAATGATTTATATGTATCATTTTAGATTATATCAAAAGTATAATTTTTCCTTTGTACACAGTTTTTTATGATATGTTTTACACAAATAGTTTATTTACTAATATAACCTTATTTATATTTGTTTTTGGAACTTATGATAGAATTTTCATTATTATTAATTATTATATGAACTATATATACATATTTTTATATTATGGAATATGGATAATGGATGATTTATGAAATTTATATTATTTTTTTATGAAGTGAGATTTATGTGTGATTGAAATGTGATACATGTTTCCCCACAACTGGTCTCCAGCATCATAGGAACCCTTGATATCTAAATGTTAGATTGAGAGATAGTTTATATGCTACTCATGTTGAGTCTCTAACTGTGGTCTTCTGTTATATAATTTTTTATTACTATGTAGACTATCATCTAGTGAGGATTTCTAGAGTAATTAGAGAGGTTATTGTCTTGGAAAACCATTAATAGGTTAGAATATGGTTCTAAGTGTATATATATATGATTATATCACTAGGACATTGTGATTTTCCCGTTATTGCAACACATTATGTGTCTTAATTTATACTATAGTTCAATATTATTATTCATTATTTTCCTTCTTTATTATCTCCTCATATGTGATTTCGATCATCATGTATTTTATTGTTTTTCATTTTTTGAAAAAATTCTTTTGGTGATGATTTTGGATGGTTTCCTTGCTTAATGGAGCTTTACATTTTATAATTTTGGAGTTTCTATCTTATCTTATACCATATATGTATTGGAAAATTTATCTTCTCTATATTATGATATTTTAGTATAGATTAATTATTGACATTGGTATTTATGATATGATGGTATTTAAGATAGATTTCTTTGTGTTATGTTTTATTTATTTTATTGGGATACAATTTCTATTCAATTATTTAATAGCACTATATAGAGGAATATTAAAAAACCACTAGATATGGTAAAAAAAATTAATGATGGTTTAAAATACCCCTATATATCATAAAATTAGAATTAGTTTAAACCACTACTGACTCATAGACATTTTTTTACGAAGGAAACAATTGCTAAAAATATATTACAACCAATAAACAATGTTTTGTTAATCTTACTAGAAATTGCTAATAAAGATAAGAAACCAATGAAGTATGGTTGTTGAAACCAACATTAGTGGTGGTTTTTAAAAACCAACGCAGATTTATTAATGGTGGTTTAAAACGCTAAAAATTAAAAAAACCCCTACATTGGTCCACTATTTTGTTGAAGTATTCTTTACTGGGGATGGTTAATTGAAAATGATTTTGTCAATTAAAATCATGATGATAGTTCAATATTTTGTTGGATGGTAATTTTCATAAGATCAATGAACATTGTGAACAAATTCATTAGTCCAAACAACACCTCCGATAACTATTATATCCTTGATCTTCTCTGAAAATTATTCTCCTAAATATTATCCTATCTAACCCGTATTTGGTGATAACCAGATTAATGAACATTCTTAGAGAACAACTAGGATCTCTGTTACATATCAATAAGATTATAAATCTTAGAAAAATGATATATTTCATTACATTCACCTTGTTGAAAATTTATTAATCTTTTTAGAGTCTAATACACTCATTATCATTCTTGTAAAATATATAGGTGTACCCCAATAGGAATTAGTCATCCTCAAAAATCCATTCTATTATAATTTCTTGATATTTTACTTGATATACATTATCTTGTACAATACTGAATGATAAGGGGGTGTCAAAATGGGCTATGAATCTCACCGTATATATATCATAATTTCAACATCAATACCAAGGGGGAGTCATTTGATGTCATTGGGAAGGACATCTTGTTGGTGATACCCAATTAGAGGAAAAGACATGGGGATGCCACATATTCTACTGAAATAACCAATCCTCTAATCATTACCATGACAATACTTATCTGAATTTTTTTGGATCGACTATTCCTACTCCTAAATCCCATTTTATAGTCATGACATACTTCTCTCCCTTTAACAAACTAAATTATTCCCATATCTGATAGAAATATATGTGATCATTGAATCTCATAAATTAGTCTATTCCAAGGGTCCATGTTATTATTTCCATCTCTGGAATATTAAATTAACATATATATATATAACCAAAAACTATAGGACAGTTTGGTTGTCATTAAGGATGGTCTAATTATATTCCCAATGCTGTATAAAGGGATTAGTAACTGGGGAGGATACTTGATTGGTTTTCAAGAATAGAAAGGATATTGTATATATATAAAAGAATGGGAAGAACAATTATTGAAAAAGGTAGTAAAAAAAGTATATGAGATAAAAACCATACATCTAATAGAACATAGTCTCGCATTTCCATCTGTTGGAGTTTGACCAATTATATAAACAATGACAACATCAACTCCATGACTTAATCGTTGATACAGATGAATAGTCTATGTCAACATCATTTAATCTTATTTCTACGGATGTTAGACACATCAATTATTTTCCAAAAAATGTCTATCTTTTATCCCAATGGAACCTTAGCCTCTAATCCTAGAAAAAAACTATGTAATATATCATTTCTTGCCGCACAAACGATAGTTGTTTTGAGTTTATATAATTGTTTTTGATAATGTCTGACATTCACATAGATGAATCACTATAGAAATCCTCTAGAGGTTTTTAAAGAAGCTATACTTTGGTGCATCTATATACAACCACTTTACTGTGCATCCCCAATCATCATCCGCATACTATTAATAGTGACAATTATTCTAGATTTTGGAGGCCCACTCACTTGATCATTTATGTGTGGAAGAAAATCAATTAATAAATACTATTATAGAACCATCTCATTAGTGAAGGACTTGAAAAAAACCATCAATAATGAAATTTGGTCTAGTGTCTAAACCTATCATTTGATTTTTGGACAAATACCAATCATGAACTTCTTATCCTTATGTGCATCATTTTTATAAAATAAAGTAGAAAAATGTTGCAACTCGGTGAATCGATGATAAATTTATCTCATAAAATTATTTTATGGTGATTTAATAAATGAATATATGTATTTAGTTGAATATTATTTCCAATTTTTGAAGTTTTTGAGTTTTCTTTTTATCTTATAGTAGGAAAAAAATGAACATTTTAAAAGGGAATGAAAAGAGGTGAATATTGGAGCTAAAACGCACTTTGTTCAATGAGCGAAGCGAAGTGGTACGAGACCCAATTGTTGAGGATTTTATGGATCTACAAGACTAGAGAAATACTATTACACATCGTGTAATAAATTTTCACATCTTGACATTTTTAAAGGAATATTTCTTTATGAGAATTTCTACAGATAATATTCACTATGAACATTGATTACACGTTTTGTAACCAAATACACATTGGGAATGTTTAAGATATAAACAACAAAGAAAATCACCACTAACATGGATTTACATTCATGAATCTATGTTACATGTCCTGTAATATTTGGGAAATAGAAAAAAATAGTGATTCATGAAATTTCCAATGCGGCCATGGATTAAAAAAAATCCATATAAATAACACCCTCGGCTGCACCATGGAGTGAAATTATAGATGGAGGACTGCCAACAGATTATAAACATATTAAGGTACTCCTTCTATGGATCCCTACTTTGTCACACTTTTGGTAGGATTTTTCATTATTTCTATTTATGCACCCGCTTATGGTTAGAATGAAAGGGTAAT
This sequence comes from Viscum album, assembly GCA_963277665.1. NCBI lineage: Eukaryota > Viridiplantae > Streptophyta > Magnoliopsida > Santalales > Viscaceae > Viscum > Viscum album. Next base: position 887,570,167 of record OY728125.1, read on the forward strand.
TTTTTGGGCCGAAGAATATGTAATTAATGGGGATTGATTGTATAAAGTATTTTATATTAAATTTTAATTTAAGTTGGGACTCTTCATATGATATAAATTTAAATATATTTCATGATATATTGTTGCATAGTCATTGTTAGTGAGATTAGGGATTATGCTTAATTACATTCATTCTTTTATTATGACCACTCCTTGAGTGGATTGAATTCCATTATTTAATTTGAAGTATAGTGTTTATATTTATTCAATGACCAATGGGTTTATATCATCTATATTATTATATAAGGTTTTAGGTTACCAATTTTCTATACTATGATGTACCTAACCATAAAAAAATATAACATCGGATGTAGATCATTTTTCAAGACTCTTTTACTCTCTATAACTCGATTATAAAAACTACATAATTTTTTATTAATAATTTAATACCCTTCCAACCAATGAACCAATATTAATTAATTACCTACACTCATTAGATATTTTCATCTACAAATTTCTAAATAAATTACATGCTCAGTAGCTTAGATTCATCTTCTGAAAATCAAAATAATTTAGTATTGTTTAATTTAATTAATATTTTCTCAAATCATATCTTTGTGTGTTTGACTTCAGACATGAAATTACTCTATTACCATGTAGTTTTTTAGTTTGATTTATTCATGTTTATACATTTACAAATTTCATAACCCTGTTGGAATTAAATATTCTCACAGAGCTATAAATTATTCGTGTTGTTTCCAGGAATAAGAGTAGAGAATTTCTTAGTTGAATAAATTAGGGACACTTTTTTCATCTTTTTAGTTTCTAGATTTCAGAATATGGTTTCAATTTTTATTACAACATATAACAGTTTGTATTTTTTTCATGGTTGGAACTCAAAATAAAAATACTACAATAGAATAATACTCTTTCCTGCTAGATGATATGGCACAACTACTTGATGAAGTTATGATGATGAAATATTATTCTAATGAGTCCCTACAACCATACCCAAGAATTGAATTCACAACACCTCAATACTTGGAGTAGCAATTCTATGAGGAGAATCAATAAAAAGAATAGTATAAAATGACGTTGAGGTAAGTAACACTTATGATGAATATATTTTTTCTAATCATGATGACATTAATTTTTTATGTTCATATGCTAATGTAGATGGTGACCTTACAACATAAATGGAATGGTTTGAAGCACACTTCAGAAAATATTGAAAAGATAAAGAAAAAGAAGAATAAATTGATGAGAGGGGATCATATCTTGATGATATGATACAAATATTTCTAAAAAACTAGGACCATAGTCAAACTAAGAAAATTCTGATGAGGAAGACGAAGAGTAATAGGCATATTCCCATTTATAAAAAATTATAAAATATAAGTACACCGCAAGAGGAATAAGAAGCACCTACTTAACCAAGAGCTTGCTCCATAAAGGATAGAATGAGGTGAATGAAAAAAGATATTGAGGAGTTGGATATAGAACAAGAAGTGATCACTGAAACAATTCAACAGACGCAACCAATAGTTAAAGGATAAGAATTTTTTGAGTCTAGACAAATGATGCGATTCTTTTGGTAGTACTGAGATTATATAGACTCTAGTCACCATCTATTATTTCAATGATAAATAAATTGAGGATATGTTGGGATGATATGGGATAACATAAATGACATGATTTGGAGAACATGAGACAAGAATCATTAAACCAAACTGCAATCAGTTAAACCTGGTAAGGTCGAGCTAAATGGCTGTTAAACAGAAACTTCCAAATCAAAACCCAATTTTTTTTCATTCTAGGAATTTATAAATACTTCATTCTTGTGATTTTATTTTATTTTTGGAATTAATTTCAATTCCACTTATTATTTGACGTATATTTCAAGGTATTATACTTTCACTTGTTTATAGTAATTTTCTAGTCCATCAATGGAATTATCAGAAAGAGAAAAAATATTATATTTGATAAATAAGTTGTAGGATCATTAGTTTTAGAAAATGGTTCTTGAACAACATGTACAATAAAAGTTTAAAGAATAATTTTTTATGGGATTAACCATTTAAATTCAGAATTTTTATAGGTATTCCCCAAATTTTTCTATTCTAGTTTATTAATTTCAATTGTATGCTCAAATTTGATTCATTAATTAATCAACATCACAAGGAGACATAAAATTTATTGGATAATTACCATGAAATGTATTTTAATTCCTTATTTAAATAATTTAATGAGAGAAATAAGAAAATATAATTTGTATAAAAAATAATTTTGATTATGATTGGAGAAATATTGATTTAGAGGATCCTGTTGACCATTGTAAATATCATTTTATAACATTTATCTATGATTTTAATTTATGATATTTTAATTCGTTGATTTAATTATTCTTATTAACTTCCATGAGTATTTTTCCCAATAATTCTTCTCATTATCAATACATCCACTGGGCTAATTATACACATTATTTATTTATTATATTTCTTGATAAACTCATGAATGAGCTTTTATAGAACTTTATTTTCACCATATTAATTTTATGATTGAACAAGGTCTCTTTTAATATGATTTATGTAAAACATTATTTTAGACCTTACCTATGGAACACCTTGCATTATTTCTTTTTTAAGCCTGTAGAATCCATTAATTTCCATGTTAGAAAATGAGAAATGTGACAAGCCTATTTTTACCATTCGTACCTTCCTCAAACTTATTTTCAGGATATATAAATGAATAATTGTTGTAGCGTGTCTTTTTTTGGGTGTACCATGATATAATTAATTGAGGATATATTTATATGGTACATTTTTCATTATAATACTATGGTATCCAAGGTATTTTTCATTGTGATTAATTATTCACCTCTCTTGCTTATTTATTTTTAAAAAAATAACAAAAATGGGATGTGATTTGGGAGGATAAAAAATCACCTTTTTTCAGACTGATAATCTTTTTATTTTATGTGGTTAGGTAAAGGATATGATATTTTTCCTAAGCATATCTTTTGTAATATATATATATATATAAATATATTTAATAAATATCAGGATAAGTTGATTTTATCATTGCATATATATATATATATATCATGAGGCCTCTCATAGTATTATTAGTGTAGAAGGAAATGTATCTTTTTAAGAGAGATCGTTATTGACATATTATCTATTATCATGAAAAATACATTAGAGTCAAACATACTTTTTAGCATCATTTTACATCATATACCTACCTACCATGAATCCTCAGAGTCATTTGATACTAAATGGTGAATACCTAATTATTAATTAGGAATATATATAATTTTGAATTGATGGCATAAGATAGATTGAAAACCTAGGGTAAGTGACATGTTTTTGAGGTATGTGAATCACTCAATTCATCCATACACTGATTTTCAAAGAAAATGTTCATGTGAGGTATGAAAGGAATTGTTCCCAATTTTCCAGAGTCGATTGCTTATTTTATTACATTTCCATACCAAAAAGGAATTTGCATCTCAAAGTTATTATTAGTAGAAAAGATTTGAAAAAATATACATATATAAATGCAACTTTACATATTGAAATTAAATACAACATCTATGTTTTTTGGAAACATCAATAAATCTAAGTTCATCCTTGTATGTTAATCAAAATATAATTCTTCATGTACTGTGAAAAATAATCATAAGAATTGGGTGAGCTGAAATGATATGTAATTCATGATATACATAGAAATATATCGTAAACATGAACATTAGACCTGGTGAATAAATAAAAACATGTGCCTTTAAAAAAATACCTTGAACACATTCTGGTAGAAATAAGAACTGAACAAATAATGACATAATAAAACATAATCATGTGTATTTTTATAGTTGAATAACCACCTGAACTATCAATGCTATTTTCATAATTATGTCATTCATAATTCGGGACACCATAACCTTAAAATAAATGCCTTGTTCCAAGACCATAAATATCTATTTTGTCAAGGCCTCGTGCCAAGACCATAATTTGTCTCATGAGACATTTCGATTAACCAATGGGCTATAGTGGGCCCCACCCGACACTAAATAGATTCAACACATTACTCATATGAATATGGTTAATTATAAAAAACATATAAATTCATTTTAAAACTAATATATTAAATGTAAATAACATTCCCCGATCATTAAGCATAAATAATAAAAATTCGATGTCAATTGGAGAATTCTTTCAAGATAGAACATCCATAGTAAAATTAATCATAAAATAATAAATTAAATATGGTATAAGATATCATAAAATATTATTCCCAAAAATACATAAGAACCAGGAATATTATTGTAATATATGAAGATACTATTATAAAACCATCACGTAATTTTTGAGATAAATACTCTTACTTTGAAAAGAAGAGTTCTTTTGTAAAAATCATTACATAAATCCCAAGGTGAAGTAAGACAGTATTTTAATAAACAATTAAATTATTTTATAATGATAATGGTTTCCAAAAATATATTATATATTTATCTTCAAAATATGTAATAATTTGACAAATTCCCCTGAATCGGGCATGTATTATGTGGTTTTTTTAAAGATCCTTTTAAAATGTATAAGACCCTATGAATTCAAGTAGTATTATGGATTAAAAAAATATATATATAACATTATAAAAAAATATATGAGGATTAAATATGAGTAAATAATAATTTAATTGATGCATGTAGAGCAGTAGAGTAACCTGAATGGAAGTGGAGGTTCTGGTAGAAAACCATTACCGTAAGTCTGTTGGTGTTCCTCACTTGATATTAATTACCTGTATAATGAAATTTAGGTTTATAAATTAATTATTCCTTTAAAACCAATACATTTATTGTATTTATAAAAACCTTATTAGGATCATTCATTACCTTTTGATGGGTTGAGAGATCCAATTTCATTGTTTGGCAGTGTTTTCTTCCTGGGTTTTCATGATCGTTTTACCTATATTCATGTACAGATAATCATTTAGAATGAGAATGGTTTTAAAAAATACAATTTCTATCTTATTAGTGAAAAACATGAATATTACAAGGTAATAAAATTCACCTAGTTATTGGAATTGAAGATGAATCATTATATAAAACATTAATGACAATTGATTGGGTTAATTGGCAGTTCTTGATCACAGCGAACTGTTTTGATTTAAAAATTAATATCACGTGTAAAAAGGATTACATACCCTTAAATAAGTTATAATAAAAATATTTTATTCTGTTTAATCCATAAAAATGGTTTCATGACCATAATTTAAATGATAATAAAAATAGAAACTACTCATCCTTGAATGTGATAAATTAACACATCTCAGATGGTGTTTTCATTTTTAGATAAAAGAAGGGGAAAAGAATGAAGAGGAATAATCATTATATTATCATAAAAAAATAAATTAAATTTATGGTACTAGTGAAAATAGAAAATTTCGATTAAAGGAGTTTAGGAATGATAATAGAAGAATGTAACTTGGAATAAAAGTAATGAAAAACGAAACTTACATATTGAAGTATTTTTCCTTGAGAGCCTCTTTTGGTGAAAGGTTTTGGTCTTCTAATGGCTCCAAGGGATAATGGACCTGACATATGAGATTGGGATAATATTTCAGTATAATTTAGAAAAGTAACAATGCTTTAGAAGAGTGAAAAGAAGTGGGAGTGTGTGTGGGGGGGGGGGGGTGTTATAGTAGAGGAGATGAGGGATTTCTCATTAATTTAAACTTTATTTTATTATTTCTCTCAAGAAAACAAATAGTTTTGATTCCTGTGGCCCATAATAATCATAATTTATTATGATTTTTATCTTAGGGGTCTTACGTCGGCCTTACATTACTTATGTCCCAATAAATCATGTATTTACCGTATATCGTAAATTATCATAATTTACTATTTACCCAAAATTTACGTATTTTAGAACATTCCCCAAAAATTCCCCAAACCATTTTTTGATGTATAGAATTAACAAATGAAATACATTTTTAGAAAATAATTATTTAAATATTTTTAGTTTAATTCTTAATTAAAATCATAATTTATTCCAATGAAAACAACTTTGAAACTATAAGTCATTTTCTAACATCTTAAGAAATTAATCAATGTCCCATAAAATTATCTTATAAAGATAATTAAATAATGTAACTATTTATGATTACATTTTATGAAAGTAAATTTCAATTTTTAATTATTTAATTAATCAAAAAACTATAACTAAAATATTTATGACATACAAAAATACCAATACTTATACTATGATTGGTTTTCCACTTATAAGATATATAAATTTTATTTATACACTCTTGGTTGAAGTTTCTATTTTTTAGCATATTTTCTATTCATTACTATTCATAAGAATAACATTTATAATCATAAGGTATGTTACTATTCATATGGGTAAGTTATTATTCATCCAAAATTATATTTATCATATCAGAACCAAAATATCTTACTAAATACAATCGTTTATGTTAGTTTTTAGAAAATCAAATCATAGAGGTGTAAATATTAAGTCTACTAGCTAGGTTATAAAAATGTGGTGTTTTGTAGAGACTTAGTTTATCAGGCATTTAATATAATATTTATTATCAAAATATTGGGGTTCTACAAGGTACATTGAATTGGATTACATAATAAAAATAAATTGAAAAATGAAAATGGATGAATGAAAAGGATTAGCTATTTCAAAGTAGAAAATTAGAATATTTGATTGGTTTGTTTCTATGAAAAATAAGGCATCGATGTATTTTCTATGTGTGATACATGAATATTTAATTTCTCATTTAATAAATTTATTTTATTGAAATTGAATTTAAAGGATGGTAAGGTGAACATCCTTTGTAGTATGTTGAGAGTCTATCCTTGAGGAATAGTGTGATTTCATGTGCAGGGGTATTTGCTAACTTTATTTCATGCATATATTTTATAGGGTTTTAATAAATGAATTTATATATTTACTTAGATATTCTTTCTAATTTGTGTGCGATTTGAGTTTTTTTATGTTTTATGGTATTAAAAATGAATATTGGAAAAAGTATTGAAAATAGGTGAATATTGGAGAGAAAAGACACATCACATAGTTAGCGAAGTGAAGCTGTATGGCATTAAAATGATGAGGATATAATAGATCAGGAAGATCATAGAAACAAAATTACACATTGTAAAATACATTTACACATCAAAAAATTGAAAATATTTCGTCTCATATGAGATGTCATAAAGAGAATACATGTTTTGAAAATATATTACACAACATATCACCAAATACACATCATGATATTTTAAAATGGAAACATCCAAGAAACAAACCGCTGACCTGGATTACACATAATGAAACTATTTTACATGTGCTATACATTTCATGAAATATAAAAAAATAATATTGATTTGTGAAATCTGTAATGTGGTTGGGGATTGGACGAAACACCCAATAAAAACACCCTCATTCGTGCCATGGAGTGGTATTTTGGACAGAGGGCCACAAATAGACACCATCCAGATGAAAAAACACTTATTGTAGATCCATTCTTCATCTCAATTCCTGTAGTAATTTTCATTATTTTTTTTTTCTGAACCTGCTTCTGGTTAGCATGAGAGGGTGATTTCTTTATGTTGAGGCATGTGTGATGAACATTGATTGATTTTATAAGGTATTTTATATTTAATTTCAATTGTTTTTGGATTTTTCATGTGTTCTTTATTACAATCTCTTTGATAATTTCTTCTTTCATGATCATTGTCTGTGAGATTTGGGATTAGGATAAATTTCATTCATTATTTTAGAATGAACACATCATATAATTATTGAATATCATTGTTTAATAAGACGTCTTTGGTATATATTTTCTCAATGTCCATTGGGTTTATCCCTTATATATATTTAAATAAGGTTTTGGGTGAGCCATTATTTGTAATCCAATAAACATAGCCATGAATAAAATGAAAACATAGGATTACGATATATTTTCTTGTCCATTTTACTCTTTAAGACTCGATTCTGACATCTCTATAAGGGTTGATTAATTATTTTAAACCATTTCAAACCAATAACTGAGATTCATTGATGCCACCACCTAATTTATATTGTCATCTCCAACTTTCTAAATCCGTCACATGCCTGATATAATAGATTGAACTAATGAAAATCAGAAATATTTCAGTTTTATTTTATTTTATTTATATTTTCTCAAATACTGCCTCTGTGGGTTCGACCTCGGACATGGAATTAATATACTACCCAATAGATCAGGACATTATTTGATTCATTTTTATAATTTGCTAAATTTAGTATCACAGTGGGAATTAACAATGCCCATAGGGCTATCAATCTCGTAGATTATAAAAATACCAGCACGTGACCCCATTATAACTTAATGAACTCCTCTTATCAATATTGAATCAATATATCTATGATTAATCCATAAAATATTAGACTCTTTAAATACTCTTAGGTGAGACCCTCATGTCTTCCATCCTTCCCCATCATGCCGCAACACCTCCAAAATGTCCTTTTAGCATAACACTCCCAATATCATTTTCATGTCTTTTGGTGTCTCTATGGGGTCCAAGAAAATTGTGAAGTTGTATATATATTCCCCAAAATCCAATTCCCCTCCAATTTCCACTATGGAAAGTGGATTATTAATATTAATTTATTTGTAATATTGGACCATAGACATCAGTGCTCCTCAACCCTGGGCAGGAAGAAGGTGAAGGTCACTCTGCTGGGGTAGGACCACTGCCTGCACCAGTTGAGACGTGGGAGCATGCTCTAGGGAAACCTCTAGCGTAAGATGTGGTGTCACACGAAATATTATCTGGTTGGAGTACCTTTTCCTATGCCAATAGTTTGTCCCATTAGTTCCCTTCTGGGAATAATCTTCTACAACCTGAAGGAAATTTAAAAACAAACAAGCTATTAAAACATTTCCTAATTAGTGTATGGGGTCACACATGGTTATACAAGGAGTCTATTGATAACCCTAGGTATATCCCTACTAGTAGTAACCATTTCTAAATACCTACATCTTAGGAAAAGTAATATATATATACAAAAACATAACAACATGATTAGTTAAATTAATTATTGTTGAAAAATAAATCACAATAGCATGAAAAAAATTATATCACATAAAAAAGAATACATGTATATCCTAAACCGATAATGAAATCAAGGTAGAAATATAAATAACCAGTATGGCTCAAAAATAGTTATATTAATGTAATGTGATCCTTTAATCCTAGTCATTATGCAATAATGCACTCAAATACCATAAAACTAATTAATAATACTATAAATAGTAACTGAATGGCCTAAGATGCATGTACTATCCTGAAAGATGGTAACTCTACTACCTTTTTCCCATAGAACTATGTCTTTTTTATGATATCTTAGGTTATTCTAATATAATAGAAAAAAAATTTGTTCTGATACTATATTTTCTATTCTCAAACCTAAACTACAGAGTCTGATCCAAATAGTCACATGAACTCATGCATTCCTTCCCATACACAAGAGTCTTCCGTCTAGAAAGAAGGGTTTGAACTTAATATTTTGAGATACTACACAATCCACGTCATTTATTTTCATAAATAATAATAAATAAAATATAATAACTTGGATTAAAACTTGTGGAAGGAAATAATAACAAATGGAATAAATGTTATACCAAAATTAAATAAACAATATCCCAATGTGGAAAACCAAACCAGAGTCTATAGACTACAAGTAAAATAAAAAATATAATTGAATTATCCTCCAATGTGATCATAGATACCACTCCTATATCCAATATCATCAACTCTACCATTTATTATAGGCCATTTTCATTCTACTATATCAATATACATGAATTCATCATGAACCTCAAAATGATTACATAGGATGTGAGAAATAGAACCCGGTGGGAACCCACAAATGTTTCCTTAACCAAATGTACACATGTTTATAATGTGTATTACATTATTAAAGTAACATCTCTTGGAATATTATGGTCACACATAAAACATCCATGTGTTATCCAATCCACCATGATCCCTAGTTGTACATCCTTTGGCTACAGTCCAAATGTTTGATCGAGAAGTCAGAAATGAATAAGAACTAGCAGCAAGGTTAGCAACATGTCACTTGAAATCATTAGGGAAACAAGTGAACATGCTACTTAAAATCTAAAATTTATTGATTTACATCATGTTATATAGTATTTTCAAGGTATAATGTTTCATATAGGATGCATGGTTTTCATTCTACTATCTGTTTCTAGGTATATTTTCTTCATCACTTCATGTCATGAGTGCTCCCCCTCTAAGTCATAAATTACAATGATGGTATTCCTATCACTATGAACCATAGCTATAATTGTAATATTATACATAACAAGGCCCAACATAATAAAAAAATCACATCCTGGAATTATGGGAATAAAGATTCATCAAATAACAACATGAGATCATCATCAAGCATTGTAATAAGACACTATAACTATAATCATGGAATCATGAATCATAATTGGGTATCATGATATACACATACACAAACATAAAATAAAACTCAAGAATGGAAATAAAAAAAGACAACACAATAATCATTCCTTGAAAAAAGTATATACAGAGGCCCCAAAAGGATAGGAACATCCTACCTCAAGGTTAGTGTTGATGAACATGAATTATCATTAATGGAGCAAAGACCTAACACAATACATGCACCTGGATAACGGTATCACATGAAAATGTATTCCATTCTCGGGTTGTGATTCATCAATAAAATGTTTATAATGGAGACTAAAGAGAATTTCATCTCAAGAAGTTCATTATAGAATCACATCCATTAAGGTTCTCATCAACCAAATCATTTATGAGGCATGTCAAAAGAAGGGAAAAAAATTCATTGAATCTATTTTTAATTGATGATTGATTCGTGATTTTTTGATTTAATATTTTATATCCCCTTGATTATATCCAATAATCATCTATCAATCATCTATTCTTTAATTGGTATGATATTCAAAATGAGAAAAAATAATAAAAATATCTCATAATGACTATTCTAGAGAAACTTACAGTGAAATGTACATTGATCCTATGAATCCTAATTCTGATCAAAGTGGGTTATCATTGACACTTCTATTATTCCACCAATATACCAAGGAATCTTAAATGGATTAATTTTTAATCATTAATTGTTTCATTAAAAATAGTATTAAAAAGGTGATTTAGAAACACATTCTTTTTCAATGTTCATTGTCGATAGTAGATATCGATCTGAAAATGAAACAATGTTAATAGGCTAGATCTATCATAAATATATTATAAAATTGAGTATTATTCCTAAGATCATGAAAATGAATTTTGATATATCATACATCCATTCCAGTCACAAAAGAATTATTAATAATTTGTAGTTGTTATAAATAAATATCACCATTCTAGAATCACCATATCATTAAAAATGTTTAGAGGAAAGATGAGAAGAATGTGAGTTCCATGAATAAATAGAGGGGCTTTGAAATTTGAATTATTCCCATCATGTACATAATTTTACAGTCAAGGGTTAAAAACAAATATGATTAAAATCATTTGGGATTCATAAATTGTACGCTCTAATTGGGAGTAACATCTAATTGGTGGGCATCACCAGTGAGATGTTGTCACCACATATGGGATAGTGATAGACCCCTGACCATCTAGCGCACTTGGTTGAACTACATGAGTTCTTCCTAGTTAGTGGGGTCTAAAGATCCCTATATGTATATTTTATGCCCACCAGCTAGTTGTATTCTTCATTCCATCCACCACATAACCAGGACCTTCATAAGCTACACTACCATGAAAATAAAAACACTTATCCACAAAAATAATCATATAAACCCCCCATAGTAAGATGTAATTGAATGAAAAAAATTCAAATCATAATCATGAAATGTCTCATACCTAAAAAATTTGTAGATGTACTTGTACCGATCGCGCTAAATAGTAATATATGTTTCCTACTATAATGTGAACCGAAAAGTGACATGGTAGTATTCTTAAATGATTTTTTTATGGTTAGATGATAATGTATGATGAGACATAAATGATACATACTATCAGGGGTAGAGATATCATAATTCATTCAGACATCTTCTCATGATGTTATTATTTTGTAATCTTTAAGAGAAGGTGGTTTTGAGAACTTGAGACTCATGTAAGAAATATACATTTACATATGTCATTGGATATTTCAATTTGTGTACTTGTTTAATGGTCTGTAGACTATATTATTATTATTAATTCATATCAAGAGTATTTTTTTACGAACTGGTGGACTCAATGATGATATATACTCATGAAATGTTAGGATATGTTTGGTGCTTCATGAGTAATATGACCATAATGAACAATGGGAATAGTATTATTCCCTAACATTCATTAATTAAGGATGATATTTCTGAAAAAATGATGGAATTTAAAATTCCTGATTAATTCAATGAATATCATTTAATTTTTGAAAATCATATTCTAGAAATTCAATTAATGAGACATTGATCACATAGTATGACAACAGCAATATATAAACACCTTGATTATAGATATTCATACCAAGGAATTATATTAAAGAGTTTACATTCATAAAAGATTTTATATTGTTGAAACATAACATAATTTATATTGGTTCCATAGCATTTTCATAGACACTATACATGAAATTTTGATGATTTTGTCCAATGATATCAAGAAATGCTCCTTGAGGGTCACACAATATGTGTATCCAAAACCTTGTCTAAATTATATATGAATTTAACCTAATGAGGAAATATTATTCTGTAATGATTTTTAATAATTATTCCAAAAAAATATGATGAACATTGATCAGTCACTGATTATTTTAGAGAATATATGGGAGTTAAATATTTATGAAATATTAGATTTTTATTTTAGTTAATGAAACATTTATTTATTTATTAGTGATTAATTAATTATTATTTGTTTATTTAAATAAGATTTTAATATTTGAGATCAAATAAATATTAAGGTGGATTGGTGAATTTATTTTTTTGGTATGATGAGAAACTAAATATTGAATATTAGTTTATGTAATCAAGAAAGTAATATTTATTTATACATGAGTACATAATTTGTACGGTAATAAATAATAATAATAATAATAATAATAATAATAGTTTATATGGGGTGTACTAGGGATTAAGAAAATAATAATGGATCATGTGAAATTATTTATTATCTAAACCTAGGTCTTTAAATGCTTGGTTATGTCATTCCCATACCATATCATAGCCATTCTAAAAATTGGGTGCAATTAAATATAGATATTACCTTCTCAATCTCAATAGTGTTATTCCTCTAGAATATTATGAAGAACACAAAGTAATTATCCACCACAAGTCTGTTAAAGAATAAATCATCCTAAGTGGATTATATTTTAATAAATTATGAATAATAAAAGTGATAGAATATTAGGTGCTAGAACTTGATGATTTCTATAATTATTTTTGGATGTTTGGGGTGAACATGTGGATCACCACTAGAGGGATTCAAACACTGAATCCTTAAAGAAGATGATAGTGAAATGATAAAAAATCACTAATTCATTTAAAACAAGAATCCCAACACAAATTAATTCTTTATTTAAGTTAAAAATTTATAAAATATATTTCATGATCCTATCTTTTAGATATATTGGTTTTATTTATTATAGTTCTAGGTCTAATTATAAATAATTATATAAACATCCATTATAGATTTGGGTCTTAAAAACATTTTCTCCCACTCAAAACCATCAATTGATATCAGAGAAATTACATAATAATTAATAGTAATTTATTATTAGTTTACTCATTGTACACTTGTATTTTTATTTTACATTTATAGTTTATAATATGGTTAATTTTATATAAAATTAACATGTATTGATAATTAAACCATATTTATTCATCTCTTATGTGATCTAAATCATGTTAAGAATATATAAATACCAATCATAGATTCCATTGGGAGGTTCCCATGGTTTTTTCTAGTTGACAATGTAACATAGTTTGTAATAAAAAGATACATACTAAAACCCAATGTTCACCACACCTGGTTGGTTTGTTGGACACATATATCACATAACATAATATCACTCACTATGTAATTACAAACCAGATATTGGAATGATAGATTGAAATCCTGTTTTTTGGATTACAAGACATTTAGTTCGTATAAACACTATATAGTCTATGTTTTTTAATTTGAATTTTAGAGAATTCTCATGGTAAAATGACAATTTTATACTAATACACTGCACATGGGAATGATATCCAGTCAACATGGAGGTAACCATCTGTGTATCTAGAGTACACAATGTATAAATTGCTATTATTTACATTTGAAAAACATTTTGGATCCCTGGGCCTATTTTGTGGATAATACAACAAGAGGCATACATCACATGTAATTGTTAGTACATGTCATGTATCCAAACCAAGATACATGTTGAGTCCCTATGAGTATATCCTAAACACCTATAAAGTGAAGAACGTGATATGGTTCTTGTTAGTATATGATGAAAAGTCACCTACAATTTAACTTACATGAAAATAATTAATTGCATCATTAAATCAAAATTACACGTCTACCAGCTAGTGTGCATATGATGTAACTTTATTTTAATAATTAATAATATAATTATTAATTAAATTTAATTATTTAAAATATTTAGTGGTGAATATTTTTACTTTCAATGTTTCCATGGATGATGGGAATATTTATGATTTCCATTAAGATAAAATATTTTATTATTAAATTAATAAATTTAATTATTTAAAGTTTTTCTATCATAATAACAATGAATTAACTGAAGTTAATGATTCATAGATTACATTTTCTTAACGGTTTTAGGTTTTAGATATCAGTAGATTAGATTGTCTTATTTATGTAATTTTTTTAATTTAATTTAATTTTATTAAACAAAATTATGGATTACATTTCTCCAACTCTTCTATACTATATTTGACCTACAGTTTCATTTTTCTATTATGTAATCCACCAAACTATAACATGGGATCTCCTCACTTTTTTGTGGGTTAAATACTATATAGATGGCGAATATAGTTGGTGAGTGAAGGCTGTTTAGGTGTGGAGATAAGGTTAAACTGACTTATAAGGTACACTAGTTCTCAAGTGGAATGCAACAACTCAAAGATGATATAGTTTTATGATTTTTTACCCTAAGGTCAATGAGTATTTTTATCCTCTATATAACATAAATAATAAAAAAATCACTATCATACAACATTATATATTTTATTCATATCAGTTACTTATTTAATTATTTAGGGATGACTTGTCATGATATTAAATAATTATGAAATATGTGATATGAAAATTAAAATAAAAACAGATCTGTAAATTTTATCTGACCATGGTTTTAGGCCAAGTAATATCCACATAATATTAACATCTGTGAAATAATATAAATTTTCAAATGTGCACATAAATATAAAAATTCCTAAAATATGATATTAAGATAATAGATTTCAAATACACGTGTAGAAATCAAAACATATTACAACGTGGTTGACCAATGTCTATTGGGGTGCTTTCAATTATGAAAGAATTTATACCATGATTTTTTGGTTGACTTAACCTTGTTAACATAAGGTTTGATTTTTATTGAACAGCATACTGAAAATAGTATTAAATAATTATAGATTTTGATGTTCCTGATTTCTTTGTTGGGGATTCCACTCAACGGATTAAAGAGCTATGAGTTATTTCAGTTTTGAAGTTACGCCAACCATAATAACAACAAATAGATTATCAAGACACTTTCTAGCTTATTTTAAGGGTAATATGGATCCTCACCAAAAGAATATCCACCTGAAAATATATTCTGAAATAAATTGTGGGGGCTATTGGATTTTAATAAAACAGTAGTAGATTATTAAATTAAAATTTATTTTCTATTTTTTTAATCCGTATAAATTACTAAAATGTACTTCATTTATTATATAAATGATAATCCACATGACACTATATTTATTACAATGATATATATTAGAAAAGTTTAACCCTCTCCCCGGCTCAAATTTTTAGTGGTGGTAAATGTTTTTACATATTAAACTATATCATGAATGGATATTATACAACTCGAATTCCTTATTCGTGAAGAACCAGTTAAATATTCTAGTAAAGATTAACTCTATCTCTCTCTCTTCATGAAACACCTAAATGATGTATTAGATGACCAATTTTTTATTTTATCATCCATTTACTTTGATATCCTAATGATGAAAAATTAAATAGATACATATATCTATTTTTATTACATTAATTGTCATTATCAATAGATAATGAGATAAGGGAGACATGAGATATAAAGATCATTATTAAAATGAATGCTCGGATAATGGATGCCAGTTATATTGTATGTAATCAATATGAATGCTTATATGGAGTGCTTTTACATTATGATCTTTAATAGTTTAGATGATTTAAATATATATCTCTTCTTGTACTCATTAACTAATTACATCTATAGTTTCATTTTTAATGATAATGAGTGAAATTTTGAGAAGACACATTTGAAAAACCTTACATTGATTCACCTAGTTGGGAGGGACATAAGGCATGAAAAAACAAGTCTTCATTATAGAGAATAAAAGGAAGAAAATTTTGAGGTTCCCCAAGAACTAAAAAAGTTTTAGGATCCAAAAACTATCCTTCCATGAAAAAAAAGACACAATGATAGGTGAACAAATCTGATATAGAATGTTTTTGTAGTGTAATGGTGGGCCACATAATGAATAATTGTATAAAATTAATGAAACATGGAAAACATTACGTGAATTATAATCAAGTTTAAATTTCCATATCTACATATTGGGTTTAAGATATTAATTTTGGTAGTCACAAATGTATCCAAATGTAAGAGCCATGTAGATTTGACAAACTCATTTTCTATGTATATTTTTAATCAACATTCAATGTTTTAAATGAAATTCAATGAATAATAAACATAATTATAATCATTCACATATATGTGGGAAATTATGAATATGTAAGTAAAATAATATTGTATAATTTAAAATAATAATAATTTGATGTTGGAATTCATGACATTATTTCAGTTGATATTTTCTTATGTTGGAATGAATATTTTCTATCAATGTTCATATTTTTTCCAAGGATAACTAAAAAATGAGTTGACTCACCCATACCATAACCACAGGGCCTATATTTCATATAGGCATCTGATAATGGACATCTTATTCACGACATCCTATGGGAGGGATTATGAAAGTGGCCAGATTGTACGGGGATATGGTTGGGCCAAGGCCTACTTGGGAAGTGGAGTGCATGGAACTGATTCCATTTTTTCATGTGATTCTTGGACCCAACCTTGATGGATTCTTCATGCAAGTTACAACCACAAATGTTATTATATAAATCATGCGTCTTCGAATTAACATCCATGTGGAACATGTTATTCCGGTTATTGTTCATTTTTTAATGGAATCAATGTTGTCCCATATCTCCCACTCCTCGCCTCTTTTTAGAAACACCACACTCCTGATCTCATCCACTACCTCCACCACCTATGACTCATAAATTCTATTGATACTCAATTCTAAACACTATTTACACACTTTTGAAGATCTATCAAAAGACTCTATCCACTTCTATAGAAATATTCCACAATGTATTTCCTCTAAAGCAATGATAGAACAACATAAATAAAATTTCAAGCTCCCTCTGAACAGCATAAAGGTCATAGGGGTTGAGGAGGAATCGAGTACCACGACCAAATCCATCAAACACCATTCGAACACATTATATTATTCCATGACAATGTGAATCCCACACAAGGTGCTACCCCACATGAACTCATCATGAAAAAAGAACAGGAATCACGGTATTTTTAAGAGTCTCAAAATTCAAACCATCGGGTCTCATGGGGGATGAGTATCCTTTTTAAAATAAATCCCCTCAAATTTTGGAAGAGTTACAACCATGTATATTCCTACTCTATAAATAGAGGAGACTTCCCTGTGAATGGAGTTCGCCAAATCTGGTGAAGGCACTGCTGAAGGAGGATGCTGGGATGCATGACCCTACATTTATTCTTCTTTATATATATATATATATCATATTATTATTTTTTGATTTAATAATATTAAATTTTTTATTTTGTTTATTTAATTAAACTATTCCATTAATTTTTTTTCAATTGTTTTTCACCCCACCCCATCTTTTTTTATATCCTTCTACTTATTTTATTTTCTTCTTATCTTGTTTTTATTTTATTTAATAAATTTGTCTATTTTTATTTCCTTTATTATTTTATTTTATATTATTTAAAAAAAAATTCTCTATCCCCCTCTATTTAATTATTCTTCCATTTATATTATTTCTTTTTATTTGTTCTTCTTTTTTTATTCCTTATTCTATTTTTTATTCTTTCTATTTTTCATCTTTTTATCTTCTTTAGTTCTACAATGCGATCTCTTACCCCTTACAATGAGTGGATGAACCAAGGCATAGACTAGGGGAGGTTAGGTGTTCTTGAATTCTTGTTTAAATATTATTTTATGTTTCTAATAGATGTGAGTCAGAAGCATGATTGTGGTTAATTCCAACTACGAAATGCTAATCAAATCAATTTTTCTGACTTTATTAAATAATTTTTCGACATCAACAAGATTCAAGATCTTCATAGGATGGATTTAATCCATTCACTGAATGATGTGGCATAAAATTGATCTAGGTCCTAGAATATGTCACACACTTGATTTAGGAGTACTATAAACCATGATTACCTAAGGATGTAAAATTTAAATTGATAATGTAGTTTAGGATTCCAAAACACTTCATAAAATTATAGTAATTTATTTATGATATTGTATAATTGGATTATCAAACGTAATTTTAATAAATGAATTTGAATAATGATAAAATATTAAATAAAAATAAATGTTAGGTTTTTTCCTTCTAATCTCATTTGTTTTATCATTTGATGTTATAATAAGTTTAAATTTTCACTCTTCCTCTCCTTTCATTATTTTAAAAAATAAACAAAACCAATATTTTTTAGTGCTTACCTAAATTGTAAAATCAACAAAAATATGTAGTTCATTGGTGAATTAGATCATGTAAGTGAAACAAATAAGAATACCCTCAAGTGAGGGAACCCAGGCAAGCCATTTTAGTGTACTAGAAAAAAATTCCATAATATTAGTTTTCCACACCTAGTGATAGGTGTGGATTAAAAATGACACAATTTTTGGGGAGGTAATCAGTAGTTTATATAATTTTCCTATTTCCAAAATTTTATATTGTTTTAATTGTTTTAAAAAATCCAAATAAATATTTTCTTCCATAATATTTCAAATCATATCATATTTTTGTTCAGGGTATGACTACTCACAAGTGCAATAGTAATTGGAAGAGGAGACTTATTATTATAATGTTCAGGAGAAATAACATTGAAAATACATAGAATAACATGAGAGGAAAATAGAAAGGGAATTTGAATATAAACATGTCTTGAAGTGAAACTAGAACCTGAGCTATGTGTGGGAGATCAAAAAGATAATTATGAATTCTGGAATGATTTTGAAGAACAACATAGTGTTTCCAAAGTAGAAGATCAAACACCATTGGAGGAATAAACCACCCATGTTTTGGAATTTGATGAAATGATGGCATATCCTAAAAACCTACCTCCATCCATTGAGATCTTACTTCAAGAGGCACACATTAAAATGTGACTGAACCAAAAAAACTCAAGGAGATGATATTATTTTGAAATGTAACATCCCCATCCTTAGATCCACAAAATATGTTACTTGGAATGGGTTATTACATGAACTTAGGTGCATCTCCCCATAAGTCAGGGGCTTCCAAAAAGTAGTGAGGGTCTAATAAATCTTGTTTGGAGACTATCCTATGTTTATTAGAGTAAAACAAAACAAAAAAAATGAAAAATTAAGGAAACAATAAACAATAAACAAAAAAAAAATTCATTACCAACCATTTCCCACAAATTTTTACATGCACTAAAAAATGGTAAATGTGAAATGTCATTATATATAAATTTAAGTGTTTGGAAAACCCAAAATTATTAAAACATAATGAATCCCCAAAAAGTTTTCCCACTCCCAGTCCATAAATCTCATCCATGCATATTCTATGTTCAAATGATCCCACTATCATAAGGCCTTTTCCCTTATCCTAACCTCTAATGATGAAATATGCCCAGGTACCCAATGGAAACATGATATGGGTGTGAGTACAATACAGTAGGACACCACCAACAGTATACATAATTTCTATTATAAACAAATAGTGTATCAATTTACTAAAATAATAACAAGGAAAACAATAGATAACTTAGGTGCTATCTGTTATCAATATTTACTTGAACAATTTTTATCAATTTTGACAGGGGTTTGGTATCTTAATCAACTACAATTCAACATATTTCATTACACTACTATGAATAAAGGGAAGGTTAAGTTCCCTATCTTACGAAGGATGAAAATTTTTAAACAAGTACAACAGACATACCTAGAAACCTCAGTCCAGGTAGTCTCATAAAATAAAACTGTTAGGTGAATATAGCCTCATTCCGACTCCCTAAACCATGAATTCAAAGGGTGGTTTTTACCGCATCATTCCAACTCAACCGATGGTTTTAGTACCTCAATCAATACCACACATACCACAAACCCTTGTTTATATGCTTCTTTAATCATAACACATTTACTAAATGTAAAGAATAACAATGAAACACATTTACCATTTACAATCGTAAAACATTCAATGCATTTTCCATCTATATTATTTAACCCATTAAATGTTTTTTAATTTACATGACTAAACCCATTAAAACGTTTTAGCTTTTCATAAATTAACCCACTTAACATATTCATAATTAAATTGTCCTAGTCCATTTAAACAGTTCAATTACCTCACATATCCCTCACAACATGTTCACTTTATTTTTTTATCCCATTCACATTATAGAAAACACCAGCATATTCCATGTCAACTACTAGACACAATTACGATTAGTTTCATTCCACAAATAAAGACAATATATCAATAAATATATCATGGAATCTATATTATAACAATTCAATTTTACACTGAATAACTCAATCCCATGTTAAAGAGGTGCCACACCCCATGGGAAGCCCATAACCCAAGTCTAGTTATCCTCGATGCCCCACATCAATATCACAAAGGGTTAAATTCATAAATTAAACAATTAATTAATCAATTATATCATGGAAACCTAAACAAAAAAGCATAGAGGTTCCAAAAAACAACCACATACACATGATAAAACCTACAAGACTATGAGATATAAGTATTAGACTCCCTACCATAATTCTAAAGGAAAATTCTCCCATAACTCAAGCCTTTGATTTAGATGAAAACCAAATTTAAATCAATAATTAGGTTCCACTATAAAATAGAGATTCTGGAAGAATAATAGAAACTAAATAGGACTTATTCTAAAAAAAAGACAAGGCAGAGTATTGTTATACTTACTTGATGTTCAATTAGCACAAAAAACCACTTCAATTATCTTAAAAATTTATATTTTCGGTCCTTGATAAGTTTAGGGATATTTTTTTCTTCACCCTAACTACTGAAGAATGAATATGATAGGTAATTAGAATTGGTTTCTTGATACCCAGTGGGTTAAGATGGAAAAAAATTTCACTTTAATGTGGCTCATGAATTAGGCACAAAGTTGGAAAAACCATGTGCCAACCATTGGACACCATATATCTAATAGGGGCAGTGCCACATAGTTTCTTTGGGATCCCAGATAGTTTGAAAAACTATGAGGTAACCATGTGAGATTGCTATGTCCATGAATGCATAGCATAGATCCTCCCCATTCAGAGATTTTACCAACCATGATCCACTTCTCTAGGCATGCATGATTAAGGTGCACAATTACTACTAATCATGCCCCAAGCATGAAACATGCACTAGGTGTTCTTATTTCCCTTAATTTTATTATCCCAAACCCCTAATGAATCATTGATCCTCCTCAAAAACTTGGAAAATAATTTCATTAACCATCTTATTGTGATTTAAAATAAAAACATAAACATGGTTGTACAACAATGAATTCTGTGATCTTAAAACCTCACCAACCTATAATGTTTCATCATTGAAAAGCACTCCCAAGAACCACTTTGTCTACTAGGTAATAAGATTGGGACACAAGGACTATATATCCGCCCACTCTCACAAGTTTCCTCCTAAACATTGACATGCCGCACCAACACTTTGGCTAATGGCACTACATTTACTCTCAAAGGTTTATCACTACGATACTCAATACAAACCAAATTCTCCACAAATACTCATAAGACTCTAGCTCTAAATATACCCCCATGAGCCTCATAACAATGCTAAGGTAAAACTACCCAACTCATGACCCAAGGAAACAATGCAGATAGTATCATACCATCATCGAAGTGGCAATAAAAACTATAACCACCTGATCCTCTCCACTACCCATAGACAAAACTATTTGGTTCCATATTACACAATTTTCAAATCCCTAATGATGACCAAATCTAAGAATCACCCTAAATAACGCATGATTTTCCTACCACATATCCAGACCTACATCATTCCAATACTTAAGGCCCAACAACCACTATACATATCCAAACATCCAAAACACAACCAAACACTTAGGGGACTCAACTAGCCAAAATATGATCGAATTCTCATTAACAAGGGTAAAACACCATAATTAAACTCACTTAATTCCATCCATCCCAAAACATATATCCCTCTAGAAAACAACTACATTCCCACTATGGTGCTCTTCTGTTATACACTTAAGCTCACCACCACTATTTTCTAGTGGTTGGAAACTCTACTATTTAAAAATACCACGATAAACCCATCATAACTATCACAACATCACTAATTTGTTTCCAAACTCACAATGACCCAAAATCCATGAGAACTCCACCCATAATTGGCCCTAACATTTCCATTGAAATCCAACTAGAATTGACATACCTAAAACATTCATTTTTAGACTAAAAATAACTTTTCCAATATCAAGTTAATTTAAATTTCAAAAATTCACATTCTAGAAAACATCAAATAGGATGTATATGATATCATACCATGCCTTTCTACTTTACATATCACATCAGACAATTATTGTATGTCTTGTCTCAAAACACACATTTTTCTATGACTGACACATTACCCCCTTCACCCTCACCTGAAACATACCCAATTAAGGTATACAACAATTATCTAACAAACCTATATATTTTCCCCTAACATCCAAAAAAACCCACTATATTGGTTTTTAATACACTTCAATCCATCGTCATGCTCCACTATACTAATCAAAGTTCCCAATAAAAGTAAATGTACTACTAATACATCAACTTATAATAACTTATTTATACCCCATAACCCATTTCCACTATGAAAAAAACATATCATTCTATAATTGTACACATAAAGTGGATCATTACCCACTACCATAATTCTATTTCCTATTTGAGTCAATTCATCCCCGACTGACTCATCCTGAAAACAACCATCTTAACTATTATAACGACATTACATAAAATATCCAAGATTCCATTACCACTAATGATATTCCATGTTCCCCTAGACCTACCTACAAGAGTATATGACTATGTTATGAGGATGTTATAAAAACCCTCCATTTCCAAGCCCATCAATGATACTAACATAAGTATCTTAGATTCATCATATATCCACCATATGCCTGAAGCCATAAATTCACTCAACGAAACACCACATCACATGCCCACTGTATTCTTCCCTAAGAACCCAATCTAGAACCAAATAGGGTTCTGTTATACCTCCAAGGGGGCACGTTTTGCAAGCGGTGCATAAATGGCAGGAAGAGGACCATCACTTTTCCCATTCTCTATAGAGACTGTTTCATGTAGAATTTACCATTCCTTTATTTCAACCCGTTCGACATAATTATCCTTTGAAGAAGGTCTAATTAATCCTGAAACAACTAACAATACCATTGGTAGATATCTTTGGGTCAAGCACTCTTGAAATCAGTCATTCTCAGATATAAATTTCTCATATTGTCTCCAATGGTTTTATTCATGGATCTAAGAATGCCCAACGAGCCTAGCTAGTATCCATTATTCATGGACGTTCATTCCAAAGGTAGGAACTATTTGGCTAATGATTTGTCCAATGACACTTAAGTACTCCATTTTTCAAGAGGACGCGAGGTCTGTCTCACCACACCGTTTTTTGGGGATGACTATTGCATGTTTTGGGATTATCTAATAGGTTAATTCATGTTCATACATTCTTGAATCCTTGGTTCATTACCGAAGAGTATGTCCACAGGCTACCAATAGTTTCCAAGATCTTTGTGAGCATGAATATGTTTTATGCCATAGAGGTGATGCTAACTTACGCATATTTTAAGTCGATCGAGATTTTATCATCATATAGTGGGGATGAATGATGACTTGATGTTAAGATCCATCCCACAAGGAGGGATTCATACGTATCCCCATGAGAGGAATTAGAACCCATGTAGTTCGGATTTTATGGGTACAATACATAGAATATTTTCATATATGGTGATATGATTTGGTGGAACCTTTATGGATAGTCACCCTTTTGATCTCAGGCCTTCTAGTAGGCATTATAAATATCCTTGTTTAATCAGAAATCAATGTTCTCGTAGTTTAGAATGTGGGGAGATTATGCATGGGAGCCGCCCATTTGAGAAACAAGACTGGGTGGATATTTCATGGAAGGTAACCCTTTTGCGATCTGTACTTCTGTTAGTCATCTGAAATTTCCTGATTTAATAAATAATAAGAGTTATCGTTGTTTAGAATGTGTGGGTGTTACACATGGGTGTCTCCCATTTGAGGGGATCATGGTTGGGTGGACCCTTTATGGATGGGCACCCATTTGAGCTTGTGCATTCTGGAAGGCATCCTATGTATACTGATTTAATCATTAGTAATATTTCTTGTAGTTCAGAATTAGTAGGGCTTATGCATGATAACTGTCCATTTTGGGAGACATGACTAGGTGGACTCTTCATGGGAGGGTGTCGTTTTGATCTTGGGCCTTCTATTAGCTGTCCTACATATCCTGATTTAATCAAGAATCATAGTTCTTGTAGTTTATAATGTGTGATGACGTTTTAATCCTTACTAACCTCTAAGAAAACATAGTTCATTATCAGTGTGAGAAAAAAGAGGACATGAATGATTACACAATATACATGCCTCCAACCTAGTTTTTGGGGGAGGGAGGGCTTATGGAGGAAGAGGTTATGGCGACCGTGGGTGAGGTCATGAAGCAACAAAACCATTAATGTTAGTTGATTATAAAGTTCAGATGACATTGCCTCGGAACTTTTGGGACATACCTTAGTGGGAGGGACCCATTTCATTTTTGGGAAGGCGAGGAGTTTCGTCCTCTCCAATGGGGGGGAGAGAACATAACCCCATCCACTGATCACTGTCCCTCATTGAATGGAAAAGAATGTGATCCCCTTACTCTTGAGAGTAGGGAATTTCACATTGGAATCCCACTGTTTGACTCCGTGTTACATGGGAAGGTAGCATTATAGGAATTCCTGAAGCCCGCACCGTTATGGGGATGTACTTACTGACTCTGATTACCATGGGTATGTAGACTCAATAGAGTGAACTAATTCACCCTATGGTCTGATTATACAGGTCCGACGACCATGGTGGAGGATTTTTTCAAGTGTCGGAGGACTAGTTAGCAGAGGTATCATGAAGGACTGGACGATAATTGAGGGTGAGGTTGGAACCGGAAAGAACAAAACCAAAAAACACCACATTCCATGTAATGGTTTTGTCACAAGGGATGCGGATGGCTCTGCACACTGTTGTGGTATGAGGGAAAAAGGGAAATCCATGTATCGGTGTGGTACACATGCAAGGGTATAGTCCATTATGTACCAAAGTGGTACATGGCTAACAATTCCGCTATGGGTTATATCTGCGTACCGATTTGGTACATGACGTCGGGTTCTGTCCACATAACGGTATTCTAGAAAGAGCACCATACTAAAGGAGGGTCAGGGGGATTGCCATTCTTGGGAAATTCATCCGTGAGAGGTCTTTGGTTCTCTATTTACCAGTTAGGTTCATGGTTCTATTATTATTATTAAATTCCACTATTTTATGGTTCTCCACTAGCTATACCTATGGAGGAAGTGGTTCATGGTTCGTGCTTTTCCTAATGAAACAAGACAGAATCCAAAGTGAATCATTTAAGTCTCCCGAAATCTTTTGTCATCTTATCTTCTCTCAATCCATCTCCTTCTGTGTACTTCTACTATGCTCCTTTTATAGAACATCGGAGAGACCGTATCTATTGCGCACACGTCGAAATTTTTGGAGGCCCATTGAAGAAATATTCTGACCCATGTAAGACACGATCAACTGGGGTTTGTAGAGGCTTACGTTCATGGTAATGGTTCACGAAACCATGTCCATTCACTTCGTCTGTGAACTAATTAGTTCACGGTACGGTACGTGTAATGTCATTATGCACCCAACTCCTTCGTTTTATGTGGTTCGTGGTTTTCCTTGATCATTGTCCATCACTTCACGGTCCGGTTGATTTTGGACTATCACACATACCTGGAGGTTTGTGATCCTTCTTCTCCATGTACCTTTCTCTATGATAGTACTTGTGATACTTAAATACAATGAAAATATGAATTCCTTCATGTAATATAAATGAAATGAATCTCAAATTGAGATTCTTCACCTTGATAAACTTGTAGAAGAAATGGTTACCTTATACAAAGTAATTTTTGGGAGAATTTCATCTTTTTGAATAATTTTCAGGACCCTAAAAGGTCCCCCCATCGGAATGGTCTCTATTCAAGATCAAAAGTGGACTATTCGGATGTAGAATTAGTCCCGAACTAAAATGGTTCATGGTAGAATAGGTACACTTGGTAGGAGGGGACCACACCTATATATAAAGGCCCATGTCATTTGTCTTTTAACATTTCCCACGGTGAAAAGTGATCAAAATTTTCTTGGCCTCCATCACTCTCACGTACCGTTATCCTTGAGAAAACCCCATTTTCAAACTACTCTATGCGTTCCACGAACTGATTTACCCTCCCCTTCTCCATCCTCAAACCTCATTTTGAATTCTGCGAACGAGACTGTGGAATTTTAAAACATAAAATATGTATTCTGCAAAGATAAACGCTATGAAACTACCTATTTCACACACTGAAGATGGATCGGCAAACCAAAATTCATAAATAATTAATACAGACATATATTTTAATACCCAAATATTTAACGCAAGCATTACAGAGGTCAAGGTTTTTGGTTTCTTTATTCAACGAACTATATTGTTTTCCATCCAATGGTTTGAGGGTCTGTGCCTCGTGGATATATTATATACCATGGTTTTAAGTGGTGAATTTCATCTTCATTCCATAGTTTTATGCAGAGTATCCTCTATGTGTCATGCTATTCGTGGATTTCTCATTCCACATACCAATTCTAGTAAAAGAATGTGGGGCATTTTGTGGATATGTTGTTTGTTATCTATTAGTTATTTCCATTTTTTATAGCCTTTTCCCAATAATTTTACTGTGCTGACTTCTCACCGGCATCTGGATCTTTCTATGCAGGCAACAATTGCAGATTTACTAGTTTCTACAAAACCCGCAAAGACAAGGGAAACCATGGTGATGTATAGTGGTGACCATATTTTTTTCCACATCATTCCCTTTGACAAATTTTTACGGATTTCATGATGTTATAGCACTTAGATTATTCATTATCCATATATGTGCCACATTATGGATTTGGTCTCTCCATCGACGTGCCTCTACCGTTTCCAGATTCCAACATCCAGTTCATCTTTTTGGAAGAATTTCATTGTAAATACCATGCCAAAATTTCACAAGTAGGGGAAATCTTCGCCACTCTTATTCAAGAGAATAAACTTATATTTCGAGGATCAGAATGGACTCTGGGAAACCATGGCTGACACAATGGTGTCCAAAGATTAGACGTTCGAGAATACCAATCCATTATCAGCATCTCTAGAAAACATATTAGTGGTGTGTGGAACCCCAAGTAGAATTTTCAAGCTTGAGGATGTTTTGTCGATGAGTGGGCTGCGGAATTATAGGTGCATCAGACCTGTCTGGAGTCCCCTGACCAGTTGAAGGCGGTGCACTTGCACTATGTAGCCTGGGTGTCTCAGTTTGCAATTCTATCTCTTGGTGAAATCATTCCAGAATTGTTGAGACAGCGGTGTTCGAGCACAAACACCTTCCACATACTACATGGAGAGGTGGGGATCAGTCTATGTGATATATACCCCCTTGGAGGTTATCCCATCCTGGGTGAAATGTATGATAATTTTCTCCAGGATACTACCACAAGAAATGATATCGATCATGTGTCTCCTTTTACAAGGATCTTTCTAGTTATGGTGGTAGGGTCACTAGATTATTCCCTCAAGTCCTGTTCCATAATCCCATTAAATGTTTAGATAAGTTTATTATTGTAGATGAATGAACCCAAGATGAAGGCTCACCGTAGTCGAACCCATCGCACTTGCTAGTCCTACAAAACCTAAGGGTCATATTGTGCCACCCATGAAAAAGGGATACATACCACATGGGGATATGATCATTGGCCAGAAATTTCATGTACACTTAGGATAGCATGTTTCTTCACCACGTTATAATGTGGATGGAACATCCCATCCCATGACGTATACACCAGGGTTCGGTCCTGTAAGCTGACGATGGCGTCTATGATAGCGGTGGGTTTCTCTATTAATTTTGCCCATTCTACCCTCAAAAGAGATTATGGATTGTTGGGATAGATTCCGGAAGGTAGGACCCCACATCGTCTCAACTGACTATTCCAAATCTTGTATGGGTGGATGGCGTGACACTTCCCATTCTATGAATATCGACATACCACACGGGTTCCCCATTCTGACTTTCATCCTGCACTTCTCATCTATTATTCTATTCATCCCAAGACTTTGAATGTTATGGATAGGGTTGGGATGTTCAATGACACCTATCATTTCTCGTTCTCGCCACAGTCTACCCCTCATGGATCATTGATAGCTGACAATGGTTTTTCGTTTGAAAAATGTTCATACATCATCATGCTTTGGGATGGTATTCTCACTACTCGTGTAGACTGTGTAGTTATTTGTGAGCCATACCCCCTACTGGTTTTCTAGGTAGTTTGTATGCCATCAATAGATTGCACTTCTTCTGGTTGTTCAACTAAGGGGAGAATCTCATCTTTTGGTTCTTCACCAATTTTGGCTTACAATGATGCATGAAGTCGATAATTGGGTTATTATCATTCCTAACATGACTGGGAACACCTTCCAATCGCTGAAGTATGCCTCACTATGGGTAGATGGTTACCCCAAAGCAATGCTAAAAGAACCAGTTCGGCGGGTTCAGAAACCCTTAACCTTTTCCTTACCCGTTCATACCCCAATGACAACTCCACACATTCCTTTTATTGAGTGAAATGCAACTGCTACTCGTTCAACTTTTGTCCCTTTAAAAACAAATATGGATACACCTCCCGCTCCTACTCTCATGGTAAGAAGTCATTTTTTCCATCATCAAAAGCATCATGAAGGGGTTACATCAGTACAACCCATTTCGGTGGGAGGATATGCAGACTACTTCCCTCATGTGGATATTGACAATGATCATAATGAGACTGGCCCCAGCCGAGTATTTCTAATCATCCCATAGGCCGGAGTTGGTCCTCCGCATCAGGCTCCAGTGGCTGGGCCATATGAGGTAAAAGAGAGTCTCCCATCTTGGTTGACTATCCTTAGGTCCCTTCCAACTCCTATGGCGACACATCATGCTTTAAAATATGTGGATGCAGTGGAGGATTGATGTTTGGTTGTTGTGACGTGACACTAGGAAATGCGCAAAGAGGCATGGCCTTAGCTACTTTCTCTTTTCATAGAGACACCACTGGCCAATTTTTTCGATGAGGGTTACAATTTCTTGTAGTTATTTACTAAGTTGGGTTCTGGTGTCTTTGATTATCATCACCTTCAATTCATTATTTACAAAAATCGTCATTACCTAAGAAGATCTCACTTAATGAACGGACAAGATGGCAATGTTTAATTCTTCCCATAACTAGGTGGTGACCTTCTGAGATATTTTTGAAGAATTGGATCATATGATAGTCAAGGAGGTGAATTATAATGATTTATTCGGTACCCAAGATGAGGAGCTGTGGGAATACGATTCCACACAGCAAGGTTGAGGGAACTACTAGCATGTGCGCACCCCAATTATAAAGATATTCAGAAGAAGCTGAGGGACCTTAATGTTTTCCTGGAGTGGGTTCTTCTGACTGTCAAATCCGAAATAGTGGAATGAACTTATATGGAACGTAACATCGAAATCCTACGTCAATCACTCACCATCCTTTTGGAAATGGAGAACCAGGGAGGATTTTAGTTCTATCCAAAATTATGATATGTCCTATCAACATTTTTTCTTTTAAAACTCTGGAGAGGCTCCATATTGGGGATGTTCTTCTATTTTTTCTGAACCCAATGAAACATATTTGGATTTGATTCATCTCTTCTCCATCTCTTCCTATAAATATCATTTCAAATTGTATTAACATTAAACTCTGACTTTAAATTAGTTAACCTAAATTATCTAATTGAGCTATACTTTTTTTGAGACAAGGGACTCAGCAAGCATATTTAGACTATGGATGAGGTTTTATGGAATACCATATGAACATTTATGTATATTTTTATTATTTCCTGAATTGCTTCCTAGATTTGTATGGTATGGGCTTAGTGGGTATAACATGGCTTCTAATGAGGCATCCACTTTTTGGGTTTCTACCTTAATAAGATTTATGCCTTTTTGGATTGATCAATGATTTTTTAATGATCCGATACTTGAAATTTTCCTAGATGTGCCTCCTGTAGATTTTCCCCTTGGATAGTATGGAGTATTCTCCTCTTTCTGGAAGTCCATAGTCCTGCCAATAGAACATATTACTGATGTTTTTGGTTGAACATCTTTTATTAGAATTAATGGGGTAGGGCCCTGACTTGGGACCATCAGCTGAGAATGTTCTAATATCCTCTAGACATGGATTGGGGATTTTTTGTGACCCTTAATTTGTGGAATCTTGACATGCATGAGGCTAAGGAGATTCCTTAGGTGTACAAATGTATGAAAGGACACTCCTAGGGATGAATTTGTCATTGAATGATGGAAATATTTGTGGGAGTTGTATGCAGAGCAATTGATGCATGATCTGTATAGTCAAGAATAGGTATACGCAAGATATTATCCATCCATTTGTGATGTCGTAATGGGATTTGAATAATTTTAAATTTATTTTGAAATCTGGAGCCATAATAGGTTGTTAGCCCGAGTAGTGGTGTCTGAAGACATTTAGGAAATTCATGTCAGATTTGAGTGGTCTGTTGTTCCCAAAAATGTATTTCTTGCTTGAGAGAGAGGTGGTGAATGATCAAGTCAATTAAGAGCCTTTTAGTTCAATTTAACTTGGGAAGAAGGAGGTACATAATCCATCATCCATGAGTCTTTCAAATATATGGGTGTGACAAGACATTAAGGTCATTTGAGCATACATAAGCTGGAAAGGACTCTCCTAGGGATGTATTTTCCTTTGATTGATTGCCATTTTTTGAGAGACGTATGCAGAGCCACCTGGGCATGTTATGAATAGTCATGAAAAGGTGTTTGCAGGACACTGGCCTTCTATTTCAAATGGAAATTGATGATTATGGTGGATGTGATATTTCTGAACATGGTATTTCACCTTCAATGAGGTGTTCTCCTGAGCATCTGAAAGGGGAATTTTAACAGATCGCCTTCAGGGAAACAAAAAAATGAGTAGGGGTAATATTCATTTTCATGAGGTTCAACCATACAAATATTGATGATATATCTTTTAGAAACCTCAAAAGAGACCTGAGATGAACTGGAACTATATGTTCCAATATATCCAGGATGTGTGAATGCAAGAAAATGTAAACCATTACATTGAGGGCCATTGAATCAAGATAGTTGGAAGGAGGCTTGCAAGCCATTAGGGTTACATTGATAGGAGAGGACTCTACAGGGGATGACTTTTCCTTCTATTGATGACCATCTTTGTGGGAAACATATGCAGAGCCAACGTGGCATGATATGCATAGTCAATCAATTGTGTCCGTAGGACACTGGCCTTCCATATCAGATGGCCATGGAGGGTTATGGGGATTCAATATCACTCAAAGCATAAAGTTTGGAATATCACAGTAGTGTACCCGGACAAATTACGAGTATTTGAGCAGCGATTTTCTCACGGAATGTTGTCCCTTACGTTGATCTAACTCATACATAGGGTGAGGTATTCCTTTTACCTTTGGGATACTTGGTCATTTAACATCACATGGCTAGTACACCAGTTATTATTTGGGGAGGGAACTGTGACATGCCTTTGAGGGATATGCCGAAAGAACCAAATTCTTTCCCATTTTTCCATAATGTCACTGTGTATATCTCGCTAAAATCCGTATTCTCATGTGATCTATGCTCAGTGTGAAAAAATGGACTACTAGGATATTGTTTCATTGTTTAGGAACATAAAAAGTTAGCATTAGAGGGTACTTTTTCCCATAAACCATTGTTATGAAGTTTAACATCATGTTGTATGAACAATTTTGGCCTTGTAGTTTAACATCATGTGGTGAGGATGATTTCGGCCTTGCGGTTTAACGCCGTGGGGTGAGGATGATTTTGTCATTGTAGTTCAACATTGTGTGCTGAGGAAAATTTTTACCTTGAAGTTTCAAGTCGTGCGGTGAAGAAAATTTTGGCCTTGCAGTTTAACGTCATGTAGTGAGGACGATTTTGGCCTTGCAGTTTTACAACCTGTGATGATGAAAGTTTTTGCCTGGTAGTTTATCGTTGTTCGGTGATGACGATTTTGGCCTTTTAGTTTCATGTTGTGTAGTGAAGATGATTTTTTTCATAAAGATATCAAATTTATTTATGTAAATCACAATTAGGATGCCCGAGTGTTCCTTAAACGTGAATGAATATAGAAGGTGTAAACTATTGTCCCAGGGGTGACAAGAATTAGGAGGGATGACGTGGGGCTTAGAAGCTATTAGGCATACTGAAATAAGAGAGGACTCTCTGGGGGATATAGTTTCAATTTATTGACGTCCATTTTTATGGGAAACATATGTAGAGCCACCAGGGCATGATTTTCATAGTCAATCAACGGTATACCTAAAACACTGTCCTCCTCCCAAGATAACCATGATTGATTATGAGGATCCATGTTTTCCCGAGGTATGGAATGTGACAAATGTTATTGATGTTCCTACGAATGTGATAATTTACATACCATGATTAATCGTGAACTACTTGGAGTTTTAATGTGGGTCTGAACCGTATGTATAGAGGGAATCAGGATCTATTGGCATATCATGTCTTAGGGGCAAGTGTGGAACCTCATAATACATAGGACTTATCCACACATAACTCTTGACGAGTTTTTCAATTTTATCGTTATGTGATAGGAATATTCATGGACATTCCGTACAAGTTTGACCTACACATGGGGTAAATGGGCATTTTTTGCTAGTCGATGTACCAAGATGTCGAATCTGAGCATCACTATGTATCTTGTGAGGGAAGGAATCAATCCACACATTGTTCTCTATGTTCCCTACAAATGTTTTCTTGATGTGTTATGGACACTTTAGGGAATTTTGGTTTCACTTGATATGAGTTCCATTACTACCATATTTCCCTACAGTTTATTTTCATAAGAGAATCCCTAGCACTGATCATAATCTCACATGTGGTATACTCGATGTGTTAAACAATGATTTGCTATAGAACCTTCTTCAAAAGTGTAAGGTGATAGAGAATATGATAGAGGCACTTTCATTTTCATTGTTGGTGGGGCTGGGATGAGATCGAGGATCGAGGCAGCGTTATGTATCCTGTGAGGGAAAGAATCATGTGGTACATAGTTCTTTGTGTACAACGTACCGATTTGGATTAGTCTAAAGGGTATGCAAAATTCCAATCTACCCATCATAGTATCCAGGTCTACCATGTTACTATATAGTTGACCATCGTATGAGATTCTATAACACTAATCCTAAGTTCATAGGTGTTATACTTGATGTGAGAATCATTGAGTGATAAGGGTTTCATCTACAAATGTCGGTAGATAGGGGGAGTGATGGAGACATTTTTTTTATGGGGGATGGGCCAGGATCAAATATTAAAACATCATAACGTATCTTGCGAGGACCAGAATCAAGCCTCATGTAGTTCTATGGGAGATCATGTAGTTTATTGTCATGCAATTAGGACATTTTATGCTTTGATTTTTAACGTCTTATGGTGAGGAGCTGAGTCACATTTTGATGCCAGGTTTCAAAGACAAGTTCCATATAGTTTAACATCATTTGGAAAGGATGATGACTTGTAGCTTAAGGACTTAGAGTTTGGACCTCATAATTTTTCGTATTTTTACTCATAGTTTAGGGTCGTAGAGCTCAGATCTGAGCTCCATGGTGTTTTTTCAATACTCATAGTTTAAGACATTAATGTTTGGACCATGATATGCATTGGTTTTTTTATGACTCCTAGTTCAGCATCATAGATCTTAGACCATAGCATAGGGACATTCTTTTTGACTCATAGTTTAACATCCTAGATCTTGGAACTTTCTATTAGAGGAATTCTTTACCCATTTTTTATGGTTGTAGAGCTTTAAACTTGTCATGGAAGACATCCTTTATGACTCATAGTTTAACGTCATAGAGCATGGACCATGGCAAAGGTACATTATTCATGAATCATAGTTTAACGTTGTAGATCGTGGAAATTGCTATCAAAGGCATTCTTTACTCATAGATTAGGATCATAGATCTTTGACCTTTCTATTAGAGGCATTCATTACTAATATTTTAGGGTCATAAAGCTTGGACATTTTCATTGAAGACATCCTTTATGACTCATAGTATAACAACATAGAGCATGGTCCTTGGAAGGGAAGACATCCTTTATAACTCATAGTTTAACTTCGAACATGTTGGACCTTGCTATTGGGTTACGCAATGTATTTCTTCAATAATATCACATTTTTAGGAGTTTATATGTTCCGCATGTCCATTGATATCAGGGAATATGATCCACTAGAATAGACCTTGCGTATGACATTTTTTCCTTCCCAATTTGGTTCATGCTTTGAGGTGTTTTTACCTAGTATCATTGGGGTTATGAGGGCTAGCACAATTTCACTTTTGAGGTATTATCAAAGGTGAACCATTTTGTTGAAGGCTTTTTCAATCTGATTTTGGGAGATTTTATAGATTATCCTATTATATAAGGAAAAAATGTATGCCTTTATTTGGACATGCTCCCCTTTATCTCAAACTTGTGGGAGTTCCCCATTCTAAAGGTAAATTGTAATGGGTATCATTCATCATGTGGTTTGACCATATTATTTAGGAATGTGCCTAATTTTATCAATTTCCTCCGTATTTATTTGGATGAATGTCAAGCCCTTTCGGTGGTGAGCAGGGCTAATGAATGTTTCATCCTAGTCGGGATAGGCCAAGGCTATGGCTACATTTTCCAAAGCATCGACTTGAGTATTTTATAAAGGGGTGACAAAAGTCAATGATGGATATGATGGGAATTCTACCATTAGTTCATGAACATGGTTCGTTAAGGGAATCAATACTTCTTTCTTGATAGCATGGTCATTGTTAACCTATTTTATGACTATCTCTGAATAACCCATTTTTATTAGGTGTTTGGCTTTCACATGGAGGGCCAATTCCAGTCCTGCAATGAGTGTCTGATATTTTGCTTCATTGTTCGTACATCCTTCAAAAATCAGAAAAGAGTAAGGAAATGGGGACTTTTCCGGAGATATGAGTACGAATCCTAGCCCCACATTGTTGATCTTGGGATCCTACATCCTATTCCTTGTTGAAATGTAGGAAGCACTGGAAAAGTACATTTCCCATATATTGGGGTTCTCTGAGATGGGACACACTTATTTTGGTCAGAGTGGAATCTCAATAGGTGGTTAATTGATTTCCAACATAAAATTTATGTTCAAATCTTGTTATAATGATCCCAAAATTTTAAACAACCCAATTAATTAAGTCATTAGAGATATAAATGTTTAGTTTGTCAACATTTTTCACAAAGGGTGATTAGTCCTTAGTTGAATTAGTGTAAAACACTTTTTCAACTATTGAAATAAGTTTAAAAAATTCTACACCTATACCTAATAACCAGAACTAAAAATTAACATTTGTAAAAAAAGATTTGTGTTTTTTAAATAATTATCTACAAAAAATAGAAATATAGTGTATAACAAAATATATTACAACGAAAAGTTAAATAAGAGGTTTAGTCTCAAGATGGGACTTAATCCTATTATCTTGTTGATGACCTATCACCAAGAAGTTTATATTAAAAATAAACTTGACAGACATCCTGTATCGGAATTTACAATAGATTCCACAAACTGTCCATGGTTCACACTATCTTCAACATTTCTTCATGGTAAAAACAAAAAATACAGACCACACATGGTCTCTTCCATAGTTATTCATGGATAACAAGGTGTAAGAGAAGTTTGATGTGAGGATTTTAGTATCCTATAGTTAATTCATAAGATACAGGGTGTGTGAGAATAACACAAACCTCTTAGATGATTAAAATAAAAGAAAACAGTAGAAGAAATAGTAAGATTGAGTTTAAAAGGCTCTATGTTTTTTCAGTTCATCTCTTGACCCCTTAAAGTAATGAATTTGAATTTCGAGTCTTTTGGATGTTGTCATCAGAAACAGTGTGTCACAACTCCAGGTTTATGCTTTTAAGAACCGAGTGTTCTGCTTATTATGTTGTTTGATATTTTATGAAGCAATGAAGCCATCCATTAAATGGTTCTCTTAAAATTATCTTTTTTATGGTCATGGGATCACATTGTAAACTTAGAATGGTTCTTCTTGTGTTCACTTGTATCAACACATTCTCGTGTATTCCCTTCTCTTCTAGGCACTCTTTGTATATTTGTCCTTTATGGGTCTTATGTTTTATATTTGAGGTCGAAAAATAGGAATAAGAAAATCACATGCGGTCCTCCTTATACCTCGTACTGTCCCTAGATACGGTACCTGATATGTCTATAATCATCATTAATTAATTTCAGAAGCATTAAAGTTACCAAAAATGACTAGTATTATAATATTAATAATTTCACAAAGTACGGAAGGATAGAAAATGGTAGACTGGTAATGGTATAATTTACAATGGTAGGCTTTAACTGTAGGTGTGCATCTGTAGCCTTCATCGGTGATCTTCTAAATGGTAACCTTCAGCGGTAGCCTACAACAGTAACCTTTCATCTGTGAACATTTCATCACTAACCTGTGCATAACTTACCTTCTCATCAGTGAGCTTTTCATCAGTGACCTTTGAATTAGTGACCTTTTTATTGGTGACCTTTGCATCAGTGACCTTTTTATCGATGCCCTTTGCATCAGTGACCTTTGCATCAATGACCTTTGAGTTGGTGACCTTTTCATCGGTAACCATTGCATATTAGAGAAATTTTGGACTGTTATCTTAAACCATAATGAAGTGGGATTCATGGTATATGGTTATAACTTGATTAATACTAAGAATATTAAGGACACACGATTATCATAATAATGAAAAAATATTAACACATAAATTAAACATGATTTTGGATTATCAAATTAGGTGAGTCCAATAATCTCCCCCCTTTTGATAATAAAAAATTTTGTCATTCTTTTTGAATCAGGGATAAGAAAATTTGATAAATACCTTCAGAGGTGTCTATATGTAATAATTGAACTGTGATTATTTTAGATAGTTCATATATTCAAGGAAACTAGGAAACATAATAACTTCTCCCCCTTGTAGGAAATGTAAAATTTCTCCCCCTTTGTGAATGACAATAAGATAGGAACACAAAAACGATTAGGATAGTGGAATTTATTAACCAGGAGGAAAGAGTAAAATATAAAAAATGTACAAAATATCCCTATCAACTAAGACATCCCACATTTTGTGCACATCAGATATGTCCAAAAAAGCTTTGTCTTTGGACGCTAAGGAGTCAGCTCTAGAAGGTGGAGGGATAGGTCGAGGGATGGCAGTCAGCAGGATTGGAGGAGCTTCTATAGAGGAATCAGTAAACCTATAGTGAGTAGATATTTGAGGAATAGTGTGGGTTAAGCTTTGGCTGGCATTTTCAAGAGTCATCACTAGAGCAGCACTGGTAGATCCAAAGGTAGATAAGGAAGAAGGAAAGGTTGGAGGACCATTGATAAGAGTGCACTCCACATGGAGGAATGGAAAAAATATTTCTAAAATCAATAATAATATGTCCACCTCTCTTCATTGGTGATATAAAATAATCTATATTCTCCATAAATATCTATAAGGCAGGTTTCAACACTCTAAGTCTGCTAACCCGATACATAAATTCATGTGTGACAGGTGGAATCCCAATTTATTCCAATTTAATCATTAATTAACCATCCATATGATGCTTAGTGTACACCCTCTTTTAGTAGAAGCCAACTTCTTCCTTGATGGACTTCAGATCTTAAGAAGCTCCCCTTAAATAATTTCCCTCAAGGTTATGAATCACCCTAGTAGTGGAAATACACAGAGTCACAGACTGAGGGTCTGAGGTTCTTTCACCAGATAACATATCCACTTCTTCTAAGACATCTGATCTGGAAGCTTCTAGATCAACATGACGAGCAATTGAAGAAAAGTATATGAACAAAGAGTTTCCATTGTTAAAGCCATTGTTTCCTTGAAGGATATGTTTATCCCACTGGCTAGACCCTTCACATCATTTTTCTGTCCACTCACATGTGTCTCCACAATCTTCTTGAAGTCCTCAAACACATTAACCATTTTTTTAAAACACACTGTTAACATATAAATGATCATTTTCCACTTGAGCCCTTGAATCCATATATGATTATAAACTATAAATAGACTACTTCAAATATTCCATAGACTCTACCAATGCTCTGACCTGATTTATACATTCATTGACTTCATGTAGCACAGTTATGTAAGAGGTAGAAACTAGCCTTTCCACTATGGATTTCATGAGTCCTTGATTTTGAGCTACTATTCTCACTATCTCAATAGTTTTCTCATCAAGGTGACTTGTCAAATCTTACTCTAATGATTCCAAATCATCCTTCATTAAATATTCTTGAGACAAGAGTACTACTAGCTGCACAATATAGGTCTATGTCACTGAAGGGATTAAAGGACATCTGATAGGCTGTTCATCATCAGAATATCCATAGTCCGTGCACAAACCAACAAAACTAGGGTCTTTTGACAAACCTCTTATTCCACGATCAACAACAACTAAGCCTGTTACAATAGGTTCCTCCCCCTCAATTAGAGAATTCTCCTAATCAACCACATTCATATCTACCATATCACCTTGAGAAACTGAATCCATAGTGGGGCCCAGTTTGAATTTCTCAACAAAATAATCAACAACTTCCAAATAAATTATCCCTTCAACTAAATCAGAAACCTCTTCATCTACGCTTTCCACCATTTCTATATGCCCTATCAGATGAATGATACATTTAAATTCTTATTCACATGCATCAAAAACTATCTCAAAGTCATCATAACTAGATTCAATGTACTCATCCTCATTTGAGGTCCCTATAATGACTTTTATGTCATTTCCTCCTCTTATTATTCACTAGCCTACTCATAACTATGCATTAGAATATTCACACTTCTGGGCAATCCCTTTGGTGGGCTAGGTGCACCAAAAGATACAATATTAACATGAGGTTAATCAGGATCACTCCTTTCATCTAAAAGAGATTCCCCCTCTGACATGCATAATAGAAGCCTATTTTTTCTTCATCTGTATTTGTAGGCTCTACTTCATTAGGGATTCATACCAGGACCACTCTTATCCTTAGGCCTTGTAGGATGAGTAACATGCTTTAATTCCCCATACAACTTAGCCTCATCATTTACCCATATTCTCTTCCAAGGGTTCAAGAATATTTTCATAAACATGCAAACCCTTTTGGTGATGTAGAAATTATCTCTTACAACAACTGTTTCCTCCTTAATTCCAGCTAATCATATTACTTTCAATATTAATGATATCAATCTAGAATGAAACAAAGCAGTGGATTTGGAACTAGTCTTTTTCATATCCTCTTATTGAATCATCAACAACCTACACTTATTTATCTTCTCTCCATACATCAACAGATATAAAATAAATGCATCCAGATATTTGAAGGTACCAAATTCCCCTCTCCTAGGACTGAAGACATGCTGAACAAACAAAAAAAAATATCATATATTCTCCTTCCAATTCAGCATCAATTACATTCATAGGGATCCCATTTCTGTCGTGTTCAGCTAGGGCTTCTTCATAACAGAAGAACTCACTAGTGGGAGGTACTAATCCAATGTATTAATCATAAATTCTTTCATGTGGCACTCTTAAATAGTCATCCCATTCAATAGAAG
Organism: Viscum album; assembly: GCA_963277665.1. Taxonomy (NCBI): domain Eukaryota; kingdom Viridiplantae; phylum Streptophyta; class Magnoliopsida; order Santalales; family Viscaceae; genus Viscum; species Viscum album. Next base: position 887,610,834 of record OY728125.1, read on the forward strand.
AAAGTTTCACACATAATCATTTATCTTTGAAAACATTATATTCTCATCCTAATACTACTCAATCATTAGATACTATTTGAACTATTTCGCTTGATTTGGGTAATATGTTCCATTATTTCCTATAATGAATTCGACCCAACCATGAGCTTTATGTGCCTTGAGAAATAAATACATGCTCGATATCAGCCATTCCTAGCTTGGTTCCTTCCCAACCACGATTTTCCACTTCGACAGATGAGGGTTGATTTTCATTGCTACTACCTGTCATCCACTACTTGACCCAGCTCAAGGTATCTTAGGATTAGACACATCTCATTCAACACTGAACAATGGTCTCTTCAATCATTCCATTTAAATCTAGGGAGGTTCGAGGGATTTGGAAAAAGGTAAGGTTCTTAGGTTAGGGAGCAAGAGGTTTGAGAGAGAGAGAGTAGATGCGAATCGCAATGTGGTATGTTCATTTAATTTTATCATTTAGGTAATGAAATACAAATTATGTAATACTAAAAACATTTCAAAATTCAGATTAAAGAAAACTCGATAACCTAGAAAAGTCTGACTATCAGTGAGGTTCTTAATGGTGAGGTATATCTTTGAGGTTCCTAATGGTGATGTCCAACGGTGAGGTTCCTAATGGTGGGGTCCAACAGTGAGGCTCCTAAAAGTGAGGTCCAATGGTGAGGTTCCTAATGAAGAGTTCCATCAGTGAGGTTCATAAAAGTGAGGTCAAATGCTGATTTCATTGATAGTGAGTTCTATCGGTACGTTTTCTAATGGTGAGTTTCAACGGTGAGGTTCAACTGTGAGGTCTATTGGTGAGTTTTCTAATGGTAAGGTCTATCTGTAAGATTTATAATGGTGAGTCCTATTGGTGAGGTATCAAACGGGGAGGAATATCGTTGTGGTCAATTTGTGAGGCTTCTAATGGTGAGGACTATTGCTGAGGATTCTAACTGTGAGGTCTATCGGCAAGGTTTCTAAAATTTAGGTCCAACAGTGAGGTTCTTAAAGGTGAGGTCTATCTATGAGGTTTCTAACTATGAGGGGTATAAGTGAGGTTTCTATCTAAGCATCTTATGATACTGAACTCTTATTTGATGTAATTTAACCTATCAGAATTCAAAGGCTTCGTGAATATATCATCCAGTTGGTGTTCAGTGCTAATGAATTCAAGAGTGATATCTCCTCTTTGATAATGATCTTTCAACAAGAGATGCCTCACATCAATGTGCTTTGTCCTAGAATGAGATACTGGATTTTTAGAGATGTTAATAGCTCTTTTATTGTCATATTTTATAGAGAAAATTTTTAATTGATATCTATAATCTTGTAAAGTGTGTTTTATCCGCAAAATTTTAGAACAACTACCAGTAAATATATATTCTTACTCGACAGTAGATAATGCATCATAATTCTATTTCTTACTACACAATGATAATAGGGATTTACTCAAAATGTGACATGTTCTAGAGATGCACTTTCTGTCTAACTTTCTACCAACAAAGTCAGCATTAAAATAACGTACCAGATCAAAATATTGTACTCTTGTAGAAAATATCCCTAACATCGTAATATATTTAGGATATTTAAAAATCTTTTTAACAATATTTAAATGAGACTCTTTGGTATTAGATTGAAAATGAGCACACATTCATACAGTAAACATAATATCTGAGCTACTAGAATTAAGATAGAGAGGACTCTTAATCATACCTTTGTAAGTTGTTTGATCCACTGGTTTACCAGTTTAATTTGAATCGAACATACATGTGGTAATCATAGGTGTATCACTACCTTTATTTTTGTCCAAACCAAACCATTTCAAAATATCCTTAGTATATTTACTTTCATTAAAAAATATACCATTATTAATTTTAAAAATATATAAATCCAAGGATAAAGTCATGTTCCCCCAATTAACTCATTTCAAATTCATTATGAATCATTTTTTAAAAATACGTACACAATGAATTATTAGAGGATCCAAACATAATTTCATCTACATAAATTTGTACCATTAAAACTTCATTGTAAATCAATTTAATAAACATAGTAGGATCCACTATTTCTTTAGTAAAACCTTTTGATATAAGAAAATAACTAAGTCTATTAGACCAAGCTCATGGAACTTGTTTTAGACCATATAAAGCTTTAGAATGTTTAAAACAAGATTTGAAAAATGAGGATTTGTAAAACGAGGGTCTATTCAACAAATACATCTTCAACTGTGTACCCGTATAAAAATTCACTTTTGACATCCATTTGATAATGTTGGAAATTCAGTTGAGCTGCACAAGCAAGTAGTATCCTAATGGATTTTAGTCTAGCTATTGGTGAAAAGGTTCCCACATAGTCAATTCCTTCTTTTGATTATATCCTTGTGCAACTATTCTGGGCCTATTTCTAACTATGTTTTCAAGTACATCAATTTTATTTCTAACCCCCCCCCATTTAGTTCCCATGGTCAAAGTGTGATTAGGTATTTCTACTAATTCCCACACCGTATTTCTTTAGAATTTATTAAATTCATCGTGCATAAATATCACCCAAAATGAATCATTGATTGAATCATACATATTTTTAGGTTCATGCTGTGAAGGAAAGGCTTGATGTTCAACCTGGTTTCTCAGTGAAGCTCTTGTTTGTGTACCTATAATTAAATCACCTTACACAACATCTAAATGATGATTTTTGAGAGTTATTACACCTCTAGAAAGAGTTAAACTAGACTCCACATGGTGGTTTATTGGTTCATATTCATCATTCATGGATTATGAAAAACTTCCAAAACTAGTTTTTTTAACTAATGGTCCAGTACCTTTATCATTATGATCTAGAATTGATATATCTTCGACAATTTTTTCAACATGGATTTTGGGTTCTATGGATCTGTCTCATCAAATTTTACATTAAATGATTATTCCACACATTTGGTTCTCTTATTAAATACCCTATAATTTCTTCTAGAGATTGAATAACCTAGAAAAATTCATTCATCACTTTTAAAAGAAAAATTGTATAGATTATCCATAGTGTTTAGGATAAAGAATTTGCAACCATGATCTTTAAAGTAATTTTACTTTAGGATTCCTGTTATTCCATAACTCATAAGGGGTTTTCTTGAGAACAAGTCTAATTAAGACTCTGTTGATAACATAACATGTTGTATTAATAGCTTCAGCTAAAAAATAGATAGGTAGATTATACTCATTTCGAATAGTTTGAGCAATCTCTTGAATTGTCATATTTCATCTTTCTACAACTCCATTTTGTTGAGGTTTTCTAGAAGTAGAGAAATTGTGTGTATAGAAATTATGTGAGCAGAAATATTCAAATTCTTGATTTTCAAACTCAAGGTCATGATCACTTCTCAAGGTCTTAATTTTATGTCCAATAAAATTTTCTATAGACTTGTAATATTAATTTAAGTAATAACACGCTTCCGTTTTGTAAGAAAGAAAGTATACCCAAGTATATCTAGAAAAATCATCTAAAAGAACATTAACATAGTGCTTCCCATTTAAACATTAAACTCTAGATAGTCCAAAAAAATCCTTCTGAACCAACTCAAGTGGTTGATAAGTAGAAACTTCTCTCTTTGGTTTGAATGAAAATTTCTATCATATTACATTATGACAAGGATTACGAACTTTGTTATGTGGGAATTCCAATTTAGGTATGTCTATAACAAAAACATTCATAGTTATTTTCTTTAGTGAGTGCACATTACAGTGTCCTAATATTCTATGCCATTACCAGAATTCCTTATGAAAAAAATTTAAATAAGAAACAATTTACTTGGATAAATAGATTAAATATACAGCATATACATGTTCATTTCTATGATAATTAAATATTAAATCATTTTTAGAATTAAAAAAAAAATTTGGCATCATTTTCCAATTTAACATTGAAACCATCATCACACAACTAAGAGATACTTAGTAATGTTTTTAACCAGTCAAAAATGTACTTTTTATATTAATACACTATTGGGGTTATGAATCTAGCTAAGGTTGGTGATCTTCCCTTTAGCATTTTCACCGAATGTGACATGTCCACACTCAACATTAATTAGGCTCTTGAAGAATGAATAGTCTCCTACCATATTTCATGAAAATTAACTTTACAAGTACCATATGGTCATATAAGATCACTTCAGAAAATTTTCGTGCAAAACAGATTATGTCGAGGGTAACTATGGAATCCAAAATTTCTTGGGACTAGAGAGGATATCACGTAAAACATTGGGAACCCATATTTTACTCAAATGTTTCCAATAAATAACAAATATTTTTTGTGACATTAACACTTTGTTAGGTCCTTTATAAAATTCGAATGATGGTCTATAGCTGGAACTAGCAGTGAACTGTCCAAATTTTGGAACAAATTTATTCTTAATAATTCTTCTCAGTCCTGGATGATATCATAGACCAGTTGTGTATTATGGAGAAATTTTTCATCCTTGAAACGGCCTCAAGGTATCTCTACCTACTGTAAAATTCTCAAGATCCATTTTTAATAGATCATTTCATTTTTATAGTTCAGTATTTTGTTTTAATAGTTGAGCACAATTTTCTTTCTCAATATCTGGATAAGATTTATAAGTATCATTCAAATCATGTTGTCTTTTTATTAATTTAAATTTTTTCTTGAGTTTATTAAAGGTATCATGAAGAATTCCACAATATTCAAATAGTTCATCTATTGTCATATTAACATAATTATTAGATTCAATTTCGTTCACAGAGCAATATGAATTAGATATTGGAGAATTTTATGTTACCTCGGATGTTTCTGTATTGAAACATGGATTTGCATGATTTTTCATCTCGAAATCAGAAGAGTCTGATCCATTGGAGCTATCTTCAAAATCACTCTATGTATCTTTCATATCGTTTTAATATTATCTCCCCATTTCTTCATATTTCATTCTAAATTTCATTTGAGGGAAATCAGTTTTCACATGAACTTTTCATTTATAATCATATCTGACTATCTCATTTGTATTATAATTCCATTTTCTGTAATTTTTTCACTGTCATATATTATCATACATTCCTCTATATATTGAAATTATAAAGATCATATAGTATAACTTCGTTAGTCTCCTAGAAATATGTGCCATTTCATCATCACTATCAGAGTTTGAGTCTTCACTGGTTTATGTGTCCATAGGATATTGATCATTTTCTTTGTCCATGTTCTTTGAAGTAGCAGTCCTGAATGCTACATATATATTTCTTGGTTCTTCAACCACTTATTGATTTACATTATGATCTTATTTGTACTTCATAAGTTTTACAATTAGTTTTTTCACTGGAAACTTGCCTATGTAATAGGATTCTCTGATCCAAATAGATTTTCCTTTCCATATGTTAGGTATGCATTGAAGCAACCTCATAATATGGTCCTCGTTGTCCACTGGTTTCCTATGATGACTCATGGTATTTAATATTTCATTGAACCTAAGATAAATTTCATATATAAGTTCATCATGCATTATTTTATTATCATCAAATTTAATATTATATGTAATTAATCTCATTTCATTATCATTGGTTATTCCCTCATGGAAAATAGCCATAGTATCCAAAATTTCATAAGAATTTTTTCAAGCAGATATTCTACTGAATTATTCATCCCCTAGAGAATAGTACAAAGCCTACATTTCAGTACAGCTATTTTTATATGTAGCTTTAGTCAACTGAGACCATATTTCCCTAAGAGGTAATAGATGATGTTCTTCAATTGGGTCCAGATTTCAGGACCGAAGAACTCTAGATACATTTTTCTTTTTAAATTCTACTAAGCATAGTTATTTTCATTAAAGAATGGTGGCATGTTGGTAGAATCACCCTCAACTATATTATCCATTGCTAATTAAAATTTAAATCACTAAAAATTTAGATATGAATGAAATTTTATGACCATTAAGATAAAAATACAATCACAGGTTAAATGAATTTGACAACATGCACAATGGTTCAGATAGTTGGGACAAAAAAGAATTATTTTACATCAAATGTTGGTTAATGTGGAATCTCAAGAGGGGGTTGAATTTCATTCCTAATTAAAATTTATATTAAAAACGTCTTATAATGATCCCCCAATTTTGGAACAACCTAATTAATTATGTATGTAGAGATATAGATGTTCAGTTGGTCCAAAGGTTTCTAAAATGTTGATTAGTCCTCAGTTGAAGTAGTTTAAAACACTTTTTCAACTATTAAAACAAGTTTACATAATTAAACACCTACACACACTAACCATAACTATCTATCAATGTAAGTATAAAAACAGTTTTCTGTTTCTTAAAAAATGTGTTGTGGAAAATAGAAAAATAGTGTATAACAAAATATAGTACCCAGAAAATTTAAACAAGAGGATCATTCTCATGTTGAGACTTAATCCTCTACACTTGGTGATCACTTATCACCATGATGTTTATATTGAAAATAAACATGATACACAACATATATCGTACTTTACAATATTTTTCACAAAATGTCCAGGGTTGACACCCTCTACCACATTTCTTCATGGAAAAGAAACTTTACAGACCACACATGGTCTCTTCGATAGTTATGTGTGGGAAACATGGTGTAAGAGACGTTCGATGTGAAAATTTTAGTATCCTCCAGTTCAAGAACAAGGGACATTGTGTGTTATCGAAAACCACACTTCTCAAAAGTTTAAAATAAAATAACACAGTTGAGAAAATAGTATGATTGAGTTTAGAAGGCTCTATGTTTTTTCAGTTCAGCTCATGACTCATTGGAGTGAAAAAAATATTAGTTTTAGTCTTTCTAGAAGATGTCCTCAGAAACAGAGTATCGCAACTCCAGGTTCAAGCTTTTAGAATCCAATTGTTCTGCATCATGTGTTGTTTAAGAGTTGATGAAACCAAGAAGGTAGCCTTGAAATTGTTCTCCAGAAATGATCTTCTTGAAGGTATTGGTTTTACAGTTAAATATTTGAATGGTTATTATTTGTTCACTTTGATTGACTATTTCTCTTGAATTCATTTTTTGTTTCTTCAGGAGACTCTTCATATATTTTTTTATTCTCAGTATTATCTTTCATAATTGAGGTTGGAAAATTGGAATATGTAAATCACGAGTGGTCCTCCACGTTTATTGTACTATCCCTAGATACAATGTCCTGATATGTCTACAATCAGCATTAATAAATGTCAGACGTTTTAATATTACCAAAATTTACCATTAAAATAATCTTATGAATTTGAAAACATATGTATGGGTAAGAATCGGTAGACCGGTAATGGTAGCTTTCACAATGGTAGGCTTTAACAGTAGGTCTACATTTGTAGCCTTCATCGATTACATTCTCAATGATAACCTTTAGCTATACCTTTCAGTGGTAACCTTTCATCGGTGACCTTTTCATCATAAACCATTGGATCAGAAACATTTTCATCAGTGACCTTTGCATTAGTGACCTTTGCATCGGTACCTTTGTATCGTTGACCTTTGAATCGGAGATCATTTCATCAGTGACCTTGGCATTAGTAACCATTGTATCAGTAACCTTTTCATCTTAGAGAAACATGGAAATGTTAGCTTAAACACGAAAGTAGTAATATTAAAGGTATATGGTAAGAACATGATAGAAACTAAGAATATTAATGACACACGATTATCCAAATACTGGTAATTTGATTAGAACATAAATGAAACAGAAATTGGGATTATAAAAAAAAGTGAGTCCAACAACTTCTTCATCCAGATGTTCTGCATCCAACGGTGTTGTTTCATCCAAGTGGTGCTCACCTAGAATGTCTACTAACTCCTGGCTAGTGATGGTCTTCTAAACAACATACCATATTTAAAACTATTGTATGATGATCACCCATCCTGATAGGAACACATTAAACATGGGACAATTGAGGATATACTTGAGCGGGTTGCTGTAGGAGACTATGTGGACCTCATGGTGATGCAGGTACTGCTTGAGATTTTGAACTGTGAAGATTAGGTCTAGGTAGTTCTTTTCAATCTATGAATACCATGTCTTGACATCTATCATTGTCTGGATGAGGTTGTAGAGGCTTTTCTCACTGTAGATATCACTTTTCAGTGTGAGTAAGGGCCCAAATGATCTTTCTAGTGTAGTTACGTATAAAATGAGTGGTCTCCCCTCAACTAGAGGAATGATAACTGACGAGTTTAGGAGATAACTTTTGATGTAGTCATATTCTTCTTAATGATCGTCATCCCATTCATATGTAAATAAATTCATCATGAGCATGGTGAATGGTAAACATTTACCTACTAAGTAAACAATGAAGCTCCCAATGTCAGTGAGGTGCCCCTGGAAACCTCTTAACTCATTGAGGTTGCATGGTGGGGACATTTCATGACTAGATTTCATCTTCTCAGGGTCAATTTTGATGTAATAATAGTGTATCATGAGGATGAAGAATTTTCACGAGGTAAAGCCAATGGTGAATTTTAGGGGATTCGTCTTTAATCACATATTTCAAGAATTGTGGAAGAAATTTTTATGGTCATCCAGGTGGTTTGAAGTTTGTTGTGACTTAACCACCAGGTTTTCGACATAATACTTGATGAATTTTCCTAACAAAGTCTTGAAGATGCAATGCATGGTGTGCAGATATGTTCACCAACATTCTTTATACCAAAGGGGATAAATTTATTATTGAACACTCCCTGCGGGGACCTAAAAGAGAAATCCTCTTCTTATACTATGGCCGTCATAATTTGATTGTATAACATCGATGATGGAGAGGGCTTGGTATACAGCTGTTACATCAATCAACTATTCCGTGATCATGAACGGGAAGTCATCTTTTGGGAAATGACATTTACGGTCCCGAAGGTCAATGCTGATTATAATATATCCAATCTTCTTTTCGATAGAGACTATGTTCTCCATACAGATCGGATATTGGACCTTATATATGAAGAAGGATTTTATCATCTTTTCAAATTCGTCCTCTATTTTGGTATCATGTGTCAGGTGGGTCCTTCTGGATGACTGCATATATCCCTGGTGATCATCTGGTAAGCCCAGATGGTGGGTGGTGACCTCAGGATCAAGGCCGGGAATCTCTGTGTAATTCTGAACAAACACATATTGATTATTCTTTAAGAAGGATGTGTATGCTTCATGTTATTTTATAGGAATATACACATTAATAAGAGTGGGTTTTGGGTCATTATTAGTGCCCATACTAATCTCACTATTTCAACTCTTGTTGAGGAAACACCTTCTTCGAATGCAGTAGGGGCATATATAAGGTCTTCTTCTTCTTTATATTCTTCTTCATCATATTCATCATCTACCTCTTCTGATGGAGAATGTATTTTTGAGATAAATTCACTAATATTGGAATAGAAATTTTATTTTTCCTTAGTATGTGACTAAAGGGTTGTTTGATGTCACAAGGGTTGTTCAGGAGCATATTTGATATGGATTTTCCTAATGACATGGGAATCAACCCACTATTTTATTTCATTGGAATTAGTTGTCATTAAAGAGACCATGCAGATATGTGAGTCTATATCTAGACATGTAATTATTCCTACAAATTAGTTGATTGGTAGTATGCCCTATTCCCCAAGCTGGTGGAAGGGGTCAGTGGGAGACATCTCAAATCCATTCAGGGCCTTGACCTAATCAAAATCATCAGGGGACAGATGTTTTTATTCCAACTCAAAGAACCAGTCATCGATATAGTGTGATTTACAAAATTCAAATTGGGATTTATTGGCGTGAAACATATTGCTTTTCCCATTAGTTCAATACTTGAGGCACTGATGGTATGAGGACAGAATTGTAGCATGCTAAGGTTACCAAAGCCTCTAAAATAGAACATTGAAGGCCTTACATTGCAACACCATCGGGAATTTGGAATCTGATATGAGATTTCTAAGGCATGTTTTATGATTGATTCTTCTAAATAGTTTTTTCTATATTTTTGTGTATCCCAGTAGTGTTATAGTACAATGTGTCATGTTTTCTATATCATACTCCAATCGACGAAGAGTTCTCAATGGGATGAGGTTAACTCAAGATCCTTTGTTGATGAAGAACGTTCAAACATCAATTCCATTAATTTTACCAAACACATATAAGGGATTTATGTTCCCTTTCATGATGGAATCTTCATACATGTCTGTCATCGAGATTATGTCTTGACATTCTACGAGATAAGTCTCCAACTAGTAGACTTTGACAACTACTAATTTAGAATCAAACTCATGGGGAATTAACAATTCTTCGATTAGTTCCTCCTTAAGATCTACATATAAGCTCAACACATCCAAGTGTGATAGGATTGTTGGTACTGTGGATAGCTTCTTTAAAAATTCATACTTCTTCTCTAAATGTCTGCACTTCTTAGATTGGGGTTTCTATTTGAAAAACACATTAGGGGTCTGAGCTATGGATGTGGATGGTTCATCCTCTGTTGCAGGGTCCGATGGAGCTGTAGTTATTTCTAGTATTTTCCAAATAGGTGTGTATCTATATCTAGGGTGGTTAAGTACTTGTTCATCCCTTTATGGATAATCCATGATAACTGGGCATGGGTGTCTTCTATTTGGGGAAATGATCATTCTGGTTCCTGTTGTTTATTTCACAATGTCCTTCAATGAGTTTTAATGCTGTTAATGGTTTGACTTGTGGTGTGTCTAAGAATTTGAATCCAGCCACAATCTTGCCTTCTAGGGAACCTCCATCCTCTATGGACTCCTCCTCTAGCTCTCTTGTTGGGCATGAGGTATTAGGGTTCATGGACATAGTATTCATCAGACAAGGGGTCCATTTTGTGAATGATATTAACAGAGCTATAAATCAGTTCTTGATCTGACACTATGTGTATCTGACTGTCTCCTTCTGATGGTACTATTTGGCAGGTTTGTGCATGTTTTACCATTTGGTGTGGTACTTCCCATTGAACTAAGATTATTTTAATGATATGTAAAAGCGTCAAAAATGACTTCTTGTTTAGTGTCATCCCATCTTGTTGCTCTTGTTTTCTTCCCTTTTGGAAATTAGAGGATCGCCGGGTTGAGGTGGATCAATGTGTTGTATTGGGAGATTTTGGGGGCATTTTTGGTTTTTTCAACTATTCCTAGAGGATGGTATGGAATTAGTTTAATATCTTATGAGTCATCCAGTCATCAAAAAATTTCTCTTTATTTCTGGTGATTGTTTTCCACTTCTCTTCATTTCTAGAGTTTAAGGTGGAAACATATTCCACTTGTGCTGGCAACGGGACCAAAATGAAAAGAATATAATCAACCATATTTTGTAGGAGATACTTGAAAAAAAACGCATTACTGGATAGTGTGTCCTAGGATCCGGTGATGCGAACAATAATTCGGATAGTCGTCGAGAACAACATCATCAGGTCACTTTGCCTATGGCAGCTAGAGGTGATTGCAATTCATGGAATCTGTGACATAGTCATGGACTAGATCGTCTCTTAATGAATAATAATTATTAATTTTATTCATCAAAATGATTTATTTTAGCACCATGTATCTCATCATGATGATTCGGGGGTAGTTTTTGGTGTCTAGGGGGTCCCACATGGTTCAGTGGTGGCCTCACAAGAGGAGCTGGTGTCAGGGGTGGCTTATACATAACCTAAGATGCTTCGATGTTTCCTGTTATTTTCTTGGTGGTCTAAAGGGAAACATGGGACGTATGATTGGTCCTTTACAAGTATCATACTATCCTTTGGGAAATGGAAGAAAAATCTCTAAACCCATCTGTGTACTTCACCGAGATGAGTAGCTTTCTCAACTCCTCCTGAAGGTTATCGATTCACATGGAGAGCATCTCCTCTTAGGGGAGTGGATGGTTCATAGAATATGTCAATGCTTTCCATTTAGAAATAATATTTAAGACACTATTTTTCTCTCGCTTCTTATAGTTCAGGAGACCACAAACCATTATCTTGGGCAGTGTCGAACTAAAATTGAAGAGAAACTGTCACCGGAGGTTGTCCCAGCCTGTAATTGAATTATATGGCAGGCTAGTATACCATAAGAAAGGTGAGCCTTATAGGGTTCATATGAATAACTTGAGCTTTATGGCCTCTTGCTACTTTGGAGTTCCCATCATGGGGACACAGTAATAGGAATAGTGAATTAAATGCAGTTCCAAGTCCCCTATTCCATTGAATACTGGTAATATGGGGTTCTGAAAGTTTTTTTGTGGCAGAATATTGCTCATCAACTCGCATTAGGGTTTTCACTCTGGTCGTATAGGAGAACACCACCTTTCTATGGATTCTAGTTGAGTTGTTAGCTACTTGATAGTGTTTAAGAGCCCTTGATGCATATCGTGTCGGGCTTAATCTTGAGCTAGCGGGAAAGGGTCCATGATTTGGTTTGTCGGCACAACTATAATTTTGGATGGATTCCTAGTCAAAGGTATCATTTGCAGGTCTAACAATATATATTATGTCCACCTTCCTAGAAGGGGTAATTATTGATGTCCTTCCCAGGCTGGGTTGTAATGTCCTCTGATATTGGGTTCATTTACTGGAATGAGTGCCTGTGGCATGTGAACTTCTTATCAAAGAACATACTGTCGTTCCACAGGGGGAACACATAAGTCGAGATAACTTTCTTAACATAGCACCGAATTAATTTTTCTTAGATATTTAATTGATTCCTCCTACTTGGAAAACAATTCCTCAAGGGTTAGGGATGAATTCTAATGGGGAGGAGTAGGCGGATCATATATGACCTTTGATTTATTTTTATCCTCGTTGGAGTTTCGTGGGGGATGAAATGAAAGATTGAATTAGGGGGAACCTAGATTTAGGACTTCCCTCTGGTTCCAGGTATTCCCCCCATCAGGCTCAGTGTGGGATGCCTCTAGGATGGAACCATCTTCCATTGCATCATCTCCTCCTATGTCATTTCCGGTGAGAACCATGGGGTTCATGTTTACCAGGTTGACTGCGGCGTACCACATTGGGGGTGGTGTACTCGATGCAGAATGATAAGAAGGCTTTTTATGCCCCTTTTTGGACATTCTTCATCCATTCGGTGCTATTTATAAGTATATTGGAAATGATTTACCCAAAGGGAGATCTGCTCTAACATTATAATGTGCCTTTTTCATGAAGAGTGTCAACCACAAGAAGGGGTGGAATGGGGAAGTCCTTGTCCATCATTCTTTATAGACGGTGGAAGATAGATGTTTTTCATACGAGGATTTTAAGTAAAAATTCCCCCACCACTGTGGGCTGGGGTTGTTCTAATTCATCTGTTTGTGTGCTATGTCCTTGTTTAGATGATTTAACAGGAGAATTTTGATTTAAAAATTCCCCCAGCCCTGTCGGATGGGGTTCTTCCCATATGGCGTAAGTATCCACCATGGTTTCCACCAATTCAATTTCATATACTCTCATGCAGGTGTAACCCGAGTATGGCATTGGGTATACATGGAGTCTATGGTATTTTGATGATATGAGAACTTCTTACTAGTAATATTACCATAGGCAGGAAGACGACTGGATGTTACTGGTCCCCCGAAAAAGATGATTTTCGATGGCTTGATCACTTCATCCCAGATGCTTGTGAGACTTACTTCAGGCCAGTTATTTTTGAGTATCCCATCGTTCCTCATCAGGGGTTTCATTTGATTTTTTCCTCTAGGTGATGCCATTGCATGATGTAATTTCCAATACATCCAGCTGAATGGGGAATGGGGTGAAGTTAAAAGCTCCATGTACTCCCCACCCCCAAATGTGAACTCCATCCGGTGCATTTCCAACGAGGTGACGCAATTTATGGAGTGCGTGGAGTCATGCCAGTTTAATGTTTTTCTTCTTCATTTCTGATTGTGGCTGCCTTGCAGACGAGAGGGCTTCTAGGTTGATTAGATGATGAAGCTCCAGTATCATGCTGACATAGTCCATGTACCCTACATATGGTTAGAGACATTATTTTATTTTTTAAAGAGTTTTCCATATATTGAGGCGAATTTCATGCATGCATTTCCCCGACAACTCTCGTAGTATGTCATTGTGAGTGGTGGTCGTAGGCCAATACATAACTGGAATATTTTCCCTACCTATTTGCTTTCTCACAAAAAACATATCATAAATTTGTTCTTTTTGAGGCTCCTCCACTTGATATGATCAGCTCTACTGCTTCTTAATAATTTCATTCCAAGCAAGTAGGCTGGTCAGAAACATAATGATTTGTGGATACAGCAGTGGTGGCTCAGAAGATGACCATGGACACATGAGATTATCAAAAAGAGTGCGATAACTAGACCATCCTTTAACCACGAGTCCTACATTCAATATATGTATCCCACAAAGGGCCACCAGCCATGAAAACCAATGGGAGCACAAGAGAAAGCTACATTAATGCATATGTCATTAGTCTGTTTAGGTGTGTGGCCCATGTGGTGTGGGATTCAGACAAGGCCCACTTGAGCCACATAGTTCATACGACCCATATCGTACGTGCATGGGATTTCAGGATTCCACACTGGTGTGGGATTCTACTGAACAGCAGCCACAAATTTCATTATAAGTGAGCATGCCTCCTTGACAGAACCCTAATGTGGAATGTTCTATTCTGGTTACTTTTTATTTTTTAATGTAAACGCGGTCATCCCACCTCACCATCACCTAAGATCCACTAAATCACATTTCCCCTAGATCTACTTCACCTCCACTTCCTCCAACTCACCATTCATCATTGTTACTCCTAAGAAAACACCATTTCCTCCCCTAGAAGCTCAAACTCAAGACTCTGGCCACTTCTAAGTCATGATGACACCATGAATATTTCATGAAGCCTTGATTGAACCCCATGCTATATATTTTAAGATCATTATTTCTACTATAAATTATGGAAAGATTGACGACAAATAGACTGATTTTCCCATGTCCAATATGTGCCACGCTCCCACATTTCATATTTCTGTGACACCATGCAGGTCACACAAGGGGCTGCCATATGTTATATATCCACACTTCAAGAATAGAAAACCCGATGTCATTGGGAGTTTCAAAATTCATACTATTGGGTCTTAAAGGGCATGAGTCCCCTTTTAAATATATATCCCCATGGTTCCAGTAATAGGAACGACTGATGGAAATCCCCCCTATTTAAGTAGAAGAGTTTCCACTATGAAAGGAGTTCACACTATCGGGTGAATCCAGTGCCAAAGGAGGATCCTAGGCCACATGATCTTATTTTTTACTTTTAATTTTTCTCTTTTTAATTTTATTTATTTTATTTTAATCATTGGTTAATTTTTAGTTTTGTTTCTTAATTAAAATAGTTCATTTAAATTTTAATTTCTTCCACAACACCCCCTCTTATTTTTTTCATTTCTTTATTCGTAATATATTATCTTCTTTCTATTCTTCTAATTTATAATTCATTTTAATAATCTACCTATTTGTATTTATTTTATTACTTTATTTTATTATATATTCTTATTTTATTAACTATATTTCTTTTATTCTATTTCAATTTTTATTCTATTCATATATGTGTTCTTTATTTCTATTCCATATTCTTTTTTATTTTTATTATTTTTATTTTTCTACTTATAATATTATATCATACAACAAAGGGATATCATAACTTCACTAATGTAAGGCTAATCCAAGGCATGTACTAGGAGAGGTTTGGTGTTCATTAATTCTTCCATAATTTTTATTATATGTTTGCGATAGATGTGAATCGAATGAATGAGTGTGGCTATTTCCAAACATGATATGCAACTAAAATTAATATTTTTCTTTCAATAATTTATTTCCCTATCATATATTGGATACAAGATATTCATATGATGTCGTTAATTCATTCAGTGGATGAAATGATATGTAACGGAGCCAAGTCCTGGAATATGTCAAACTTTTTATTGAGGTGTTCCATCAACCTTGATTAAAATAGAAGTTTGAACTTAGATTTATAAAGGTATTAAAGATTTCACAACACTAAAAAAATGGATATTAATTCATTCTTTAGATATTTGAATTATATTATCAAACTTATTTATAATAAATAATGGATAATAATGAGAAAATACAAAACCAAACAGGGGACAAAGTTATTTGGTTCTAATATCATTCTATTTATAATTTTATATTAGTTCAAGTAATAACATTCATTATTCATATCATTTAATTATTTTAGAATCTAGTAATAACCAAAATTCATTAGTGTTTTCATAAATAATAAAAATGAAAAATGGCTAGTACATAATTTAATTAGATTAAATATGTGAATCAACTAAGAAGATCCCCAAATGAGACATCCCTAGTTAATAACGATGTTTCATTATAAAGAAAATTATAAATTTCACTGTGTCATGTCCCACAATATGCATGAATCAAGATTATACAATATTTATTGAGGAGAGGTGGGTATTTAAGATACCATTGGGGAATTACTTTCTAGCTTGTATACAAGATATTATCTTAATCCATCAAAAAAACAGCATTCTTGGTTTTTATTAACTACTATTCAATTCCAAGTGATACCAATATCTTAATTTGTATATCATTGTGAGATATAGATTATTTTATTATAAAATGTTGAAATAAAATATGATTAAAATAAAAAATTCAACAAGAGTTATGGTATAGAGAGTTTTAATATTAGTCTATGTGTATTAACTTAGAAAAAGTATTGAAAATCGGAAAACGAATCATGCTCACATGAGACATTTAACAACAAATTTTGGAATCAAATTCTTTGTCAGGTACACAAGTAGAGTTTGAAAACACATTATCAATATGTATTCTTTGCATCCTTTTGAACTAGAACCACATGATAAATGTCTAATTTGTTTAGATTACGAAATGAACAAGCCATCTTTTTGGGGCCAGGTTCAAAGGCCATGAAGCTTATAGAATTGATTCTCATAGATGTGTGTGGACCTTTTCTAGTAGTTATTTTGGTCCAAATTCCTACTTAATTAATTTTATTTATTACTTGAGTAGATATGAATATGTATAATTAATGAGGTATAAGATTGAATCAGTTGAAAAATTCATATAATTGATGAATAAAATAGGTAATTGACATTATAATAAGGCAAATATGATTTGATATAATTAAGGTGATGACTATCATAACCAAGAGATCATTAAAAATATATTTGAGTGTTGGATCCTATCCATACTCATTATTCTTTATACACCATAGTGAAGTGGTGAGTAAGATCCCAACAGGAGTTCTACTAAAATGGTGCCACAATCTGGTTCATTACATGACCTCAGGTTCTCTTTCAGAAACACTATAGGATACCGAATAGTATAGATGGTCTAATGAGATACATGGTAAGAGTATACCCTCTTTACTAGAGTAAAACATAAATGGACATTGAGATAAAAAAATGGCATAATATAATAATCAAAAACCCGAATTTACTATAACAACCAATCATTTAATCAAGTTATATATTGTTTTTTTCATTTGAATCCTTTACATTATCATGGTAAATGTGTACTACAACATTAAGAATATCCCAAGAGAATATGTGGATTATTTGGATCTTGGAGTTCAAAATAATCGGCTAGATGACTAGGACGCATGGGTAGTTTTAATCGTGCAGTCCATGTTGCACGGTTACATTTAACAGTGTAGGGGAAAACCGAGGTGCAACATGAGGTGCATGATTTTTCTACAATCATAAAATTAAAAGAGAATGGATGTTCATGAACATCATGTTTTTTATAGTTGGTTTTACATTTTTTTACACGATATTCAAAACATGTTCCTAAAAAATGTCCCCCTTAATTTTACGTGAAATAACCAAATTTACCCTATCTTAACTCTTAAACCTATATCATTATTATTTCTTCTTTTTCCTATAGAAAAAACATGTTTCTCTCCTATTTGAAATCCATTTATCCCAATGATAGAGTTTGAGCTATAATTATAATCTAATGTCTGATCCTTAATCTACCAAAAGCATTGAATTCATCTCAATAGGATCTCATAGTATCTCCCTTCATATATCAGTTTTGGTTGGATCCATTGCACTATTTACATGCAACCTCATTTTCACTTTTTTAGGGCTTTGAACCACTTCACAGATACCATCCAACCTACTTTTAATATGAGGTTGATATCAATTGAAGATTCATCTATAACATTGAGGTAGTTGGTTACATCGTTTTCCCATTGAGTTTCTTTTCTTCAAAGATATGTTGTTGTGCCACCCACATACTGTTTCCTTACAATACATTTAAATTGATTTATTTATTTTAAATTAATCGTTGTCCATTTTTATATATCTATTGATCATTTTTAGTAGTTTAAAGGATTATGTGAATGTTTATAATCACCCCATGGGTGTGCAAAGAGAATTGTCACCTAATGGTTAATTACCAAATTTCCAGGAAATCCTATATAGACATCACCTTAGACATAAAATGGTTTTCCCTCAATTGTATGAGTGGATAATGATCCCAGTAACCTCATATATTTTATTCCTAGCTTGTAAATGTGATTTCCCATATAGGAATTTTCTTTCTGGACAATGACACCATCACATTAACACATATATACTTTTGCAAAAGTTTTTCCATGTATTAATAAATTTAATGGCCTGATTATATTTAATATAGGGGTAACTTATAATGGTTACTCTAACTAATGTGAATTTGATGAACTAAATGAAATTATACATGGAGGGTTGTAATGCGACACCTTTATTTCTAATTTGTAAAATGATTACAATGAATTATAATTTTTTAACTATAATTGAAATTGAATGAAAGGACACATAAGAGTTATTTACTAATGTGTACTATTATAATAATGAATATACTTTACTTATATATAAAGTCTTGATGAACATGTTACATGAGATGTATTGCCTCATGTTGAATAGTATACTTATAAATAATCCATTATAGAGGTTGTAATACGAATGTGAGGGACCTGTTGAGCATAATGGTATCACACTTCCTTACATCAGGTGTTGAAAATGACATCTCACACCATTGACATTATTTGGGTATTGGGATTTAAGTATCGAGACCTTGTTCTGAGTGATGACATGATGAATCGATCACCATCTCAAGTTCCATTCAGTACGTCTCATGATCCTATGATATATAGGAAATGTTCCCTATTTCTTTATCTTTTAGACTTCTAAAACTAGTCACGGATGTCTGTGTTACACCACAGTCAAGCCAGTAACTAGTATTCTTAGTATATAGCCCCTTATATCCCCATGTACTTGGTTCATATAGGTTGATGTGATATATATAATTAAACTATCTATATATATATTATTACTATATATATAGTGACTATCCATACATCCATTATAACAATTCGTCAATGTTGGTTGGACCACCATGTGTCCAATAGAGAACTGAGAAAATTGTTATTTATTTTAGTATTGTTATTTATTTATTCTTATAGCTTCCCATTTTTAAGCGACAAGCACTAATTTTTTTACACATAGACACTGTTGGTGGTGGCCTATTGGGATTTTTATCTCACACCATACTCGGTGTACCTGTGAAACATAATAATACTATATTCCTAAAGGCATGGATAAGGGAAAACACCATTTTACATGTTGTTGATATGATTTTTATTATAGATGGATTTTATGAGTAGAGGGAAAGGCTTTAGCTCGAGATTCTAGTGAAGTAGTTTTTTTTCTTTCTTGTAGTCTATTTTGCATGCTTGTATGTTTGTTCCCTTGTTCCCTTTTTAATATCAGTGTTCCATGAATCCATTTATTCACACTTCCATAGAGACATTGATGTTATTATTCTGTTATTTATGTGTTAACTCTTCTTATTCTTGTTTGTTTACTACATATATTCATATATTATTTTTCTATTGTTGTATTTTAATATGTAGATATTGTTCTACTATGATACGATTGTATAATATCCCCAATATAGTACCTTTAAACCCTCACATCTAATCAGTAGCCTCTGGAATATAGGTAGACATGCTTGAAGCCATATGTCCCATCTTCTTGAGGTAGGGTTTTGTAGATCTCATATTAGGATGTTACAATGTGGTATAAAAGAAGGTTCAATAATTGAATTTAAATTTAGAGACAATTTATTAGATATTGGGAAAGCATGGAACATGGTAATAAGTCATTTTTTGGAATCACGAACCCATTTACATTGTGAAGTCTGAGTTTCAGGAATTATAATTATTTTTTTCAGCATTTGCATATTTCTATTGATATTAGTTCACTATTTAGTGATACAAATTATTTTTTGTAGATATTATTATTTTTCATATTGAGGATTTATTTCATCCTTGGAATGATAAAATAAGGGCTTTACATCAAATCATAGATCAATATTAGTAACACTAGAATTAATATTCCATGAATTTTTCCACATCACATCTTTTTTCAGCATGCATTTGTCTATTGCATATTGATAGTGCCTTGAATATAAATTGAATTGTGCTAAAACATTTTACATGGATTGGAAAACAAAATTTATACATAAAGATAATACCTTATCCTAACAGTTTTATTCAGAACTGTTTAAAGTAGTGTGCAATCTTGACATTTTTTATATAAATATTCATTACATTGTAAAAACATATTATATTTTAATGTTTAGTTTCATGAAAATAAGCTACATAATAAATGAAACATAAAACATTATTTTATTCCACATGAAGGGATCCTTCAAGGTTCATAATTGGTATATTTATGACATCTAATAACCTAGGGACATACATAAAAAAATGGTGGATTATAAGGCCCAATCAAGGAAACAAGTGAAACACTTTAAATATGATCTTGAAAAATATTGATATGAAATTTTGGAATATCATTATGTCTTGAAAAATTGGAAATTAGGCATATAATAAATAAAATAACATGAATTGTAATATGAAAAGTTTTCAAAAACATTTATTATAGACATTAATGGGATTATAACTAAAGGTTTTCACCGAGGTATCATAAAAATTAACAAGGTTGTCAACTAGTTACCATATAACATGTCATCTCTATATATTAAATTCATTACCCAATGCATTTGAAGACAATAAAGGTGATCCATTAATATTTATTAATGAATTTCATCCACATAGATGGTAATCAAACATATCATAGATACCCTGAAGAGATTAAATGAAATGCGTTTTCTATGAAAATCACGGTGTTTTAAAAAAGTGTTAAATACATTATCAAGATATCAAATATAGACAACAGAAATGGAATACAGTTTTTCTGTCTAGAAATTCTAGAATCAAATAAATTATTATAAAATCTTGGTGAATAACCCTGAAAATAAATAGGTTTTGGTATTCCCATAAATAAAATAAAATTATTCTTCGAAAAAAGATGGAAATTTTGTAAAAAAATCAATAGCCTATCGGGTATGAAACACGGTTGTAGAAAAATTCAACAAGATATGGGAAAAGAATATACCATTAATAAAAGGATGTAAATATATTGATGTATAGAATATTATTAATAGAATAATATGGTACTGAATTTTTAAGGTTATACAACATAATAATAGATCTTTAAAAGAAAAGAGAAGTTGAGATTTTTCTTACTCCGAATAATGACTTATAACACATGGGGATTGGGAACATGGGGGCTTGAGGATACCTTGTGAGGACTCATTTTGAGGCAATACAATAATAAATTTTTTGGAAATTAATAAATCTAATAAATGGGTTGTATTTATAGAAAAAGTGAAGGTGTTTTTTTATTATTTTCCATGGACACCTCAGTAGTGGTATTTGAAAAACCAAGGGATTTCCCTTTGTATTGGACACGTGAAAAAAATATAATCATATTTTAATCTAAAAGAAACAAATGTTATTTTCTATTACTTATTACATCATTATCATGTAATTAATCTTACATAAAACTCAATGTCGTATTTTTACAATTGACCAAATCAATATTTTCAAATATTCTCATAAATTCAACATAAGACAAATTTGATGTGATTATTTAAAATATTATGTTAATTTTGTCATAATAATTCTATAATAATGATAAATTTTATGTTGATATAGAATAATACTTATTTATTGAAAATAATAGCCGATATAAATGGAAAGTTAAATTTATAGTAAAATTTATGAGACCTGAAAAAAATCCTTTATTATTTAAATTAAAATAATAATTTTTATTCATAAAATATCATTAATATAATTTTTATAAATAATAAGTTAAATTACTATAATAATTATATCATTTTTGAAAATTATAATTTCTAATCGAAAAATCAATTTATCTTATTTTCTTATTTTTTTTATGAAACAATATAATTAAAACAGAAATGATGGATGAAAAAATTTATTTATAGATAGGTATTATACATTAAGTAACTATAACCATGATATAGAAACTATTATAACAACCACATATGACCTAGGGGTGAGGTGTGTGATGGTGATAGACTCATGGGGTAGCTTGGCTAACATCACCTGAGTGATAATTTCAACTAAATTGAACTTCTCCAATTGGTGATTTCATCCAATAATAACTTGTTTAACATCTTCTATGGAATTTCAGGAGGGAATCCCAAGGAATCAACTGGCTCCCATATTTTGAGAAATGGGATTCATATTTCACAACCCAAATGGAAGAGTTCTTCATTTCTTCTATCTTCATTAATTTTCCACTGTCATTTATACTTCTAAAAAATAATTATAATATTAAAATCATTATTAAGAGAGTATTTTCTTACAATTGTATTGAGAAACTGTCATAATTTACTAACATTCATATAATGGTAAAAACCCAATTTTCAAATTAGAAAAAAAAATGCTCACTTCATTATTATAGAGATATAGTTTTGTTTTTTATAATATAATAAAACATATATTTTCAGAACCAAATATTATTAAAGAAATTTAGGTTGTTACATTATTCCGCCCTTAAAGAAATTTATGCCAAAAATTTTAAATCAGTCCCTCGGTTGTCTAAATGTGTGGGTACTTTTTACTCAATGTCTTTTCTAGATACCATGTGGATTATTCATATTTTTTGTTCCTATAACACACTTTAGTGATGTGGCTAGTATTTTTTCATATAACCTTGTCTCCATAGTCCAAGATCCCCACCAACATCTCCTCATAAGAGTGGTCATGTTACATTTTTACCACCATAAGATACAGAACATATAAATGCATTGGTATGTACTTTCTCAAGAGAGATACATGGAATATATCATAAAAATGAGGTAGGTTTGGATGATTTTCAAGATAATAGGACACTACTCCTGTATGACAAAGTATTTCATGGGGGCCAATATACCTAGGGATGAGAATCCCTTTCATCCCAAACATCACTACTCCCACCCGAGGTGAACTTCGAATGATGAATTTGTCCCCAACATCAAAATCCAAATACTATGGATGGTCTTCATCATAGCTATTTTTTTGACTCTAACAAGCCATTATGTGTTTTTGTATGGAATGATAATTTTCTGTAATATCATTCACAAGAGTTGGATAAAGAATTTTTCTATCACAACATCAATCCAAACAAGTATGAGTTCTACATCGATTCCCAGATAGATCATTATAGGGTTCCATTTGAATAAACTAAAAAATCATTTTTTATAAGAACTAAACTAATGTGATATGTTGATCCAATCAACCATTAAAATTATTTTAGAATGTTTTCAACATGTCCTCGAGTGTCTAAATAGTCCTTTCATATTTGACCTCAGTTTGTGGGTAATATGCCATTCTAAAATTCTTTTCGGTACTTAGATCATGTTGATGAAATCTACCCAATGTTGATGGGAACCATGTATCATGATCATAAATGATTGAATGTGACACTCCATGAAGCCTCACCACATCCTTCAAATTCATGGAATGTTTTTTAGGAGATAAATATTCTTGACTATAGATAAACTGTTATTTATAGGTGACTATAACACGTATCATATTATTTCCATTGGATATTTTTAGAGACCATTAAAAAATTCCATAGTCATATTTTCCCACATCCATAGTAGTATTGGTAGTTTTTGTAATACCCCTTTAGGAATTTTTCACTAATTTTTCACTTGATGACACACTAAGAACCACATATTATAGTCATAAATATCTATTTTCATGTTATCCATCCTATAATGATCACAAAGGTTCCTAGAAATTTTAGAACATCCAAAATGTCTATTGAATTTATAGATATGAGCTTCACCCATCTGTGCCTTCATTATTTTTATAATATATAGAAGACATAGTATTTTAAGAAAACTTATTACACCATCTTAATCAGTATTGAAAGCATGAAAAATATAATTCATCAAAGATTTTATATTCTTCTATAATATAAGATATTCACTTTTAGATTTCATGATATTATCTACTAATAATGATTGAGAAATCATTTGTAATATGTTTGATGATGTCCCTTCCCTTATGATTCCCATGACAAATTTTATGAGGACTTTAATCAAAGGATCTCCTTGAATACTAATCATCTTCAACATGACATTGTCTCTCCTACTTAATGTATCACTGACATTGTTTTCTCTTCATATATGATAATTAATTGAAAAATAATCATCTTAAATAAGTTATAACCTTATCCCCTATCTAATCATCAGTTACTTTTTCAAGAAAATATACCTAAACCATTGATGAAATTTTTATATATCAAATTTCTCAACATAATGATTTTTCATCAATATCATTAGATAAAAAAACATTATCTAAATCCTAGTCAAGTGTATGATATTTCTACCCATGAGGCTTCAACTATTGAGATGGATAATCAATCACCATTCCATTTTTCTTGAGGATAAACCCTAGCCCTTTCAGAGATTCATTTCTAAATATAATTGATCCATCACTAATAGAGGGTAGATTAATCATATATGCAATAACCAATCTCTTCTTTAGTGCATGGTAACATTCATCACCCTCCGTTTTCCAGATGAACATTTCCCCCTTTTGACTGAACTTGGTCAATAGATTATAGTGTTGTGACTTTTTTTTCAAAAACATCCTTTAATATCCCGATAATCCAAGGAAACAAAAAATATGATTTATTATTTTAGGATAATGACACTCCTCCACATCCTTTTTCATTGTAGGGACAACTGAGATTTTATAATTTGTTATCATTCTAACTAAGAATGAAACCTTTTTCAACCAATATTCACATTTAGTAAACCTTTTAAATAGCCACTCCTTTTTTAGATTTTGCAACATTACCATTAGATAATACTTTATCTTCCTGAAATTTTTAAATATATCCTAATTCCATTAATCAATACTTCCATATTGTTATCATGTAAGACCTTGAATAATATATTCATCAAATCCATAAATATAGTTGGATCATTAGTCAAGACGATTAGTATAATAATAATTTCATAATTATCATATCTTGATCGGAAGGCAGTCATTGAAATATAATATCTCTTCACCCTAAATTTATGATAACCAAATCAAAAATCAATCTTAGAGAAGAATTGATCTCAATGATCTAGGTGAAATAAAATATTAATTCATGGATTATGGTACATTTTCTTCACTATAATCTCATTAAGTTCTCAATAATAAAGGCATAACTGAATTGATCCATACTTCTACATCACAAATATAATAGGTTCTTCACATAAATCTACACTTGGATAAAATATTTCATTCTCTAAGAGGTATTGTATTTGATTATGTAGTTACTTCTGCTCCACATTTTCTATTTTATATGGGGTCTTTGATATCATCTTGGATATATGTGTATATTTGGAAATGAAGAATACCTTTCTTTCTGGGGGAGGTCTAGTTAAATCCTCAGGAAATACATCAATGTAGTCCGGAATTATGGGGACATTATCTATTAATATATATTTAATTTCCTTCTTTATGATCAGTATAGATTTCCATAAAGAAGGATATAATAGGTGATTATAGAAAAATCATAGTTTAATATATCTCTCCTTTGAAGATAAGTATATCTTGTCCGTTAAAGACTTATGAGATTTTCTTACATCTTTAGTTGATCATAGAATTATAATTTGAGAGCCAGTACATTCCATGTATAATGTTGAATTATAATATGTGAATTAGTACTAGATTTTAAATAAGATTATTCTCAGCGAAGTGAAAACCAGTGTTTCTATAACCTATTGATGCTAGAATATTCCCATTAGGAGTCTTGATAGAAAAATCTACGTCTAGTAATTTAGGGATTGATTCTATATTCATTGAAATCATCTATAAAATAAATGAATGCATAGAGCTAAAATCAAACAATGTTATTGCTAGATTTGAGAGAACAATAATAGTACCTTCCAACACATAATTTTGATATTCATATTTCGATGTCATGATTGAATAAGAGGGACCTTCCCCCTTGTCATATGTTGGTGTTGATGGTGATTTTTTTCCAATGTATTTGGATATGGGCACTGATCCACAAAGTTCATGAGCTATCCACAATTGAAGCATTAGGCTTTAGGTAGGGATTGAACTATCTTCCCTTTCTCATTTTAGTTGAGTAGTTTAGGTTTCACCTCAAGATGATAGTTCCGAGCAATATAGTATTCTATTCCAAACTTATAACATTTCGTCCTCCCAAGAATGTAGTTCCCTAAATAATTATTCATTTACTTATTTCATCTAGAAAGTATCAATTTAATTCAACCCTATACATGATTTATTCTCCTCATTAAAAATGGCTCCAAATATATATTATTTTAATCATATTTATTAGGCCATTATGTCTCAGCTAAATCTATCTCAACCTTCATATCACTTTGTACAGTCTCTTTTTAACATTCATAGTCTCTATTGGCAATATTCTTCTATATTTGGGGTTATAGTCTACAAAATAACCTATAGACCTTTCTATTAGGATCCATGAAAAATCTAGGGGTGTAGTGAGAAATAGTTGTGAAGTTCATCACATAGATTCCCACAAATTCATTCTACTTTTTCTCCAGATATAAGAATTCCTTCTCCAGTTGTTTTCGCAATGAATGAAGGATTTTTTTTTTGAAAAAGTTTCCCTTAAACTCCTCCCACTCTCTAACCTCAATCTCACATTCTGGAATTGTATTTTTTATCAGATCCCACAACTGATCACCTTGTCCTTATCATTGTTATATAGAAACAGTGACACTCTATTGTTCTGAGTAATGGAGTGGGGAAAATATCTTTTAGATAGATCTTATCAACTATTGATAAATTAATGGGTCAGTAGATCCACTAAAAGTTGGTGGTATTTAAAAAATAAAGGAATAAATAGAAATTTTTTCTCTTCATGGTGATTTTGGTCTCTCTGCTTGATTCATATTATAGTTGATAACTCAAGTCATTCTATTCATAATTCTCATAATTTTTTCCTTTTCGGATTCCATTAGAAGGTCATCAGCACATTGTCCATTGCACTCACCATTTAGGCGATTTCTCTTATTTCGTACCATTCTCTAAAAGAAGAAAACCTTAGTGAGAATCATGTTTCATATAATAATATTTTTTCTCTAATTTAATATTACTTATTGAATCATCATTATGAAATATTTTACTACTTTATAATAATTACATTTTCTTTAAAACCTTCATAGTGGTTCATAAAATGCTTGTGATTAACCCAACACATGCATTAGGAGTGTCAAACTATGAGTGCCTCAAGGCCCATTATAATTTAATAGGTTACATCAATTCAATCTTGACACACCTTTTCAATGTTGTTACAATAAGGTGTATCTATGGTAGATCCACATCCACTTATTCATATGTTAATGAGGATTTATTTGTTCAGAAACCACATACAATTTCACCAAAATACAAGGAATTTTTCCTATATTTTAAATTTTCTTAGGGTTATTCATAAACATTTTAAATCCTAATTTCCACAAATAACTAAACCTTCCTTTGAAACCAACTATGGAATCCCTCCATTTAATGACATAAATTTTCATTACATTGTACAAACAGAGGATCTTTTGATGTTTAGTTTCTTATAAATATGGTACATAATAATAAAACATAAAATATTTTTTTGTTCCACTTAAAATGAGTTTGCATGTATCACTCATATTAAATTTATTGCATCTTATAACCATGTGACATACATCAATGGAATTAGTGAGCATAAAGACCAGTAAGGGAAAACATGTGAAATAGTTTACATGTGATCTTGAGAAATATTGATATCAACATGAGGAATATCATTATCTCATGAAAATATAAAATAAGGAATATCAAAATTTTAACAACATTAATAATAACTTTTTAATGGGAAAAAAAATTTATTTTATACATTCATAATCACATGTTGAAGGATTATCACCGAGGTGTTGTAAAAATTACAAAGGTTATTCACAAAGTTATCATGAAACATGTCAACTATAGAGAGAAAATTCATTACCCAAGGCATTTGAGTGCTATTAATAAATACACTTAATATGAAATAATTAATTTTATCCACACATAACATAATTAATCATGTCATAAATAACCTATCCAAAATAAAATAAATGGGGTTCTCGTCAAAATAAAGGTGTTTTAAAAAGTTCTTCAAAACATGGTCAACATGTCATTTATACCCCATGAAAAGGGAATGAGGGTATTATATATGTTAATTTCAGAATTATATAAATTATTTTCACGTCTTGTTGAATAGCCCTAAAAATGAAACAGGTTTGTGTATTCGAATAAATAAAATAAAAAACATTCTTGAGAAAAAGAGAGAAATTTTTAGAAGAAAATTCATCATTATAACTGGTATGAAACTTGGTTTAAATAACATTATAGAGAGTGAGTTCAAGGATATAAAATTAATAAAAGAATATAAATAATATAAATAGATAGAATAAATGAAAATAATAAATTGTTATTGAAATTTTAATTGCATGCCACATAAAAAGATAGCTTTAATGGAAAAGAGAAGTTGAGATCTCCCTTTCCATGAAGAGATACCTCTAAAATATGGGGTTCGAGAACTTGGGGGATTCTGACCACCATGGGAAGACTCTATTGGATTTAATTCCTTCATATCTTCATGGAGAATGATTTCTTAATGAAATGAAACAAATAAATGTGTGGGTATTCATTGGAAAGTGGACGGAGTTTTTTTAATAATTTCCTTGGAAACCTAGGTTGTGGTATTTGAAAATCTATCGGCTATCCCATTGTATTAACCATAGGTATTGGCCACATGGGACACTTGTTGTTATATTTTAATTCATAAGATTATACTATTATTTTATATTCTTTATTACTAATGCACCCGATTTTGTATGCATTTTCACATACTTTATTGAAAAATAGAACAAGTTTTCAGAAATTACATACTTCTTAGTGGAAAAATACTTTTATTTTGTTAATCTCGTTCATTTTAAGAAGATTTATGTCCAAATACACAAAATGGGGGAGAACTGAGAAAAATTTATAAACAAAAAAGCGTTTACATATACACACGCTATGTACATTCTGACTCAGACACGGATTCACCAGGACAAGTTCATGACCACGTAAACAAAATCTGGCACACTCTGTGTTCACCCTATACACATCATATATAAAATTATAGAAGTAGTTGGTGAATGATAATAATTTTACACGCCCATGTGGCCGGCTGACGGGACACACCGTTTTCAACCATTACTCATCGTGTATATCTTTCTAGACGTGGATGGTGGCCAAAAAATAACACCACATACTATGTGTTGCAACACTACACACCGTGTATATCAATCTACTGGGAGGTTCCATCATTCATAGTCAAAGACGGCATATTATGCTACCTACCAGTGGAGAAAAAAGGACAAAATCACATTGAAAAAAAGTACACACCGTGTAGTTATTTTTTCTATAAGTAGAGGCCTTGGCCTCTAGTTCAAGAAAAGAGGATGGTGTGTAGAGAAGTGTTGATATTCTCAAGGAAATAATCTATACTACTGTACTACCTCCATTGTACCATCTACCAAAGAATCACTCCCTAATCGATCTTTTAAGAAATGATCAACTTAGGTATCGATGGTTTGGTGTTTATCTTTTCTTGTATGTGTAACAAAATACCCAGTGTGTTAGGGTTGTGGGAGATGTAATAATTGTAATTCACATTAGTTGCTATGAATGTGTTTGTTCTAATAACTTATTCTTTTTCATTTTAAATCCCTTCATCTTATAACGGAAAATTATGAACTAGACCAAAGGAAAAATTTTCAACGATTAAAATGAAAAATAGCAATGAATATTTTCATGATCATTGGTAATAATTGTTTACTCAAAAAATGGACTAATTCAAATAATGAACTGTAAGAAAATAACTACCAGACCACAGAAACATTGTTACAAATTTATCCCAGAGTGTTGGGTTATCATGAACAACACAACCTCAAAAGAATTTTGATTTAATAAACAACTTCTTAATAATCCACAACTCCAATGCATTTCTCTCTTTATTATCATCTAAAAAATTTATCTTATTTTTTTATTCATTAGGTAATATATTAAATAAACATAAAACCAATTATTATTTTTATCCAAACATAAAAAATTGACTCTAAATTCAGTATACATTATTAAAAAAATACAAATTAGTTAAAAATGAAAAAAATTAATTCATTTTCCCTATGGATCGGCCCCTTACTAGCACTATACGCATTTGGGAAAAAATAATTTGGGACACCGATAACATACCTTCAGTGGAATGACTTGCAAAATTTTGGTACCGTTGCTGGGGAATTATGAAATGTTAAATGTTTTTAAAGTTTTTATTATGTTTGGATCAAATATTATTGAAAATAAAAATCACAAATTCCTAAAAATTTGTTTTCTAATCTAATATCTTTTTATCTTTCATTTTCCTCATTTACACTTGGTGAATTGTGAATTGTGCAGGTCATTAGGTGTATGAGTGGTTACCTCACATGTTCCAAAAATGCTGAGTCGTCACGATTTTTCCCAATTGACTAAGAGATCGAACATACTCTTTTGATCCGCCAATGGGAACTCATGACTGAACACAATCACAATAATCTCATGGGGTAGAAAGAGGAAGGAAATCCGTCTGTTTTCCAAGGATTTGGACATCTGTTACGAAAAAATGACAACGAGAACCAGCAGGCTCCACTTTCTCCAGGGTGCGGCCCAGAGCAGCTCCAATAATTTCAACCGGAGAAGATACCATTTTTACAACTAGGTCAGGGGCCGTACTGTAACACCCCAACCCTAGTTACCCAGATTCGGGGCATTATTTCATAATATTGTCTTGATCACAAAAGATCATGTCTCGAAATGACAATTAGTTTAGTAGCCATGGAAACACTAGATACATTGATAAATGTTACATTAAATCATAAAGTGAAAACCTACAATAACATAGTCTCCATATTCCACAATCATATCCCCTTCAGACTATCTCTGTAGGTCAGTCATAAAAAATATCTTCACATCCTGGGAAAAATAAAACATATAAAGGAGTGAACTCAGATGCTCAGTAAGGATAACAATATAGTAGAAAGTTTCAAAAATAAACATAAACATTTAAAGCAATATATAACTAAATCAAAAGCCTTTTAAACTTTAACATTAGCATAATATGGAAGAAATAAAATGAAATAATAAAATTTACTTATTCACATGGATATTATACTAGTCGAATAATCACATGCAGTATCAATAACAACTTTCATAAAGATGGAATACATAATTCCAGACTCTCATAACCACGTAGCCAAGGCCTCATGCCAAGACTGAAAATAAGATTTTGTCAAGGCCTTGTGCCAAGACACAAGTTTGTCTCATGAGACTTACAGAGGCATCGATGGCCTATAATGTGATCCACCCTTCACTTATTAAGCCCAATTCATTCCTCATATGAACAGGTTTAAACATAACATAAACATTCGTATTAAAACTATCATATGAAATGTAAATAATTTTTCAATCAACCATGAATGGTATTAAAATAACACATCCAGATCCCAACATATCACAAAATCACCAATAAAATATGGAACTTATGAATCATAATAAATCAACATCAAATAATCTTAAAATCCATCAAAGGATGTTGACATAGATGAAATCAAAACTATTTGAGAGAAATATTTTTTTGAAACCATCTAAAAGTCACATAATTGTAAATGAAAAAATTTTCTTTGAAAATTTTATTATAAGATTTTAAGGGATGCTTCATTGATTTTGTAATGGCAGAAATTGTTCACACCCGCTTTATATGTTAAAAAAGACATTCTTACCATAATTTTGTCGAAAATGTCAAAAAATAACTTTTTTGGAAAATGATGTAAATATTCCTTTCAAAAACATATAAGGTCAAATAAGGGTATAAATGAATTTAAACCATTGTCTAATAAATGGTAAATATGTTTTGAAATACATTTTTAAGAAACTTGGATGTGGATGATAAAGAGGTCCCATTAGATAATTACAAATTAACAGCCTTGAATAATGAAGATGTTGTATTATTAACCATTACCTCATGTCGGACTTGACTCGATCGTTCTTTAATCACCTAAATAATAAACATGAGTTAATATATACTTTCATAATAACCCTTTTAAAGTTCATTATTCCTTTTGTATCACTTATTAACATGTTATGAGAATTGTGTAGTCATTTATGTTAGTAACGGTCGATTATTCGATCTTTGGTACTTGAGTCAACAATAAACTTCTTATAATTACAAGTTGTTCATGTGGTAAAATATCCATTATCTAAAAATTTATATTAATGATCTAGATATCATATATATCATATATATCGAGTATATACATTCATTTATAATATTACATAACGTTTAGAGGTATGAAATGAAATGCACCGTTCATGGAGACGGTAAGCCGTACGTTCGCATGAACGCTACTATCATTTCTATTTCATATTAAATGGAATGGAATCATAATGATATAAAGGTATATTATAATTTCCATATAATATGATATATAATATCATTGAACTCCTTCCTTTATATGTCCCACATATGGCATTAACGATTCGTGTCACTTTGAGGGGGTCGTAGTCCGCACTTCCTAAAATGAAATTATCGTGTTTACCCATAATGGAAATCATAAAATTATTCCATAAATAAAAATACAGAAGCATAAAAAAAACATAAAAATAATATATATCATATATAAATATAGTGACATCTTAATGGCCACCATGAAAGGTGTAAAAAAAATATTGAACAATCATCATTTCGTGAGGCAGTAATTCGCCACACACAGAAACAATATGTTCTTTAACCATTAGACGGAGGTGTGTGTAAGTGTAAATAAAATCCTTATCATAAAAACATCATAATATATTTAATATAATTTTTTTGTTACAAAATAATTCAATAAAAAGTGTTTAAGGGGTTGGAGAAGAAAAATAAAACATAAGAACATAAGAGAAGAGAAGACATTACCTTAAAATCAGGTAACTCTTTTTGATTTGAGACAAAGGCCTCCTTGGGAAGACTTATACCCATGGTTAGGCTTCTAGGATTAAGGGAGGAAATTATAGAGGGTATATGGGAAAAGTTTGGCTGAGAAAAATGGATTTGATGGTGAGAATAAGGTGGTAGAGGTGGGGGCCTTTTATAAGAGGAGAGGAGGGGCACACTTGGAATTATTGAAATGTTACATTATTATGAAATGTTTTTTGGATTTTAAAGGTCCAAAAATGATATATTTCAATGATAAGGTGATTAGTGTTCTATATACACCCATAAAATAGGATTTATACAAGTTTAAGTCATATATTATACCTTATCTTTTCATTTGATTTAAATCCTTCATTAATGAGGTAATCACTACATCATCACGGTGTCATAAATAAATTTATTTATTTAATGTGTAAAAATTATAAACAAAATACCATGATGTAGGAAGTAATTGTAGCTTTTCAATAACTATTTATAGTCTTATCGATCATTTATGTAGACAAAATTAAAATTGTTTTACTTAGGTTTTACATACTTTTGTTATATTTTCATTAAAAAAATAAAATGATAAAATGTCACTATCACACAAAAGTGATTCCATGGATTCCCTAAGTTCGAAAAAGACATTCCATGGTCTTCCATGAAACAACCAATAGCATTATGACACATGTTGGAATAAGTTTATTTTATAATGATATTATTTCATTACCCTTAACTACCTGATTACTAATTAATCATGATAACTAAAGATAATTATCGTCATTACTATTCATAATATCCAAAGAAAAGAGTCATAATTACATAATTTGGACCTTATAATTACAAATATGGAATCCATTTTACCAAATTATACACCCATAAGTTGTATTAATTAATTTAAAAATTATTTCCGCTGTCAAAACAAATAGTGTGTTTTTAAGAAACAATGTATATCAAAAGATTGACAATCGGTTATGTCCAATTTTAAAGTGAAATTAATTCTAATGAACACCATTGGAATAAATTGTTAAAATATAATATAATTATTCTTTAAAACCACTCAATATTATAATTTATCAATATAAATTATTTTGATTAAAAAATTTGTTTTTAAGTATTGTTTTACTATTCATCAAAAATTGGATGTTCTTAAAAAAATACCAAAAAATCGTCATATGATAATTTTGATATTATTAATCAAAAAATGAAGTCCACTTTGAAATATAAATTTTATATAATTTTAAAAAGTGGGTATTACAATTCATAATAGCTACTTTGATTGTTCGAGGTGTGTTAGAATCTCGAACTTGCGTACAATGCAAGCTACAACATTATTGAAAGAGAAGCGTATCATGGAAGCATGGGGTGTTACATTCACCCCTCATTCAATAAATTGTGTCCTCGAAATATGAATATTTTCTTTGAAAAATAAAATTTTTAAAATCGAAAATACCTTTGTGGAAAACCCATTACAGAAGTAGGGTTAATAAAATTTATTCTTAATAAGAGGGAAAGGGAAATGAAAAAGTCACCACCAAATTATGATATCAATTTAGAGAAAATTGGTTGGAATTAGAGATGCATAATTGAAAGAAAAACATAAATATTTATAGGGAGTGACTGTGGTCATCAATCAAAAACAAGTGTAAAATTTAGGGCCTCAAAGCCATCAATCTATGCTGATTTAAAATATCATCAGTTCAACAAAACATAAGGTATTAGGATAACACATTTTTTTAATATACCTTTCCTAGAGTTTGAGAATTAATTTATTCATAGAATAAGAGAGAGGTATATATATATATACTTGACAAGTAGAGTTTCAACATTCAACTAATTTCTACCACAAACTCATATTTCACTCAAAAAGATAAAATAACTCAAAAATGTTTTATTTATCCTAATCGTACAAGGTTACAAATATTAACACATACCATATAGATTAGGAAAAATATTTTGTAATAACTGGGGACTTCCTGTAGGATAGTGGTAGGTAATAAAGGCCTATCGCACTATGGGTGTGGTTTTGATTCCAATAGATTTGTCCGACGTGACGGGATATCCCCTGACCCCTAAGATGTTCTTTTCCTAAAACTATACTATTATAATATTCCAAAAATACTCTTCAGAAATTTTTTAACCTTAAACAATACTATCCAAAATTCATCTTAATCAATTCCAACCTTTATAGTTATCTAAAATACCCATGTCTAGACATTCTCTAAAAGGTCTCTAAATTCCAAAATCAATTGTAACATCAGATTCCCCAAACAAAGTAAAGTTTATTTTATTGTCTCATACTAAAAAAACTATTAACTTAAAAATATTAAATACTTAATGAAAACAACAAGTATTACAGTACAATCCTTATATATATCACATTATTCTTATAAACATAATATAGTTATTGATCCCAAAAACACAATTACAATAATTATTCAACTTCATCTGTAGTAATAGCATAAGCTTGGCCTTTCCCCCTTGGCCTTTTCTGAGGTAAGTTTCCTTGAAACGTAGGTAATTAATTTTCATAATTCCCCATTTGTATACAATTGTATCATTCAACATTGATAACATCTTTCTTTCCATTGCAATCACGATCCTAGTGACCTTTTTCTACACATTTATAACAAACTCCCATTCCTTTTAAGAAAGTATCGGGGTGTTTCATACCACCATTATTACATAATGGAAAATCCTTATTTCCCTTTTTCCCTTTATCTGTCTCTTACTCCACCGTTATCTTCTTCTCTTTCATTACTTTGTTGTCATAAGACTTAGATAATTCTTTTTCTATATTGATATCACATGAGACAATATCTTCGTATGATGAGAAGGGTTGTGATACTAAATCTCGATAGAGAAATGGTTTTAACTCATAAAAGAAATGATCAATATTACTTCTTGGGTTACGTATATAATTTGTAGCATGCCTCACCAACCTTATAATGTTAGACTAATAGTTTGAAACATTCT
Organism: Viscum album; assembly: GCA_963277665.1. Lineage (NCBI taxonomy): Eukaryota > Viridiplantae > Streptophyta > Magnoliopsida > Santalales > Viscaceae > Viscum > Viscum album. The sequence goes on from OY728125.1 coordinate 887,647,167, forward strand.
CGTCCTCCTTTAGCCTTAGACTCAGAAATGGTCTTTCCATATCCGCTTGATGTTGATTAAGAAACTATTTTTCTAAGAAAATATTTTCAAACTCCCTCTATTCCAAATTTAATACATCATAATCTTCTTTCATTTTTTGAATCAATGACCACCATTGATCATCATCTCCACCGAGGCGCTAAACTACCATGAAAACTTTTTCCATTTCCCTACTCCCCAAGCAATGGAATATTTTCTCTAAGGAATTATTCTATTGATCAGATACTAAGGGATTTGTACTCCCATTGAATGTTGGTGGTTGTTGCCTCATGAAGCGATCTAACACAGATCCTACACACTATGGATCAGGGTGATCCATATGGGTAAGGTTATTATTCATAACCCCAGTGTGTTGTCCCAGTATGGTCATTATATGATCTGCACCAGTTGCATCACCAGCTCTATTATAGTTATCTTGAGCAGGAGGGAAATCTATACATGGAGTGTGTGCATTGATATGGTTTCTATTTCTTCCACTATGTGCCATTTCTAAAAAATGGCATAAACTATATCAGTTTTTTAATCAAAATACATAATTCCATACCTGTAAAACACTTTACATAAATTGATCTCTTTATGGATATAATCCATAATCATAAAATTGTTTTCTTTGAGGAATTATAAAATCATAAACCCTTCATAATTTTTTTTATAGAAATTTTGAATTATCCTAAGCATATCCCCTTGGAGTGTCGTAACCAAAAGAGCAGCAAAGCCCATTGTCGTGCACCAGTTCCTATTCGATTTTACTTTGAAGCGGTGTTTTTGGGTTTTAACCCTAGGTACATCTGTGCCAAATCCTCCTCTACCTGTTCGTTTCCCGATAGGGATGTATTTCTCGGAAACCACAGAAAATATCTACAATACCAAAATTCTTGGAAGTTCTTCTATACTAATCCTCAAATTCTATCTTAGGGCTATGTTCTCTAATCATAGTCTATCTAAATCTATCTTTCAAGGTTAGTACTAAACCTCCCTTTGATACAAACTGTAACGTTATGACCCTAGTTACCTAGAGTCGGTGAATTATTACATAATATTAGAATGATCACAAAAGATCATGTCTCGAAAGACCGATTAATTTACTAGCTTTGCAAACACTAGATAAATTCATAAATGTTACATTAAATCATAATGTAAAAAACTACAATAACATTGTCTCTATGGTCCACACTCATATCCCTTTCAGACTATTCTTGTAAGTCAGTCATAAAATATTTCTTCACATCCTGGGAAAAATAAAACATAGAAAGGGGTGATCTCAGATGCTCAGTAAGGATAACAATATAGCGAAAACATTCATAAATAAACGTAAACATTAAAGGCAATGTATAATTAAAACAAAATCCATTCAAACATGAACATCATCATAATATGGAAAAAATAAAATGAAAATTTCCATTTACGTATTCAAATGGATATACTAGTAGTCAAATAATCACATGCAATATCAATAACCACTTTCATAAGGATGGAATGCTTAATGCCAGACTATCATAACCACATAGCCAAGGACTCTTGCCAAGACTAAATATAAGATTTTGTCAAGGTCTCGTGCCAAGACACTAGTTTGCCTCATGAGACCTACTGATGCATCGAGGAGCTATAGCAGGATCCACCATCACATACTAATTCAAATGCATTCCTCATATGAACAGGTTTAAACATAACAAAATCATTCATATTAAAATTAGCGTACGAAATGTCAATACTTTCTCCATAAACCATGAATGGTATAAAAATAACACATCGACAGTAAAAAATATCACAAAAACGCCAATACAATATTGAAGTTTTGAATCCTAATTAATCAACTTCCAATAATCTAAAATCCATCCAATGATGTTGACATAGATGAAATCAAAACTATTTGAGAGAAATATTTATTGTAAATCATTTAAAAGTCACATAATTTTAAAAGAAAACATTTACTTCGAAAATATTCATATAATATTTTAAGGGAATCTTCAAAAATTTTATTACGGTGGAAAATATCTACACCTGTCGTATAAGTTAAAAAATACATGCTTACCTTAATTTTTTCTAAAATGTAAAAAAGTACCTGGTTTGCAAAATGACATAAAGATTCCTTTCAAAAACATATAATGTCAAATTAGGTTATAAATGACATTAAACCATTATCTAATAAATAGTAAAAATATATTTAAAGACATTTTTTAGAAACTTGGATGTGGATGATAAAGAGGTGCTAGTAGATAATTACATATGAACAACCTTGAATAAAGAAGAGGTTGTAGAATTAACCCTTACCTCATGTCTGACATGACTCGATCGTTATTTAATCTCCTAAATAATAAACTATAGATAATACCTACTTGCTTAAGAACATTTTTCAAGTTAATTATTCCTTTTATATCACTTATTACCTTGTTATGAACATTATGCAGTCATTTATGTTAATAACGGTGGTTTTGTCGATCTCATGTACTTGAGTCAAAAATAATGTTATTATAATTACAAGTTATTAATGTGGTAAAATATCCATTATCTCCAGAATTATATTCATGATCTAAATATCATATATATCATAAATATTCAGTATATACATGAATTTATAATATTACATAACATTTAGAGTTAATATATGAAATGCATCGTTCATGGAGATGGTAAGTCGTACGTACGCATGAACGCTACTTTCATTTCTATTTCATATTTAATGGAATTAAATCATAATTATATAAAGGTATATTATAATTACAATATAATGTGATATATAATATCATTTAACTCCTTTTTTATACGTCCCACATATGGAAATAACGATTCAAATCACTTTCAGGGGGCGGTAGTCCGCACTTCCTAAAATGAAATTATCATTTTTACCCATAATAGAAACCATAAATGTATGCCATAAATGAAACATAAAGAAGCATTAGGAAAACATAAACATAATATATATTATATATAAATATAGTGACATATTAATGGCCACTATGAATGGTGTTAAAAGAATATTGAACAATCATCGTTTTGTGAGGCAGTAATTCGCCACACAGAGACACATTATGTTCCTTAACCATTAGAAGATGGTGTATGTAAGTGTAAATCCAATAATTCTCATAAAAACAACATAGTATATTTAATATACTGGTTTTGTTACAAATTAATGGAATAAAAAGGGTTTAACGTGTTGGTGAAGCAAAATAAAAGAAAATAACATAAGAGAAAAGAAGACATTACCTTAAAATCGGGTAACTCTTTTGGATTTGAGCCAAAGGATTCATGGGAAAACTTCTGCCCAAAATGAGGCTTCTAGGATTAAGTGAGGAAATTTGAGAGGGTATTTGAGAAGAGGTTTTTTGTTCCTAATGGATTTTATGGTGTGAATAAGGAGGTAGATTTGGGGGCCTTTTATAAGAGGAGAGGAAGGGCACTCTTGGAAAGATTGAAATGTAACATTATTATGAAATGCTTTTCAGATTTTAAGGGTCCCACAATGATATATTTCTAGTATAATGTGATAAGGGTTCGAAATTCACCCACCCAATAGTCTTTACACAAGTGTAAGTCTTAGATTTTACCATATCTTTTCATTTTATTTAAATCGTTAATTAATGAGGTAACCATTGCATCATCACGGTGTCATAAATAAATTTATTTATTTAATATCTAAAAATTATAAAAAAAATACCATGATATAGGAAATATTATTATCATTACAATTACTATTTATTTTCTAAGAGATCATTTAGGTAGACAAAATTAAAATTGTTTTACTTAGGTGTTACATACTTTTGTTATATTTTCTTTTCTTTAAAAAAAATTAAATGATAAAATGTCACTATCACACAAAAGTGATTACATGGGGTCCCTAAGTTGGAGAAATACATCCCTTGGTCGGACATGACACAAAAAATAACATTAGGACACATTTTGGGGTCATTTTATTTTATTATGATATTATTTCATTACCCTTAGCTACCAGATTACAAGTTAATCATGATAATTAAAGATAATTTTCGTCATTACAATTCATAAAGTCCAAAAACAAAATAGTCTTAATTACATAATTTGGACCTTCTGATTAAAAATATGGAATACATTTTAACAAATTCTAAACACAGAAATTGCAGTAATTAATTTAAAAATTATTCCCGCTATCAAAACAAATAGCGTGTTTTCAAAAAACAATATCTATCAAAAGATTGACAATCATTTATGTCCAATTTCAAAGTGAAATTAATTCTAATGAAATACATTTGAATAAATGGTAAAAATATATTCTAATTATACTTTAAAACCACTTAATATTATAATGTATCAATATAAATTATTTTAATTAAAATGTTTTTTATGTATTTTTTACTATTCATTGAAAATTGGAAGTTCTCAGAAAAATACCAAAAACTCAACATAGCATAATTTTGATATTATGAGTCCAAAAATGAAGTCGATTTTGAAATATAAAATTTAAATAATTTCAAAAAGTGTGTATTATTATTTATAATAGCTACTTTGATTGGGTGAGATGTGTTAGAATCTCGAACTTGCGTACAATGCATGCGACTGCATAGTTTAAAGAGAAGCGTACCGTGGATGATTGGGGAGTTACACATACTACGCACCTCAGTAACAAAAATACATTTCAGCTCCACTTTTTCAGTATCCACCTCCACATCATACTCTCATGGTGTACGACTTACCATCTATCCCCGGAGCTGACATGTGCATCGTCCGTCCACCGGTGCAGGCCCAACACATCAAAGTCAAGCCTGATATAATGAATCTAATCTAGTATACCATTCAATTTGGCATCCTGAATGTAATGTCCCCAATGAACATCTCTCAAATTTCATGGAGTTCTGCAACACATTCTGCTACAACCGAGTTTCCATAGACACCATTGATCTTCGCCTCTTCCCCTTCCCTCTGAGGGATAAATAAAAATGACTAGATTAATTGATTGTCATAATGATTCATCCTCACCTGGGGGGAGCTTGCTCTGACATTCCTATGTAAATACATCCCACCCTCGATGACGGTGACTCTGTGGATTGAAATACATAACTTATAGCAGCATGACACAAAGTCATTGTACGAATCATGGGAACACTTCAAAGAGATTTTTCAAAAATACCCAGACCACAAACTCTTACATTGGATGTAGGTCCAAACATCCTACTGAGGATTGAAAACAAATACAAAATATGTGGTGGATACTACTGTTGGAGGTACAATAATGAGATAATCCTCTGAAGACCATTTTGAACTACTAGAAGGAATGTCTGCCAACCGATTCTAGTGGCATTCCGAGTGGGGCATAGAAAAATGAGGAATGCATAACATTAATGCTACCACTATGGTTGCTGTCCAGTTGGACACTATGTCCAAAAATATCAGCACACTCAATCTGAAGGTCACATCCCATGTATATATGGAAAACCATCCGACGTGTAGTGAATGTGGTGATAACTACATCATCAGAGATTTATCAGGTTCTACAAGCATCCCTTCATCAAGCGAGGTGGGTTATGTTCCCCAAAACCAAGGTCCAAACTAGTACCAACAGTATTAGAACTAGGCATGGGGTGATCAATAGAACTCAGGATGAGTTGAACAACAGCAAAATCTTCTGCCCCAACGACTGACCAACTATAACCTACCTATTTATCAGAACCAGTAAACACGGTATCAACAACCCCAACATGGCTCTTATCATCAGCAAGGTAATCAAAACCCACGCCCACAACAGTCGTGGTAGGTATTGCCTCCACTAGATCAGCAACCACCTGAGTAGGAGACCACCTAAAGGTTAGAGGATCTCATGAAAAAATTAATATCTACTACTTAGACCAGGTTCCATAATCAGGAGGCTTCAATTCGAGGACTTGGGAACCAGATTGGCCAACTGGAAAACCAACTCTGAGGAAGGAAACACGATACTCTTCCGGGTAACCCTGAGAAGAACCCAAGGGAGGAGGACCATGATGTAACACTAAGAAGTGGAAAATAACTACAACTGAATCAACCAACACAACCAGGTTCATCCACACACCTTGTTGATGACAAAGGTATATATTCAAACCATCCTCATCCAAAAGCCCAAGAAACAAGGGTTCACAGAATAAAGGAAAAGAGATTTTCAAACCATATGAGTGTGCCTTACTCATCCCAAGGAGAATGAAGAAGATAAAAGGGACCAATAGTTCTGTAAATTTATGGACATGTTCAAGAAGATGCACATAAATATACCTTTTGCAGAGGCACTAACGTAGATTCCCACTTATGTGAAATTCATGAAAGAAATCCTATCCAACAAAAGAAAGTTGGAGGATCTGGGAACCATTTCTATATCCAAGGACTGTTCTGCAGTCTTCCATCATTCTATTCACCCCAAACTCTAGAATCCTAGTAGCCTCATTATTCCATGAACTATTGGACCATGTGAGTATGGGAAGCACCTCTTCGAATTAGGGGCTAGTGTCTACCTCATGCCCCTCATATTTTTAAAAAATATAGGGCTCAACGACATGAAAACTACGTTAGTAGCTGTTCAACTTGATGATTGATCCATCAAATATCCAAAGGGGATACTAAATGATATGGTGGTCAATGTTGGTAGGCTCATCCTTCCAACACATTTCATCATCCTCGACAAGGAGGAAGACCAGGAGAAACCTCTCAAATTGAGAAGGGCTTTCTCGGAAACTAGGATGGTACAAATCAATGTGCACTAAGGGGAGATAATTTTCTAGGTAGTACATGAGAGAGTCTCCTACAAATTTCTCAAATCCATCTAGAATGCATCATTGTATAAGCATGAGGGTTGTTATGCTGTAACCACCGTAAGTAATTTATTCAGCAAAAATGGGGATGATATGGTATGTTCTTTTACCTTAGATAACATTATATATTTTGGAATTCCAGTTGAAGAAGTGCCATAGGACATAAAATTTCTAGAATGTAGGGTGACGATTGTTTGAAACGTGCAGTTGTTCCTGATATTCTAAAATAGGAAAAGGTGCAACAACTTGTACCTTCGATCTTAAAGGTGTTGGAACTAGAACAGAAGCCTCTTCCATCTTCCCAAAAGTACGGGTATTTTGGAGACCATGATGAATTTCTTCTCATATATAGTGCATAACTATCACAAGAGTAGGAAGATTTACTTTTATAGGTTTTATAACAGTGGAAGAACGATATTCGGTGGATAGCTGTAGATTTTAAGGGAATTTTCCCTATCATTTGAACCCAAAAGGTTCGGAATGAAGAAGGTGACATGCAATCTCGGAAACCACAAAAGTTCCTAAATCCCCCCATAAAGGAAGTTGTAAAAGAAGTGGTGATTCAATTTTTGGATTCGGTAATCATTTATCCCATTTCGGATAGCCTATGGGTGAGTCCCCTACATGTGGTATGCAAAAGGGGGGGTATCATTGTGATTTCAAATGATAAAAACTATCTCTTCCACACATGCACTATCATGGGCTAGCGATTCTCTGTGGATTACTAGATGCTGAATGATGCCATGGGGAACGAAAATTTCCCCTACCCTTCATGGATCATATTATAGAGAGACTAGTGGGGAAAAACTTTTATTTCTTCCTTGATGGCCATTCTGGGTATAACTAGATTTCCATTGCTCACGAGGATCAGGGGAAAAGATCATTTACATTCCCCTATAATACGTTTTCATACCTAATTATGTCTTTGGAATGTGAAAAAACCCCCTCCACCTTCTAAAATGTATACTTGTTGTCTTCCAAGACATGGAAGAATAGATCCTGGAGGTATTAATGGATGACATTCCCTTTTATAGAAAATCATTCACTACTTGCTTGCAACACCTAGAGGTAGATCTGAAAGGATGTGAAATCACTAATTGGGTTTTGAACTCGGAAAAATTTCATTTCATGGTTCAATGTGGCATCATCCTTGGCCACTGAATCTCAGCGAAGGGGATAGAGGTGGGCCCAACAAAGATAGAAGTCATTTAACGACTGTCTATTCTGACATCTGTCAAAGCAATATAGAGCTTCATAGGGCATGCTGGTTTTTACTTATGGTTTGTCCACATCATTTTAAAAATTGCCCATCCCCTCACCAATCTTCTGATAATGGATTCCATATTTGAGTTTGATGAGATGTGCACCATAGATTTTGAGTACATGAAGTAGCTCCTGGTGGATTCTCCAGGGATGATTTCTCCCAATTGGGAGGAACACATTGATGTGATGTACGATGCCATTGACTACATAGTGGGAGCAGTCTTTGGAATGTGTCTTGGACTGATTTTTTGACCTATATATTATCCAATAAGGATGCTCAACATGGAACAGATTAACTACACCACCATTGAAAAGCAGATGTTGGCAGTGGTGTTAACATTTTACAGGTTCTGTTCATACTTAATGCTATATAAAGTTATTGTTTTTTATGACCATGCAGTAGTAATGTACCTACTAAAAAAGAAATATGTGAAGCACTGATTGATCCATTGAGTGCTTCTCCTTCAAGAATTTAATCCAGTGTTCCGATTTAATAAAGGGAGTGAGAATGTTGTTGATCATCTTTCCCACATGGAGCTACCTCATCTGGAGAAGGAGGATAATCGAGAGATCAGGGAGGATTTCTCTCATGATAACATCTTTTAAATCTATTAAACAATTAGACATTGGTATGCTGATAATACCACTTTTTTGGTAACAGGGGTCGTTCACACCCAACTCTCCTTCCAGCAAAGGAAGTGGATTCTCTATGATGTTAAGAGGCACTTCTGGGAAGATCCTCTTCAGTTTTGATACTGTCTAGAAGGAGTGATCCATAATTGCATCCCCAAAAATTATTTTTATGATGTCCTAAAATTATGTCATGTCTCACTAGTTGGGGGACATCATTGCCCTGAAAGTAGATATCAATGATCCTATAATCTGGGTTTTTCTGGTCCACCAGGCATAAAGATGTCTGGAAATATGTTTTCTATTGTCATCGATGCCAGAGAACTGGTAATGTGGGTTGTAGAGCTGAGATGCACCAGTACCCCATCCTAGAGGTTGAAATTTTCAACGTCTAGGGCATAGATTTCTGGGGCCCCTATACACAATATTTTGGGAACACATACATCCTGGTCTGTATCGACATCATATCCAAGTGGGTGGAAGCTGCTGCTACAACTGAAGACATGACCAAGGTAGTCATGACGTTTTTAAAGAAATACATTTTTTGTAATTTGGAGTTCCACAGGTATTGATCAACGATAGAGGGATCCATATAGACAAGACACTGATGAGTGGAATACTGTCAAAGTATAGAGTAAAGAAACATATGGGGAAGTCATATCATCCCCTGTCCAGTGGACAAGTGGAGCTCTCCAACCCTGAGATAATGAAGATCCTATAGAAAACAGTAAACATTTTGAGGAATGACTCGTCCAATAAGATAGACAACGATTTCTGGTAATTTTATACTGCCATCAAAACACCATTCTGAATGTCCCCATTTCACCTCATCTATGGTATGTTGTGCCATCTACCAGTATAATTGGAGCATAATGCTTGCTGGGCCATCAAGGCACTAAATTTTGATTTGAATGTAGCTGGATAGAAGTGAAAGTTCCAAATTTCAGAACATGATGAAATCAGATTAATGGCCCATGAAAATGCCTTGGTATACAAGGATAAGAAGAGATAAATTCATTACAAAATGATTTCACAAAAATCATTCCAACTTGGTAATTAGGTAATCCTCTTTAACTCCCACCTTCGATTATTACTAGTAACATTAAAGTCACGATGGTCAGGACCATTCTATGTTATAACAGTATTCCATCCTGGAGCGGTGGAAATTTCTAGAGAGGATGGTCAACCATTCAAGGTAAACAGACATCGATTAAAGTCTTACCATCATATAGACAACATGGTGGGAATGTTTTACACTATATAGTTCAATTATGAAGAGGTATGTAGGTCGAGCTAAATGACTTAAAACAGAGGTCTTTCCTGGGAGGCAACCTAGGAGATACCCGTCGTTTACCACCTATACACACAGCATGTATGTATTCATTTTTTAATCTTCTAACTATTATAAATATATAGCTTAAAAATATAATAAACATGTATAATTCCCGTGTCGATGGTATGGTCATTGGCATTTATCTTAGATATCACCGGTTCGAATCCCTCGTGACCTTCAATCATCACAGGGTTCCTCATTTTTATCTTCGTGTTTTCTAACATGGCCTCTGTGATTTTTTTAATATATATATATATATTATCAGATAAAAAACCCCTGATGGTGATGGGTTTGTTGAATAGGGTAGTAATCCGGCTCCAAAAACCCCCATATCAAAATCATGAAAACCACCCAATTTACATCATTTTTCCTTTTAATAAAACCACATGGTGTGACTTTCGATATACGTCATGTGTTCCATGTTCTCCATCTTAAACTGAAAATATTATTCACATAAGTAAATTCCTCCAGGTATGTTGGAAGATTCATAGAGTCTCATCCCTAAATCTAAATGACCTGGGTTCGAACTCGGCTAATCTACCTACTTCATCCCTTATTGTTTAATTAAAAACCACACATCATGCATTTATTTTTCCCTATAGCATAGGTCTGTGTACGTTAAATATATTTAAATAATATATAGGAGCAGCAGTACAACCTTTTCTCTAGTCTTTGAGGGATTTTGGTTGGAACGACCGATCTCCGGTTCGATCCTCACCCAAAGCACCAGACCAAAGGTTGTACTCATTTTTTCCCAAATATTGAACACACGATGTGTATTACATGATACATTACATGTATTGTTTTATTTTTGATAAATTATGTATATATATATACACTTCTATTTTAATTATTTTATTTATCAATATAAATTATTATATAGTTTACTAGAATAAATAAATATATATAATAACAAAATAATAAAAAACATGATACATGACATGTTTCCTGAGATACATGTCGTGTACCTTGGCTATAAAAGTCGTGGACCACCTAGCTTCAGCCTGTGTCATGCAGTTCCCTCCCCTCTCACTATTTCATCTCCTGTACGACACCAGACCCCCCTTCCCAAATCCACTGATTTAGGGCGTTTTACATTTTTATTTCTACTACATCATGATTCTTGGTTTGGGTACTCCCTTTTACACCTTTATTTCATGTTTTCAAAATAATTTAGGGTCATTTTTGGATCAACCAACCATTTGGATTCCGAGATACACATCCACGATTTGAATAACAGACATCATGTACTTTTGTACATGGCTTCACACTGAATGCTTCATGATTTAAAAATACATGATGTGTATGTTTGGTACACACCGTTTACCATCCCCTGTCGTGCCTGTGTTTTTTTCAAATGGAATCACACACCATGTTCAGGTACACGGTGTGTATGTTCGGTACACGGTATATATCCCATTTATTTCATCCATCCTGTGTCTAGAACTTTTCATGGCCATTTACCCTTTTGTTCATGTACATGCTATGTTGACCGATAAAATGGCGTGTACTTGATTGTTAGAACTGCTTAAATGTTGGACGTGTTATTACCAAAATACGACCAGATCCACTTTGCATGTACCCAACATGTATGTTAGGTACACGCCCAGTATCCTTCCCTAGTCTCAGATGCCGACCAGGCATGTCTATCCAGTGAACACAGGATGATACCCTCTCTCATTACATGTTGTGTACACTGGACATACACAACGTGTATCCTACCCTGGTCCATTTCATGTTTGCTCAGTGTGTCTATCCAAATAACACGCGATGCCAACCCACTTTCAGTACAAGCTGTGTACATTGGATACACACAAAGTGTACCTTTTTATTTTTCACTTTTCTCACATTTTTTCTTTTCCTTTTTCATTTCTTTTTCTTTTATGGGTATTCATTCTTTTTCAGGGTTTGGAAGACAGAGACCATTCATAGGGAAAGTGGACCGCCTCCACCAGTTAGGGCAAGAGGCCCATTTATCATCGCATACATCTCCGACCCGCAATGTCACCAAATATGGACTCTCTAGTATATCAGCTCCCTCCATTGGCTATCCTTCCACCACTCACTACATCAGCCGAGGATGGTCCTAGTAGCACCAAAACTCCACCATTTATCACCGAACCTCTGAGAACCACCATTTATTCTCCACCAGCTTCCACACCACCTAAGCTCACTTCATTCATAGCTGGTCCATCATTGACCGCCCCATCCAGCAGGCCTCATTCTACTGCAGCCACTCCACCCCCAAAGCAAGATCCTGCTACTATAGATCCACCTCGGCTGGACCCTGTGGATATTCCTTACCCTTGCATGGTGTTCTTAGTCAATGATTTGGTGCATGAAAAAGTCCAACCCTTCTCTCACCGCATGATCCCATTGAGCAGCCTCAATCTTGATAGCAGCATCCCTCAGCGGCTAGGTATTTGGGGCGAGTTAAAGGATCTCCTTGGACATGCTCCATTACTCACAATCTTCCAGGTCATAATTCCATTTTTAGAGACTTATTTATGGATTTGGTTGCTTCTTTTGAGTTCAACGGAGTTGAGTACCGGGAGACAACATATGATGCGGTCCCATTGGTTTTGTTCAGGCCAGGCAGCCGACACCTTTCCCTTAATATGGTCGAGTTTGGCCGAGGGTGTGGTTTCTATCCTCATCCCATCGCCCCAACCCCTATCTACACCCTGACCCGTCCCATGCACTCTGTGATTGTTTCTATGTGGTGGGAGATTTTTGGGCCTTACCACTGATATACACCTACTTCCCATTAGAGTACCCTCATCACGGACCATATCCTTCACATTACCCACCGGTGCTTTAGTGCCATAATTTTCCCCCACCATGAGGATATGGGGGTCATGACTGGTTGTGTGCCGGATCTCTTCACCTTTGTCATCTAACAAGACTTCCTAGAAATACCTTACCTTGTCGCCTATTATTTTCATGCCACATTTACCAGCCTTCAGGGAAACCTGAACGGGGGGTTTAACACAACCCTCCTTTCCCACCACATCGGGGTTTTTGAGCCTTCTCTTCTCCATGATCTGTTAGGTTACCCCCAGCTGATGGACTATCTCAGGCTTATTTGGATGGGATTGGGTCTGGATGTAGAGGGTTATTAGGTCCATTCCCAAGCACCTCCATGACTACCTGATGACACTCCTGCCCCCGCTGAGGCACCTTCTCCTCCTTCCCCCTCCATCCGGCTTCCCCACCCCACCCCCTTCTTCTGAACCCACTTCTTATATCCTAACTTCTTCTATTCCACCTGCTACCTCCAAACCCCTACACCCTCAGTAGATATATCCTTTTCCCTCCACCTATCTATGATGGAGCAACACATGGTTCATCACGATCGATGTCATTACTAACTAGAGCAGATGTTGGGCCATCTTCGTAAACATCATGGTATACCACTACCCCCACCACCTTACTCTACCACGGTTCCTGGCCCTTCTTATGCAGCTCCACCAACCTTTTATTGCACTAGTTACAGATTAATTTATCCTATCCACTATGGTCCCAGCTGCTTCCACTACTCCTGATAGTCAAGGGAGTGATTCTGATCTTCTAATTCCAATTCTAGCTCTTGTGGCTCCTACTTCGACGACTACTCTTCTCGGTGAAGATATCGGTCCTCCAGTTTCCACAACTCCTTATCCTTCTCTACTAGATGTTTCTGTTCTAGATGATTCCTCTTCTAAGGTTACCCCTTGACTAGTTTTTGAATCATGTTTTTCATTATATATTTCTTTGTGATATCTTGTTCCAGTGAATGTTATGTATTCTAGTACTGTTCTCCCTCCACGACCATCACAGATACTCTATCTTGCTATGGACTAGCCTTCTCCATCACTCTTCATCTTTCATCACCTTGACATGAGGGAAGTATTGTTTTTTTGCATGTTTTCATTGTTTTTTTCTTCCTTAGTATACTTCATTCCTTACTTCCCCTCATTCTATTCCAGTTTTGTGTCTCCACATTCCCTTATTCACTTTATGTGGCACATGGTGGACTATGTGGGATATTATGTATAGGGGGGCGTCTATCGACCACTTTATTCTTTTCCCATATCATCATTTTTGGATACATCATTATTCAAAGATATATTTTAAAAAGTGAAGACATGTTGGTTGATCATATTTCTAAAAAATTGAGTTGAAAGTGGAAACTTTTTGAAAAAGGTTCGTGCATATTTTGGTTCTTAAAGTATTTTAACATGATTGCAAATATATTTTAAATTACAACTTGTAATCCTTGTATAATTACATCGATTAGACTAATCAATTATATTCAAGTCAGAACTTGATTGTCTCTTTATTTTTTATTCCCACTCCTAAGAGGTATTCTAAACCCTTCGTTATATTCATTATAATACCCGCATTCTTGAGAGATTATTAAGATATACATAACTACCAGAATATGACTTTTTTCTTTTCAAAACATAAGGAATTATTGATTTAAATTAAAATTAATGAGGAATTAGATTGTTTAATACCCTTTATATTGAGACCAACCCTACATCTTATATTCGGAAATCCCCTAGAAACCATGAATAACCTTTATATAATGGAATATTAAAAACCCCTTTACCTTACTACGGTAATTATTTTATGATTTTTCATGATTTTTCATCTTTATATTAAAATAAGGCATTAGAAACATATGAAATATTTTTTAAAATTTTCTTGAAATTAAGTATGGGGTAGAGCCTCTTAATCGTTCCGGGAAAAAAGGGTTCCAAACCTCTATTCATGGGAATTATCAAATGTTACCTTTTTAACAAAAAATGTTACCGATAAAGGGACTTTATACTAACTTGTTGGTTAGTGAACCCTACCTACCTAACTAAAGGTGATGGTGGTGATGAGATAATTTGATAGAGCTAGTTGAGGATGCTTTTATATTGTGCTTAACTTTGAATATACTGCACTATTATTTAATAATTTGGCCTCCTTTTTCACGACTAAGAGTTATTTTTCATTTCTTTACATACCAAACATTCGCCATAGAAACATCGAATCCTTACTGAAATTTCCTCATGGTCTCTTTAAAAAAATTATCTGATGTGGAGAAATAGATTTATTGGAAACCATTTGATAGAGTGTATATATCATTGATTGAGCATAACATTAGTTTAAAATATCTTCAGTATTGAGTATATTATTTGTGAGGTTGATCATCATGTGGAAAGATTAATATTGAAAGGATGAAACATGTGTTTAATGGAAGATGAAAATAGATAAATATGTTGTATATAATGAATGATTAGAATATAACCTAAATTGAAACTATTTTGTAGCTTTTAAGAATTTTCTCCTGTGATTTATTATTTATATTTAGGAATGACTGAATTCCTTCCTTTTAAAATATAGCCTTTCTTAATTAGATTTTGAGATTTGTTTGAGGAAAGCTAATGACTATGTTTGTGGGAGTTCGATGCACCCAACTTGTGTATACATTTTCACATACTTTATGGAATATGAGATCATGTTTTTAGCAATTACTTACTCCTTGGTAGAAAAAAGTTTGATTTTGGTAATCTAGTTCATTTTATGGAGATTTATGGCCAAATAGAAAAAATGGGGGAGTACTGAGAAAAATTTGAAATCTAAATGGTGTGTACATATACATACGCCATGTACATTCATACTCAGACATTGATTGCCAAGGACAAGTACATGACCAAGTAAACGAAATCTGGCACACGCTGTGTTCACCCTATAAATGTCATGTATACCCTTATAGAAGTAGTTGACGGTTGAGAAGAAGTATACATACCCATGTGGACGGCTGAAGGGACATGCCATGTTGATCATAAACATGTTTTTTTTTATAAGCGTTTGGTGGCTGAAAATGAGACTACACACCTTGTATGGCGGTGCTACATGACGTGTATTACAAACCAGGCGGTGTGGTGTTCCAAACATAAAGACTGCAGGTTAGGCCGCCTACCAGTGGAGAAAATATGGACAAAATAACATTGAAAAAAAGTACATGCCAAGTACATTAAAACATGTTGTGTAGTTCTATTTTCTATAAATAGAGGACTTAGCATCCGGTTCTTGAAAAGAGGAAGACGTGGAGAAAAGGGTTGAAGGTCTGAAGGAAAGAAGCTCTGCTATCGTACTTCCGCCATTCTACTGTCTACTAAAAAATCACTCCCTTTTCAAAGTTTCAGGAAATGATCTACTCATGTATCAAGGATTTTGTGTTTATCTATTCCTCTATGTGTAACTAAATACCCAGTGTGTTGGGGTTATGAGAGATGTAAGAATTGTAATTTAGATTAGTTTCAATGAATGAGTTTGTTCTAATAAATTCTACTTATTCTTCTTTAATCAATTCATCTTATCACTAAAAATTCTGAACCAAACCAAGGGTATAATTTTTGGCTATTCAAAAGAAGAATAATAATGATTATTTTTATGATCAATGGTAATATTCATTGACTCAAAAATGGACTAATCCAAATAAATAATTGTAAAACACTAACCACCATACCTAGGAGTTAGTTTCATCAGCTCTAAATATAATCTTAATGGACCAAGGAAACTTTGTAACAAATTGAACCCAGAATGTTGGGTTTTTAGGAACAACACAACCTCAAAACCAATTTAATTTAATAAACAATTTATTAAGAATCCAAAACACAAACACATTTCTTTCCTTATTTACAACGAAACTAATTTTCCCGTAATTTCTAATATTCATTAATTAATTTATTAAATAAACATAAGACCAATTATTCATTTTATGAAAACATAAATAATCGACACTAAATTTAGCATCTTATATTAAAACAAAAAAACAAATTAGTTATGCAAAGAAAAAAATTACTTCTTTTTCCCGGTAGATCAACCCCTTACTGGTACTATACTCATTAGGGTAAAAATAATTTGGGACACCTATAACATCCCTTCTATGAAAAGACACTCCAATAATACTATAATGATGTTCTTAAACATACTAAAAATTCAAAACTGCATTTTTACTATTCACTAAAAATAAAAATATATTAGGAAATACTCGAACATTTACCATAAGATAGATTGGACATGAATATTAAAAAAATGATTTTTATTTTATCATTATAATTCTATATTTATGATAAATTTTAAAAATAAATCAAAATATACTTATTTATTGAAAATAAAAGAGGATTGAAAATTTATAGAAAAAATAAGAGTAAAATTTCTCAAACTTGAAAAAAATAAAATTTTCTTCTAATTTAAATGTTAATAAGATTTTTTAATCCCAATATTTTTTTAGAATAATAATTATTCATTATACCATTACGTAATAGAATAATTATATCATTTTCAAAATGTTCAATTTCTATCCAAAAAATAAATTTATCAAATTCATCATATTTTGTTGAAAAACTATTCTCAAAATGGTAATGGTAGAACAAAAATTTTATTTATACAAAGAGATTATAAATTATGTATCTAATGACTCAATACATAATGAATTATAACAACCACATATGACCCAAGGGTGAGGTGTGTTATGGTGATAGACTCATGGGGCGACTCAGTTGACATTACCTAAGTGGTAATTTCTAATAACATGAACTTCTCCGGTAAATGATTTCATTAAATCTTAACTTGTGGAATATCATATTTGGATTGTTCAAGATTGAATCCAAAAGATTCTACCTCACTCCCATGTTCTAATAAATGGTCTTTATATGGGATGAATCTACTAGAAGAGTATATCAACCATTTTTTCTTCATTAATTTTCCTTTGTAATTTATACTTATAAACAGTAATTATAATGATTAAATCATTATTAAGAGAATATATTCTAATGGTCATATTGAAAAATGGTCATAAATTCCTAATAATCATATAACTGTCCATCCCTGATGGTATAATTTTAAAAATACCAACTTCATTATTAGAGAGATATTGTTTTGTTGTGTATAAAACAATATAACACACATTTTCTTGAAACCAAAAATATTCAATAAATTCATGTCGTTTCAAGAAGACACCATAAGAAGTCAATTATGGAACATTGATCCATGGAACATTAGTTACATGGATTGGAATGTATTATTGTGTGAATTGAATGTATATCATATTTCGGTTTATATATAGTATGAACCCTTATGGGTCAAATTTGGTTTACCAACTAAATCATCCATTTCAATGTGATTAAAAAATTTAACATGCAATAATTTTAAGTTAAAATTAAATATTAAGTTCAATTGGTTATCCAATACATTTGAAACAAAGACGTGAACCTGAATCCGATCTTATTAGTAATTAGTGGGGTATGAATTACTTTCTTTTGGCCTATTATAGTCTTTTCTACTACCTAGACCTAGCATGTTGAGATAGAAGAGAGGTGCGAACAATATATAGGAAGGATTTATACCTATCCAATTTTTCTTTTAACAATATTTTCTATTTCATAAATCTCTTTTAAGGAATTTGTTTTTCATTTTAGTTTCATGCCACCACAATGCACTCAGATCACACACCATGAAGGTGGTAAAGACCATGCTCTTATGGTGGCAGGCCCTGAGCTGCCAATGATTCCACCTATAGTGCCACCTATAGAACCTCTTCTGATTCCAAATATGATAACTGATTACTAGTTCTATGAAATATTTTTCTCATTGGGGTAATAGAGACAGAGAATCTACGAAACTGTAGTGAGGGATCATGTATGATATAAAATAATAATCTATTTTCATAGATAAGTAGTGGTTCACTCCCTCTCCTGTAGGCGATGATATTATGACCACCAGAAGATTCGAGGATGGGATAGTTTACACCATCTGGTCATAGGTTAATGTATTTAGGTAGATGACCACTTCTAATGTTTTCAACGAAAACCATATTACATAGTGGAACATAAGTAAAGTGGAAGTTTTGGGTCTGGGTAGTTCGGCATCAAGATCTATCAATGGGCCATCTTCTTAGATGATGGGGCATTTTGAGGCTACTAAAAAAGGTGGTAGTAGTCAGTCTATTTATAAAGATTGGTTTCTTATCTATTACCATTGCAGGATTTAGGGACCCAAAATAACTTGGTACTCATGATATATAGTCGAGTACAGAGGTCATGGAAGAACGTTTTATATACAACATCTCCCTAATTTTTTTTTCAAAAGTTCCTAGCAAGTGAGGATCTGTATATAATCCAAGATCTTGAGTGGCGTTAAGAATATTATGATAAGAAGGCAGCTAAAATACCACCGTCCAATCATGGAGAGGTGGAGGTCATGGAAGAGGATGTCAGACATATGATTCCAATATCTAGTAGAGCAGGCTTACACAAGGAAGTCAGGTTGTGGCTCAGGGCCATGGTACATGTAAGTCACATCTAGTCCTACCTATGACGAAGGAGTAGAGAATCATAAATTCAACGTAATATTTAGTATTCAAGTATCCTACACATTAGTGTCTATAATGTTTGACACAATCATGGACCACTTATTTATATATGAGGAAATTAAGTGAAGTCTGGGCCACATGATTGAGCACTTATATGGCGTTATACTTCTAGACACCATAGTAGGTATCTGATTAGAGGGTGTTCACTGTTTTAAGGATTATTCCATTGAGATTGGTGGAAACCTTTTTGTATGGGATTTTTATGTCCCCAACATGATGGGATTTTTCAAAATAATTGGGATATACTAGTTGGTTCACTATTTATCCCATATTGACCACTATCATTGGAGTGTAATGTTTACATGACAAGAGGGATTATGAACATGCCAAAGGAAGAATGGGATTTTAGTGGAACATGAGCAGGACCAAACCAGTAGAGGTTGGGTAGTGTGAATGCATAGATTAGTAGTCCTATCCCGGACAACCATGTGTTACAACCAACAATTTTCCCCAAATAGTGGATTATTTCGGGGACATATTTTTGAATGAATTAATCAACCTACATCTTGTGTAAGACATATAATTTACTATTTATTTAGAACCAGGAGTAGCATTAGTGACCATTACTCCTTATATTATGGTAACTAAGGATCTTATATATCTTAAGATGTAGTTGGAGGATCTGATAGCAATGGATTTATACTCTCCAACACATCTACATTTGGTTCATCATCCATTTTATTTATTAAAGAGGAAGATACCTAAGACTCTACTTTTGTTATCATAATAATAATTATCTTATGATGAAGAATTAGTTTCCACTTCCATGATTATATGATCTCTCTTATCAGCTCTATGGAGTGAAAACTTTATCTAAGAAAGATCTGTGGTCATGCTATAATCAGGTACATGTCAGGACTTCATATATAACTCTCATAAAATTTAGGCGATGGCACAACCTATATGAGTACTTAGTAATGTCATTCAGACTCACAAATACACATGCTATATTCATTGATCACATCAATTGTTTCTTCCAATGATTTATAGATTCATTTCTGGTTGTCTTTGTTGATGATATCTTGGTGTATTGAAGATCTATACCTGACCAAGAAACCCATCATGAGATTGTGCTAAATAATTAAAGAGAGAACCTGCTCTATCCTAAGATCAGTAAATGTAAATACTGGATTGATATTGACTACTTGTTTGGTCACATAATCTCATATTAATTAGTTTTAGTTGAATAAGAATGAGTGAGAGTTGTAGTTTCATGGGAGTATCCTAAGAAAATCATGCGAAATCAGATATTCTAGGGGATATATAGATAATATATATGGTTCATCAAGGATTTATCACACCTTTCAGTGCCACTCACGATATTTTCAAAGAATTGTGTGAAATTTTCTTGGTCAGAAGCTTGTGATACAGCCTTTCAAGAGTTGAAGGGTTGTGTGAATTCCACATAGAAATTGATTCTATCAGAGCATGTTAGCAGTTACACTATATACTATGAGGTATCAGGTATTGGGCTTTGATTTTTTCTGATGAAGGATCATAGAGACATCATGTACAAATCTCATCATTTGAGGCCCCACGAGCCAAACTACCTAACCCATGACCTCGAGTTATTTTTCGTAGATTATGCTTTATGTTGTTTGATACACTACCTGGCCAGAGATCATTTTCTAGTTTTCATTGATAAAAAAATCCTCAAGTATATATTGACACAATGGGATCTTAATATTAGGTAGTGTGGGTTGGTTGAGTACCTACAACATGTTTATTTTGAGCTTGCCTACACACATGGATAATGTAATTCAGTAGGACACGTTTGGGTCCAAAATAAATAGAAATAAGTATTTTTTTAATCCATTATTGAATGGTATCTTATTCCCATATTCCCATATATGAATATTGAGTTTCAAGATGACCATGGTCATAATATCCTCCCTATCTTACCCGTGACTTCTACTCTTCTAGAATGATTAAGATTGTGGTAGTTATATGATCCTGAAGGACATTCCCTAAGGGAAATAATTTCTGATGATGACAAATAATTAGTTTTGACCATGGATGGGGATAATATATTATTATTCCACGACCATGTATAGGTACTAGTAGATATCAAAGAGGAGTTGATGTGGTAATTTCATTCCTCAACAGGGGATGTTCACCTCGGTGTCAACAAAATATATCAAGTTCATTGGTGCTCAATTTGGTAACCTAGTATGAAAAAGAAATATTTATCTCTTAACCACTAAGTGTTTCACCTATAAACATTAAAAGGTAGATCATCAGTATTCAATAGTGATTTTACATACATTTACCAGTCCCATGTAGAAGTGGGATAATTTCTCGATGGACTTCATGAATGGTTTACCCAGATCACCTCATGGAAATAAAAGAGTGTGGGTTTGCATTGAACATCTGATGAAGGTTTCACACATCATACCTATGAAATATATCTTAAAATTATGTTATATTGCATGGTTTTACATCATCAATGTTGTAAATCATCATGGAGCTCCTCATTGTAAAAATTCTGAAGGATTCACTTTTTTCACAAAATAGTTCTAGATGTGGTTATAGAAGGCATTGGTTACACAAGTGAATCTAAGCACAACTTATCACCCAAATACTGATGGACATATATAGTGTATGATCAAGGTGTCAGAGTACATGATTAGTGCTTGCATCCTTGAATTTGGATGTTCCTGGTAGAAAAAGATTCCCCTTATTAATTTTGATTATAATATTATCTTCCAGGATTCCATTGAGATAGATCCCTGTGAATCCTTATATTGTGTTCCTTACCACTCACATATGTGCAAGATAGTGGTGGGGAAGGTAGTAATGATTGGACCACATCATTTGCAGGAGACTACAGTGCGGGTCCATTTGATCCTAAAGTGCGTGATGGCATGTTAGTCCAAAAAAGTAGTCATATGCCAATAAACACCAATGAACACTTGAGTTTTAGGTCAGAGATCGAGTTTTCATGTGAGTATCACCTATATAAAATAATATACATTTTCTATGGTATGGTAATCTCTTTATGAGGTTCTTTGGACCCTTAGAGGTTGTGAAGTAGATCAGAATAGTGTCTTATTAGTTGGAGCTTCCTCAGTTATTCAAGTCTATACAAGATTTCATTCATGTATCTCAGCTTCACCAATACAATCAAGACGCAACACATTTATTTCAGTGTGATGAAGTTGAAATGTATGTAGTAGCTTCCTTGGAGTATTATCTTGTGCCTATAGTAGATTGGAGCATCAAGACACTTGGAGTGGGGGGGGGGGTCAGTTTTTTTTGGTATGAGTGATATGGGAGAACAGTATTTTACAAGATAATACTTGGGTGTGGGATACTGATATACATTCACAATGATAGTAACTCATAGATAATGATTCCTCGTTACCCTAAGAAGGACAACTCAGGGGGGGAGTTCCATTAAGGAGGGGTGGTTGTAACGAACCATCATTTCATTATGGTATTAGTAAATTTTATTTTAATCTAAAACGTTTTATTAATCATTGTAAGTGTGTACTACATTCTAATGAAGATACTAGGATTTTGTGGGGATTCTTTAGAGGAATATTTTCTAGAAAATGAGCTAAATGATTAGGCCACATGGTTAGTTTTAACTATTACACCCAATTCTCATGATTATATTTAGCTGAGCATGGGAATAACTAGGTGCAGTAGGAGACATGTGGTTTCTATGCAACCATGTGAATCCAGATGCATGGCTATATGAGAAATGCATGTTTTTGGACATTGAGTTTTCATACGGTTTGCACATTGTTTGAAAAATTTATGCCTAAACCATACACCCCATTATATTAGGTGAAATGACCAAATTTACCAAATTTTAAATTTTAAAATAATTTCATTCTTCTTTATTCATTATTCAGTAGATGAAATGTGCTTCCATCGACTTTGAGATCCATTTCTCCCAAATTTATGCTTTGAGCTAACATTATGTTCTGATGTTAGATCCTCAATCCATTAGAAACATTTAATCTACCTTAGTAATCTCTCGTGGTCTATCCCTTCCAATCTCAATTATTCTTTGGAGTCATTTCACTATTTAGTTGAAAGATCATTCTACATATTTTTAGGGAATTGGACTTTTTTTCTCAAATATCTACCAGCCTACATAGAATTTGAGGTTGATATCATGTGAGGAGTCATCTGTTGCATTATGTAAGGTAGACACATAGTTTTCCCTTTGAGTTTAATCACTTTTTAGATATACTGTTATGCATCATAATGAATTTTTCCATAAAGTCCCTATGTATTGAGTTCTTTATCTTAAAAAGAACATTGGACCTTCTTATATATCTATTTATCATTATTTGTTAGTATATAGGTTTATTACCTTGTTTATGGACACCCCATGTGTTTTCACAGTCAATAGTTCCTCAGTGGTTAATTTCCAAATTTATTAGAAAGAATATTTAGACTTTTTAGTATAGTTTAAATGGGTTTTCTCTAAATTATATGAGTTCTTAACAATCCAAGTCACTTTATAGTTGTTTTTCCTATATTGTTAAGTTAATTTCACATGTACTCATTTTCCCTCTTGATAATGACTCATTACTAGTAACCCCTTAATCCTTATAATTTTGTTTTCTGTTTCTTAATGAATTAAATGGGATGAATTTATTATATGGACTGGCTAATGCATGATGGTTACACTACATAATGTGAATTTGATGAATTAAATGAATATTTTAATGTATGGAGTTAAGGACACACCTTTGGTTTCCCTTTATAAAATTATTATTACAAATTTTCAGGTTTTAAATGTAATTAAACATGACTAAATGTACATATGAGTGGTGCTTCCTCATGTTTGTTGTTATAATCATAAATATACCTTATTTATCAATAAAGGCTTTGTAGGTATGTTACCTGATATTTTCTACCACATGTTGATCATTATAATTATTAATACCCTTTTCTAGAGGATATGATATGATGGTAAGGGACATGTTGATAGTAATGATATCACACACACGTACATCAGGTTTTTGAGAATGATGTCAACCACTATTTAAACTAGATGGCCATTAGGCTTTACACACCACATCCCTTTTCTAATTGCTGACATGATGGCTCAATCACCATCCTCAGTATTAGGCATATCGACTCACACTCTTATTGGGATGTAGGTAATGTACCCTTTTTCTTGTGGTTTTAGTCTCATTAGACTGTTCCTAAATATATGTGTTATGACACAGTCAATCCAGTAACTAGTATTCCATCTATATAGAAACTTATGTACACAATTAATTGTTTTATATAGACAGAAAAAATATATTTATTTAAACTATCTATATATATCATTAATATATATAATGACTATCCATATAACCACTTCATATTTGTATGAATCAGGTAGACACGCCAAGTGTCCTATAGGAATCTGAGCAACTAGTTATTTATTTCAATACTTTTTTTCTTTTCTGCATATACCTAAACATTGTTTAGTTCTGAGAAATAACTGTATTACACATAGACAATAATGTGGGTTTCCTACTAAGATTTTTATATCAAACCCTACTCAAGATACCTTTGGTACCTAATAAGACTATTTCACTATAGGTATGGATATGGGAATCTTCCCTTATAGAGGTTGTTGTTATGCTTTTTATTATAGATAATCCTTAGGAGAAGAGGATAGGGATTTAGCTACTATGATAGTGGAATAGTTTTTGTTATTATTATAGATTGTATATAATGAATTTATGTTTGATCCCATATTCCCTTTTTTAAATCATCATGACATTCATCCATGTTTTTACCCAACTATAGAGGCATTGACACTATTATTCAGTTATGTAGCTATTTACTTTTCCAATAATTATTTTTATTCAATCTATTAATATATGCTTTTAATACTATTGTATGTTTATTTTTATCCATTGTGACACTCTGATTTGAAGTAATAGTCTACCCACTACTACCATTTCATTCTCAATACTAGTTATCAATATATAGCATACAGGGATGCTCTCTTTAGGCCATGTGACCCATTAGCTCTGGGAACTGGTTAATCGAATCCTAGGTTGGGACATTAGAATCATATACCATATTCATAAACTAATGAAGTTCCATAAAATAGGTTCAATAAACATATAATGTCATTATTGACTAAATTAACCAATGAAAACTCAAAATAAATACACACTAAAAAAATCCCATCTTGGGTCATGACACTACTTCTGGTCCCATTATCCAAGATACATCCTATGTAAACTACTAAACATAGGTAATTTTCCATTAACTATACCGGAAACTATGATTTTTTGTTCAATTAATCTCGGTGGCCAATGTATGGTGTGAACAAAATTCAGAAGGCATCCACCAATGATTTATAAAGAAATATCCTTTCAAAATAAAAGAAAATGAAAAAGAAAGATACAGTAATAATGAAAATACAAGAAGTAAATGTGTTTTAACTTAACCAATTATCAATTAAACTTATAATTATTGAGCTAAATTTTTTTGGACATGTACTCTATTGGTAAACACATTACAAAAAACAATAGTGGTTGTACATTTATCATTAAATTATTGATACAATGGGGTTATCATTCAATATTCTTCATCATGTCAAACCATTTATGCTTGAATAGTCATACCAGCACAGAAATCTATAGTTTGAGGGACTATGATCATCACTATAATACAAGGATGTAGAACTCCATGTCCAACAATCCTAATCCAAGGGGAATGAATTCCCTGTCCAACATCCATAACAATAGAGAAGGAATGCTGTGTCATGCCTCTTTAACTATGGGCTGAGAATGTAATTTCCGACATCCGAATATTAATCAAAAATAAATTCCATGGATTAACATGTTTTGTATCTAACACTTGATGAAAACAATAATTTCCATTATCATAAAATGTTCATTAATCACATGGTATTCCACAATCAACACAATTAGACAATTTTTGAATTAACCATTTAAATATTTCATTCACCCTTTAGAAAAATGAATAGTTCATAAATATCATTTAACAATTCACATAATACCCTTTCAAAATTTCACATCACTACCATTCCCCATGTAATTTCTAAATTTAATTCGATTCATTCCAAACAATACCCTTTGGCCTGCTTATCTTACAATATAACTCAAAATTTGATTTAATCCCTAAAAATATTATGTTTTCCAGTTCAAATGTTACATTTACCATTTTTATGAGATTAGCACACCCATTGGGTGGATATTAATCCCCACCTATTAATATGAAACATACCTAATGGGATCCACAAAGGAATCACAAAATACTCTAAGAAAAAATTTATCATTCATATCCACGATCAAAAATGAACATTCTATTTGATTATAAACACACAATACTTAGTCATGAATAAATTTTACTACAATAGCAAAGGGAATTAGACCACCCACTTCTAGCTCATAGAAAATAACGCACCCAATATTGGTGCTTTATTTAAGATAAAAAAATCAATAACACCAACATTAATAACTCCCAATAAATAGATGAGTTCATTAGATTAAGAACAAGGAAAAATATCCTACAATGATTACCATGAAGATAGAATAATTTAGTCTCATAGTGTCACTTGAGGGTTTGATTGGCATTAAACAAAAATTAGAATGTCTAACAATTGAAGGGGAACATTCCTAAAGTGGTTGGTAGCTCTTGGTTTTCACCAATTTCTTATGTGGAATAATTAGGGTGAAATATTAAAGAAGTAAAATTTAATGATGGGAGATAAAATATTCCTTTTCTTACCCTTAAATAGGTACATAGTTGTTCAAACTATCTACCAACCATGCCTCCTCCCCTATCCTAGACAGACGAGAGTTTTTTGTCGATAAATCATGGTTTAGAAAAAAAGTGTGGATATTTTGAAGTCAGTTATATCCAGGGATGGATGATTTATATTCTCCCAATGAATGGTTTAGAAACTCTGAGTCCCCATTTTCTAGGGTGCATAGTTATGGAACATGGTTAGTACTATCCATTATCTGACCTTGTCTTATGCAGCAGATAGCCCCCGTTTCAATATTTTCATATTCTTAACACACAAGACACTCTTGAGACCTTCCCTACTCCCAGGAATCATATCAATAACCATTTCAAAAAATTATTAAACAAAAATTAAAATTAAATCGCACCGAATAAAATGTAGAGATCATACACCATCATTTTTTGATAATAGATCTTCTATGATCTTTACATCCCTATATACTTAATCCTTGAAGATGAAAATGTCAGTCCCCTAGGAAAACATATCAGCACCCCACTCCCATGAATCCTCCTGAACATGACCATGATGGCACAACACTCTAAGCATTGAAATGATCTTTCCCAAATTAATTTATCACTACGATCTACAACATGCATTTGATGATCCTCGAATGATGCATCAACCTCAAACACAAATTCATTGTCATAAATTACACAAGAAGAGTTAGGGTGATAGAATATATGTTTCAGCACATGTAAAAATCATGAATAACATTATACCACTATGGAAGGGTCAACCAATACATCACCTATCTGATCCTATCTAGAATCCCAAACAGACCCACATACATTGGTCCCAACATTCCGTATCTAGTAATCTATGGGTGACTAAATAATAGGGACACATAGATAAATACATATTATCCCAATATATACTCAATAGGTCAACAACATTGATCAATGTAGTACTTTTTTCTACTTTGATTCATATTGATATGATTTCAGATCAAATGAATCTACTCTGAAGTCTCTTATATGAGACTCATTCAGAAAAAAAAAATACTATTTTCATTATTTTATACAACAAAATGATCATCTAAATGGATTACCATATAGCACCACATATTCTTTAATATGAATATATTAACGATAATTGTTGATATTGATAAATTCCACAAGTGATACTTCCTTCTCCCATGGTCTACTAAAATCATGGATGAATGCTCACAAAATTTCCTCTCACATCTAGATAATATTTCATGATTTTCCATCAGTATGTGGGTGAAAATATATACTAAAAACAACTCAATAACCATCCCCTTTAGAAATATTTCTAAATGCATGATGTAAAATACATGGCTCTATCTAATACAATACATTAAAGCAACCTAAGAAAACACACTATCTCATAAATATGAAGTTCTAGATATTGAATAATGGGGAAAGTATCCCTTATATGTATGAAATATAATACCACTATCAAAATAACCCAAATTATACATATCACATCATTCTTATGTGGATTTATGGGTTATCCCACCAAAAAATCCATCATAAGATCATTCCACATTAATTATGGAATAGAAAAAAACTATAACAGACGTGTAAGTTGGGAATTAATTTTCATCAACTACTAATAAGTGTGGAATCACATCATGAGAACTACGATCTCCTTCTTCAATCAAGAATACCAATACTATCTATTAATGTCATAATAATTTTTTTTCCAATGAATATTCACCACCAATTTCATGGAATAAAACACACACATCAACTCATCATGCGTACAACTAGGAAAAATAACATGGACATGAACATGGATAATCTCATCTTCATCAATGTTCTAGTATGGAATAGGATATATACCATCAAACCTATCTGAAAACTCCATTAATTACAGTTCCTCATAAATCCATTCCCTGATCTAGAACAAAAGAGAGGGATCAATGGACAAGTACAAAAGGTCCATCTATTCTCACTCCTCTAGAACACCTACATTCATCTTAGAGAGAAAATATGTCATATTCCACTCAAAACTAGACCCATGGAAATATTGAGTCATTGTATTCCTAATCAACGAATCAGTAACATTATTCCCATTATCAGGAATATAAGAATGATCAAAATAAAATGATTACATATACTCAACTCGTATCCATTTCTGATGATTTATATCATGATGAAATAATAAATATTTTAGGCTCATATGATTAGTATAAATGAAAATATTCTCACCTAGAAGATTATTCCACCAACACATCGATGAATAAACTACTATGGCTAACTTGAGATCATTAATAGGATTTTTTTAGTTCATATGGCCTCAATTTTCATCACTTTTACTCAAAAAACATTTCTACACATATCAACACATCCACATGTAGGATGCGATATTTTTTATAAAATATGGTATACCCCTCTTATAGATTAGCTAAGATAAATATTGATTCAATGGACAAAAATTTCTTTAACTCCTGTAAATAATTTTCAATTCACAAAGACCACTAATTCATTATCCCTTCCTATTTTGGATGGAGAGTAGAACGACCAAGTGAAAAAAATTATTTGATGATACTTCAGTAATGACATATCAGTCCCAGAAATATTTTAATATCAAAAAAATTATTAGGATAATCCTAAAAAACCACCACTTAGACCTTATTTGTGTCCACTGACACACCTTCATATGAGATGATGTGTTCTAGGAAATATTACACTTCAAATGAGAAATGACTTATAGATATATTGGTGTTAGCCGATGTTCTCTTAGTATACTAAATATGTTGTCAGAAGTTTTGTAAGGATAATCTAGAGTATGTGATTTTAAGATGATATCATCAATTAATACAAACACAAACTAATCTTATTATGACTAAAATATCACGTTCAACAAAGCCATGGACATAAAAATTGAGTTTTTTTCCCAAATGGCATCCCCAAATACTCATACAATAAATTTCAACTATTTATTAAAATTTGTGGATATTAGAGGGTATCTCCATCAAATGATGATTACATGATCTCAAATTGATCAAATATAAGAAATAGGAACCCTTCATCTTGTCAAAAAGATCCTTGATAGACTGATGAGGATACTGGTATATAATCATCATCTAGTTCAATTTTAGATAATCAAAATAAAAATGGTAGGATCCATATACCATATTGGATACTAAAACTAGAGATCCCCAATGTGACGTACTTAGAAAAATGAACCTATCATCCTCCACACCTTCATATATGTATAAATATCTCGTATATATTTTTGTGTCATACTATATGGTGGAATAGTAATCAGATCAACAATAGATAATAATACAATATTAAACAGAACTTATCTCTTAGGTGGAAACACTATACATTAATCATGAAACAACTCCTTAAACTAATTCACAATAAGACAGAAGACATCATAATCTACTCCCCCATCATCAATCACATGACTCTCCACCTGATCTATGAGTTCAAACATCTATTAAACAATTTTCAATGTATGGCCTACATAGATGTCCAACACTTCATGATGACTATAAATTTCACCCTTAATAGATGTGAACATTAACATTTGATGGTAATATTAAATATGAAATTGATATGATAAAAACCAATAGATTCCTTATATTAGGTCAAAACCTACCATCTCAGGCATTAAAAATCCCTAAAAGAGACGGTATTCCCCAATATGGAGGAAAAAATCCATATAATGATGAATTCCCTTCGATAAAATTCCCAATAAAATATCAATAGACATAACATCATATAAAAATTCAACGTCAGATCAAACCAACCACATAATGAGAAGATACAATGAAATTTGAATCTCTTTTATCAAACAAGGAACTTGCATCTATAGAATCAACAAGGACCATACCTTGGACATTTGATAGACCAACATTTATACTACTGGGTGAAGGTTGAATGGAATACAACGATCACATTACCATTGGATCTAGTATATGTAAAATTAACTATGATAATATACTAATTCAAATTATCTTTCCCTAATATACCACATCCACAATCACAATTGATATCAATGGAGGAACCTCTAAAACCTAACTAGTACATGTTAGTATATCCCTTATTGATGATTTTCATTATCCTAGGTCCTCAATCACAGTCCATCTATTGAGGGTTCCTATAGAACCTATTTATGTTCCCCAATGATAATTTCATGTCATGTGACATAGTGATGTGGAATAATTCAGTTCACTATTAGAGGCATGATATTTTAGTTGGGTATTCATCCGAACTCAGATTTGCGGAAGACACAAAAAAAATATGGTTTCACTATGCATTTATGAACTAGTCTAGCCACAATATATCAAGATTTAAGTGAGGACAAAAAAATATATACCAGATTATCAAGAATAGTATTTCAAATCTATGATGTTTTTCGAGGAAATGTATATTAGATTTCAAAAAATAGGGATTTCTAGTCGGTGAAGATAAATAAAAAGTAGAACATTGATATAGTGGGAATTATGAAGATGACAACACTACCGAAAACATGAGAGGAAGAATGGTGACAAACATTTTTGTACGCTATATCATTATTGAAATATTAATTTGGTGTACAAGAATCCTAATCCATGATTTAAAATTATGGGATTATGTGCAGAATTTTAGTTGTTGATTCAATATTAGATGAAGTTGATCTGGGTAAAATTTAGATTATGGGAAACCAATTTAAATCCAATTGAAGAACTACAATTATCATTGAATCCTTGGGAGTTTTTAAAGACTGAGTCACCAAAAAGTCATGTTGTACAAGCATCATTTAGGGGAGTTTTATTCTTTTTATAAAGAACCATGTCTGTCCTTATTGAATTAAAAAAATTGAAAATTGAAAGTAGTAGATTCCCTACCATGAGTATTCTTAGAGTATAAACAATTATTTTAGAAATTATCATTATACAATGAAATTGATGACTAACAATGAAAATTATATGTGTAGATGGTTATATTAAAGTCATTGAGAAAATATTTATAAAAGGGAGGGGATCTATTAATTTGGAAGAGTTGAGATGAGGCATTGAAAACACACAGAGAACATAGCAGAGAATAGAATATTGGGATACTATTGGGAATAATGAATTATGAGATAGAAATGGAGTAAGGAGAGACCCCAATAGAAAAATAATTATTCTATATTATTCTTTTCATGAACCATGTTATCGATGTGAATTCATTGTAAATAATTTCTGTTTTAGAGAATATGTGTGGATAATTATATTATGGTATTTCTAGTGTTGTTTGAATTGATTCTATTTTGTTTTTGCTGAGTAAACAAAATCATTGATGTCTGTGATCATTCAGGTTTTATTCACTATGATATTCATTTCAACTACCCAAATTTTGATCTATTTGAAACCTTATCATAGATCTGAATTAGTTATACTTTTTGGAAAATAACAGTTTTTATTCTCACTTAGTGATTTTATCTTTAAATCCATATGAGTATCATTTCATTCATACTCTAAGTACCAATAGTGGAAGAGTAATGCAACATTTTATCGTAAACCTCAAAAGAATAACTTTTTATGAAAAATTAATAGAAAATATTTTATTCCTCTTGGGTAACCATTTTTTTGGAGTTTCGTATGACATTTTATTCTTCTAATGAGATAACTAGGAAAGGAAATTAACATTATGGAAAAAAATGTTTTCATATACTTTTCACAAAACTTTTTACAACATTAATTTTTGAAATAAAATAAAAGACATATTAAATTTAGTCAATCCATATCATTATTTATGAACCCTGTTCAACCATGTTCTTACTCCTTCGTTTCATAGTTTCCTACTATACATTAATAATCACTTCACACATTTCAAATTTCACAATCACCACCACCTCCATTCATTCACTTTTATATTTTTTCTTCTTTTATACTTATATTTAATAATACCATTATTAGTGGATATGACCCTACTTCAACTATATATGTATTAAATAGGTTTTAAAAATAATTAATTTGTCACCTTATCAATGATGATGTGATTAATTTTTGAAGTTGTTGGTTTGGAATGTGATATGTATCTAAAATAAAAAAATAAATAAAATCTTGTTAAAAATAAAAAATAGGAAATATTGATGTTTTAATTGAATATAATTCATAACCTGAGGTTATGTTTTAATATTTAGAAATTCATAAACATAGTGAATTTCATCTTTCAATAATTTTTGGAAACCCGACATGAATTAGTCTAACTCAACATGCTAGGAACTATGAAATCCTGTAATCTCATATAGTACTACTACAATCATTTACTAGGATAACTAATGATGATACTTTACATTTCATTAGAGGATTTTTCAATGCTTCCTGGTAGATAAAAAATAGGAAATTGAGTGAGGATGAGTCTGAACGGGTAATTTTTCCAAAATTTCTATAGAAAAATGATATGAAATTTTTAAATAATATAGATGAAAAATCAATTAACACATGTGATCTACTGTATAAATATTATGTTGTAAGATTATTTCCCAAGTATTTAACTAGAGAATTAATAATTAGAAAACATATTTCCATTATAATAAAATTGAGTAATTCCTTAAGGAGTGGTCTAGGATTTTTTAGTTTTCTTAAGAAATGACCCCATCATCAATTAACATCCACTGTTTTGATGGATGTTTTGTGTGATGGAATTTTACTGTCATATCATGAGTTATTTGAATAAATATCGAGTGGGGTTTTAATTGAAATTTATTTTGATGAATTGAAATAAATTTATAGTACAGTATCCCTAAATTCACAAAACAAATTCAACTTAGATAATAAAAGTCAATGGAAATTAAAAAACTAGTTTATGTCTTGAAATGATCAAAAAAATTACTGAACAAAAAATCCATTTTTAAAAAATAATGAACCAATATAAAAAATGTTTTTTGTAAAAACCACGTACAACCCATTAGAAAATCTTGTTTTGTGGATTATTTTGGTGCATAATAATGGAATAATGAACACTTCCTAAAAATTAAAATTTAGTAAGCTTCG
Organism: Viscum album; assembly: GCA_963277665.1. Classification (NCBI taxonomy): domain Eukaryota; kingdom Viridiplantae; phylum Streptophyta; class Magnoliopsida; order Santalales; family Viscaceae; genus Viscum; species Viscum album. Next base: position 887,681,277 of record OY728125.1, read on the forward strand.
ATCCAACTGTGAATAAATTATAAACTGAGGATAATATTTCTCATTCCCATGGGTATTTTCAAAGGATGGCGCAACATGTAATGAATAAAATTGTCACATAAATTGATGAAAAATATTATAAAATTTTTAATTAGGTATATAAATTTTTGCAATTGGTTAGAGATATGAGAAATAAATGGAGTGATAATTCTTAAAGAACCTATAAAATTAAATATATGGAAAATATGAAGGGTTTTACCACTAGGTCTGACATCAAATAAAAATAGAATGATAGGGTGAAACCAATGGGAGTTGATATTATATATTTAACTGAAAATGAACCACATTATTTGGAAAATCATAAAATTCTAAATTCGGATAACAACTTCCAAAATGAACAAAATGGTGAATTTATTACTAAAAAATCCTATTAAAAAACAAATATGAAAAGGGAACTATTTAAAGAGGCATAAAAAGTGAAATTCTAGGATTAGGGGGATGATCAAACAATTTTTATGAATTCCCCCCCCCCCATAACTTTCCACCAAATGGTTAAAATTCATAATGAACCTCACTATTTAAAATTTATTATGATAAATAGAGTATCTACTATCAACATTTTATTTGTGGATGATTTATATAAAATTCCATCTTATTTAAAATTATTGAAGTGATTTTTAGCTAATAAAAGATATTGGAACAACCTAGACACTATTAAGCTCACTGAAAATTTTATTTATATTCCTAAGAAGGAATTAACCCCAAAATTAAAGTACCATGGATGCTTTTTGTTCAATATATTATTATAGTATTTTTGGATATTAATTGATTATGTGACATGGTAACTAGTTTCATCTGTATGGTTTTCCCACTATGAAAAAATATAGGAATATGATACATGAAACCATCTTCAGTTGATCTTAATCCATCCAAAATGACACTCATTCATCCCTATTAAAGTGTGAGTGACCTATATGTTAGTGTAGGGAAGATTATATTGCCCACTAAATTTCTAATAATTGAAATGGAATTTGGTGAAAACATCTATATTATTCTAGGAAGTTCATTATTGGATACTAGTAGTGAAAATATTTGTGTTTCTAATATAATTGTAATTCTCTATGTTATGGATGATATAGAATAAATTCATCTATTTTTGGAAAAAAACACTTTAAGGTAGTTGTGAATAATCTGATGAAGACTATGACAAGTTCAATTCCAAGTTTAGGAGGAATTTTAATTACCCTTAACCTAAGGCATGAATAAATTTTATATAGTTACATGTCTAATTAATGAGTGATTCAAAATTGGATTAAGTTCTAATTCTTGTCCTTTTTCTTTATATGTTTTCGAAATTTTATGGTTCTATTTTCCTAATAGAATCACTATATGTTATGTATGAAACACTTGATCATCTTTTCATGAGTGACTTACTTATATGGATCCTAATTTGGAGTCATGATCAACAATAATTATTTATTAATGTTTTGTTCCATCCTATTAGAGATTTAATTTTGAAGTTTAATGTTTGAGTGTTTTTATTTCTTGGGAATTTTGTGGTCTGAATCCATCTAAAAAATTATATTCTGCAAACTTGAACAAGTATTTTTCCTCGATAATTTCTTACTAGTTTTTAATAATTTTTGGCATGATGATTTCCAAACAGTTAATTGTTTTTTAACAATATTTGAATCATTTTTATACTCTAAAATATTATTATTTTCCTATAGAATTAAAAACATTATTGTGTGAATCATTTGAATTTTCAATTTCCAATGTTTTTTGGTGTTCTATTTTTTGTTATCTTAAGTAGGGTCCATTGGTTTTGAAATTGTTTATTGTTTTTTCAAATCCCTAAGTATGAGGAAAAATATAATAAACTATTATGTTATTTTTACTGATTTTCTATGTCATATTATTGAACTTTTTTTCTAGAGTTTGGAAGATTTTTCAAAACACCATTAGTGGACAACAACCATTATTCTATGATGTTGTTGGAATTTTGTGGATTTTTTCTAATTTTTAGTGTATCTAGAAGAATTGAGATGTGTTAGTGAACTTTATTTTTAAATAATTTCAAAATGAATCTATACTAAATCATTCCCATTGGATGATCATGGGTTAAAATTTTATGGAGATAATTCGACTAGGGAAAATAAATATAGCACTATATTGGAGACAACCCATGACTGAATGAAAATTCTATTTTAATTTATATATTTTGTTTTTAGTCAAAAAAATGTATCCATCATTATTATGGCTAGTGCATTCTCAAAAAATCCACTTTTAAAATATACATGACATTGGTGAATGTATTTTTATTGTTCTCGACATTTTATACTGTTAAAACCTCTCAAAATTACATGGTCTCATAATTTATAATTTTAATGTTTGTGCCTAATGTTTCATCATTTTTTCTTTCAAGGATCCATTAGTATGATACTGAGCACTATTTTAAATAAAATTTGAAACTGATCACTTAATGAGCATAAGGACTCAGTTTCACTCTCAAGTGATTTTTCTTCCTTATTTTTCTTTATTTATTATTTATTGAATGAAGTTTTATAATTCCTTGATAGTTGTTCCTAGAAAAAGAGACTTTATTTATTTACATAAAAACTTTTCATTTTGATGTTTGAAATTAAGTGTGGGAATAATAACCCTTATTGTTTTTTTTAAATTCATCCACTTTAACTTATAGTGGTATTTTGATTTCTAGAATCATAGATCTTAAATAATATTTTAAACCAATACTATAAACTTGGTTAGCACCCTATACTCTATTGTTCTTTTTTGAAGTCACTTTTTAACATGTTATTGGTTTAATATTATTTGAAAATAATTTTTACTATTAATAAAAGATATGGAAATTACAATTTAATTTTTATTTTGGAAAAGTGTATGATGTTGTGGAAAATCCTGTTTGAATTTCATTCTGACCCTTCAAAATGTCATTAAAATACTAAACTGAAAATCTATTTTGAAATATAATGCATAATTGTTATATTTCACATCAAGTTTCAACAATGAGGAAAATTTTGGGTTTTAAGTGTGTGTATGGGGGGTGGGGGTTAATTTGATAAAATGTAATTCATTTAAGACCAATAAAAAATCTGTTAAAAGTTTCATAATTATTTTTTTCAGATGTACTGAGTAATTTTCAGAAGAAGAAAAGTTTCATTAAATTTGTGGGTTGTGATACCACTCTATGGATATTAATGTTGACTATATTATGAATTTTATTGTGTATATAATTCTTAATTTCACCTTAAAAAATGGATTTTTAGAAAAATCTTGGGAGAAAGTTATTCTGTTATTTTTTACATTAAACTTTTGAATTTGAATTTAGCTCATAAGAAATGAATAAAAATGGATTATGAGATGAAAATACTAATGAAGGATGAACTCATTATTTCACTCTTTTCATTCATTATTCAGCAAAATTATGGACGGGCTAATTATCCCACATATAAATTTTCACTCTACCACATCAAAAGGTGAGTCTATTAAATATGGGTTCTTAAATTATGTGATTTTATTCATCTAAAGGTAAATAGATGTTTGGTAATTTTTCTATGTAGAAAATAAATTTTGTTGAATTCTCCATAAAATTTTGATTTTGTATTATTTTGGTAAAATATTAATCAGTTTTTCAATAAAAAACTATTTGATAGGGAGTTTTTATTTCACTACTAGAGAAGAATGATGAAAAAAAATAAATTTTTTAATCCAATTCTTTATTGTATTTCAATGTTTCAATTTTGAGATTTATTTTTAATCATGGAATTTGACTATAAGATTTCATGTGGAAAAAAATTTCTTAAGTGTGGGGGAATTTGATGTAGTATTATTTCATAATATATTTCCCTAATTTATTTTCTGATTTTTTTCATTTTAAAAGGATGGATGAGATTATATTAGAGAAATATTTAGTTTTTATTATTTTGGGTGTGAAATACTATTATTTAATTTTATGATGATTAATGATTATTTTATCTACTTTATGATAATTCATTTATTTGTAAAATTAATTCATATTGATTATTTTTCATAATAGATATTAATTTTATGTCAAATATGGGGATACTTGTAATTATTTATGTTTACAAATATAGATTGTTTTTAAAATATGTAATTAAAATTGAGAATTTATAAAATATAAAAATTGATCAATTATAGTTTAATTTGTCTTGGTGATATAGTTTATAGTTGTGATTGAAAATTAGGAATGTATATTTATAAAAATATTTACTAAATAATAGATATACAATGTTATATAATTAATCATATTTATTTGGTTTTTAGTATATTTATAATCATAATATATTGATTTTATTTTCCAGGTTTTTTTATAATTGAAATATGTGTAAATCAATACTATTTTTAAATTTTAAATTTTTTTTTAGTATTACAATTTATATTTTTTATTTTTTTTAATTCAGATTTCATAGAATTTGTTTAAAAAAATTTAGTTGATGGTTAGAGGTGATCTATTTCTTTAGGGTATTCATCTGAACTCTGTTATAGGGAAGAAAAACAATTAAATAAGGGTTTCAAAGGAAAATTATTAACTAGGTGATTTGCACCCTATTGATATAAAACTAGTTATTTTATCATATATAGAAACCTCTTCGACAGGATGATCTGGTCATGTGAAAATATCATAACATGTGTTGATTTATACAGGTGTCCCCATCGTGTTACTGTGATTTACAGTAGATAATTCTCATATAATTAAAAATTATGTGTTCATTCAAAATTAGGCATTATGTGAAAGTGATTTTTCATTTGGTTTTGGTTTTGTCGGGAAAGTTAGGATGGATTGCAATAAAGGTGTGATGTATTGAAATATTTTCAATAGGGTTCCCTGGGATTGTGAGACAATAAGCCTTTTTCAGTGGATTTCACTATAGTGTGTTTCATCCTATAATGGGTTCCCATTTTCATTTGTTTGGTATCATTGGGCGAGCTCTGAATGAATGTGGGTGGTATAAGGGATTAAGGAATTTTCAGTGGGGTTTATCGTGATTCCATGAATCTAAGGATTTTTTAGTGGGTTTCATCATAGTGTAAATATTTAAAGTCATTACATGGTTTGGAGTTTTTTATTTGGTTTTACATATAATATATAAATACGAAGGTACATCCAATTATATTTTAAGTATTTTTACTCAATATTTTTTGGTATTTTTGAAATTAGTTTTTATACATGATGGTATACTGAATTATTTTATGGTAATGGAGATTATATTGAAGTTTTTTTACTATTAAATTTTTTAAATACTACCACGAATGTATGATGATTTTTTCAATGGATTTTTTACCAAAATATTTTACAGTTTGGTTTTATTGTGAATGTTTTATTAGTTCTTGATGTGGAATTTCATAATTTCCCCCCAATAACCTCCATTGTAGCTTCCCCTATAGCTTCCACTCTAGCTCCAACTAAAACCCCCATTGGAACCCCTGATAGAACCCCCATTGGAACCCTTACTAGAACAACCACTATAATGTCCACTTGAACCTGCAGTAGAAAAAAACTCAAATTTAATTGATAAATTAAGTAATTATTATAGAAATTATGTATCAATTTCAATTAATATTTTTTATTATTATACATAACAATAATATATTTATAATAAATTATACTAGATGTTTATCTATTATTATTTTTCCAATTAAATAAATTTTAATTCTAGGTTTTTATAATATATTATTCATTTATAAATGTTACACTAAATCATATTTATAAAAATTAAGTATTTCATAAGGATATATTTATTAAAGTTAAATTTTTATTTCCTTAGTTTTATAAATACACTTTTTGTTGTAGTGTTCATGTTCTACAAGAACATCTAATGAAATATCCACTAGAAAAATTATTTAATATATATTATAAGTGTTTTAATAATTTCATAAATATAATATTATTATATATAGGTAAATTCTTATTTTTCAAATTATATAATATTTAATTATATTTTTGTTAATATATTTTATTCATTTAAAAATATATCAAATCCTATTAAAAAACAAATTTACATATTATGAACTTATGTTTTATTGTTGTAGGTTATTCCAATACAAATGATGTTCATGTTATAGAAGCATATATTAAACTAGTTGTAGGGATGAAGTTCAATTAACATAGTGGAGCATAATGTTTTTTGTCACGTATGAGGGAGTAAATGGGTTCAGTATACACCGACAATACTATACTAAATGGAGAAAGGATAGATCACTTATCAAATAAAATTGATATACATGTAGAATTAAAGAGTATAGAAATGTTGAAAAATATGATAGCATGCGGAAATTTTCACAAGCTAAGACATGTATATGTTTCCTTTCTATAATAGAGGTTATTTTACTGTCTTCAGGGTAAAATGAATGTACTATATTTTTTGAATTGAATAATAATCCCCTAAAAATCCATTAATCTATTTATATGATGATGTCATAATGAAAAATAATAGAAACACAAGATGTTGAGATAAATGTGAATGCTTCAGCATGTATTAATCCAAATGATTCCTTTTCCTTGGCGATAACTATTGTTGGGGGTCAAGATGTTATTGGGTAAAAGTGTGTTTATTAGTTGAAGTTTTTAAGCCTTAATGTAAAATGGAATTGTTTTATAGTGATGCATGTTGAATGTTAAAGCACCTGGTAAGGAAAAGTTAGGGAAATCCATCATTTGTCTATAAAATACACATTAACATGAATGAGAAAAGTAGTAATATTTTTTTGGGTTTATCTAGAAATAAAGAAAGATTATGAGTTGTTTGGATATGTGTTTTTTACACCACTTTTAGTACGAATAAACACTCTAGACCCATATTTTAATTCATGGGGTTCAATATTCATCGATAAATTGTTGGTTTTGGAGAATATTTGGTATATGATGAAACAAAGTCCTAATTTTCTTGTTTTTTTAAAAACAAATAGGTGAATCACATGAACTGACCTCAAAATATATTTACTGATAAGAATTTGAAAATGGGAAAATCTATTTCTAGTTATTTAGTGGGAACTGAACATTACATTTTTTTCATAGAATTTGATGCAAAATGGAATTAATAATTTTAGAAATTAGATGAAACATTGATCCAGTTTTCTAATTATATTTTAGAAGTTAATGTTACAATATAATGATGAAAATCAATTTAATTAGGAGTTGGATTCCCTTTGGCAAAATATAGGGATGAGAAATTTTAAAAGTTAGAGGATGTATTGGAATTGTGAGAAAAGTGGGTGCATTGATTTTTAAAAAATTCCTTAATATTGGGTATTCATAGAAATCAATTATGTGAATGTTTTAATATATTTCATAAAGATTAAGTTCATTGTTTGTTAATTATTGTTGACTTTATTGATCATATTGAATGATTATTGTGAAAAAATTCAGTGTCATGAAACAAAGGAATAATTTGAGATGTGGGAGAAGTTTTTGCATAACCTATACCCTTGCCATGAATTCATGATCCATGTTTATACTAGATATAAACACGTGTTATTTGATTTATTTCTACATGAATATCAAATTACTGGTGCATGATTTCTGATATCATTTATTGAAATCGAATTTCAATTCATTGATGTTATTGGAAGGTTTGGCTATGAAGATAAATTGTGTGTTTCATATAAAGATTCCATTGAATTTGTTTAATGTTGTAAAAAGTTTCAGTAATTTATTTATCTTTGTTGTAATATTTTAAAAATGTAAGATTAGTTTGATGTGATATCTATAAATGAAAATTATATTTTGTATATATGAACTGATTCACTGTAAATATTATATTGTTTGAAGTAGCTTATGTTGAAGTAAATGCAGGTCGAAAACCAGTTATATAAAAAATAAGAAGGATCAAGAATGAATGGAACTGATGTTAATTACTTTAGATTGTAAGATATATGATGGTTATGATATTTCCTTCTCTAATGTCAGTAATTACATAAAATATCTGACTATGATAAATACATCATCATATAGAAATAATAGTTCTAGAAGAGAAAACACAATTTTAAGAATGAATTATTTTAAAAGGAATCCAAATTTTAAAGGGGGATATATAATTAATACTACCAAAAGAGGACACACATGAATAAACATAAGATGAATTATAATTCTATGATTATTGTAAGATTTCTTTTAATGATGAAATTTATTTATAAGAGTAGTATTCTATTGGAAATGTTTCATCTGATATCATTTTTGTTTTCATGTATGGAATTGCAGAGCAGGGAATATTAGATTATGGTGGTATAGCTACAAAAACAATTTAAAATGGTTTTTTGTAGTATTTTTTTCTATAAGTGTAGTAATTGTGTTTTTTATGTTGTAAGAAGACTTTTTAATGAATTTTTAACTTTGAATTTAGAGGTATACTGGAATAGAGGTTGAAGAGGTTGAGATGTGTAGACATAATTATCTGATAGTTGTTTTTTTGGGTTGAATTGTGACTATGTACATGAAATTTTAAATTGTAATGACTACATTGAACCATTTTGAGGCTTCTAAAAATCACAGTCCACTTTTAGTTGTAATGGATTGGGATACCATTTCATGAATTTTTAAATGTGTTGTATTCATTTGTTCTGTATGAAAATGTGAAAGTGATAGTAATGATGATCATATTTTCATTAATAAAAATTTGAACAGAACAGTTCCTAAAAAATATTAAATATGATAACACGAAAAATCAATGGATACTTTTGAATCCGTTTCCATCTTAAGGTTGAAAGTGAATAAAAAAATATGATATAATATATGGGAAAGTGATCACGAAGATAATTTTGAAGGGTTTTTTTGTAATATCATGGATTCAAATAAGGGAAACAACAAATTTGAGTCATTATTTCCATCCCCATGCTACTTCCAAACACCCCATTATAATTACCTCAACCAAATAATTATCCTTAGAATTGTTGAAATAGTGGGTGCCCTAGACCAACCTATTTAGTGGTTTTGATTACTATATTGTGTATACATTAAGCTATGCATGATTTCATCAAACCATTATATTGTAGAATTTTCTATGTCCACTATTTAAATGGTAATGTCTAAAGATTAATTATTGTATCGAAAGGTTATAGTAGTTCCCAAGATTTAATGAGAACCTCTAGATACTATGACATTAATCATAAATATATGTTCTATGGTCTAGATACATCTTACTATTTGGACATAGTAGATGTATGACCATCAGGTGCTGGGGGCTCATAAGCATTGAGACTTCTTCTCATGAAGTTCACACTTGGTGATCTTTAGTAGTTAGATTGTGAGGACTTACCTGCAAATAGGAACACCACATGTTTCAGGTGTCATTGGATGTTCCTATCTATGATAATGTGTAATTGTATCGTGACATGAGATAATTTCCAATGTATTTCATTTGATTATGTACTTTGATGTAAGATATAAACCATGACATTGATGTCGTGGTGAGGTAGTTTGTGGCTGGCACATCATTGGTGGAATGACATTTGTTGAATGGTCAAGAAAGTATTTGTCTCTTCCAGTTTATGGAATTAATATATATGAGGCCATGTTGATATGGACGGTAGTACCTTTGCAAGACCATGCCTATTGCAGTAGAGGGTAAATCAATCTAGTTACATCAACAAACAATAAAGCCAGAAAATTGCTATGACAGAAGATTGCGTCCTGCTTTATGAGATATTACAGACAAAGAGATTATATTACAAAGTGCATGTTTTTAGGTTGGTTGTCACTGCTGTGAAAATCCGTATTTTTCATAGTCCATGATGGGTTTCTAGATCCTACTCGTGGCCTATGAATACAATTCACGGCTTTTGAAATAAGGACCTAGAGGGTCACACACAATAGCATATTCAAAAATCTTCACTATTTAGTTGAATAGAATTTTTAAACATGGTGGGCCTCGCCAAAGTTGTCCGAGATTTGTCCAAAGTTAAAAGATCACCAATGCAATAAATAAATTCATATTATTTGAGTTTATAATAACGAGTATTAAATTTATTTATTAAATGTATTTATGAGTTTTAATTAAATACATGAAAAATATTAATTGATTAATATTAAATTAGTCATGGTTCAATTAATATTTATGGGAGAGACGAGTCGAGTTAATTACTCAATTATTATGATGTCATGTATTTTAATATAATACAAGTGAGTGATAATAAAATTTATGACTCAGATTATTAGTCATAAAATGTTGTTGATAGCGCATTAATTATTTGGGGGCCTGGTGGGAAATTCTGGGTAACTAATTAACCACTATAAAAATTATAGGAGATGAGAATTATAATTACTAGTCATATAGCTTCTCTCTTCTCTTCTCTCTACCACAATCTAGAGAGAGATGCTCTGGATCCAAGGAGACCGTATGGATCTCTCTCTCGGGCATCACTAGCGAAGCGATGCAGTGATCTTAGGAACATCAAATGCATCGTCGGTATTCCGCACTAGCACCCAGACTACGACGAACGACGCTCATGCGGATTCCATGAAGCGTGCGTGGATGATCTAAAGGAATTTAACGTCAGATTCTTTATGCAGAGATCGCAGACGATGAGCAGATGTCGTGCGTGGCTTCATATTTAAACCAGGTATATTATGGTTTAATTTTGTGCCTAAAACTCTTCACTCATGATCGTCAAATTTAATCGAGCTGCTCTCCACCGACATCAGAAAGTTTACGTCGATCGTCGGTGGATATTTTTTAAAAACCCACATGTTTGGGGCTTCCGCTACATGCCCAGTTCCAACAATAATGACATTATATTCCAATGAAAGTTAAATAAGATCAATATAATACCTATATGAAACTAATATAACATTAATATCAGTATCTAAATATCAATATTTTAATTGGTGAATCATCAGTACACAGACATTACAACATTAAAATAGAAAAATAGTATCCAATAGTATAATAATGATGAAATTATCATCAAACAGAATCATAAACAATTATTAACAGACAATTACTAATAATGAAATATCGATACAAATAAAAACCACCATTAGTATATATTTACAACCCAAAATAGAAACTCAATGATTAGGCATATACGGAATAATGAAAGTCATATTTGAAAAAAAAAACCCAATGGAAAAATTGCATTCTATATACAACAATTAGAATATAACATAAAAACAAAAACAAAAATTACTAAAGTTCTAATTAAGCAAAATATTTCTAACATCAATAGAAGCATGTCAATCATTAGTTAGAACAAGATTCAGGAAAATATATAATAACAGCTTTTTTAATCACAAAACATAATTCCAAATTCATTTCCATCAACTATTAACATTAGAAATATCCATAAATGTTGGATTTATAATTGTTTAAGAACCCGAAAACATTCAAATATGGTTTTTAGTAACAACCATAAAACTATGATCTTTAAATATTTATGAACCATAAATCCTTTTCAATAATAGTTTGATGTAACAACCATATAACCAGTCTATATAAATATTTATATTAATTCTGGTTGAACTGCTTAGAATAGGGAACACCTAAAACTAAATGATGTTTCTGTCCAACTGTTTGTAGGGTCAGTAATGAATCAATGTTCCGTTTAAACCCATTGGTCATTAATTTTATCTTGGGAAATATTATTTTTATATTATTGTTCATTTTCAAACTTCTTTAATAAAAAAATGATTATTCTATATTCAAAGGTTTCATCCCATTATGATAACTATCTTTCACCAGGAATAGTATCATGGAAGTAATCTTTTCCAAGTATTAGGGGATCCATCTTTTGATAAATTATTCAATAAATTCATTCTACTATTTTTAAAAATTATATTCAACCAGATTTTTTATACTATAATGGATTTCATTTCTAAGAGGGTAAAAATTACTATTTATAATGAATCATTATGATAAAAATCATCTCTAAAACCACCCATATGAGGCTGCATGGAATAGTATCGGCTGAAATATTTTCTATAAATATCAAAAATGAAGAATGTATAATTCATATTTGACGCGTTTATGGGGATGAAAACAATACAATTATCAACATTGAATCCTATTATGGTTTCTTTACCAACAAATCAATCAAATTTGGGTTTTCTCAGATAATATTTTCATTTATATGTATATAAAGTGTTAAAAACAATTAATTATTATATCTAAAAGATAAATAATAAAAATAATATTACACTCAACATAGAATAAATTGTAATCATAGATTATTTATCTAGGAATATTCAATAAATTCTCCCCATTACAATTTTTTTTATAATCTGACAATAATAATATATAACATGATATCAATAAAAAGTAATAGAGGTTGTCACACAAATTGAATACTAGTTAACATTATGCTTGGTTAGCATAAACACTCACCGAGCTACTTGTCCTGGTTTTTTAAAAAGATGGAAAATATTATCCATTGAAACTAAATGTAATATTTCAACAAATTCGCATACATATTTTCTACCTAATAATAATATAAATTATCACAAAAACATTTTTATTTCAAGATAATTTAATAGGAATATTAAAATTGGGACAGTTATTCCCTTTGGTACTAAAAACACACCAGTTTGGGTCTAACTATAGAATTTTCTCAGGATTCATGTCTACTTTTTTAGAGTATCTTACTCTATCTGGCCCATTTTCTTATCATTTACTTCCCCCTAAAAACCATTTTATGATGCGGTTTCTTCAAAACATCTGCTAAATCGATTGGTTTTTATTGTTTAATTGGATCTTCTACTAGTTTTGTTTGACGTTCTAGTACTATTCTACTTGTATTCAGAGTTTCATACAGATATAAGGAATCCAATTTTTTTTCTTTCTCTAGATTTCAAATTTATAATCATTGATCTGGTTCAACAAGTTTATGCTTCCTACTATTTTTATTGATTGTGGTTATGTAGAGGTGTGGTTGTTTTTGAGATTTCATGAACATGGTCTGTATCCTCTTAGATCATTGTATAATTGGTACCTTATGTTTGATCTTCCTATATTAAATAAGGGTATAATTTTTATTGTTCTTCTTGGTTACATTCAGGGAGAGGTGTGGTTTTCACATGGTTTTTTCATGTGTTCTACCTCATGCATCCCAACTTCCTTGGTACCCACTTTCTGGTTTCCCTAATTTATTAAAAGGTTAATTTCCAATTCAAAAATGATATATTTTATCCTGAATGTCTCTTTTTTTGTATTGTCACCTCAAAAATTCATTGATTATTAATTTTTTATGTTTTTTTCCAAACCATTGAATCTATTTTCTAAAGATTTATTTTTTATGTATGAATTTTTCTCTAAGACCTTTTATTTTGTCACCATTTTCAGCCATATTTTATTGATAGGAACAAGAGATTCCTTACTTGTTGTTATATCCTCATCTATTTTATATTCTTTTTTGTCTTTGTAATGTTTTTATTTTTACATACCCATGAGTTGATAAAAACCATTAAATTTAGACTTTAATAGGTATAATTACCCAAACATCTATAAGTTTTGGAGTATTATGTTTTTCTACAGCAAAATAGAAATATATCAAGGTCCATTTTGTAAAAGGTGGATTTACAACTTCTTTATTTCCTTTTACTATTTCTCTTTCATCATAATAACAATACTACAATAATAACATAGTTATGAATACTAAATTTTAAATAGTAGTGAAAAGAAATATTAATCCTTTCAAATAATGTGATAATATCCCCTGTAATATTTTCACTCTTCTAATGGAAATATTTAATAGATCACATCAATTTTTGGTGGATTTTATGAGACCACCTTAGTGTTCTCATGACTCTGAAAATATCCAAAAAATTTATAAAACCCCATCACAAGTAAGTGCATGTAGTTGGAAAAAACACATAAGAACATGTATATAAAAATAGAAGTGATCCTATTTAAACAAGATTAACATTTTCATTTCCCATTATAACGTCCAAAAGAGGTTATTGGACTTCCTTTTGTGGCAATAAAATTACACATATTTGAACTACCCTTTATATAATGATTCCTTATTTTACTTGAATGATTATGATTGAAAAAATTACATTTTACCTTCTGTTATTTAAATTATCCCTTTGAAAACATCTTCACATAAAAATCTTCCCACTCCCCCAAATTAGCAAGAATTTGTTTAGGGAAAATAGTTATCCAATAAAACATAGAACTGTTGTATATCTTAGAATATGTTGCTGATATAATTTTAGATATAAATTTTTGAAACATATTAAAAAAATAGTATTCTTAAAATTATTTGTTTGACCATATTTTAATTTTGTTTTGATTTATTATATATTTATTTTTAAATATATAATATTGGACAAAAAATACAGACCTAAAAATTGAGCGTAATACCATATCTTTTGAATCAAATATCAACTATAGGACTTGAACAATAGAACAATTACATGCTGAATCTGATAAAAAATCACTAAAATATAGAATATAAGTTAATTATAAGGGTAATCTACAAATTTAAAAATATAAGGTAGAGTAAGACTATAACTTGTAGTTGAATCTCCACTAGATGTCCCATGGGAATGAACAACATACCCTACGTAAAAGGATAAGAAGTTACAGTGGAACCTCTAGTTACAGTTTTAGTGGAAGTTCTAATGGAACCTCTAGTAAGAGTTCTAATGTATGTTCATATGGTACCTCTAGTGGATTCCTTATTTGAAACTTTAATTGAAGTTCCACTATGAATGAACAACATGAAATTCACATCTAAATTCTATAAAAATGGAAAAAAAATTCTGGGGATTCGAGAAATAAAACTACATGTTTCGAAGGTATATTGTGACTAAAAATTACATTAAGAAATAAGAACATTATTTTAGTTATGGTATCTTGGCATTGTATCTAGTTTTAATAGGTTTCAATGGATGTTCCCAATAGTGGATGTCCCATTAGAAGCTATAGTGGAAGTTCTATTTTGAAATAATTACATCAAATTAACTTTTAAATCCTAAAACAATTTCACTAAAAATATTTTTTGGGGGATTGAACAAATTACACTATAGGTTTGGAAGGTAGAAAATGACTACATGTTCCACTGTATCTTCTAGTGGAGTCTCAAAAAGTAGATCCACTAGATGTTCAGATGAATATTCCACTGGTAAATAATAATATGAATTTTTATTTAAGGTATATTTGCACTATAATTTGGAAGAATAAAGTCCATTGTAAGTTCTATAGGGACCTCTATTGAAACCTCCAGTGGATATTCCAATAAAAAATAATAGTATCAAATTCACTTTTGAATCCTATATAAAATTTCACTAAAAATATTTTTTTTAGGAATTCAACAATTTACACTATAGGTTTTCAATATAACTGGGTGTTCAAATAGAACATCAAGTAGAACCTCCACAGGGTATTCAAGTGAGAAAAGTACAAAGAAATTAT
The DNA here is from genome assembly GCA_963277665.1 of Viscum album. Lineage (NCBI taxonomy): Eukaryota > Viridiplantae > Streptophyta > Magnoliopsida > Santalales > Viscaceae > Viscum > Viscum album. The sequence goes on from OY728125.1 coordinate 887,696,642, forward strand.
TTACATAGGTAGATTTACAATGTAATTAGATAGAATAGTTTCCAGTGGTTCAAGTGGAGGTTCCACCAGAAATTTTAGTGGAGGTTCCAGTGGAACATCAAGATGAAGTTATTACAGAACTATTAGTGGAACCTCAAATTGACAATCAAATGGAACATCTAGTATAGGATCTTGTGGGAGTTCTGGTGGGGAGAAATAGAACAATTCCCCATAAAAAATACGAAAATTATAGTATAATATATATAATGTTTATTCAAGGATTCCACAAATTTTAGTGGAACATCAAGTGGAAATCCCAATTGAAATTTCATGAATATATTTGAAAAATAGTTTCTATTTCAATTGTTCACATGGGTTGCAATGAATTCAAAATACTGAAATTTTAGTTAATTTAATCAAAAAATTATTAAAATAAAAAATTTATATAAACTGGTTCGTATAAAAAATGTATTATGAAGGAATGGTAACAACAGAAAATTTAGTTTTTATAAAATCGAATTGATATTTTACAATAAATATTTCAGTAGATAAAGATATTATACACCACCTTCTTCAGCCTTTATTGACTATTTTAAAAAAATAGTGTTGAGGGATAGTACTAGACACCAACATAGTTAGGACATTTCTTAGTGGATAAAAATAATTCCTTTTCATTGGATGAGGCATATGGACAACAATATACCGTGTTTGGTGGAGTTTTTATCACCAATGAACTCATTGGACTCACTGGAGATGTCACCACAATTAGCTAAATTCACCATTGTTTCAATAGTTCAGGATTCATAGTTGACTTCATAGTCACCATAGATAAATATAATTCATCGCAATAATTTTATTTTCCTCATAAATGAAAAAACCTATCGATGATGAAAAATGAAGGGAATTCGGTAAAGAAGTTATCTAAAGGGTGAAAATATAATATCACGGATTTCCTAATCCCAAGGGTGTATTGTAATATCTTGATAATGGTTTAACTATAGATGATGTTTCTCTATCAAACTGAGGAATGAACATCATCGACCGACTTCCTAAGCTTAATTTTTTGAAAATGTAAAGTATGGAACAGAAGAGTGAATCATATTCCAATAAAAAGGGGTTTCATTTCAACGAAGATTTATGAAAATAGGAATATATATTGGCATGAACTTCGGAAGATGATGGAACATCCCTAAACATGTGAGGAAGAACAATGATGTAATGTTTTGTACCATATATCACCACCAAAGATTCAATGTCATATATGAGAATCATAATCCCAATTTTTATAATGATGTGATGCTACGGCAAATTTCAGTCTATGATTTAACACTGGATGAAGTAGATCTGGACCTGAGTGTGATTAGGGAAACCGATTTGAATATAATTAATGAATAGTGATGAATGTTGACTCATTTGGAGTTTTTAATGGCCGATCCCATTATAGGATGAATTCAATCGAGCTTTATCTGGAGGATATGTCTTCTAACTATTGAAGATTATGATACAATGGTGTTTTCATTAATTTCGAGCCATTGATGATTTAAGGTAGTATTTGTGTGATAGTGAACATAATAATTTGGAAGAGGAAATAGGAGAGGTAAAAATGCATAGAGAATAGAGAATAACACTATATTAAGGGATATAATTAGGAAAACTGAATCAAGGGTCGGATTTGGAGGAATGAACATCTTCAATGAAGATTCAATCACTCTTATTCTTTTCATGAACTATGTTCTTCATTTTAATCAATCATTCATAATCACTATTTCAGTAAACATGTGGGTAAAAATTTACAACCTGATCACCGAGATGAGACCAACTATAAACAACTTGATTCCACTATTGGGTTCCCCTTAGATATTTTATATTACTTTAATATTCCATTAAGCTTATGCAATCAAAATATATAAACATGTGACTTATTTTATCTCCAGATTCCATCCATAAAAACATTTTCCTTATCACCTCACCTCCTACTAGAATTTGAACAAAACCCAATAGGTATGTGAAGAAGCCACCATAATCTAGTAGTGACATATTCAAATATGTAAAATTTATGAAATATTTATACCCTTCCAACATCAGGGCCTCTAGATATATGTTCACCAATAAATTTATTTGGATGTCCTTTTAAACTATAAACTCTATCTACTCGTCCTAGACCTAAATATCCCACCAATCCTTCACTGGTCCTCACAACATATATGATGTAGTCATGATCTTTTTCCTTGTAGGTTCCTATATGTATTTTAGTATCCATTGGATACACTAAACCCAGAACTCTTTTTCCTTAAGACTTACCTCTTTGAAAACATTAGAGGGTGATATAGCTAGAACTCTGTCATCATCTCAATCATACAAAGATATTTCTAGAGTGGGTATATCTTCATTAACTATAATATAGTTGAAATTATCAGGAATATTTTGTTCCCCATAGTACATAAAACCAACATCCGATTCTTTTCATGATACTATTGAAGTATTCTTGGAAATTTTCTCTAGTAAACCTACTACTAAATATCATCTTTGTGGAATCCATCTTCCATTACATACTCATGCTTTAGAAAACATAACAAATCATTTAATAATTATTCAAAAGAGGTTTCACAAGTAGAAATTAAAATCAAATCCACATAAACTATCCAAATTATCACAACAGCACCCCCATCACAACCTTCTACTATCGTAGTACTAGGCCCTAGCTATCATTGGGTAAACCAAACATCAAAATTTATAACAACACATTTCACACCATTTCAACATATATAAAATTATAAACCATTAAAATATACTCACTGAGATCTTTTTTAACCATTTCAATTTATGTTCATTTCAATTTAAACAAATTAACCTCCTTTATTAGGAACCACTTATTTTAAAATAAAAAAAATTGAAAACCATTTTTTTCTCTTGACTCACATTCTCTACCATGTATTCTTTACATGATTCATGAATCTTAATTCACAAAGTGCATCAAATGTTTCATGAATAAAAAACTCATTTCATTCTATCACACAAGTAAAATATCATGAAACACTTACCCCAAAAAAATTATATCCTCGGTGAGATAACATTAAACATAAACTTGTGATTAACTAGAAAAACAATCCCACATGGGGGACATTAGTTTCCACTAACACATGGGTTTGTTACCCCCATCCATGTGCTCATTTAGAAGGCGTGACATATCCTAAAATCCTATATAAATATCCAAAATACTAAGGAAATACAATATATCTATATCATACAACCTAGTCACACCATGACCTAGGTGTTAAAAAAATGGGTTTTGATCATGTTCAATACATTACCTCAAGTGTTCTTCCCCATAAACTAGAGGTTGCAGACAAGCAGGGAAGGTATAATGAGATACTTAGATTATTTGTACTATCTTTACCTGGGTAAAACAATTGCATAAAATGAGATAAAAAATAGCATGTAATAATAAGAAATAATTAAACATCATACAGCACATTACCAAAAAATGCATGAAATTTCAACCAACTAACTTAATAAACATTTTATGTCATGGTATAATAAAGTACCAAAAGAAAACTCATAAAAAGGAAACACTAAAATTCATTTAATTTGGGTCTTGACATCATGTTCGATCACCCCATCCAAGCTCAATGTCATGTCAACAATCTAGAACATTGCATTTTCCATTTTCTAGACCTATAACCATTAGATTTGCTTAGGTACCATATGTGGGCTGAGTAATATGTTAGTACAAATCAACAGTCAACCACCAATTCCATCTAATTCAATATCTAGAAAAAACATAAGTATACGTAGAATTAATATAGATAAATAATGATTATACATGAATGAAACAAGTTTTAATTTAACCAATTTCCAAATAACCTTGTAGGACTCAAAATATGAATGTAAGAACCCATATCTTTGTTTCAGGTACGCCTCTCCTTTTCTGGAGTTTTTGAAAAAAATAATGTTTATGGAAATTTTTTAAGTACACACTGTGTACATTTTGAGTACACGCCATGTACTCTTTTTTCTGCTCGAAGCCATGTACTAGCCTTGTCCAGGCCACACACATGGTGTGTAGGGGTGATGTGGAGGCCGTTTTTGGTGGATTACGGAAAAAACTAGTACATGTCGTGTACTATAAAAGTACACGCCATGTACTTTATTATTTCACTAAACAGACCGGGGTCATGCCTGATGCACATAAACACCTTCATCTAGGTTTCGTTCGTCCGAGAGCACTGAGAATCTGCGAATCTTCTACAAGCTCCCGCCTCTCCGTCCGTTCTCTGATTCGAGCTCTGTTGATTGCGTTGGAATCGAAGCAGTGATTTCTCCCTTCTGCTAGAGCCTTGTTTTCCGATTCTTCCACCATCTCAAGATATTGTGGGTAGAACATTTTGGGCGTTTTCTCATATCTATGATGTTCTATGGAGAATTTGTCATCGTTGTTAAAGTATATCAATCTCCTAGGATCAAGGTAGGTGGTTTGTGCCTTTCTGTAGAAAGTTTATGGGTATTTTGTAAAAATTCCATCAATACCCTTGAAAGAGGTATTGCAATTTCCTGTTTTTTCCTTGTTGTATTTACTTATTTTCTTGATTGCTAGAGTAGATGTTTTCCAGTAATTATGGTAGTTTTTACAATACTCTGGATGTTTGATATACTTGTTCTTCCTGTTTGGCATTTTTCCAGTTGTCACGCCTAATTATAGGATAGTGGAACTGTTGATTTGTTATGCTTTTGAGCTTTAGATTTATAACAAAGTAGGTCTTGAGGTTTACTTGGACGATTCACGCCCACTTAGCATGTTTATTTCCTCATAGGATTGTGAGAACCAAGTTTAGTAGAACATAGGAAAAATGGACGTAAGGGATTCTCTAGAATGCCTTTTAATACGATGCGTGACCACATGGGGAATTGAGGATGAGTGCTTCCTCAGAGAGTCTATAGTTCATCGACGTGGGATACATGGACATGAGATGTTGAGTGCTTCCCCAGAGATCCTTTAGTATGATAAAATACTATAGGGGGAATTGACGATTAGTGCTTCCTCAGAGAGTATATTCTTAGTAGAACTAGAGGGGTGAGACTGTGTGTGCCTCATAGAGGGTTGCTAGTACTGGTAGGTTGAACCATAGGGGTTAGGGTGTGAGAGCTACCTTGAGGGTAAACTATTTTCTACTTATTGATGGTTGTTACTTTTGTACATTATATGTTAGAACTATGAATCATAGCTATTGTGTATTTACTGTTTATTGTTCACATACTTCACTTTCCATGTATTCATTGACTGTTAGGCATAGATCACTTGGTGGTTTCCAACTGGGACATTGTCTCACACCTAGTTTGGGTCATGTTTTTGGGCCCAAGCAGACTATGTTGTTGTAGGTGTAGATAAGGGAAAGCTCCCTTCTACTTCCAGTACATGACTTGCTGTGGAGATAGAGTGCAGGGGACCGAGCAATGGCCTGTGATGCTGAGGAGTTTACTTTGTTTTTCTTTTGAACATTCATTCCAGTTTACTTCAGAATGTTGGTTTGTTTACTATTTTGGATAGACATGTGTACCATGTTGGATCATAATTATTTTATACATTGCTTCCGTTGTTCAGTTCAGTTGTTGTATGTGGTTTATTGTTTCTTCTATTGTGTCTGGTTGTTCTTCCGCTGTATACTTTACCAAATGAGGGAATAGTTTTCCCACTGACTCACCAACACCCTCGAAGTTAGTTGGCAGCCTCTAGCATTTGGCGAATTGCGCTTGAGGTCATGTGGAGAACTAGGTACGTGGCACCGGTGGAGGGGCTCCGAATTCAGGTCATTACAAAGTGGTATCAGAGGGGTTCTTTTCTCTTTCCATACTATCTGGAGACATTATCCAGGGGTAGTATAGATACGATACATAGTATTATGTTGTTCTCTGGATTAGCTAACCCATGCATAGGGAAAATCCATACTACCTAGTTTATTGCAGTTTCTTGTTTTTATGATTTTATGGTTGATATGATTTCACCTAGAGTGATTCACATGTTTGTGTTGTTATTGTCTTGATTATTTTAGTTCTATTTCTGTCGCAACCTGATGATATAAGGGTATGTCATCTCATGCATCATAGAGACACTCATATAGATCACATGGCATGCACTCGTGCCATGCCATCTAGGGTGCATTAGTGATTCCATGCTGTTGTGATATACATTGTGTAGATTATTCATGCTGTTGTGATAGATGATTGATAGAATTTCAATTTCCTTTTTAGAGGATTTTTGTATTCTACTTTTCTTAAATGAACACCATTTTTTGATTCTATGGGAGTATGAGCCCTCAAGAATCGGAATTTGTCACCTCCTTGCCTTGTTTTTTGGTCTTCTGTGCAGTTTCTAAGCTACTGCCCAGAAAAACCCAGAATACATAGCGTGTACATTTGGCTACACACCATGTATTTTTTAGGCCGTGTCACTGACTGTGTGAGCAGGGACATGTTGTTGTAGAAATAACTTCCGGAACACGCCGTGTACAGTTGGTACATGCCCTGTAGTTCGGAGCTGTGTACCTGGCCGTGTCACTAACAACACGGGTCAGGGAAGCTTGGGTAGAACACATCGTGTTGTAAAGGAACACTCCATGTAGTCCTGTCAAGGAACCTGACAATGTCACGAATAACATGGGTCGGTGTTACCTTCCCTTCATCATGACATGTTGTTTTTGGAACACACCGTGTTGTCTTGTTAAGGTACCCGACCCTGTCACGAACAACACAGAATGGTGTCACCTTCACCAATACACGCCCTGTTTTTTCGAAAAAAAACCATGTAAGGTGCAGCCATGTAGATGACCGTGTAACCAATAACACGGGAAACCAAATCCTTGTCTCGTACACTCCATTTTTGTTCAAAACACGCCGTGTAGTCTTATGTAATGTCGGACCATGTGGGTTAGCCGTGAAAAGAGACTCGGGCAGGGGAATAGTTTTCAAGTAGACATCATGTGTGGGGTCAAGATGCCATGTAGTTTGAGGTGTTACAAGACTAGTAGGTAAGGGGTACACGGCCATGTCAGGGGCTTAAGAAGACACGATGTGTAGTTTTTATACACGACATGTAGTCGTTTTTTTAAACTTGTGTGTTTCCCTTTCCCTGATCCCATTTTGTACTATTGTGTTTTCTGTCCTTGTTATTCTAATCTAAGGTGTGATTTTGACCATTCAGAGATATGCCTCCGAGATTTCCTCTGGTTGTACATCCGTTATCAGGCAGTGAGCAGATGCCAGATATGGTTGATCAGGGACTTCCTGTCGATCCTCCAGTTGGGCCAGCCTTAGCACACACTGTCATACCAGTTGTAGGAGTCGACACACAATTCAGAGATGGTTTTATGTGGATGATGCAGACATTCCAGGTAGCACCGCCTCCTGGCATGACTATGGTAGACTTGAAACGGGTTTTCCAGTAGCAGCATCCTTCTACTTTCTCGGTGGAAGGAGGACCTCAGGCTGCAAAGTCATGGCTGGAAGCCATGCTGACTATCTTTCATCATCTGGAGACGCCTCCAGAGAGGCGGGTCAATCTCGCTACCTACATTTTCCAAGACTCCTCCAAGAGGTGGTGGGACAATATCTAACAGGAGGGTCATAAGCAGGTTATGTCTTGGGAGGAGTTTCAGCTTGTCTTTTATTACTACTTCTACCTGGAGACCCTGAGGGCCGACCGAGACCGAGAGTTCATGACCTTAGAGGAGGGTACTCTTTTGGTCATGGAGTATTCCTCTTGTTTCATAGAGCTGTATCATTTCAAAACCCTCTGGGATTGGAGTGGCATGTTCTTAGAATGTAATTTCGAGGATGGTCTCAGGCGGGAGATCCGCTCGCAGGTGAATATCTTCAAGTTGACATCCATCAATTCTATCGCCAACTAGGCACTGATTGCGTAACACAATATGAGAGACTATGGAGCTTCAATCCAGGGCAGTTCTGCTTCCAGAGATAATTTTCAACAATATGACAGCAAGAAGCACCATAGGGAGTATACGCGTGCTGATCCGAGGAAGCGAGATGCATCGTCAGGCAGTCAGGTGATGTGCTACCAGTGTGACTGGTCAGGTCACATGAGGCCGCAATTCGAGAGGGACCCCATGGAGTGCTGATCTTTCGGCAAGATGGGTCACCTGCAACATTTTTTCCAGGTTTTCTCACAAGCAGCTGGTGACCGGGGTTCATCCATGAATCCTCATTCAGGGCAGCACCACAAGTTTCTCACCAGTCTGGGAACTGGAGTTTTTCCATCCGTTCAGCCCGAGGTGGTGGTCGAGGCCGTGGGGGTCAGCCACCAGTCCCTCAGCACCTGCAGGGAGGTATAGCTTAGAGTGGTCAGCCAGGGGAACAGGGCCACAGTGCAGGCCAATCTTTTTCCATGGAGAAGACCAATTTGGAGCAGGATCTCGTCCCTTATACAGTTCGATGTATGGGTTTTCTAGCCTCAGTTTTATCATCATCCCATTTCGATACTGGTGCTACACATAGCTTTATATCTGTTGCTGTTGTGGAGAGCCTTGGGCTCTATGTCTTTTCATCTGCCGAATTGTTGACACTAGACACACCTTTGGGGACAAGGACATCTAGTGTATGTTACTGTAGAGTGTTCCCTCTTGAGGATACATGTTATTATTTCATATGGGATCTCTATGTCCTAGAGATGACAGGATATGATGTCATTCTTGGGATGGACTGGTTAGTTCTCGTATGGAATGTCATTGATTGTTATCACCGCAGAGTGAGTTTCGTTTCACCAGAGTGCGATTATTTTCTTCATAGGGGCGAATGGGATGTTTAGGTGAGTCAATTAGGAATCGAGCATTATGGGCTAGGAAGGGTGAAAATCCAGATTTATAGTTTTTATCTAGATGATCAGGGGACTTCGCAGTTGGACATTCCTCCAATGGTGGATCATTTCAGGTAAGTCATTCTAGAGGACTTTTCATGTTTTCCTCCATAGCATGAGATAGAAATTTCTATTGAGCTTGGCCAGGAGCGGCACCAGTGTCCATTCCTCCTTATAGGATGACTACACCTCAGTTGTAGTAACTCAAGAAGCAGTTGGAGGAGTTGCAGGAAAAGGGTTTCATCCAACCTAGTACATCTACTTGGGGTTCCCCTATTCTATTTGTGAAGAAGGCAGACGGTACCCTTCAGCTTTGTGTGGATTATCGGAAGTTGAACCGGTTGACGGACAAGAACCGATATCCCTTACCGAGGATCAATGACCTCTTTGATCAACTTTGAGAAGCTTGGGTGTTCTTGAAGATCGACTTGAGTTCCAGTTATCATCAGTTGCGTGTTAGACCATCAGATATACCTCTGACAACCTTCAGAAGTATGTATGGTCTATACGAGTATACATTCATGTCGTTTGGTCTCACGAACACGCCTGCAGTTTTCATGGCACTGATGAACCAAGTGTTCCATCCTTAGTTGGATTTCTTCGTTGTGGTCTTCGTGGATGATATCATGGTGTACTCTCACACTCGACACGACCATGACACCCATCTTGATATCGTTTGGAGTACACTAAGAATGCCTCGACATTATGATAAAATCTTGATGTACAACTTTTGGATGGAACAGATTCACCTCTTGGGTCACGTCATCTCAGAAGAAAAAGTATCTGAGGAACCAGAGAAGGTGAGAGCTGTAGTTTCTTGGGAGTAGCTAAAGAATGTTTTTGAGTTTCAGAGTTTCTTAGGGCCAGCTGGATACTATAGATGCTTTATTCAACACATTTCACGCCAAGCAACACCTTTGACAGGTATGACCAAGATGGGGGCGAAGTTCTTATGGTCGGATTCTTTTGAGACAGCCTTTCAGGAGCAGAAGGGAAAGCTAACTTCGGCACCGATACTAGCCTTGCAAAACCCAGTCAAGAGCTATATAGTTTAATGTGATGCTTCAGGTATCGAGCTAGGAGGTATGCTTATGCAGTGAGATGGAGTCGTTGCATACGGGTCTCAGCAGTTGAGGCCACATGAGAGTAACTACTCGACGCACGATCCGGAATTAGCAGTTGTTGTTCATGCCGTATGCTTTTGGAGACACTATCTTATGGGAGAGAAGTTTGTGGTCTGCACTGACCACAAGAGTCTCAAGTATATCTTCAATCAGCATGATCTAAATCTAAGGCAGCACAGGTGGGTCGAGTATATTCAGTCTTTTGATTTCGAGCTTGCCTATACACAAGGAAAGGGAAACGCACTGGCAGATGCATTGAGCAGGAGAACTCAGATTCAGGAAGTTCATGAGGCCATCAGTGAGTGGCAGCTTATGGCTCTATTCCTTAAGATGGATCTAGAGGTGCATGATAGACAGGTACATACCATCTTATCTTCTGTAGCTGTTACCTCTACACTACATGATCAGGTACAGATGAGGTAACAATATGACTCAAAAGGCTTAGTCCTGTGGGAGAGTGTGTAACGCCCCGACCCCAGTTACCCAGAGTCGGTGCATTATTACATAACATTGGAATGATCACAAGAAAGATCAAGTCTCGAAATACCGATTAGTTTAGTATCCTTGGAAACACTAGAAACATTCATAATTATATCATAGAAAAACATCTTGTCTTCATATCCCTCATACTATCCCTGCAGGTCATTCATAAATTACTTCTTTATAATCCTGGGAAAAATAAAACATTGAAAGGGGTGAGCTCAGATTCTCAGTAAGGATAACATTATAGCAGAAGCATTCATAGATAAGCATAAACACTTAAGGCAGTTTATAACTAAAAAAATCCTTTTAAACTTGAACATCAGCATAAAATGGCAATGATAAAATAAAATAATGCCATTTACATACTCTCATGGATATTCTACTAGTGGAATGATCACATGAAATATCAATAACCACTTTCATAATGATGGAATGCAAAATGGCAGACTATCATAACCACATAGCCAAGGCCTCGTGCCAAGACTACAAATAAGATTTTTCCAAGGACTTGTGCCAAGACACTAGTTTGTCTCACAAGACCTTTTGATGCATCGAGGATCTATAGCGTGATCCACCCATCACTTATTAAGTACAATGCATTCCTCATATGAACAGGTTTAAACATAACATAAACATTCGTATTCAAACTAGCATACGAAATGTCAATACTTTAATCACAAACCATTAATGATATAAAAATAGCACATCCACAGTCAAACATAACTTATCCGATACAATATGGAAGATTGTATTGCATCACATTAACCTCAATCATGAATAATGATGGATATTTACATAGATGAAAATAATCATCAAAACTATTTGAGAGAAATATCCCCTTTTTTCTTGAAATCATTTAAAAGTCACAATATTTGTCAAGAAGCCATTTAAAAATAGTTTTTTGAATAAATGTGTCCCATACCACTTTGAAACTTTTAAAAGGAGTTTTAATTTTCAAAATTTAATTTCCATATAAATAAATCCTTAAAACAATTTTTAAAACATGGACATTAATGTGCAAGATTTAGAAGAATAAGTCTTTACAACATTTAAAAATGGTATTTTAGTTAGAGTTTCTAACCAAAAGAGAGACCCTTGAATACAAATAATTGAGGTAATCAAAACATTGTAATATCATGAGAATAAAGGAATTCATGATATACTATTTCAAAGTACATTATATACACCACATAAAAGTGATTTGGTGTATAACAACAAATAAGTCTCAATGCAACGTAAATTGAGATGATATCTCTCATAAAGGTCGTATCCAAAGATTAAGGATAAATCAACGACATAGTTATGTGTGAAAAATATAAATACACTAAATATGATAGGATATTTAGTGTAAAACAATCAAAGGACATTCACACATAATCTTGTAGAAACAACACCAATTAATTGGATGTTTAACTCAACAAATGGAGAATGAGTTAAAATTACTCATATCAAATTATAATCGATGACTTGAGAAATTATCAATGGAGTGATTATGTGTATAAATAGTATATAAACCGGAAGGGGAGTGGAAATTATGACATAATTAAATGAATAGTTATTCCACACATAATTTTGGAGTAATATAATCAATTAAATATGCGTAAAGCCGAATGAGTGGAAATTGAAATTTCAAATTCCCTTATCGATTAGGTAACTTACGAAACATACACCCATGAAAGAAGGATCATAACATGATGATGTAAATATCCATAAATTAAATTATATTACACAATGAATACAATCATGGGCAGTACACACACCACATGCAACAAATAAGTGCTGAACAATGGAATTCTCACGGAATTAAAAGTGAGATAAGAAACCCCTTACCTTGTACTTTTACTTGTTTGAGGGTAGGTTAAACTCCTGTATATGGTTGAAATAATTTTTATTAAATTATTCATGAATAATATCCATTAATATGTTATCATATATGATCTTTTAACATTTCTTTGTTAATAATATCTTAGAATTATCGTCGTTTCGGGTGTTAACTTACTCGTTTTATTTTATATGTTTTGTTACATAACCCATTATTGTCATGGATAGGTTATATCTTATTCATATACATAATGATATCAAGTTCATAAACATTATTTTTAAATCATCAAATGATAATTATACTTGAATGTATATGATGGAGAATGAATCTCATCGCGTTCGTGGAGACGGTAGTCCGTACGTACGCACGAGCGACAATATAATTCTTTTGATATAAAAATAATATATACATGGATGGTATATTATATATAAAGAATCATTATCATGTTGTATTTATTTTTTACATGAAATATACATCATTATTATAGCCATCCAAATAATGATATATTGAATAACAATTAAACCACGACGTGGAGACGGTAAGGCGTACATACGCACGTATGGTGACATGTTATTCAAAGAGTGGATAGAATATTGAATATGGTTGTACCATATTTATAATAATATCATAGTATATATATGATACTGGAGTTATTATTTTAGAATGGTAATAACAAAGGAAGAAGAAGTGGAAGAAGAAAGGAACATGGTAAAGGTTGGTGAAATCATTACCTCATCTTCTGGTTCTTCCTTTTGATTTAATCAAACGGGCTCCATAGGTTGGCTTTATAATCAAACTAAGGCCTCTAGGTTGTTTTTAGGGAAGTTTAGAGAGTATTTGGGCTGGTTTTGGCCGAACCAAAAGGATTTTAAGGTGTCATGAAATGAGAAGGAGGAGTGCCCTTTTATAAGAGGGGTGAGGGGAACCTTTGGAAAAGCTAGAAATATTAATTTATAATAAATTCATATTCGGTTTATAATGTCTAAAAAGACTATTATTTAATGGTTAAGGTAGGTATAGGTCTAAATCCATTCAACCAATATAATTTAGACAGGTTTGGGTCATTATATTAACCTTATCTTTTAGTTTTAACTCATAGTTAATTAGTTTGACATTTACCATGTCACTTTGTATTTTTATATTATATAGTTAATAAACATACTATATACATCCAAGCGACCTCCAAGTGGTCCATTAATGATACACCTATAATGATATAAATCTATTGGACGATTCTTAGATTTTTAGGAATTTAATATCAATTAATAATATAATAATTGACATAAAAATTCTTTTATGTCAATTTTGACACTATTCAATAATTGATTTTTTTTTTAAAAATCATAATAGAATTATTACTTTGAAACATTTAATAAAATAAATCCCAACATGTCATATTAGCCTATAAAATTAGTTTAATTCATAAAAAGTTTCAAATTATATTTATTTGGGTATTTATAATATTAATTATCTTAATGTTTTACTATTATGGTAATTAGTCCATCATCATTGTGTCATAAATAAACTAACTTATTTAATGTATAAAAATTATAAATAAAACATAATTATGTAGTTTATATTTTTATATTTCTAATGAATATTTATAGTCTAAAATCCAACATATATAACCCTATGTAAAAATTATTTCTAATAGATATATGCTTATATCAATTTTGTAATTACTTTAACTTAATTAATATAAAGTGTCATTACCACTTACAAGTGGATCCATGGGGTCCCAAAATCAACCCAAAGATGCCCATGGTCGGCAATGTATCAACCAATATGGTTAAGACACGATTTAGGGTAATTTAATATTATTATAATATTATTTATGTACCCTTATTTACCGTATTTACCCTTTAACCATGGTAAATAAAATATTTACCGAAGTAATTATTCAAAATGTCTAAATATAAAAGTTAGCTATTTACACAATTTGAACATCCTGATTCCAAATTTGGAATCAATTTTCCAAATTCAAAACACAAAGGTGGAAGAAATTAATTTAAAATTAATTTTAGTTGTTAAAACAAGAAAAAGTGTTTTTAAGAGATAATAACTATCAAATGATTAGCAATTGTTTATGTTTGGTTTAATTGTGAAATTATGTCAAATGAAAAACATTGAATTAAATGGTAAAAATATATTCTAAATATACATTAAAACAACTAATATTAATAATTTATCAATATTAATTAATTCGATTAAAAAAGTTGTTTTTAATTAAAATTTAGTAATTTTCACAATTCATCAAAATATGAAAGTTATCCGAAAAGTTACAAAATATCAACCTAGTATAATTTTGATATTCAGAATCCAAAAATGAAGTCTATTTAACCAAATTCAAAACATAAAAGTTTCATTTATTAATATAAAATTGATTCCTGCTTTCGAAACCAAAAGGCGTATTTTTATGAAATAATAACTATAAAACGTTTGACACTTGCTTATGTCCAATTTCAAGGTGAAATTAGATAAAATGACCATAATTATATTAAATAGTAAAAATATAATCTATTTATACTTCCAAACCATTAAAATGTATAATCTAACAATATAAATTATTTTGATTAAAAAAGATGTTTTCAGTTAAAATTTAGTAATTTTTCACTATTCACCCAAATATGAAAGTTATCAAAAAGATACCGAAACATTATTGATACTAAATTATTATGTCCTAATTCTAAAAAGAATTTAATTTTGTGAAATAGAATATATAAAAGTTTCAAATATTTATTTTAAAATGGCTTCGCCATTAAAAGGCGGTAAAATTTCATTTTTTGAAAAATACTTCTTTTATCTGAAAAAATGAATTTGTTCATAAATAATGTCTTAGAAACTCATAATATGGATTAAAATTAAAAGGATAATATAATATTTAAAATTTAGTTAATACTATTCATAGCCTTTTTTGAATGGCTAGTTTGGTAAGTTGTTGTGTACTTGAACTCAGTGTTGGGTACACCACACGCTATTGTATTATTCAAAGAGAAGTGTACTGTGGATGATTGGGGTGTTACAATCACCCCTCCTTCAGTAAATTGCGTCCTCGCAATTTTAAAAATTGGGCTTGAGAATGGAAAGTCCAACATCGGAAAAAGAGTCAATAAAACTATCACTTTAAATGAAAGAAAGAGAGGTATTAAGGTAAACCATGATCACCCATGCTCGGATTCCATGTAGGAAAACATGGATATGGATGAAAAACTAATTGTCAAGTTCTGATGGAGAGGGATATAAATCATGATCAGGAAAAAGTTAACAAAAAGAAAGCCACAAACTTGTGTTGGAAAAAACAATCATTAATCACCTAGTAGGAAATGTAAATAGACAACATTTTTTGTTTTAAGTTACATTACATAAGGATGAGGAATTCATTTATGATATTGACTAAGAATATAAAGATATATACTTACATTTTAAGTAGAGTTTAATTATTTAATAAATTTCCACCACTAACTCATTTTTTTTAAACGATGAGTATTCAAGAAGACATGGTCACACTGGAAGAGCTAGAATAAAGTTATATAGAATCACATGATCCTTGGAGGATAAAATATTTATTTAAATTGTCTTTAGAGATTAATCAAAACCAAAATGGTTAGTACAAGATCTAATGATCCCCCCAAATAATACTCCTTGAGAGAAATAAACACTAATCTTAATTTCTAAAATTAAACCAACAATACCCCAAAGTTAAATAAATACCATTCAATAATCAATTGTCCTTAAATTCCTTCAATATAATCCAATCTAATATTGAAACCCAAAACATAGAAGAATTTGATTATGTAGTCTCCCATGTTAAATTGTATCTCCAAATGATATCAAATACTCTTAAAGTCACATACTTAAAAGTAATTAACCTCATCACAAATTCTCTATTATAGGTTAATCATTTCCATAAATAACCTAAATCACTATAAATCTTCAATAAAAACGTAGATAAAAATCAACCATTACTCCACAAATGAAACCCCATAGTATTCTATTTTCCTTGGGCATATAGTGTTCCCAACAAAGCGAACATGTTCCAAAATAACATTTATCACTTAATCAACAAATCATTTTCCTATACCAAGGGTATTCATTTGATAAGACATAAGAACCCAAATCAACTTATTATTGATCAATAAAATCATTTAACTAACAATAATTAGTCATACTATCCAGGGACTTCACTTAGTCCAGTGGTAGGCGATAAATCCCAATCGCACTTTGGTTGTCGGTTTGATTCTCATAGCTTTGTCCGACGAGACGGGTTATCACACGGTCTGCGTGTTGTCCTTTTCAAAAACTATGTTTTATAACATTACCAAAATGAGATAAATTCCTCAAAATAACCATAACATGATTTAACAACAAATCATATCTCATACCTTGCATTTTCATCCCAAATTATAATAACTTATAATTTTCTCAATCCCCAATGATCATATAAAACCAAATGGCTATTTATACATATATCCACAAGAGAAGAGATAATTCTTCCTAAAATATCATTCTCACATGGAAAACTGCGGGGTTACAAATACAAGAGTAAATTATTCCAAAGTAAACCCATCAACAAGGAGCACTAATACTTTTTAGACATTTCTCCAACCATTTATTTTCACATAGCTTCTTCTTTGGCCAAGAAAATATCCTTTAGAATAAGGCATTCACTCAGGTAATGGCCAGGTCCCTTACATTTATGGCAAATGAATGTAAATGGACTATGGGGACCATTTTTATCTTCATCCATAGTACTCTTCATTTTTCTTCAGCAATTCTTCACTTTATGTCCTTCCTTCCCACACGTAAAGCATTTCTTGGTCCCATTGAGACACATTCCCGGGTATCTCCTACCACAATTCTTGCGTGATGGAAATTGAGGGTTCTTTTCTCCGTGATCTCTATTGCTGGAGCTCTTATCATTCATCACCTTTCTCTTCCTTGTTGACTCCGGGAGTTGGTTAATATATATGTTGTTGATCATATTTTTTAAAAACTGATTTGGTATAAAGATGATATCTTTTATGCCTATCAACATTCCATTTTTTTGCTCATTTCCACCACCGTTCCCACCTTGTACATCATTCTCAACGACACTATGACTTCATTGGAATCCAGCCATTGACTAAAACCAGAAAGCATTGTGTGAGTAACAGTAGTCATAAAATCATTTAGAGATTAACATGTCACCATATTATCAATTTGAAACACATTAGGATTAACCATGGTCATTTACTCTCATCTTATATATATATATATATATTACTTTAAATCGGTTTGTAAAGAAAATTTAAATTATCCTAAGAATATCCCCCTGGAGTGTCGTAAACCAAGAGTGCAGCAAGGCCCTTTTGTTGTGCACCAGTTCCTGATCGAGTCTAGCTCAAAGTGGTGTTTTCGGGTTTTACCCCTAGGTAAATCTGTGCCAGAGCCGCCTCCACCTACTCGTATCCAGATATGGATTTATAGATCAGAAAACTCACAAAATCTCTACAATACCAAAATTCTAGGATGTTTTTCTATACTAATCCTCAAATTTCATCTTAGGTCTACGTGCTCTAATCAGAGTTTGTCTAAATATAGCTTCCAAGGTTTTTACTAAAGTTTCTCTGATAAAAATTGTAACGCCCCAAACCCAGCTACCCAGAGTCGGTGCATTATTACATAAAATTGGCATGATCACAAGAAAGATCAAGTCTCAAAAGACTGATTAGTTTAGTAGCCTTGGAAACACTAGATACATTCATATAATTTAACATTACATCATAAAAAAACATATTGTCTTCATATCCCCTCATACTATCCCTGAAGGTCATTTATAAATTACTTCTTTATAATCCTAGGAAAAAGAAAACATTGAATGGGGTGAGCTCAGATTCTCAGTAAGGATAACATTATAGAAGAAGCTTTCTTAGATAAGCATAAACACTTAAGGCAGTTCATAACTAAAACAAAAGCCTTTTAAACTTGGACATCAGCATAAAATGGAAAAGATAAAATAAAATAATTCAATTTACATTATCACATAGATATTATACTAGTCGAATGATCACATGAAATATCAATAACCACTTTAATAATGATGGAATGAATAATGCCAGACTATCATAACCACATAGCCAAGGCCTCGTGCCAAGACTACAAATAAGATTTTTCCAAGGCATTGTGCCAAGACACTAGTTTGTCTCAAGATACCTACCGATGCATTGAGGAGATATAGCGGGCTCCACCCATCACTTATTAAGTCCAATTCATTCTTCATATGAATAGGTTTAAACATAACATAACCATTCTTATTAAAACTAGCATACGAAATGTCAATACTTTAACCACAAACCATGAATGGTATAAAAATAGCACATCCACAGTCAAACATAAATTATTCTATACAATATGGAATATTTTATTGTATCACATTAACCTCAATCAATAATAATGAAGGATATTGACATAGATGAAAATAATCATCAAAACTATTTGAGAGAAATATCCCCCTTTTTCTTGAAATCAATTAAAAGTCACACTATTTTTCATGAGGCCCTTTAAAAATATATTTCTGAATCAAAGTGTCCCATACCACATTGAATCTTTTAAAAGGAGTATTAATTTTAAATCTTTAATGTCAATATAAATAAATCCTTAAAACAATTTTTAAATCATGGACATTAATGAGCAAGATTTAGAAGAATAAGTCTTTAAAACATTTAAAAATGGTATTTAATTAGAGTTTCTAACCAACAGAGAGACACTTGAATACAAATAATTGAGGTAATAAAAACATTGTAATATCATGAGAATAATGGAATTCATGATATACTATGTCAAAGTACATTATATACACCACATAAAAGTGATTTGGTGTTTAACAACAAATAAGTCTCAATGGAATGTAAATTGAGATGAAATCACTTATAAAGGTCGTATCCTTAGATTAAGGATAAATCAATGAAATAGTTATGTGTGAAAAATATAAATACACTAAATATGATTGGATATTTAGTGTAAAACAATCAAAGGACATTCACACATAGTCTTGTAAAAACAACACCAATGAATTGGATGTTTAACTCAACAAATGGAGAATGAGTCAAAATTACTCTTATCAAATTCATATCGATGACTTGAGAAATTATCAATTTAGTGATTATGTGTATTAATAGTATATCCACAGGAATGGGAGTGGAAGTTATGACATAATAAAATGAATAGTGATTCCACACATAATCATCGAGTAATATAATCAATGAAATATGCATAAAGCCAAATGAGGGGAAATTGAAATTTCAAATTCCCTTATTGATTAAGTAACTTACGAAACATACACCCATGAAAAAAAGAAGCATACCATGATGATTTAAATATCCATAAATTAATGTATATTACATAATGAATACAATCATGGGCAGTACACACACCAAATGCAAAAATAAGTGGTGAACAATGGAATTCTCACGGAATTAAAAGTGGGATAAGAAACCCCTTACCTTGTACTTTTCCTTGGTTGGGGGTAGGTTAACCTCATGTATAATTTTAAAATAATTGTTATTAAATTATTCATGAATCATATACATTAATATTATATCATATATTATCTTTTAACATTGCTTTGTTAATAATATCTTAGAATTATCGTCGTTTCGGGTGTTAACTTACTCGTTTTCTTTTATATGTTTTGTTACGTAAGCCATGTTTGTCATGGATAGGATGTATATTATTCATATCCAGAATGATATCAAGTTCATAAAAATTATTTTTAAATCATCAAATTATAATTATACTTGAATGGATATGATGGAGAATGAATCTCATCGCGTTCGTGGAGACGGTAGTCCGTACGTACGCACAAGCGACAATATCATTCTTTTGATATTAAAATAATATATAAATGGATGGTATATTATATATACAGAATCATTTCATGTTATATTTATTTTTTACATAAATTATACATCATTATTATACCCATACAAAAATAATATATTGAATAACAATTACACCATGACGTGGAGATGGTAAGTCGTACATACGCACGTATGGTGACATGTCCTTCAAAGGGTGGAGATAATAATTAATATGGTTGTACAATATTTATAATAACATCATAGTATATATATGATACTAGAGTTATTATTTTATAATGGTAATAAAAAAGTAAGAAGAAGTGGAAGAAGAAAGGAACTTGGAAAAGGGTGGTGAAATCATTACCTCATCTTCAGGGTCTTCCTTTTGATTTGATCAAAAGGGCTCCTTAGGTAGGCTTTCTGATCAAAATAAGGCCTCTAAGTTGTTTTTAGGGATGTTGAGAGAGTATTTTGGAAGGAATTGGACGAACCAAAAGGCTTTGAAGGTGTGAAGAAATGAGAAGGAGGAGTGCCCTTTTATAAGAGGGGTGAGCGACACCTTTGGAAAAGCTAGAAATATTAATTTATAATAAATTCATATTCGGTTTATAATAGCTCCAAAGTTTAATATTTAAAGGTTAAGGTGGGTACATGTAGAAATACATTCAAACAATAGAATTTAGATAGGTTTGGGTCATTATATTAACCTTATCTTTTAGTTTTAACTCTTACTTAATTAGTTTGACATTTACCATGTCACTTTGTATTTCTATATTATATATTTGATAAACATACTATATACATACAAGCGACCCCCAAGTGGTCCATTAATGATACACCTATCATCATATAAGTATCTTGGCCGAATGTTAGATTTTTAGGAATTTAATATCAACTAATAATATAATATTTTTCTTAAAAATTCTTTTATGTCTATTTTGACACTATTCAATAATTGATTTTTCTAAAAATCATACAAGAATTATTACTTCGAAAAAATTTAATTAAATAAATCCTAACATGTCATATTATCCTTTAAATTAGTTTAATTCATAAAAATTATCAAATTATATTTATTTGGGTATTTATAATATCAATTATCTTAATTTTTCACTATTATTGTAATTACTCCATCATCATTGTGTCATAAATAATATAAATTATTTAATGTCTAAAAATTATAAATAAAACATCATTATGTTGGAAATATTATTATATTTATAATGAATATTTATAGTCTAAAATCCAACCTATATAATCCTACGTAAATATTGTTTTTCTAAAAGATATATGCTTATGTCATTTTTGTAATTACATTAACTTAATTAATATAAAGTGTCATTATCACTTACAAGTGGATCCATGGGGTCCTTAAATCGACCCAAAGATGCCCGTGGTCGGACATGTATAAAACAATTGGGTTAAGACACGTTTTAGTGTAATTTATGATTATTATAATATTATTTATTTTCCCTTTTTTACCAGATTTACCCATTAACAATGGTAAATAAAATATTTACTGAAATAATTATTCAAAATGTCTAAAAATAAAATTTACCTATTTAAACAATTTGAACATCCTGATTCTAAATATTTAATCCATTTTTCCAAATTCAAAACACATAAGTGGCAGAAATTAATTTAAAATTAATTCCCGTTGTTAAAACAAAAAACATGTTTTTAAGAGATAATAACTCTCAAAAGATTAGAACTTGTTTATGTCTGGTTTAATTGTAAAATTATGTCTAATTAAAAACATTGAATTAAATGGTAAAATTTAATTCTAAATATAGATTAAAACAACTCAAATTCATAATTTATCAATATTAATTATTTCGATTAAAAAAATATGTTTTCAATTAAAATTTAGTAATTTTCACTATTCATGAAAATATGAAAGTTATCCGAAAAGATCCATGATTTCACCTGAGGCTAATTTCGATATTCCGAATCCAAAAATGAAGTCTATTTTACTAAATTAAAAACATAAAAGTTTCATTTATTAATTTAAAATTTATTCCTCCTTTCGAAACCAAAAGGCGTATTTTTAAGAAATAATAACTATAAAAAGTTTGACACTGGATTATATCCAATTTAAAGGTGAAATTACTTAAAATGACCATCATTAGATTAAATAGAAAAAATATTATCTATTTATACTTCCAAACCATTAAAATTTATAATTTAACAATATAAATTATTTTGATTAAAAAAGTTGTATTCCGATAAGATTTAGTAATTTTTCACTATTCATCCAAATATGAAAGTTATCAGAAAGACACTAAAACATTATTGATACTAAATTCTTATGTCCAGATTATAAAGAAGAATTTAATTTTGTCAAATTGAATATATAAAAGTTTCAAATATTGGTTTTAAAAATTCTTCTCCACTAAAAGGTGGTAAAATTTCATTTTTTGAAAAATAATTCTTTTATCTGAAAAAATGAATTTGTTCATAAATCATGTCTTAGAAACTCATAATATGGATTAAAATTATAAGGATAATATAATATTTAAAATTTATTTAATACTATTCATAGCCTCTTTTGAACGGCTAGTTTGGTAAGTCCTGGTGTACTTGAACTCAGTGTTGCGTACAACACACGCTATTGTGTTATTCAAAGAGAAGTGTACTTTAGAAGATTGAGGTGTTACATAGTTTGTCAGGAGAAGTTCCTCTTCCTCAATGGATAGTGGGCGAGGATGAGATCTTGCATTTCCAGGGACGATGAATGGGTGTCAGTTGACATACGCGAGGAACTGATGTGGGATTTTTATTCCTCAGTTTCGGCAGTTCATCCAGGCATCACCAAGATGTATCGGGACCTTCATCGCCAGTACTGGTGGCTTGGTATGAAGAAAGATATTTCTAGTTTTTTCATGAGATGTTCAACTTTTCAGCAAGTGAAGGCGGAGCATCAGTGACAAGCATGAATTTTATAGAAGTTACCCATTCCGGAGTTGAAGTGGAACGATGTTGCGATGGACTACATGACCGGGTTAACAAGGTCACCTTGGTGGAGTGATGTTGTTTGGGTTTTCGTTGAAAGTCTTATGATGGTTGAACATTTCATGCCGATCAAGGAGACCATCAGTGTTGGTGATCTGGGATGACTATACATTAGAGAGATCGTTAATCTGCATGGAGTTCCACACTCTATTGTTTTAGATAGGGATGTGTGCTTTACCTCTCGGTTCTGGCAGGGACTTCAAAAGGCCTTAGGAACACAGGTACTTTTGAGTACAGCATACCATCCCCAGACTGATGGCCATTCCAAACGTATGATCCCAGTGCTAGAGGATATTCTCGGATCTTTCATCCTAGACATTTGTGGTTCTTGGGAGAATCATATTCCACTAGTGGACTTCACCTACAACAACAGTTTTTAGGAAACTATTCAGATGTAACCATACGAGGATTTATACGGTAGGCCATGCCGATCACCCATATGCTGGCTGGAGGAAGGAGGGGTAGCTTTGAAGAGACCTCGTCTTGTTTAAGAGATCTCAAAATAGATAGAGTTGATTCAGAAGAGGATGGCTACAACACAGTCTCGGTAGAAGTCTTATGCTGATTAGCGGAGATGACCTAAGGAGTTCGAGGTCGGGGATTAAGTTTTCCTGCATGTCACACCGAGGTTGGGACACAAAAGGATTCAGAGACTGGGTAAACATTCAACATGGTACTTCGGGCCGTTTGAGGTTTTAGAGAGAGTTGGGCCGGTTGCCTATCAGTTGCGGTTACCCCAGAGGTACCGGGCCATGCACGACATCTTCCATGTCTCTCATCTTCGACGTTACTTTTCAGACACGTCTCATGTCTATCAGCCCGAGAAGGTTGAGCTCAAAGCAGATGCATCGTTTGAGTAACATCCCATTCAGATTGTCAATCGTTGTAACACCCCAGGTAAACAAAGAATATGACATTTTCTAATTTATCCATATTTGTGAATAAAATATTAATATGACTTTAAAGGGGACGCTATGCTCGATGGCGTACCCAACACGCAACAACGTGTTTCTTGGGAATCTTACGTTGCACTCTAATAATAAAATAATATTATTTTAAATGGTAGTTAACATGTAGTCGTTGTATTGGCGGGAATGGATATAAATAACTAAAATATGATTATATATGTTTTTTAAATGTTTTTACATTTATCCGATAAAAGATAAATGCTTAAAATACGGAAAGAATTCAATTTTAGGCTTGTATACCCTAATTTTCACTAAAGGTTCACTTATAGCCTTTTGATGGAGAACCGCCCTTAAATATAGTTTTGTTCACTCTTATACATCCTTTTGGACCAAATAAAACTCTTCTTTAGAATCGGGACATCAAATTTTACTTTGTGTAATTTTTTGGTATCTTTCTGATAAAGTTCATTTTTTTAAATGAATAGTGTTAAATGTTGTATTTTAATTCAAAACCTCTTTTTAATCTAATTTATTTATATGATTAGATTATCTTTTGAATTGGTTTTAAAGTGAAATTAGAATATATTTTTACCATTTAATCCAATAGTGGTCGTTGAAATTAATTTCACTTTGAAATCGGACTTAAACTAGTATCAATCTTTTGATACTTATTGTTTCATAAAAACACGCTATTTGTCATGACAGCGGGAATTAATTATTAAATTATGTGACTTATATTTTTTGAATTTTTTAAAATAGACTTCATTTTTGAATTCGGAATATCGAATATAGCTTAGAGTGAATTTTTGGTAATTTTCTGAAAAACTCCAATTTTTGATGAATAGTGAAACCACTAAGTTGTAATCAAGCAAACTGATTTTTCAGTTAAAAGAAAGTTTACCACTAATGTGTATTGAATTTTGAAAATCCGACATACATGGTTGTCATTAGTATGTAAAATGTGGTTCAATGGGATGAAAATAATTTTTTGGTGAATTGTAACTTTTTTCATTAATCAAGATTAGAGGTAATTAGTGTAATTTAAGGTAAAAATGATATTATAAGAATGTGAAAACACCATGACACTTGCCATACACCTATTGGGTGAGTCATGGCCGACCAAGACAATCCATGGGTCAACATGGGGACCCCATGGAGCCACTTTAGTTGGAAAATGACAATAATATATTTTTATTTAATGTTAATTAAATTGACACAAACATGAGTTGTTTTACTAAAACAGTCTTTAAGTGGGGTTAAACAAGTCCAAATGTTGACTATAAATATTCATTAGAAATATAAAAAGATTTACGACATCATATTTTTTTATATAATTTTTAGACATTAAATATATTAAATTATTTATGACATAATGATGATGCAACGATGACCTCATTATTTAACGATTTAAATAAAATGGAAAGATAATGTAATATCTAAGACCTACACTTGTCCAAAAACTATTGGATGGGAATATTTAGAAGACTTATCATCTTATATTCGAAATATATCAATGTGGGACTTTATAAATTCAAAAAACTTTTGAAAATAAAATAATAGTTTCATGATTTCCAAAAGTGCCCCTCCTCTCTTCTTATAAAAGGCCCCCACCTCAACCTCATTCCACACACTCCTCAAGCCTTTGGCTAGGCCATACCCTGCCCATTAACTCTCTCCACATCCCTATCTTAATCCTAGAGGATTCCCTTGGGGCAGGAGCCTTTCAATGGAAGCCTTTAGGCTCAAATCAAAAGGAGTTACACTTTTAAAGGTAATTCATTATCTCATGTTCATTTGTTTTATTTTGCTTCTCCAACCCCCTAAACTCTTTTTTTACTTATTTTGTAACAACACCAGTATCTTAAATATACTAGGATGTTTTTATAAGATATATTCAAGCTAAACTCTCACACAACTACATCAAATAGTTAAAGAACATACGGTTTCCGTGGATGGCGAAAATCTGCCTCCCGAAACGATGATTGTTCAATACTCATTTAAAACCTTCAAAGGTGGCCATTAATATGTCAATATTTTTATATATGATATATAATATGTTTATTATTTCCTCAAGCTTCTGTATTTTTCATTTATGGGCTACCATTATTGTTTCCATTATGGGTAAACATGATATCTTCATTTTAGGAAGTGCGGACTACCGCCCCCTGAAAGTGATTTGATTTGTTAATACCATATGTGGGATGTGTAAAGGATAAAGTTAATGATATTATATATGTTATTATAATGGAATTATAATATACTCTTATATCATTATGATTCCATTCCAGAAAATATTAAATAGAAATGGAAGTAGCATTCATGCGTATGTACGGCTTACCGTCTCCATGAACGGTGCATTTCATTTCTTACCTCTAAATGTGATGTAATATTATAAATATAGGTATATGCTGAATATATATGATATATATGTTATCCAAATCATTAATATCATTCTGTATATAATGATCCTTTGACCAAATTAATCATGTAAGTGTAAGAAGTCTATTTTTTACTTAAGAATCAAATACCGACAAAAAGAACATTATTAACTTAAATGATTACATGATGTTCATAACATGGTATAAAAGGGATAATGAACTTGAAAAAGGTTCTTAAGAAAGTATAGATTAACTCAAGTTTATTATTCAGGAGATTAAAGAACGGTCGGGTCAAGTCGGATACAAGGTAAGGGATCTTACTCCTCTCTTTCTTTTTAAGTACACTCTTTTATGTCACTCCCTCTAAAGCTCATCTTTTTATTGGGATGTTATTTTATATTAAACATACTGTAATTTTAATGTTCATGTGAAGAGAGACCCTATTCTCTCTCATCAGTCCATTTTGGAAGTTTTGAGTGGCGCCGTTAGGCTGCCGAATTTTCGTAAGAGGTCTAACCTCTCTCTTTCTCTTTAAGTACTCCCCTTTATGTCACTTCTTTTAAGCTCCTATTTGTTATGATGGGGGATGTTATTTCATATTACTATTCCTATACATTTTATTGTAATGTGATGAGATACCCTATTTGATCTCATCAATCCATTTTTGAATGTTTTAAGTGGCGCTGTTAGGCTGCCGAGTTTTCGTAAGTGATTTTTCATCTCACTTTTATGCCCGTGAGATTTATGAAACATTTGCCACAATTTCCTTTGAGTGGTGAATGTACTGCCCATTATTCTACTCTTTGTGTAATATAATTTCGTTTATGAGTATTTACATCAATGATTTATTGTTCTTCTTTCATGGGGTGTATGTCTTGAAAAATACCCATGTCGGTAAGGGAACCTTTCACCCTCCTCTTTTTAAAAGACTTCTTTTGTTGGGTATTTTAATTTACATATTGTTATGTTGGGATATGTTATCATATATCCTTATTGATGTAAATTTTAGGTCCATGTGATGAGATGCCTTTTTTTAGCTCTCATAAACTCATTTTGATGTGACGCCGTTAGGCTGTCAAGGGAACATCTTAACCCAATTTCGATTTCTTTGGGTTCAACACGTAGTTATTGAATATGTCATCCTTTGAATATGTGTGAATGACCTTTGATTATTTTACACTTAATATCCAATTATATTCTGTGTATTCATTTGTCACACATAATTATGTAATTGATTCATCCTTAAACCAAGGATACCGTCTTTGTATGGGACTTCGTCTCAATCCCCTTTCATTGAGGCATATTTTATTTTATACACAACCATCTTTTATACGGTGTATAAACCCCTTTGACTTTTACGCTTATTCCAAAGGAATCTTTTTTATACGAAGCATTTTACTAAACGAAAAAAGGGAATGTTTTTCTTATCGTACGTATGTGGCGACAACGACTTATCCACCACCATGACCATTATTTGAGTTTCGGCTTCCTCTACAATCCATACCCATTTTTTTAAATGGAAAAAATAAATACCATGTTTTACTTTGGTATTGAAAATGGTTTTCATAATGTTTTTATTATATCAATGTGTTGTATTGATATCTTGTGATTGAAATGTGGAAATGTTATGTTTACTTTATGCATGTTTTATGTGATATGAATTATGTTATGGTTCTTGGGAATATTTATGAAGACGGGTGGTTTCGTGATAAACTAAGGGCGGGAGAGCCCGTTATAGCTCTCCAATGCATTGGGTAACGCGAAGGAGTGAAACATTAAGGTTTCTCCAAAGATATTTAGGGAATATACTATGATGGGTATTCCAAACGTAACCAAGAGGGTTACTCCATACGTAAGAATATTATTAATGCCTCAAGTTACCTTTATGACTTATGATTTCTATGATTTATTCATGATTTGATGAGGTATGTTAAAGTGCCTATTTTTTATGGGTAAAGTATGATTTCATTCTTATGTATATATGAACTCATGTTTCCTTTCCATATTTTTATAACCCTTACTGAGCTTTTTATGCTCATCCCAAGTTTTTGAAATGTTTTTCACAGGTCAAGGGAAAGGTACATGATAAGATGATAGAGTCAAGGATGAGTCAAGAAAGAATCCAAGTTTTAATTTAAATATGTTTCCATTGTTGGGAAGAATGAATCCTATCTTTTATGTAACCACTTTGTTTAAAGGTGGAATGAAATGCAAGTTTCAAGATCTAATTCTCTAAAACTCTAAACCTAAAAAGATCCCCAACATGAAATCCTGTGATAACTCAAGATTATGTAAGGTTTAAGGATGGGGCCTTATAGTTGGTATCAAAGGTCAGTTTAGATAACTTTAGGGATTAGGAGTTTTTGTGAGGCACATGATTAGTCCCTATAACTATAATTTCAGTTAAATCCTTGTTTTAATTTTTTTTTTCAGGTCAAGTAATGTCGGTTACGAATGGATGGAGGAGGATCTCAAACGACATTCCTATCTCTTCCTGATGACATGGTTGCAATAATTATTGAAAAGTCATCTTAGGATGATTGTGAAACTTTTTCTAGCATACAACTCACTTGAAATCATTTGTTTGAGATATCAAACACCTCCGCTATACCTCGTTATCATTGTGGATCATGGGTTGTTTTTAGAAAAATACTATTTTCACAATATTCTCATGTTTTCAAGAGAGGTAAATATTATCAAGGTATTTTCAAATATTTTACCTTATGACAAGAATTTGAAGCATATTATGATTTTAAAAATGGTGTTGAGGAAGAAGACCCTTGCGCAACTTATTTATATTTTCTTTTAAAATATAGTCTCACATCACATACTTATGGTATTTTAAAAGGACCAATGATAGAAAGTTTCAACTCAATTTCGGTCCGATTATTTTTTAGAAATCATGTTTTATCAGTTTTTTGGAATTATATGTCATACATGATTATTTTCCAAAACTGTTTTTCTGTGAACACCCGTATGACCCATGTTGCACGAGGTGTATTTGGATGGAGGAAGCAAATGATTTTGAAGAATCTCAAAATCATTGTAGTAATGCATGGAACTTCTACCTACGTGATCAAGATGATGATGAAACTGAGTGGATGCCATGATCACGGTATGATGTAATTTATTTTGGGAATCATTTTATTTTATCTTATGGTGGTGAAATAAGACTTCGATAATTAAGGTGTTGAGATCATAATGAATTTGGATGAAAATTAAAGGTATAAGGAAACTATTGAGGTTAAAACATGTTAGGGTTATTTTTGGAGTTTTATAAAAAGGACAACATTCAGACCGTGTGACAACCTGTCGCATCGGACAAAGCTGCGGGAATCGAACCCACAAAAAAAGTGCAACTGGTATTTATCGTCTACCACTGTACTACGTGAAGTCCCTGGTTATTTTGACCGATTATTTTTAGTTAGATGACTTTATGAATTAAGAGTAAGTTGATTTTGGGTTATCTATGGAAATTATTAACCTATCATGGAGGATATGTGATTAGGTTAATTACTTTTCAATATGAGACATTAAGAGTAACTAATGTTATTTCGAGATAAGTGTTAATTTGTACCCTAGAAGACTATGTGACTAAATCCTTCAAATATTTGGGTTTCCATCTTAGATTGGTTTACTTTGAAGAATTTTATGGACAAATAGTTTATTGAATGGTCTTTGTTGAACTTTGGGTATTGTTTGATAAATTTTGGAGATTAAGAATAGATTTGTTTTTTTAAGGATTATCCTTTTTGGGTATTATCTGATCTCATAATAACTTTATTTTTTTTAGTTTTGGTTAAGGTCTAAAGACATGGGAAATGTATAGTTCTCTTTTGTGGATTAGGTGATTCTCATGAATTTGATTATAGTACTCTTAATACGAACAAGTCTACCTAAATACTCGTCGTTTGGGGAAAATATGAGTTTGTGTAAGGAATATAATAAAAGTTGAAAGTCCACATGATAAGTGATTATGTTTTCTTATGAATAAATTCCTCAATAAAAAGTAACTTAAAACAAAAATTCTGTCTATTAACTTTTCCTACTGGGGAATCGAATACCGTTTAACCCATCACAAGTTTGTAATTTTCTCATGGTTAACTTTCTCCTAAACATGTTTTCTATCACTCTCCATCAGAACATGAACCTTTGTTTTTTCCTCCATGTCTATATTTTCATACATGGAATCCTATTATGGGTTAACTCGGGTGACCTTTGTAATAATCTTTCTTTATTTTAATGTGATTGTTTTACCGACTCATGTTCCGATGTGGGACTTTCAAGGATGTTTCGAAGCCCAATTTTAAAATTGCGAGGACGCAATTTCCAAAAGGGGGGAAGAATGTAACACCCAAGGTAAATAAAGAATATGAAATTTTCATATTTATCCATATTTGTGAATAAAATATTAATATGACTTTAAAGGGGACGCTATGCTCGATGGCGTACCCAACACGCAACAACGAGTTTCTTGGGAATATTACATTGCACTCTAATAATAAAATAATATTATTTTAAATTGTAGTTAACATGTAGTCGTTGTATTGGCGGGAATGGATATAAATAACTGAAATATGATTATATATGTTTTTTAAATGTTTTTACATTTATCCAATAAAATATAAAGGATTAAAATACGGAAAGAATTCAATTTTAGGCTTTTATACCAAAATTTTCACTAAAGGTTCACTTATCACATTTTGATGGAGAACTTCCATTAAATATAGTTTTGTTCACTCTTATACATCCTTTTGGACTAAATAAAACTCTTCTTTAGAATCGGGACATCAAATTTTACTTTGTGTAATTTTTTGGTATCTTTCCGATAAAGTTCATTTTTTAAATGAATAGTGTTAAATGTTGTATTTTAATTCAAAACCTCTTTTTAATCTAATTTATTTATATGATTAGATTATCTTTTGAATTGGTTTTAAAGTGAAATTAGAATATATTATTACCATTTATTCCAATAGTGGTCGTTGGAATTAATTTCACTTTAAAATCGGACTTAAACTAGTATCAATATTTTGATACTTATTGTTTCATAAAAACACGCTATTTGTCATAACAGCGGGAATTAATTACTAAATTAATTAATGTGACTTATATGTTTTGAATTTTGTAAAATAGACTTCATTTTTGAATTCTGAATATCGAATATAGCTTAGAGTGAATTTTTGGTAATTTTCTGAAAAACTCCAATTTTTGATGAATAGTGAAACCACTAAGTTGTAATCAAGCAAACTGATTTTTCAGTTAAATGAAAGTTTACCACTAATGTGTATTGAATTTTGAAAATCCGACATACATGGTTGTCATTAGTAGGTAAAATGTGGTTCAATGGGATGAAAATAATTTTTTGGTGAATAGTAACTTTTTTCATTAATCGCGATTAGAGGTAATTAGTGTAATTTAAGGTAAAAATGATATTATAAGAATGTGAAAACACCATTACACTTGTCCTACACCTATTGGGTGAGTCATGACCGACCAGGACAAGCCATGGGTCAACTTGGGGACCCCATGGAGCCACTTTAGTTGGAAAATGACAATAATATATTTTTTTAATGTTAAAATTAAATTGACACAAACATGAGTTGTTTTACTAAAACAGTTTTTAAGTGGGGTTAAACAAGTCCAAATTTTGACTATAAATATTCATTAGAAATCTAAACAGATTTACTACATCATATTATTTTTTTTATAATTTTTAGACATTAAATAAATTAAATTATTTATGACATAATGATGATGCAGCGATGACCTCATTATTTAACAATTTAAATAAAATGTAAAGATAGTGTAATATCTAAGAACTAAACTTGTCCCAAAACTATTGTATGGGAATATTTAGAAGCCTTATCATCGTATCTTCGAAATATATCAATTTGGGACTTTATAAATTCGAAACACTTTTGAAAATAAAATAATAGTTTCATGATTTCCAAAAGTGCCCCTCCTCTCCTCTTATAAAAGGCCCCACCTCTACCTCATTCCACACACTCCTAAAGCCTTTGGCTTGGCCATTACCTGCCCATTTACTCTCTCCGCATCACCTTGTTCATCCTAGAGGATTTCCTTTGGGCAGAAGCCTTTCAAAGGAAGCCTTTAGGCTCAAATCAAAAGGAGTTACACTTTTAAAGGTAATTCATTCTCTCATGTTCATTTGTTTTATTTTGCTTCTCCAACCCCATAAACTCTTTTTATTTACTTATTTTGTAACAACAGCAGTATCTTAAATATACTAGGATTTTGTAAGAAGATTTATTCGAGATACACTCTCACACAACTACATAAAATGGTTAAAGAACATACGGTTTCGGTGGATGGCGAAAATCTGCCTCCCGAAACGATGATTGTTCAATACTCATTTAACACCTTCAAAGGTGGCCATTATGATGTCACTATTTTTATATATGATATATAATATGATTATTCTATCCTTAAGCTTCTGTATTTTTCATTTATGGCATACCATTATTGTTTCCATTATGGGTAAACACGATATCTTCATTTTAGGAAGTGTAGACTACCGCCCCCTGAAAGTGATTTGATTCGTTAATACCATATGTGGGATGTGTAAAGGATAAAGTTAATTATATTATATATTTTATTATACTGGAATTATAATATACGCTTATATCATTATGATTCCATTCCAGAAAATACGAAATAGAAATGGAAGTAGCGTTCATGCGTACGTACGGCTTACCGTCTCCATTAACGGTGCATTTCATTTCTTACCTCTAAATGTGATGTAATATTATACATACAGGTATATGCGGAATATAGATGATATATATGTTATCCAAATCATTTATATCATTCTAGATATAACGAACCTTTGACCAAATTAATCATGTAAGTGTAAGATGTCTATTTTTGACTTAAGAACCAAATACCGACAAAATGAACATTATTAACTTAAATGATTACATGTTGTTCATAACATAGTATAAAAGGGATAACGAACTTGAAAAAGGTTCTTAATAAATAATATATTAACTCATGTTTATTATTCAGGAGATTAAAGAACGGTCAGGTCAAGCCGGATACGAGGTAAGGGATCTTACTCCTCTCTTTATTTTTAAGTACACTCTTTTATGTCACTCCCTATAAAGGTCATATTTTTATTGGGATGTTATTTTATATTAAACTTGCTGTAATTTTTATGTTCATGTGATTAGAGACCCTATTCTCTCTCATCAATCCATTTTGTATGTTTTGAGTGGCGCCGTTAGGCTGCCAAATTTTCGTAAGAGATCTAACCTCTCTCTTTCTCTTTAAGTACTCCCCTTTATGTCACTTCATTTAAGCTCCTATTTGTTATGATGGGGGATGTTATTTCATATTCCTCTTCCTGTACATTTTATTTTAATGTGATGAGATACCCTATTTTATCTCATCAATCCATTTTTGAAAGGTTTAAGTGGCGCCGTTAGGCTGCCGAGTTTTCGTAAGGGATTTTTCATCTCACGTTTATGCCCGTGAGATTTATGCTACATTTTCCACAATTTCCTTTGAGTAGTGAATGTACTGCCCATTATTCTACTCTTTGTGTAATATAATTTCGTTTATGAGTATTTACATCAATGATTTATTTTCCTTCTTTCATTGGGTGTATGTCTTGAAAAATATCCATGTCGGTAAGGGAACCTTGCACCCTCCTCTTTTTAAAAGACTTCTTTTATTGGGTCTTTTAATTTACATATTGTTATATTGGGATATGTTCTCATATATCCTTATTGATGTAAATTTTATGTCCATGTGATGAGATACCTATTTTTAGCTCTCATTAACTCATTTTGATGTGACGCCGTTAGGCTGTCAAGGGAACTTCTTAACCCAATTTCAATTTCTTTGGGTTCAACATGTAGTTATTGAATATGTCATCCTTTGAATATGTGTGAATGACCTTTTATTATTTTACACTTAATAACCAATTATATTTTTTGTATTCGTTTGTCACACAGAATTATGTAATTGATTTATCCTTAAACCAAGTATACCGTCTTTGTATGGGACTTCGTCTCAATCTCCTTTCATTGAGGCATATTTTATTTTATGCACAACCTTCTTTTATACGGTGTATAAACCCCTTTGACTTTTACTCTTATTAAAAGGAATATTTTTTATACGAAGCATTTTACTAAACGAAAAAAGGGAATTTTTTTCTTGTCGTACGTATGCGGCGACAACGACTTATCCACCACCGTGACCATTATTTGAGTTTCGGCTTCCTCTACAAGCCATACCCATTTTTTTAAATGAAAAAAATAAATACCATGTTTTACATTGGTATTGAAAATGGTTTTCATAATTTTTTTATTATATCAATGTGTTGTATTGATATCTTGTGATTGAAATGTGGAAATTTTATGTTTCCTTTATGCATGTTTTATGTGATATGAATTATGTTATGGTTCTTGGGTATATTTATGAAGACGGGTGGTTCCGTGATAAACTAAGGGTGGGTGAGCCCGTTATAGCTCTCCAATGCATTGGGTAACGCGAAGGAGTGAAACATTAAGGTTTCTCCGAAAAGATTTAGGGAATATATTGTGATGGGTATTCCAAACGTAACAAAGAGGGTTACTCCCTACGTAAGAATGTTATGAATGCCTCAAGTTACCTTTATGTCTTATGATTTTTATGATTTATTCATGATTTGATGAGGTATGTTAAAGTTCCTATGTTTTATGGGTAAAGTATGATTTCATTCTTAAGTATATATGAACTCATGTTTCCTTTCTATATTTTTATGACCCTTACTGAGCTTTTTATGCTCATCCCAAGTTTTTGAAATGTTTTTCACAGGTCAAGGGAAAGGTACATGATAAGATGATAGAGTCAAGGATGAGTCAAGAAAGAATCCATGTTTTATTTTAAATATGTTTCTGTTGTTGGGAAGAATGAATCATGTCTTTTATGTAACCACTTTGTTTAAAGGTGGAATGTAATGCAAGTTTCAAGATCTAATTCTCGAAAACTATAAACCTGAAAAGATCCTCAACGTGTAATCTTGTGATAACTCAAGATTATGTAAGGTTTAAGGCTGGGGCCTTATAATCGTAGTAAGAAGGTTCATTGTGGGCGGTCTGTTCCACTTGTATGACTGCTATGGTAGCATGGGCGTGTATAGGATGAGACCTGGGAGAGGGAGGCCGATGTACGATCACAATAGCCAGAGCTGTTCCGGGTTTCTTCTTCTACGCCTCTCTAGGGAAATTTGGAGATGAATTTTTTTAAGGGGGGAAGTTTTTAAGAACCTGGATCTTCCTTTTAGGAACGCCTCTCCTTTTCTAAAGTTTATGAGAAAAATAATGTTTCTAGAAATTTTTGAAGTACACGCTGTGTACATTCTGAGTACATGATATGTACTCATTTTCTGCTTGACGCCGTGTACTGGCAGTGTCCAGGCCACATACACAGTGTGTAGGTGGGACGTGGAGGTCGTTGTTTGGCAGAGTAAGAAAAAACCTAGTACAAGTCATGTAATATAAAAGTACATTCCATGTACTCTAAATGTACACGTCGTGTACTTTCTTTTTTTCACTAAACAGACCGGGTTCGCACCTGACGCACTGAAACACCTTCTTCTTGGTTCAATTCATCTGAGAGAACCGAAGATCCGCGAATCATTGACGATCTCCCGCCTCTCTGTACGTTCTCCAATTTGAGCTATGCCAATTGCATTGGAATTTTAGTGGTGAGTTCTCCCTTCTACTTGAGCCTTATTTTCCAATTCCTCATCCTTCTCAGGATAACGTGGGTTGAACGTTTTGGGTGTTTTCTCAAATCTACGACATTCTATGGATAATCTGTCATTGTTGTTCAAGTATATCGATCTCCTAGGATGGAGGTAAGTGGTTTGTGCCTTTCTGTAGAAAGTCGATGAGTATTTTGTGCAAATTCTACCAATACCCTTGAACGGGGTATTGTGTGCTCATGTTTATCCCATGTTGTATTTCCTTCCTAGCTTGATTGCTAGAGTAAATGTTTTTTTTGTGATTATGGTAGTTTTTACTGTACTATGGATGTTTTCTATGATTTTTCTGTATGTTTGTCATTTTTCCAGTTCACATGCCTAGTTGTAGGATACTAGAACTATTGCTTTATTATGATGTTGAGCCTTAGATTGATATCCATGTAGTTCATGAGGTTTACTTGGTCGATGCACGCATGCTGAGAATTTTTATTTCCACATAGGACTATGAAAACCTACTGTAGTAGACTATAGGGAGAATGGAAATTAGGGCTTCTCCAGAGTGTCTTTTAATATGATGTGAGACCACATGGGAATTGGCAATGAGTGATTCCTCATAGATTCTGTAGTTCCTCGACGTTGGCCATAGGGGGGATGAGACATTGAGTGCTTCCCCAGAGAGCATTTTGTACGATACGAGACTATAGGGGTAATTGACGGTGAGTGCATTCTCAGAGAGTCTATTAATAGATGAACCAGAGGGGTGAGACAGTGTGTGCCTCCTAGAGGGTTTCTAGTACTGGTTGGTTGAACCATAGGGGTTAGGCTATGAGAGCTACCTAGAGGGTTACCTATTTTTAACTTGTTGTTGGTTGTTACTTGTGTACATTATATGATAGAACTGTGAATTGTAGTTGCTATGTATTTCCTGTTTAGTATTCCTGTACTTCACTTCCATGTATTCATTGACTGTTAGGAAAAGACCTTTGGGTGGTTGCCTACCGGGACTTTGTATCACACCCTGTTTGGACCACGTTTTTTGGCCCAAGAAGACTATGTTACCGCAGGTATATATATGGACACGTGCCCTTCTAATTTAGGTACTTGACTTGCTGTGGAGCTGGAGAGCAGGGGATCTAGCAGTGGCTTGCGATGCTGAGGAGTTTACATTGTTTTTCTTTTGCACTTTTTTATTCAGTTTTACTTCAGCACTTTCATTTGTTTACTGTTTTACATAGACATATGTACCATGTCGAATGATAATTATTTTATAAATTGATTTTTTTGTACAGTTAAGTTGTTGTATGCTGGTTATTTTTTCTGCTCTTATGTCGGGTTATTCTTCCTTTGTATACTTTACCGAATGAGGGCATAGTTTTCCCACTAAATCACCAAGGCTCTCACTGCTAGTCGGCAGCCTCTGGCATTTGGGAAAACACACTTGAGGTCATTTGGCGAACCGGGTACTAGGTACCAGTGGAGGGGCTCTGGATTCGGGTAATTACACCGAATTTATAGGCCATGTGCTCCAATTTTCAAAACATTATATAAAAATGTAAAGTGTTTTTTTAGTTATCATTCAATTCATTATACAATGTGTTTCCTATCCATAACCCCACATCACGAGAAACCAATAGTGCTCGAATCATCATATTATAATCAAAATCAAAACTATCAGGTTCCATGATCTACACCTTAATCCAAGGATGCAAAACACCATGGATAACCATCTTAAACCAAGAATAAACAACACCATATCTAACATCCTTAACCAATGATTATTATTTATTTTTCCAACCTGCCTATGTATGGTCCCAGGGAATGATATCACACTCCATAATATTAACCAATGGTAATCTCCATGGTACCAAATGTTTCTTTTTTTTACACAAGATGACAATAAGGATTTACATTATTTTAAAAATTTAACTAATCACATGGTCTATCATTTCAAAACTATTTAACAAATTATAAAATAAATCAATTTCAAAATTTCATTAAACCTTTAAAACTATGAATGGTTCATTAAAATCAATTAATCATTCACAAATAATCCCATTCCGTCATTTTCAACCTCATCCCTTTCCCATTGAATTTTACATTTTAATTCATGGAATTCCAAACAATCCCCTAGGAAAACATATCATACCATGGAATTAAAAATAGGATTTAGTCACATAAAATCATGTCTAACCTTTACACATTTTACATTTAAAGGTATTTTCACATCCCTTGGGTGGCCTTTAAGTATGGCCTCATAATCATTAATGGAAGTAATGGGATTCATGGAGGGTCTCACACAAAAATTTAAGACAAAATTTATCATTCATATAAAATAACACAAATGTGTAGCATGTGGTAGAATTAACACACATCACATAAACATGAATACATGTCATGTCTATGGAAGTGAGAGTTAGACCACCTACCTCAATCTCATTGAATACTAGTCACCCAACTATGGAACATGATTTGAACTAAATAACTACTAAAATCAAAGATAAAAATTACATGGAAATACATGATTCAAGATAATTAGAATAAGAGAAAATATACTACAATACTTTTCATAGAAAATATAATAAATAAGACTCATATACTCAAATGGGGAATTGATTCACACAAAACGTAACATAAAATTCCAAAAAAAGAAGGAGAATGATTCTGGGAGAGGGAGGGATCTTTTAGTTTTTAACCATTTTTATTGGGGAAGAAATGGGGTGAAAATATAGGAAGAAACATTAATGTTTGGGATGGGAAATAGTAATTTTTCAATATTTAAAGATGCATATGGTTTGGACATATGATTTTCAAAAAATCTCACTAACTATGTGTTATCTTATATCTATGAGGGGGAAGGTTAAAAAATTATCAAGGGATCCAAAAATTGTTTGGAAAAACAATTGGAGGATATGTGGTTTATTTTCTCTATGTGAACATGGTTTTTAGGACCCACTTGTATGATTTAGTAACTGATATCCCCCTCCTAATGGGAATAGGTTTCCAGAACACATTCAGTCTTAATTGTGCGCCAATTGTGTTCCATGAACTGGATGGACCTGTTTTCCTTATTTTCATGTCTCAAACAAACCAGGACACTCTTGTGACCTACCCTACTTTATGGAATTATTTCTATAACCATTGTAAAATGATATTAATTTTAAATTAAAATAAAAAAATACCATGTAAAAATTCTGGATCTAACATGGTGTTAGGTAAAGGTATAACTATACCATTCTTGGTATGGTAAGGTAAATGATGTTTCTTGTAGATTATCTGTTATCCTTTATGGGATATGAATTAGTGGTTAAAAAAATTGTTAGATTTAAATGAGTTAGAAAATATAATATCCTATGAATTAATTTATAAAAATAAGTCTTCATTTTTCATGCTAGTTTATGGGGTATTGAGGCATTTGTTAAGGCCCTCTGTAGAAACAAACTAGTGCTCCAAGGAATGATGTGTATCATTGTAACACCCCAGGTAAATAAAGAATATGACATTTTTATATTTATCTATATTTGTGAATAAAATTTTAATATTAATTTTAAGGGAACTCTGTGCTCGATGTCTTACCCAATATGCAACAACGAGTTCCTTTGCAATCTTACATTGCACTCTAATAGTAAAATAATTTTATTTGAAATGGTTGTTAACAACTCACCGTTGTAATGACGGGAATGAACAGAACTAACTACACAATGATTATATATATTTGTCAAATATTTTTACTTTTTATAATAAATGTTAGAGGATTCAAAATGCAAATGATCCAACTTTAAGCCTAAACATTCTAATATTCTTTAAAAGGTCGATTAACAACCTTTTGATGAAGAACCTCTTTTAACTCCACTTTTTGACAATTTTATGTGTTATATTTGACAAAATAAAATTCTTCTTTAAATTAAGGACATCAAAATTTACTTTGTGTAAATTTTTGGTATTTTTACGATAAAGTTCATTTTTAATGAATAAGTGCAAAAATGTTGTATTTTTATTCAAAACAAATTTTTAATATAACTAATTTAAATGATTATATCATCTTTATAATTTGTTTTAAAGTGAAATTAGAATATATTTTTACTATTTAATCCAATGGTGGCCATTGGAATTAATTTCAATTTGAAATTGGACTTAAACTTCTGTCAATCTTTTAATAGATATTATTTCGTAAAAACACGCTATTTGTTTTGACAACAGGAATTAATTATTAAATTAATTAATGCAAATTATATGTTTTGGATTTTGAAAAATATACATCACTTTTTAATTTGGAATATCAAATATATCTTAGGGTGAATTTTTTCTATTTTTCTGAAAAACCTCAATTTTTGATAAATAGTGAAACAACTAAGTGGTAGTTAAAGAAACTGATTTTTCATTTAAATGAAACTTTACCACTTCTGTGATTTTATTTTCAAAAGTCTGACATACATGGTTGTCATTAGGATGTAAAATGTGGTTTAATGGGATTAAAATAATTTTTTGGTGAATAGTAACTTTTAAGTTTTATTAATCGCGATTAAAGGTAATTAGTGTAATTTACTGTAAAGATAATGTTATAATAATATGAAATGACCATGACACATGTACTACCCTTAATATATGAGTCATATCCGACCATGAAAATCCATGAGTCAACTTGGGTACCCCATGTAGCCACTTTAATTGTAATATGACATAAATAACTTTTTATTTAAAGATAAATTTAAAATGTCACAAACATGTATTGTTTTACTAAAACAAATTTTACATGGGGTTATACAAGTCATATTATTGACTAATAACATTAATTATAATGATAGAAATATTTCATACATCAGGATATTTTTTATATATTTTCTAGACATTAAATAAATTAAATTATTTATGACACCATGATGAAGCAGCGATTACCTCGTTATTTAACGATTTAAATAAAATGAA
This sequence comes from Viscum album, assembly GCA_963277665.1. Classification (NCBI taxonomy): domain Eukaryota; kingdom Viridiplantae; phylum Streptophyta; class Magnoliopsida; order Santalales; family Viscaceae; genus Viscum; species Viscum album. The sequence goes on from OY728125.1 coordinate 887,737,684, forward strand.
AAGATAATGTAAAATCTAAGACCTAAACTTGTTAAAACCTATTTTATGTGTGTATTTAGAACTACTATCACCATATCCATGAAAAATATAATTTTGGGACTTTTAAAATCTGAAAATCATTTTATAATAATGTTACTTTTCAAGACTTTCCAATAGTGCCCCTCCTCTCCTCTTATAAAAGGCCCCCACCTCTACCAACTTACTCACACCTCTAAAGCCTTTGGCTCAGCCAAACCATGCCCATTACATCTCACAACATCCCTCTTTTCATCATTGAAGCCTCACCTTTGGAAGAATGCTCTTCAAGAAACCCTTTTGGTTCAATCCAAGAGGAGTTACTCGATTTAAAGGTAAAGTCTTCACTTGTGTTATTTTAGTTTATTTCGCTTCTCAAAACCCCTAACCTCTTTTTATTGCTATCTTTTGTAAAAAAACCAGTATATTAAATATACTAGGATGTTTATATGTGATTGATTGGATCTACACTAACACACACCTATGTCTAATGGTTAAAGAACATACTGTTTCTGGGAATGGTGAATTACTGCCTCACGAAACGATGATTGTTCAATCTTCTTTTAACACCTTTGATGGTGTCCATTGTGATGTAATTTAATTTTATATATGATATATATGGTATTTATGTTTTCCATATGCTTCTGTATTTTATATTTAAAACATACCTTTATGCTTTTCATGTTGTGCAATTGCGATAATTTCAAACGAGGAAGTGTGGACTACCGCCCTCTCAAGTGATGTGACTCGTTCATGCAATACATGCAATGTATAAAGAATAAAATTAATGAACATATGTGACCTATAAAACATATAAATTATACTTTAATTGTAATATATATATATCTCAATTTTTTTTAATTCCATTAATATTTCAACGAAATGAAAGTAGCGTTCATGCGTATGTATGGCCTACCATCTCCATGAACGGTGCATTTCATTTCTTTTTATCTCCAAATGTTATGGAATATTATAAAATGAATATGTACTGGATATATATGATATTTAAATAATTAATACTATTCTGGAGATGATTTACTTATAACTACATGGATAATCATATTCAAACAAGTTCATTTTTGACTCATGTACCAAAATCGACAAAAACGTCTGATATGAACTCACATTATTAACCAATTATTATAAGATTATATTATGTGATATGAACTGAATAATAATTTTTAAAGGATGAACATAAGCAATTAGATATTGACCAAAGTTTATTATTCTGTAATATAATGAAAAGAACATGACAAGTCGGACTTGAGGTAAGGGATCCGACCTCTCTCTTTCTTTTTAAGTATTCTCTTTTATGTCATTTATTTGAACTTAATATTTCTTATGTTGGGGGATGTTAATTTATATTACTCGTGATGTAAATTTTATGTTAATATGATGAGATAACCTATTTGATCTCATCAATCAATTTTTGGATGTTTTATGTGGCATCGTTAGGCTGCCGAATTTTTATAAGGGGATTTTCATATCAATTTTTATTACCGTGAGATTCATGCTACATTAGACAATATTTCCTTTTGTGTGGTGTATTTACTGCCCATTATTTTACTATTTGGGTATTCACATCTTCATTGTATGACCCTTCTTTCATGGGGTGTACATTTCAAAAGTTTCCCAAATCGGTAAGGGAACCTATCACACTCCTCTTTTTAAAAGACTTATTTTTTCATGTCTTTTAATTTACAAATTTTTATTTTTGGATGTGTTCTTCTATATACTTATTTATTTAAATTTTATGTCCAAGTGATGAGATACCATTTTATCTCTCATCAACTAATTTTATGAACTTTAATGTGACGCTATTAGGTTGTCGAATTTTACCAAGGGAACTTATTAACCCAATTTTGATTTCTTTGGGTTCACCTTGAAGTTATTGAATATGCCATCTTATGAATATTTGTGAATGACCTATGGTTTTTTTACACTTTATATTGAATTATATTGGGTTTATTTATATTTTTCAGACATAATTATGAGATTTATTTATCCTTAATTTAAAGATACCTTCTTTATAATGGATTTCATCTCATGTTACATTTCTATTGTGACTTCATTATTGTTATGAACCAATTCACTCTTATATGGTGTATATACAGTCCTTTGGAATATTATATCACGAATCCATTTATTCTTGTGACATAATAAAGTTCTAGTCAAATGTTATTCCTCAATTATTGTATTCAAGTGTCTCTCATTTTGTTAAAAACCCATTAACTAAAATATCATTTTAAATGTTTTAATGATTTATTCTTATAAATATTTCTCATTAATATCCATATTTTCAAAATGGTTTTAAGGATTTATTTATATGTATATTAATGGTGTAAAATGGTAAAATCATCAAATAGGTATGGGACACATTGATTAAAAAATCTCTTTATTAAATGTTTTAAATGGTTTTGAAAATTGCTTTTAGAATGGATTCATTATTTCAATATATGAAAATGTTATATTGTAATTGAAATGTTGAAATGTTATTTTTCCTATATGCATAATTTATGTTCTAGGATTATGTTATGGTTCTTTGGCAGTGTTTATGAAGATTGGTGGTTTAGTGATAAACTAAGGGCGGGTGAGCCCGATATAGCTCTCTAATGCATTGGGTAATGCAAAGGAGTAAAATGTTAAGGTTTCTTCGAAGAGATTTAGGGAATATACTATGATGGGTATTACAATAGTAACCATGAGGGTTAATCCCTATGTAATAATGTTTTGAATTCCACAAGTTACCTTTATATCTTATGATTTCTATGAGTTATTTGTAAATCTTATGATTTCATGAGGTATGTTAAATTTCTTATGATTTATGTGTAATGTATGATTTCATTGATTCTTATGTATACATGGAATAATGTTTTCATTCCGTATTTTTAGAACCCTTACTGAGTCTTTTATGCTCACCCCAAGTATTTTTTGAAATGTTTTTCATAGGACTTAATGTATAATAGGGTCAAGGATGGGAACAGAGAAACGTCATGCTATCTAAAATATGGAACTAGGAAAGTTTCTTTTTAAGAGTTTTTGTTTTATGAAAACTTAGTAGAAGTGTCTACTTTGTAATATTTTGAGATGTAATAGTTATTTCCTAATTCTATAAACAATAAACCTGAAAAGATCCTATATGTGAATTATTCATTTAAATCAATAACAAGTAATGTTTTAGGTCGGGTCCTTATAGTTGGTATGAGAGGATGGTTTAGAAACATTAGAGGTTAGATTGTTAGGTGACAAGTTGTGTATAACCACAATGGTTATTATATTAGATAGAGTCATTGTTATTTTTGAATGTTGGAATGAGTTTGAGATAACTTGGATAAGTATATATTAGTGTCTATCTTCCTCGTTAGTACATAATGATTTTTTTGATATGCTCACACTAACATTTCTGGTTTTAGTAAATGGATGGATCTAGCAGGCACCAAAGTGACAATGGGTTTCAAGGAAACTGTGGTGGTTCTCTGATTAAGAGACTGGATGAAATGGGGGATTCAATGAGAAATATCGTGGTTATTGTAAACCAACTATCAGGAGTCATGATCAACCACTTGAACCTTGGTGAGTTCTCTAATGCATCATGTACGAGAGAACCAACTCGACATGGAAGTCCAGGTAATAATTATAAAGGTAACAATTAGGGTTTATATGATCCTTATTTTTGAGGTAATTATGGGTTACTATACTTTATGATGGAATATGAACGACATGAGGTAAACATGAGGTTAAATTATGTTATGGTTATTTTGCATATTTTATCTCATTTTGGTGAATTTTTTAAGAATTATATATTTTTGGAAAAAGGACAATAAACAGGCCTTGTGACAACCCGTAGTGTCAGACAAAGTTGTGGGAATCGAACCCACCACCAAAGTGCAACTGGTATTTATCGCCTACCACTGAACTACGTGAAGTCCCTGGTTATTATGATTTGTTTTTTAGTTAGATGATTTTATAAATTAAGAGTATTTTTATTTTGGGTTATCTATGGAAATTATTAACCTAACATGGACGATATGTGATTAGGTTAATTACTTTTCAGTATGAGACTTTAAGAGTAACTGATGTTATTTGGAGATAAATGTTAATTTGTACCTTTGGAGACTGTGATTAAATCCTTAAAATATTTTGGTTTCAATCTTAGTTATGTTTATGTTGAAGAATTTTATGGAAAAATTGTTTATCGAATGGTCTTCGTTAAACATTGGGTTATGTTGGAAAATTTTGGAGATTAAGAATAGATTTTCTTTTTATAACGGGTTATCCTTTTCTGGATTATCTAATCTTGTTCTAACAATTTTGGTTTTGGTAAGGGTCTAAAGACATGGGAAATATATAGTTCTATTTTTTGGATTAGGTGTATCTCTAGAAGTTAATTATAGTACTCTTAATGAGAACAATTCTTCCTAAATTCTCATCATTTGGGGAAAGTATGAGTTTGTGTAAGAAATCTAGTAAAAGTTGAAAGTCAACATGACAAGTAAGTATGTTTCCTTAAGTTCTAAAATAAATTCCTCAAGGAAAAGTAACTTAAAACAAAATTTTTGTCTATTATCTTTTCCTACTAGGGAATTTAATACTGTTTAACCAACCACAGGTTTGTGATTTTTTTGTGGTTAAATTTCTCCTAAACATGTTTTCTATCACTCTCCCTCAGAACATGACCCTTTGCTTTTTCTTCCATATCCATGTTTTACTACATTGAATCCTTGTATGGGTTAACTCGTGTGACCTCTATACTTCTCTTTCTTCCTTTTAAAGTGATTGGTTTACCGACTCTTGTTCTGATGTGAGACTTTCAATGAATTTTTGAGCATAATTTTAAAAATTGGGAGGGCACAATTCCCAGTATGGGGAAGGATGTATCACGCCAGGTAAATAAAGAATATGAAATTTTTATATTTATCTGTATTTGTGAATAAAATGTTAATATTAATTTATAGGGAACATTATGCTCGATGGCTTACCCAATACGCAACACCGAGTTCTTTTGAAATCTTACGTTGCACTCTATAATAAAAAAATTCTATTCTAAATGGTAGTTAACACCTCAACATTTTAATGAAGGGAATGAATAGAACTAACTAAAAAATGATTATATATGTTTGTCAAATATTATTACTTTTAACAATAAATGTTAGAGGATTAAAAATGCGAATGAATCCAATTTTATGCGTAAACATTCTAATATTCTTTAAAAGGTCGATTAACCACCTTTTGATGGAGAACCTATTTTAAATCCACTTTTTGACAATTTAAAGAGTTATATTTGAGAAAATAAAATTCTTTCTTTAAAATCGGGACATCAAAATTTATTATGTGTAAATTTTCGGTATTTTTACGATAAAGTTCATTTTTAATGAATAAGTGAAAAATGTTGTACTTTTATTCAAAAAATCATTTTAATCTAATTTATTTATATGATTAGATAATCTTTTTAATTGTTTTTAAAGTGAAATTTGAATATATTTTTACCAATTAATCCAATGGTGGTCATTGGAATTAATTTCAATTTGAAATTGGTCTTAAACAAGTGTCAATCTTTTAATAGATATTGTTTCTTAAAAACAAACTATTTGTTTTGATAGCAAGAATTAATTATCAAATTAATTAATGCAACTTATATGTTTTGTATTTTGTAAAATAGGCATCATTTTTGAATTCAGAATATCAAATAATGCTTTTGGTGAATTTTTGGTATTTTTCTGAAAAACATCAATTTTTGATGAATAGTGAAACCACTAAGTGGTAGTTAAAGAAACTGATTTTTCGTTTAAATGAACCTTTAACACATATGTGGTTTTATTTTAAAAAATCCGTCATACATGGTTGTCATTAGGATGTAAAATTTGGTTCAATGGGTTTAAAATAATTTTGTGCTGAATAATAACTTTTAAGTTTTATTAATCGTGATTAAAGGTAATTAGTGTAATTTAAGGTAAAGATAATGTTATAATAATATGAAATGACAATGACACATTTACTACCCTTATTAGATGATTCATGTACGACCCGTACAATCCATGGTTCAACTTGAGGACCCCATGGAGCCACTTTGGTTGGAAAATGACATAAATAACTTTTTATTTAATGTTAAAATTAAAATTTCTCAAACATGTATTATTTTACTAAAAGAATTTATACATGGGGTTATAAAAGTCATATTTTTCACTATAAATATTAATTAGAAATATTAAAAGATTTCATACATCATGATATTTTTTTATAATTTTTAGACATTAAATAAATTAAATTATTTATGACATAATGATGATGTAGTGATTACCTCATTATTTAACGATTTAAATAAAATTAAAAGATAATGTAAAATCTAAGACCTAAACATGTCAAAACCCTATTGGATGTGTGTATTTAGAACTATTATCACCTTATCCTCGAAATAAATAATTGTGTGACCTTTAACATCCGAAAATCATTTTATAATAATGTTACTTTTCAAGACTTTCCAAGAGTGCCCCTCCTCTCCTCTTATAAAGGGCCCCTACCTCTACATCCTCACCCACACCTATCAAGCCTTTGGCTCGGCCAAACCCTGCCCATTTCATCTCTATAAATCCCTCTATTCATCATTGAATCCTCACCATTGGCATAATGCTCTTCAAGAAACCCTTTGGGTTCAAACCAAGATGAGTTACCCGATTTAATGGTAATGTCTTCACTTGTGTTTTTTTGGATTATTTTGCTTCTCCAATCCTGTAAACTCTTTTTATTGCATTCTTTTGTAAAAAACAAGTATCTTAAATATAATAGGATGTTTATATGTGATGGATTCGATCTAAAATTACACACACCTCTGTCTAATGGTTAAAGAACCTACTGTTTCTGTGGATAGTGATTTACTGCCTCACGAAACGATCATTGTTCAATCTTCTCTTAACACCTTTCATGGTGGACATTATGATGTCACTGTTTTTTATATATGATATATATGGTATTTATGTTTTCAATATACTTATGTATTTTATATTTAAAACATAACTTTATTCTTTTCATGTTGCGCAAATACGATAATTTCATAAGAGAAAGTGTGGACTACCACCCCCTCATGTGATGTGACTCGTTCATTCAATACATGGAATGTATAAATAATGAAATTAATGAAATTATGTTACCTATAAAACATATATATTATACTGTAATTTTAATATATATATATCTCTAAATTATTTCTAATTCCATTAATATGGAAAAGGAATGAAAGTAGCGTTAATGCGTACGTACGGCCTACCGTCTCCATGAATGGTGCATTTCATTTCATTTTATCTCCAAATGTTATGTAATCGTATGAAAAGAATATGTACTGGATATATATGATATTTAAATCATTAATAATATTTTGGAGATGATTTACTTATAACTACATGTACAATCACTTTCAAAAAATTTCATTTATGACTCATGTACCAAACATCGACAAAGACGTCTAATATGAACTCACATTACTAACCAATTATTATAACATTATAATATGTGATATGAACTAAATAATAATCTTTAAAGGAGTAAATTAAGTAATTATAAATTGACCAATGTTTATTATTCAGGAATATAATGAAAATAACAAGACAAGTCGGACTTGAGGAATGGGATATAACCTCTCTCTTTCAGTTTAAGTACTCTCTTTTATGTCATTTATTTTAGGCTCATCTTTATTATGTTGGGGGATGTTATTTTATATATTTCATGCAGTAAATTTTATGTTAATATGATGATATACCGTATTTTATCTCATCAATCAATTTTTGGATGTTTTATGTGGCGCCGATAGTCTGCCGAATTTTCATAAGGGGATTTTCATCTCACTTTGTATTCCAGTGAGTTTCATGCAACATTGGCAACTATTTCCTTTTGTGTGGTGTATTTACTGCCCATTATTTTACTATTTTCGTATTTATATCTTCATTTTAGGAACCTTCTTTCATGGGGTGTATGTTTTGGAAGTTTCCCTAATCGGTAAAGGAACCTTTTACACTCTTCTTTTTATAAGACTTATTTTGTCATGTCTTTTAATTTAAATCTTTTTATGTTGGGATGTGTTCTTATATATCCTTATTGATGTAAATTTTATGTCCATGTGGTGAGATACCATTTTATCTCTCATCAACTAATTTTATGAATTTTAATGTGACGTCGTTAGGCTATTGAATTTTACCTTTCGAACATCTTAGCCCAATTTCGATTTCTTTGGGTTCAGCATGAAGTTATTGAATATGCCATCCAATGAATATGTGTGAATGACCTCTAGTTTTTTTAAAAATAATATCCAATTATATTGGGTGTATTTATATTTTTTACACATAATTATGATATTTATTTATCCTTAATTAAAGGATGCCTTCTTTATAAGGGATTTCATCTCATTTTACATTTCTATTGAGACTCCATTGTTGTAATTCTCTAATTCACTCTTATATGATGTATATATTGTCCTTTGGAATAATATATCATGAATCCCTTTATTTGAATGATATAAGAAAGTTCTAGTTAAATGTTATTCCTCAATTATTGTATTCATGTGTCTCTCATTTTGTTAAAACCCCTTTCACTAAAATATCGTTTTAAATGTTTTAATGATTTATTATTTTAATTATTTATCACTAATTTCCATGTTTTCAAATTGGTTTTAAGGTTATATTTATATGGACATTAATGGTTTATAATGTTAAAATCTTCAATGTGGTATGGGATACTTTGATTAAAGAATCTCTTTATTAAATGTTTTAAATGGTTTTGAAAATGGTTTTTAGAATGGATTCATTATTTCAATATCTTAAAATGTTATATTGTTATTGAAATGTGGGAATGTTATTTTTCCTTTATTCTTAAGTTATGTTCTATGATTATTTTATGGTTCTTGGCCATTGTTTATGAAGACGAGTAGTTCTATGATAAACTAAGGGTATGTGAGCCCGATATAGCTCTCCAATGCATTGGGTAAAGAGAAGGAGGTAAACGTTAGGGTTTCTCCGAAGAGATTTTTGGAATATACTATGATGGGTATTCCAAATGTAACCATGAGGGTTACTCCCTATGTAAGAATGTTATGAATGCCTGAATTTAACATTATGTCTTATGATTTCTATGAGTAATTCATAAATCATATGATTTCATGAGGTATGTTAAATTGCTTATGCTTTATGAGTAATGTATAATTTCATTGATTCTTATGTATAAATGGACTAATGTTTTCTTTATATATTTTTATAACCCTTACTGAGATTTTTATGCTCACCCCAAGTTTTTTTTGAAATGTTTTTCATAGGACTTAATGTGGAATATGGTCATGGATGGGAACAAGGAAACGTCATGCTATCTAAAACATGGAACTAGACAAGTTTCTTTTTAAGAGTTTTTATTTTATGGAAACATAGTAGAAGTGTATAATTTGTAATCTTTTGAGATGTAATAGTTATGTCCTAATTCACTAAAACTCTAAACCTGAAAAGATCCTCTATGTGAATTATTCATTTAATTCAATAATAAGTAATGTTGAAGGTCGTTTCCTTATAATAATTATATTATACCTTAATGAAACATGGTATTACTATATATAGAAACACTCAAAAATAATATTTATTATTCCAAGAAAAACTATATTTCACTCGGGGGATCAAATCTCTATAGTAGATCATGGGACCACGACTAAATTATATGATTATTATACTAAATATATAGAAAACTTACTAGAAGAATATATTCTACTTTCCCCAAGGTAGATATTTTTTTCAAGAAAAATAACTATGTAGAAGAACCAATGAGTTTAAAAAAATAGATATATATGGTTTTTTTAGATACTGAATATGGTTACTCATTGTGAGTTTACAGTAATGATCTTCTTCAATACAAAGATGTAGTAGTGATCTTAGAAGCTGTCATAACACTTATAGATTTTATAATTTTATTCTCATTAAAATATTAAATTTATATGATTGATTGTAAAGAATGGAAGCATGAAATTATATGAATAATTTTAATATATTTTAAAATTATTTATGTCATGTGAAATTTATGTGAAGTATAAATTTTAAATAACTATTTCTATTTCACGTTGGAAACACTAATGATCCTAAAGAAACATTTTGAAATATTTTAAAATGAGAATTGATTATGTTAAAAAACATTTATTTAAATATTTATTCAATGTAATAATTTATTTTAGAATTATTTTTCTACATATGTAAGAAATTAAATCACTGGTTTTTAATTAGATATAAATAAAAATAAAATACTTTTAAAGGAAATAGAGTTTTTTTCCAAAAAAAAATTTCTATGCAAATGTTATGATTTCATCTTAGTATAATATATTAATAACTATTTATGAATTAATTTAATGTAATTTTTAAATTTTTTATAAAATAAAATATAAAAAACATAATCTAATGGGTTTTTATTAGGAAAGGAAAGAGAATAAAAGTGTATGTCTGGTAAAAAATATATATTATAAAAAAAATTACACTTTTTTTGCATGGATATTAAAATTAATTTCTGAAAATTATAGAAATTTAATCACATAAAATTGATTCCATATTTGGAATAAGAATAATGATAATAATTTTATAATGTCAAATTATATTTTCGTTATAATGAATAATAACCATGGTAACTTGTTTCCACCTCTATAATGGGTAAAAATGGGTTAAAGAGAGTTAAAAATAGGTGATAAGAATTCATAATCTCTCCAAAACATGCCTCAAAATCATATAATGTGTTTATTTGGTTAATTATAATTATAAAATAGAATATATTGAAATTTTTTTCCACTTTCCTATGACTAAAAAAAGTACATTAATTTTAAGTAATGAATAATTAAAAATGTCACAAAATATCATAAAATATCACTAATATTTATTCAAATGTATAAATAGATATTATTATTGGATCTAAATGATTATGTCCAATAAAAATAAATTATTTTAAAGATACAATTTTTTAATTGTATAATTACCGAAAATGCTTACGCATTATTGGTTTATCGTTTTTCAATTTGGATAAAAATCAATGTAAATTGTTAAAAAAAATTATTAGTGATGTGTTCTAAATATGTTAAAGTCATTCCAAATTTTTAAGGATCTAAATAAAAGGAAAGTAATGTTTTAAATATTTAAATTGAAACTCCAAGATATTCATTATGTTTTTAAGTCAAATTATGTGATTTCTAAATAAAATTATTGTATGGATATTTTATGTGTAGACATACTTAAATAAACATTTTAAATCATAAAAATAATATCATTTATCTTGTAAATATAAAATGACCTAGAATATGAAAATAACTAAAATTATGATATATATTCCCTTTAGAAATAAATTCTTAATCTCTAAGGTATACGTATTATCATTCCACAATTATGGTTAAAGGGTTAACGAGGGAGGGGGATGGTTAAACTAAAAAATAATGGTAAAAATGCAACCTAAGCATATGAAAATATTATTAAACCAATTTAGTTAGACCTTTATCTATTTATATTCAAATATAAGTTATTTTGGATCCATTTTAAAAGTGATAAAAACACATTATATATTAATAATACTGGTATTTAACATATTTACACTCACTTTAATTATAAAACAGTATCTCATCTCACATCCTCTACATGCAATATTGGGACATTTTACATGACCAATCCTCGATCAAAATTCATCTCAACATACCCATCCATGATCAAAAGCTGACAATATTCTTAAAATAAAAAATAAAGGACCCTAAATAATATATCAAGAGGAGGTTTTTGAACATATAGGAGTATAAGAGCATGTAAAAAGAAAGTTTTTACTTGAGGTAAGGATTTCTAACCCCACGTTTATGTTTTTAGTCGCATTCCATATTCACCACCTATTCCATTTAGGTGGTGTAAATAATTCCCATAAATGTATTTTATGATTTTATTTAGAAAACTTATAGATAATTACGTATATATATAATGTTCTCTATGTAATAGGTTGTTGTTGAGTGGTTACTAAAACTCTATGGTCTTGTTATCATAAATATTATTTCATTAAGAAATGTTTAATAATTTAGAACTATATGTGTTTATATGGTATATATACCAGAACTTTGATATATTATATCATTAATAAATTCATATAAATATCATTTAATGTTCTATTTATGTTATCTATTTCAATTGTTTTTTTATCCCATAGTTACCAAAGTGGTGATGGCTTTTGTGAAAATTTCATATTTATTCTAGAGAGCATAATATATAATATCCTATGGATGAATTATATATTATTTATTTATTAAACCCCATTTATTTTCATATAAACTATTTATTTCGTGGGTTTTTATGATTTACTTCCATTACAATATATTTTCTATTTAAAACAATTGATTAAATGTTTCTTAATAGTGACATTTTTTCCTTGTTTGTATATGAAATTTTCCTTCCATCTCGATGTTTTAATTTTTTTCTCCCAAATAATATTTTATATAATAAAATGATTATTTAAAATAATTTTTAACCATATTTTAATTTATTTTAAATATTTTAGAGGGAATATTCATGTATTTTTTTCCAAATGAGGCAATTTGGTATTATTTTCCATATGGGTGAAAAAACCATTCTTTCAATGTTTACTGCGTGAATGGATTTTTAGGCTATCATGAATTTTCATTTATTTTTATTTTATTTTGAAATTTTAAATGTTCATTTTCCAAGATTTTTTTTCAATATTCTAGGATATATTTTAAATTTCATAAAAAGAGAAAGGTTTTTTCTTCATGTTTTAAAATAACAGCTCAACGATTCTTTGAAAGGAATATTTCAACTATGTAAACATCCTTTAATGTTTTTATGCTTTATTTGGGTTATGTTCTATTGATATAATAAATGTTATTTATCTATATGGATTATGATATTTTGTTATTAAGAAGTTTATAAAACCAACTTCGTTTCCATGGGTTATGCTAAGATGGAATGATGAATGCTTCTATGATAAAAAATACAAATATGTATGGTTTTCATTATGTGATGGTGGGTTTGTAAAATACCTACAATGCACTAGGTAATGATATATATATATTATGACATAATACATATTGTAATTGAGAATGAATGAAATTTTGTAAGATATTAGAACCAATATGATTTTATTTAGAGTAATCTTTTCAAAAGGAAATAATGAAATACCGAGTGAACATCCAATACAGAACATTTTCTTTCATAATGGTCTTAGAATATAAACATATATATTCAAATTAGATTATATGTTTATCATTTTAATAAAAATTACATTGAAATGTTCATATTCTTATGATATGGACACTCAGATCGTGATTAATTATTGATGATTACTCAATATTATGAATCATTTATTTTTAAATGTTAAACATTTATGGAAAAACTCGTGATTTTTGATCTATTTCTGATTATTTGTGAATTTTATTGGTTATGATCATGCTCTCACACCCTTACGCTCATCTTATGATTTCATATGATCATATATTTCCATTTTTCTAGGTTATGATGAATGATATTATTTATGTTATTCCTAAAAGGTTATCATGGGAGGATAGTTATTAGGATAAGTAGATGTAATCTTAGAGAAAAATAAAAAACATTTAATGGAAAAAATATTCATTTAATGAGAGAGACATGGGATTTATTACATAATGGATTTTTAAAAATTTATTAATAATCGAAACCTAAAATGTATTTGGTATGTACGTGACTCAATAATATATTTTGGTTTTCTGATTATGGATGGTTAGAATAGTTCCATTTTAGTTGGATGGGTTCATAAATAATATGTTATTAACACTGAATTTGGTTTTACATGTCTCTGACAGTCTAATTTGGTATCATAGAAGAGTCTAAATCAAATTAGAGTTTTTGATGTTATTAGATAACGATGATTAATGTTTCAAGAAACCATTATAGGTCAATTTTTTTTAAAAAATGATCATATATTTAAAGTCATCAATATACTTTTGAGGTTTAAAATTATTTTATTTTATGGTTTCAAATGTAATTTTGGGAAATATATATTTGGTTGCAATATATCAGGGATATATATTACCCATATTCTTGTCATGTTATTTGGTGTGATGTTATTTAGGAAGTATTTTATTTGTGGCATAAGTTCAAAAAACACATTAACATTAATTTTAATAAATTTTTTATGGTAAGGTAACTATTATTTTAGGTAATAATATTGATATCATCTTTTGGGTATACATGTTTTGATAACCATGAGATTGAATACTGATTTAATGACTAAATAACTGATTATATTTTTGATGAATAACACTATATTGGATGAAAAATATGATTAATAAATAGAATATTATTTTCTTGGAGGGAATTTTACTTATTGAATAAATATTGAGTTATCTGATTGAAACATATATGTTTTTGGTAGTTTTATAGTGATTAAAATCATATTAAGAAATGATTGTAATATTTTTCAATATTTATGTCTTGGTTATATAGATTTTTAGTGTGAGAATTTGTGAGTAATTAATGGTATTTAATGACAATTGTTATGTTGAACGTAAAAGAACATGTGATCAACTCATTCTGATTTTAGGTTTAAAATTTGGTGAAGAATATTTTTGAAATATTTTTTGTTTAATTAATTATGAATGTATTTATGTTGAACTATGGGTGTTATTTTTTAGTTCTTGATGTCTTATATAAGATTGTTTATTCATATTTGATATTATATTATCTCGTTCTTACCATTTGGGTTTTGGTTAATAGGTTGAAATTGGAGGAATTATTTACAATAATTTTTTCGATATTATAAATGATAATTTTAAAGCTTTATGAATGAAAAATTTATCGTACATAATTAAATAGAATACAAATAATACTTTTATTTTTTCACCAGATGTATCAGTTCTTTCTGCCATAATTTTTTAAAATATATTTAATATTTGTTATTAATATTATTCATTTTTAATTTTATTATCCTTACTTATTATTTAAATCCCAGTTGAGACATATTATAATGAGCTTGATCTTCCTCGAGTAACTTCTTTATAGAATCCATCTGCTATCAGTGGAGTCATTAAATTGAAGGATGTCTACATGGATGAATAATCTCTGAAGTTAGTGATGTTAAAACCCTCACATTTTCCAGTTTCTTGTAATATTTCTTCTCATGGAATATTAATTTACAACTGTTACAACATAAATGTTTTGTTTGTAAGTATCATAAATTTATTCATGTAGTAAAAAAAGATTGCACTATATTTTATTATTTGTATCTATATGTTATGTGAGTGATAAATATTATGTTTTTTCTATATTATATTATGTTTTTAGTGGAATCATTTATTCTATAAGCTTGTTTTTTAATGTTTCACATGATGATCATATGGCCTCAACTCCATCATTAATTATCATAATGATCTCAATTTTAATTGTCCCTTTGAATGATGTTTTTATTCATGAATTTCCACTCTATATACTAATATTAAAATTATTTTCCATTTAAATTACACTAATTTTTTTCTATTATACTTATTATTTCCCACAAATTTTGTCCCTTGAATTTTAAGTGGATAATGTATTTAAAATATTGGATAATCAAATGTTTCATACTGGTGTAATGATTTTTTTATTCATGTATTTTAATTGATCAAATTATAGTCTACATTTTGACATTGGTTTGTGATATTTTCATACTTTTACTCCTTGGAAATATTGTTTCATCCTCTTCTTAGAAGACACAATGTGTCTTGCATGAAGCTTAACACACCTGCCACCGCCTACTAAATTCACCTTTTGAACCTATTTCTTCCTCCTAATGGTTTTTAATCATTTATTATTCATTCATAGAACTAATTACATTCTTCTAGTAACTACATTATTCTTAATAATACTTAATAATTTCATGGAATCATTGTATATGTTTTATCATAGATTTGTGTTCTGGTCATTTTTTGTGGATGTCAGGGGATAATATATTCCATGTTGCATGTGTAGAGTCATTTGGAGCCTACTAAGGATCATTAAAAAAATCCTTGTGGCTAAAATTCCCCATTCACCTTCCCCTAATGATTATGTGTAATATAAATCCATTTGTATTGTGTAAAAAATAAGTTCTCAAAATCCCACATTTCATCGAAACTTTTTTTCACAATTTCATGATCTGTTAGAAGAATATTTATAAAACATGGGATATAAATTTATTTAATTTGAATGGGAAGGGACTATTAGACAATAGTTTCTGAAAACTTCTTATAAAACATATTTATGTTTGTATTTATAAGGTGTGTTTCCTATCGAAAATATATTTTTTTTCTGCCTCAAGCATGCATGATCTATTCAAATGAAGTTTTCTCTGTGAGAAATGAATGTAGTTTATAATGACAGCTTACATGAGTTGGTTAAAAAAAATTTACATTTCATTAATTTTGAAGGATTTTCTGCATCGTTTTTATCTCATAATTAATTTATCACATATTTTTATAACAAAATTATTTAAATAATGATTATTACTTTCTTACAATTATTGATTATTTTTTATATTTTATTTTTATTATTGTAATTATTTGTGGATTACAAGGACTATACAATCCATTTTGTAAGTGGAGTGGAATTTAAAACCTAATAAGGATCATTAAATACATCCACATGGATGGAACTACCCCTACCCCATGTGATTATGTGGAACATAAATCCACTCGTATTGTGAAAAATTACACTTCTCAAATGTTCACAAATCGCCAATTTTTTTTCTTCATAATTTCATTATCAGTATCGAGATTATATTAAAAACAAGGGATATTGATTTATTGAATTTGAACAAGATGATGATGCCATGAATGGATAAAGAAGGTAACAGTCTGTTTGACAACAATTTCCAAAAACTTCTTATAACACTTATTCATGTCTGTATTTATAAAGTATGTTTCTTATCCAATGTTTATTTTATTAATGATTAAATTTTGATCATGTAAACTGATGTGTGCTCTCTGTGCTCTATTCAAATAAAGTTGTTGTGTTTTTTAATATATTTCTAAAAAAATTATTTTATTCTTTCATTTCACGTCATAAGAAATTGCATTTTTTTGTATCTTCACTGTTCAATGGAAGCACGTTTCAGTAGAGCTTGGCAGAGAGAGACAACTTATTGTGCTTCAAGAACTTTACATTGAGACATGTAATTACTTTATTTCTAAATTATCTATGATTTAGAATGCTTATTCCATACAAACAGTGGTTTAATGATCTATTTTCATTTTTTTCGAGAAAAATGCCCAAAGTTTCTTTGCAACATCTACTATTCTTATGCTTTTAAGTTTCATAGCTCGATTCCATGAGTAAAATTTAATTATTTTAATATAATCCCTATTGGATTACCCTCACATGGATTATTTTGAATATTTTTCAATATTATCTCTAACCTCTTTTAATACTATCCATCACTAGGCAATTTGTACGAATTAGTGGACATTTAGTTTCTATGATGGGTAGACCAATTCTGTTCTTTACAGAGTTCATGTACATGACAATTTACCATTCTTATATTATCATTCATCATAATTTTATTCAATTTCATAGTTTCAAATTTCCAGTTATAAATTGAATATTCACTTTTATCTCTAATCATATTATTATCTACTAATACAATATAGAACAAATTTTCCATTTTTTGATTTGACATGTCTATTTACAGTAAAACCGATTTCCAATTTTTATACTATTAAATTTTTTTCCTACTATAATGGTGGACTATATTGTGAAGGAAAAATTTTGGTGTGTGTGTCCACTTGAGGGAACCTCACAGATTTACCCTGAATTTAGTAACCTGAGTTAATTTACATTATTCTATTGTATCAGCACATTACAAAATGAAAAATATTCTATTCTACTTTTTTATTTCTCACTGTTTGTTTTTTCATTGACATTATTGTGTCTATACCTACTGTTATGTATGTCTCATTTATTTATATTTAACATTCAAATTTTCAGGTATGATATTTTATATTGATTTTCTATAATTTAATGTATATGTTATTTTAATACTACCATATCAAAATCTAGAAAAATTTCAATACTATTTGTTTGTATTTTATTATTTAAACTGTAACACCCCAATATTTCATAGTATGTTAATTCTTCAATGTAATTTAATAACATGCGCTAAAGGCATCACCGAGTTCAAGCGGACAATGACTTTCCAAACTAGTCGTTAAAAAGCGGTTGTGAATAGTATTAACTTAATTTTGAATTTTATGTATTCTATATGATTTTAACATCCATATTATGTCTTTATTATACATAATATAAGAAAAAAGTCATTTTTTCAGATAAAGGAAGTATTTTTTAGAAAATGCAATTTTATACCATTTTAATGGATAAGCCTTTTTAAATACAATATTTGACATTTTCATATATTAAATTTGAAAATATAAACATCTAAATTAGAATAAAGATATAAAAATTTAGTTTTGATAAATATTTGGAGTTTTTTTATGATTTCATATTTGGGTGAATTGTGAATAATACTAAATTTTATTGGAAAATAACTTTTTTAATCAAAATAATTTATAGTGTTAAATTATACATTTGAACGATTTGGAATTATAAATAGATTATATATTTATAATTTAATACAACATAGGTTATTTTATGTAATTTCACATTTAAATTTTACATAAACACACGTCAATCTTTCGAAAGTTGTTACTTTTAAAAAAACACACATTTTGGTTTTCAAAACGGGATTTAATTTTAAATATATATATATGCAACTTCTATGTTTTTAATTTGATAAATTGAATTCATTTTTGACTTCTGAAAATCAAAATAATCTCAAGGTAAATTTTTGGTATTTTTCTGAAAACATTTGATTTTTGATGAATAGTGAAAAACACTATGTTATTATTTAAAATCGACTTTTTATTGAAATAATTATTAATTTTAATTAAATTTATTTTAAGTCAAAATATCTATATTATACCTATATAAGGTCAATTTATTTCAATGGATTCAGTTTATAATAAAATTACATATATAACATTTCGTTGAACTTTTTAATGTTTTTAACCCACATTCTTTGAGCATTTGGAAATTTTTATAAAACATTATTTTACCGCTTCTGTGAGTTGAATTTATAAAATTTGAGAAACACTATTAACATAAATAAGTAAAATGTGGTTCAATAAGATGAAAATAATTTTTGATAAATAGTAATTTTTGACTTCTTTTTTTTACCACGGTTAAAAGTAAATAGGGTAATTAAGGATACAAATGATATTATAATTACCCTATACGATTAAGATAAGTAGATTTTTTTTTAATTATATTATCTATTATAGTGAAAGATGAGTTTTTGGTAGAAATTAGTTGAAATATATAACTCTACTTGTCACTTATATTTTTTTCCTCTTAACCTATGAATAAATTGATTCTTAAACTTTAGGGAAGAGATATTAAAACAAAAAAATTGTTATCATAATACCTATTGTTTTGTTGAACTAACAATATTTTAAAATGTCATAGTTTGATGGCTTCGAGATCCTACAAGTTTACACTTATTTTTGATTGATGACCTCTATCACTCTCTCTAAATATTTACATTATTCCTCCAATTATGTGTCTCTAATTTTCACCAATGTCCTCAAAATTGAGATCTTAATTTGGTGGTGACTTTTTATTCCCTTTCCCTCTTATTAAGACTAAATTTTATTAACCCAATTTCCATTGTGGGTTTTACAAAAATGTATTTTTCTATTATTAACTTTTTATTTTTTGAAGAACAATCTTAAATTGCGAGGATCCAATTTATTCAATGAGGGGAGAATGTAACTCCCCAAGATTTCCTAGTAAGTTATTTCATCAAGGTTATTCAGTAACATGCGCTACCCGCAACACAAAGTTCAATTACACCACGACTTAACAAACTAGCCATTCAAAAGAAGTTATGAATATTATTACCTGAATTTTGAATTTTATATACTCCATATAATTTTCACATTCATATTATGTCTTTCTTAGACACAATATAAGAACTAATTCATTTTTTTAAAATAAATGAAGTATTTTTCCGAAAATGAAATAATACCGCATTTTAATGGAAAGTCATTTTTAAATCCAATATTTTAAACTTTTATATATTCAATTTGGAAAAATAATATTCTTCTTTAGAATCGAGACAAAAAATTTTTGTTTCGATAAATTCTCGACGTTTTTCTAATAACTTTCATATTTAGGTGAAAGGTGAAAAATACTAAATATTAATTGAAAGCAACCTTTTTAATATAAATAATATATTTTTTTCAGTTATACATTTGAATTGTTTAGAAGTATAATTAGATTATATTTTTATCATTTAATATAATGTAGGTCATTATATGTAATTTCACAATTAAATTTGACATAAACACAAGTCAATCTTTTGATAGTTTTTTCTTTTTTAATAACTTGCTTTTCAGTTTTAACAATGGGAATTAATTTTAAATTAATAAATTTAAATTCAAAGTTTTTAATTTGGTAAAATGGACTTCATTTTTGAAATCAAAATATCAAAATTAGCTTGGGTAATATTTTTTTATTTTTCAAAAAACATTCAATTTTTGATGAATAGTGAAATGTACTATTTTATTATTTAAAACAAACATTTTATTTAAATAATTATTTATTATATATAAATTTATTTTATGTAAAAATAGATATATAATACCTGTATAAGTTCAATTTAATTCAATGGGGTCATTTTATAATAAATTTAGACATATAAAATTTTATTGATCTTTTTAACGTTTTTACCCACATTCTAGGAGAATTGCTA
This sequence comes from Viscum album, assembly GCA_963277665.1. Taxonomy (NCBI): domain Eukaryota; kingdom Viridiplantae; phylum Streptophyta; class Magnoliopsida; order Santalales; family Viscaceae; genus Viscum; species Viscum album. Next base: position 887,758,477 of record OY728125.1, read on the forward strand.
AATTTGAATAAAAAATAATTTTACCACTTCTTTGAGTTAAATTTAAAAAATTTGAGAGAGGCGGTTGAAATCATTATGTATAAATTTGTTCAATAAGATGAACATCAGTATTGGTGAATAGTAACTTTTGACTTCTTTTTTTACCGCGGTTAAAAGTAAATAGTGTAATTAAGGGTAAAAATGAAATTATAATTAACCTAAAAATTTTATAGTACTATTGGATAAGTGTAATTAGACTAGTAAAATATTATAAATAAAATATGATCCACTTTGGTCCACATGAATTAGATTAGGATGTTAATTATTATTTTATTTAAAGAGGAGTTAAAAGTATAAAATTCAATGTTTATTTACTAAAACATTTTCTATATAGGGTTATACATTAGATAAATTCTAATATAAAAATTTAATAGAAATATAAATATAATTTCTACATAAATGGTATTTGATTTATAATTTTTATACATTAAATAATTTTATTTATTTATGACACAATGATGATGCAATAATTACCTTATTTATGAATGAATCAAATAAATTGTATTATAAATATTAAAATAAATATAATTTGAAAGTTTTAATGATATAATCTAATTTAATAGGTTATTATGACATGTTAGGGTTGATTAGAAATTATTTTTGAAGTGACATGGTTTTTATGACTAAAAAAACAAACTATCAAATATTGTCAAAATATACGTAAATTAATTTTTAAAATTAATATGAAATTATTGGTTGATATAATATTACTAAAAATATAGTTTTCTTAAAAAGGGATTAAATAATATTATATATTTCATTAATGAACCACTTTAGCTTCTAATGGAAGTTTATTTTAATTTTATTTACCATATTGTGTAATAATACAATAAGGCACGGTAAAAGTTAATCTATTTAACTAAGAGTTTAATCTAAATGATAAGGTTGAAATGGTAACCTAAACATGTCTAAAACCTATTTTTTGAGTTTTTTTCGACCTATCCCCACATTATCCTAGAAATAAATTATTTTGAAGCCATTATAAATATAAAATTATTTTATTATAAAATAATATTTATAGTTTTTAATAAAGTGACCCTCACCCCTCTTATAAAAAGGGCACTTCACATTCAATCAAATTCACACCTCCAATGCCATTTGGATCATACAATCCCTATCCAAATATCGTCCCAACTTCCCTCAAATAATTCTAGAGTCCTCAAATTTATCATAAAACAATCTTAAATATCTATTATTATCAACTCAAAATGAAACACCCGATGTAGAGGTAATAATTTCTCCACCCTCGTTTAAGTTCTTTCCTTCTTCATATTAAACTTTCCTTGTTGTTTAAATAATAAAATAATAACTCTAGTTCCTCCTACATACCATTTTGTTATTTTAAATATGAAACAACCATATTTTTTATTCTATCCATACTATAAATTACAATTTCACCATACGTTCGTGCGTACCATTTACTGTCTTCACATTGTGCTTTAGTTTGTTATTCAAACACTTCAATTTTTGGATGACTACAATTATCAGTATAACTAATTTATTTAATAAATATTACATGTTAATTATATTTTATATATTATATACTATCCAATTACATGTTATTTCACCCTCAATATAATGATATTTACCCTCATGTGTATGTATGGATTACTATCTCCACAATGCGATGAGATTAATTCCCACGTTCACCATTCACTTATTATTATTAAAATATATATTATTAATAATTATTTAACATATAAAATAATAGTTCTACAAATTTATATATATATATTTATATATGTATATATATATATATATGTTTGTTTATTTGTTCTTATATATATCTTATTCACTTACTTCCATTCAATACGATATGAAAACAGAAACAAGGTTTATGCATAGGTACAACCTACCATCTCCATAAATAGTGTTTTCAATTTCATATATATATCTATTATACAGATTAATATTCTAAATATATATGATAAATCATTTGTTATATTCTAGAAGTATATAAATCTAGATCAAAATGATACGATCAAGAATGAAACGTTAAAACACGTATGATAAAGAAAGCGATTATTAACTGAAGTGTTAATTTATAATGGAAATAATTATTAAATGGGTAGAATAAAGTCATAAATGAATAATTTATGATATAATCAATATTAAATTTGTTCTGTTATAATCTAATAACATACTATTGTCATTATACAGGAGGTTCAACTTACCCTCGACCAAAGGAATGTTCAAGGTAAGGGATATTTCCTCAATCTCATTATTATCCGAGATTGTTAATATGTATGTATTTACTGGGACATATTTATCATCTATACTGATATTTCATAAAAAAATTTCAAAAATGAATATTTTAATGTTTTATGGAAGGGTCTATTTAAATAGATCATCATTTTAAATGTTTTAAATATTTATCATTATAAATCCTTTTAATTAATGGCCATTTTTTAAAAATGATTTTAAGGATTTATATATATGAACATGAATTTTTTGAAATGATAATTCTTTTAGAAAGTTTTAAAATGCTATGGGACACATTGATTTAAAAATAACATTTAAATTAGTTGTTTTATAAATGTGTGACTTTTAAATGATTTCATTTAAAATGGATATTTCTCCAAAAGAGTTTTACAAATCATTTTCATCAATGTCAACACCCTTTGATGGATTTTAATCTTTTTTAAAGTTGATATATTATGATTAAAATATTCCATATTTTATTGAATGTTTTGTTTTATCTTATACTGTGGATGTGTCATTTTAATACAATTAATGGATAATGGTTAAAGTATTGACATTTCCTTTGCTAGTTTTAATATGAATGTTTATGTTATGTTTAAACCTTTTCATATGAGGAATGTATTAGACTTAGTAAGTCATGGGTGTAGGCCGCTATAGGTCCTCGGTTCATCGGTAGGTCTCATGAGTCAATTAGATGGGGAATTGGATATGGAATTTCTCAGTTCGATATATGGTTTTGGCGGTGGCCTTGATAATTTTTAGATGACTTTTCCAAGGCCTTGAAAAAATGTTTTATAATTTCTGACATTATACATTCCCTCATTATGAAAATAATATATATAGTTCATGTGGTTATTAGAATAGTATAATACCCATGACTATGTTTAATTGTTGAAATATTTAATCATCTCATATTTTTTCCACAATGTGTTCATGTTTATTATTAATAAAGTTGTGTGTTTTCAATTATTCACCATGACTATTGATTATGTTATATTTTGCTAAATTGATTAAACTTAATGATCATCTGAGCCCACCCCATTATTATGTTTTATTTTCCAAGTATTTCCTTGAAGTTTCTAATGATTGAGATACAGGGTTAAGATAAAAGGGAATAATGGCATTCTCAAAGTACTAAATATGTGGTATTTTATGTTTGAAATTGTAATGTGATGTTGATGTATGTATTATATTTCCAATACTACTAACCTGATTAGTCTTTGAGGACATGATTTCCTTGTATCAGGCCAATGTATTAAAATAATGCACTGACTCTGGGTAACTGGGTTCAGGGTGTTACATTTGGTATCAGAAGAAGTTTATAAACAACATTGGAAATATATTTAGATAACCCCCGAATAGGGACCATTACCATAAGATTGAAATATAGTATTAGAATAGAATAACATCCTAAAATTTTGGTAATGTAAGGATTTTGTTTATTTTCCAAGTAATACATCCCGGTCTATATATGAGCAGATAGAGGTGGCTCTAGCACAGATGTACCTAGGATTGAAAACTATGACAAAGAGATTTAGGCTTGAACAAGGGTATCCTGGTATAGGTCAATGATCATTTTTGTACTTTTGAAAAGATTAGGATAATTCACATTTTTATTACAATAAATTATGAAGGATTTAGGAGTAAATAATTCTGCAATAAAAACATTGTTTTATTATATATTATATGCATAACCCTTTCAATTTATTTAATGTATTTTACATGTTTGGAATTATGAATTTTGATTCATAAACTAACCTAATGTATGCCATTGTTAAAAATGGTTCTTTGTAGATGGAATGAGAACTCCATCAATACGCATGATCCGAATATTATGAAGGATCATATCTATCATGTTATTAATCCAAAATTTAGAAGGGAAATAGTATCCCATGTATTATCATCATTTGAAGAAGTATTATCATTTTCTAATAAGATATGTAATGAATTCTATAAGTCATAAGAATTTTAAGGAAAGCTATAGAAGAAAATGATGGAAGAGAGAAATATGGATAACAAGAAGATGGGAAAAAGGATTTTACCACATGATATATCTATGGAATGAATCACCTTGGAAAATGTTTGAGAGGAATAGAATTTTGTCATAAGTTTAGATGAAAAGGAAAACATGAATGTGATTTCTAGGGTAAGAAAAAGGTTTCAAATTTAAAATGCATCATCTTCAAAGAGTTGGGACACTACGTGAATCAGTGTCCTAATTAAAAGAGTATATTGAAAATGATTTTGTTGGATAATAATCAAGTTATGATAATATAATAGATATAGAGTAATGATTAGATTTCATATGTTGTTATTAATGTATTGTGTCATTTGAGTATTGTATTAATGATCTACGTATTATACGAATTATAGAGTATATATAAGGATTTTACAATAGTACTATTTCATTATAGACTTGAGATTGTGTGGAACCAAGAAAAGTGACTCAATAGTATGTTATATTTATTGGAAAATATATGGTTGAGAGAAAGATACACCATAATATGGTTTTGATACAGAGGTAGTGATTTTGGAATAATATATGATTGATTTGAATAACTTATATTTGATATTCTTGACTACCTTGAAACTGATTAATAATTTTTATATTCCATCATTATTGGCGTTTACAAAAAAAATTGGATAGAAGGTGTTTTCCAAGTGTACTATAATGAATAAGGGAGTTTAAAAGTAATCAATAAGGTTTTATGGTAATTTAGGGTGTTATAGTGTTTTAATAAAATTGATGAAGGTATTCCCATGTTATTACGTGGAAAAAGGGATATTCATTGTGTTTACCATCCTTATAAATGTTGGCCTATGAGTTTGGAAAGAAGAATTTTGGATAAGTATAAAGGTTGGAATTGATTAAGATTGAAATTTGATACTATTGTTAATGTTAAATCATTTCTTGATATTTTTTTGGTATTGTCATAAAATGGACATCCCAGAGGTTGGGTGACAACCCTTCACGTCTCTAAAGGCCACGAGACATGAACCCGAAACTGGAAGACGACATGGATATATCACCAACCACTAGCATACGTGATCTCGTAGTTTGTATAATGTAGTTTTTAATTATTTGGACAATTAATTATAAATTCATTATTTTTTAAACCCTATACGATTAGGATAAATAGAATATTGTTGTATTCTATTATATTTTGGAGTCAAAGATGAGTTTGTGGTAGGAATTAGTTTAAGGATGAAACTCTACTTGTCAAGTATATTTTTTTCCTCTTGTTATATAAATAAATTAATTATTATAATTTATGGAAGATATCTTAAAACCCAAAATTTGTTATCCTAATACCTTATGTTTTGTTGAACTAATAATATTTTAAATCATCATAGATTGATTTCGCTGAGGCCCTAAAATTTTAAATTTATTTTCGATTAATAACCTCAATCACTTCCTATAAATATTTAAATATTCCCTCCAATTATGTGTCTATAATTTCCACTAATTTTCTCATAATTTAGATCCTAAATTGGTAGTGAATTTTTATTTTCATTCCCTCTTATTAACAATAAATTTTATTAACCCAATTTCTGATTTGGGTTTTCCACAAATGTATTTTTCAATTTTTAACCTTTTATTTTCTAAGAACAATTTTATATTGTGAGAATGAAATTTATTGATGAGGGGAGAATACTACACCACAATATTTCATTGTATGTTATTTCTTCAATGTAATTCAATAACTTGCATTACACATGACACCCTGTTCAAGAGCATCACGACTTACAAAACTAGCCATTGAAAAGTAGTTGTGAATAGTATTAACTGAATTTTGAATTTTATATATTCCATAATATTTTAACATCCATTTTATATCTTTCCTAGATATAATATAAGAACCAAATTAATTTTCTCGGATAAAAGAAGTATTTTTCAGAAAATGAAATTTTACCGCCTTTTAATGAAGAACCATTTTTAAATCCAATATTTGACACTTTTAAATATTCAATTTTACAAAATAACATTTTTATTTATAATTGGGACATAAAAAAATTTAATTTTCTTAAATTTTTATTGTTTTTCTTATAACATTCATATTTCGGTGAATAGTGAAAAATAATAAATTTTAATTGAAAACATATTTTTTAATAAAAATATTTTATAGTGTTAAATTATACATTTGATGGGTTTGGTAGTTTAATTAGATTATATTTTTACCATTTAATATAATTTATGTCCTGAAATTTATTTTCACATTTAAATTTTTCAAAAACACATGTCAATCATTTGATAGTTTTTTATTTTTTTAAAACCCGCTTTTTGGTTTTGAAAATGGAAATTAATTTTAAACGAAAAATGGAAATTCAATATTTTGAATTTCGTAAAATGGTCTTCATTTTTAAATTTGAAATATCATAATTTGTTTTCGTAATTTTATCGTATTTTTCTAAAAACTATCAATTTTTGATGAATAGTGAGAAATACTGTGTTATTATTTAAAACCATATTTTTATTTGAATAATTATTTATTTTTTTGAATTTATTTTAATTTAAAATTGATATATAAAACATATTCATGTTCAATGTAATTAATGGGAGTTATTTTATAATAACATTAGATGTGTAATATTTTATTGAACATTTTAATGCTTTTTACCCACCTTTTAGGAGCATTAGCAAATTTTTATAAAACATAATTTTACCACTTCTATGAGTTAAATTTCAAAAATTCGAGAGACATGGTTGAAAAATTATGTTAAATTTGGTTCAATGAGATGAAAATGATTTTGGGTGAATAGTGACTTTTGAATTTTTTAACCGCGATTAAAAGTCAATAGGGTAATTAAAGATAAAAATTAAATTATAAATAAATTAAAAAATGTCTTAATTCTATTGGATAAGTGTAATTTGACTAAAAAATTATTAAGAATAAAATATGATCCTCTTTGGCCCACTGGGATAGATTAAGAAATTTATTATTATTTTATTTAAAGAATAGTTAAAAATGTTAAATTCAATGTTTATTAATATAGAGTTATACATAAGATAAATTCAACTATAAATATTAATTAGATAGATAAAAAGATTTCCTATATTATTTAGTTTATAATTTTTAGATGTTATATAATTTAATTGATTTATGACACAATGATGATGTAGTAATTACCTTATTAATGAAAGAATCAAATACATGGTATTATAAATATTAACATAAATATAATTTAAATGTTTTTATGAAATAAACGAATTTTATAGGTTAATATGACATGTAAGGGTTAATTAAATAAATATTTTTCAAAGTGATAAGGTTTTTCTGACATTCACAAAAAAAATACCAAATAGTGTCAAAATTGACATAAATTAATTTTTAAGAAAATAATATATTATTGGTTGATATAATATTCCTAAAAATAATTAGTTTGGAAAAGAGCATAAATAATATTATATATGTCATTAATGAAAAACTTGATGTTCTTTTGGAAGTTTAGAGTATGATTATTAACCAGGTAGTGTAAGAATACAAGAAGACACAATAAAAGATAAACTATTTAACTAAGACTTAAATCTAAATGATAAGTTTAAAATGGTAACATAAATTTTTCTAAAACCAATAGGATGAGAGGTTTACAACCCATACACACCTAATCCAGGAAATAAATCATTTTTGATCCATTATTAAAAGGAAATTATTTTATTATAAAATAATATTTTAAGCTTTTCATAAAGTGACCCTAACCCCTCTTATATCATGGAACTTCACCTTCTCTCAAATTCACATCTCCAAAACCATTTGGATCGGCGAAACCATGCCCAAATTTCCTAAAAAATATCCTCACATCATCCTTGATTCGTTACATTGATAAAAATCTAACCTACATGGCCCATTTCATCAACTTAAAAGGAAAAAGTTGAAGAAGGGGTAAAAATCTCACCACCCTCGTTCAAGTTCTTTTATTCTTCAACTTCCTTTTTCCTTGTTGTTTCCATTCCAAAATAATAACTCCAGTACCTCCTACATATTGTGATATTATTATAAATATTGTAAAACCATATTCATTATTCTATCTATCCTAGAAATGAAAACGTCACTATACGTGCATACGTATGACTAACCATCTCCACATCGTGGTGTTTTTTCTTATTCAAACACATAATTTTTGGGATGTGTATAATAATGAGTATAAATGATGTAAATAATAAATATAATAAGTTAATTATTATGTATATATTATATACCATAAATTTACATCTGATTTCACAATCAATATAAGGATATTGTCTCTCATTCATATGTATGGATTACCGTCTCCACGACGCGATGAGATTCATTCTAACATTGACCATTCAACAATGATTATAAAAATATATACTTTTAAGAAGTATGTAATATATGACATAATAATGATATTGTACATATATATATATATATATATATATATATATTTATATATGTTAGTTGAGCCATATTTGTTATGAATGTAATGAGTCATATTCATATCCAAAATGATATCATGTCTCTAGACATTATTTTTATTCATCAAATGCAATTTAGTATTTAATGGATATGATGGGAATGCATCTCATCATGTTCGTGGAGATGGTAATACGTACATATGAACGAGCAACAACATCATTCTTTTGATATTAAATAATATATTATTGGATGGTATATCATATATAAAGAATCATTATCATATTATATTTATTACTTAAATGAATAACAGATCATTACTATACCCATCCAAATAATAATATATTGAATAACAATTACACCACGACGTGGAGACTGTAGGGCGTACGTACTCACGTATGTTGACATGTCATTCAAAGAATGGATAGAATACTGAATATGGTTTTAACATATTTATAATAACATAATAGTATATAGAAGATAATAGAGTTATTATTTTATAATGTAAATAAAAAACAATGAATATGTTGAATAAGAATGGAACTTGAAAGAGGGTGTTGAAAACATTACCTCTTATTCGGGTTCTTACCATTGATTTGATCAAAAGTGATCCTTAGTTTGGCTTTATGACTAATGTCAGGAATCTAGGATTATGGGAGGATAGTTGAGAGGGTATTTTGGCAGAGGATGGAAAATCCAAAAGGCTTTTATGCTATGATGAATTGGTTAGAAGTTGTGTCCTTTTATAAGGGCGAGGAGGGGCTCTTTAGGAAGAACATAAAGTATTAAATTATAATAAATTTATATTCAGTTTAAAATGGCTCCAAAGTAGATTATTCAAAGTCTACGGTAGGTATGGGGAGAAATAATTTCATCCAATAGATTTTAGACAGGTTTGGGCCACTATATTAACCTTATCATTTATATTTAACTCTTAGTTAAATAGTTTGAAATTTACCATGTCACTGTGTATTTTTATATTATATGGTTAATATACATAATATATACTTCAAAGAGACCCCCAATTGGTACATTAAAAATATATAAATCACTATATAAGTTCTTTTGGCCGAACCATAAATTTTTAGAAATAAATTATGAATTAATAATATAATATTTTTTTTAAAAACTCTTTTATGTCATTTTTGACACTATTTTATAATTTATTTTTGTTAAAGTCTTCAAATAGTATTAATTAGAAACAAATCCATGTGAGCAATCCTAACATGTCATTTTAATCAATAAAATTTGTGTATGTAAAAAAAACTTTCAAATTATTTTTTTATACATTTATAATACCAATTTTTTGATTCATTCATTTATAATAAAAATATTGCCTCATTATTGTCTCATAAATAAATTTCATTATTGAATGTCTAAAAATTATAAAAAAAATACTATTATGTATGAAATATTTTTAGCTTTATAATTAATATTTATATCTGAAAATATAACCCACATAACCCTATCTAAATTTTTTTTTCTAAAAGATATATGATGGTGTCATTTTTGTATTTACATTATCTTAATTAATATAAAGTGTCATTATCAGTTACAAGTGGATCGATGGGGTCCCAAAACTGACCAAAGATGGCCATGGTCAGAAATGTATCATAAAATAGGGTTAGAACATGTTTTGTTGTAATTTATTATCATTATAATATTTTTTACCCTTATTTACCATATTTACCCTTTAACCACAGTAAATAAAATATTTACCGAAGTAATTATTCAAAATGTATAATAATAAAATTTACCTATTTAAAAACATTTGACATCATGATTATAAATATGGAATTAATTTTTGTAAATTCAAAACACAGAAGTGGTAGTAATTAATTTAAAATTAATTCATGTTGTTAAAACGAAAAGCGTGTTTTTAAGAGATAAAAGCTATCAAAAGATTGGAACTTGTTTATGTCCAGTTTAAATGTGAATTTATATCCAATGACAAAAATTTGATTAAATGGTTAAAATATAATATATTTATTCTATAAAATCAGTCAAATTATTAATTTATCAATATTAATTATTTCGATTAAAAAAGTTGTTATTAATTAAAATTTAGTAATTTTCACTATTCATCAAAATATGAAAGTAAACAGAAAAGTACCAAAAACTCACCCTAAGCTAATATTTATATTCCAAATCCAAAAATGAAGTCTATTTTGAAAGATAAAATGTATATAATTTCAAAAGGGTGACATTACTATTCATAACAGCTAGTTTGATAAGTTGTGGTGTGTGTTAGAACTAGAAGATTCGTCCAACACACGCTTCTGTATTATTCAAAGAGAAGTGTTCCATGGAAGCTTGGGGAGTTACACATGGCGATTTAACAGAAAAATTAAAATGCGGTAAAGAATTGCATAACTCAATTTCTTTTCATTATGTTATATTAGTTTTTCATTATCTTTGATACTATTAGATTATGTGTATAATGAAATTACATTATATTTTGTTTTATTTACACTTGTTTTTTATATTTGCATTTTATTCATAAAGATGATTCATTTATCAACTTTCACATTAACTTTATGATCTTTTTAAGTGTTTCTTGACTAAAATTTCCTTTTTTGAGACATATGTTATGATATACACATATATATTCTTTTTTGAGGTGCATTTAATAACACTTTGATATGTTATATCATGTATATCTTTATATTCTTGGTATTTAATGCTTAATTTTATGTTATTCCTTTCAGGAGGCATAAAAATCAAAAGTTACCAAAGTGGAATTAGATTTATTTTTTAATCTCATTTTAGTTGGGATTATTTATAGTTCTATTTATGGTAATGGATATTATTTGATAATTGTATAGTAAAACAAATTTATTTTTATTATGATTTACGTATTCACTAAATTTTCAAGTAATAGTACCATTTCCATCTCTTTGGTCCATAAAAGTATTGAGAATTTTTTTAATATAACTTGACATTATTTCACACTTCGATTGAAAGTCATTTTCTTGCAAATAAATTTATTATGAAAATATTATTAAAACATATTAAATGAATGGTTAAATTCATTTTTATCGAAAGTTGGTTGTTTAAATTATCTTAAAATTAATATTCTTATCATGTTCTAGACAGGGTGCTTATAATATTTCTTGAAAAAATTTGAATTGAATATTTCTTTTAACATACTTAGTATAAAAGACACTTTCATACCATCATGACCAGTCATTCATTGAAGAATCCTTCAAAATTTGAAATTTATATTTTTAATGAAAATTGTTTTCCTAATATTATCGATTGATTTTTTATTTTGTAATTTTTTTTTCAAATTGATAAAGGTATTTTCTACAAGAATGATTGTAAGGATATTTTTTAGTTATTTAATCGTTTAAGGAAAACAACCCTTGATTTTATATACACTACACTATATATATTTTAATGATACCATAAATATACATTTTCTAGATCGTTTATGATTTTTTAATAAGGTAAAGTATTGAAATTCTATTTCCTGATTAGTTTTGGTGATCATTAACATTCCTTTGAAATATTCACTTTTTATTGATTATCTAACATTACATTTCCCAAAATATCCATATTATATTTCATTTATATTTTTATTACATTAGTAGTAAATCATTTTTATATTCAGGGATTTTTTGTAAAATTTATATAATTGACTAACAAAATATTTATTTTCCATATTATTTAGTCTATAAAAAAATTTAATAATAATCCATATTTTTATGGAATTAAATAAATAAGTCTATTTAAGAGTAATTCATTGGACATCCAGGGATAACTGTTGCCCAAAATTATATAGTCCTCGATGCATCCACATATCTCATGAGATAAATCAATTAGAAAAATATAATGGGGTTTTACCCATATTTTTAAACTATTTTGTTAATTGTCTTTATTTTATAGATGCCGTGATTCTTGAGATCATGGAATCCATTAATTAATTATTTACTTTATTGAGAAGTCATTTAATATTTCTATCAATGACATATTCACATTGATATTGTATCTAGATGAAATTTCATTCTTAATTGATTGATTAAATGGAACAGGTTTTCAATTATTCTCCTTCGCATATTGTTTTTTCATTGTCTAATAGTTATAGTTAAATTATTGATCAAATGTAAGGTCGGATTGTTTATTTTTCATTATATATCAATTATTACAGAATGATTTATGATTGGTTATTCAATATGTAACTCTTATTGAGAATTTATCTTAACAGTATTTTTTTCCAATCCATGTGATATGAAGAAGAAATATATTAATTAGTTTAAAGGAAACAGATCATTTTATTTTATAATATATTTTGTTTTATTTTCGATTTAAAATGAGAATTATATATGAATCTAGTTATTCAAGAATACTAAACTGATCAGCCCTTTGGGATTTCACCAGTCGTATCTATTCTAATGTAATAAATTATCCACCAATACAATGTCACTAGATTTGGGATTGTTACATTTGGTATCAATGTCTGATTAATAGAAACAATGGTAACTAGATTCTGGAAAACATAGTTTATGGTACAAAACCCCATGTTATAATATTAGGATAAGTATAGAATAACATTATATTGTTTTGGGAATGAAGGGAATATGTAGTTCATCCAAGAAATATTCCTCAATCTGGGTACTATATGTGGAAAAGGATCTAAAACCGATATACCTATGGGAAATAAATCAAAAAGATTATGTTAGGATTGACTCAATCATTACTTGGGGCATGAAAATGTGGCTTACTAGATACGAGGTTTAACACTCCCATTAGATATTCATTGGAAAATTCATATTTTCTTTACAATGCTTAATAATGGATTTGAAAATAATTATTTCCTAAAAAACAAGTTGAATATTATATGGTAAAAAAGCATAATTTTTTAGTTAATGTTAAGTGTTAAATCATATTTAAAATAATGTATTATTATGTAAAATTAATTATTTTATGAGAAATTATTTTATAATATATAATTTTGAAAGGGTGAATCAAATAAAGAAGGGTATCAATACTCATATCCAATATAAGGATTTCTTGATTGAGAAATCCAATACAGATTGTATTGGAAACAATATAATCATGGCCTTATTATTGAAGCTGACTCATGTACTGGAAAATATCCTCGCTCAAATATAGAAACATGTTGTTTCATAACATGATTGTACAGAATTGGATCACATCATGAGGAAAAATCATAATCAGTTAGTGGGGAAACTAATATTGTGGTTTTTTAGAAATGGGTTAAGTTTCATAAAAAGTGTTCAAGTCCAACTAATGTCATTTATCATAAAATGATACACTTTTAGAATATTGTATCAATGGTGATGCTGAAAAATACTGGTCATTGATCCGAAATAATAGGGACCAGTAAGAAATGAAACACATAAAATAGAAGAATCTTAAGGATACACACATTGAAAAATAATTCCCTTTTGTGAAATTAGCTGGAATTAAGAGAAAGTTACTTCACCTAATGTAATTGTAATAAGAAAGTGTTATAGAGAATTAATATTTCTTTTTAACGATATACAAGTATAATAAACATTTCATATATAATATGGAATGTAATAATGAACATTTATTTTAAGGTATTATGAAAAGTCTATAATGGATTCAGGTTTGTCAAACTTTTTAATGATATGGTGAAATACATTTAGGTTCCAAATAATAGAAAAGAAATTTTCTAAATCCTATATGTCCAAAGGATTTCAAAACAATAGGGTTTAGCTGAGAACCATGAATAATACAATTAGTCAAGGAAGATGAATATAATGGATCAATTTCCATATTGTAAAAATTGTGAAAACTATTATCATAGAAAATGCATTAAGGGAATGATTGTTTTGTGTTGTACATAGATAAAGGTCATCGAGCTAAAAAATTCAATAATTAGAATGAAAACATTGTTATCCATTTATTCAACTATATATAAATGGAGAATAATTAAATCCTATTTCACAAAAAAAATGGAATTTACTGAAGTAGTGTTTACGTGAAGTTGGAAAAGATTATGAAATCACTAAAATCAGGGTCAAATTCTCAAAGATATGGAGGAAGTTACATTAATATTATTATCAAAAGTAGATAATTATTTATATAATTATGGATTTGTTCACTCAATTGTATCTTCCATGTTTTTGAAATAAAATTTATATTTCTCCATCAACATATGAAAGGAATTATTAGTCAAACAATATTGTGTATGCCTTACATATATCAAGGATATTTTAGAAAGTCCACATTATGCCATGTAAACATTATAAATTTGTGGAATTTATTATCATACATTGAAAAAATTTGATCAAATCTTTAGTATGGACTATATTAAAAAATATGTTGCAAAATTTTGTTTTCAAGGTGTTGAAAATTATGATTCATAAAGAATATGTGAAATTCCACGTCATTATATCGAATACTTCATCATCTAATTTGTGTCTAGATTCACCCCCAGAAGCTCTTTTTAATGTGATTATTAGGAAATAATATAAAAAAATATATAGATGGATAAGGTGATATCATATATATTATTTACTTATCAAACAAGAAAACATTGATATATTTTTTGAGGAATTACCTAGACACCCACAAAAGTGTGATGTTGAGTTTTTTATCCATTTTATCCCTGATGCAAGACAAATATAATATATTCTATATAGAATAATCATTATGGAATTTGTGGAGTTGAAAAAACAACTATATTAGTTGTGCGATAAGGGATTTATTCACTATAGTGTTTCACCATTGGGATCTCCTATTCTCTGTATTAAGATGACAGATGGATCCCTGATAATGATCATTGATTATAGGTAATGAAATGATATTAGGATAAATAAAAAGTATCATATGTTATTCAATGATGAACTATTTATTTAACTTCTTGTAGTTCAATATTTTTCAAAGATAGAAATTCATTGTGGGTATCATCAATAGTGAGTAAAAAAGGAAAATATGAAGACACAATTACAAATTATGTATTGACGTTTTGAGATTAAAATAAATCCATTTACATTGACTAATGAATACTTTTTTTATGGGCCAAATTATTAGATAATTCAAGGAATATCTAGATTAATTTTTACGATATTCATTGATGAAATCATTGTTTATTATAAATGTTATCAGGATCAAGATAATGACATGAAGATCATATTTGAGGCACATAGAAGAAATGTCTAAAATGAAAATTTAGTAAATTTGAATTATAGATTCGAAATGTTTTATTAATTAGACATATAATCTCTTAGGATAGAATCTTAGTCGATCATGTGTAGAAAATGTTGTCTAGTTAATGACATCCACTTATTAATAGAACTAAGGTACATAGTTTCATTAGATTGGTTCGTTAATATCATAAAATCGGTCATAATATTTCTTGATTGGATAACCCATTTACCATGAATACACATAATGGGGTTAAGATCATATAAAAAACGGGATGTGAAGAATTGTTTGAATTTTTGAAGTTGATATTTGTCAATGATTAAATTTTGACTCTACCATAAGAAAAATATTGGATAGTTATATATTTTGATACATATAATAATTTACATGGTTGTGTCCTTATGAAATATCATTATTTTATTACATATGAATTAAGGTAGTTGAATTCTCACAAATAATAATACCCAACCCATGATATTGATTTATAATATTTAAAAATTTCTTTGATGATATATAGATATTCTCTTTATGGTGAATGATGTGAGATATCCTCATACCACAAGAGTGTGAAATAAATTTTATCAAAAAACGTGCTCAACACATGGAAAAGAAAATTTATTAATATACTAATGTATAATGATTTCTCAACACACATCCCCTAATGATGGAAAAAAAGGTAACTAATTTTTTGAGTTGGAAATATCATAGAGTTATTACCCAAATGATGAATGAGAGGAATCTAGTGATTATGGATCTAGAAAATATTTATTTGGGAATTATTATGGTGGTGGAGAAAAAATAAATTTGTTAAATGATTGAAAAATCATATTTATTGGTTGTGATATAAATTTATAAAGAATATTATAATAATTTTTAAAAAAATATTAATGCCATGATTAATGGGAATATAGAAGACCACATTAATGAAAACATCATGCTAGTATTTGGAAAGTGATTAGGTTGTCCGTAAAAACTATAGATAAAAGGGAGTATTTGGATGATTCTCATCGCTTGAGTTGCACTACACACAATGGTGTCACCATGAAGTATATGAATATGAGAGAACAATTTTGGTGTCATAAAATGATGTGGGAAATTGTTGATTATGTGTATAAATGTTTGGTTTTTCTAAAAATGAATGATGTGATGTTAATAATAGGGGAGTCATGGAACCTATCACATTATTGAAATGGGATAAAATGACTGTAGACATTATCATAGAACAAACAAATAATCATTTAAGGAATGATGCAATATCAGTTATTATATAAAACCTAACCAAATCTACACATTTCATTTATATAATATAAGATTTATCTCTAGAACTCCTATGAACGATCTATATTTTTGGTTTTGTAATAATTCATGATAGAAAACTTTCAATTATGTCTTACCATGAACCACATTTTAAATCAAAATTATTTAATTTTCATCAGTGGGTTCCTGATAATGAGCATTATTTGTGAACATCATACCATCCAAAAAATAGTATAAAGTGTAAAAAGAATATTCAACGAATATCAGACATGTTGAGGTCATAGTAACATTAATTAAATAGTATGTGTGATGATTATTCACATTTGATATATTTTTTATATAAAAATATATTACATTGAAGTAATATAATGGTGTTGAATGTAGTATTATATGGATGGAGATTTTATAGTACAGATATTTTGGGAATATATTAGTGAATGTAATATTTTAGACCCATAACATTTCGAACACACAACAAAAAATGTAATGACTATTTTAAATCAGTTTATAGAATCTCACTGTAGAAAAAACTTTTTTCCCGAAATAGGCACTACTACAAAAAAGGTGATTTAACAGTGCTCAAAATCGGCTTTAACTATGCTAAAAATCATTGTAACGCTCTGTGCTGATAAAGGATCCCTTTTCAACACTTTTTTTTATCATTGAAAATTGGCCTACCTGTTGTAACATTATATTTTGCAACAGCACACCCATACAAGACCTGAAAAAAAATTAGTATATCAGACAATTATTTTATATAGATAAAATATGCAGTGGTAGTCAATTTGGGATCAAACGATGGGAAAAAATACATACCTAATGTGATGTACTAATTATTCATTATGAGTATAAAAGGTACCATTAAATATTATATCCTCCAAATGATATCTAATAATTCCTCAGATAAAATATATATAGATATTTTATTGTCATAACCATAAGAAAAGATTGACTAAAGAATCCATGTGAGTTATTCTTCATGTTTTTTGTGGATATGATTCATGTCATTATTGGTTATGATTTTTTTATAAATTTTGAGTTTCTTTTGGGATATTTTGAATTAGTAAATAGAGTGTATCCCTTGTAGATTCCTCGTGGTAGATGCATTTGGGTGATTATTGGGACACTTAAGGAAATGTGTTCTTGTGGTTAATGCCTTTATCTTATGGCGTTTTGTATTCATTTTTTTCTATTTAAAAAATTTATAAATTGTGGGGATATATATGCTTATTCTATGTCCGTCCTAGCCTATTGATTTTTCATCATGTAGTGATTTTAATGGCGGACACCATTTAGAAGAACCCATGTATGTACACCATCACAGGTAAGTTTCCTATTCATTTTGAACTTTTACTATTTTAAATACATTGGAAATGGATGGGTTGTATGACTCCATGTAAAAACCATGCAACTTTCATTTTTGATGGAGTTGTTATGAACAAGGGGTTTCACAGTTAGGAGAAACAATTTGGTATGGATCTATAGTTTATCTATGTTATTTTTGAATTATTATAATAAGGTTAGTTAACTATTTGTCAAAACTATGCAGAAGAGGGTTTATTATCCAATGGCTCATAAAATGTTGGTAAATAGTTTGCCAAAATGCCCAACCAGACCACGAATTTTGCCGATGATATGGCATAATTTAAGGGATTTGAACTTATTTCCTCCCACACCCATCTTAAAACATTTTCTAAGATCAATTTATCTTGAAATTTTATCCAACTTAAATCCTTTATTCTTTTTTATTTACCTTTCATTCTACCCCCTCTCAATATCCTCTTTGTTTTCATCCCTCACTATGCAATCTAGGGCTAAAAGTTTATATATAGGTTGTGTGATGAATGATTAATGGGGTTTTATAGTATAATGACTACTTAAGACTCAATGAGTCTTGTCTATGAGCCTTATGTAATGTGTAATGAAATTTGCATTGTTTTCCATATGTCAGTTGTTGTTTTTACTTAAAAAGGATGTCCATTTTATACAAAAGAGAGACACTTTGAGTGATATCAGTTATACCATTCCACAAAATGAGGTAGTGTTGACTTGTAAAAATCCAAAATGACCCATGGATCATTCTCCTAATGTATCAACACAATCCAAATGTGTTTGGTAGTTTTTCTATATGTTAGTAGTTATTTTCAATTAAAATTCTATTCATTTTCAACAAAAGAGAGAATAATTTGTTGATATCAGGCACACCGTGCCTTGTATTGAGGATGGGTTGACTCATAATCATCCCACATGACACATGGATCTTTTTCCTAATGTATTAACACAATAAGAATTTGTTTGGTCAGTTTTTCATATTTCAGATGTTGTTTTCACATAAAATTTTGTCCATTTAAACTAAAGAGAGACACTTTGAGCGATACCGGTCACACCATGCCTCATATTGATTAGGGGATGACTCTTAAATTTCCCAAATTACCCATGGATTATTCTTATAAAGTATCAACCCAATACAAAAGTGATTGTTCAGTTTTCCATTTGTCAGTTGTTGTTATCACTTAAAACTCATTCCATTTTAAACATAAAGAACAAAACATTGAGCAATACCGGCCACATAATGCATCATATTAAGGCGGGATTAACTTATACATGTCACACATGACCCATATATCATTGGAATAATTTATTAACACAATTTTATTGTGTTTAGTCAGTTTTCTGTATGCAAATTATTGTTTTTAATTAAAATTCTATCAATTTTAATCAAAATAGAGAACATTGACTGATACCAGCAAAAAAATTACAAGGATTGAGGCTGGGTGGACTCTTAGACATAAAACAATACCCATGAATTTTTATCCTAAATTATCAACATAATTTGAATGTGTTTTTTGGTTTTTAAAACGTCAATTGTTGTTTTTGCATAAAATTCTGTCCATTTTAATCAAAAGATGGACACTTTGAGTGATACCATCCACACCGTGCCTCAGATTGAGTCATGGTTGAATTTTACATGCCACATATGACCCATGGATCATTTTACTAAAGTATTAAAACAATAAAAATTCATTTGGTCAAATTTCTGTATGTCAATTTGTGTTTTCACTTAAAAGTTTTTCAATTTTAAACAAAATAGAGACACTTTGAGTCATACCGATCCCATTGTACCTTATACTGAGGAGGTGTTGACCAGAAAATGTCAAAAATGACCCATTTATCTTTCTCCTAAAGTATCAAAATAATCTGAATGAATTTCCTTAGTCTTCCATACGTCAGTTGTTGCTTTCGCTTAAAAATTGAGTCCATTTTATAAAAAAGAGAGACACTTTGAGTAATATTGGCCACACTATGACCAATATTGAGGATTTTTTGACTCATACACGTCATATATTACCCATGTATCGTTTGGATAAATTATTAAAACAATAATATTACATTTGGTCGGTTTTCCATATGACAATTGTTGTTTTCACATAAAATTATGTCTATTTTAAACAAAAGAGAGATAATTTGAGTGATACAGGTCACACTATGCCTCAGAATGAGGTGGAGATTACTCTTAAACATAAAAAATGACCCATGTATTGTTTTCCTATTGTGTAAACATAATCCTAATGAATTTATTTGGTTTTCTGTACGTCTGTTGTTGTTTGGACTTAAAATTCTTTCCATTTTAATCAAAAGAGAGACACTTTGAGTGTTACTGGAAACGTCATACCTCAGATTTAAGGAAGTGTGACTCATGCACGTAAAACATGACTCATGAACTCCTAATGTTTCAACAAAATCCTAATTCATCTGGTATGTTTTCTATACATCTGTTATTGTTTTCACATAATATTCTATCCATTTCAAACAAAAGAGAGACACTTTCAGTGATACCGGCCACACCATGCCTCTGATAGAGGCAGGGTTGACTCGTAAAATTCAGATATGACCCATGGATCGTTGGTCTAAGGTATTTACTCAATCTGAAAGCATTTGGTCTGTTTTCCATATGTTATTTTTTGTTTTCACATTAAATTCTGTATATTTTAAACAAAAAGAGACAATTTGAGTGACACCATTCACATCATGCCTCAGATTGCAGAAGGGTTGACTCGTACATGTCATAAATGACCCATGGACAATACTCCTAAAGAATCAACAAAATCAAAAGAAGTTTGGTTTGTTTTCCATATGTCAGTTGTTGTTTACACTTCAAATTCTGATCATTTTAAACAAAAGAGAGAAACACTGAATTCTATCGGTCACACAGTGCCTTGGATTAAGGCGAAGATGACTTGTACACATCAAAAATCACCCAGGTGTAGTTATATGAATGTATCAACATAATACGATTGTGTTTGGGCTCTTTTTATACATCTTTTGTTGTTTTCAAATAAAATTATGTCCATTTTAAACAAAAGAGAGACACATTGAGTGATACCGGTCACACCGTGCCTTGGATTGAGGCGGTGATGACTCGTAAACATCACAAATTACCCATGGATCATTGTGCTAAATTTGAAACATGGATGTGTGTGGGAAAAAATAGAGGATAAAGGAGGTTCCAACAATATTCATTTTGTTATCATGGATAATCATAAAACATACAATCCTACTAATGGAAATTGTTCAACACATAGGAATCCATTTGGCATATCGACACTCATACTGCAATCAATTTAGGGCTGATATTTTTACTCATATTTGCTATGAATGTGATTGGTCATACATGATATAAGTCTATTATGGATATTTTACTAGTATTTCTTATCTAGAGCCCTATGAAATGTTTTTCATCATTATTGAATGTTGCTGGTGCATTTAATCTGTCAAAATAGACAAATTACTCATTGGAGAGAAAGGATGATTTATTTAATAACAATTAAAATTTCCCTATGAACATTTATATACTACAATGTTTCTTATTTTGATCTCCTTAAACCCCTCTAAAAAATGTCTGCCAATTTTTCACATCCCCAAATCAGATCATCATTCCATTAGAGTACAATCTTCTATTAGGTATGCGGCCCACTCATTTCAGAAACAATATATATAATCATTAATATGACAGTTTTTTTGACCATCATATTAGTATAATATATATATATATATATATAAATAATTAATAAATAATTTAAATGGAATAATAATAGTTTTTAAAATTACCTCTTTAGGGAGAATAGTTTGTTGATAGAAAAAGATATCTCTCATAAATTTAGAAACATAATAAGCGAAATATTTTTCGTTTGTTTATTATGGACAGTGCAAGAACTTTTATCATTAGGAGAATAATTAACATGTTTTTATATGGGTTTGGATAGTGAAATTGTATTATATATATCCTAATACTTTTTTAGACATATTACTTGCTCGCCTCCTTATACTTAGCACCTATCATAATTCCTTTTTTAGACAATATTGATACACCACCCCATCATAACACAATCCTATGTAAAAGATAATATAATTTATATAAAATTATGTTTGAACCTAAAATTTACGATGTATTGGCTCGTATATTCACAAACTCCATCATTTGTGGTTGGTTTATTGGCTATCCTTGCATTGAATCATGAAAATAAATCTTTTGAGTATCCAAGTTCACCACAATTAGTATCCAATGTTTCCTAAAAACACAAAAAGGAATAAGTAATGAATGAAGATAAAATATAATTGATATGATTTATCGTATTGTTTTACCCCTGGATGGTTGGTATTAGGAAGAGTGAGTCATGTGTAATCTTTCTTTCAAATGTTTTCAGCAAGACATTCACTATTTCCTCCCTTATTGCGGGATCTAATTTTGTAAGTTTTGTAGATGTTGAATATGGACTAAAAAGACCAAATTTTGGCTCATGGGAAAATCCCATCAACTGTTTTTCATATATATTCATGCCAATAATATAAAATTCATTTAGTCTTAATTAGCATATTATATCAAATTTTAGAAAATCATTTCATGAAAACGTACCTCATATTTAAATTTTAAACATTAACACCTATTCAATCTTTTTAAATGATGTCATTTAAATTTTCAGTAGAAATTATATCTTCAATTTCTTCTCGATATATATTCTTTTCAAAAATAGCAATATGACTAGTACCACTTTTTAGCTTTGTATCCACATGAGTCTTCATTTCTATTAAATGTGGATAGAGAATAGGTGGTGTAATTGTGCTTTAAGTAGATCATTTGGATTGGTTGGTTGACCCTTTAGATTCTTTGGAGCCCACATTTATTGTCACCCCCTACTCATTCTCTGTCCCTATTAACCTTCATTGGTTTAGCCCTTTTCTACATTAATTGTCAAATGTTTAGCATGAAAAATGGAAATAAATGCATCTTTTTTCACATGTACTCTAACAAGTTGTGATGGCCATACAATGAATGTCCCAATAGCCCCTTCGACCGTTTGAAAATCATTGTCATCATGTGGAATAGGTAGCACTGTATTTGGATCATGCTCTAGAGTAATCGTCACTTTCAGATGTTTAGTTGGAAGTGTTCTCTTATAAACCATGTCCTCTTGGATGTGGAACACCATATCCCTCCCCACCAGGTGATAAGTGGTGGTTTATAGATATAAATCACAGTCATTATCACCCTGTAGAAGATCTATAAATGAAATATAACCCTATTTGTCTAATTCACATTTCATGGGAAAAATTATTAGAATATTGATTACCATGACCATGACAGCTCATTAAGGGGAATAGATTGCCAAAAAACTGGTGGGGGGGGGGGTTGGACGAGATCTTCATGTGCTGGTTGTTCCTGAGTTGTGTCATCTCCTTGATTCTAGCCCATAAAAGATACTAAAACACTCCCTCATAATGAATTAATTCTTCATGAGTTGCTAGAAATTCTCTCATTTGTTTCATTTCTTCATTTCTATCATCTGTTTGTTTGTTTATTATACCAAAATATACTAGGGGTGTCACCCCAAACCCAGCACCTCTGACATGACCATGTTATTCTGGATGATTCAAAGCTAATGATAAAAGGTCTTCATCCTATACAAGAATAGTTTAATCCTATCCCTGTATGATATAGGAAAATAATAATTTATTATTATGATATAGAAATTAAAAGATCCATTTTATCATGTCATATATACACATATTTCCCACAGTTTTTGTGTGTTTTCATCAATTAGATTCCCTTCATTAATAGCACATTTCTCCTTCCATTGCACAGGACATGGGATAGATATATCATTGGATATAGACTCATCAATCTACATATAAATATAGAAAGATAATTATTATTTTGTTTCGTGGGACCGAACATTATTACATTAAATTTAAAATATGTACCATTTTTATTTCATGTGAAGCATACCCCATCCATGCTTTGTGATAGGGGTATATAGGTTTTGATGAATATTTCTTATTTTTTGTACGAAGTTTCTGTTTAATAAATAAAATATTGAAAATCAATGTTATTAATACGTGTATCCCCAAACAACATATTATAAAACACAATATACCTGACACGTTTCATCCCACAAAGGCCAATAAATGCATACCATGCTTCATGGGATATTAGGTGATCAACGAAAAGGGATGGGTGAAGGATTATTTTACCATTGGAATTGTTCAAGTGACATTTATTTTATAATAGTGTGTAAACCTAGATGAATATTTCTTGCAAGCCTTAGTACAAAAATCTTGTGTGAATCATCTACTATAAATGTACTCTACAAGGGATTGAGAAGAGTGAGACACTATTTTATTATTTTATTTTCAATTAAATTAATGAAATAATATCATAATGTTAGCAAAATTTATTCCTAGATCATAGCCTTATCCCCATACACAACATGGTTCCATGAATCTATGCCAATCGGCATGCGTTGATGAGTGACAATTATAATGTAACTACTAAACATAGCCTTGTTAGGATTCATATGATAGCCTCATGCATTCCAACAAACATAAAATTTGAGGGCATTGCTTTTTGACTTAAGAACATGGTCTAACCCCATCAAACTAAGATACACCTATGTTTTATGTGATGTCGGTCTTTCATCCACGACCATTTAATCAATATCATCATCATTAATATGTTCATATGAAATAGTCGCGACAACATGTTCTGATTGTTGTTAGACGTCAACACCAGGAGCATCAACATGTTCAAAAACTTTTTTTAGTCTACACTGTGAGGAGTAGCGGCCTCATTAGCTTGAGATACTTGTTCAGCCTCATGGATAGGAATGCCAGATCGTATAGAATTCATTATTTGCAATAGTGGTAGAATATTTAATTTAGATTATATAAATTATGTAATGATAAGATAATAACATGATATAACAAGATCTATATTACAAACAAAATATAACTTGTTTATTTTACTCTCATAATTTTTTTCATAGGCTGAAGGGATTTGACACCTCTATCGATTATATAAATCCCTTCATTGTGGTATCTTCAAACATAAAAAACATCATCTATATTTTGACTGCTGCAAAATGATTAAGACATACCACCAAAAGGATCATCCTAAATTGAATTTTCCTCAGACCCTTCTAATGTTTGCATGATAATAGAACAATCGACTACGTCTGGTTTGGAGGATCGTGAACATAAAATACTTGTACCACTTGTGATGCCATTATAAAGTTTTTTTCTTTATACCCTTCTTTACCAACATCAACTTTCAAGAATCCCAATTCATCTAATTTAACACCACTTTTTTTATGAACCCATTTTCATTGAAAAATAGAAAATTTGAATTTCATATAATCTATCTCCCATATTTGTTTAATAATGCCAATAGTATTACATATTCACATAAATTGGATTTCTATCATTACTACCCGAAACATGCATCGCTTCAGGCACAAGTGTAACTCCACTTTTTGGCATGGTTCAATATTCATTATGTTCATCTTAATAGAATGTATAACCATTAATTACATAACCATTGTATGATAATACATACAAACTTGGTTCAGTGTATGGCCATTAATTTCATCCTGAATTTAAATTCAGATTTTTATCTAACTCATTAAAAATATGGCCCCAAAACCATACTATAAAATAGTGATTATGTGTATTTGATATCCATTATTTATCCCATGTTGGATTCAAATGCCTAATAATTTATTTGTGGGTTTCAATATATAAAGAAACCTCCCAACTGTTATGTAAAAAAATGGTGGGCATGCTCTTGATCTGTCATATTGATTGTCAAAACATCTCTTCCAGAACTTTCTTTCACCCTCAATGTGTCCAGTGTGCTAAGATTTCAGGAGACCAATGTTCTCCACATAAGATAGGTATTTGGTACAGAATTCAATGGCTTCCACAACAATATATCTCTTCACAATACAACCCTTTGGATGACTTCGATTTTTGATGTACCCATTCAAAATCATTATATAACATTCAATGGGGTACATCCATATATAGTTCACTAGACCACAATTTCGAATCTCTCTCACCAAGTGAACCATCAAATTAACCATCATATGAAAGAATGTTGGTGGGAAGAACAATTCTAATTCGCATAATATGATGACAATTTCTCTTTACATGGTTGGAAATTTTATAGGGTCAAAAACCTTTCTACATATAGCTGTTAAATAGAAAAAATGTTTTCTTAACGTATGATAAACATTCTTGGACAAATTGCAGTGTAAATCTATATAAATTAAATCTTTCATCAATGCATGTAAGTAATGTGATATAAAACCTTTTAACGTTAAATCATTCATTGAAACAATGTTCTTGATATTTGATGAATACCTCTCTAGAATCATTACATCATTGAAGAAGTATAAAAACTAATATCATTCCACCCTGGAAAGAGTGTATGTAGTTGGAGGAAGAAACATTCAATTTTCACCCTTCATAGGAGCCAACTCTTCTCATATTCCCATGCCAACCATGTCCAACCTTGCTATAAGTTCATCGTTTGTTTTTCCAGGAGAATATATCAACGTTCCCATAACACTGTCACATACATTTTGTTCCACAAAAATAACATAGAGAAAATATATGATGTGGAGACAATTCTAGCATGGTAATTAAAAAAATGATTTCTTTCTCCAAAATATTTTTGTAATGTTTTTCGAAAATGGTTTACCAAATATAGTGTTCACATCTTTTACATTCTCAAACAGTTAATCACATATTTGTGGAGATGGTGTTGTGTGTTGTTCTGAACATCCATTGAATGATGTCATCCAAGATAGGAACTTATGTAGATAGGGTAGAAATAATTGATGTCTTAGCAACAAATATTTTGTTGACTGTTTCAACCTAATCGATTCATCAAATTTTCCACACATAGGACTCCCTTGAGATTATTTAATGTTGTAGCTAATAGAAGTTCCATAAACCGGGAAATCATTTATCTTCCCATACAATATCATTTGCATTGTGAAGTATTCACTTCTATAAGCATCATGCAACATAACATCTGAATCCCACAATAACTTCAATTCCTCGAACAAAGGATCCAAAAACACATAAATATTTTTACTTGTTTGTTTTGGTCTTAATATAATAATAGATAACATGATGAATTTTTATTTTATGCATAACCAGGGTGGAAAGTTATAACAGACCAACATAACATGCCATGTAATGTAATTTCTTGTTTAAAACCAAAAGGATTCACTCTATATGTAGACACCAAGAGATAAACATTTATTGTCTCATTTCTAAATTTGTCATACTCTTAATAAATTATCTTCCATTGAGGATTTTTGGTCAGATGTTGTAATTTCCCATCTTTATTTCTTTTATATGCATTCCATGACAATTGTCTTGCAGTTTCTGCACTTCCATATTGATGCCTAAGCCTTGGACTGATTGCAAAGTACTATAAAAAATTAGTAGGACATGATTTATCTTTCTTGTATCGAGAAGCACAACACATTGGGTGTTATGTATGTTATTTTCTCTCCTTGAGAAACAACATACATTCTTTTGGGAAGTCATGAATTCTTTCAGAAATCATACCCATCGAACATAGTATTCTTTTAGCTTCCTATATTCCTCTTGGGAGATCATTTTCTTCCTGGATCCTGTCATTGAAGAGAGCAAGTAGTTCCGTAAAACTAACATCACTCCATCCATTGCTTTCATTAAATTAATACTACTTTTTTAAAACTGGTAATTCTTTATATTTAGTGCAACCAACATACAATGTTGTATTTTCAAAACTCTTTAACATCTCCAATAATTTTGGGCAATCATAAAGTTCATCTTCAACTATCCATGTGATTTCTTCAATGAGACATTCTTCATCATTAACATTTGTAATAAAATCCTTCATTCATTTTTCTTCTTTATCTATATTTCTAATCATATCTGATGATCCATAAAAAATTGTTGTATCCCAACCAGTATCTACATTTTCCATTTCTCCATGTTTTTTCCAACATTTATAAATCTGATTTATTCCGTGACATATCAAATGTTATTCCAACTCCTTTGGAGTTATTATTCTATAACAACAACAATGTAAACACGGACAAAGGATTTGAGTGGGATCCTTTGCATGATCCTTTTCAAACCTGATGAAGTCTTTCACTTCGTTCTCATTCTCTATTTTCAAGCGATTTGCTTCTATATAATAATTTATCATCTTTATCCTATTTGAATATCAAATATTATTATTTTGTATTATTTATGATTCCAATACACAAAAAATAATTCAAAATATAGTAGAGGATAACCACATCGTTATAAAACTAGATATTAATAGAGCCTATCCATTTCTAACAATGATATGGAAATCAAGGGAACCAGGATAGACCCCCCCATAAAAATCAACACACTTTTCAACCCCCTTACCAATAGTTCATGAACCACCACCCATGCATAAAAATATTAAACATCCTTTTAACAACCCCTATCAGCCACCTAACTCATCATAAAATAATCACATTAAACAGTCCAACACTGTTGACCAAACTCAAATAAAATGAAATGAAGAATACAATTTTGATGAGAAAAATATTATATTATATACATTTCAAAACACATAGAGGTTCTTGGGGGATACAAATAACATAGGTTTAACCCAAATTACTATAGAATATAATAGGTTATGTTACCCAAATTATCATAAAAATAGAAAATTGATGTTAGTGAACATAGTTCTGTCATTAAAATAAAAATGAAATGCAATAACCCTCCCTCACCTTCCCAAAACTTGTAACAACTATCAACATAAACATCTTACATCCATACTATAAAAAAGCACATTCCCATACAAAAGGATAAAATATAATGCCTTGGCATTATGCAACTCACACATGAGGGGATAAAAGTATCCAATAGTGATTAAAACATCCTTGATGAAGCTCAAATTCTCATATATTTTATACATTAAATCATTGTTAATAATCCCACAAAAGTGTTATTGGATAGGTAATTGTCATGTTTTTAGGTTTTAGTGTTATTTTGAGCTGAATAGTAAAAATTTGCCATTTTTTATTTTTAACAGTTTTAAATTACTTCGGTAGTTTATCCATAACATTATCTACACTGATCAAAATTGAAAAATTTGTTCTTTTACAGATTTTAAACATCCAGGGCTTCATTTACTATGTTTGGACTAAAAGATTAATCGGCCATATAGAAGCTCAAAAGAAGCTCACCAATGGAATAAATAAAACTCTTTCCAGTTTTTCATAGTTTTGGTGTGGGATCCATAACTCATCCATGGTTGGCCCAAAAAATGTGAAATTTTGTGGGTGGACGTGAATGGAGTTTTGGAGAATCTTTTATGAAGGAAGAACCGAGTTAATTGGCCATTTATGGGGTCATTATATCACCTTAATCTGGAGGATTTTGTTTTGTAGAGTTTGACTGGACAGAATAAATGCTCAGAATAAAATAGCCATAACTCCTTCATACAGTTTCTGAATTAGCTGAAATTTGTAGAAGATACGGAAACGATATTTATGAACAACATTAATAAAGGGTGGAATGCGTGAAAAGGTCATTAAAAGGGTATAAAACGTGAAAAAGTTCAGGGATGAAATTCTTCCAATAAAAGGAGGCCCTCACCTCCTTTCCAAGACATCCCATTCTCCATCCATTCCTTCAAAGAACAAAGGATGAGTTCAACACCAATGTTGGATGGAGGCTCTGGGACATTCTTCTAACATAGGAATTTTATTTTCTTCTGTTTTTATTTTTAATTTTATTTTCCCATGTAATGCATTCATAATTTAATTAAAGTGTTTGCACCTTCTTTCCCACCGTCTTTTGTTTCCAAATTTATTCAAATTTCATTCTCTCTCTCTTATTTCCATTGCGATATCTATGAACATTGCCATGGAAAGTGACTAACCCAAGGCTTGTCCTTGGGGGAGGTTTCATGGTGTTATTTATTAGTATGCATCAATTCAAAATGTTTTTATTCTATTTGTTATGGAGGTGAGAATAGTGCACCTGTGTTGCGGTCGTCCACCACGACACTATTTCCAAATCCATTTCTTTTCCTTGATTAATTCATTTTCCCTCCATTATCATAGGAATACCTTTCATACGGTGGAGTTGGAGTTTCCATAAGGTATGAAACGGCATACGGTGGAGCTGTGTCTTTTAGGAATAACATTCTTGGTTGATGTGTTATCCTATTTGACTATTGGAGGAGGTGAGGTTTGGTGTGCTGGACGCATATTAAAATCACACACTAAATAAATCATGGGAAATTAATTCATTAATGAGGTTTCAATAAATGAATTATAAAGTTGAATTTAAACAATTAACAAATAATTAATGAACCAGTGTTATCTAACCCTAGGACCAAGTTCTTTCATCATTAATTTCATTTTTTCACTACATGATAGTTTTAACATTTATTTCTTTTAAATTTAACTACTTTATTAGATTAAATACATGAAAAAAATAAATTAGTTTATGTGATATAGATTAGGTATATGAACAACTGATAAAGCTCCTCATATGAGACGACCCTAGTCAGCCACTGTGTAGCATTAGGAAAACATAGAAATGGATTTTTCCACGACCTACGACAGGCGTTCGTTAAAACGGGCGTTGTTGCCGGGGAGCTAATTGGTTGTTTACTTTACTTTTTCTAATTTCAAATTTTAGATTGTTTTCATTTTTTAAAAAAAAATCAATTTTTTCCATGATGCATTCAAATTAAAATTATTCTGCATGGAATAATTACTCATAGATGCAGGATGAAGAAATAGAATATACTGAGGAGGCCCTACAACGAAGAGCTGATGCCCTGATGATACGGTTCAAACAGAAGGAAAGAGGACTCGAAAAATGGATATCACTTAATGATTTGATATCCATGGCTGATGAACTCAATACTAACATTGAAATATTCAATGCTCAGAAGAAATTTCCACAGGTCTTCCACAATTTCACTGAAGAAATCAATGAAGTTGAATCCAAACTCGAGGTGGAGGAGCATGAATACCTACCTCCATCCAGCGATAATCAACTCCAAGAGGCGCTTTCAAATCAATAAGAGATTCAAGTTGAACCAAATCAGAGAGATGATACATTCCTGAACTCAAATTCTTTTAATTTTGTTGAAATGAATTTTAGTATAAATCTCAATTGTTTCGAATTTTCAGAATCTGATTACTCCAATTTTTCCCTGGAGGATTAAGAGACAAAAGAAGATGCACCTGTTTAGGAACACCTGGAGCTCCCAGAAGTCATGGAATATCTACTAGAGGAGCCCCATCAAGAGATCCAGGTAGCCGAGCCTAAGAAAATCAGTCAAGAGGCTTCTCTACAGGCAACCTCCATAAAGCCAGCACTTGACAATAATAAGGTTGCACAAGTTGCAACCAAGGAAGAGGATGGTCCATACTTCATCCTACCCTTACCATGAAAGCTATACATCATTGTGGAGGGGAGGATATGGTTTACTCTATCCATGGATCATCCTTCAAGAACAACGATGAAGCACTAGATGGGAAAATCCACATGTTGTGGTTCAAATCAAATAAACTTCATCCTCCATCAGACTTTGGATAACTGGTGGAACTTCTCTCTGGAGGTAGTAAAAGATTCCAAGGCCCACTTGGGGGATCATACCAAGACTTATCTTTACATTTTTCCTAGTAATTTAAATTTCAAATTCAGTATTAGGAATTAGTCTAGCATGGGTCCCCCCCTCTCTTTTCATTTTGAGGTTAAATGAAATGATCCTTGTGATTAATTGAGTAATTTTTCTTGTGTACGATCATGAATGAAAAAGGAATCCTCGAGAATTAGAGGAAGAGGACCAAATCAATATTTCAAATGGGAGTTAAATTTTTACGATTATCATATAAACTCCTTTCAATTTTTTGGTCCAAAACATATTTTGAGCATTAATGAATATTCTTATCACTTTTCACACATCAATTGATTTTGAAAGAGCTTAAATGATTTTTGAATTAATGTATTTTAAATGATTATTGATATGAATTATTTTCCCTTGAAATATATTTTCAAGCATTTTAATGAGTTTGACTAATTTTTGAAATCCATGCCGATGAAACACTAGCTCAAAATATTTTCTTCCAATCCTGTGAGGTATTCTAAATAACTTTTTCATATTCTTCCTAATACCCGCACTTTCTTAAGGGAAACGTGAATTTTGTGTATGAACCAGAATTTTTGAATATTCTCTTTTGAAGCTTTGGATTTCATGAAATGTCTTTGAAATGATTGAGGAATCTTTTTGACTAGCCAAATTTTATCTTGAGACCCACCTTTACATTTATCCTTCGTAAGCCCTGAGATGCCATTAATTTCCTTATAGGTTTAAGCCACATTACAAACCACTTTTTCCTTACCTACCTGAACTTTTCGTATTTTTGTATTGATATTTCAAGTTTGAGTGTGGGGGAAGGGACTTTCGAGTGCGATCATTGGGATGTGTATCATTTATGGGTAGTGTAAAGTGTGTGTCAATATTTCGGGCATTGGACAACAAGAGAATTGGGAATGTGTCGCCATTCCATTGTGCTTTAATTATTTCATCCATTTCTCCTAAAAAAGAAAACAAGAAAAATGGAGATGAGATTGAATTCATCATTGTACATTCTTTTATGAATCATTTCCCTCCAAAAAAATCAAGGGCATGAATTGTCATGCATTCATTGTATTCAATTTTCAGCTCATCCTCCATAAAAAAAAGAAAAAAAGAAAAAAATGTTGTGCCTTTCTTGAGCTTTGAAAAAAAAGAGGATAACTTAGATGATATCATTCATTATAATCACTTATTGGCTCATTTAACATGTCATAAAAAGGCGGTGGTGTTGTTTTTCACATTTTCAAGCGGGATTGAGTGTGCAATTTCCTTTGTTTTCACTTGATATAATTATGCATTGTACTTAAAAGCCCAACTTCCTCTTTCTAGCCTGGAACTTTTTTTCCAATAATTTTCCCACCAACCCTAAGCCACACAATCATTTGACCTTTAATTAAATCCCTCATGAATAAATTCACTTTCATATTTCACACTATGTCGAAATGAAAATTTTCACAAACCTATGGTGATACATGCGATTTTCAAGTATGAGTATAACTATAGATTTAATTTCTCTTGAGTGAAGAGTGACATAAAATTCAATGTGAGGTAGGTTGTGATTGGTCCATGGATAGATTTATGAGGTTGAATAAATTTTAATAATTTAAATGAAAATTGTAGATTCTTGTTATTCTTATATGATACATGATGGAATTATATTTTGGATAAAATCATTGATATTTTCTCATTTTCTATTATTGTGTGGATTTAGATTCGGATGTAAGATGATTGCCCAGGATTGCAATGTTTAAGGGTGGGGGAGTGATGATGCTCACATTTTCATATATTGTATACTGTAAATCATTTTTTATAATCCCACAAAAGTTTTATTGGATGGGTAATTGTCATGTGTTTAGGTTTTATTGTTATTTTGAGCTGAATAGTAAAAAATGGCCATTTTAGATTTTTAACAGTTTTAAATTATATTTTTATTTTGGCTATAACATTATCTAAACTGATCCAAATTGCAAAATTCTTTTTTTAAAGATTCTACACATCTAGGGATGTATTTACTATTTTTGGACTAAAAGTTGAATCAGCCATATGGAAGCTCAAAAAAAGCTCACAAGTGGGAGAAGGAAAACTGTTTTCAGTTCTGTATAGTTTTGGTGTGGGATCCAGACCTCATCCATGGTGGGCCCAAATATTGTGAAATTCTTTGGGTGGACGTGAAAGGAGTTTTGGAGAATCTTTTAGGAAGTAAGCACTGAGATAATTGGCCATTTATGGGGTCATTAAATAACCTTAATATGGAGGATTTCGTTTTGGAGAGTCTGATTGGATAGAATAAATGCTCAGAGTAAAACGACCATACCTCCTTAATACAGTTTCCAAATTAGCTGCAATTTGGAGGAGAGACAGAGAGGATATTTGTGAACAACATTATTGAAGGGTGGGACGCTTGAATAGGTCATTAAGAGGGTATACAACGTGAAAATGCTTGGGGTTCGAATTGTTCCTATAAAAGGAGGCCCTCACCTCTTTTCCAAAGAATCCCATTCTCCATCCATTCCTTCAAGGAACCAAGGAGGCGTTCGACACCTATGTTGGAGTGGAGGCTCTGGGAAATTTTGCTAACATAAGAATTTTCTTTTTTTTTCTTTTTATTTTTAGTTTTATTTTCCCATGTAATGCATTCATATTTTAATTAAAGTGTTTCCACCTTCTTTTCCATCGACTTTGTTTTCCAAATTTAATCTAATTTCTTTCTATCTCCCTTATTTCCATCGTGATCTCTATGCACATCGCCATGGAAAGTGACTAACTCAAGGCATGGCCCTGGGGGAGGTTTCATGGTGTTCTTTATTATTTTGCTTCAATTCAAAAAAATTTTATTCTATTTGTGGTGGAGGTGAGAATTGTGCATGGGTGCGACGGTCGTCCACCACGACACTATTTCCAAATCCATTTCTTTTCCTTGATTAATTCATTTTCCCTCCCTTATATTAGGAAAACCCTTCAAATGGTGGAGTTGGGGTTGCCATAAGGGATGAAATGGCATACGGTGGAGCCGAGTCCTTTAGGAATAACATTCCCGGTTGAGGTGTTTCCCTATTTGACTATTGGAGGAGGCGTGGTTTGGTGTGCTGGACGCATACTAAAACCACACACTAAATAAATCAAGGGAAAGTAATTGATTAATGAGGTTTCATTAAATGAATTATCAAATTTAATTTAAACAATTAACAAATAATGAATAAACCAGTGTTGTCCAACCCTAGGACCAAGTTATTTCTTCATTAATTGCATTTTTTCACAACATGATAGTTTTAACTTTTATTTCTTTTAAATTTAATTACCTTCCTAGATTAAATAAAAGAAACAAATAATTAGTTTAGGTGATATATATTATGTAGATGAACAAATGATAAAGCCCGTCAAGTGAGACGACCTAAGTCATCCATTGTGCTGCATTTGGGAAACATAGAATTTTTTTTGCCACGCCCTACGACAGGCCTGCGTCAATCCTTCACAAAGGGGTGAATTGTTTGATGTTAAATAAAGAGGCCCAAACATGATTTATAAGTTAAACAATATAACGTGTCATATAAAATTTTAACATAAACAATATAATATATTTCCAACCCAGTTCACACTTCAAAAATCATCTCTTAATATAAATTAAAAATTTATTAGAATCAAAATCACACCATAAAAACATTTGCAAGACATTATTTAAATAATTAAACTTTCTCATTAAAATATGAAAAAATCTGATTAATGCTCCAGGAACCCTACTCCTCAACAACTCAATGACTATAATTTCAAGTAAATATTAATTTTCCATAAAACAAATCAGTTTCTATTTTTAATCAAACCAAAACCCTTTCAAATACATTTTCCATTACCCACACATTTAAAAAATCCCATTTTTATGAATCTCAGGAAGATAATATAGTTAATAAACTAAATTCATTGGTCGATCCCCAGTGAAAAAATGAAACATAAACCATGTATAATTTCAAAACATGCCTTTCATAATTTGAGCAACTTAAAACTAATATTTAAAAATTCACTACAATCCAAACATGCTAAATTATTTTGTTTCCTTATCAAAACAAACACACAAACCCATTTTCACCTCTAGTTCCTTTGAAAACATATTTCAGACCTTTAAAACTACCAATAATACCCTTTTTAATATGTATTAAATTACAACACACACAAAACATAACCATTTCGTCTTTTAAAATTAATTTCAAACACATAGTCAAGGAAAATTCTTCAGAAACACAATTTACACCACATAATTATTTTATTAAAAAAGTATAAATGAACAAAATAGAATATTAAAAACAAATATTGATTTTAGGGAATGGAACCACTGACATTGGGTGTTGAAATTGCTTAAATACAATGTGGAACCCTAATCGCACCTTAAACGCACCATAAAGAAACCCTAGCAAGGAATGATTTCACCAAAAACAATAAGATTAAACCTAATCTGACAAGATTAAATCCAATCAATAGAACCCTACCTTCGGCAAAAGATAATCCAATAAGTAGAATTGGGAGACTTACCTAGATTAGATAAATACCATGATGGAGGGAGAGAATAAATGTCGAGTAGTCAGGGAGCCTTCTCTACTTCATCGGGAGGGGATGGCATAACAGTTGGATGGGGAGGTGCACAGGAGGAGTCACCAACCATTGATAAATGGAAGAGTAATGTTCATGGGTAGTAGGGTATAGCGGTTAGGAGGATCCACAGATGGGGTTTGATGGGGAGGATAAGGAGTGGGGTTTGCGGTAGAGTAAGGCTAGGGGTTGAGGTATGTAAAAGAGAAGAATGGCGGAGAGGGGCATTGTCACATGGGTATAATACCGTGAGAGCTTGACGGTGTGACATACAGAGGGAAATATGCTTCCCATTTTTTAAAATGGGACTATGTTTTTATCAATGGTAAATTTTTAGCACTGATTAAGGACCCTTTCTCATCCCTTTTCTTGAACTGATAAAGAAGCCATTTATCAGCACTAGAAAAGTGAAGATAAATGAACTATTTATGAGTGCTAAAATTTTAGCACTGATAAAGGGATTATTTATTAATTCTATAAAAGTACTAATAAAGGGACCCTTTATCATCATTTTTAATTAGCGTTGTTAAAGAATACACTTTATCAATGCTTTTTCCATAGCATTATTAAAAGGTGGAGCTTCCCTTGAACATTTTTTTAGTAGTGAATAAGGGTTCCAAATTCCATGTGTGAGGCCATGTTTTTCACAATGTATCTCTATGGAAGGGTCTCATAAGGATTAGTGAGAAGAGCATGTTGATCCCAGGTTATATCAAACCCATTGTAAATTTGGAAGGAATTGGAGATATGGCTTACTGCTTTGAAATACCACTAATCCTCTCTAAAGTATATGAAGTGTTATATATATCATTGTTAAGAAAGTAAATTCTAGTACATACACATGTGATTTAATATAATGTTATGTAATTGTAACAAGATCATTTTTATTATGGTGTACTGACACATATTCATGATACTAGAGGGAAATTATGGAATAATTAGATGACATTATTACTAAATTTACTTTTTAGAAATCATAAAATGGATTAAGAAATGTGGGAATTAGATTATTCTATAAAGAATAACCACCAAAATTTATTTAGAAGGTAATTATGAGTAAAATAATATTTTGTAATTTTTGTAGGAGTTATTAATGTAACACCTGGAAACCTTATTATATATATATATATATATATTATAATAAATTTAATTTCTTTAGAAACTTATTATATATAAAACAACAATATTAAACGAAAAAACACTCCTTCAAAATATTATAATTTAAAAATGATCATTATAAATATTCTAATAATTTTGAATGTATTAATAGGAATAAAAAACTTACGAATAAAATATATTTTACACAAGTTCATTGGGTATCGTCTGATCATGAATTGTAAAACACATTTGACAGAAAAATAAAATTATTTGTGAAAACTTGTATCATCACATCTTGATCCCTTATTTTAATATTAATTCACGAAACATTTGGAAAATTTATTTTTTAAATTGAAAATAATTTTTTAAACATCATAACAAATTATATAATTTTTTTTTGAATTTTTTCCAAAAAATATTCATTTTTATATGAATAGTGAGACCTAGTAATTTTTATAAAAAAATTAATTTTAATTAAAATAATTTAAAAATTACCTTTTTATTGAAAATTATTTTAAAATAAACATTTGTTAAACTATATTATAATTAGTCCAATTTATGTAATTTTAATCAATCATGTTTTAAAATTCTATATAAATTTTTTAATACTTTTTAAAACATCTCCTTCGAAAAACCATTTTTCTATTGTGTGAATTTTTATTATTTTTAATTGAAATTTCCCAATTATATTAGTTGTATATATTAAAATGGATTCCATATTTTTAATTATCAGTATTAATATTATCTTATAATATCCATTTTTTACAATTTTGAATAGTGAAAAAAGTATAAATTAAATTATGGGATAAAGGTGAAAATGTGTTTAGGGGGGTTAATATAACAAAATAGGGGATAAAAATGACCAAAATATTTTTCAATTTGTATATTATGACATTATTTTTTTCACATAGAATTAATGATTTTGGAATAGTCCTTTTTATCCTATTTTTGTGGGAAAAGTTGGTTTAATTCATTCTTTTATAAAATTCCATGTGTCTCTTCTCCCCCACTTATAAAAACCACCCCTTATACTCACCTCTTAACACATAAAAATACATTTTATGTCCAATACCTACCAATAATTTATTTAAATATTTCAAAACATCCTATAATATATGGTTAGATCATAAATTCAACCTAGAAAGGACTTCGGTGAAAATCTAAAGAGGTTGTTTGAAGAAGAGATAATGTTCTTAAATAAGCATTTGTATTTTATTTCATATTTAACCTCATTAAAATAGCATTCAACAATAAAAATATAAAAACAATATTATCTACTATATAATTACAATTTTGATGTTAATTTCATAACCTATATCCATATCTTCTTCCTTCAAATACGAAACAAATTTGTTGATCATGTGTTTGGCAGGCAACAAACTCATGAACTGATGTAACTCGTTTTCCCTAAAAAATAATAAGAATTGGGTATAATGATGTAATTAATAAATTATATAGTATTTATGATAAAATTAATCATCTATATTTATAATATCACATATAAATTCTTAAATTCCATTTAAAGTATTATAATGTCACTCGTGCATACGAAAGACTACCACCCCATATTGTATTGTGATTTGTTTATCACTTATGATTTCTTTAGAAGTTAATACGGATTAATTTAATGAATATATATGAAATATATGAAATATTTTTTATTCAAGGAAATTGATATACAACTTTATTCATTACCCTTCCAGCCATTAGGAAATGATATTGACACTCATGTGTATATATAACTTACCTTATTTATTAATAAATTCAAATAATTTTCATAGTAAAATTTCCATGAATTATAATAAATATGAACCCAATGAAAAATAAAAATATTTATAACACTAATATAATTATTCATATGATGAAAATAAATCCAATGTTCATTATTTGGATGTTTTATGAATAATCATTAATGAGAAAAAAAGTCAATTAACCCAAGAAAATATTGTGATGATGAATGATTTTTAACGAATGAGTGGTAATATGTTTTAAAAGGATATTATAAGATATTATAAATGTAAATATACATTTATTTTAATTTATTAAAATTTTCATAAAACCAATATTGGAGGTTAATGAACACTATATTGAAGGGAAGTGTGAGATAATGGAATTTGCCTCAATTTATTTTCAATGAGGAATATTGTAATGTTTTCAGTTAATTTTTTTATTTGGTGTACATAATTCACATTTTTAATTAAATATAAGTAATACATTAAAATTTATGGTATTTAATGATTTAATTTCAATTATGTCATCTAAGGATATTTGACTTTAAAATTAACAGTTTTTAATGAATTTCAAAACTCAATTTCTTTTCATTATGTAAAATTAATTCTTCATTGTATTTGATATTAAAATATTATGTGTTTAATTAATTCAAA
Source organism: Viscum album (assembly GCA_963277665.1). NCBI lineage: Eukaryota > Viridiplantae > Streptophyta > Magnoliopsida > Santalales > Viscaceae > Viscum > Viscum album. The sequence continues at coordinate 887,798,529 of OY728125.1, forward strand.
TGATTTCATATTTCATTTCCACATGTTTTATTTGTATTTACATTTCTTATACATAATTTATTCATTAATTAATTCTCACTTCAACATTACGACCACTTGAAGGGTTTCTCATCTCAAATACTCTTTTTGATACATATGTCATGTTATAAACATATATTCTTTTATGAGGTGAATATAATAACCATTTGACAATATATAGCATGGATATATATATATAATCATGAATTTTAATGATTTATTTTATTTTATTTATTTCAAGGGGCGTATTATTCAAAATATTCTAAAGAGGTAAGAAATTTATGTTTTAATATCATTTTAATTAGGATATTTTACACTTGAATTTACAAAAAGAAAAATTATTTGACTATTTTATAATTAACCCATTTAGTTTTCTTAAACACACATTATTCTTGATTCTATTATGTAATATAACCATTTTAATATATCTGGTATGTGAAATGATTGAGGATGTAATTTTAATAAAATATGACTTTATTTCTCTCATTATTATAAATTCCTTTTTCTTACAAATATATATTTTCTAAATTTTTTTTACTATATTTCTTAATGTAAATTTTAACCATAATTGTATTTTTACAATTTTTTAAAAACCAATATTCGAATTTTTTTATAAATATGCTAATATTGACTATTCTTACCAAAATCTAAAAGGAATATATTTTAACACACTCAGTAGTTATATAAACCTTTTACCATAATGACTAATAATTTTGTTGAAGATTAATTTATAATTTTAAATATTTATTTTAAATAAATTTTTTTTCTAAATATTCTTAAAATTATTATTTTATGAAGTTATTTTTTATGTGAAGATCAGATTTCCCCCCAAAAAAATTTAATGATATATTTTGGTATTTATATTCCTAAATGACAAAAAAGCATTATTTTACATTTAACCCACTAAGGATATGTTGTAATGATACCATCCTTATACATTCAATGGATGGTTTAAGATAAATTTGATAAGGTAATATATTAACATTCTCTATCTTGATTAATATTTTTAATCATTAACTCTACGTTGAAAGATTTACATTATTATGATCATTGGATATTACATTTACCATAAATATCCATATTATTTATCATGGATGTGGTTATTCTATAAAATATATACCACTTCAACATATGATGTTTTATTTGAATCATATCTGATTAACTATGGAATTATTGATATTCTATATTATTTATTAAATACAAACATTTATTGTTATGAAATATTATTTATAAATTAAGTCAATAATTAGATATATGAAAATGGAATTGGAAATGCAGTGATGGGTGGGGAAGAAATTGTATTTCCCCTCAATGAATCGATACGTATCGTGAGACATATTTAATTTTCCCAATTAAATGGGGTTTCACCTAGTGTTTTAATACATCCTTTGAATGGTCCTGATCGTATAGATTTCACGATGTCCAAGATCATGGAATCCAATAAATAAAAATTTCCTTTATTGAAAATTCAGATATAATTATTATTATTACACAGTAGATTATAACATCGATATCATCTCTATAAGAAATTTATTTCCATGTTTTTTCATTATATACAATGTGTTTTATGTTATTTACCTTAATGTATTAATTATACCTAATCTAATCATGATATTTTAATTATTGACTAAATGGAATGTGAGTTAATTTATTTAAATTTATATATTCATTCATGATAGATTCTAGTGTATGTGACACTTACTATGAATTTGAACCCCCACTTATTCTGTTTTCATTCACCAGGATATGAAGAAGAAATATTTGATTGATTTTTAAGGTTTCATATCATTTTATTTTATTATGTATTATGTTTTATTGCAAATTTAAAATTAGAATCATATATGCATATTTTTATTCAAAGACACTAAATAGATTTATCCTTTTATATTTCACCCCTTGTATATATGCCAATTTAATATATTGACAACCAGACCTAGGTCACTGGGGTAGAGGTAGTTACAATTTATCACATCACATTCATTTCTATTGGACATATTCCATATTAAAAACCTTTTTATTTTATGTGGTGTATATACTACCAATGAAGGTATTTTATGAGCAACTGTTTTAAATTTTTGAGGATTTACAAATTTATCTAATGTTATGTCTTTAAATTGGTTTGGATTCATATATTATGAAAAATTTAATTGTTCTTTATCTCAATAATGTTTTTAGAGATATACTTAATGTTATTCCAAAATTTGTGTTAATATGGGGTAAATAGTTACTTGTTGGTATGTTATATCATGATGTCATAATATTTGTGGAATTATATGTTCTATTTTAATTTATTTCTTTCCTGTGGTCTATGAGTCAAATGTTACTAGTCACTAACTAGACTAGATACCCTAGTACCTTGAAAACCAGGCTAATCCTGACATAACCCAAATTTCATTCTTGATCCCCATGGGTTGGAGACAAGTACCTAGCGTCAAACAATATGACTGTTAGAGTAAATATTCCAAAACCACAATAGGATGAAGAGATAAAAGTCATTATGAATACAAGAAGAAAACCACAGGGTGAATTGTACCATAAGTTAAATGGGTATAAACAACACCATGTACATCCATAATGTACCAAGAACCAGGATAACCACCCATGTCCAAACAGACATAGTAACTCAAATCAAGGATGAATAATAACTTCCACCTCTATGTACAGCCTTCTACATGCTCAAACTAAGTAGGTAGAAATATACAAGTGCCCAAAGACATATGTAGGGTGTGAGATAAAATACCATTAGGGTCACACAAATGATTCCATAATAAGATTTAGATAAAATAAACCATAACATTCATTTAATATAAAATAAATTAGGCATGGGAGTTCAAAATCATTTTTATAAAAAATCCTGATTAACAATTTAAATAATTTAAGTACATTAAAAAAATTGGATTAATAAATTTTTTATATAAAATATTTTTTTAAAATTAATAAGGAATGTATTAAAAAGATTAAAAATAACAGTATATATATCAAAACATTAATAATGAGAAACATGGTCATCATCCAGTAGGTATGATAGTTTAGGTTTTGGGATCCTCACAAAGTTGTTTAAAAAAAATAAAAATTTGATCACATGTCACTTTGAAATTAGTCAAATAGGACCAACCAACTTCTTTCCAAGGATAAGATATACTAATATTTTTACATTATATTTATAAAGTGTAAATCTGTTATGTTGAAAAGAACAACAGGGTATGTTTATCCAAAATAACTTACTAACTACCAAATATTACACATTCTCTAAGGTCTATCAATTATCGTAAGTTATTTTAAAACAAATCAAAATAAAACTCAACCAATATTCCATTTCATCATGAAAATGTACCTTAAAATATGTTTTTTAATCAAATCATACATTTTCCAGGATAAAACCAATGGGGTTCTATCATAATAATTTTAGTCATTCTTCTCAAATATTAATTTAAAATCAATTTCAAAATTCAATTTCACAATATAAATACCATAATTTATATTAAAAAAATTTATATCAAATTTTAAATAATAATACCCCAATTCAATATAATTGGGGGATTTTCCCAATTTATCATGAAAAATAAAATTCAAACCCCAATTCATGGGAATTTGTGTTTGAATTTAAAAAATAAAATAAAATATTAAAATTTAAAATTAAATTTTAATCAAGCAATTTTGGGTTAATCAAATTGGAAAATATAAATAGAACCACCTACCTCAGGATCACCTGACCTTGGATCAAAAATCCATTAATGGGAAACATAAAAAAATTGTTTCAATAGTGAAGATATAAGAATAAAACCGTGATTCATGATCCAGAAAATGTGAGATTATATCCACCAACAACATGATGATCTAATAGAACCTATGGGTTTGAGGAGAAGAGAGCAAGAGATAGTGAGAATGGATTGGAAACTTACTATTGACCGACTGAATGATGATACCCTAGTTTAGATAAACATTATAGATAGTTTTGAGGATCCAAAAATCTATCTTTGAGAGCCATCAGGACCCTATAAACCTAATTTTTTGAGTAATGGTTGAGCATGGGGTCAAAAAGGGTTGTTTGACAATTTTAGATAATTTTTATATTATTAAAATTTATACAGATGGTATGCTGGGCAGGGATGGATGGTTAGAAGAACTATTAATCCTAGTAATGTAACCCTATTGTTGGGGTCTCATAGTTTCTCATCAATGGGTACCTTTTTTATTGAACCATGTTACAACTATGAAAACCCTCATTATCTTGGTTATCCTGGTTTTCACATGCAGTATGCATGCTTTCTGAAAACCATTTGCTAATTATGTTTAGCTGAAGAACTAAAAAAATTCTTAATTTTTACCCAAATAATATATATATGAAAACCATCCAATGAATTATCAATATTAGTGTTAATAAGCACAAAAAATAATAATCGGATGTTACAACCAAAGTTGAAAATAATTATATTTCAATCTCATATTGAATTAGTATTTACAATTCTTGGTATCCTTGGGAGTAATTGTATAATATCTACCTCCTAAACAACATATTTTTTATTTTACTCTTTATTTTCTTTGGGATTTCATTTTTTTCTTTTAATATCTTCTATTTGGTATATAAAAATATTGGGAATGTTTGTTTATAATTTTTTACCATACATATAATTTATTTGACGAACATTTTCATCTATGACCATACTATTTAAAATGTTTTCAAGAACATTAATTTATATTATAAGATTATTATTTTTAGTCATTTCAACCATATTTTTATTTAATATCAATATTTTAAAAATAATGAACATTTCATTTTTTTCTAATGTTGTAATTTTGGAATTTTGTTCCAATTTGTGAAAGGAATCGTTGTGTTAACATTTATAGTAGTGATAAATTTTCCAACCATAATTACTATTCATTAATTTCAATCATTATTTACAATTTTAAATTATTATTTTAGAAGAAAATATTTTGGTTCAATGTATTAATAATTTTTAATTAAAATTTTATAAGAAATTATAATTTTTTTATTAGGTTTTCAAAGAAATGGTCCATCATTTTTTGAAAGGTAACTTTAATTTATGTCAACATTCATTTATATTTATTAATGGGATACTAAAGATATATTGTAATTATACCCTTAATTTTTTTTATATTTGTTAAATTATTATGTGATGAAATGTTTTTATAAACATGTTCTCTTTAGACGTGTTGTGCTATGATGTAACGTTTAATGTCTCTTTGATTTTGTGGTACACATATGTACGGAAATAATTTTATGATGGGTGGGTCTATTAAAGAAGTATAATTCATTAGTTACAAATTTATATATTATTATATAACATAGATAAAATTGTTACTAAACCCAATTCAATAAGGGATTCTACAAACTATGGTAGACTTTTTAGTGAACCATGACTAAGTAAATGATGGAATAGGTGAGTGATCATATTCCACTATGGGTCTTTGTTCACTATGATGGTATTGTAAATGAAACATTCACAATGAAATAATTTTATATACTTATATCTATGTCAAAAATTCCTATGAAATGTTTTTAGTATTTGGATACACCCTAGTGGATAATGATTAATTAACAATTCTACCTCACTCTTATAATTTATGTCATTTAAATTATAAAATATTTATTCCATGAATCATGATTTATGATATATGATTTATTGGTTTTGATAAAAATATGTTAAGATAAATATATTATTCACTTATACATATATTATGACTAGATATGAACATCCATTAAAAAAATGCATTTTTTACCATTTCATGAAATTTGAGCTCCCCTTTTCTTATGAATCAATTTTCTTTGGTTGTGAAGGACGATATTATTTAGGTTGTGTCTACACTACTATCATATGTGTATCATAATGTGGTAGATATTTATGTGTTATTGTTAAATAAAAAAATAGTTACAATTGTAAAATCCCCATATTATTATAAAGACATGGCTTTTGTTACATGATCAGTTTTCTATAATTCAATAAAACTCTAAACATAAAGGGTCTTGGGTATGTAAGTAACTAAATATCAGGTTTTGATTATTTAGTTATGGATATTTAAAACTGGTTCATATTAGTTGGTATCAAGAAAAATTGTAAAGAATATAATTTAATCCCTAGATATTGTTTTATTGGTGTCAAACTATCTCAACTACATATTGGAAAGAATCCATGAATTCTAAGATAGATTCCATGTATCAGAACAATGTGTGGGTTTTGGTTATTCCAAAAGGTGACATAATTCCTTGTTTGGTGAAGATGAATGTACATGTGAAATCCTGAGAAAAGGATAAATGTGTACTTATAAATATTGTTTATTGGGGAAAGGGTTTAGACAATATCAATGAATAAATTATGATGACCCATTTTCCCAAGATTCCATGTTTTAATCAATATATATTATACAAACTAAAATGGAATCCATGTCATTGATATTTTTTATTTGGATGTTAAGATATATTTTTATATTAAGTACCATCAAGAAGATGTTTTTTATAATTGAATTAGTACGGTTGGTGACACTAATGTATACTAAATATGTATAAATGTTGTAGAGATCTATTTTTGGATAGTGGAAATCCTCTATTTCATTAAACATTTGGTTTGAATAAACCGTACGAGAATTTTTTTTCATTAAGAATCGATGTGGTCTTTGTGTCAATAAATATTATAGTGGGAGTTTGGTAATTTTTCTAGTATAATATATCAATGATATATATCTTATTTTAATTGATACAGAAGTTATACATTTAATTAAGGAATAGTTAAAAATGTTCTTGTCCATAAAAGACATTTGTGAAGAAGCTTATATTACTAGGATAAATATTATTCAAGATATGTTCAAGATGATTATTAGATTAACATAATGTACAGGTATTGACCAAATATAAATGATACTATTTACTGAATAATCCAAGAGGTGATTGGTTCTAGTTTAACATAGTATACATCTCGCTAGGAAATTGTTTCCTTAAACACATTAGCAGAGGTAGAAGATGATTTATATCCATATTATTCTTTGAAATTATCTATCATGCATGTCATGTAATATTATTGTATTGAATTTAAATACAATTTTAGCATGGTATGATGATATGAAGATGCTAAATGTGAAGAATATTAGACTATTGTTAAAAAAGTCTTTATGTATATAAAGCATAATCCGGATATGTTACTTTTATATGGAGTAGATGAATATAAATTCATTAGGGGATATATAAATACTATATTTAAAATAGATTAAAATAATCTAAAGACACACTAGGTTAGGTCTACAATATAAGTGAAGAATTTTTTTCTTGAAGATGTTCAAAGCATCTTGTTTTCAATCCTTCAACACTGGAATCTGAGTATATTTCGTCTCATAATTAAAATATGTATGGAGTCTAGATATTAAAATTCATCAATGAACATAATAGTATTATTATAATTATATAACATAAAAAATTACATTTTTATAATAATTTTATTTTGGCTCTAATAAAGGATCCAATGTCATATCAATGGATAAAGCACATAATTTAGATATATATTTTTTCTTGAATTTCTCTCATAGGGTTGAGATCATAGAGAAAAAAATTTACATAGAGGAGAACATGGTAGAGACCTTGAGTAATTAATTATCTCTATAGATGTATGAACCTTATATTAGATCTAGAAAATTGAAAGTCATTAGTAGTTGGTTGTAGTAAACATGGGAGTAGGGTAGAGTTATTTACATAAAACCATCTAATTTTTACTTTTAAATTATGTTTTTATTTTTTTTAATATTAATAATAATATTATCAAATCATGATATTATCCTTCATGATGTTGTGCATGATAATGTCCTATGAGTACTTGATATAATAAAAAGTCGCAATAGTTTCATACTTTTATGAGAACCTATAATTTCCACGAATTTATTGACAAATAAATTATCTATATTCAAATGATATATTATAATAAGGCACATTAATACATAATATATGGGCTTGGGGGACATAAGTCATTATGGATTTATGTCATGATTATAATCCTTGTTAATATCTTTGTGATGGAAGTTTTAGTATAAAATCAACATTTATTTATGTCATTGTATATTACTATCATTAGATGTGTGTAATTGTCCTTAGAAATTATTATTATTATTAAAGAATATCAATTGTCACTTAAAACCGTGTATTGATTAAAATTGTGATGAGATGTGATCATGTTATGTTATGATATAGTATTCATGTCTTGATTTAAGTTTCATTAATTAATAATAAGTTGACAAAAAATTTCCCTTCACTAAAATAACATACGATGATATATCGAGACCATTGATAGAAGTGGAACTACTAGATTTAGTCCATGGATATTATGTTCTATTAGTACGTTCCATTAAAAAACGATATCCTAAAAGACACTAATCACAATTGTCGATGACACCAATATGAAACTTGGTTAATTATATTTACTGATATAATGGGATTGTATTACATAGACTATATTTATAAGAGTTTTTAAATAATTATTATATTAACATTTTTCTATATGGTTTACTTTTTGTTTCACAATACTATAACCTAAATCTTTATGCATTTATTTCTAATTCCATTAAAAAAGGGAGAGAGTGTCAATCACTAGGTTTGTCCATATTTATATCTAGTTTTTTATTGACTTTAACAAGATGAATAATTATAATTCCCATTTTTGGTTTAATAATTATCTAAATTTGGTTGATCAGTAATATCTAGTCACAAATCATTCAAGAGAATATTTTTTAGTTGATTATTTAAAGAATATTTATTCATTATTGTTGCTAATAAAAAGTTTATTTATTTTCCATTTTATAATAGAGTGATATTTATTAATTTAAATAACACATGAATATCTAAGCCTTATTAATATTGATAAGGATTGGTAGACCAATATTATTGGTCTCGCAATGAAGGAAATATTATATATTATTTGAATAAATATTTATTAATGTTTTAAAGAATATAATATATTTTTCATGAGTTTATAATATATCATGAAAATAATAATAATACAGTTTTGATAGTTTTTTCTTTGTAATAAGATAACAATATTTTCCAATGTGGAATTATTTATTCTATGACCCTAGGTATTTAAATATATGGTTATATCATTCTATAACACTAGCATATCCCTTATAATCATTATGAACAATTAATTTTCAGGAGAATCCCTTAAATCCCTAGAGTGATATTTCTCTAGAATTCTATTAATAATAAATAATAATTCTTGAGCGGTAATCCCTCAATGAATTCATCCACCTAGAAGAATTTTTTATGGTTTGTAATTAATGATTCGCATAATATAATTTTACACGATTTCAGATAGGTATTTCTATGGGGATTGATGGGGGTGTTTGTTACAAATGTGGGTCATCAATATAGACATTATACCCTTGAATAATTTGACAAAATGATAGTGTGATGTAAAGTATTCATATGATTTATCAATGACAAAATAATTAAAAATAAGGTAATTCTTTTTTTAAAAAAATTATTTCTAAATTATATGTTATGATCCCTTATCATGGATTCTAGGATTGTAACATGTCGTGTTCTAAAAACCAATTTGATGATGTTATAAATTTCCTTATTAGGAATTGGCTGAACAACTTACACCATCCCCTAGAACCTTCACCGAGGTTTCAAAATGTGAGAGTCTTATTATTGAGATAATTTTTTTTAGGATTCAAGTGAAAACTAATTCAAATTTGTCAATTGATGTGAGGAGTGGGTTGGTTATTTTATAAGAGACCATGACTGTAATTTTCAGAAACCCCCATTCCATAATGTGCAAGGAATGAATTTTTAAATGGAAAATGGATCCAAATGGTATAAATAACTGAGATAGGTCGTGAAAACTATTATCCATAAAATTTAGAATCATGATTTTATGATATAATCAGTTTTTAAACTTATATTAATCCCTTTATGTCATTTTACCTTTATTTTGGTAACCTAATTTTTATCGTGGTGTCTTCTTTCTAAGCCTAAAATTGAAATTTATCATCAATCCTAATTTAAACATCATGATTAACAATTTAGATCCACTTCATCTAATTACATTTCAAAATATGAGAAATTAACCAATTAAATAAAAATATAAAATATATAGAAAACTATTTAGATAGAAAATTTTCATTTTAAAAATTATACATAAATAATCATATTATTTAAAATATTTTTTATATTTTATTTTATAAAATAAAATAACATATTTTTAAAATCAACCATTAATACTGATAAATTTGATTCATTAAAGGGACAATTTGAAAAAATTTAAAAAAAAATTATTTTTAAAAACATAATAAAATTAAATTAATTTAATTAAATCTCATTAAAATTTATAATTTTGATTCAAACCATTAAATTTTTTCGATTCATTAGTATTATTATATTTTTTTATTATAAAAAAAATTTAAAATAATAATAATAATAATAATTTTTAATGAAAAAATACATATTTTTAAAATAAAAAATGTCCACTATTTTTATAATTAATTCAATAAATATTTATTGTTTTTTGCTTATATATTTCTTATTACAAAAGAAATAATTAACTTAAATGAACCTATTAGATACTAGTTTATAAAATGACTATATGTACAATGACCATATATCAAATAACTATATGTCCAAGTACTATATTAAATTAATATATATATCCTTACATGAATATATATATTTTATTTACCATTTATCATTTTTTTCATTGTCAATATGGATATGATTATCCTAATGTTTTGTATTCTTTATATAGTTATCATTATTGGTATAATATTCAAGAAAGATTATGTTGATATGAATTTCAACCTTGTTAATGTTTTATTTACTTATAGACTCATTCCTATACTAATTTTGCTTATTATGTTTTAATTACTAATTAAATATTGTTCTTTATGTTGTATTTTAATAATCCTCTCTAATCAAATAAATATTGATATCAATAGATAGATTCTTCGTGCATCACAATCTATGAAACATAATATTTATTTAATAATAAATACATACTAAAATCATGGGGTTTTATATTCATATTTGGGAGCCAATGATGAAATGAAATAGTCATAATTAAATTATTATAAATAGGTTAAATAGGAATAAATAAAGGACTAGATCAACATCTTCTTCTAATGGGAGGAGGTATCATGCGAATTACTTCATCTCCCTATAAGATGACTCTGACTAAGTATAGGATGATAATCTTAATCCACTAGATTATGATCTATAAGTTTTTCTTTCATTTCTTTTTTTTGAATGAGGGCATGATTACTTTATCAGACCCCTTTCTCATCCTATTTCTTTTTCCTTATTGGGTCTTCCTTTTTTCTCGAATAAATGGCCTTGACCCCAACCCATTCAAAAAAATATGAATAAATAATAGCTCTTCCATGTAAGGATTGAGAGTGCATTTGTGAAAGTAGAGACATAAGGTATGGGGAACACATATCTTAGTTACTCATTAGATTGATTATTCTTTTTAGTATCCCTATTATATATCTTCTATTTATATATATATTTTTGTAGTTTTTATATCAAGTACATTATATTTATTATTTTTCATTTATATTATATTTTCATTCATTATTTTTTTAAAATGACATTTCATGTACTATAAATATACCAATTTTATGGATTTTAAAATTTCTTCTAATTTCTTCTTCTTATATTAGATATTTTTATTCATTAAATTTATTATTATTATATTCATTTACAATTTTTCATTTTATAAAAATATTTTTATTTATAATGTATTATTTTATATATATCATTTATTGAAAATTTAGTTTAAAATACTCTTTTCCAATATTAGAGAATATATTATTATTGTGAAAAAACTGATGATTCATCATATTAAATATTTGGAAATATTTATTGTTCCTCCATAAAAAATTACATTTATGCCAAAAGGTTTTTGTATTTCACCCATAATCATTGATTGTGTTACATTTTTTCAGTTACTCAATGTGTTTTTACTCTTAGTGTTATTCACTATGTTTATGTGGTTGATATATAATTCATAATAAAAAAAAATTCGGAGTTTTTTTTCATGGTTATGCTATTCGATAGTTTATTATCATTCTTAATTTTTAGGGATAATTTTTTTGTATTTTATAATGATACATTAATCTATGAATTATATTATCATCCAAGTGAATTAAGAAAATATTATATCTTCTAATTTAATTATGTATTATATTTGGGAAATACACTTATACACTATGTCATGAATATGTTGATGGTAAGTCTAGAAACGAGAATTTATAACTTCTTATTATGTACATTACACAATCATTTTTTGTTGGTTAAAAATCACATTTAGTGATGTTTCAAGGTTTTTAGATATAATATGATTGTCAAAAAAGTATCTTGAAAAGGTTCTAGCATGTTTGTTTCAAAAACAACTTGCTATAAGCTGGTACCATTTCCAAGTGTTTGATATATATTTGGGACTGAATTTTAGTTTTTGTTTTTATAGAAAAACAGAAGGATTCTACATTGTACATATTGTGTATCCAATGTTATCATTCATCTTCTTTTTAATCACAATTTAATTTTTAGAAAATCATTTTTTCATAAGAACAACTCTATAAAGATTATATAACTTGTATAAGAATCTGTGAAAGAATATAAGAAATGGAATTTTGATCGAATATAAGCTAGAATCTACAATCCTGAATTGGTCTTTCATCTTGAAATAAATATTTTGAGTCTAAGTATATTATAAATAACATTATACACTATGAAACCACACAAATGTAAAAGTACTCTGTGAAATATATTCACAAAGGGCATAAATATAAATGTGTTATTATGGATTTTAGAGTTACTTTTTCTATCTAAAACACCCAAAATCATTAATTTCATGGGTTTAATGTTAATTAGATATCATCATCTCTAGAGAATGTTGTCCATGTTCAAAATTAGATCCAAATGTTCTTGAAATCAAGAAGGGGTTTTTTCTGTAATGAAATGGAGTTTTTTAAGGATGATTAGTTTTTAGGGAAAATTTTAATCAGGAATGAGGAGTTATACATGATGCTTCATTCAGTTATGAATCAATGATAGTTCATGAATCACACTATTTATAGGGGGAAAAGTAATTTCAAATTGGTATTTAGGTAATTTGTAAATGAAGAATAACATTTCAATAATTGTGATTGCTAAAATAAAATTCTATGCGAGAAAAGAAAAATTCTCCCTTTGGTAAATATAGAGGTTTACAGAAAAATCAAAACTATTTGAAATAATTATTATTTGATACAAATAATCAAAAGAGACATCTAGATGATATATTTTTTATCATCATCACAAAGAGTTGGAAATATTCATTTGTTGATTTGTTGTAAACCAGGATGGGTAACAAGTCTAGCCTAATCATTTTAACAATAGTGCACTATAATTGATTTTTATATTTGTAAATTACCAGTGTATTATTGTTGTAATATCTATTTTAGGGTTGGACTATGTAAAATATCCATGTATCATGCATGTTTTAATATCAGGTCATACATTTATTTGTGAAGGAAAGTGAAAAGTGTTTTTTATGAAAAAATATGATCTAAATCGGATTTGGTTTAATATTTAATACCCTAATTAACCGTAATGAAAGGAATTAGTCTTTTCATTATTATATATGTAAAATAGATATTTTTTGGTTATTAATGAATGAAAATACTCCATGAAATCTATGATATGTAAAATTATGACTTTGAAATATTTATGATTTTCTATGAAAATGTTTCATTCACCATAAGAAGACACTTCTAAATATCAAATCTTGTGATAAAAGGGACACTTCATGGTGAACATATAAAATTAAGAATTTATAAAATCTTAAATAAGAGAACAGAATGGTTATATAGAGTAATTATGTTGTATCAGTTAAAAACAAACATAATATTCAACAATGTGGAAAAATATTTATGGATGAATATGATAAAGATATAAAAATATTATAAAGATAAAAACCATGAAATTATAATTAAGAAGAAGATACATATAATGAGAAATATTAATTTAGAAATTATTTACATAAAAACTAAAAAATCAAGTTGATATTGACCAGAAGAATGTCATCAAATATCAGGGAACACCATTGAAAATGAAGAGAATGAAGTCTCTATAGAAAAAATATTTCATATCACAAGTAATATGAAATTTTTTAAAGATATAACTATATATTATAATTGGGGTTCGGTGATGATTGAATTTCTTGGCTAAGTCTAAAATAATCCAATATACGATATGTTTTTTTAGGCCGACACATAATGAAATCATTAGAAACAAAAATGGTACTTCATAAAAATATGATTCAATATGGCTTGTTTATTTGAAACAATGCCTTAATCATGTTAAGGGAGTACTCCTAGATATATTTAATTGTTATTAAAGAGGTATTTTCACCTGTTATATGGATAGAAATAATACAATTCTTTTATCCCAATCAATGAAAATAAAATTAAAAGTATTCTGATGGATATGAAGTCATCATTTATAAATATATTCCCAGAAGAAGAGGATTAAATCAAACAAATGGATAGTTTTTCAGTCCATGAATATGAGAAAAAAAATTATCGATTGAAAAGTTGGTTTGTATAGATTGATGCCGGAAGCAAATATCCTAATATCTACAAATTGTTCATTATCAGGAAAATATTTTTTATAGTGTGGTAGAGTTGATTAAAATAATATATCATTAATAATATTAATCATGTAATAGTAGTTCTATTTTATGTGTACAATGTATTATTTGGTATATAAAATAAAGAAAACTGAAATCATTTTTAATAATTCGTGATGTGAAAGTCTGAAATAGTTCTGAATGGTGAGATGATGTATTTCATTAGACGATTAGGTAGATATGAAATTTATGGTATGTATAGTGATAAATATAAATAAGTTAGATAAGTTCTAAGAAGATTGATAATAAAAAATTACAAGGTAATGAAAATTCTAGCAGCTTCTCAGATGAAATTATTAAGGTACAATGAGGGAAACATGGTTAATGTCATATAATAAGCACATATAATTATAATATTGATGAATTTAGTAGTTACATAACCTGACATTATTTTTTCCATATAATATTCAGAATTATATAATTATAATCCCAATTAAAGCCTCATGATTAATAATAAATGAAAATTATTTTTTATCAAAGGACCAATATATTTGTGCTTGTTTTATAATTAAAAATTTAAATAAGAGTTATTGGGATGTAAAGATGTATATTGTGGAATATTAGTAGATGAAAAAAAATAGTTCGTGTAATATATCTTGGTGGATTGTGCATTTCATGGTTGAGAAAGAATAAATATTATACTTATATGATCACAAAAAATAGAATATATTTAGCCACACAACATTGCACATAATTATTACGTATGATGCAAAAACCAAAATACATGTTAGTTAAACTGAAATCTATAATTAGTATCAAATTTCATAATTTCAATTCTATAAGACAAATAAAATATATTATAAATCACTCATTAATGATGTTAATTGAAACCAAGATTCATTTTATCAAGGTTATAGTGGATAATAGTCTTAACATACAGGAGTATGTGACTATAGAACTATAGGTGATTGACATATTTCTAATGGACATACCTAATGAATCATTTAAAAATAATTAGCTATACCTTCACATCTAGTCAAATCTCCACACTGAAATAGTGGGGATGTGAAATCCTCACTAAATAAGGTATAGTTTTTTTCATATGCGTGGGTATGTCATTTTACATTGTTCTAGATAATAATGAAGTAACCTTTGAGTTATTTAAAAAGCGGTAGAAGCTATTCTCATGCATGGTATATAAGATGATATGTATATTAGTGAGACAAGGGGACTTTTTTTCAATTTAATTATGATGATGTTTTGATTTTATTGAATAAAATTAATAGGTGTTTGTGATTAATTTTTGTTTATGTATGGTTGATTAATGATTCATCCAGATCAACTAGATTTTTTGAAAATGTTTCCTCAATCACTAGAAGAATTATCAATTATTATTTGATTTCAGGAATAATTGATATCATGAAATTCTCAATTTTTGGTATTAAGTGGGATTGATAATGAAGTGGATCATTGATGGGATATCAATGTGACTCTTATTTTTTACACTGGCCATTGATAATTTTGGATTATATTATTCCTTATGAATATTTTTTACATCCTTTTAGAGTCATATAGATTGAGTGGAATTTGATGATAATGATGTATTTGATTTTTTAAACAATATATTCTATGTGGTGTAGAAGTGGTTTTGCTGAACCAAAAGGGGGGGTATTATTGGAAAAAATACATCATGGTGGTGTTTCAAGGTCTTTGAAATTATTGAAAAAAGTATGTTAAAAATTTTCTAGTATGTTTGTTTCTAAAAAATATGACTATAATTAGAAATAATTTTCATGTTTTTTCTAAATATTTAGGCTTAGATCCCAGTATTTTTTATTATGGAAAAGGGTACATTTATATATAGCACATAAAATATTACGCAAATACCAGATTATACTTCTTTATATATGATATTTAATATTATTATATGCATGGATTTCACCTATTAAATAAACTATGTAAACCAGCTATCATTTATTAAAATACCTGAAATATTTATAGTAATGTAATTCTGATCATATATTATTATCTCAATGAGAACATCAAATGGTAATTTTCATTTGTGATATAAATATGGTGATTTTGAGTTTAACATAAATAATATTATTTCTTATGTTATTCATGTAGTAGTTATAGTATGTAGTTGAGGCTTCTCATGGGTTATTATAGATTCATTCAATAAATAAAGGATCCTTAATCACATCTAATGATGGAGTGAAAATTATTAGAGAGAATCATAAATAGATTGTTAATATTCACTCAAAAAATTTCTTTTTAAATGAACCCATAATATTTCCACTCAAAAAATGTATCAATCTGTATAATTAACAAAATAACCGAAAATATATAGAAATTTAACATGAGAGATTCTTGTGAAAAATATATCCTTTTTGTTTTTTTGAAAACAATTTGAACATCACCACCATCCCATTGATTTTTTTTAGTTTATACATAAAAACATTTTTCTCCCTAAAAAACTGGAGATAATGATCATAAACTAACTTAATATGTCTTCTAACTTTACATGTGTCAATCTTTACACGAGAAACAAGAGTAATGTAAAAAATAGTTTTGATGAATCACACAATTTTGCTCTAAATCATTATTAGGTGCTCGAAAACATTCTATCCAACCAAAAAATAATTTTTTCCCTAAATAAAAAACCCAAAATTATAATTTAAAAAATATAACCCTATAAATTTTTTAATATACCCCCCTGATTGGTTGAGAAATATTTTATTCCCATTTATTTGATAATTAATTATCGAACCTTTTTAATAAATCCAAATAGAACACCATTTTCATCTATAAGGGAATGAAAAATTATCGACACATGTGAAAATCCAAAAAAAATACAGGGGAGTTGATGTTAGATATCCAAAATATAAATGTTTGGTTAGTTGAATAGAATAATAGATTTAGTTAATTCTTCTATTTCATATCCTTAGATAACTCCATTATCATGATATTTTTGACATGATGTTTGGTAAAAATGTAATATAATTTTTAATACACCATGATCAAATATCTCTTTTATGAAGTGATATATCATTTGACGGAACATTTTTCATGTGTGGTAGACTAGATATTCTTTAAATTTTTATGTTAACTTATTTGCACAATTTATTTTCATATGAAACTAAACTTCACATTTCATATCCCAAAGATATTGGTCAATCAATATTAGTTTCATTAAATCTTGAGGGGGAAGAATATATTATACCACTACAGTGCTCATGGAAATATAATATTGATTCCTTCCAAGATAAGAAATATATATTCCAATAAGATAAAATTCATTATAAGATATTAAAATTATATCATATACCAAAGTAACATCATCTGTTTTTTAATATTACAATAGAACATACTGAGATGTTTCATTATAATTTAATCCGATATCCATCAGGAATTTCATATACATGAGTATTATATTTATAATATGAAAGTGTATCTTATTTAGATTACTCATTTACCATGAGACTTTACAAGTAGAAAAACTTTTATTAGGGTTTCATGATTTTTTATAATTGGAACATGATTATCTATCTAAAATCAATTACATTAAAATCTATGCCACAATTATCACTTAATAACATTAACATAGAAGAAACCCGTAATTTCATTAACATATAATAGAATATTAATTTTTTTTCACAACCACCCAAGTATATTTAAATATAGTGATGAATGTTTCATGTATTCTATTTTTCACTTGAAAATAAAGGAAAAGTAGAATTTCTCAAATCATTGAAATTTTAATCAAGCACAAATTAAATTATCTATATTTTTTTTTCATTTTGACTCATTTAATCCACCAATGATTTTTTCATAAATATATATGAGAAATATCATCCATCGATCACTCATATTTATGATATTAAAATTAATATCAATAGTATCCTGTTCAAAAATGAGAATATTCATATACTAATATAGTATACGATGCAATTATTTAAGCTCTTTATTTAATCTATGATGTTTTTAATTTTCCTTTACTTATCCTCAAGAATAATAAATTTTTATCGTTTCTTGATTTACAATTTTCCACAACTAATCGATTTAGGAATGTAAATTTGAAATCCATATAAACAACCTTGAATCTCATTCCTTCTTTTATAAACAATACCAATCAAATAGATTTATTCCAATCCATTGGAGAAAATATTTTATCTATATTGATACATTAAATATGTGACAATTCTTTTGGACACGTCATGGTTTGTTCTAAATCACCATTTCATTTCCATTTAGTTTGTTACATAAAACCCTTTTTTGTGTTATTATCATCATGAAATAATATAATCCCCAATTTCCAGTTATTATCGATTTAATAACAATATTCCTTTGTCACCTATACTCAATTCTCATATATAAAATGTATTTTTAATGTTTGGGGCCGGAGACTCATTTAATTATTAAAGCAACCCAAAGTCCTTTTTCGACTAGGTAGAGGAAGAACCATTACATATCCTGAAGGCCCAATGGGTATGTAACCCATACAATGGCCCATAGACTCTAGTTTTTGGCCCAAGGACCATTTGTGAATAATAATTCTACAGTAACGGCACTGCTATACTCTTCGTACATCACCCACCAATGCTACAGTGTCTTCTTCCACTATAGTTCCTACAGGTGCTACCGTCCACTGGTGTGATAGTACTGTTAAATCTCTGATATAGTTTTCATGTCATAGATGATACTATTCTCATAAATTTCAAATTTTATTTTTGGTTTCAATATAGCTACTGGTCTAACTGTATTATATTCATCATTAGTGTCTTCTTTATAATTTGCATCAGCCTTTGTACACCCTGGGGTTCCTCAACCATGTTGTTCTATAATATTCGCAATATTTTACTATGATTTATTTTCTTATTTTCATCAAATAAGGTGTCCCAAATTATGTAAATTTTAACAATGTATTTAATAAATCAATTATAATCATTTATTTGGGATTGGTATCCAAGGAAACTCGATTTATCTCCACAAGACTAAAACAAACTATGTTTAAAAAACATACATCTTAAGATTGAATAGTATTATAGTTTTGGATTCATCCACTAGAACATCTTCCATGTAATATATTCATCTCTAATTTTAATATATATATATTATAAATGTAAAATGATTTCATGACTACCTATTTAAAAAAAACGTTTTAGCTCTTTTTCAATATGTTAAATCCCCTTAATTTTTAATGATATTGTTTATCCTCTCAATCAAAAAAATTTTTTAGGGAGTAATAAATGATAAATAATTTTATCATATCCAATTATTCTTGGGAAAATATTATATTCCACTATTTTTCAAATACATTCCATTATCAGTTTTGATCATTGGAATCTTATTACCAAACAAATTCTCAAATTTTCTCTCAAATTGAATAATGTAACATAAGAACCTAACTTGAGAGAGATGACTATCACATTTTAATCCTTCTATAAGAATCAATTAATCGTTTATAGTACCTCTTCTAATTATTTCCCATTGGTTATATCGGTCTAAAAATATAAACATACACCAATTCTTGAATACTTTTTGACTTTTAATAATTTAAATTTTCTGTCCGTAGAATATTCCTCCATATTTTATAAATTATACAAGGGTTTATATTATCATATGAAAATTAAGGGATATCACAAGATCTATCATTTTCACCCAATCATACTAGTACTATTATCTTATGTGGCCAAGCATATTATGCCAAAATAGGAATTTTTCATCCTCATATAGAACAAGAATATATCTTTATTTAATGATATTGTGGAGCTCCTGCTTGTGTTGTCTCATTTTACAACAATTGAACCATAATTTATTAACATTATATAATTTTTCTGGGTGAAATTTGTTTCATATATTGAGTCAAACAGATAAATTGCACATAAAAATTTGTGTCTGACACCTTCAACAAACAATTCATTTATGCATCTTATTTATTTTCCCCTAAAATTTTATTTAATGGAGCAATTTATATATAATACTTCATCATTTCCAAATATGAATATATATTTCTTTTCCTACATGTTGTCTGTGCAAAGATCCTTTCATCCGTCATTTGGGTTGTACATCCATTTTCAGGATTTATAATACGTCTTGATCCATTTTATGGGAATCTAAACATCCACTACCATATCATCTATATTAATTTTGATCTATATCATTACATAAGATTCTATGGTAATTGGTTTGTATTATCTTAGTTAAAATATTATTGACCAACTTAGTCATGTAAAATTAAAAATATATTTTCATTTTCATCCCTCTAGATGATTCTTCTATATCCCATATACATCCTCTTTGATTATTTATAAAAAAATTTCTTTTCATCATTAAGGATAAATATATATCCATATGGCCATATCAACTACAACTGAAATAATGGAAACCAAAATAAAATAGGAAATGTTGAGTTCAACATGGTTTCCTTTAATGATCTTTTATATAAAACTAATTATATGCTCTATAACACATACTTCTAGAGTTTACACTATTTTCACAACAATAAAATGTAACCTGAGCTATATTATTGTGTACTTTTGATAAATCTCTTCGTGATTTTTTGTGTGTTCTATTTCTATGTCACACCGAAAGTGGCCATCAATTATAAATTTGTTAATTGTTTCTTATAATCAAGACACACAACTATATGTTTGTGATCAATACAGATATCACCTTTTTCATTTTAATGTGTATTTTCTTTTAGTGGAAAATTCTTTAACTGTGTCACTAAACCCCATTCTTAACCTTCACATTTTCTATATCCAATTTAACAAGATTTCCCAATTCCATACTGAGAGTAAAGATTCAATTTTGATCTTATGTTTTTATCCATTTATTGGAATTTTTTCCCACATTCCCTTAATTACTTTTCATTCAATATTTCACTATATTAGTGAAACCATCAATAATCGAGGTTTTCACTTCAATATTGATATTTTATAAATAAAATTATCTATGATTTATAGTTTTCTAGACTTATGAATTTTAATTTATACCATTTAATCATAATTACATTCAATATATTAGTGTATATAGAGTTTGGCTCTATAAATCACTCTATTTGGATTCTTCATTCTGGATCTTTAACCATCAGAATCAATAATTTTTTTTTCTTTAAATATATACTAACATCAAAACTACCATATACATCTAATATGTTATTAACTATATTTTTACCCTTTATGACTTTTTAAAAATAGAAACAAGAACATCCTCTTTATTTTCATTTTGGTCCTTAATTATTCCACTGCCTTTTCTTCTAAACCACTTATCTATTATAAAATTATGTTCTTTATCATGAAGAAGTTATTATTTTTATTCCTCATACCATTCAAATTCCTTGAAGAATTCGTCATGAGAATTTTATAATCCTCTTCATCATATTTAAACATTAAGGAAACATTTCTATAAGGTGAAAAACAATTCCCAATAAGTATCAAGAAAGTGGAGGAATTCCCTTAAACATTCCTCTTACCCATTTAATATTATAAGAAGGGAACATAATTAATTTATCCATCAAATATTATTCATGATAATTCCATAATGTAATATTATTCATTTTCTTGAATGCATATTCCTATAAATTTTATTCTTCATTATCATCATTATAATTGTTACACAACTCATATGATTCCACAGTACTATAAATACAATCCAATTTTAGGTAAATATATATTTATCCTCTATTATAATGACACTTTTATTAACACAGTGAGAAAATATTCTACAATACACATTTGAATAATACATGATCAAGGGGTTGTATAAGACAATTAAAATTTGCCACAATGATATTTTCCTAATCAAATAATGTAATAATATATTTACTTAGGTCTTCCAACAAGTCAACATAATTAAATAATATAAATTTAATAATATATTCACTAAAAATTGGGTTTAATTGATGTAAATTAATTATATTTTTCACATGATGTGTCTAAGAATCTAATCCAGTTCAACCTAACATTTCACCCAAGATGTCTCATGACAAGGTTCAAAGCACGTTCCCAACATCCATGGCCTGGAGAAAAGAACCAAGGTATTGTAAAAAAAATTAAGGGTATGAATTAACATTGAAACCCTTAAAGAAAATATCTCTTGTATAACTATATATATATATAAA
Source organism: Viscum album (assembly GCA_963277665.1). Taxonomy (NCBI): domain Eukaryota; kingdom Viridiplantae; phylum Streptophyta; class Magnoliopsida; order Santalales; family Viscaceae; genus Viscum; species Viscum album. The sequence continues at coordinate 887,821,278 of OY728125.1, forward strand.
CCACTAGTGTATATCATAGTAGAAGTTGTAAATAATCATGAGATATAACAAAAAAAATTAAAATCTAATATGATAAATAAACCAATACAAAATCCAAACCAAATATTTGTGTGACTATTAACCCCAAAAATATTGAACCACCATAAAGTGACATCAACCGTGATATTTTTCCAATCTCTATATAACACTTCCTGTTACCTGTAACCTATAAAACAAATTTCATTTGTCCAAAGGCATACACAAGGTGCGAGTTAAATGCTTAGTATATACCACATAAAAATTATGTAATAGATATCACCATGTAAAAATTAGTACTATATATAAAACAAAACAAGTCACAAGAAACAATTACATTTGAATACACTTTAATAAAAACATCTTTTGGGTTCTTTTCAAACATGTAATGTCCAAATAAACCATTAACATTACTAGATTAATGTATTGTATATAGAAAAAATATTCCAATCCATCCATGGAATCTCATAATATAACTTTTAAGAAACCAAATAATTAAATCAAACCATTGTGAACAAAAATAATAAAAATTATGATATATCCTATTAGAATTTGTTACTAGGAATCAATTAGAACACTAGATGACTTAATTTTAATCCTAAAAATATCGAGTCATGTTAGAATCTATAGGTATCAAATCAATAAACAGATATGGTTTTATACTCACTAAGGTTTGTATATGTATATAACGTAACTGACATATGAATTTCATGTGCTATAATTTTTTATAATGTTCAAGTAGTCAAACCAATAATTTAATGAAACATATGTACTAGAAATTTATTATTAATATCATTATTTAAAATACATTTTATATTTATTTCCATATTTTAGGCATTTCATAAAACACATGATGTTCATAAACAATTTTTTAATGAAACTCCCTTTTAAAACCATTTCATATTCTAAAGAAGATAAAATAATACAAAAATACACTAAAATATGTCAAATAAAAAAAATTATAAGAAAAAAAAAATAAAAAAACAAGAAAAAAGTAGTGAACCATGATAAATAACCATTTTTAGTGACCCCTATCTTGAAAACATTCGAAACTTAGTTGCCTTAAAAATGATGATTAGAAATAATGTGATCAGGTCCTCCCAATAATATATCCATAAAAGAAATCATAAATTTCACATAAAAATCTCTACATATGAACTAAAAAATCTTAATAGGTTCATTACTAACAGGATATGAGATATTGATGAGAGATCTATAAAGGGTAGAATAAAATGGCTGAGAAATTAGAAAACACCTCAATGAGATCAACTAAGAAGAGAGGATAATATAAAAGATACTGAAAGGAGAACCACTTAAAATGTTAGGGAAAGGATGGGGTGATATAACAAGATATTTTTCGGATATTTTTGTTAAAATGAAAATCACTATTTAAGTAATTTACTATTTTATGTAATTTATATAGGTCATATGGTTAGGCAACATGGTTATACAATCCATGCTTCAACCATACAGTCCATGTAATATGTTGAAAATAAATGTGCACAGTTACCTTTGAATAACTTAAAGGATAGGAAAACCATGCATAATACATGTTATTACATTGGATACACACCCATATATTGACATGGTTTACGTAGTAATCTCGAATGATTTATAGAATTATGCAAGAGTTATGGAAAATGACTCTGAAATAAATAAATCCATATCACATAGTTACCCCTTGGTTACTAATAACCATATTCATATCCTGTTCTTGAACTATTCCTAACATGACTTTAAATTCCAAACCCTCTCCACCGAATCCTCTCTAACTAAAAGAGGTAGAAAATTATCCCAAAATAAAATATTCATATTACTCCAAGGTGTCACAATTCTCCCTACCAAGCCACCTTTTTTTCTTATAAATTACTCAGAAGTTTGGAGTCACAAAGATATGAGGCTAGTTCTACATCATATACAATGTATTCACCCATGTATCATAGATTCCTATACACAATAAAATAGTATATATACTTATGGAATTTTTTTATCATGAAATACTTTATTTTTATGATCAAAAACATGAACTTATTTCTTTACTATAGCTGTTCTATGTTGGGGATCAATATCTCCCTATACTATTACATGATATAGCTTATATTGATACCTCATTAGTTAGGAAAATTGAAACATATAGGGATTATAAATTTTTCAATATGGTATGTCCATATGATATTTCATCTTTCCAATACATTAAATGACCTCAAAGGTTTCAACAATCCTCAGTGTGAGATTAATATATCTTCTGAAATTAAGATGCCTCGAAATAGGAAAATCATTGAGGAAAACCCATTCACCTATCACAATCATTAACATGTCCTATCAATATCCCAATTAGGATATTTTTTAATCTGTTTTCATTAATCTATTTTGGAATATGTAATCCTTTTTTTATCATATATTGAACAAGACTAATTCCTTATAGAACCACTCTCTCAACTCCCCTTAATATAAATGATATCCTCTTGGTCTCTCATATAATGCTTCAGAAGGTTCCATTTTAATCCATGATTGATAAGTATTACTATATGTGAAATTAACCAAACTAAGATGCATTTCTATCCAACTACAAAAATAAATCATGTGTGCATGAAGAATATACTCAATAATCTATATGGATTACTTAGTCTATCCATTCATATTATGGTGTTATTACATACATAACTTCAACTGTGTAGTCATTTTATCTTTTAAACCATTATGAAACCTGTATTTAAATTGTGTATAACAATAAAAAAATAATAGTAGAATTCAAACCATGGTTATTTGTGATCCCATAATCATAATAGAACTCATTATCTTACACCTTATTCATATACATAATAGAAATTGAATGGGAGGATTTAATGAATCAATAAATGATCTACCTAATTTAATATCCTTCCAAGAGTTCATGGTAGACCGAATAAAAATTTCAATGATATCTTATCACACTTCCACATTTAAATGGTTTAAGGATGAAAAATACTGGTATGTCTCTGTTATTATTCCATAATATTATGTTAGGTAATGATTAATGATATGAGGTCTAAAATTTACCGCCATATCATCATAATTCAATACTATTGTCTCAAATATTGATAACTCTAGGAACTTATATAGTGTAAAAATAAAAAAGAATAATTTCCAATATCTAGGAAATCCTTAGAGTTATCACAACGACCAATCCATGTCATAAAAATAATATATCATTATGAGGATGATATTAGTCACCCGAGGCCTCCCAACAAAAAAATGATTTCCCTAAAACACATAAAATATATATGTATTTAATTTTCATGATAAATATGGTCATCAAATGATGAATCAATATTAAAAAAATATATGAAAAAAATTCGACTGCAACCACATCCAACTACTCGCTACAATAAAACTCATAGAAGACTATTCTTCCTCTGATTCCTTCAAGGCTTGTGTCGATAACTTCCTAATCAATGAATCAATGTACACATTCTCTTATCTAGTTTTGGATGAAAATATATCATCATTCCCTATTATCTCAGGAATGAAAAATATTCCAAAGGATCTGTGAGATCATTTTTAGAAGAAAATCATGAAACTAGAAATTTTATAATACATGTCATGATTCATAGTCAATTGAAATATTATGTATAAATGTGAATATTATATGGGTATGATTCAATATTCACCCATACCCATATAAAAATGGGGATACATAACCATATACTATATCAATGGCCTCCCCATCATATTTAAATGTCGAAATTCAATTATTGTAATGATAAATTGACTTAAAATGATTTTTGACTCCTTTTTTATTCAATATACATTCTAAATAAATAATCATCATATGATATAAATAACTTCACAAGGATGATTTATGTATCAATTTAAATTATAAATAATTATGATGTGTGGTTTACCATATATTTTCTGGATAAGTGTTTAACAAAAATTTAATACCAATCTAAAATTTAGCAAAAATTGTATCCTTCAACTAGTAGTAATTATAAATTGTCTATATCACATTTATGTGATATTCAAATATCTTAGTTTGTGGATTTATATGGAAACATTCAATAATATATTCCACCTTTTGAGATTTCTACTCATGAATTGAAGTAGAACAATGTGATTATTTTTCTTGAAAGTGATATATAACATCGATATACTTGGTTGAATTCCTAGAGAATGTATTTTTGACTAGATTATTTCTGGGAAATTAAAGATAATATCTAAAAAATACAACACTATATTATTATTATAATTTTTTATAGGGGTATGTTGATTATTTTTTATGTTATTTTGAGTCTAATGTTCATTATAATGTATTCCATTTTATATCGATATTGTATTGGGTTATGATATTTCAGAATAAAAAAATGTTATACCCCAGATACATGACCCAATCAAGATTATCAATCACATTTTAACTATATCTTATTTACAATAAATTTCATGATACATATCATAAGTGTAAAATGTGGTCAATTTATAACATTAGAGGATGTACACAAAATATCCATCGTGTGTATTCAACCTGTAGGTTGTTTAGTTGGAGAATGATAATTATTATAAGAAATAGATAGTTAATAAATTAAAACATACAAATAATTAACAATGAAACAATACAACTCACTAGATCATATATATTGGAAAAATCAATGGTAATAGAAAAAATATTTTAACTAAAGATGCAAATAAATAAAATTACCCATATATATTGTTTTATGTGCAATGCAATTTCATGGGATAATATTTTTATGGACAGAATATAACACCTCATTTTTAGTTAAAAATTACCTTATATATGTTCCATATTATTATTATTTTAATTACTAATTTTATATAAAAATCATATATATGAAAATATTTATTTCACTTACACATGGTATTAAAAAAAATAAACATCACTATAATATGTTATAATAAATAACATATTGGAGTATAATTATAAAAAATGGAAATAAAATTAAATACATGTAATTAATGCTACTACAAGAATGAAGTATTTTTCATCACGATCTCCATGGAAAATCATACTACTGATTTAAACTATAGAAATTATTTAAAATATTAAAAACATTATTGATATTATTTTTTACAATGGGTTTTATTTTCTATACGGTGGGGGGGTAGAGATAAATCAATGATAGAGAAACTAAAATAAACCCATCATAATATCTTGTTTCATCATGATATTGAAAACAATTATATCATTGTCTAGTAGAAATGGATGATAAAAAATGAAATAATACATGAGACACATACATTTTTCCTTGATTCACAATAAAAGGGTTAATACAAGGATCATACAATGGATATTTGTAAATTTAAAAAAACCAATAATGTTAGTTAATGTTTACATATTTTTAGAGAAGATTTAAATTTTCATTGGATTAGAAGAACTCAATATTTGAGATCTCACTGCCATCTGTACTAAAGTGTTCTCACATATACAATATAATATTCCTCACATGTACAAAATCAATTTTCTGACACCAATTTTTTACTGTCATAAATATTTTCTATCATTATATTTATGATTTATTCTTTTCCAACAAAATAGCAAATTTTGTAAAGATTCACATAAAAAATTGATGGAAACATATTCATCCATAGTGTTTTTCCATACAAAAAATGATTTAAATAGTGTATTTTTTTGGAAAAACTAATTGTAATATAAAATATTTAATGTAAAAAAATAAATTCATTTATGTACCATATGAAAAAATAGGCCCTAAAATATATCAATCTTCCTATAATTTTTCATTATCCTTAATGATATGTTTTGATATCTATTTATGGAAACAACTATTCTATGAGGCATGAATTGTGAATCTCCACTATTAGTGTAGAAAATACATATCATTGTATTAAAAAAATGTTCCCTTGTTCATGAATCCATTTCCACCAATACATTATCATTAAATGATCATACCTAAATTTAAAAATATTTATTCTTTTTCACTAAATCAAAAAATAATCTGCTTATAAATACCCCAAACTACTCTAAATAAATTTCATTCTAAATAAACCAATAATATTTCTACACGAAATATGTATCAATCTATATAATTATCAAAAAAACACAAAATATATAGCATGTTTAGATGATAAATATTTTTGAACAATATATCCTTTTTGGTATTTTGAAAACAATTATAACATCACCACCATCCCATTTATTTTTTTAGTTTATACATGAAAACATTTTTCTCCCTCTAAAACTACAGATAATGATCATACGCTCACATAACATGTCTTCTATCCTAACATGTGTCAATCTCCTCAGGAAAAACGAGAATAATTTTAAAATAGGTTTGATGAATCACACAATTCATCTCTATATCTTTATTAGGTGCTCGAAAAAATTCTAACCAGCCAATGCATTATATTTTCCACTAAATCAAAACCCCATAATTAACATTGAAAAAACATCCCCTCTATATTTTTTAATATACCCCAATGATTAGTTGAGAAATATTCTATTCCCATTTATTTGTTATTTAATAATCCACCATAGTTAATAAATCCAAATATAACACCATTTTCATCTATAAGGGAATGAAAAATTATCGACACATGTGAAAATCCAAAAACATATGTAGGGGTGTGGGTGTTAGATATCATAAATATAAATGTTGGGATAGTTGAATAGAGTCATATATCAATATAATTAATCTTTTCCATCCCCTTATATAACTCCATTATCATGATTTTTATGACATGATGTTCGTTTAAAATGTGATCTAATTTTTAATACACCATGATCAAATATCTCTTTTTTAAGTGATACATCATTTAAGGGAACATTTTTTATGAGTGGTAGACTAGATATTAATTAAATTTTTATATCATCTTATTTTACACAATTTATTCTCATATGAGAATGCACATAAACTTCCATATCCCAAAGATATAGTTTAATCAATAGTTGTTTCATGAAATCTTGAGAGGAAAGAATATATCATACAACTACAATGCTCAATGAAATTGAATATTTTTTCCTTCCAAGATAGGAAATAAATATAAAAATTAAATTAAATTCATTATAGGATATTGAAATTATATCATATATTAAAGTAACATAATTTGTATTTTTATATAATAATAGAAACCACTGAGATGTTTCATTGTAATTTAAACAAAAATCCCTCAGGAATTTGATATACTAGAGTATTATATTTATAATACAAAAGTGGATTTCTTTTAGATTACTCTTTTACCAAGATACATTACATGTTAAAAATATTGTATTATGTTATCATTATTTTTTATAATTGGAACATGATTATCTATCTATAATCAATAATATTAAAATCTATTCCAATATTATTACTTAATAACATGAACATTAAAGAAAACCATATTGTCACTAATATAGAATATTATATTATTTTTTTTCAAACCACCCAGGAATATTTAAATTGAGTGATAAATGTTCAATGTATTCCATTTTCACCTGAAAACCAAGGAAAAATAGCATTTATCAAATAATTTAAATTTTAAACGCACTCAATTAAATTATCTGATATTTGTGCATTTTTACTCATTCAATCAACCAATGTTTTTTCATAGACATTTATGAGAAATATAATCCATTGATCACTATTATTTTTTATATTAAAATTACTATCAATAGTATCATGTTTAAAAAAGATCATATTTATGTAGTAATATAGTCTATGGAGCAATTATTTAGGTTCTTTATTTAATCTATGATGTTTTTAATTTTCCTTTTCTTATCCTCAAGAATAATAATTCCATATTGATTCATGATTTACAATTTTCCACAACTAATCCATTTAGGAATGTTAATTTGAAATTCTTCTAAACAACTTTGAATCTCATCCCTTCTACTATAGCTAAAACCAATAAAATAGATTTCTTCCATGACATTAGAGAAACGTTTATATCTATATTGATACATTTTATATGGGACAATCATTTAGAAAAGTCACGGTTTGTTCTAAATCATTATTTCATATTTATTTAGTTTGTTACATAGAACCCTTTTTTTGTTATTATCGGCATACATTAATAAAATCCTTAATGTCAATTTATTATTGATTTCATAAAGATCTTCATTTTTCACCTAAACCCAACTCTCAAATATAGAAGGTTCTTTTTTTAATGTTTGGGGACAAAGACTCATTTAATTATTAAAGAAACCCAATGAACTTTTTTTACTATGTCGAGGGAGACCCATTACATAGCCCAAAGGCCCAGTGGGTATGTAACACATTACATGGCCTGTAGGCCCAAATGTTTTTCCCAAGGCCCATTTGTGAATTGTACTTCTACAGTAACTATATTGCTACAATACATACACAGTCCCCACCATTACTACAGTGTCTTCCGCCATTATAGTGCCCACCGGTGCCACAGTCCTCTAGTGGGACTGTACTGCTAAAGTACTTCTATTTTTTTCTAGTCATTGATGATACTCTTATCATCAATTTCAAATTTTATTTTTGGTTTCTATATAGATACTACTCTAACTTTATTCTGTTTATCATCAGTGTGTTCTTCATAATCTACATTATCCTTTGTACTACCATAACTTGATCTACCACTTTTTTCTATATTATTCTCAATACATTACTATGATTTTTTTCTTCATTTTAACAAAAGTGGTATCCTCAATTATGGAAATTATTCTAATGTATTTAAGAAATAATTTATAATAATTTATTTGGGTTGGGTAAAAAAGGAAACTAGATTTATCCCCACAAGAATAAAATATCCTATGTTTAAAAATCATGCTTCTTAAGATTCAATAGTATTGTAGTGTTGGATTAATCCATTACCACATCTCCCATGTAATATATTCATATCCAATATTAAAAGAAAGATATATTATAAAAATAAAATGATTTCATGACAACCTATTAAAAAATATGTTTTTTGTTCTTTCTCAATATGATAAATCCCCATAATTTTTTATGATATTTTTCCCCTCTCAATTACATTATTTTATTAGGGAGTAATCAATGATAAATATTTTTATAATATCCAATGATTCATGGGAACATATTATATTACACTATTATTCAATTTCATGCCAATATCAGTTTTGATAATTGGAATCTTATTACCATACAAAATCTATAATTTTCTCTCAAATTGAATAATGTAACATAAGACCCTAACTAGTGGGAGATGACTATAACCTTTTAATCCTTCTAAAATAATCAAATAATAGTTCATAGTACCTCTTCTAATTATTTCACATTGGTTACATCACTCTACAAATATAAATCTTCATCATTTTTTGATTACTTGTTAACTTTTAATCATTATAATTTTATGTCATCAGAATATTCATCCATATTTAATAAATTATAAAAGAGTTTATATTAGAACATGAAAATCAAGGGATATCATAAGATCTATTATTTTCAACTAATTATTCTGGTAATATTATCTTATGTGACTAAGCATATTATGCAAAAATAGGTATTTGTAATCCTTATATAGAACAAGCATATCTCATTTTTTTATGATGTAGTGGAGATCCCCCCTTTTGAGGTCTAATTTCACCACAATTATACCATAATTCATTAATATTATATAGTTGTTCTTGGTGAAATTTATTTCATATTTTGAGTCAACCAGATAACTTTAACATAAATGTTCGTGTCTTAGACCCTTGACAAACAATACATTTATGTATCTCATTTATTTTTCCCTAAACTTGTATTTAATAGAGTAAGTGATATATAATATTTCATCAGTTCCAAATATGAATATATATTTCTATTCCTACATGAATTCTATAGAAATATCATTTCATATGTCATATGGGATGTACATCCACATTCAAGGATTAATAATCTCTCTTGATCCATTTTTATGGGAATCTATACAACCAATAATATATAATCTACATTATTTTTAATCTATATCTTTACATAGCATTATATGTTAATTAGTATGTTTTATTATAGTTAAAATATTATAGACCAACATAATCATGTAATATTGTAAATATATTTTTCATCTTCATCCCTCTATATGATTCTTTTATATCCAGCGTAATAACTTATTGGTTATTTATAGGAATAATTTTTGTCATCATTAAGGAGAAATATATATCCATATGACTATATCCACTACACCAGAAATAATGGAAACCAAAATAATAGATGAAATATTGATTTCAACATGGTTTCCATAATTGATACATTATATGAAAATAATTCTATTCTCTAGAACACATACTTCTAGAGTGTCCTCTATTTTCAAAACAATAAAACATAATATGAGCTATATTATTGTGTACTTTTGTTGAATCTCTTTGGGGTTTTATGAGTGTTCTATTTCCAATTCACACATAATGTGGCCTTCAATTATGGATTTAGTAATTATGTCTTATAATCAAGACACACAACCATATGTTTGTGATCAATACAGATATCACCTTTTTCATTTTAATGTATTTTTTTGTTTCAGTGGAAAATTATTTAACTGTATTACTAAACCCCCTTATTCACCTTCACATTTTCTATATCTAATTTTACTTGATTTCCCAATTCCATACTTAGAGTAAAGATTCACTTTTGAACTTTTATTTTTATTCATTTATTGGAATTTTTTCCGCATTACCTCAATTAATTTTCAGTCTATATTTCACTATATTAGTGAAACCATAAATAATCACGGAATTCACTTCAATGTTGATATTTTGTCAATAAAATTCTCTATGATTTATAGTTTTCTATACTTATGAATTATAATTTATACCATTTAATCATAATTAAATTCTAGAGATTAGTGTATATAGAGTTTTCCTCTATAAACAAATCCATTATGATTATTCATTTTGGATCTCTAACCATAAACATCATAAATTTTCATATTTATCTATATAATGATATCAAAACTACTATATACTTCTAATATGTTATCAACTCTATTTTTACCCTTTATGAATTTTTAAAAATAGACACATGAACACATTCTTTATGTTCATTGTGGTCCATAATTCATCCACTTCCTTTTTCCTCTAAACCATTATCCTATTATTAAATTATGTTTTTATTATAAAGAATTTATTATTTTTACTCTTCATTCTATTAAAATTCCTAGATGAATTCATCATGGGAATTTTATCATCCTCTTCATCAAATTTATAAAATATGGAAACATTTTTATATGGTGAAAAACTATTCCCAATAAGTATCAAGAAAGTGGAGGAATTCCCTTAAACATTCCTCTTCCCCATTTAATGTTATATGAAGAGAAGGCCATTACATTATCCACCAAATATTATTCATGATCATTCAACATGGTAATATTATTCATTTACTTGAATGCATATTCTTATAAATCTTATTATTCATTGTCGTCATTATAATTGTTACACAACTCATATGTTGCCAAAGTACTATAAATACAATCCAATATAAGGTACATAGATCTTTATGCTATATTATAGTGACTCTTTTATTAATGCAATGAGAAAATATTATAAATACACACATTAAAATAATTACACAATCCATTGATTGTATAAGACCACTCATATCCCCCGCAATGATATTTTACCAATCAAAGAATTTAATAATAGATTTACTTTGGTTTTCCATCAAGTCAACATAATTAATTAATATAAATTTAATAATATATTCACTAAACATTAAGTTTAATTTATATATATTAATTATATTTTTCACATGATGTGTCTAAAAATGTAATCCAGGTCATCCTAACTTGTCACCCTAGATGTCTCGCCATAAGGCTCGAAGCATGTTCCCAATTTCCATGGCATGGAGAAAAGAACCGAGGTATTTTAAAAATATTTATACGTATGAATTAATGTAGAAACCATGAAAGAACATATCTATTGTATAACTATATATATATATCACTAGTTTACATCATATAAGAAGTGGTAAATAAAAATGAGATATAACAAAAAAAATTAATAGCTAATATGATAAATAAACCAAAACCAACATCCAATCCAAATATCTATTTGACTGTTATCCCCAACAATATAGAAACACTTTAAAGTTACATCAACCATGATATTTTTCAAATTTTCATAGAACACTTCCTATTACCTATAACCTATAAAAAAATTTAATATGTCCAAAGTCATACACAGGTTGTGAGGTAATTCTCAGTATGATACCACAAAAAATCAATGTAATATCTATCACCACGTGAGAATTAGTACTATATATAATACAAAACATGTTTTAAGACACAATTACATTTGAATAAACTTTTATAAAACATCATTTGGGTTCTTTTAAAACCTTTAATGTCTAAAAAACCATAAATATGACTTAATTAATGGATTGTATATATAAAACAATATTCCAAACCATCCATGGAATCTCATAATATAACTTTTGAGAAATCAACACATGAAATGGAACCATTGTGAACAAAACCAATAAAAAATGGGATATATCCTATTAGAATTTGTTACTAGGAATCCATTAGAATAATATATGAATTTATTTTAATCATAAAAATATCAAGTCATACCAGAGCCTATTGTTATTACATCAATAAACACATGTGGTTCTACCCTCACTAAGGTTTTCATATGTATATAAACTGACGGACATAATATTTTCATGTATTGTACATTTTTGAAAATGTTCAAGTAATCACACAAATATTTTAAGGAAACATATCTACTAGAAATTTATTATTAATATCATTATTTAAATTACATTTTAGAGCTAATTCCATATTTTAGGCATTTCATCGAATAGATGATGTTCATAAACATTTTTAAATTGGAAACACCTTTGAAACCATTTTATATTCCAATAATGATAAAATAAAATAAAAATACACTCAAATATGTCAAATAAACCATTTTCATAATATAAATAATTGAAAAAACAAGAACAACATAGTGAACCATGAAAAATATCCTTTGTCTAGAGACCCCTACCTTGAAAACAATAGAAGCTTAATTTCCTTAAAAATTATGATTGGAAATAATATTGTTGGGTCCTCCCAATAATAGATCTATAAAAATTCATAAAATCCACATAAAAATATCAACATATGAACATAAAAATGTTAATAGGTTCATTGCTAATAGGATATGAGAAATTTATGACAGATCTAGAAATGGGGGTAGAAAATGGATGATAAATTAGAAAACACCTCAATGAGATACACTATGAAGAGAAGATAATATCAAAGATACTGAAAGGAGAACCTCTTAAAATGTTATGAGAGGTTGGGATGATCTATTGAGAGATTGTTGTGAGATTTTTGTTAAAATGAAAAACAATATTTCTGTAATACCTTATTTTATGTAATTTATATAGGTCATATGGTTAGGAAACATGGTTATACAATCCATGCTTCAACCATACAGTCCATGTTATCTATTGAAAATAAATGTGCATAGTTACCTATGAATAACTTCAAGGATAGGAAAACCATGGATAATACAAGTTATTCCATTGGATACTCGCCCAAAATTTGACATGGTTTACCTAGAAATCTCGAATGATTTAGATAATTATGCTAAAACTATGTAAAATGACACTGAAATAAAAAAAATACATATCACATAGTTACCCCATGGTTAATAATAACCATATTCAAATTTTGTGCTTGAACTATTCCTACCAATAATTTAAAATCCAAACCCTATCCACCCAAGCCTCTCTAACTAAATGAGGGATAATATTATCCCAAAATAAAAAATTCATATTACTCACAGGTGTCACAGTTCTCCCTACCAAGCCACATTTTTCCCTAAAAAGTACTCAGGAGTTTGGAGTCACAATGATACAAGGCTAGTGATCCATCATAAACCCTTTATTCTCCCATGTATCATGCATTCCTATCCACAATACCATAGTACATATACATATGGAATTTTTTTTAGCATGAAATACTTTATTAAGATGATCCAAAATATGAAATGATTTCTTAACTATAGATATTCTAGGATGGGGAACAATATCTCCCCATTCTATCACCTGATATGGATTATATTGATACGTAATTAGTTACGAAAATTGAAAAATATAGGGAATCTACATTATTCAATATGGTATGTCCATATGATATTTCACCATTCCAATACATTAAATTACTTCAAATGGTCTAACAAAACTTGTTGTGAGATTAATATATCTTCCAAAATAAAGATGTCTCAAAATAGGAAAAGCATTGAGGAAAACCCAATCACCTATCAAAATCATCAACTGGTTCTATCAATTTCCCAATTAGGATATTGTTTACTCAATGTTTTCATTAATCTATTTTTGGATTATCTAAAACTTTTTTATCATATTTTGAACATGACTAATTACTTCTAGAACAGCTCTCTCAACTCCGCCTAATATAAATGATATCCCCATGGTCTCTAATACAATTGATCATAAGGATCCACCTTAATCTATGATTGATAAGTATTATTATATGTGAAATTAATCAAAGTAAGATTCATTTCTATTCAACTACAAAAATCAATCATGCATGCATGAAAAATATTCTTTAGAATATAAATTGATTACTTACTCTATCTATTCATATTATGGTGTTATTCCACACATAACTTCAACAGGGAACTCATTTCATCTTTAAAACCATTATAAAACAAGTATTTAAATTGTTTATTTCTATAAAAAATAATAGTAGAAGTCAAACCATGGATATTCACGATCGCTTAATCATAAATGAACTCATGATATTCCACCTTATTTATATACTTTATAGGGATGTAATGAGATATTTTAATTAATCATTCAATGATCTCCCTAATTTAATATCCCCCAGGAGTTCCTAGAAGACCGAATAAAAATTCCAATGATATCTTATCACACATCCATATTTAAATGGTTAAAGTATAAAAAAGACTGGTATATCTCTAGTATCATTCCATAATATTATGGTAGGTACAAAATATAGATATGATGCCCACAATTTACTGCCACATCTTTAGAACCCAATATTATTGTCTCAAATAATTAAAACTCTAAGAACTTCGATCATGTAAAAACCAACAGGGCTAATGTCCAATATTTAGAAAATCATTCCATAGAGTTTTCAAAATGACCAATCCACCGCATAAACATAAGATACCATTAGGAGGGTGAGATCAGTCACCCGAGGTCTCCCCATAAAAACAGTATTTCCCTAAAACCCATAAAAATGATCTCTATTTAATTGTTATGCTAAATATGGTCATAAAATGACGAATTAATATTCAAAAAATATATGAAAAAAATTCAACCGCATACACATCCAATAACATCTCAACAATCAAACTCATAGTAGAATATTCTTCCTCTTATTCCATCATGGCTTGTGTCAATAACATCTTAATCAATTAATCAATGTCCACATTCCCTTTTCTTGTTTTATATGAAATTTCAAAACCAAATGTCTAATTATACTCATCAAAATATCTATATTATAGGTTTATATCCATATAGATAAAAATATACATTGGACTCTTATTATCATAATATAATGTAAACCACTCTCTCAGGAGATAGTGGTGCCAAGTCAAAAGAGAATGAATTAACATAACCAATATGATATCAAGGGTAGTACAATTCTTCTCATGTGGGAAAGGTTTAAAATATATATAGGTCACCATTAATTTCCCCAGAATTAGAACATATCCAATCTTATACCTAAGGTGTCTATATGAATTTCATAACCCAAACATAGTTCTAAAAGAATAAATACTAGATATAAAATCAAAACTACTTTTAGTCTCTCACTATTTCTTTGAAAATTTTCATCCCAATTAAAATTAATACCCTTATTGGCAAACTATATCATAGGATATACATTATAGGATTAAATTTGATCAAAATTTATACAATAACTAGTCAAACACAAGAAGCTCCAAATCCCAAACACATTCTTGGGTTTTCCCAATTAATCATAATATGATTTTTTTAGGATCAAAGGGGACATTTATTTTAGATATAATATTTCTCAATATTTCAATTCATGAATAAAAAATGGACCTTTATAAATATTTTCATAGAGACGGTGTTCATTAAGATTTATGATACCAATATCTAGATGTACCATGTGTACTTCATATTCGAGTATACTAAAATTTCTTCATTAAAAACTACCATGGAAGATTCCAACAATTAATGAATGATACAATTAAAAAATATATATACACTATTGTGAAATAATAATAACCAAATACTAATTATATTCATTCAACATAAAAATTAAAATGTAGGAATATAATCCTCTTAATGTATTTTCCAGGTGAACCCTAATAATAGATCAATCATAGAATAACATTAGGATAATTTGAGTTGATCAAACATATCATCAATCCAAGGAAAATTATTCTTTCTCATTAAAATTAATTGATTAATATTTTGGTATGAAAAAAACCATAGGCATATATATTTCTTATTTATGAAGAGAACCAACGAATCCCAAACTGTGAGTCTCTGATGAACAAATTCCCCAGCCTTAAGAATCATAATATAAACATTAATCGTATAAAAATTCTTAGGATTCATATAATGATATAGAAAATATATGGCAGTCATCCATAAAATACATCCAACAGTAAAAACAACATCAATCTAGAGAGGAATCCTAGAAAAATTAGGAAAATACTTAGGGTGATCATTCAAAATTGAAGAATGTATAACACTTTAGTACTGGCTTATTTCATCAAGAAACGTGCCCATAAATTGTAATGTGATCATTACAACCACAATAATAAATGGTAATTATCTTTTCCATCTAGGATCTCCCTAATGTGGAAAATTTTAGTAACACAGCCATGAGATAGAAAATTAACCTAATGATGATAATAATTGATCTTATCATTAAAAATAATCATCTAATATACATTGATTATGAGTTTTAAGATATCATGAACAAGACATAAGAAAGTTCATATGACCTTGCTGTCACCCATCATAACTAGAAATTATATACATTAAAAACCATAATATATTCGACATCCAAATGGACTGGTAAGAATCATTATAAAAGAAAAAATATCTTAGAGGAATCCAAACACAACTATAAACATAGATGATACAAAATAAATAATTGTATCTTTGTTAAAAAAATCTAGTAATATAGAGGATGAAATGAACATCGTACCTCTCACAGTAGCTGACGACACATTAGTTTCCACTGGTGCATACTCCACTATATAATGGAATCCAACCTTAACTCCTCCTTGTGATTTCATGATTTTCTATGTAACCCATTTTTTAATACAATGAGATCCATAACCTTTCACTACATCTTTCCAAGTCTATGAGAAATTTTTTCGGGGTGAATCTTGATTTAGATCTCAAGGATACACATCGAAAAAATTATTAAGGAGACTGGATTGTCCATAACAATGAAAAATCTTATATCCGACCACATAATCAGGCCTTGTATGGGCAAGTAATTGATAGTGTAAAAAAATGACGTTGGGTAATATCCAAGAATCTTCGATAACCAATCTTAATGTAAAATAAGAAACATAATTTTGCTTCCTATTTAATGTAAAAAACACACTCTACTTACCCATTACTTGAACAAGAGATCAATTATGAACTCTTTTCATTTGTAAGTCTGCCTCAACCATAGTTTATTTATAAAGTACCTATAGAAATATTGACTAGAATATGAGGATTAGAATATGTTATATATCATGATTATGACTAATGTCAAATCATATTTCCTTGAGTTATTCATTAGGGAAATGATATAAATATAGATAAACCAATTCAATGAAATGATTAGAATCCTCTATAACTTAATGACATCCTCAATGAATGTTTACTAACTACCAGTCCTTTACCACAAACAATGTCATAGGATATGAATTATAATTTATTTCATTAATTAAAATGATATAAGTGAGGTCATTGTGTAATTTATCATTCAAAATGGAATCCCACTATTCCCTTCAACATCATTCAAGAATAACATTGCAAAAGCCCTTATTGTGTCCAATTTTGAGAGTTGTATTTATCATTAATGGTTTTCAATAGTTAAGTATTTCATTTATGTAAATGTTTGGTAAATGTTGTAAAGAAGAAGTTACATGGATTTTTAATCATAGTATTAAAGCCTATAGAAGAATATGAATAAGATCCTATGAAGTGTGTCTCATGGTTTAGTGTATAATGATTCAAACACATGTGTAATAGATGATGGAATATGATTCTGTGAAATACATTTTGTATTATAATAAAATATTTTTTTATGATTGGATGAAAATGATTTGTATATTTTTAGGAGTAAATTGATGTTATTTCTTCATAGTTTGTTGATATATAAAATAAAAATATTGTTTGAAGATTTTAGTTTCATATAAGTATTAATTGGGATCATTATATATATCTAGTATTAAAGGTAATTGATGTTTACATCAATATGTGTAAAAAGAATACCAAATCCCACAAATTATGGTTGTGGACTTTATGTTACATATCTCAATAATTGAAATAAATAGTTTTGGGGTCATTATAGATGTCTATTAGTTGATCAAAATGGTAATATTTTCTAGTGTTTCCATATTTTTTATAAAAAAAATATTAAAATTATTTTATCTAAGTGTTGATATGATTCATTTTGTTCAGTTATATTTTGAATGCATAAATCATGTTCAAACACAAATTTCATGTAAAGTGGTGTTTTTTGGAAACAAATTTAAAAAAATCATAATCCAACTATAAAATGGATATATATCATATAAAGAGTTCATGATTTAAGAAAATTAATTTAATAGAAGGTTCTACACTTGGTTACGCATAATATTTCCCATATTGAAGTGTTTATAAAAAAATCCATGTGTGAGAATGGATTTCCACATCATAGATAAATGAAACCATGTTGGATGACATCACAATCACAAATCAACCCAGTTGGATCTTTTTGGGGCCAATAGTATGCCATGATGGACACCACAATCCGACCTATAATATGGAATAGTAATATAAAAATTGTTTAGTAGTAATATCACTGAATGTGAGGTCTTAACTAAATGTTCCGTTATACACACACACACACACACATACCAATATATATTAAATAGTGTTGAGATATAATAAAACTGATTCATCTAGTGAGTTATCAATACGAGAAATAACCTATATGAAATGACTCGAAGTAAAACAAGGTAATAAAAAAATAGTAATGGAAAAAATATAGACCCAACTATAAATTAGGTCCAATCCTATCAATAAATTGGAATGGATGAAGAATAAAGTTATCATGACTTACAATCTATGAGTCTGGCCACCAAACATGGGAAATTCCTCCAAACACTACCATGATCCTCCAATACTAGGTCCACAAATGTAATAATTATGAAACCTTTCATCATAAGAACACACAAAAGGAGTCGGAAAATCCAATATAGGGTTAAGTATAAAAATTCATAGTAAGACACCATTAAAACTAAAAAGGAATAAATAGAATAAAATAGATTTATTAAACCATAATTCAAAGAGGTAAAAGTATCGAAATGTTTGATATTCTAATATAGAAACAACATTCAAAAAAAGAGTAGAATCCAAAACTATAGAGCCACACAATAAAGATTTTGAGTATATTGGTATCTCCAACTATATAAACATTGATGCTAAAAACCACGAACAACCTCACAAGAATCACAGTAGAGGGACTTATCCTTGCTAATATACACCATAGTCAAGGGGTAATGATATCTAGTGGAAGACCCAATACCCTATAAAGCTCAATGATGAGGGAATACCACTGTATATATGGAGGATCAAACCCCTATATAGTATTAGTAAGTATTGACTCTAATTTCGTATAGATTATGGAGGACATGTTCCATGGTACATGAGGGGTTCTTCGACCCTAAAACATCTTCAATGACCAAACTCAATCCCAACCATGTTTTAAGCATCACTAAAAAATGTACCCAACTCACGACACCCATGTCATGTCTCTGATGTTTAAATATTGGATAATGTAATTATCTACACAATGTCTAATTTGAATTGATAACTCATGGACCCAAATTTTATACATGAATAATTATATAAGAATGTTTTAATTTTAGGGAAAAAGTACATGACATGTGCATCAGAGAACATGATGTGTGACCCCACTAAAGGACCATGGCATGTTAAACTCTATACATGGCTTGACCAACAATATACCCCCACACAACATGTCCCTAGGAAAATTTGTCATGGTTGGTAACCCATGACTAGTGAATGTGCTCTTAGCACATAAATGAAGCACCTAGGTTGGATCAAATGGTGTGTGGGCCCGAAAACGTAGTGTGTGATATTTAACTCAACTTCAAACCACTTCAATCATGGGAGTTCTATAAACAAAACATGTGTTCCTCAATAATACATATTGTGTAGCTGGGATATTTATAGACATTGATGTATGGTCTCCAAATATCAAAACACTATCTAGATCTACCAAATCCCATGATATAACCATAGACAAATCACACTAATCCACAAAAATAAAATTATTTGATCTTAGGAAATTTGATTAATTTCCATTGATTTATTGAAAGAAGAGTTTTTGTCTTCTGAGATTGATATGTTAGACCTCCAATTTAAAAAATGGGATCTCAATACTTTGATCCAACATATGTGATTTATCGTTCATCATTGATCCATCTACATACCATTGATACGAAATGATATTTTTCTAATTGGCATGATTTTTGGGGTCTGATTGTGATCATAATTGTTTATTAATGTCAAATCAGTAACCCTATGGGAAAATGATGAAGAACATGAGGAACAAGGGTAGGGGTACATACAATCTTGTTAAGATTATCATTGGATGATTTTATCCCACCCAAATATCATAATCTCAGAAATCATAAAGGGTGGAACATGAGAATAAAAAACAAAAAATTTATTCCATGAATGGAAATTTATTTGTTTGTTCACTTGAAGAATGAAAATTACAATCTTATAATGATATAAAATCTATGAAAAAACTAAATAACAAAAGGGAATATTTCCACAACATAATGAGTCATACCTCATAAATAGAATGATTTTTGATGGAGAGACTTTTCTCTATATACGTAATTGAATATTTCACTTCATTAGTCTTTCGTTCAATAAATATCCCTAGTCGCTCGACATTTATCCATGATCCAGAACACATCAACACCAACAGTGGCACTCCTCCTCCTCCTCCTAGACAATCTCATAGGGCTATATAATCGACCCTAATGAATTATAATAATAGTTTATTTATAAAGGGTTTATTTAGGTTAACACATTTATTACATTAACAAAAGTATTCATTTAATTTGTTTAACGAAATATCCAACAACTACCTTCAATAGAACATTCGACTATGACCAAACATATGTCACACCTTTGTTTATATATTAATTTTGGAAAAAACTAAAATCTAATATTTTCCATTTAAGGATTTGATGAATGGGACATCCATTCATTCCTAAAATATATTTGCATGAGATTTAAAATATTTAATGTTTATAAAATATTAATTTTGAGGTCATGTGACACCCAAAATACATTAAAAATTCTTAGGTGAGTGACATAAAAATATATGGAATTACTCAATAGATCAAACTATAAAAACCAATGTTGTTACCATCTCCCCACCAATATGTTGTTTCTCACTAAAAAACAAATGCTAAATAACGGTGATTATATAGAGCTGGAATAAGGATCATATTCTCATAAAGGACCTAATATATGTTCCTAGAAAACCAAATCACTCCAACTAGAGGATTGATCACCCTATGTAAAATCCTATCAAACTAATACACAATATCCATTACTTACTTTAAGAAGATGGTCTCATCCATAATTTATATATTTCCCTACTAAATACTATGAGATGTTCATTAATGTATCTCTTTATCTGTGAAAAAAAGATGAATTTTATGCACTTGGTCCAATAGTGAGGGTATGACCAAGTGGATAGAAGCCTATCTAACCCTATGTTGTATTAGAAATGATCTAATGATCCTTAGGGATAACTTGATACCTTTAATAAATATATAAATCATCTTCATAGGGATACTATGAGGACAATAGGGTCATACATCTTCAACTACATAGACAAATAATATTTGTCTAAATAATATTTATCAGTACTCTATGTTATCCTCATATAATTACATATCCCCAAAATCATCTTTGTCATTTTGTACACTAAATCTAGCCCGAAAAAATATGTCTCTCCAATCTATGTCTATCAAAAGGGTGACCTGTGAGGTCACCCATAAAATTACATGATTGTTATTATACCAATAATTTAGTGGTTAATGGTATTTTAGGAAAACTCCACTAATGGTAATTGATCATACATGCTCTATATATTGTAAAACATGTAGTCTCTCGATATATCTTACAAAACATTGATATATCACTTATTGTGTCCCTCTATTTTGTTGTGGAATTTTATTCTCATCTATAACTGGGTCATGAAATCCTTATGAAATCCAAAAGATAGTTATGATGTTAATAAAGAATCATGGTTGGTGATGATTTTCATGGGTACCAAATGAAGCCAAATGATCTCTTCAATGCAAATAATCACCAAACACTGAACCTAAATATACATTAGGACGACATTAACGTGTGTAAAATTGTTAAGTTGATCATTAATCACTGAGATAGTGTCATAACCTATCACTATCAGTGGAATATCTATCACAAAATCAGTTGAAATATCATACCACTTCCATTCTAGGATATCAATAGGTTGAGTCAAACCTACTCAAACTCGATGAAAAGCCTTCCCCTATTAACTTGTGAGGAATCAATACACTAAGTCAGTAACACAATAACTCATGTTAGTATACTAGGAATATTATTTAAGGTCAACGTACATATTTTACAATCCTATATATAGAACCCAGAGGATTGTATGAATCTATTAAAAACCTCCCCATGAAACCTGATAAGAACCACAATCCATTTATAGAAAAATTTCCATGCTCCACACTTTTAGAAAACATATAATGTAAATCTATCGAATATATCTGGTTGTGTAGAAATTCACAGTTTACATCCATTAACAGATCCACTATCACACACTGAAAAAGCGGTGGAGAAACAACAATTTACAGAAGAGAATATACCACCCTCTACTATGCTAGGATAAGCTTCAATTAATAAAACCACTCTAAAAACACCTCCCTGAATCTGTAATGAGATATACTACTAAGGGAATCAAGCACCATGATTCCATTACATAGTGTATAGAATCACTCAATGTTCTAGTTCAATATGATCTTTGAATAATACCTTTTTTTCAAATTGATATATTTCATGGTGATGATATAC
This sequence comes from Viscum album, assembly GCA_963277665.1. NCBI lineage: Eukaryota > Viridiplantae > Streptophyta > Magnoliopsida > Santalales > Viscaceae > Viscum > Viscum album. Next base: position 887,844,524 of record OY728125.1, read on the forward strand.
CTGGTACTCTGGTGGTCTGAGTAAACCAGAAAAATCTAGCCTAGAATATAATTCTTACACATCTTCAAGGTGAATACTAAAACATAAAATTGTTCATTCTTGGTCATTCAGTTCATCTTATGGTGATTCAATAACCACAACCCATAAGAAATCACTACCTCACAATACATCATCAAGTATACTAGACCAGTACTAGAGGCATCACAAAATACAACATAATAAATGAACTCATCTAGTAGTCTTAACATTGTATCCCTTTCCATTCTATATCTGACAACCTAGAAGACTCATTTACACTTCTAATACTTGGAAAACGAATTTCATTTACATGTTCATTTATCATCTCAAGTTTTAAGAAGGAAACACTATGATCAATAGTATACATGATATGCTACATCGAGATTAAACGAAAAAAAAATTTAATCGGACCATTATAACGTAGTTATTTTATTGGAGGGAATGAATAGAAATAAGTAAAATGTTATTATAAATATTTGTTAATTATTTTTTTCTTTTATCAAATAAATTTGAGAGGTGTAAAATGAAAATGAATCCAATTTTAATCATAAAATACTCAAATATTTTTAAAATGTATTTTTACATCATTTTGATGGTGAACCCCTTTTAGATCTATTTACCATAACATTTAAATGTTATATTTGACACAATAAAATTCTTATATAGAATTGGGACTTCAATATTTACTTTGGTTAAATTTTGGATAATATTCTAATAAATATTATTTTTTAATGGATATTGAAAAATACAACATTTGAATTCAAAAATTACTTTTCATCTAATTTTATTATATAGTTAGATTGTATGTATAAATGTTTTTAAAGTTTAATTGTATTAATTTTTTTTCATTTAATTCAATTTTATTCATTGTAAGTAATTTTAATTTAAAATTGGAAATAAATAGATGCCAATAATTTGATAGTTTTTTCTTCTTAAAGACCATATTTTTGGTTTGGACAATGGGAATTAATTTTAAATTAATTTCTGACAATTCTACGATTTAAATATTGAAATTGGATTCCATATTTAGAATCAAATAGTGTAAATATTTTTAAATAGGTACATTTTTGTTTTGTACATTATACATAGTTACTTTGGTAATATTTATTTTACATAGTTAAAGGTAAATCGGGTAAATTAGGATAATAAAAAATATCATAAGAAAAATAAAATTACCCTAAAACCTGTAGAAATCATAGTCGATGAATAATAGTTGACATATATCTCTTAAGGGTCAAAATTGATTTATTTAATAGGCTTTTTCCCATGAATGCAATGTAAATATTATTAAAACAAAAGAAAGTGACAACACATCACTATATTCTTTATTATAACAGAAATAATTTTAATATGGAGATTAAATTGATAAGGCATTGAAAATAAATATTCACCATAATCATAATTATATTATCTATATAATGGTAATTTATTTTTAATTATTAGTGATTAAATAATTTTCATAAATATAGACACAATGATGATTTAGAAATTATTTTATAATAATAAATGTCCATTAATGGATATTATATTTAATGAAATAAATATTATATGACATTATTAAGGTCATAAACAAATACTATAGGTGAATATGACATATCAAGAATTATTCAATTTATTTTTAGAAATAATCAAGCTGTAATGAAATTTTTGAAATGTCATATATGAATAGTGTCAAAATTTACATAATTCATAACATAAAAAATTAAATAGTTTATTAAATATTTTAAAATTTATAAAAATATCAGATTTTTCCAAATGGTTATGATAAGTCCAAATATGATTTAAGTGTACTTTTTTATGGTTTTTTGACACGTTATGATAACTAAATTAACCCACAATGTGTAAATAATAAAATATCATGGTAAGATTAAAAAAGGTAAAATAAAGGCTAATTCAAAATTTAAGGTTTAAAAAATATTCACAAAATTTATAATTTTAATTTTGTGATTGTGATACGACCTTACATAATCTTATATTTTAAATAATTGAGGTTGATACTATTTTAAATTAAAAATTAATTTATTATAAAATAATATTTCATGACATTCTTAAAGAGACCCTCCTCCCTCCAATAGATAGTCACCACTTATACCCACTTAATCACACCTATGATACCCCTTGGTTATTCCTAATTCTGCTAAATTATTCTCTTAATATCCATAATTTCCTTCTACAAGACCTAACTTGGGAATAAGGCAATTCATGAAAGCCATTTGGCTCAAATTAAAAGAAGTTACTCAATTTAGAGGTAATGTTTTCTCTCATGTTCTATTAACTTATTTTTCTTAACCACTCTCTATTATATTATTATTATATTATTACATAAAATAACTAATATCCTCAATATAATATGATTTTTATGATAATTATTCAATCTAAACATTCACACACCTCCATATAATGCATATAAACATACTATTTCTGTGTATGGTGAACTACTACCTCACGAAATGATGACTAATCAATTTTCCTCTACCGCAACTCATGATGGGTATTATAATGAAAAATTACATCTATATTATATTTATTATATTTATATTGTCTCAATCCTTCTATAATTTTTATTTACAACATACCATTATGCTTTCCTTAATGTGAATATATGATAATTTAATTTGAGGAATTGAGGATTACCGCGACCTCAATGAGATATGACTCAATCATGCCATACATAGAACATATAAATGATGGTATTAATGGATATATGTAACATATATAGCATATTGTTTTTTCTATAATTATAAAATACCTATGAATCATTTTGGTTTCATTCCATTAATATGAAAATGAACTGAAATTAGCATTTATGCATACGTACAACCTATAGTCTCTATAAACAATACATTTAATTTCAAATCTCCAAATGTAATGGAATATTATAAATACATATATAATAGATATATATGATGTTTAAATAATGAAAATAATTTTGGAGATGATGGTCTAATGACTGCATGGATGATATTAATACAAAAAAGTTCATTTATTACTCAAGTACCAAACATCGACAAAACATATGATATGAACTCAAAGAATTAACTAATTATTATAACATGATAATAAGAAATATGAAATGAATAATAAACATGATAAAGGTACTTAATTAATTATTATTTAACCTATTTTAATTATTTATAAACATAACAATTGTACGTGATGAGTTAGACTCAAGGTAAAGGAACACCTTACCCAAATTTCCATTCTGTTTGTTAATATTCTACTTCATGATTATGTCGTTATTTAATTATGGGAGAAAAAAATTTGATATCTTATATTTTATTTATAATTTAAGTATGTTTATGTAAAATGAATACACATAATCGATCTATATTATTAACAAAATGATCTTTGTAAAGTAAATCTCAACTCAATCTCCATTCATTTAGTTAAATATCCTTGTCATTTGTTTTGTTTTATCCCATAATTTGTGTTAATGTCCTATGATTGTTTTAAAAACAATATAAAATTTTATTTAGTTTGTTTAAAAATTTCACACATATTTATGTCATTTATTTATCATTGATCTAATTAAATTATCATTGTAAGGGATTTCATCTCAATATCCTTTCATAGAGGCATTTCATTATGTTCTACACATTTATTATACTATATTATCTGTATAAATACATCTTGAATCATTATATCATGAATTAGAATAATATCATGATATATGATATTTTATTTAATTTTATTCATTAATGATTTTTTATTCATGTGTTTCTCTTGTGGTAATGGATTCCTTAACAAAAACATCATTAATTTTTTTAAAATATTTATTCTTATAAAAAATTCTATTTCTTGACTATATTTTTAAAATGTTATCATGAAATATTTTATATTGATATGAGTACTTTTTTAATGTTAATTAAATTTAATTTTTCATTATGGTATGGGAAACATTGATTTAAAACTCTATTTATTAAATGCTTTAAATTTTTTTAGAAATTTATTGAATATTTCATCATATTGAGTTGATTTCATCTGATTGATTAGTGAAATGTTGATAATTTCAATCTTTTATGTGTTATGATTATGTAACATTACTTGTAAATTTGACAGGTGGTAACATTTTAATCAAAATATGATTGGATTCATGATAAAAATAGGGTTGGTATTCTCAGGACAGATCTCCAATGCATTGGGTAACATGAAAAAGGGAAACAATAGAGTTTCTCCTAAGATATTTACAAGATATACTATGATGGGTATTCCAAATGTAACCATGAAGGTTATACACTATGTATCCATGAAAGATACAATGTATGTATGATATGGATGCAACTATTTTACTTTATGTTTTATGATTTATAAGAAATTTTGTAGGAATTTCATGATTACATGATGTAAGAAAAATAGTTTATGTTGTATGGGTGAAAAGTATGATTTTTTGAAAATGTTTTCATCTGTTTTAAATATTTATAAACTAACAATTTTATTTTATATTTAATATTCCTTAATGATATTTTTAAACCCATCACAGGTTTTTGAAATGTTTTTTCATATGATACAATTAAGGATAAGAGAATGGAAAAATTTAAGAATATTTTAATCATGAAAATAATTCTGGTTTTATTTAAGGAGTTTTATTATTGTGAAAATATTAGATAGAGTAGAAGTGTAAAAAATGTAATTTTTGAGATGTAATGTAATAGTTAAGTTATAATTTCCTTAATATGTAAACCTAAAATATATTCGTGGTGAATTAATGTCAAATTTTGACTTATATCATGATTAAGAATTGTTTAACGGTGGATTATGATAGTTGGAATCAGAGGAATGATTTAGACGAATTTGGGGAATATGAGTATTGACTAAACAGATGGTAAGACTCTATGTATATTCTTTCAATTAAATACTAGTTTTATATCTTTTTCATATCAAGAATATTTAGTTACAAATGGAAGAGGGGGATTGAAAACAACATTCCTATCAATTTATGATGACATGAATGCTATAATTATTGAAATGTCATGTTATGATGACTGTGAAACATTTTCTAGCATAAAAATCACTTGATATTAGTTGTTTTAGATATCAAATCCTCCACTATACCTTTATACTATCATGGATCATGAGTTATATTTAATCAAATCAAAATTTTCGTAATACTCTCATATTTTCATGAAATGTAAATATTATCTATGGATTTTAATATATTTTTATTTATCAATATATTTTGAAGACTGTTATGATTTTGAGAAAGGTAATGAAGAATGAGACCGTTACACAACCTATTTATTTTTAATTTTAAAATATGTCCTTTGAGAACATACTAATGGTATTTTTTAAGGACAATTGATTGAATGTTTCAACTCACACGTAGTATGAATATTTTATTAAAATCAAGTTATATCAGATGTTTTGAAAATATATTCCACACATGATTAGTTTATGAAATTATTTTTCAATGTGTAATTATATGACCTAAGTTGTACCATGTGTATTTGGATTAAAGAATAAAATAAATTTGAATGGTCTCTAAATAATTTTTTCAATTCTTAGACCATATATCTACATGAACATGATGACGATGTTATTGGGTGGACACCAAGATATAGGTATGATGTTATTTCTTTTGGAAATAGTCTTATTTAATTATATGGAGGCGAAATAAAAAATAAAAATACATATAAGACACCATGAATTAATATTTTGAGGTCAATTTCAGTTGTGATGAAAATGAGGGGTATAAGACAACCATAGTGGTTATAATATGTCAGGGTTATTTTTTCTAAAGGGACAACTCGAAAGATGGGTGACAACCAGTTACGTCCGGTAAGGCTGCTGGAATCTAACCCACAACTGAAGGGTGATAAGGGTGCATAAACTAACACCAGCCTATGTAACGTCCCAGGATAGATTGGATTATTATTTTTATTCAAATTATTTCATGGGTCAAGAATAATATGATTTTGGGAACATGATATTTATTAAATGGATATAATTGGTATAGGGAAATGATTTAGTGATTAAGTGATAAATGTTATTTTGAATATGTTTACTCTTTTGGGAACACTATTTGCCTAAAAAATAGAATACTATTGGATTTTATTTAATGAGTAATGGTTATATTTTATTTTGGAAGAATCTATAATATTATTATGGAAATATGTGGATTTGGGATATTTATTGAAATGATTAACCTATCATAGAGAAAATGTGATTAGGATTATTAATTTTTTGTATGAGACATTATTATTGGTTGTAGTTATTTGGAGATATATCTTAAAATTTTTTGTGGAAGTCTATTTATACTAATGTAAAATCAATGATCGTTAAAACCATCAAATTCTTTTGATTTTATGGTTGTTGAATTTATCTTGATCATGTTTTATATTACTCACCACTAGAAACTAAGACTAATTTTTCTCTCATATCTATTTTTTCAATGATGGGACCCTAGTATGTGTAATCTTTGGTTACCTTTGTACTTTTGTTTCTTTCTTTTAAAGTGGTAGTTTTATAATCCTTTGGTTCATTGTTTATTTTTTAATTAAGTTATAGAGAAAAATAATAAAATTGTGAGGACACAATTTCCAAAAGGAGGGAATGATGTAACATCTTGAGTTTTAGGAAATAACCATTATGATCAATAACGTACATGATACGCAACATCAAGATTAAAAAAAATAAATATTATTATTTAATTAAGCTAATTATAACCTAGATTTTGTATTATAGGGAATGAATTTAAATATCTAAAATATAGTTATAAATTTTTTAATTGTTTTTACAATTATCGAATAAATTATAGAGGCTTAAAATGATAATGAATCAAATTTTAAGCATAAAATATTCATATATTTTTTAAAGGTAGTTTTACCGCCTTTTGAATGAGAATGCTTTTTTAAATATTGGTTTTTTCTCTTATATATGTTATATTTTTCAAAATAAATTTCTTATATAGAATTGGGACTTCAAAATTTACTTTGGTCAAATTTTTGGATATAATAAGAGAAACTCCATTTTTTAAGAATATTAAAAAATACTGCATTTTCATTCAAAAATACCTTTTCGTCTAATTTAGTTATATAGTTTGATTATATTTTTAGTTGGGTTTAAAATTTCATTGGATTGTGTTTTTATAATTTAATACAATATTTTTCATTGGATATAATTTCAATTTTAATTTCGACAAAATCAAACGCCAATCTTTTCATTGTTTTTACTTCTTAAAAACCTACATTTTGTTAATGACAACATGAATAACTTATTTATTAATTTAAGAAAATTTTTTGTATGAAATTTGAAAAAATGGATTCCATATTTGGAATTATATGTTCTAAATTGTGTTTATAGGTACCTTTTATTTTTTAACATTATTAATAGTATCTTCGGTAATATTTATTTTCAACAAATAAAGATAAATCAGGTAAATTAGGGTAACAAAACTATATAATAAGGATAATGAAATAACCTAAATCATTTAAAAATTATTTTTAATGAATAAAAATCAACCCATATCACCTTTAGGGGGATGATTGATTCATTCATGAGATTTTTTCCATGAAAGAGATGTAATTATTATTAAAAAATCAAAGTGGTTATATGTAACTCTCTTACCTCTTATAAGTATAATAATTTTATTGTAGAGATGAAATTTATTAAATATAAAAAATAAATTGTCTACCAAAATATAATGAAATTATCTAAATAATGGTAATTTAGTTTTATTTTTTATACATTAAATAATTACAATAAATATAGAGACAATGATGATACAGTAATTATTTTATTTTTAGAAATATCAAATAATGATACTATAAATAACAAAAGGAATATTATATGACATAATTAATGTCATAAAATAATTCTATAGGTTATTATGACATTTTATTACTGATTAAATATTTTTTAAGTGACCAATATGTTATGAATTTATTAAAATGTCAAGTGTGAATAGTGTCAAAAATCACATAATTCATAACTCAAAATATAAAATAGATTATTAAATGTTTTAAAATTAAAATAATTATAATATTTTTCCAAATGGATATGATAATTCCAAAAATATCATAAACTTTTATTTTATTACATTTTACATGATATGGTAATTAAATTTACACACAAAGTGTAAATAATAAAATTACACTGTAAGATTTAAAAAGGTAAAACAATGGTCAAAACAAAAAATATAAGGGATAAAAAATATTCCAAATATGTATAATTTTTATTTAATGATGGGGATACTACCCTAAATAAAATTATATTTTAAATAAATTATTTTTATACCATTATAAACCTAAAATAAATTTATAATAAAATAATATTTCAATCCTTTCTTAATGTGCCCCTCCTCCCCCTTATAGAAGGCCACCACCTCTACCCACATACTCACACATATAAAGACCCATTTCTCATCAAACATTTAAAAAAATAAGCTCCCAAAAACCATATTTTCCTCATTTAATCCTTACCTTGGGAAGAAGAAAATTATATAAATCCTTTTGGATCAAATCAAAAGAAGTTACCTGATTTAGAGGTAATGTCTTCTCTCAACTTCTTTTCCTTTATTTAGCTTCTCCAATACCTATGACCTTATTATAAATTAATTACTTAGAAAACCATTATAATAAATATAATAGGATGTTTTTATGAGAATTATTCATACTACACATACACACACCTCCAACTAATGGATATGAACATACTATTTCTTTTTACAACGAATTAATTCCTCAATGAATGATGACTGTATGATTTTCCCCTAAAACCTCTAATGGTGGCACATATTATGGAACTTTATTTATATATGTTAAATATTATATTAATAGTTTCTATTTTCTTAGGTAATTTATATTTACAACATACCATTATGATTTTTATAATGTGTAAATATGAAATTTCATTTGAGAAAGTTGAGTCTACCACCACTCAAAGTGATATGACTCGTTCATGAATTACATAGAATGTATAAAAGATTTAATTAATGAAAATAAATAACATACATAACTTATATATTATAATGGAATTATAAAATACCTATGTATAATTTTTTTTAATTCCTTTAATATGAAAATTAAATGAAATTACCATCCATGCATACGTACACCCAACCCTCTCTATGAAAGGTGCATTTCATTTCATATCTCCAAATGTTATAGACTATTATAAATAAATTTATACATGATAAATTTGATATTTAAGTCATGAATTTAATTCAAGTGATTATGGTGTTATGTTCTCATGGAAAATTATAATCTGTTGAATTTCATTTTTGACTAAAGTACCAAACATCGAAAAAACATCATATATGAACTAAAATAAATTACTAATTGTAATAACATGGTAATAAGTAATATAAAATAAATAATGGACGTTAAAATGTTTTTAAGAAAGTATTAATTCACCTATTTTTATTATTTAGGAACATAATATTGTACGTGATGAGTAGGACTCAAGGTAAATGAACTTCTTAACCAAATTTACATTCTTTGGGTTAATCATATACATGTTGTTTATGTCATTCTATGATTATGTGAGAAATAATTTTTTATATCCTAACTTGTATTTATACATTATATGTGTTTATTTATAGTGAATACACATAATTGATCTATTTTATTAACATAATGATCTTTTAATTGTAAATATAAACTCAATCTCCCTTCATTATGTTTTATATCCATGTCATTGGTTTTGTTTTTCCAGCAATATGTATGAACAATATATGAATTTTTAAATCATAATATCCACTTATATATTATGTATTTATATTTTTCACACATAATTATTTAGTTGATTTATCCTTGATCTAATGACACAATCATTGTAATGGATTTCTTCTCAATATCTATTCATTAAGTAATTTCATTGTGTTATGCAAATTTATTGTCTTATATTCTGTGTATAAAAAACTTTTGACTCCATATATCATGAATTATTTTATTCTCAGGATATATAATGTTTTATATAATGTTATTTCTTAATAATTTTTTATTTATGTGTTTCTCTAGTGGAATGAAATTCTTTAACTAAGACATCATTTCAAAATGATTTAAATATTTCTTATTATAAAACCTTGTATTTCTTGTTCATGTTTTTAAAATGTTTTTATCAATTTATTTACACAAACATGATGTTTTTAAAATTTTAATTCCATTAAAATCATGAATTTGGTAAGGTACACATTGATTCAAAAATAAATTTATTTACTGATTTAAATGGTTTTAGAAATGGATTGAACATTTCAATATCATGAATTGATTTGTTCGGATTCATGAGTGAAATATTGTTACTTTCATTCTTTTATGTTTTATGATTGCATAATGGTATGTAGAAATTTTAATGGTGGTTACCTTATAAACCAAATTTGGGTGGTTCTATGATAAACCTACAGTGGGTGAGCCTGTGATACCTCACTGATTCATTGGGTAACATGATGGAGCTAAACAATATTGTTTCTCTTATGAGATTTAGGGAATATATTGTTATGGGTATTGCAAACGTAACCATGAAGGTTACTCCCTATATAGCTATTAAAGCTACAATGTAGGTATGATATGGATGCCACAAGTTACTATTATATTTTTTGATTTCTATGATGTTTTGTAGGAATCATATGATTACATGATGTAAGGTAAAAATATTCTGTTTTATTGGTGAAAAATAGTATTTTTTTGAACATGGTTTCATGATCTTTAAATATTTAGGGACTAATAGTTTTTTTCCATATCTTTTCTTACTTATTAAGATATTTAGTCTCATCCAATATTTTTTAAAATATTTTTCATAGGGTATAAGGAATGATAATATTATTGATGAATTTAAGAAGTTATTTATCATGAAAATAATTATTTTTTTATTGAATAAGTTTTATTATTGTAAAAACATTGGATAGAGTAGAAGTTTCTATATTGTAATTTTTAAGAGGTAATTTAATAGTTCTGCCTAATCCTTTAAAAATCTAGAACATTAATGATTATCGATGGGAATTAATGTCAACTGTTGACATATATCAAGATTATGTAACATTTAAGGATTTGGATTTATAGTTAAGGTAGTCAAATAATATGTAATCTTGAAATATCCTTCCATGATCATACTATAGTTCCTTAATAAATAAAGAAAATTATATACCATTGAAATTATTTTTGATGGTTCCCATGTAATATTTGAATGAATATTTTCCATGTTCATAGATACACCATGATAAGAGATGACATTCCACAAAATCTGAACCAATAAAATCCAAAGTCATCTCATTGATAGATTACTATATAATTGGTTCTCTCAGAGTATTTCATATACCAACATAAAAGTCATATTTAATATTCATATTTTATGTAAATTATATATGATAATAGATGATAAAAACAACAAATAACTTGTCCATGAAGGGCTTGATGATCTACTTTGTAAGATCTATGAACCTGGTGGGTAGAATTCAACCACAAAAAGGAGTCTCCGGGAACACATATTGTTTATATCATATCTAAATTAAATCTTTGGAATATTATCTTTTTGAAATATAAATTGAATTATCATGACATAAGATTAATTTAGGAGAAAAATATTGAGCCTTATAAATAGTTAATGTTGTTATATATGATTGACAAGGTGTACTTTTTAATGATCTTAACCTGATTTTGTTGATGATAATAAAAAAATTCATCAGAATTCATCATAATTTGTTCAGGAACATTACTAGTGAATAAAATGGGGATACTAATGGTATGATAAAACCCCTTTCATGATTATCTTCTAAAAGCATGCACTACTCCTATGGCTTAGTAAGATCAATAAAAAATGTTGTAGAAGATATATGGGTGGTCCTAGGATGAAATTCAATAAAATATTAAATATACCACATTAATTATAATACCAAAAAATATTTATAGAAGACACCTATATGATCCAATACTACCATTAGAATAAAAATATATAATGGGCTGACTAAAACATGAGACAAAATCAACAACTAATGGGTAATATGTAACATCTCCCTACTCAAGATCTTCACTCACTCAGTCATAAAGTCATTATCACCCATGATATAGGTTTTAATTTCTCAAGAATTTAGACTTCTAAATATTCAATGGTGATACTCTATGGTTGAACACAATATGAACAACTAGTATATTCCTTGGATGCTTCCATACGGTTCCAACGAAATAACCAAGACATAATAAAAGAATGTCGCTCCACAAAGAACCACCTAGAAATAATGATAGACTGAAGTACAGATGAATCAATCCATGTAGAAACCTATAGAAATAGTTTTTGGGCCAAATAATCTATAGGATTCTTTGGATATTGGAGAAGGGATATGGAGATTATGGGATAAATCATGCTCTTTTTAATAAGTACTGGTGCTAAGGTAATATAGGAATAGACTATACCTAAAATAATCTAATGTGAAATGAGGGAATGTATATCCATATCCTAGAACTAACCACACCCTCTACCACTATACCTATAATTTTTTTGTGGGAAACCTAGTGGTGGTGGTGGGTGTAGGTAAAAGGTTCAACCCCCTAGAAACTCCTCCCTTTGATGCTCGACCTACCCCTTTTTCAGCACCGCCTCCCCTTGGGGGCTACCCTAACAATTCCTAGGATATCCTTAAGGAAAAAACATCCTCAATCATATTGGTCCACCCATTTCTTATCCACAATCAAAATTACATTGAGTCCGGAAGTCCTATCCCATGTAACCTCGCCCATAATAGGCATTACATTATCCTTCACCATTGTGACTAGACCCGATATGTGATTCATATATTTCATATTCCCATGTTTGAGTCTACACATGTGTATTTCTCCTAAATTGATACCATGAATACTTATGCACGCTATCCACTATAGAAAACCCATCCCCATGACATCCAATATCTGATCCAACTACTCAATCCCCCTCTATGAATAGACTCTAATTACCTGTTAACTACTCAAACACTATAGTATATATGAGAATTCACAAAGAGACTAAAATATCTTTAATGTGTCTAAAACATCCCTACTCAATCATATATTCCATGGATTATCCATCTCATACCATATTGATCAAGAATCACTTGAGTTCGGTAAAATACAGTGCATACTCAGCAACTTCATGAATCTATATAGGGAAAAGAAAACTACTAAATCTATGTCTAAGAGATAGTCATCACATCATGAGTTTGAGTGACAAGACCCCACCAGTTCCATACTACAACATGAAGAAGTCTTTTTAAAAGCATAACCATCTTATCATTTAGGATTCATATAATAAAAAAACAAAAACCATCGACTTGATCTAATCTATTACAGCATGAGGGTCGCGCTCGTCATGAATCCTAGGAGGTATTTGTCAGTAGAACTAGCACAATGCAGTAAGCATGTATACATCATATTCTTGATATGATAGAGACACTGAATTACCAACCAATATTGATTAATATTATAGAATAATTGGAGGTGGAACCATGATATTACCATTCCGTGGAATGACTTCTCTATCCCTACCTATAGGGAACACACCTATAATAGGTGCCTGTTCAGGGGTCTCTTTGCTTAACTGGTAGTTATCATGACACTTTATTAGAATAAAATATGACTATTATCATTCATTCATCATAAAATTAAAAAATATATTCCATTGATAGATAAGATTATTTGGGCACAATAAAAAAGGCATGAAATCCAAATTACCTCATCAAATATGATTCACATACCACTACTTTTCCTAAAACAATCTTCTTAGTATTTAGATTCAATACGAAAACCTGTATCATTATTACACATTAGATAATTATTTATTACATAGTATTAAAAATAATAAAACCTTGAAGATCAGTATTTATATTGTATTCTTTAATTAAGTACATTAAATAAAAACATAAAATATGTGGTACATCACATTTATTGAAAAATTACATAACAATATTATAATATCCCATTGTTCTTAAAAATGAAAGGGGTAACATTGGGATACACATAAGAAAATGGTGAGAAATAAATACCTATAAGGGGATTTGAAAAAGAATAAAATGTAAGAGGAATAATATTTCACACAATAAGCATATTTATGGGATATAAAACAGGTGAGAATCATAATCATGAAAAACGAGGCATGAAATACTATGATAACATAAAATGAAACATGGGAATGCTGAAACTACATTAGACATGAAATCATAAGCATAATTATAGGATAGACACCAAGAAAACAAAACATAAAGTTCTTGTTAAGACATCCCACATGTCATACATGTCAACTCATGTGACTTTAATAATACCTAATGCATTGGTGTTCTATCTATCCACAACGATCATAATCAAATCATGTACATTCAAAAGTGTTCCACAATGATCATAAAACATAAGTACATATTTCATCACATTTAATCCCTGAATAGTGTATGGTGGATTATTAACATGTAATTCCTACATTATATATGTTTATGTTCATAATGGTGAACATCCTTAAGAGGAAATTGGTATGAGTATTCATTATACAAATGTTTCGCATGGAAAAATTTGGAGAAATGTCAGCCATATAATGGGGAACATAAATTCTCCTAGGAGGAAATAATGAGACTGAAAGGAGTATATAAAAATTTATAAATCATAATGTAAGTAAGGGTGATATGTAAGAATATATACACACATTATTAATTGTGGAAAAAGGCATTAGATAGTGAATAAGATTGAATAAAGAGGAGAAAAAGAGGATACCTTACCTTGAGAGGGTGATTCCAAAAGCTTTGGAGGAGCTTCCTAAGAGATTGGGTGAACCTTGTGACTAATATATAAAGGGTATGTAAGAGTATGAACATGATAAAAAGTTTCTTCATTAAGAGAATAGGGATATTTGGTTGTATTTTAAAGGAAAAGAGAGAGTAGTTAATATTTTTTTACCAAACATTCGTTTTAGGCTCTATATAATAAAATAATCAATAACAAAAACCATACCATTGGTTTTTCCCATTGCTTTGGCCAAATTGGTGTTTTTTTGTTTTTTTATAATTAAAATGGTTGAACTCATTAAAATATTACCCTCTATGATGTGGATGTGAGTAATGTTCTTAAAGAAATGATTTTAATACCTTAAAATATATTTATTGGTTTAGATGACTCATAAATGCTATATAAAATTTATCACGTAACCTAAAAATATTATATTAAAGGGGATACCAATATTTGGTCATGGATACCATTAAAAGTAATTATTACATCACTTTTGATTCATTATAATGTCATAATTTACACTATATATCTATACCTTATTTAATTTTTACTTGCAAGTTTAGATTTCTCAGAAAATTATGAAAAATTCTCTATTGGATAATTTTGAAATTATAATTACAATAATAATACTAATTTTTTACAATTTGTTTTCTAAATATTGAAATTTTATATTTTAAAAAAATTTATATTTATTAGGGAATGTTTGCTTTTTGACAATAATATTTTTTGAACCATTAAAAATTTATATTATAAACAATACACACTAAATGTAATTTAATAATAATATTATATTAAAATATTATTTATTTTAAAAAGTCATTAAATTATGACAATGTGTGTTTAAATTGAAATTACTCATTACCCAAAAATATAATTTTTGATTAATAGAATCCAAATCAATATCATTTATAATGTAATAAGAAGTGAATATAAAAATTATTCTTTTGAAAATATAATATAAATATTTATATTTTTAGTGTCTCAATTCATAGAATTTACTTTTTATATCTATTATTAGGATTTGTAAACGGTAAATCCCTAAGATGATATCTCCCTAAGAGGCTCTGATAAATTGGATTAATAGGATATGATATTACTGGTTGATGATATCACATACATTGTCCATGTCAGTTAGATTTTTCAAAACCATATATTTATACTAATCAAATAATAATTATTCCTTTATTTTATTATCAATGGTGATTATTATAAATTGACTTTTAAATCCAATTTTTATAGTAAAAACGATGAATTGAATGTTTTTCCATAACCATAATAAATATTAATTCAATTAATTAGATCAAAAAGGGACTTTTATTTATAAAGGTTTAGGTAATTGCGATCTCACACGGTTATAAATATCAGCAATGATGTTTTTATTTAACATGATAAAACATATTAGGGAAATTCATTTTTTACCTCCTCTAGTTCCCACGACACTTATTCAAACTTGTGGTTTATTCATTGCACCTTTTCCTAGTGCATTTCCTTATTTCGCTGAACTTCTCCTCTATGGTAAAAAATCTCCACTGGATACAACTCATATGTAATATAATTATCCAATGGTACATCCTTTGTATTTTGTAGTTATAAGGGCTCTAGTATGTGCTTAATCAAGAGGGATACATGGAATAAATCATTTACTTTAGATAATTTAGGTGGGAGTGGAAGACTATAATCTAGATTTCAAATGCAATCAAGTATTTGAAAGGGACTGATGTATCCTAACATTTTATTACCCTTCACCCCAAATCCCAATTCTTTATTCCATAGAGGTTTTTGGTAGAATACCTTGTATCTGACCTCATACTCTAGGTTTTATTGATGATTTCCAGTATATCCCTTTTATCGACTCATAGATGTTTTGATGTATTAGTGAGTGGTCTTAACTTTTCCACCATTTCATCAAACGTTTTAGCACATTGCAGTTTTTTTTCCCAACAACATCCCCACATTCATGTTTCTTTCACCTATTCACATCAAGGGATTCATAGGGGTCATTTAGATATTTCAGTAGAAACTATTATTGTTTAAGAAATCGACCAAAGTAAGATGATTATCTCATCATCCTTTGAAGTTAATTGTGTATGATCTCAACATATCCTCGAGTATCTAAATATTTCTTGATGATTTTTCATCAGTTTGAGGGTTATCATATTTGAGGAAGTTATAAATATTATTTAAAACATGTGGGAGACTCTTTGAGAACATTGATGGAAATCATGGTTCTTGATCACATGCAATGTATAATTGTGTTCCATGTGGCCTCACCACATTTATAATGTATATCTATGTAATTTTATCGAGTGAGAAGTCATCTTGAATTGAAATGAAGTGAGGAGTTTTTCTAAGGCTATCCATCACAACCCATATAATAGTTCGTTCAGAGCGCAACAAAAGTATTGATGTGGAAGGTGATATATTAAAATTTATTCTAATAATCATTCCTAAAAACCAAGAGTGAGGATATTTCACTTCAAATTTATAATTAATTTATATAATATTTAAAGAAATAAATACTACATCTTAGGAACATTATTTGTAAATGATTTTTGATCATCTGAAATAGCCATTATGGATTTCCTTCATTACCCTTGTGAGGATCCAAGGGTAGAATCACTCTAGCGGTGATCCACATGTGATCCAATGGTCTCTGAGAAATGACACCCATTCTTAGGGTGCTGGTTTTGAGAATTTAATGTATTTTTTTGTTCATTCATTATCATTCATTGATTGGTATTAATGATATTCTCTCTTGGGTTTCTAGTAAATAATATGGAGATAGGAGGAGGAATCCAGAGAAAATTAATTGTGTGAAACAATTCTCTAATCCCACATATGGAATTGGTTTAAAATTATTTTCATAATCGATATAGTCATTTATTTGTATTGCTGGGGTTTCAGTAAAAAATTCAAATTGCATAGAAACTATTAAATATAGTTATAACCAATAATTAAATCATATGTCACATAATAATAATAATAGTAATGTTATTATTTTTTGGGCCACCAAATGCACATAACAGATAGATAATGTATATCTGGTCATAAATAATTATTTTATCCATGAACACTATCACGGTTCATTATAAACCCTCATGAATTTATTGAACACCTAAATAAATATTTTATTTTCTTAAATAAATTTTTTATTCACAAACAAGAGAATAACTATTTATTTACTATTCAATAAAACTAAAAAATATATTTTACTCAAAATTGAATGAATAAATATTTATTTAGATTATGAGATTATTATAAAATCCTTAATATTATTTATCAATATTTAGAATAATATTTATTCCATTAACAAATTAAAATATAATGAATCAAAACCAACATAAACCCTTATTTTGGGACCCTCTATGATTCTCTCTATTTGGAATTAGGAGGACATTCCTATATTCCCATATTACTATCTAGAAAAGTGTCAAGAGACCTAAGAGAAAGAACCTGAAGTTACAATGAACACAACCACATATGAACATTCACTATGTAATATAAACTCTTTGTCACAATATCTCATCAGGCAGGTTGTCTGACTATGTCATCGACCTATATTAACAATCCATCATTCTTTGACAATCTGAAATATACTCTTCATTACACCATGGACATGAAATTTATGGCGATGGTTTTTTAATTATTTGGAAAATATACAAAATTTATAAAAATGTAAGGGGAAAGTCATTATATGAATTATAAATTAATAACATGTCATTTGTGATGCACCTAATATACCTTACTTTCTGAATACAAATAACTTGATAGTTTTTGACAAAAAATCTATGTACGTGAGTCATGAAATGGATTAATGGTAATTTTAATGTCTATGGACGATTACACATACATGAAGATAGAAATATCTAATGACACCAAAACATGCATAATTCATACTAGCGGGTCTATTCTCATAGTCACTCAAATTAGATATTACCACGTGATAAATTTAGGAGAAGAATTCTCATCTTCTTATATGTACTCACACCTTACAGTCATTATAATATGATTCCCATCGTAGTCGGTTAACAATACATAGAACTATATTATGAATATTGTGATAACACTTCATGGTTGTCATCAAAGCAGTGAACTGCTATACCGTTTTCAATGTAACAAATACACCAATACATTGTTACATTAATGTTATGAATTATAATGAACAATATGAAAGAAAGATGTTAAATTTTGTATTTAAAACATCAAATATTAATCAATTCCAAGTAAAAATTGTTTTTTCTATGACCCAAACTATAAAAAATCCCACTTGGAAATGATGCAACTACATATGTATTTTTGTCCTCTAGATCTCACATGATAATCATGTTTCTTATGAGTTAAGTTATTAGAAGATGAGTCCACCACATTGTATTCGGTAGAAAAAAATTTCACTACCAGCTCACCTATTTGATAAATATCCATCAAGATATGATACATTTGAAGTATGTAAGTTTTCCACTAATGTGACATTGGTTATTTTTTCTAGGGCTTCCATTGTAGTATTTCCATAATAGTGTTTGATGGGATCTTTAATACTAGGCACCACAAAAATATCTTAGAAAAAATTCTACATCTAAACTGATTCTTTTGATTCCACAGAATACTCAATATACTTAGACTCTCCTATATAATATATTACCATATCTAGCTTTGAGCTCTTACAATTCACAATACATCCATTCAAGTTATAGATGTATCAAATTTGTGACCTCTTGTCATATTGATTAGTTTTGAAACTAGAATCTACATATCCTTTGATTAATAGTTCTTCATCTCTTGTATAATCTAAGAACATATCCTTATTATAACTCAGACACTTATGGATAGTCTTGACTACCATTCAAAGGATGTCACCTAGATCATCTTGTTATATTCCTACCACACAAAATGTGTAGGTGACATCTGTCCAAGTTATTACAACCCTGCTTTTTATTACAACATAAACATACATAATTACATAAAACTTCACATGATACAATAAAGATGATCCAGAGGTTTAGTGTATTTAGGGCTTAGGATCATTACATAAAAACTTTAAACTTGAAATAAAACATCTTTATTGAAAACTTCCTTTACGTGACCACTACATTCTTTCGTACTTAGCATTGCATTGGATAACCTGAGGACATGCATAAGAAAAGGGTGAGATATAAAGCCTAGTAAGGGATTACACATGGAATAACATGAGGAGTACAATACATGTTAGGAAATAGGAATATCAATAGAGCATAAGAGAAACATGAACATAAAGTCAAGATAAAGCATGATAATCATAACATGGAAATGTGGCAACAACACTTAACATTGAATTAGCATGAGCCAAGGCTCATTGCACATGGAGCATGAGTAAACCCTCATTGCACATGAAGCACGAGTAAACCCTCGTTGCATTTGAATTAGAATGTTTCAAAACTCATTGCAGATGACCTATCATGATACTATACTTTACCCAATGCATTGGAGCGCTATCAGGGCGCACCCTTCTAAAACATTTCATTTCATGCATAAGTGTGCCACATGGATCATAAAACATAGATTCCTAAAACATAATCATTTATTCGACGATAAAGGAATGTGGAATTCATAAATGAAACTTTACAATCAATAAGTAAATGTTCATAAAGGTGAATACCCTTGATGGAGAAATGGACATGGTATTCACTACACAATGAAATTGGATTAGAAATCGGTGTGATTTCGACAGCGTAACGGCGTGACATAAGAATTCATAAAAAGGGTTGATGAGATAGAAAGGGGTTCCTCATCATATTTACATGTAATGGAAAGTAAGGAGGTCAATTAGATACATGTACCAACAATTGAAAAGGAATTTAGATTCATGATACAAAAGTGTTGCTTGAATGTAAAAGAAGAGAGAGAAGTTCCTTTCGGAATTTTGGCTTAGTAACGGGTGTACTTAGGAGGAATTTAATGAGAGAGAAAGGGGTATCCCGTCATTCAAACAATAATATGGCAGTATGGGGGAGGTTCGAAACCATACCCCAACATTCATAATTGAAATTAAAAGGGCAATACAACTTAAAAAAATTGGCAAAAATGAGAAAGGAAGAAAAAACCCTTACATGGAAGTGTGCTTCCAAAGGCTTGAGAGAGGCTTGTGAGAGGCTTCTTGGGAGCTTGGGGCACCTTGAGAGGATTATAGAGAGAGTAGTTCAAAGCTTGGACGAACTCCAAGGGCTTTGGGTGAGGAGGAAGTGGGAGCTTGGGTGGGTTTATATAGGAAAGGTGAGGGAATTTTTTATTATTTAGGTTTGGGACCCCTTATATTAAAATAATTCAAACCACAAACCATCCCATGGTTTTTTCCCATGGTTTCTGGAAAAGGAAAGAGGAAAACATTATTTTATATGCCTAAGGTCGGAACTTATTAAAAAATTAGGGTTTCTTATGTGGAGTTGAGTCACACTCCCATGGAAATTAATTTAAAAAGGAAAAGTGTTGAATAAGCTTTGAGGGCTCCATTAATGATTTTAAAAGTAAGTCAAACAAACCCAAAATCACATTATTTTAATGATAAAACATATATTGTCCGAACATAAGGATTATGGTATTTTATTACATCACCATTGGGTCATTATGATGTCAAAAACACATTATATATTTAAATGGTATTTAATTTTTACCCAAAAATTTGACTATCTCAAAAAATTATGAAAAATTCACCGTTGGATAATTTCGACGTCCTGATTCCAAAAATAAAATATATTTTATCTATACAATTTTTTAAATATGTGAATTTTCACTTTTAAAATAAAAAACGTCATTTATAAAAAATTCACGGGTTTTTGACAGAAATGGCTTTCAAACCTTACTAAAAATTTTAATTGCATTCATAAAATTATAAGATCATTTATATTTAATAAAAATTAATTTAATATTAATAATAATATTTTATTAAAATATTATTTAATTCAAAAATCCTATAATTTAATAAAATATAATTCTTAATAAAATAATAACTAAAAACACCATTTGTACTTTAAAAACTAATTACAATGTATCAAAAATGACTAGAAATTATATTCATTATTATATACAAAAAATAATGTACATGAACATGGTGATACCTATTTGTTACATAACCCCTTAAAATAGCCGCATAAGACCTAAGGGTAAGGTGTGCGATGGTGACCGACTCTTGGGGCGGCTCAGATAACATCACCCGAGTGGCAATCTCTATCAACTTCCACTTTTCCCATAGACGATCACGTTCGAGCTTGACATAATGAATCTCTGTCTGGGCTTGGTCAAGGGCAAAGCCCAAAGACGCCACCTCTTTTCTGAGCTCCGACAGATGGGCTTCGTATGGGGAAATTCTACTGGATGAGGCCGTCGCTTCCTTTGTCTGAGTAAAATTGGGTTCGTTAAAGCCATATATTTATATTACTCATGTGATCACTGTTCAACGGCTATAAAGGCAACGGTCACAAATCTTAACATAAAACATAAATAATTTGACATCTTATAAAAACATTTTTCATAAAGAAACATTTAACTGGATCAAGAGGGATTTTCCATTAATGAAACTTTGGGTCGTTACAATATTCCCCCCTTAGAAATTTCACCCTCGAAATTTTCCTTTTCCCACCCTAAAACAAATGTGGGTAACTCAGCTTTATCATATCCTCTGACTCCCAAGTTGCTTCTTCAAACTTGTGGTTTCTCCACAACACCTTGATGAGGGGCATTGTCTTATTTCGTAGAACTTTTTCTCTACGATCTAAGATCTTCACTGGTTGCTCCTCATAAGAAAGATCATCTTCCAATTGTACCACCTCGGAAGATAGTACATGTGAAGGGTCTGGCATGTACTTCCTAAAGAGTGATACATGAAAGACATCATGCACCTTGGACATAGTAGGTGGAAGTTCTAGTCGATAGGCCACAACCCCAACATGATCAAGAATCTCAAAGAGGCCGATGTACCTTTGACTTAACTTCCCTTTCTTTCAAAACCTCATGACCTTCTTCCACGGAGATATGCGTAAAAACACCATGTCTCCAACTTTAAACTCAAGGTCTCATCGACGATTATTTGCATAACTCTTCTGTCGACTTTGGGCTTCCTGGATATGCTGCTGAATGGTTTTCACCTTCTCCACCATTTCTTCGACGATTTCTGGTCCAAGTAGCTTACGTTCACCGACCTCATCCCAACATGCTGGTGTTCTGCACCTTTTCCCATACAGGGCTTCGTATGGTGCCATTTGGATGCTCGAGTGGAAACTATTATTATAAGAGAACTCAACCAGAAGAAGATGTTGATCCCATCCTCCTTTAAAGTCCATTGAGAATGCTCTCAACATGTCCTCAAGTGTTTGGATAGTCCGCTCAGATTGGCCATCAGTTTGAGGATGATAGGCTGTACTGAAGTTCAGTTCAGTATTCAGAGAATGTTGTAGACTCTTCCAAAACATAGAGGTGAATCTTGGATCTCGGTCAGACACAATAGATAGTGGTACTCCATGAAACCATACCACATCCTTGATATATATCTATGCCAGTTGATCCAAAGATAAATCCTCTCGAATAGCAATGAAGTGTGTAGTCTTTGTAAGACGATCCACAACAACCCAGATTGCATTGTTGCCTTTGGATGTCCTTGTAAGTCCGGTGACAAAGTCCATGGTGATGTTCTCCCATTTCCATTCTGCTACGGCAAAATGGTTGCATCATCCCCTTAGACTTCTGTCTCTCTGCCTTCACTTGCTGACACTCCAGGAACTTTGATGTATATTCAGTGATCACCTTCTTCATATTATCCCACCAAAAGTTTTCTCGGAGATCTCGATATATCTTTGTGGTCCCTGGGTGAATAGAGAAATTTGAACTATGTGCATCATTCAAAAGTTCCTTGTTCATCTCCAGACATGATGGAACACATAGTCTTTTCCCAAACCGCAAAATTCCTTCTTCATTAACATTAAACTCCAAGGATTTCCCCTTTTTGATAGCATCCACTTTTCCTTGAATTCCCACATCATCCTTTTGAGCATCCTTTAACCTTTCCAAAAGAGATGGTTGAGAAATCATTTGTGAAAGGATTGATGATGTTCCCTTCTTTATGATTCCCACATCCATCTTCATCAAGTCTAAGAAGATTGGATCCTTCTCAATTCTCATCATTGATAGAATCGCTGGATCCTTTCTACTTAGGGAATCTGCCACCTTGTTCGCCTTCCCAGGGTGGTAATGTATTGAAAATTCATAATCCTTGATGAGCTCTATCCATCTTCTCTGGAGCATATTAAGCTCTTATTGTGTGAATATATATTTAAGACTCTTGTGGTCAGTATATATCTCACATTTCTCTCCATGGAGATAATGCTGCCAGATTTTCAAGGCAAAGATCACCACCGCCAACTCCAGATCATGCGTTGGATAGTTTCGCTCATGGATTTTCAACTGTCTTGAGGCATAGGATATCACTTTATCATTCTGCATTAGCACACATACTAAGCCCTTATTTGAGCCATCACTGAATTCCACAAAATTTTCCCCACTTGTGGGTAATGTGAGTACGGGTGCAGTGATAAGACTCCTTTTCAAATCCTTGAAGCTTTCTTCACATTCATCACTCCAAGAAAACTTTACTCCCATTCGAGTTAGCTTGGTAAGAGGGTTGGACAATCATGAGAAATTTCTCACAAATCGTCTATAATATCCAGCTTACCCCAAGAAGCTACGGATATCTGTCACCAATGATGGCCTCGGCCATCCCTCAATTGCATCTATTTTGGAGGGGTCCACAGATATTCCATTTCTTGTGATGATATGGCAAAAGAATGAGACCTCCTTCAACCAGAACTCATACTTTCTGTACTTGGAATAGAGCTTCTCCTTGCGCAAAGTCTCCAGTACAGTTCATAAATGTCACGAACCAAGCCGGGTCGCCGTCCGACCCGGCGCCCGACCCAGTTCGCGACATGGACCCGAAGGGCGTCCCCGATCCCTGCGGGCTGGCAACTAGTGTCGGGTATCAAAACATGCAGTTGGGAACGATTTATCCCAGAAAATAAAAGACATAAAATCAAAAATAAACAGAACAAAACAATTAAACACTAACAGTGGGAAATAAAATAAAGATAGGCAACTAGGCATACCTCCAAGTGACCCCATGGGTCACCACCAACTTATAACTACGCTCGCTCAAAGATCAATCCAAGTCTATAACCTGAAACTGAAAATTAAAGTAGGCGTGAGCAACGAGATGCTCAGTAGGAAAGCTAAGGAATAACCACGGCCTATGACCTTACCTTTAAAAAGAATTACAATTATGCTAGTTTGAAAATAAGACATAATAAAATAATGTTTTTGTTTTCTTCCTTTTAAATCCAAATCACAAGTTGACATTTTTATAAAAATCATTTTTTTATTCCACCATAATTTCAAAACTTATTCCAAGAGTTCATTCACCTTTCGAAATTTGCAAGAAAAGAAATTTAGTTTGAAACGGGGTTTTTTTTTCACAATGAGACAGTAAGTATGAAACAACTGAAATGAAAGTTTCATCGCTGGTAGCATGTCACAATTGAGCGCCATGGGTAGCCCCTATAGGTAGCTAGAAAAAGTGGGAACCTAGAGACCTCGTACCTCGGTGAAACGTGGCTTAGAAGGCCACGACCCTCAGAAAACGTGGCTTAGATGGCCACGACCCTCAGAAATTCATATGTTTAGTTAGTGTTGTTGCGTCAATCCTGCTAGACAACCCGGGACGAACCCCTGTCGTGTCATCTAACGTACTAGTCCTGGTCGTCCACCTAGGTACCCAGGGTTTCCCATGTGCTCTATTTCAAAGGGTGGTGAGGTTTTAACAAGAACATATAAAGAACATAACACTTTCTTACCCAAAGTCCATTTCACCACTCACCACCGTTCTCCCTCCTTAAGCGCATCCCCCTTTTTATGTCATATAACCTCGCACAAGCCTCTTTATTAGGCACATATCACAAATCATACACTTAACACACACATCATGTTTCTACAACAACGGGGCATGCCTTAAGAGGGGTTTTGTTTTACTTTCGCAAACCATTCTCAAAGTGTCTGACGAGATTAATTAATTACAATAAACACATTTCATTTTTGAACACAAAATCACCCAACTCTTATGTTTCCAAGACCATTTGAAAGTTCAACTAAACAACCAAGGTACTATATCTTTAAAAGTAAGCTAGAAAACATGTTTAAATCTAAAAAAACATTGGAAATACTTATTACACACTAAAATCATTAAGGAAACCACTTTTAAAGAACCATGACCATTTGTGTATATACACACACATATATATATAGCATGTGCATTTCATATAAAAGCAGAATATGTATTTATAGAACACCAAGCAAAAATGGAGATTCTAATTAAAGATTAGGGCATAGGGGACCTACCTCAAGACACGCAGCTTTTGACAAGGGTAACCTGAGACCGCTTCACCACCATGCATATACATTTTCATGCATATGCATATACACAGGTCCTTACTACCGACGACTCGAACCCCCTAGGAAGCGACCATTCACTATACATATAATTTAATAAAGGAATTAAACAATTAAACAGTTTATAAAGCATTTGAAATATCACATTAAAGCTTTATACCAACAACGCACTCAAACAACCTTCCTAATACCAAGTGCACCATGACGCAACACCAGAAACATGATAAAACAGGCTTTTCAGCACTTGCGCGACAAAATAAACCCACAACAAAGTTTATAAAACACTACGAAAAGTTCAGCACGGGTTTTCACAAAATCAGAACATTCACACTAATTGAAAACACTACGAAACACATCGAAATCATAGTAAACTTTAAGCGAAACTATAATCGCACCAAGAAAAATAATCAATGAGTACACTAAATTAATTAAATAAGAAAATTAATTTGACAAAGAACACATATATGCGGTAACTCATACGTGATATAAATATGCTACCAAGAGTTAAAATAAAGATTTAACATCAAAGATCAACTTCACACAATACATATTAATTAAATAACACGCTAAATTAAATAAACTTTCGAATTGATTAATCGGCGAATAATCAAGAGTGGAACCACCTACTTTGACGTCGGAAAACCCCAAATAACAAAGCAAAACTCCA
Source organism: Viscum album (assembly GCA_963277665.1). Classification (NCBI taxonomy): domain Eukaryota; kingdom Viridiplantae; phylum Streptophyta; class Magnoliopsida; order Santalales; family Viscaceae; genus Viscum; species Viscum album. The sequence continues at coordinate 887,871,338 of OY728125.1, forward strand.
ATCGCACACCAAATTCACCTTAATCAACTCAAATAAACTCTAACATCAAAACAACAAACCAATTACACCAGAATTGAACCAATTGCAACCTAAAAACCTAACCTAACAACCTAAAAAATACAAGAAACATTCAATTGACGGGGAACACACCTTTGGATAGGGTGCGGGATGTTGGTCTGAGCTTAAGGGGGTGACGCCGGTGTTGCGGCGCACCTGAAAATTTCATCTGGAATTAGGGAGGTGCGGGTCCGGATGGTTCTAGGTGGCAGAGCGATGATGGTTGGTGCGAGGCGGACTAGAAGGGGGTGTGGAAGGGGGTCGCCGGTTGGTGTAGAAGGAGGGAAGCTAGGAGGGCGGTCCTATGAGAGCATGGTGCAGCGCGACACGGGTTCGCCGACAACAAGGGGGGTGCGACACATGTTGCAGGGCGGCGGCGTGAGTTAGAGGTAGCCGGTCCGGCAAGAAGGTATTGGGATGGGAGAAAAGTGTGTCGCGGGTAGGGTTTTTGGGAGGAGGCGCCGCTGAGTGATCCAGGGGAGGGGGTCTTGTGCGGGCTGAGGGAGAGAGGGGAAAAGGGGAGCGCATGGGAGGTAAAAAAAGAAAGTGAAATAAAATAAAATAAAGAAATGAAATATAATAAAAAGAAAATGAAGAAAATAGAAATTGAAAACAAAATAAAATAGAAAGAAAAGGAACATAGGCCATAAAAATAATAATAAGTTAATAATTCTATAAATATAAATTATTTTAACATCCATGACCAAATTAAAGTATAAATTTAAATAATAACAATCCCAACAATATTATTATTATCATTATTATTATTATTATTATTATTATTATTATTATTATTAAGACAAATCTTACATAATCTTATTTTATTTGTTCATTATTTTGTTTTATGAACACCTCAATGTTTACCCTGCTACTTAATTAATTAACCACGTACCGGGCAGGGTGCACGAACAACTGAAGAAGCAACGTGGCTTCGCCCGTTCCTTGCCCGCGGGCCTGACACTACCAAGCCAAAACACTCGTGTACCATCAAAATGCAAAAACTCACGTCGGGTCTGGCAAAGTGCACGGTCGGGTGCAAGGTCGCGCACCCAAAAGAAAACACATTTAATAATAAAACATCATCCAAAAAAACGATTTGGCCCTACGCACGGTCGTGCGTACGGACGCACCCCTGTATAAGATCCCAAACCCCTTTTAAACTAAATCCAATTCAAACCGCAACTCAAAAGAAAGACCAGAAATAATTAAATTAAAATAAAGCATAGTCGGGGTGTGACAATTCTCCCCACCATGACACTTTCTGCCCCCAGAAAGTCCCAAAATACCAGGTCAACCAAGGGTTCCAAGCGAGACCACGATGATGCTTAAAACAAAACCTCAATCGCTCAAAGACCGATCATTTAAAATGTCGATGACCTGAAACATCAAGGATTTCAAAACCAGAATGAGCGAAATGACCAACAACTAGGAATTCATCTCGAAACAGAACTACAACATGGAACACCCAGACCCCTGATGTAGGGATCACCAGGGTCGCTCGAGATCTCTAAGAATGCTCGTCAAGCGACCCACTACTCAAGCTCTCCAATTAACATGGTCGAGGACAGGCAGAGCAGAAGCAAGGGGGTTACTCCTCCAAGCGCACTTTGAAAACAGAGTGTTCCACAAGCTTTTCCTATGGTGGTCTCCCCACCATATTAGGGTTCTCGTGAAACATTGGTTCTCCAAACCAAAGAGACTCCCAAACCCAGGGTCTCCTCACCATTTTAAAAAATTTCCTAACCCCACGAAACCCGCGCGGGCATTCCTAGTTTACTTTAAGCAACATTGACTGAACCCTTCATCATGAACCCATCACACGGGCCGACCCGCAGTGATCATTCCTACAGTGGACAACACTCTGCCACATGAGATAAATTTGATAGCCGAAACCCCTAACCAGGAGATGAACCAGACAGGCACACAACGATTCCACAAGACATGAGTATCTCCGACCACAAGAAGGTTCACAATGCACACCCACTAGCCTTACAAGAATATGGGTTTTTCGAACCTCTTTGAGGCCCAATAAGAACTCCCATAGAATACGACCATGATAAGTAGACAAGGGCTCCATGCCCCTCACGACAAGAATGACACGTTCAGAGAGGGTACCACAATAGGGAAATTCACGTTGTCCCCGTCCCGACATTGCAGACTTAAGTCAGACCAAGCCCTTCCCAAGTTCGACGAGTTTTGACTGCACGCAAGCTTCACCCCGAGACCTATGGCTGGGGCACTGATGTCTGAAGCATCTCCAGCCTCGCAGTCACAAGCTGACCACTTCTAACTGGAACTTCCTCCGCTGAAAAAGAAGCCTGCATACTTCTCCTCGTGTCTCGCGCGACCACTCTATTAACATACGAACTTAGAATTGCAGCGAACGACTTAGAGTGTCTGACTGACCACACTAGAGATAGGAGGTTGAGCGGTCTGTCCGACATGAAACACGAACTGATGGAAGGAGTACCCCACGAACAAGTCCCTTTGGTTCACACTCTTCATTAAATGAGGGACCTACTCTTACCACAATATAAACAGGACCAATAACTTGTACGATTATTAATTTTTTTTTTGACCGACGATTCCACACTACTTCTGGGGCACATGGAACTAGCTCATCAGGAAGGTCAACACACCTCCATCGCCGCATGTGGACTGGTCGAGCACCAGCGAGATCAACCACCTTCCTTGCCTTCGCTTCTTTCGGTACAATCGTGGAATGAGGCTAGTCTTGAGGATCGCTCATGACATCCTCATTTGCAACGAAAACGAAACGATCAACATTCACTAGTTTAGTCCCGCTCCACCAGACGTACTCGAGGAAATCTCACATCTGCGCAACATTTGGAGTTCCTCCAAAACCAGAGACACTTTCAAATTTCCCAAATCACTCATTGGCATCCAACTGACATCGACGTCTACGAACAGTCGACGCCACCAAGCAGAACCCAACTCTGCCACTCCACTAAGAGTCTGGGTCAGGCCAAGAACTGAGAGAGACTTGCTGGAACCCATGGAACGTTTCTAGGGGCATATCGCAAACAAGAAACATAAACCAGCCTTCCACAAATCCAAACTCATCATAAAACAGACATCAACATTACAAAACAAATCCAATAATCCCAATTTCAAACATCCATTCATTTTCAAAGAATACACTCACTTGAAAGACCATGCCATGCACAATAATCCCAAAAACTATTTTAAAAAATCTTTCTTTACTTTAAAAGCAATGTCATTTTTTTTCCATTTCCAAAACCATTTTTGCACAAAACCCATTCAAGAAAAAGGCCCACTTTCTATAAAACAAGAAGCAACCTTAGAGATCAATCAACTACCAATGATATTCCATGGTGCCTCACAACTATGCATTTTCGTGCCACTCAAGAACTCGTCCACACGATCCATCAACTAACCCTTAATCAAGTCCATATGCACATGCGAGAACCCATAGTAATACCACTGGAAAGAAACAAGGCTACTCCGCTTTCAAAACAAAACATTCTCAATATCATAAAATACCTTTTTCTTTTCAAACCCATTTAAAAAATTCAAGGAAAATTTCAAGAATGCTTTCCATTTCTAAAACAGCCCATTTCAATTTCAGATGACCCAAAACATCCCTTTAGAAATTCAACGTTGACAAATCAATGCCAAATTCCAAAAACAAGGTCCAAGAGAAACGCACCCCAAATATCATGTCAACCGCAAATAAGAGAAGCAGCAAAGTCCTCTTCACTTTTTAAAGGAAAACAGTTTCACTCCAACTCCCAAAACTGAAGCAAGACATCACACGCATTAAAGCACCTGGGTGGAGGACTAGTGGTCGTGTCTAACCTGGCTACATGGTTTAGCAGACCATGCCCTAGGCAAGAACCAACCACTAAGAGTGTCGAACCGTACTCTCGAGCATCACATGGGTCGCTACTCCATGTGAGACCGCGCGTAGTACCAGTTTACTTCTATTGTCATCCCCCATCCACACAGAGCAAAACCCAAAATATAAATCCCAAACTACCCTTGGATACTCGAGGATCGGAACGAGTAAAAGTTAGCGACGCTTTTCTCACACCTATCCCTCGAGCACCGACAGTCCTACCTCCAACCTACCTGACATCCCAAATAACAAGAACCAAAACAACCTCTGATACCATTTTGTCACGAACCAAGCTGGGTCGCCGTCCGACCCGGCGCCCGACCCAGTTTGCGACATGGACCCGAAGGGTGTCCCCGATCCCCGCGGGCTGGCAACTAGTGCCGGGCATCAAAACATGAAGTTGGGAACGATTTAGCCCAGAAAATAAAAGACATAAAATCAAAAATAAACAGAACAAAACAATTAAACACTAACAGCGGGAAATAAAATAAAGATAGGCAACTTGGCATACCTCCAAGTGACCCCATGGGTCACCACCAACTTATAACCACGCTCGCTCGAAGAGCAATCCAAGTCTATAACCTGAAACTGAAAATTAAAGTAGGCGTGAGCAACGAGATGCTCAGTAGGAAAGCCAAGGAATAACCACGCCCTATGCCCTTACCATTAAAAAGAATTCCAATTATGCTAGTTTGAAAATAAGACATAATAAAATAATGTTTTTTTTCATCCTTTTTAATCCAAATCACAAGTTGACATTTTTATAAAAATCATTTTTTTATTCCACCATATTTTCAAATTTTATTCCAAGAGTTCATTCTCCTTTCGAAATTTGCAAGAAAAGCAATTTAGTTTGAAACAGGGGTTTTTTTTTTCACAATGATACAGTAAGTATGAAACCACTGAAATGAAAGTAGCATCGCTGGCAGCATGTCACAATTGAGCGCCATGGGTAGCCCCTATAGGTAGCTAGAAAAAGTGGGAACCTAGAGACCTCGTACCTCGGTGAAACGTGGCTTAGAAGGCCACGACCCTCTGAAAACGTGGCTTAGATGGCCACGACCCTCAGAAATTCATATGTTTAGTTAGTGTTGTTGCGTCAATCCTGCTAGACAACCCGGGACGAACCCCTACCGTGTCATCTAACGTAATAGTCATCGTCGCCCACCTAGGTACCCAGGGTTTCCCATGTGCTCTATTTCAAAGGGTGGTGAGGTTTTAACAAGAACATATAAAGAACATAACACTTTCTTACCCAAAGTCCATTTCACCACTCACAACCGTTCTCCCTCCTTAAGCGCATCCCCCTTTTTATGTCACATAACCACGCACAAGCCTCTTTATTAGGCACATATCACAAATCATACACTTAACACACACATCATGTTTCTACAACAACGGGGCATGCCTTAAGAGGGGTTTTGTTTTACTTTCGCAAACCATTCTCAAAGTGTTAGACGAGATTAATTAATTACAATAAACACATTTCATTTTTGAACACAAAATCACCCAACGCTTATGTTTCCAAGACCATTTGAAAGTTCAACTAAACAACCGAGGTACTATATCTTTAAAAGCAAGCTAGAAAACATGTTTAATTCTAAAAAAACATTGGAAATACTTATTACACACTAAAATCATTAAGGAAACCACTTTTAAAGAACCATGACAATTTGTGTATATACACACACATATATATATAGCATGTGCATTTCATATAAAATCAGAATATGTATTTAAAGAACACCAAGCAAAAATGGAGATTCTAATTAAAGATTAGGTCATAGGGGACCTACCTCAAGACACTTAGCTTTTGACAAGGGTAACCTGAGACCACTTCACCACCATGCATATAGATTTTCATGCATATTCATATACACAGGTCCTTACTGCCGACGACTCGAACCCCCGAGGAAGCGACCATTCACTATACATATAATTTAATAAAGGAATGAAACAATTAAACAGTTTATAAAGCATTTGAAATATCACATTAAAGCTTTATACCAACAACGCATTCAAACAACCTTCCTAATACCAAGCGCACCATGACGCAACACCAGAAACATGATAAAAAAGGCTTTTCAGCACTTGCGCGACAAAATAAACCCACATCAAAGTTTATAAAACACTATGAAAAGTTCAGCACGGGTTTTCACAAAATCAGAACATTCACACTAAATGAAAACCCTACGAAACACATCGAAATCATAGTAAACTTTAAGCGAAACTATATTCGCACCATGAAAAATAATCAATGAGTACACTAAATTAATTAAATAAGAAAATTAATTTGACAAAGAACACATATACGTGGAAACTCATACCTGATATAAATATGCTACCAAGAGTTAAAATAAAGATTTAACATCAAAGATCAACTTCACACAATACATATTAATTAAATAACACGCTAAATTAAATAAACATTCGAATTGATTAATCGGCGAATAATCAAGAGTGGAACCACCTACTTTGACGTCGGAAAACCCCAAATAACAAAGCAAAACTCCAATCGCACACCAAATTCACCGTAATCAACTCAAATAAACTCTAACATCAAAACAACAAACCAATTACACCAGAATTGAACCAATTGCAACCTAAAAAACCTAACCTAACAACCTACAAAATACAAGAAACATTCAATTGACGGGGAACGCACCTTTGGCGAGGGTGCGGGATGTTGGTCCGAGCTTAAGGGGGGGATGTCGGTGTTGCGGCGCACCTGAAAATTTCATCTGGAATTAGGGAGGTGCGGGTCCGGATGGTTCTAGGTGGCAGGGCGATGATGGTTGGTGCGAGGCTGACTAGAAGGGGGTGTGGAAGGGGGTCGCCGGTTGGTGTAGCAGGAGGGAAGGTAGGAGGGTGGTCCGATGAGAGCATGGTGCAGCGCGACTCGGGTTCGCCGACAACAAGGGTGGTGCGACACATGTTGCAGGGTGGCGGCGTGAGTTGGAGGTAGCCGGTCTGGCAATAAGGTGGTGCGATGGGAGAAAAGTGTGTCGCGGGTAGGGTTTTTGGGAGGAGGCGCCGCAGAGTGATCCAGGGGAGGGGGTCTTGTGCGGGCCGAGGGAGAGAGGGGAAAAGGGGAGCGCATGGGAGGTAAAAAAAAAGAAAGTGAAATAAAATAAAATAAAGAAATGAAATATAATAAAAAGAAAATGAAGAAAATAGAAATTGAAAACAAAATAAAATAGAAAAAAAGGAACATAGGCCATAAAAAAAATAATAAGTTAATAATTCTATAAATATAAATTATTTTAACATCCATGACCAAATTAAAGTATAAATTTTAATAATAACAATCCCAAAAATATTATTAATATTATTAATATTATTATTATTATTATTATTATTATTATTATTATTATTAAGACAACTGTTACATAATCTTATTTTATTTGTTCATTATTTTGTTTTATGAACACCTCAATGTTTACCCTGCTACTTAATTAATTAACCACGTACCGAGCAGGGTGCACGAACAACTGACGAAGCCACGTGGCTTCGCCCGTTCCTTGCCCGCGGGCCTGAAACTACCAAGCCAAAACACTCGTGTACCATCAAAACGCAAAAACTCACGTCGGGTCTGGCAAAGTGCACGGTCGGGTGCAAGGTCGCGCACCCAAAAGAAAACACATTTAATAATAAAACATCGTCCAAAAAGAACGATTTGGCGCTACGCACGGTCGTGCGTACGGACGCACACCTGTATAAGATCCCAAACCCCTTTTAAACTAAAACCAATTCAAACCGCAACTCAAAAGAAAGACCAGAAATAATTAAATTAAAATTAAGCATAGTCGGGGTGTGACAATAAATGCTCCTCATGGTCCTCTTTGGTTTTGGAGTATATTAGAATATCATCTATAAAGACTACCAAATATTTGTCTAGGTAATCTCTAAAGACTCTATTCATCATGTCCATGAATATTTCTGGAGCATTGGTGAGTCCGAAAGGCATTACTATGAATTCATAGTGCCCGTACCTTGTACGAAAAGCAGTCTTGGGGATATCTTCCTTCTTCACCCTTACTTGATAATATCCTGACCGCAAGTCCACCTTGGAGAAGTATTGTGCTCCACGCAGCTGATCAAACAAGTCATCGATTCTTGGGAGAGGGTACTTGTTCTTTATTGAGATTTTGTTAAGATCACGATAATCGATGCAAAGCCGCATTGAACCATCCTTCTTCTTGACGAAGAGGACTGGTGCACCCCATGGTGATGCACTTGGGCGTATAAACCCTTTATCCAGATTCTCCTGTAGTTGTTTCTTCAGCTTTTAAAGCTCCACAACAGCCATTCTATATGGAGTCTTGGATATTGGTAGCGCCCCAGGTATAAGTTCAGTTGAGAACTCAACATCTCTTCTTGGAGGAAGACCAGGAAGTTCCTCGGGAAATACTTCAGCGAATTCCCTCACAATAGGCATTTCTTCAAGGGTGGTTTCTTCCTTGGACACAATCCTCTAAGCTAGATATGCATGCTCATAAGGCAGTAATATCCATGCTTGAGATGATGGAGCTAAAGGAGATTCATCTTCCTCCTGACAATTGTAAAGAATCGGGGGTTGATTCTCCAGATGGAGTGTGATTTCCCTCTCCGGACAATTTATGTTGGCTCTATATAAGGAAATCCAATCCATGCCAATAACTGCATCAAATTCCATGAAAGGGAGTATGATGAGTTTCGTTGGGATATTCAATCCACATATTATAACAGTGGAGGACTTATACTCATGGGATGCAATGATTTCCCCATTTGTCGTACTCACAGACATCATTACTTCCATGATTTGTGGTGGTGCAGGGATTGTTCTACTACACTTTTGAGATATAAAAGAATGCGTAGAACCTGAATCAAAAAGTACGTTCTCTATTCCTGAATGAATAACTATCGTACCTGTCACCACTTTTTTCGGGGTTCACTTCAGTAGAAGTGATGGCAAAAGTTCTTCCTCGTTGTCATGGAGGTTTGCTGGTTGCCTCCGATAACCCTTGGATTGGGGAACTGATTTGCAAAATGACCCAGTTCTTTGCATTTGTAGAATTGAACAACACGTTGAGGTTCGAACGGAGTGTTCCTCTCTGCTGTCGCAGCCGTGGGTCCTTCTTGCTGACAGTTAACAGCTAGGTGCCCTTCTCTTCCACACCTAAAGCATTTTCTCGTCCCCCTAAGGCAATTTCTGGGGTGCTTCTTTCCGCACTTTTGGAAAGTGGGGTGCTGGAACTTCTTAGCGTCGTTGTATTTATCCATCGGACCACCAGCATTGAAGTACACCTTACTCTTCTTGTCCCCATGATACCCCTGTGATTCTCCAATCTCCATTTCGACCTTGAGGGCACATCGGACAATTTCCTCATAGCTGTCGAAGTCACGGATCGCTAATGCTTTCCGCAAACTAGGCTTCATCCCACCAAAGAAGCGGTCAACCTTGCATTCGGGGGTAACGACAAAGCCAGAAGCATATCGTGCAAGCCTTGTGAAGTTTGCCTCGTACGCTCCCACAGATTCTTCATCTTTCTGTTTGAGGGAAAGGAAGTCCCTTTCTATCTTAAGACGGAGGGTGCGTAGAAAATATTTATCGAAAAACATCTTCCGGAATTCCTTCCATTCCAAAGCCTCTATCTCCTCCTCAGGCTTCGTATTTTTGATCAACTTCCACCATTGATCAGCTTCAACCTCCATACGATAAGCCGCCAAGAGAACCTTCTCTTGTTCAGAACTTTGGAGGATGGAGAATATCTTTTCAATGGAGTTGATCCATTGTTCAGCGATCGTGGGATCGGATGATCCACTAAAAGTAGGAGGCCTTTGTCTCATGAAGCTTTCAATAGCGACTTGTTCTTTCTTAGGTGGGTTTGAACGTTCCTCTTGACCAGTGTTTCTATTCAAAACTGGAGTTAGCTGAGAGAGAAGCATGACAAAGTTTGCGATTCCCGCTCCCATTGGATTGGGCATCTCATTAGTAAAATCATCACACTGATCTTCACAACGTTTTTTCGCTCGAGTCCTCTTATTACCGGCCATTGGCTGGAATAAAGGGAATGTTAGGGGTAACACATAAAGGGTAATCTAAAGACAAAACTTGATGACTTATAAATAAACCTTAATCTCTTTAACTCATGAGTCTAAAGGATTCAATCCAGGCTTTTCATGATATACCTTCTAACATATATTCTTAGGGGCATTTTTCCCTTAATAAGGGTTCATACTAAGCTTGTGAATTTATCAAAGCATATCCCCAGGGAGTGTCGTGACCAAGAGTGCAGCAAGGCCCGTTGTCGTTCACCAGTTCCCGTTCGAGTCCAGCTCAAAGCGGTGTTTTCAGGTTTTACCCCGAGGATACATCTGTGCCAGAGCCGCCTCTACCTGATCGTATCGAGACAGGGATGTATTTGCTTGATAAACCACTTACTCAATACTTACCAAAACATAAGGATGTTTTTGTTATACTTAGTATTGTATCTAAGTCTTTACTAGGGTTTTCCTAATCCCAAAAAAAACTAAACCTATCCTCTGATACCAACTATGACAACCCTGCTTTTTATTACAACATAAACATACTTTATTACATAAAACATCACATGATACAACAAAGAAGATCGAGAGGTTTAGTTTATTTTCGGCTTAGGATCTTTACTTAAAAAATTTAAACTTGAAATAAAACATCTTTACTAAAAACTTCCTTTACGTGACCACTACATTCCTTCGTACTTAGCATTGCATGGGATAACCTGAGGACATGAATAAGAAAAAGGTGTGCTATAAAGCCCAGTAAGGGAGTACACATGGAATAACATGAGGAGGAAAATACATGTTAGGCAATAGGAATATCAATAGATCATAAGAGAGACATGAACATAAAGGCATGATATAGCATGATAATCATAACATGGAAATGTGGAAAGAACACTAAACATTGAATTAGCATGAGCCAAGGCTCATTGCACATGGAGCATGAGTAAACCCTCATTTCACATGAAGCACGAGTAAACCCTCGTTTCACTTGAATTAGCATGAGTCAACACTCATTTTACATGACGTATCATGATACTATACTTTACCCAATGCATTGGAGCGCTATCAGGGCGCACCCTTCTTAAACATTTCATTTCATGCATAAGTGTGCCACATGGATCATAAAACATGGATTCATAAAACATAATCATTTTTTACAAGATAAAGGAATGTGGAATTCATACATGAAACTTTACAATCAATAAGTAAATGTGCATAAAGGTGAATACCCTTGATGGACAAATGGGCATGGTATTCACTACACAATGAAATTGGCTTAGAAAATCGGTGTGATTTCGGCAGCGTAACGACGTGACATAAGAATACATAAAAAGGGTTGATGAGATAAGAAGGGGTTCCTCATCATATTTACATGTAATGGACAGTAAGGAGGTAAATTAGATACATGTCCCAACAATTTAAAAGGAATTTATATTCATGATACAAAAGTATTGATTGAATGTAAAAGAAGAGAGAGAAGTTCTTTTCAGAATTTCGGCATAGTAACGGGTGTACTTGGGAGGCATTTAATGAGAGAGAAAGGGGTATCCCATCATTAAAACAATAATAGGTCAGTATGGGGGAGGTGAGAAACCATACCCCGACATTCATAATTGAAATTAAAATGGAAATACAACTTAAATTGTTTTGGCAAAAATGAGAAAGGAAGAAAAAACCCTTACATGGAAGTGTGCTTCCAAAGGCTAGAGAGAGGCTTGTGAGAGGCTTCTTGGGAGCTTGGGGAACCTTGAGAGGATTCTAGAGAGAGTAGGGAAAAGGTTGGACGAACTCCAACGGCTTTGGGTGAGGAGGAAGTGGGAGCTTGGGTGGGTTTATATAGGAAAGGTGAGGGAATTCTTTATTATTTAGGTTTGGGACACCTTATATTAAAATAATTCAAACCACAAACCATACCATGGTTTTTGCCCATGGTTTCTGGAAAAGGAAAGAGGAAAACATTATTTCATAAGGCTAAGGTCCGAACTTATTAAAAAATTAGGGCTGCTTATGTGGAGGTGAGTCACACTCCCATGGAAATTAATTTAAAAAGGCAAAGTGTTGAATAAGTCTTGAGGGCTCCATTAATGCTTTGAAAAGTAAGTCAAACAAACCCAAAATCACATTATTTTAATGATAAAACATATATAGGCCGAAAATAAGGATTACGGTATTTTATTACATCACCATTTGGTCATTATGATGTCATAAAACACATTATATATTTAAATGGTATTTAATTTTTACCCAAAAATTTGACTGTCTCAAAAAATTATGAAAAATTAACCGTTGGATAATTTCGACGTCCTGATTCCAAAAACAATATTTATTTGATCTAAATAATTTTCTAAATATGTGAATTTTCACTTTTAAAATAAAAACCATCATTTATAAATAATTCACGGGTTTTGACAGAAATGGCTTTCAAACCTTAATAAAAATTTTAATTGCATTCATAAAATTATAAGATCATTTATATTTAATAAAAATTAATTTAATATTAATAATAATATTTTATTAAAATATTTTTTATTTCAAAAATCCTTTAATTTAATAAAATATAATTCTAAATTAAATAATAACTAAAAACACCATTTGTACTTTAAAAACTAATTACAATGTATCAAAAATGACTAGAAATTATATTCATTATTATATACAAAAAATAATGTACATGAACATGGTACTACTTATTTGTTACATAACCTCTTAAAATAGCCGCATGAGACCTAAGGGTAAGGTGTGCAATGGTGATAGACTCTTGGGGCGGCTCGGATAACATCGCCCGAGTGGTAATCTCTATCAACTTCCACTTTTCCCGTAGACAATCACGTTCGAGCTTGACATAATGATGCTCAGCTTGGGCTTGGTCAAGGGGGAAGCCCAAAGACGCCACCTCTTTTCCGAGATCTGACAGATGGGCTTCGTATGGGGAAATTCTTCGGGATGAGTCCATTGCTTCCTTTGTCTGAGTAAAATTGGGTTCGTTAAAGCCATATATTTATACTACTCATGTGATCACTGTTCAACGGCTATAAAGGTAACGGTCACAAATCTTAACATAAAACATAAAGAAGTTGATATCTTATAAAAATATTTTTCATAAAGAAACATTTAACTGGATCAAGAGGGATTTTCCATTAATGAAACTTTGGGTCGTTACACAAGTACATAGTATTCAATTCATGATTGACCCAATTTCCTCTGTGTGTGGAATTCGTTCCATTCTATTTCATTCCTCATGGTTTTTGTGACATTTTTTCATAGAAAGATAAATTCCAGGTAACACTAGAAACAATCCCCTCTTTAATTTTTTATACTGAATCTCTTCAATATCTTGTTAATGTAGGTACATTGACTTGAGTGCAAAAACCTAATTTATCTATCGTGATAGAACTTGATCCAAATAATATATGCTACCTCATCTAAGTATTCCAAATAAATTAATTTATTCTTATATTCCTTAGAAAACTATGAGACTAGTGTTTCATTTCAAATAAGTATGTTATCATCATAATATACTATTAAAAAATGACATTACTCCCACTAAACTGTTTAGAGATACATGGATCACCTTCATTTATTATAAAACCAATTTATTTTATTGCTTCATCAAAATTAATGTTCCATGACATGGATGTTTTCATTAATCAGTAAATATTTTTTTAACTTAAATATATTATTGTAGTCATTTTGATTCCCAAACCCTTCACGTTTTTTCATATAGACATATTCTTGAATTTTCTCATTAATGGAGGCTATTTGGAAATCCATTTGCAAAATTTCATATTCATGGTAAGATGCAATATAAATTATAATTATAATTTATTTTTATCCTTAAAAGGGGGAAAAGATTTCATCACAGTCAATGTTGTGATGCTTTTTAAAACCTTTTGGAACTAGTCACACCTTATAGGTACTTAATAGTCCGTGAATGTCGAATTTCTTATTAAAAACCCATTTGCAACTAACAGGAAATTTAACCCTTAGAGGATCTAACTAAATCCAAACGTAGTTTTGGTATATGGAATACATATCAAAACTCTTGGCTTCCTGACACTTGGAATCATATGTTTTACTTACTACTATATTTTTTGTTAGAGGATCATTATTATATAATAATAAGTAGTCAACATCATTAGTATAAATAAACCATTGAGTTCTAGTTCTATATCCTCTATTGTACACTTACGCAATAATTTTTCCTCTAAAGTACTCTCTTATTGCACATGGAATTTTGAATTATGCTCCTGTACCAACCCTTTTGTGACTTGAGCCTCAACATCATCAATGTTTATCATTATCGCACCATCTCATTTGGAGATGTGTTCCCTCTCAATACATTAAAATGAAGATCATTCTTTTCTTCAATGTGAGGTGGTAGTCCCTGATTAATACAGTGTTATTTATAGCTCTGTTGGTTGCTTATAGATCCACCTCCCTCAGACACTTTTATAAAACAAGTAGTTTATTATATATAAATACATTTTTTAGATGCTCAAGATGTATCTAATACCCAATTTGTAGAAATAGATAAATTTCACTCAAGAAAAGAACCTAATTTTTCCCCTTGCTTCTTTAGGTGGGTGAAGTTTTTCTTCCAATGTCCCTTCCTTCCCCATGAAAAAATAGAATCATGTTCCCTTTCTTCCCATTGTTTATTATTCTTCTTATAAGGGAGGTAAGAAGCATTGGTATTAAAGATAATTTCCTTACATTTCTATTTTTTCTCCATAAAGAAATTAGGATTTTCAAGCTTCATATATTTATCTACTTTGCATTGGAGGATATGATGATCTGGAAGAGACTTATCAATGTTGTTCGTATTAAAAATAACAACAAAACTAGAATACATCTGAGTGATTAATACCAGAATGATATCATTGACCATTTATTTGTCGAGTCTAATACCTAAAACCTCTATGAACTCAATATATCCAATAATCTGGACTACATGAGTACTAGCTATGGCACCCTCTATAATTATAAATTAAAATAGCACCTTAGAAATCTCAATCCATTATCTTATAGATCTCTCTAGGAAGAGACCACAAAGGATCTCATGCATGCTATATGTATCCTTGTTTTATTGAGACATCATGAGGTCACTATACCTAGATGAAAGCATCAAACATTGAATGTCGACTGCTTCATCCATATGTTTTTCATACACTATGAATTCTTCATCACTTTCCTCTTTAGATGGAGGGTCAGGCATTGAGGATTATATCACGTAAATTTTCCATTCTAAACATAGAACAACCCAATGTAATCTAAGCCACTCATGGAATTTACTTCTTGTGAATAGGTTATATTTCTCCAATACTGATCATAGGGATAATGTAGATGATGATGTTTTCATTTATTCTACAATTAAAATAGCATATGATTGGTAATATTATTGATTAAATGTTTTTGTGAGAAGTAATAAATTAATGGATTTTGTTAAGTCTTCAACTATTTTTTCAATTCCCAATATCCCTTACCATTGAACATGGAATGTATTATTTATAGGACATTTTCGTTTCTCGGATCCATATTCCCCATCCTATAACCCCAACAAGGGTTGGAAATCTCTTTTGAATTTATTTAGAGAGGCATGTCTTTTTTTACTATGGACCCACAATTTTTTGACCCATTGAGTTGACTCCACAATCCATAAATACTAATATGAATTTTCTCAACACTTACCTCCAAATTAAAAAACAATTCTAGAATGGGATACACTTCTTCATCTAAAAATTTTAAGACATTCTAAAACCTTCATATGAACTCCCCTTATAAATGTATGTGTACGAATAATGGTTCATCAAATACATAGTTCTATTGTATTTTGTTCCTAATCATGTAATTGATGGATTAGTTTCACTTAATATTAGATTGATGGATTTTATTTTATAATGCATTAATTTTTACTTTGTTTTATAATTTTCATGTATTGTTAATGTTTAAGTATATATTTACTTATATAATTAACCATGTTTGGATAAACCATTTATGCATAATAAATTTTATTTAAATTAAATTTTTTTATATTAATTCATTAATGTGGTCATAGTCTTTCCTTAATAAATATAATTTTAATACATTAGAAATAAAATAAGTAATTAATTATTTGACTAAATCATGAGCTTATCTAATGTTTATATTAATGAGAGGACATTAAATCAACCTATGGCCTAGGAGAAATTACTCTTTTTTCCAGACATGGAATGAGCTACACGATTCCAAATATCCACCAATGTATCACTGAGTTTTCTTCATTATAGTTTTTTCATGAATAATCTCCACAAGACTTGGGATGCTTCATTAATTACAAATAATTATTACTCAGACAAAGGTGAGGGGAACCAAATGATTTGTTATGTTTAATTACATAAATATCTGTGAACATGTTGGTAAAACCTAATAATGGGGGGATGGATGAATCACATGTCATCCTTTAATTTAATATTAAATAATATCAAAACCATGAAATAAATTTAATTAAATAAATTCCAACACATTAATATTTATTTATTAAACTCATGATGGATTGTATATTCAATGAATATGAAATATTTAACTATATATCATCCCATTCTTCATTTGTTATTTACTATTATAATGAATGTTCTGGTATTAATTAATTAAAAAATTAAAAAATTAAATTTCATTATAATGATCATCCAAACATAATTAGAGATACCCATAAATTTATCATTCATGTAAAATAAACAACTGAACCACTAATTAAATATTTATCATAGTAAATTAATTGAAAATTTAATATTATTTAAAATAATTTTTAAATTTTCAAACACAAAATGATGTTACAATAAATAAGATAACATCTTATTGATACAATTTTTCAAACTTAATATACATTTAATTTTTCCATTAATGGGAGTCTAAATGGAATGTACATCCAACTACACATCTTGTACCATAGTTTCCATATATCCAAGTCACATGATTGGGACTTCTGCATGTTAACTCAGCCAAACAACATTATCTATAAATGCCCATTACACACCATGTTTCTGCATAACACATGCCAGAATGGTTGGGTCAACACATAGTGTGCAATAAAAGCACCACATTTTATTATTTCAACGACACACCTTGATACAATAAACATGGATATAATTTTTGTGCTCCATTCGCCCATCGTGTATCACATATTTACAATACAATGATTTTTGTCTTCCCGATGGCATCTCCTATCATTCTTCAATTTTTATTTTATCCTTATTGTAGAGACCCGAAGCCTAACGTACATGAACATTACATTACTTTTGTGGAATACTTAATACATAACAAAAATACACACACAAGGATCGTAATAGTTTAGTGTCTTTGGAAACTCGGAACGTAATCTTCTAATCCTGGTGAAAGATCTTCAAAATCTCCCACAAAGATCTTCCCTTTTTTTTACCTAAAACCTTTCTTTATATCCTGGGGAAAAGAAAACATAAAAGGGTGAGCTCAAATGCTCAGTAAGGGTAAACAAAAGAAATATCAATCACATAATTTTCATAAGAACATAACATTTTTGGAAATCTTAACCTGCAAAAGAGAGCATAATTTCATAACATGGGATAAATCATAGTAGTGAAAATGAAACCCTTACTTAAAACATTACTCATTGTAGAATACACACATAATCATAGATAATCATTTCTTGTTAGTCAAGACTCATTGCCAAGACTATCTTAGTGGACAATGTCCCTTTCTGAATTGAGTAATCCTCGTTTCAGTCCTGTTTCACTGAACCGGTATAACCTACCATTCCAGCCATGTCTATCTCATGAGATATGAAATCTTTACCCAATGCATTGGAGGGATATATAGGTCCCACCCATCTCTTAATGAATCCTTTCTTATGTGTGCCACAAAATCATAAATCATACATCATTGCACAACCCATGTAATAAAAATGGGATACTTAAACAACATGACATCATAAAACCATTCATATAAGATAAAGGAATTCATAAATATAATTCCATCACAACATAGTCAAATCAATGTAAAAATATGGATAGAAACATAACCCTTTATTATCTTATATGGAAAATAATTTTGATAAAACACTTGAATTGAATTCTTGAGGAAAATATCCTTTCTTCTTCAAAATCAATTTCTTTTCACAAAACATCATGCAATTTTAAAAGAAACATATTTTATTGAAAATAGTCATGAAATCTTTTAGAGGAAGCTTCATGAAAATAAGGCTTTATAAAACAGTATAAATCTGTTCGTTCCGTATAAGTTAAAAAAACATTCTTCGTACTTTTGTCGGAAAAGTCAAAAAGTACCTCTTACGAAAAACGAAAAAAGATTCCTTTCATATCCTTTACTAAAAACTCATAGAAGGGTAAAATTGGATTTAAACAATTGTAGTTGGATGGAAATAATATTACATATTGAGGGAACATGGATGTGGATGATAAAATACACCCCAGTAAATACATACGAATAAACAATCTCGGATAAAAATGAGATTGTGATATTTCCCTTACCTTAGGTCCGACTTGCTTTGTAAGTGTCCGAACCTCCTGTATAATGATTTAAATCATGTTATTGACTTATTACAGAATCATATTCATTGTTATGATATCATATATGGTTCAATTATGACATTATATTACCCGTTCTTTTGTAAATTCCATGTTAAAGAAGCGTTTTGGGTAAAATCGTTTCATTTATCGTAGGTGTTTTGACTTGTTGTTCTTGACATCATTATTACTTATATCATGATTTACTTACTTCCAGAATATAAAATATGATTTATATATCATATATATTCAGTATATATATATATATAATAGGTAGATAAATAAAATGAAAAAACACCGTTCATGGAGACGGTAGTCCGTACGTACGCATGAACGCTGTTTTCCTTTCCTTATTGTCTAGAAATGGAAGTAAGTAGATGACATACATATGTATATATATACATAAATCCAGTAGCCTTATAATGTCATATATTTCATTATTATTTCTTATATATACATTATAATCATTCTTAAATGGTTAACATGGAGAATGAATCTCATCGCGTCGTGGAGACGGTATTCCGTACGTACGCACGAGCGATGATATCATTTCTATAAATATTGAATTGAATTGGAGTGGATTATACAATATATCAGAATCAATATGATGTTGTAATAACTATGTATAGTTATTCTTTACACCATTATACCCATCCATGTAAGTTGGTGGTGGAAAATAGATTACACCACGGCGTGGAGACGGTATTCCGTACGTACGCACGCGCGGTGATTTCTTTTTCCGTAGGATGGATAGATGGTGAAATAGGGATGTTTCATACTTATAATAACATATCAGTATATGAGTGATACTGATGTTATTACTTCATAATGAAACAACCTAAGAAGAAGAAGTGGAAGAAGAAATAAAGATGAAAGAATTGGTAACGGTAATTACCTCTTCTTTGAAGTGCCTCTTTGAGACCTCCTCTTAGGGAACTAAAATGGGTCTTTGAGGAAGACCAGAACCTCTAGGATTATTCTAGGGAAGTGAAGAAGGGATTTTGGCAGGGGTTGGCCGAGCATGAGTGCTCAATTTGGTGTGAGGAGGAGGGGGAGGAGGTGTCCTTTTATAGGGGAGGAGAGGGGCACCTTAGGAATTCTTAAAAGTATTAATTTATAATAAATCTAAACCCACTTAAAAACCTCCAAAAATGACTCATATTCGAAGATTAGATGAGATAGGGTTGTAATCTCATCAACCAATCAAATTTAGACATGTTTTGATCTTATTTTAAACCTTATCAATTAGATTTAACTCTAAGTTAAATAATTTAACTTTTACCGTGTCTTTTTGTTTTCTTTCACTATATGGTTAATACACTTACTATAACATGCCAAACGAACCCCAAATTGTTTATTATTAATATATATATCCTTATCTAAGTCATTTGGCCGAACCTTAGATTTTTAGGAATAAAATAACAATTAATAATATAATATTTGATTTAAAAACTATTTTGTGTCAATTTTGACACTCTTTGATATATGATTTTTGTGAAAGTCATAACAGAATTAAATGTTCGAACCAAGTTGATTAAATCAACATCAATATATCATAGTAACCTAGAAAATTAGTGGAATTCATAAAAATTCTCAAATTACATTTATTTTGGTGTTTATAACATCAATTATGTCAATATTTCATAAATAAGATAATTACTGCATCATCTTTGTGTCATAAATTAATTAAATTATTTGACGTCTAAAAATTACAAATAAAATACCATTATCTGGGAAATCTTTTTAGCTTTATAATGAATATTTATAGTCTAATTTATCTTATGTATAACCCCATATTAAAAATGATTTACTTATTAAACTTTGATTTTAACTATTTTAACCCTTCTTTAAATAAATTAATAATAAATGTCCTAATCTAATCCAAGTGGGCCTAAATGGTCATATTTTATTCCTAAGTTTGTTTTTGGTCGAATTTCACTTGTCCAATAGAATTAGGACATGTGTTAGGGTAATATTGATATCATATTTACCCTTAGTTACCCTATTTACTATTAACCGTGGTAAAAAAAGTAAAAAGTTACTATTCACCAAAAAATTATTTTCATCTCATTGAACCACATTTTAGTCCTTGATATTAACCGTGTCTCTCGGATTTTCGAAATTCCATTCACAGAAGTGGTAAAATTAAGTTTTATGCAAAAATTCAGTTTTTAACCTACCACTTAGTAGTTTCACTATTCATCAAAAATTGATGTTTTTCAGAACAATGCCAAAATTTCATCCCAAGCTATATTTCATATTCCGAATTCAAAAATGAAGTCTATTTTACCAAATTCATAACATAAAAGTTGCATTAATTAATTTTATAATTAAATCCCGATGTTAAAACAAATAGCGTGTTTTTAAGAAACAATATCTATCAAAAGATTGACACTTGTTTTTGTCTAGTTTAAATGTGAAATTACATCCAATGACCAACATTGTATTAAATTGTAAAAATTTATTCTAAATATACTTTAAAACCACTCAAATTAATGATTTATCACTATTAATTATTTCGATTAAAAAAGTTGTTTTTAATTATAATTTAGTAATTTTTCACTATTCATCAGAATATGAAAGTTATCCGAAAAGTACCAAAATTTCACCTTAGGCTAAATTCGATACTCCGAATCCAAGAATGAAGTTCATTTTGAAAAATAAGATTTACAGAATTTTAAAAAGTGGTTATTACTATTCATAACGGCTAGTTTTAATAATATTTTAATAGCACATCGTTGTTTAGTGAAACTCGGTATTGCGTATTACACACGCTATCGAGGAAGGTCGCGATTGCGTGTAATGCAAGGCAATACAAGGATGCGTGTTGTGCAAGCTCCTTTTGGTGTAGCGTACAACACATGACATTAATAAAATTAAAAACAATATTTCTTTATAAAATCTTGGGCGGTTACATTCTACCCCCCTTAAAATGAATTTCGCCCTCGAAATTCGTCGGGGTTATAAATGGTTTACTATTCGAATGTTTCTTTAATAGAAACCCACATCGTAAAAGGGAATACCAAAACTTGGCTTTAAAAACTAAAGTATGAAATGTAACGATTACCCAAATAAACTAATCACTGGGTTTCCACATAGGTGAAAATATGGATATGGAAGAGAAATCTAACCATCATGTTCTGATGGAGAGTGGTAGAGAACATGGCTATGGAAAACCCAGTAATCACAAATCCATAAATTTGTGACGATCTAAGGTACCATCTGATTCATCAGGTATAAGAGAACTAGGACAACATTTTTGGTTTTCAAGATCATTTCCCTAAAGTTAAAGAATTTGAATTAGAATAAATACTTACTTTATTTTGGTACAATCTCGCTGTTGTTCGTGCCTTTAACAATTTCCACTTCATCTCTTAAATAAATGAAGTTGAATTTGTTATTCGTGAAGTGTTAGCAGATCATGTGATAGAATGACGGGTCATTCCATCTGTCTCAAACAAAGTGTTAGAAAAAATTATATACATAAGTCGATCTATAGTGAGATTAATCACATATGGTACCTAAAATGGACTTATACTTCATATATCATACTGCTTAATATAATAAAACTAGTTTCTACTAAACAGGGACTTCCTGTAGGTCAGTGGTAGGCGATAAAGGCCAGTTACACTTCGGTTGTGGGTTCGATTCCTACAGCCTTGTCCGAAGCGATGGGCTGTCACCCGTCCTGCAGGTTGTCCTTTTTCTAAAACTACGTTACTATAACATCCCATCAGTAATATCGAAAATCTTCTATCCTTAAACAATACTAACTTATGTCTAACATAATCCAGTCTAATCTTTAGGCTTATACATAATACTGCAGTCCACTCTCATAATATAGTAACAAAGATTACCAGAGATTTAATACTGTCATTGATCCCCTCATATCACAAGATATGTCTTGTTGGTCACATTCCAAACATTCAAAGTCCTTAATCGTGTATTCTCTTGAATACCTTAGTGAAAACATGAGTGTAGTTAAAAGTTAACACTTTCCACATACCAAAATCCTCAAAATTCTATATACTCAAACCATGATATCACTTAGTCCTTATATCAATCATGAGCTCATGAATACTATCAAACATTTAATTTTCTCCTTATCCCTTCATTATGCGCATATCATCTACATTCCAAAAATATCTGAATAACATTTCATGGTTACTGGTACCATTCATCATACACTTTCAAAACATAAGGAAAGACAACAGTGTAACAATCCATAGATGTCTCTTTATTCCAAAATTACACATGATAAACATGTAATCATTCCACTACATTCTCAAACCATTGATCGAGCTTCAAAAATTCTTTCATCTCACATATCATTTGTAGTCTCTTCATCATCATCCACATAAATACTACCCATATGACCATACTGATTCTCTTCATGAGTCTTTCCCTTAGGGAATTTGTTTGCATAATGCCCATACATTCCACATTTAAAACACTTAACCATTTTTGATGTCGTAGCAATACCATTATCCTCATCCATGGTGTTAACCGACCCTTTTCCTTTGCACTTACTTGCTTTGTGTCCTTCTATTCCACACCCAAAGCATCTTCCAGTTCCCTTGAAACATTCTCCTTGATGCCTCTTCCCACATGATTTACATAGGGGAAATTGAACTTTCTTTCCTCTATGATCATCATGGAACTCCATCTTTCTCTTATTAGTCGAGTCAGGAAACTTACCAAATTTTACTTTATTGATCATGTTGTGAGATTGCTGATTCGGCATAATAATGATGTTTGGACATCCAAATCCCATTTCATTTGGTTTCTCATGAAGAATATCATTCCATTGTCCATCATATCCTCCATTATTGTGAATCATCTTGTTTCCAGCCATTTTCTAAAACCCAAACAGAATAGTGTTAGATGCAAAAATCGTAATAAAGGGGGAGTAACATAAATATCTATCAACTTTGGTTTAATCTAATATCGTTACCATAGTTCTAGAACTATATCCTATATGTATACTTATCCTTAGGGGAATCCCTAGACATACCTTAGAAATATCTCTAGGGATCTTACTAACGTTTTCGCGTCCTAGTTTCCAAAGGTTGACTAAACCTTTCCTCTGATACCAACTGTAGAGACCCGAAGCCTAACGTACATGAACATTACATTACTTTTGCGGAATACTTAATACATAACAAAAATACACACACAAGGATCGTAATAGTTTAGTGTCTTTGGAAACTCAGAACGTAATCTTCTAATCCTGGTGAAAGATCTTCAAAATCTCCCACAAAGATCTTCCCTTTTTTACCTAAAACCTTTCTTTATATCCTGGGGAAAAGAAAACATAAAAGGGTGAGCTCAAATGCTCAGTAAGGGTAAACAAAAGAAATATCAATCACATAATTTTCATAAGAACATAACATTTTTGGAAATCTTAACCTGCAAAAGAGAGCATAATTTCATAACATGGGATAAATCATAGTAGTGAAAATGAAACCCTTACTTAAAACATTACTCATTGTGGCATACACACATAATCATAGAGAATAATTTCTTGTTAGTCAAGACTCATTGCCAAGACTATCTTAGTGGACAATGTCCCTTTCTGAATTGAGTAATCCTCGTTTCAGTCCTGTTTCACTGAACCGGTATAACCTACCATTCCAGCCATGTCTATCTCATGAGATATGAAATCTTTACCCAATGCATTGGAGGGAGATATAGGTCCCACCCATCTCTTAATGAATCCTTTCTTATGTGTGCCACAAAATCATAAATCATACATCATTGCATAACCCATGTAATAAAAATGGGATACTTAAACAACATGACATCATAAAACCATTCATATAAGATAAAGGAATTCATAAACATAATTCCATCACAACATAGTCAAATCAATGTAAAAATATGGATAGAAACATAACCCTTTATTATCTTATTTGGAAAATAATTTTGATAAAACACTTGAATTGAATTCTTGAGGAAAATATCCTTTCTTCTTCAAAATCAATTTCTTTTCACAAAACATCATGCAATTTTAAAAGAAAGATATTTTATTGAAAATAGTCATGAAATCTTTTAGAGGAAGCTTCATGAAAATAAGGCTTTATAAAACAGTATAAATATGTTCGTGCCGTATAAGTAAAAAAACATTCTTCGTACTTTTGTCGGAAAAGTCAAAAAGTACCTCGTACGAAAAACGAAAAAAGATTCCTTTCATATCCTTTACTAAAAACTCATAGAAGGGTAAAATTGGATTTAAACAATTGTAGGTGGATGAAAATAATATTACATATTGAGGGAACATGGATGTGGATGATAAAATACACCCCAGTAAATACATACGAATAAACAATCTCGGATAAAAATGAGATTGTGATATTTCCCTTACCTTAGGTCCGACTTGCTTTGTAAGTGTCCGAACCTCCTGTATAATGATTTAAATCATGTTATTGACTTATTAAAGAATAATATTCATTGTTATGATATCATATATGGTTCACTTATGACATTATATTACCCGTTCTTTTGTAAATTCCATGTTAAAGAAGCGTTTTGGGTAAAATCGTTTCATTTATCGTAGGTGTTTTGACTTGTTGTTCTTGACATCATTATTACTTATATCATGATTTAATTACTTCCAGAATATAAAATATGATTTATATATCATATATATTCAGTATATATATATATATAATAGGTAGATAAATAAAATGAAAAAACACCGTTCATGGAGACGGTAGTCCGTACGTACGCATGAACGCTGTTTTCCTTTCCTTATTGTCTTGAAATGGAAGTAAGTAGATGACATACATATGTATATATATACATAAATCCAGTAGCCTTATAATGTCATATATTTCATTATTATTTCTTATATATACATTATAATCATTCTTAAATGGTTAACATGGAGAATGAATCTCATCGCGTCGTGGAGACGGTATTCCGTACGTACGCACGAGCGATGATATCATTTCTATAAATATTGAATTGAATTGGAGTGGATTATACAATATATCAGAATAAATATGATGTTGTAATAACTATGTATAGTTATTCTTTACACCATTATACCAATCCATGTAAGGTGGTGGTGGAAAATAGATTACACCACGGCGTGGAGACGGTATTCTGTACGTACGCACGCGCGGTGATTTCTTTTTCCGTAGGATGGATAGATGGTGAAATAGGGTTGTTTCATACTTATAATAACATATCAGTATATGATTGATACTGATGTTATTACTTCATAATGAAACAACCTAAGAAGAAGAAGTGGAAGAAGAAATAAAGATGAAAGAATTGGTAACAGTAATTACCTCTTCTTTGAAGTGCCTCTTTGAGACCTCCTCTTAGGGCACTAAAATGGGTCTTTGAGGAAGACCAGAACCTCTAGGATTATTCTAGGGAAGTGAAGAAGGGATTTTGGCAGGGGTTGGCCGAGCTTGAGTGCTCAATTTGGTGTGAGGAGGAGGGGGAGGAGGTGTCCTTTTATAGGGGAGGAGAGGGGCACCTTAGGAATTCTTAAAAATATTAATTTATAATAAATCTAACCCCACTTAAAAACCTCCAAAAATGACTCATATTCGAAGCTTAGATGAGATAGGGTTGTAATCTCATCAACCAATCAAATTTAGACATGTTTGGATCTTATTTTAAACCTTATCAATTAGATTTAACTCTAAGTTAAATAATTTAACTTTTACCGTGTCTTTTTGTTTTCTTTCACTATATGGTTAATACACTTACTATAACATGCCAAAAGAACCCCAAATTGTTTATTATTAATATATATATCCTTATCTAAGTCATTTGGCAGAACCTTAGATTTTTAGGAATAAAATAACAATTAATAATATAATATTTGATTTAAAAACTATTTTGTGTCAATTTTGACACTATTTGATATATGATTTTTGTGAAAGTCATAACAGAATTAAATGTTCGAACCAAGTTGATTAAATCAACAGTAATATATCATAGTAACCTATAAAATTAGTTGAATTCATAAAAATTCTCAAATTACATTTATTTTGGTGTTTATAACATCAATTATGTCAATATTTCATAAATAAGATAATTACTGCATCATCATTGTGTCATAAATTAATTAAATTATATGACGTCTAAAAATTAAAAATAAAATACCATTATGTAGGAAATCTTTTTATCTTTCTAATGAATATTTATAGTCGAATTTATCTTATGTATAACCCCATATTAAAAATGATTTACTTATTAAACTTTGATTTTAACTATTTTAACCCTTCTTTAAATAAATTAATAATAAATGTCCTAATCTAATCCAAGTGGGCCTAAATGGTCATATTTTATTCCTAAGTTTGTTTTTGGTCGAATTTCACTTGTACAATAGAATTAGGACATGTGTTAGGGTAATATTGATATCATATTTACCCTTAGTTACCCTATTTACTATTAACCGTGGTAAAAAAAGTAAAAAGTTACTATTCACCAAAAAATTATTTTCATCTCATTGAACCACATTTTAGTCCTTGATATTAACCGTGTCTCTCGTATTTTCGAAATTCCATTCACAGAAGCGGTAAAATTAAGTTTTATGCAAAAATTCAGTTTTTAACCTACCACTTAGTAGTTTCACTATTCATCAAAAATTGATGTTTTTCAGAACAATGCCAAAATTTCATCCCAAGCTATATTTCATATTCCGAATTCAAAAATGAAGTCTATTTTACCAAATTCATAACATAAAAGTTGCATTAATTAATTTTATAATTAAATCCCGCTGTTAAAACAAATAGCGTGTTTTTAAGAAACAATATCTATCAAAAGATTGACACTTGTTTATGTCTAGTTTAAATGTGAAATTACATCCAATGACCAACATTGTATTAAATTGTAAAAATATATTCTAAATATACTTTAAAACCACTCAAATTAATTATTTATCACTATTAATTATTTCGATTAAAAAAGTTGTTTTTAATTATAATTTAGTAATTTTTCACTATTCATCAGAATATGAAAGTTATCCGAAAAGTACCAAAATTTCACCTTAGGCTAAATTCGATACTCCGAATCCAAGAATGAAGTTCATTTTGAAAAATAATATTTACAGAATTTTAAAAAGTGGTTATTACTATTCATAACGGCTAGTTTTAATAATATTTTAATAGCACATCGTTGTTTAGTGAAACTCGGTATTGCGTATTACACACGCTATCGAGGAAGGTCGCGATTGCGTGTAATGCAAGGCAATACAAGGATGCGTGTTGTGCAAGCTCCTTTTGGTGTAGCGTACAACACATGACATTAATAAAATTAAAAAGAATATTT
Source organism: Viscum album (assembly GCA_963277665.1). NCBI lineage: Eukaryota > Viridiplantae > Streptophyta > Magnoliopsida > Santalales > Viscaceae > Viscum > Viscum album. Next base: position 887,899,130 of record OY728125.1, read on the forward strand.
CTTTATAAAATCTTGGGCTGTTACACTTATGAAAATGAATCACTAAAAAAATGATTAATATATTGGAAATAGGTTAATTCAAATCATGTTAAAGAACTAATAACATAAAATTAATGTCTAACCATGATTGCAGATAGATCAATAATCATATAAATAATTATAAATTTAAATGTGACCGCTCAGATACCGCTTATTGGTTCTGAGAACAAGGGAAGAATTGTTATGGAAGGTGATATATTAAAACATTATTTAAGAGTAATTCCTCGAAAACAAGAGTGAATATCTTGCACGAAAAATTTATAATTAATTTAGTTGTTAATATATGATAAAGTAAAAACCTAGTATTAGAATGTTTCTTAGTTGAGGAATTGGATCATCCGAAACAACCATTCAGGATTTCCTTGATTATGCTTGTGAGGATCCATGGATATAATTCATTTAGCGATTATCCTCACATTCTCCAATGGTCTCCAAGAAACTCTACTAATTCACTGGGTGCTAGTGCATTGAATCCAATTTTATGCGTTGTTCATTCTTGATCCGTCATTATTTGGTCTTGATGAAATACTATCATGGATTTCTCATTCTTTAGAGATAGAGAGAGGAGGTGTCGAGAAAGGATTCATTGTTCACAAAGCTTTTATATTCCCAAACATGGAATTGGTTACGAATGCTTTACACAATAGGCATAACCATCAATTTATAGAGTTGGGATTTCACATACGAATTTAATTATGTAACACCCATTGAATATAATTATAATCAATAATGAAATCCCATGAGACATAATAATAATCATAATTATAATAATATTCTTTTGTGGTGTTCTTTCCAACATAAAATAGATAAATAAAATTTACTAGCTTGTAAATAATTATTCTATAACCGGACACAGTCTTGGTCTGTTTAAACTCCACTGGAATTTATGGATCTCTCGAAAAAAGATTTTATTTTCAGAAATATATATTTCATTCACAATGTAGTGAATAAATATTTATTAAATAATAAATAAAAAAATAAATATATTTTATTCAAAATCTGGTGAGTGAATATTTATTTAATTTACGTGATCAAAATAACATGAATAAAAATATTCCTCAGTCTTGAGAATAATATAAAATCAATTTATTTAATTAAAATAGAATTTAATCAAGACCAATAAAAACACTTACTCTATGTGGCTCTACGATTCTTTATCATTAGCATTAGCAGGCTTTCCAAAAGACAAAGATAATGTTCCATCAACGGGCTATAGAACCCAAGAGAAAGAACATGAAGTCACAATAATGAAAACCACCTTTGAATTCTCATTGTTTTATATATTCCCTTTTCCATAATATTTTATCATATAGTTTTCGTGACCATGTCATCAACCAATATTCTCAACACATCATTTATTTAGAAACATGAAATAAATTCATCATTACACCATGTCCATGGATGTTAGCATGATGGTTCTATTTCAGTCAAAGTGTTGAGATAGAAACATCCATAAAGATGGTAGGGAAAATTAATCCTTTACTTATCCATTAATAACATTTTCGTCATGATGCACCCAACGCACCCTACTTCCTGCCAGTATATGGTGTGACACTTTTCTTTAAAAAATCCATGTTCATGAGTCATTACATGAATTAATGATAATATTAATGTTAGAGGACTATTACACACATAAATATAGGAATATCTAATGAAACCAAAACATACATAATTTCTATAGGAAGGTATGCTCCCAAAATCTCCCATCTGGGTGATTACTAAGTGACAACTTCATGTGAATAAGTCTCATCTACATATGAGTACTTGCACATGAGAATCTATATATTATGTGTCCCATCATAGTTTTTTATCCAACCATAAGACTATATTAAGAATATTTTCATATCACTTATATGTTCTCATCACAGTGGGGAACTACTGTGTTGTTATCAATGAGAAAAATAATCTAGGACATTATTATATTAACTTCATGATGAACCCCAAACATTATGTAGTAAGATATTTGGTTTAATATTTAATACCACCAATATTCATGTAATCAAAGTACAAACCGTTGGATCTTGGACACTAACTCTAACAATGATATTATTTCCTCTTGATGTCTTTATAATGCCAGTAATATAAACTATTTTTATGTGTTCTCATTTTCATGTAGGTATGGATAATGGTTGCATCATCCCCTTTTATGTATTCATTTATTACTTAATATTATGACTTACAAGGCATCATGATGTATATTCATCATGATTATTCTTCATATTGTCCCACCAATAATGATCTCAGCTAACACAATACATTGGCATTCCCCCTAGATTGATGTGGAAGGTTGAGATATATGCATCATATAATAGATCCTTTTTGTCAAAATATTTAATGGTACACATATTCTTGACCCAAATCATACAAATCCTTCATTAATTTTGAACTTGGTGGATTTCAATTTTCTTATAGCTTCTACCGTCTTCTGAATTCCCATAGCAACTCTTTATGTTTTATATATATTATCCCTAATAGATGGTTGAGAAATAATTTGGGAAAGGATTGATGATATTTGTTCATTTATGATTCCCATTCCCATCTTCTTCATGTCTAGGAAGATTGGGTCCTTCTCATTAACCATCAATGATAGAATCTATAGACCCTTTCTACTTAGAGAATCTTTCAATTTATTTACCTTTATAGGATGACATTAAATTATTTTGTCATAGTCCTTAACCATCTTTAAAAATCATAAGTTGAACATTTTCAGCTCTTTTTTCTGAATATATACTTGCAGATCTTCTGATGCATATATATTTGATAGTACACACCAAATTGATAATCTCACCATATTCTCAACATGAATTATACTGATGTAAACTTTATATAATATGTTGGTTAGTTTTGTTCATAAACATTAATTTTTCATTATTAATAGGCTATCACTTTTTCATTCTACACTAATACACATCCCAAGCCATAATTTGAATCATCGTTGTATACAAAAGAAATTCCTCTACTTAGGGTCAGTGTGTGTACATTTGCTATAACAACTTGGTCTCAGTGACATCATACACACCCCTCCTTTATCATGGTCGTTGGTTCCTAGCCTTCTAGGTACCACTAGGTTCCCTATAGAAATGTGGTCCCCACCCTGGGGCCCACCAACATGATCGAATGTGTCATATGAATAATAAATCTCCCCACATGCCAAAATATGTCCTTTTAAATTTTCATTGCCCTCACTGACACAAACCCTGGGAGGTTTCCCAAATGGTGACCCATCATGATCACTACTCAAGGCCCAGAATACCGAACTATGGAGTTGAAATCAGGTAGGCTCTAAAAGCGGAAGGTAAACCTTGTTGACATGAGTCATACCATTTATTCATTTAACACTTTATCATTCTTGGATTTCACCTTCACACCCACCTTAAAGCACCACATCCTTATTATGGACCCAACATCTCATACCAGGAAATGCACTGCACTTAATGATGGGTTCCTACTCTAATCTAAAATGTAAAAATTGGGTCCAAATGGCATCACAGAAACCACACTTTTACTTGTTCATCAGATAATGGCCCGCCATGTACCACTAGTTTCATTGCATTCATGTGGTCCCCACCCCGGGGCTCACCCAATTTCTCGAACGGGTCATCAGAATAATGACAGTCCTCACATGCCAACAAATTGTTTTTCATGGTGATTTTCCCTCACTCACACACACCCTTGAAAACTTCTCAAATTTTCATTGATCATTATCACTAATCTAGGAAAATCATTCTTAACTATGGAGTTATAATTAGGTAGGATCTCGAAATGGAAGGTGAACCTTGTTCTCATGAGTCATATCATTTATTAAATTAACACATTATCATTATGGGCTGTTATATGTATATTTAAAAAACATTTTCAAATCCAAAAATATATCTTCCCATTAAATTTTTCAAACAATATTAACTCATTTCTTATTTGTTATTTAGAGGATTTGAAAATTATGAGAAATTTCTCAAAAATCTATGATAGTACCCAACTAATACAAGGAACCTATATATATTTGTCACAGATGTTGTCCTTTTCCTTCAATCAATAGATTCTATCTTTTAGTGGCCCAATGATATCACATTTATTATGGTAATATACAGCAATAGTGAGAGACCCTTTAACCATGGATTAGATTTTCAATTATTTGAAAAAAGTTAAGGACTTTAGCACAGTGATCAGATGCTCCACATATTAAACCTTATTTTTGGAATATATTATAATATCATTTATAAATACAACCAATATTTTTTATGGTAATATATAAATACACTATTAACATATATTATAATGATTCCTTTTGAATTAGTGATTCCTAATTTCATTATTATGAACTCAAAGTTCACATACCTTGTTCAAAAGAAGTCTTGGGGACATCATCCTTTTTCGCCCATACATGATTATACCGCAACCAAATATCCTCATTCAATAAAAATTTTCATCCATTAATATATTATAAAAATTCCATCAAGAAATATCTAAGAATTTATTTGAGTGTTTGAATGGGCCTTTCAGATTATCCATTGGTTTTAGGATTATATTACATACTGAAATTCAATTTAATATCCAAATAACCTTTAATAATTATCAAAAATATAGAAATTAATCATGAATCATGATTAGAAATGATTGAAAGTTGTAACCCATCCAGACTCAACCGTTTCTTTATATATATCCTAGAATATTGTTCAAGGGAGAATTATTCTGGAATAATTATGAATTGGGTAGTCTTAGTGATTCAATCCACCTTAACCCATATCACAGTATTCTATTTGAATGTCTTTCTGAGAATAGTGAAAACGTTTATGGCGATGTTCTCCCATTTACACGTTGTTGTTGGAAATGATTACATCATTAACTTGTACTTTTGGTGATTATCTTTAACTTCATGACATACCAAGAAATATAATGTATAATTAGAAATCACTTTTTTTATGTTGACCCACCAAAAGTCTCAATGATCACAATAAATTATGGTTCATCCAAGATGGATGGAGAAATATGGGCAATGTGCATTTAACAATATCCCTTTATTTATCTCATGTGATGAAGGCACAAAAATTTAGTTTTGAACCAAATGAAACTATCTTTATCAATGGGTAATTCATTAGGATTCCTCTAATTTACTTATTTCACCTTATTTTGAAGCTTTAAATCATCCCTTTGTGCCTCCTTGATCCGATCATAGATAGATGGTTTGGAAATCATTTGGGAATGGTAGGACGTATTCCCATCCTTTAGGATTTCTGGATCTGTCCTTTTCACATCCAAGAAGATTATGTTTTATCAATATGAGTCAATCATATAGTAGTATGTTCATATTTATTTGAAACATTAACTACCTTATTAGAATTTCCATGATAGTAATGAATCGAGAAATCATAGTCCTTGATTAGTTCTAAACATACTAACACACATTTATCTCCTTTTGAGTGAATATATTCTTCAAATATTAGTGGTTTGTTTATATATAACATTTCCCTTATACTGATATTTATCAATCATCTTGAATCTGAGGAAACCAACTTGGAGAAATAATTTAAAAAATGAACTCTTACATTCATTATGGTTTCAAATAAATTTAATATCAATGAGATGAACATGAGCAGCTTATGGAGAGATGATCAAAATGTTAATAAGAGATGATCAATACAATCAAAGATAATTGTGTGTCTAGTAGAGAGTGTGAGAATAATATCAATTAATAAAATCTATATATTAAAAATACATATGATTCTAAGAATGCTCCACTATTTATTAAATCCTAGAAGATCATTAAGCTTCAAAATTTACAATAAGAAAAAAATTTAATTCATGGTGAGTTCCTTATAAAGAATAATAATTAATATTAAGATAAAATTAAATTTATTGAAGGTCAAAAGAATGATCTTAATATTAATTTTCATGAATTATAAATAAAATTTTTTAATTTAGAAATTACACTTATCGTGTCTCCAATATTAACTTGTGTATATCATGCATAATAAGAACTATTGAGGATGATTATATTGTTAAAAATTACTATATTATGTTATGAAAAGATCATGAAAACTTTTATATGGACCTTTTAAACTAGTCTCAATGAAATAGGGACTCTCCATATAACTATGTAATGACTTTTCTTAATCTTTTCATACAAAAATCAGATATTTAAATAAATATTTTGTAAAAATATGGATGATTATAAATAGATAAAGCCATACCCAAATTTATTTTGAAGATAGAATAATATATTGGTGGTAGTTCCCCAAGTAAATCTACAACAGTGATGGAAAATGTTAAAAAAATGACAGACCACTAAATTTAAAAAATATAGATACCATTCAATAAAGAAGAAAACATTTCGGTTTTTTGGGAAATGCCGACTGTGAAGTCAATTTTAGAATTGTTTAATGAATTATTTGTATAATACATTATATTTAGATGCAAAAATGAAGTTCATTCCAAGGGGATTAAGCAAGGTAAGATTAAATAAGCACATTTAAGGAAGAAAATTCTCTTAGTTTAACATAGATTTAATGTTAATGGAGATTTATTTCGTAGTTGTAGTGGTGGTGGTAAAAAACTTTATACATGAAAATCATAAAATCAGTTAAATATAGGTATGTATAGGAGGATTAAAGTTAAGAAGGAACTGTTATATTTGGTTAGAAATATAATAATGGTTTTAAAATAGATTACACCATAGATGTTTTAGATTTGTAAGGATCCTTACACAAAAATTTGAATGAAAATTAGATTCAAGAAAAGTCTATAATGACTAAAAGTAGTTTCACATATAAAAGATATAATGTGGAAAAGAGAACTCATAAGATTCTATAGAGAGTCTCCAATAAAGATACCAATGATCCAAATGGTATTTTAATAATTTGGCCAAAGAATTTAGAGAACTCAAAAATTAAAAAGATAGATCCACATGATGATCCTAAATTTCATTGGCTGTTTCTTATAGGTAAAAAAACATGAAATATAGAATTTCTTATGCGATATTTAAACTTATTGGGTATAATTATATCTATTGTTTAACTATAATTGTTTTATAAGAATAATACTTGAAAATGATAAAATCTAAAATAATAATGATGGTGAATAAATCACATAAATAAGATGACAATTTTAAAAGATCCATGATCCCAAAGGAAAAATAAAATATGATATTTTCATGTGAAATCTGGAATAATGGAGAAAGTTAGATTATAAAATTCTTCTAATACATTATAATCCGAATCAAGGAAGATGAATAACCTATATATTCCTCTAACATATTAGTAGTTTATTTTTTCTTATTCTATATATAATTAATGGTGAAGTATATTTTATGTGGGGGGACCAGAGAAGAAGTGGATGATTTCAATTTTGGGAATAAAATTTAATAATTCATTATCATGGAAAAAAATATATATTTGAACACAAATAATTGTTTTTGGGGAATCATCATTAAAGAAATAAAATATTTTTTTTACAATAATGGAAATTAATGATATGAAAATACTATCCTAGATTGTTCTTGCATGTTTTTTTCCATTATGCATACATTATATTGATCATACTTTGTGAATATGTGGAATTTTAAAATCATGGTAGCCACATGAATGTTTCTATTCATTTCTCATCATATAAATCCTAAAACATATATAGTGAATATATTCGTCATTATAATGATCATGATGATTGTTTTATTGATGGGGAATCCAATAAATAATGTTCATTAAAATTATAAAATTATTATCACATAATAATCTATATATTAATGAAGGTGTAGGCAAAAATTTTATTAAATATGTATATATTATTTTTTTCTCATTAAAGATAAAATAAATTATATTATACATTAAAGTGGTGAAATATAATTACTCAATGACATAAATGAATAATATTAATGACATATTAAGGATATTTTTCCTGAACTTTATACTTTAAAGGAATTGAGTAGTGTGTTGAAGTGTGTTGGAAAAAATCTCCCAGGGCATCATGGACGCATTTTTGTGGTGATTGTGTTTGTTGACAATGTGGACATCTGTGTTGTGATTGTTGTCAAAGCAAACCATGACGGAATTTTTTTTGACAATGGGGATTTATTTGTGGCATTTAAAGTTCAAGGGCTATGGTTAACAATCCTTGTTTGATTCAAGAATTTGGAAAAAGGAATCGATGATCTGGAGGTGGTACAAAAAGTGCAGATACAAGGTGGCTCCATTTTTCAGTATTAGCTGAATTTTTGGGCTCGGAAATTGACAAATTGAGAATAGTGGTTTTTTCTAAGGGACTTTCACAACGTGTCTTAAAAGAGAGTAAACTTGCGTGGAATATTTTTTTCAATATCAGAACATGAAAATATGGAAAAGGTAAAAGGGGCGCCAATGTTTAAGGGTTGGTCGCGCAAGTGACTTTCGCGGCAGTGACTTGCACACCGAGACTTGCGCGCTAAGAGGAGACTTGCACGCCGTCGCGTAGGGTGTCCAAATTCCTATAAATAGAGGTCTACCCCTTCTCATTATGTGTGAGTTGCAGCACTTAGAAAAAATTGAGGATCCCATCGCGCAGGTGCAGTGGTCGCACAAGTGGTGGTGTGGTCCTGCAAATAGGATTTGTGCACCAGTTGATTGATGTGTGTACAGAGTGGGTTGGGCGATAAAGGAAGGGAGTATCCAGTGTTTTGAGTTGAAGAAGGAGGTATTGTTCAAGTGGTTTGGTGACACTTGCGTGCCAGGTTTTGAAGAAGTGCGATAGTTGATGGTTTTGCACAAATATTGGTTTGGGCATAAAAGGGTGTGTGTCGCGCATGTTTGGAGTTGTAGAATCTTTTGTCGTGCAAGTGGTTGAGGTGGACTTTCGTGATAATTTTAACATGTGCACCGAGACATGTGTGCCATCTTGGAGAAGAGAGCTAGGTATGGTTGATGCACGATAGTGATTCCGGGATTCATGAAATCTTGAAGATTGCATGATACCTTTGGTGAAAAGTGAGATTCATCTAAGAGTGATAGTTGGACTTCAAAAGAGAATCTACTTACAACATAGGATGCATTAATTTGTGATAATGAAGAGACATACATGTCTTTAAACTGTGAGTGGATCTGTTCTAGAGCCATGAGAAAAATAAGAGGAAGAAGGTGATCCTCTCCACCCTCAGTGAGCCATAGAGAGTAAAATAGGGAGTGACCCTTGGGAATGCAGTGAGCTAACCCTAAACATTGTAAAGGAAGTGATCTTTAGAATAGATGTGATCAATCCTGAAATTTTAAAACAGTTGTGTTCATTTATTGAATTTGGTACATCGGCACATCTCCTGTGTATGCTCCATGAACGTAGCCTAGTGAGGGTGAACCATGTAAAAATCATTGTTTCATGTGCATGAATTATTTTTTGTTCATACATTGTTGTAGTAAAGAGAGATAAGAGATACATGTTTAACAATGATACCAGATCAATAGGGGAAGTTGTTTTAAACTGGCATACCATGATTCACCCCCCTCTCATGGTATCTAACCTAGTGGACCTAACAAGTGGTATTAAAAGGAAAGGTTTATATCGGTGGATCTCTCTCAAATGGAGGACATTAATCATAAGGGGATTCTGATATTCGACAGGAATAATATTCATCTATGGAAAAATTGGATGTAACATTACTTCTGATCTTTGGGAATGGACGTATTCACAGCAACAATGCATAGTATAACAACAGACATCAACAGTGTGGCTTTATCAGAAGCTGAGCAAAGAGAATTGGATTTTGACACCAAGGGAATAAATGTCATAGGGGGAGCCCTATACAATTCTATCTATACTAAGGTGATGTCCTATAAAACATCACATTCCATGTCGGAATTTTTTTTGGATATATATGAATGAGATACAAAAGTCAGAGAGGCAATGTTACAAGTAATATGGAATATGTATGAAGATCTGAAGATGAACCCGAATGAGTATGTTGATGCATTCTTTGAAAGGGTAAATATTGTTGTGGAATATATGAGAGGTCTTGGTGAATTCATTGAAGACATAAATATCATAAAGTGCATCTTGGGGAAACATCCACCGTGGTTCAATCTGAATGTTTCAGTTCTGGAAGATAAATATCCAAAAGAGATGACAGTAGACAATTTACACATTACCATGGTTGCATATAAAATGGGGAATGATGATAACGAGGTTTTGGAAAAGGGGATATCCAAAGAGGTGGCATTTATGTCCATGAATAAGCTCACAATTTAAGATTCTCATGAGGAATAAGAGACAAATGAGGTAATGTCATTAATCTCCTCAAATCTTCAAATAGGAAAAGGAAATTTCAAAGGGAATCATCCAATTGCTTGCTTTAGTTGTGGAAAAGTTGTTAATCATGCCACAAGGTGCCCCAAAAAGTTTCAAGAAGAAAACGAGGAAGATGTAGTTGAAATTTTCAAGAACAGATCTTCAACCTATGTGAAAGGGAAGAAGTAGTTCAAGAGAAAGTTCTTCAAGAAGAAGAATCTTCTTTCACAAGTAATAGACAGCCTAGATAAGTCTAAGGATGAAGAGGTGGAGGATATTGAAAATTTCAATGATCGTGGAGAAAATGCCATGGTGTCAGTCATCGGTAGTTCTCAAGAAAAGAACAAACCCGAATGTGATAATGAAGAAGAAGAAATTGAAGGAATAATTGATATGTAAGCTAAGTTAGAGGCTTCTCATGAGGAGATAAATGCTTGGAGAGCCAAAAAAAAGAAATCTAACAAAGTTTTTCACGATGCCAACCTCTATATGAAGCAGAGGAAGAAGATAATTCTACGTAGATGGAATAAATTGAGAAACTAAAGTTATCAACACCTGAGAACTCATAATTAGTTCATGACTACATATTCAGTATTAAAGAACAGAAAATAGAGATCGATTGCTTGAATAGAAAATTGAATGATCAAGTCAAGTGTATCTAAGAACTTGAAGAATATGTTGTCAGTCTATGATGAATATTGAAGGATCAAGAAAAACTCTTGACCCCAATGTGATATTAGAAAAGCAGGACATTCAGAAGATAGAAAAGATGAATGAAGAGGCTAGTAGTTCAACCGGAATGAAGAAGCAATCAAACTCAGATGCCAATGCCGAATTGGGGCTTGATTGAAAACAAAAGGCAGTAAATATTGATTTCTGAACGCAATCACCCACTCCAATATTGAAGGTTGAATTTGGAATAAAACAGAATTTGAATATTCAAAGATCACAAGGGGAATCTCATAGTGTAGATGTTAAACGATGAAATGCACCTTATATCAGGTGTTATTATTGTGGAAAGATGGGTCATGCATAGTATGTGTGTTCCATAGCAAAGAGATATCGAATGGATCAAGAACAAAGGTGGAATATAAACATAGAATGATTCTCTAGAACATATTTCTAATGAAAATATTTTTGGTGTGGAGGATTTGGGCACATGTCTTGGTACTACACTTCTACAATATAGAGGAATATGACAATGAAGAATCAAAACGTGCACAAGTAGAAGATCAATAAACCAATAGTTGATTTAAAAATTCAGAATAGATTTGCGACATTACAAGGGGAAGATCATATGTCATACTCTGAGAAATAACATAAGTCTCAATCCATTCCGAGTGTGAAAGAAAAAATATGGAACAAGAAGAGGAAAAATGAGAAGGCTATGGTGGAAATAATTTCCCTTAAGCCATCAGATCACTCTGGTGTGTGGATCCTTGATAGTGGTATCACATCTCACATGACAGTTAATAAGGATCTTGTTACATGGATAAAATATTACAAAGAAGGAGTTGTCAAATTTGGAAATGATGGAGGCCTAAAGATTGTTGGATTAGGAAAGGCCACATTTGGGGGAAAAGAGATGAGATGTGTGGAAGTCGTAGTAGTAGAAGGACTCAGTCACAACCAGCTCAGTGTCAGTCAACTATGTGACTCCAGACATTCAATAATGTTTACTTAGAAGGTGTGTATCATCAAAGGATGAGATGGGGCAGTGGTTCTATAGGGAAAAAGAACAAATGTAAATATCTACCTTGTAAGTGGAGAAGATGATATGTGATTTTTGTCCAGATATGATGAAAATAAATTGTGGCATAAACAATATGGTCATCTATGTCATCAATCTCTAGATGATCTAGTAAGGTGTGATGCAGCAAGAGTCCTCCATAATCTATCATGTGATCGTACACATATGTGTGACACCTATCAACAAGGGAAGATAATCAGAAAGACATACAAAGAATATGAAAATAAGTTGACAAGAGTGCTTGAATTGGTTCATACTGATGTTTGTGGACCTATTTCACCAAGAGAAATTGAAGGGAAGAGGTATTATGTCATTTTCATTGATGACTATAGCAGAATGGCCTGGGTATTTGTTATTTACCATATGTCTGATGTGTTCAACTTCATAAAACAGTACTTAAGGGAATCTGAAAAAAGGCTTCTGTAGAAAATTCTGAAGTTTCGTAGAGACAATGGTATGGAATTCAAAAATTGTCAGGTGGAAAATTATCGTGAGAATCTTGGGATAAGGCATCATGTTTCATTAGTAAGAAATTCCCAAAAGAATGGAGTGGTTGAAAGGACAAATATGATCATCAACAACATGGCCAAAACAATTCATATAAAAGAAGTCCTACAAGAGAAGTTTTGGAAGAAAGAAATATTGACATCAGGCTATATTTCTAATAGGGCTCTGTTGTATCCGAAGGAAGGAAAGACTCCGTATGAAATATTGTACGGAACGAAGCCAATAGTGAAATAATTTTGAATATTTGGAAGTAAGTTATTAATTATAAAAAAAATCATAGGATGTTTGAATCACGTGGAGATGAGAGAATATTTCTGGGGTAGTGAGTAAAACGAAAATCATACAAATGCTATAACATGATGTTGGGAAAATTATTTGAGATCAATGACATCACTATTCTGGAAAATGAAGAGAATATTCAATATCAAAGTGAGCAATTTCTTGATAAAACTAATGAAGAATTTAGTAACACAGGAGGAGAAGTAGTGGTTGATGCTGACTAAGAAGAAGACACTGATGATGAACAAGAAAGTGTCAAGTCTGTGTCTGTATGGAAGCCAAAGAGTCGAGATGAAATTGATATGTCGAATATCATTGGTGATTAGACAGCTCTAGTTTAGACAAGAAGAATGAAGTCACTATAGCAGAAATCATTCATATCTTATGTAGAGTCGAAATGATTTGCTGATGCATATGAAGATGAAAACTGGGTTCAGGCAATGAATGAAGAGCTTGATCAGATTGAGAGGAACTAGACATGGGAGATTCTTTCAAGACCATTAGACAAGAATGTTGTCGGGAGTAAATGGGTCTATCACAACAAGATGAATAAAGATGGAACAGTTATTCGAAACAATGTTTGACGAGTGTGCGAAGAATACTCCCAGATAGAGGTAATAGATGTTGATGGGACATTTCCGCTGGTTTCTAGGCTAGAGAAAATAATATTATTTATAGCCATTGTAGTGCAATAGAGGTTAAAAGTGTTCTAGATGGATGTCAAATCTGCATTCTTGAATTGGGTTCTATAGGAGGATGTCTATATGGAGAAGCCAGTTGTTTTTCTCATTCATGATGATGATAACAAGGTTTATAGACTGAAGAAGGCGATGTATGTGCTGAAACAAGAACCAAGAGCATGGTACTCAAGGCTTGATCAGTACTTGAAGAAGCTTGGTTTTCAGCATGGGGGAGTTGATTACAATCTCTATATCAGCAACGACAGTAATAAAAGGATGATGGGGTTGGTGTATGTTGATGACATAGTATTTGGTGTTTTAGATGAAGCTCAGTGCAGATAGTTTTCCGATTTCCTAAAAACTGAGTTTGAAATGACAATGATTGAAGAGGTAACGTTTTTCTGTGATCTACAGGTGACACAAATAAGGAATGGAACATTAATTTCTCGGTCCAAATATGCCAAGGAGGTTTTTAAAATATATGGAATGGATAATTCCCTGAAAATGAAGACTCCAGTTGCTAACCGAACAAAACTGTCCAAAGATGAAGATGGAAATGCAGTTAATATCCCAGAATACAAGAAAATTATTAGAAGTCTGTTTCACATGACCTCAACACAGACTGATATTATTTTCGCCAGATTCTATGCAGCAAGATATCAGAGTAATCCCATGTAAAGATATATTCTTAAAATGAAAAGCATACTTTGGTATATCAAGGACACGGTGGACGTCGGCTTGACACATAATGACAAATCTCAAACAGAGTTATTGGGATATACTGATGCAAACTGGGCCGGTTCAGTGGATGATAGAAAATAAACAGAATGAGGTTTATTCTATCATGGTGGTTTATGTATTTTTTGGCTAATAAAGAAGCAATATTTCGTTTCATTGAGAACCATGGAAGCTGAGTATATTTCCACCACTCAAGCATGCACACAATTATTGTCGATGATGATGCAGCTTAAAGATATGGTAGTTGAAGTTATGTCTTCGATTGGAAACCAGTGTGATAAGTCAAGTTCTATAAATATTATCAAAAATACCGTCCATAACTCAAGGTCAAGGAACATTGAGATAAATTATCATTTTATCAAGGAGAAAGTTGAGCAGGGAATCGTGAAGTTGTAATATGTGCCTACAGAGCTATAGGTTGCAGAGATTTTGAAAAAGGCCTTACCCATGGAAAATTTTGAGGGGCATTGACTGGCTCTGAGAGTTCAGTCGAATTCCCACACTTGAAATAGTGTGGATGTGGAATCCCTCTCTCCCTAAGGTATTGTTTGTTTTTCTCTAATTCACAAATATGTGTTCTTTCGACTGTTGCAGACCGAAAAGGGGTTCCCTTTGGGTTAATTGAAAAAAGGGGGAGAAATTGTGACTCCTAAAGTGGGAGGAACTGTGGTTAAAGAAGGGAGAATATTTATTTATGAAAGACACGGGGAGAAGCTGACAGGTGGAGCAGAGATATAAGGGTGGGGGTATCAATTCTGACGATGCTAGAAGTGATTTATCAAAGGGTAGATATCACGACAGTTGAGGATTGTGATAAAAGTAGAAGAGTGTTGTTGGAATGTGGTAAGAATATTTCAAAAAATTAATCTCAATTTGGTCTCAACAGTGGGTGTCAGTGATTAATTGATTAATTGATTAACTTTTCATTAACTCTTGTTTCTCAGGACGAGCATTACTCATGTGGTCTTATAGTATGTGTTGAGTAAATCATTGATCGCTATCGGAATCTCCATTGGCGATTGGTGGATGAAGAATTACCTATGTATATTTTTTATGGCAGTGTTTTCAACAAAATAAAGGGAGTTATTGTTGGGAAAAATCCCTCAAGGAATCATTGAAGCATTTTATTGTGACTGTGTTTTTTGACAAAGTGGGCATCTGTGTTGTGGTTGTTCTCAAATAAAACCATGACATACAAATTTCTAGAAAAAGGAGATTTCTTTATGGAATGTAGAGTTCAAGGGATGTGGTTAACAATCCTTTTTTGATTCAAGAATGTCGAGAAAGGAATGGATGATCTGTAGGCAGTACATAAAGAGAAGATACAATGTGGTGCCGTTTTCCAGTTTTTACCGAATTTTTGGGCCTGAAAATCAACAAATGGAGAATAGTGGTATTGGAAAAGGGACTTATGTGGAGTTGTCTTAATGGAGAGGTAACATTCACGTAATATGTTTTTCATGATCAGAACATCAAAATATGGCAAAGGGAAAAGGGGAGCCCACATTTAAGGGTTGGTCGTGCAAGAGACTTTCACGGCAGAGACTTGCACACTGAGACTTGCGCACTGAGATTAGACTTGTGTGCCATTGCATAGGGTGTCCAAATTCCTATAAATAGAGGTCGAACCCTCTTCATTATGTGTGAGTTCAACACTTTGAAAAAATCAGAGCTCTTGTCGGACTGGTGTGGTGGTCGCACAACTAGTGGTGTGGTCGCACAAATAAAATTTGTGTGCCAGTTGATTGATGCGTGTCTAGAGTGGATTGAGCGAGAAAGGAAGGGAGTAACCCAAGTTTTGAGTTTATGAAGGAGGTGTCAAAAAAGTGGTTTTGTGGCACTTGCATGCCAGGTTTTGAAGAAGTGCGATATATCGTGGTTGCGCACCATTATTGGTTTGGGCGTAAAAGGTTTTGAGTCACACAAGTTTGGATTTGTAGAATATTTTGTCGCACAAGTGGTTGAGGTGGAGTTGCATGCCAGTTATAAATTGCATGCTGAGACTTGCATTCCATCTTGGAGAAGGTCTCCATGTATGGTTGAAGCATGATAGTGAATCAGGGCTGCGTGAAAGCTTGAAGGTTGCCTGATACCTTTGGTTTAATGTGAGATTCATCTACAAGTGAAAGTTGGAATTTAACAGAGCATCTACATACAACAGAGGATGCATTCATTTTTTATAATGAAGATAAATATATGTCTATAATCTGTGAGTGGATCCTTTCCAAATAAGTGAGAAAAGGATGAGGAAGAAGGTTATCCTCTCCAATGGCAGTAACACATAAAATGAGAAATAAAGAGTGACCCTTGGGAATTTAGTGAGATGACCCTAAACATTTTCAAGGTTGTGAGCCTGGAAATTAAATTGATCTATCTTGAACATTGTAAACAGTAGTGCGCTTTTAGTGAATTTGGTACATCAGCAAATTGCCGGTGTATGCTCCTTTGACTTAGACCATTGAGGGTGAACGAAGTAAAAATCGCTATTTCCTTTGATGCTTTAGTTTATTTTTATTCTTTATTGTAGGAAAGAGAGAGAAGAGAGTCTATCATAACAACGAGACAAGATCAATAGGGGTAGTTCTTTTAATGTGTCATACCTTGATTCACCCCTCCTCTCAGGGTTTCTAACCTAGCAGACTTAAAAATGTGTGTGAATGAAAATATAAGTTTAAATGTTTTATGGTAAATTTGTATGTCAATTGGTAGTGTTTTCATTTTTTCAAAGAGTTATATATTCATTAATATCCTTAAAAATATTTTACTACAAAACATCATTTCAGCTTTTATGGGAAAACATATTTTTATAAATAAAACCCTCCTGTTTTATAATCCATTTGAATATTAATATTAATATTTCGGAGTTTTTTATAACAATATTATTTGTATGATTTCGTACAATTTCATGTGTAATTTATAGTTTGTGTCAATAAGTGTAAGAGAAAGAAAATATAAAACCTTGATGATAATGGGTGAGATTGTAAAATGAAATATAGGTTGGAGAGATATTAATGAGTGAAGATTACATATTGAAATATCTTTTTATAAATATATAAAAAAAGAAATATGGAGATTAATGTGACTAATTTTTGTAACTTTTAATGACATTTTTTGGGTTTCAGTGAGTAATAAAGTTATTTATGTTAGTATGTTGGAAATACTTTAAAGAATAAGTATCGACGATGTTTGGTTGAAGTATGAAATTCTATTGAGGATTTATAATATGATTCAAATATTTGTATTACTATGTATGTTGTTTATTTATTTTAACACACACGCCATAGAATATATATTCTGAGGTTTTTATATAAAATTTTTATTTAAGAAAAAATATTTCTAAATATTGGATAAAAAACATTTGATGAATGCGTTGGGAGTATAATGATGTTATTTCATTATATTAACATGAATAAATCAATGAAAATATTTTTTTGACTATTTACATTCTATAGTGGCCATAATTTTGAGAATTATATATATCTATAGTAGGAGTAAATTTTATTTTTCATCCACATGTGTTGGAATAAACCATAATACAACCATGGATGGATGTTTATTTTCTCTTAGAAATACCAATCACGGAAATCAAATGTATTGAGATTATTCTTTAATTCATGTAGTTTATCAAAGTTTTAATATTTTGTAGTGTATTCCATATTATTGTATTCAAGAATATTTAATATTTTTTATAAATAATTGTATATTATTAATTATGTTAGATTCTATTTTTAATGCATTGATCATGTTTGAACTCATATTTTATGTGAGTTTATGGTGTTTAGAGAAAAATTGTGATGATGATTTAACCAATTATAAAATAATTTAAATCATGGAAGGATTTCATGATGAGAGGTAATAAAATGAATTAGTGAATATATTTATTTTCTCAAAGCATGATATAGCATCATTTATGTGGATTTAATGTAATGAAATGGATTTTTATGGTTTTATTGTTTGAAATTAATTGGGAAAATATTCACATGAGGTGCTGAGATGGCGTGTGATTCTGGGGCCCGGTGTCCTCAAAATGGTTTAACGAAATATGATATATTTTTTAATAGCATGTGTGTTTGTGTTTTTTTTAAAAAGTGGTGTATCTCTTAAATAACAGAATGAATCAGATATCCAAGGGAAATGTTGAATTCGGGATTGTGATTTCATCCAAGGCATAAAAAAAACTTTTGCCACCATAGGTCTATTGTGAGAAAACCCAAAAAGAACATAACTATAAACAATAAGTAAATAAAATCAATTTATTTTAAATTGTTAAAAAATATTTAATGGTAAATCAGACTAAAAATATGAGACCAACTTTGAGTTTGTAATGAAGTGTTTTACATGGGTGGGGCCCCATATTGACCTTTGTGGGTCGAATGTGGATGTAATATTTTGGTTGTTTTAAAGAATAATACAATAAACATAAATAATTTTATTTTATTTCTTTTTTACATTTAATTGCAGGTAGATGATGCAACATATAAATGGGGAAACCCATTCTCTTTAATGGAAGAAACATCAGGGCGACACTGCAATGCTACATAGGTAACGCTGAAATACATGTAATGCTGAAATATGTTTAACACTGGAAATCACCACACTTCTTATTTTTTCATCTTTCTCCAAAGAGATGAATTCTACAAGGCTCTTCTATGGATTTATTATATATGTATCATTTATCTAATCTGGTATCCCTACCAAATGTTAAATAAGAATGGTGATTTTCAGTGTTAAACATGTTTCAGCATTACATGTGTTTCAGCGTTACCTATGTAGCATTGCAGTGTCGCCATGATGTTTCTTCCATTAAAGAGAATGGGTTGCCCCATTTATATGTTTCATCATCTACCTACAATTAAATGTTAAAATGAAATAAAATAAAATTATTTATGTTTATTGTATTATTATTTAAAACAACCAAAATATTACATCCACATTCGACCCACACAGGTCAATATAGGGCCCCACCTAAGTAAAACACTTCATTAAAAACTCAAAGTTGGTCTCATATTTTCAGTCTGATTTACCATTCAATATCTTTTAACAATTTAATATAAATTGATTTTATTTACTTATTTGTTTATAGTTATGTTCTTTTTGGGTTTTATCACAATAGACCTATGGTGGCAAAAGTTTTTTTTATGCCTTGGATAAAATCACAATCCTGAATTCAACATTTCCCTTGGATACCTGATTCATTCTGTTATTTAAGTGATACTCAACTTTTTTTAAAAAACCCAAACACACATGCTATAAAAAAATATATCATATTTCGTTAAACCATTTTGAGGATAGCATGCCTTAGAATCGCACACCATCTCAGCACCTCATCTGAAGATTTTCCCAATTAATTTCAAAAAATAAAACCATGAAAATCCATGTCATTACATTAAATCCACATAAATGAGGCTATAGCATGCTTTGAGAAAATAAATATATTCACTAATTCATTTTATTACCTCTCATCATGAAATCCTTCCATGATTTAAATTTTTTTATAATTGGTTAAATCATCATCACAATTTTTCTCTAAACACCATAAACTCACATAAAATATGAGTTCAAACAGGATCAATGCATTAAAAATAGAATCTAACATAATTAATAATATACAATTAATTATAAAAAATATTAAAGATTCTTGAATACAATAATATGGAATACATAAAAAAATATTAAAACTGTAATAAAATACATGAATTAAAGAATAATCTCAATACATTTGATTTCCGTGATTGGTATTTCTAAGAGAAAATAAACATCCATCCATGGTTTGATTATGGTTTATTCCAACACATGTGGATGACAAATAAAATTTTCTCCCACTATAGAGATATATAATTCTCAAAATTATAGCCACTATAGAATGTAAATAGTCAAAAAAATATTTTCATTGATTTATTCATGTAAATATAAAGAAATAAAATCATTATACTCCCAACGCATTCATCAAATGTTTTTTATCCAATATTTAGAAATATTTTTTCTTAAATAAAAAATTTATTTAAAAACCTCAGAATATATATTCTAAGGTGTGTGTGTTAAAATAAATAAACAACATACTTAGTAATACAAATATTTGAATCATATTATACATCCTCAATAGAATTTCATACTTCAACCAAACATCGAAGATACTTATTCTTTAAAATATTTCCAACTTATTAACATAAATAACTTTATTACTCACTACAACCCAAAAAATGTCATTAAAAGTTACAAAAATTGGTCACATTAATCTCTATATTTCTATTTTTATACATTTATAAAATGATATTTCAATATGTAATCTTCACTCATTAATATCTCTCCAACTTATTTTTCATTTTACAATCTCACCCATTATCATCAAGGTTTTATATTTTCTTTCTCTTACCCTTATTGATAAAAAATATAAATTACACATGAAATTGTACTAAATCATACAAATAATATTGTTATAAAAAATTCCGAAATAATAATATTAATATTCATATGGTTTACAAAAAAAGAGGGTTTTATTTATAAAAATATGTTTTCCCATAAAAACTGAAATGAGATTTTTTAGTAAAATATGTTTAAGGATATTAATGAATATATAACTCTTTGAAAAAATGAAAACACTACCAATTAAGATACAAATTTACCATAAAACATTTAAACTTATATTTTCATTCACACACATTTTTAAGTCCACTAGGTTAGAAACCCTAAGAGGCAGGGTGAATCAAGGTATGACACATTAAAAGAACTGCCACTATTGATCATGACTCGTTGTTAAGATAGACTCTCTTCTCTCTCTTTCCTGCAATAAAGAATAAAAATAAACTAAAGCATGAAAAGGACATAGCGATTTTTACTTCGTTCACCCTCAATGGTCTACATCCAAGGAGCATACACTAGCGATGTGCTGATGTACAAAATTCACTAAAAGCGCACTACTGTCTATAATGTTCAGGATAGATCACTTTAATTTCCAGGCTCACAGCCTTTAAAATGTTTAGGGACATCTCACTACGTTCCCAAGGGTCACTCCTTATTTCTCATTTTATGGGTTACTGCTGTTGGAGAGGATCACTTTCTTCCTCATCCTTTGCTCACTTCTTTGGAAAGGATCCACTCACAGTTTATAGACATATTGTTATCTTCATTATCAAAAATGAATGCATCCTCTGTTGTCTGTAGATTCTCTATTGAAGTCCAACTTTCACTTGTATATGAATCTCACATTGAACCAAAGGTATCAGGAAACCTTCAAGCTTTCACCCAGCCCTGAATCACTGTCATGCTTCAACCATACATGGAGACCTTCTCCAAGATGGAATGCAAGTCTCAGCATCCAATTTATAACTGGCATGCAACTCCACCTCATCCACTTGTGCGACAAAAGCTTCTACAAATCCATACTTGTGTGACTCAAAACCTTTTACGCCCAAACCAATATGGTGCGCAACCACCAAATATCGCACTTCTTCAAAACCTAGCTCGCAAGTGCCACCAAACCACTTTTGTGACACCACCTTCTTAAACTCAAAACTTGGGTTACTCCCTTCTTTTCTCACTCAAACCACTCTAGACACGCATCAATCAATTGGCACACAAATTTTATTTGCGCGACCACACCACTAGTTGCGCGACCACCACACCAGTCCGACAAGAGCTCTGATTTTTTCAAAGTGTTGAACTCACACATAATGAAGAGGGTTCGACCTCTATTTATATGAATTTGGACACCCTATGCAATGGCACACATCCCCATTCATATAAAGGATCAATGTAGGATACAAATACTATCGTAGAGGATGAACCACGTTCTAATGTGTGTTGTCTCATCCTGGCGTTAACTGTGACTCAATGGGCCGGAACATAAATTACACTGAGAGTCCCGGCCAATCCTCACTTCCATTCGTGGTACCTTAGATAGGGTTTTTGTAATAGGTTCAACCAATATTTACATAGTCACATATCCCCTATCTTGGATGATGTTTCCAGTAGGTCCAGGATGTCCCCCAATGATACTTGGGAAAAGGACCCATATCTATATATCGATATTAGATTCTTTCTATAGTGACTTCACTTGATCAATGTGCTTTAGTATGTTCTCTCTGTGTTCACTTTGGGTAGGGAATAAATTAACATGACCATATTGCAAGGGTCTCTAATGAATTAATAGATCAAATAGTGGGTTCTCTTGGATTTATCATTCCTTAAATAGTATCTGATGACCAAGGATTGACTGTGAAATTGAGACTCCTTGTCTTAGGGAGACAGAATGTCTCAGGCAATATTCATGAATTATTGAGACCATATTTTTTCAAGATTACATTTTGAATAATTGTTCTATGTTGTTATTATTAGATATTTCATGGAGTGAGATATCCAAAAATCGAGTGATCAATGAGAATAACCATATGGATGGTAGTGGATGATACCTTTAGTCTTGGAATCCTTTAAGAGTATACCTAGATATTCTTGTCATATGTGTTGGTGACATATAGTTTTTTAGATGAATGTATCTTTTTTTTCCATTCTGGTCATTAAATTTGTTTCTTTGGGGTTCCCTGATGAGTATTATTTTACTCACCCCTACACAATATTTTCCCACACGTATTGTGTCTTGTGAAGATGTTAAAGTATATTGATGGTGTTCCATGAAGACCAAAACCAGGTAGGGCTATTTTTTGATCACACAGACCTAACTGTGTTCAAGTGGCATATAGATATAATTCTAGTGTCATAACATACAACTAGATCAGGTGAGGTTTTATATGGATGAGATTCAATACCTGGGTCCAGACTCTTTATAATTAGTTGGCATGTATTCTGGGTAGGTTGTACTTCACTTCATTACTTCTGCTGTACTCTGTTTTTGGGTTGTAGTGGAATGGATTCATCTTTATTACAGTGTTTTTTTAATTTCCAGCATCTTTTGTCTTAGACTTGTGTGTGTTTTAATGTGTTCTTAGGAAAATTCCTTCCATTTGTGGGATATTACTACTCATCTCTGGTCACCAATCACTGGCTTGTGAGAGGAGGGCATCAGGAAGTCACTACACTGGCCCCAGGGAATGGTTCATGACATTTAAGAAGAAGTATTTTTTTAAAATTTATATCCATTTGATAATCATTAGAATCCATGTTAGACTATACCGCCACCATGGTTTCCATACTGTGGAGATGTAAATATTATTAATGGGATGTATAATGGTTATTAGGATATCTTTCTAATGTGTGAGTGTCTACATCATATAAGAGACTTAATCAGTATTCTCTATGCCATAGATGGTGGACTATCCTATAGAGGTGGTTGGGTCAATTTCAGGGGACCTGGAAAATATTTCACCCCCGAAGATAAATTTATGTTCCACACCATAGGTTAATGTAATCGAAAATTAAATTGATCGGGAAAATTATGGACCTCCACACCACATCATATAATCTACATCATATTAATGATAAAATATGGAAGACCATGCCAACGTTCATTTATCATATCAAAATGGATAATGGATTTAAAGTTTTTGATTCATGAAATTTTGATACCCTTGTATTCTATTCCATAATGTTATATAGTAGTTGTAAAATTACATGTTTGAATCAATAACTCGACCTGTAAAGGATAAGAATGTGGAATATAAGTGGGTTTCTTGGAAAATTTGTGTTGTTTTATGAAGAGTACTAACTTGGATTCATGAGTCACTGCGAAGGTATTCTAACTCAAAGTAATAATAAATTTGAATTTGATGATAAGTATAAATATATAAAAAGTTAAAAAATTTGTGGTAAAGCGTAATATAAATAAATTTTGTGCATAAAAATTTTAAATTGAATTTGAATTTCAAAATAGAATAAATATTAGGCTTATTTGTAAGATATATTTTATATATAGTTGAGAGAATATATTAGAATAGAAGTTTAAATATGAATCAAATGTTTATATGCTAATATTTTAGATAATTTTAACATGCCCTGTAAAAGTGAAGAAAATGAACCAATGTAATATTGTTTTAAAAATGATGTGAGAAGAAGAAAATAAAGAGAGATGAAGTGGTTTTGTGGAAAATAATTTTTATATTGAAGAAGAAGAAGAGAAGTTATGAAACTTGTATAGAAGAGGAGGTATTTTTTACTTAATACTGTGAAAGGGGAAGGATTTCTGTGATACTGAGAAGTCAATAAAATAAAGCCTTACATGGTACAATGTAAGTGAAAGAAATGAACACATAGGAAACACATGTAATAATATTCAAGAGAAAATAAAACATCATTCTCAAGGTCAGAAACTGCTCATTGTATCTCACATAAGGAATATAGAGTGTTCTGTGATCATTGAGGAATCCTATTCGCACCTAGGACTACCCATCTAACATTGAGTTGTGAAAATTGTAAATTATTATGTTCCTTCTATACATGGGTTCCGTGGTATTAAAGGGAAGAAAAAAATTTATACATTAACCATAACAATTTATATAGGAAAATTGAAAAGGGGTAAAATTCAAGATCCTTTAATTTGACCAAGACATACAAATACTGAATCTGCCTCATCTTTGTGTAGTTTACTTCCAAATGGGCACCTCTAACACACTATAATGTCCCTTGGAGTCATCAGAAAGTGAAAAATCAAATTTATTCTCACTATCTAGTCCATGGACTCCTTTATAACCATTGAATATTGGAATTTTTTTTAAACTCCAATTCATGATCCGCCACCCATTCTTAGTTCCCACCACCATCTTTAACAAGATAATGAATATTCTAGATTTTTTCCCACAAAAACAATATTGATATTATGGGTTGTCTATGGATTATATCTCATAATTCACTTCCTATATTTTGAATATATCATCTTGGAATAGTCTACCAAAAGTAATATATAAAACATCATTATTATAAATATACATCTCCAAATTAAAATATAAACATCAAGAATCCATATTAAATAGCATAAAAACAAGGGTTTAAAACAAAATGTAATTAAATAAGAAAGGAGAAAAGATATAAAAAAAAGACAAATAGGCCATGAATCATAAAAAAACTAAAATAAAGCTCATGGAATAATAAATAATCCATAGTCTCACATGGTAACTCATGGTCAGAAACAAATTTGATTTGGACAAGAACCATTCCACACTTACCACTTGAGTATTGATAGTCTAACACCAGAGTAACATCCACCAAGAGAAATATGATTCATCTAATAATATTTTGTAATGATACAATATGTGTAATATAAGAATATCACCCAATATTCCTCTCTATAAGTACCTATGAATGTTCTTGATCACTTTGGGGTGGCGACAAGTAGTTGGGAATTAAAATATATAACCATGTGAATTTTTTATTCCAAAAAATAGAAATGAAAATGTAAGATGAATGAATAGAAAATCATAAAAAAAGAGTATATTTCATAAGAGGGTGTATATAATCATGATACATAAAAAAAATCTAGATGACTAATCCTATAAACAAAACTAAACCAAAACAAAAATCGAAATCTCCATGTTATACTCATTAAAATCATATAAAACCATCATGAAGCGAAATAAACCAAGAGAAGCCAAAAATCTTGATGACACCATTCCCTTTAACTATATCTTATAAAATCATGAGTTTGGGTTCAGAAATTCATATAGAATATGTGATGAAAATTTATATTAGGATTCCACCCTATATATGTACTATGTAATTATAAATGAAACCATTAGTTTTGGATTTAAAATAGAACATGTTTTTGGATGTTATTTCATTTGATAATATTTTTCCATAAAGAATGATTTTGTTACCTTTAAAATGGGTCGTATTAAAATTAACCATGTGCCTGAATAAATTATGATAAGATATGTTGATGGATAAAATCAAATTCATCAATTAATAATAATAATATAAAAATTTCATAAACAAATAATAAAACATCACTATCACATGAAAAACAAGAAAAATGGTTTCTTACTTATTGGAATACTTATCAAGGACACACAAATAAAAATAGCCTACATAATGTGATTCCTAATGAACCTGGGTCCTACCAATATAATTTGATATGACAATAATTGCCTAAATTTGTGTGACACTCACTACAACTTGTATATTTCCTTATCTTGATGCACCGAGGGTTCCCACATGATATGTTTTCTTCAATAACTCTAGTAAACTTACCCTAAATTTTATAAAACATTTTTAAAATAAAATATTTATTACAGCCAAACATGAAAAAAGATTTCAAATTCAAAACCTTATTTGGGTCATTTTCTAGAATACATGAAGTATATAAAATGGGTTTTATGGAGAACCCCATTAAAATAATTTCCATGCCTATAAATATGAAATTACAGAAATCCACCCTAATAGATATCAAAATTACTTTTTAACAAACCAAAAAGGATAATGAAAGAACAATATAGTGTTCCATGAAAAGGAACCCTTTTATGGAGACACCAACATTAACAATCAATAAAAATCGTTTCCTTTGAAAATAGTGATTGGAAACCAATAGATAATGTCCTCTTAAGACTATTTATATTTGAAACCTCAACAAATCCCCATAAAAATGATAGATATGATCATCAAATCAACAAATTATAGATAACAGATACCATTGAGAGATCTACAAAAAAAAAAAAATATGTGTAAATTAGAACATTCCTCTATGAGATCCCCCAATGCCAAAAGAGTATTTCCAAGAGACCAAAGGGCGTCACTTCTAGAACATAAATGATAGGTTAGGAAAAGATATTGATATATCATGGTGAGTTTTGGGATTCAAATGTGTAAGGTAATGATTGTAATTTTTCAATTCATAATAATGTCCTCTTGATCACAATGTTAAGATGAATGGTTAGAAAAACCCTATGATATCCATAATTCACTACCATTTGATGAACATCAAAGTGTAAGATATCTTTGGAATAGGCACATGGCTACAAAAACTGTGTGCAATATGTGAATATGTGTATAGTAACAAACCCAAACTTCTACATGGTCTGCATAAAAATTTCATTGTATTAGACAAACCCTGCTAAAAATTTGAATGCCAGCACTGATATTTTGAATGTATATACCCCGGTATCAAAAAGTTTAATACTAACCATTCACATATTATTAATTAGACTCATTTTTTCCAAAAATATAAAATCAAAACTCCCACATTTAAAAAAACCTCTAGAACCATGTAATAGAAAATATAAGTTTGAAATAAAACATATATGTTACCTAAAAGGTTCTAAAGAGTGTGAGGATTTACTTGATATGAAATTTATAATGATTTTTAAAGAAAAGGCTCCTCATGATTCCTTGATTCTTATGGTGTCACTATCAATATATTTTTTATTTGTTTCTAATAAGGTGTCCCAATATATATTTCCTTAAATTGTTAGAATATAATCTATATAATCATTATTTATGAATTATTATAAATTATTCAACATATAATTAATTAAAAGAAGAAATTTATTTCTAGTCAGAATAAAAATAATTCAGTGATTTAGATCTTCTATTACCTCTACTAAGAGAATAATTTCATTATTTTATTCTTTTATCTCTAATAACACATAATTTATTCACTATGTTCAATACCCTAATATGTGGGGTGAATTAGCGAATGTTCGATTAGTATAATATGGTTTCCTATGTTGTTTATATTTAAAAAAATTCACATTATCTTTATCATGATGAATTGTATGATGAAAATGAAAAAATGGGGGTTGGATGTATTCTATTAATTTTTTCATCCAAGATAGTGAGATCCAAGGATCAAACTTTGATGATCTGCCTATATACTAGAATTTGTAAATATTACTATTTTTTACACTGTTCATAGAGGAAATACAATACATATTAGAAAATATTATCTCATGTTTTGCAAAATCAATAAATTTTTAACAGAGGATTTTTCACTATTAATTTATAAGATTCCAATAATGTATCAATATACCTTGTTTATATCTAAATTGGTGTCTATTTATGCCATTTATTCATCATAATGACGAATTTAATTCACAAAAAAAATCTTATCATTTTCACAATGATTTCTGAAAACCATTTTTTCACAAAATATGTTCACGTAAATATCATTTTCATAAATAAGGATTCACATAATAAATTGTATTTATGAAAATATTGTATGAGTAAAATCCTTCAAACAATAAATAATTTTTTGAACATAATATGATAAAATTGAGAAATGTAACACTCTCGTACTTACCCTAATTCATTATTTACCTTAATTAAAGGAACATTTACATATTTAAAAACAAAATTAGTTTATAAACCACATGTAAAATCATTTTTTTAGTATAAAACATGTATCACATTACAATAACCAGTGTTGGAATTTTAATGCAACTAGTTCCATTAGTCTATAAAAATTTCATGAGATTCATCTTAAATCACATGAAAATCCTTCCATTTATACAAATCTCAATGAAATTTTCTTGAATAGACTATGGAATATAGCACAAACATTTCATACATGAATACCACATGGTATTCTATTATCAATAAAATTTTAGCATACTTTTTCCATAATGTAAACCATAAATCTCTGAAAAGGAAATTTGAAATATTTTTCCAATTTATATTTTTCATATGAAATATAAATTTGAGATAAGTAATTTGTGGAAATATCTATGGGTATATATATTTTATGGGTATGTATTGTCATTGGGTATATATAATTATCTAGAATAAATATAAGAATTTTGTGAAATAGATCAATGAAAAGGGTAATTTTTATTATATAGTAATGAATTTCAAAATAATGTAAACATTTGATTTTACACTTATAGCTAATACATTGATATCGAGATTAAAAATAATTGTAATCACATTTTGAATATTTTTTTTAGAATAGACAAATAATAGTATAATGTGGTAAAATATTTCTATATGATATTGAATTATCTAATATTGGGATGGTGGTGAAGTTGTCATTATCTTCCATTAAAAAATATGAATATGAAAATCCATAAGTATGGTTTGGATAGAATAATATAAAAAATAATAATTTAGTGAAGATCACAATAAAACCTATGTTTGTAAAATCTCCACCCATAAGTACCACTATTACTTATTTCACCATTAAATCATATCTAATATCATAAAGGGTTATGTAAATATAAGTTTAGAATTTATCAAAGATATATTATTAATTTAATAATGGTATATTTTCAAATGTATTTCTATATATTTATGTTTCATAACATTAACAGTTATAATTAAAATTATAATCAAATATTTTTGTAACTGTTTAAATAAATAATAGTTATTTATGAAAAAAATATGGAATGATAATAAAATATAATAACTATTTTTCAAATAATGGTAATTAATAAATAACAATTTCTTTATTTATTATGGTCATTATTTAAAAATTAAATTTCTAATATTTATTTCTTGTTTTAAATTAAATTTATATAGTATTTTTATTCAAGGAATTGAAAATTTCTAATATATTAAATATACTTTTTTGATGGAAAATATCTTACTCTATTCTATATTTAAAATATGTAGGAAATTTTTATAAATTTGATTTATATTATAAAAATAATGTATATGTTAACAAGAGATCATCAAAATTTATCTTCAGAAGTGTGTATGTGATAAATATGTGACCACATTAACGAGTAAATACGGTGTATTTTAAAAAAATATAACTCAAATTCTATTAATAATTGGTACCCTTCCCCTCCCTTTTAATCTACAACTCATCTTAGTGATTGTTTCAAAACACTACATTTTTTAAAACCTATAAAATATTTTACATTTTTTTGGATCCTCTAATCAAAAGAATGAATCTGCAATCCCTTATTACAAATAAGATTAATAAGTGATGCTTTGATTTCTCCAAAGTAGGGAATATGATTATGTTTTGACATTTTTAGATATAAGGTATAGGGAACCCTCCCATAGATTACTTGTTTGATTTTAAATTTCCCTTCCATATATGATGCTGTCACAAGTATTTATGTTTATTATTATAGAAATTTTTTTTCAACTACCCTATATTCATTATATATAAATTCCATTTATTATATCTCATTTATTTTTATTCGTAGAATTTTTATAAAATAAAATATTCTAAAAAATATTCTTCATAATTTTATTATAATTTATTTTCATTCACTATAGTGTTTTTTATTGTTATATTTATTCAGTTTATATGTTATAATAATTATTCATCCTTATAAACGCATTTTTTTCAAATGAAATATTATTATATTTATATTTTTTCCTGAAAATTACATTTATAACTACTATTCTACATTATTGGTAAATATGTATTGATTAGGTAAAATCTATGAAATACAATTATTAGAACATACATTTTTTCCCTTACTTTGAAATCCGTATAATATTTTTCAATATTCTTTTATATTCTATTACATGAACAACTCTTATAATTCATATTATCTATTATTATAATGATTCTAATTCATAGTGTTATTTATTATCTTTATATTAATTATCTATATTTCTTGCAAAACAATTCGAAACACTCTTTATTTTCATAGGGGATTTTTAGAAAATGTTTTATTATTATAATTTTTTTATTTAGGATACCTATGTCTAAATGATATAATTATAAGATTGAGATATATAATAACTAAAACATTAGTAACCTAGAGTAAATGTTGGTTTAATTATATTTCTACATAGATGACAATACAAAGGCTCTAATAATTTAATATTATTAGAAAACATAGTATAAAAATAAGTTTTTTTACATTGGAACTAAAAATCAATAATTTTAATAATTAAAAACTATTATTATTATCATTTAAATCCATTTTTTATACATAGTAATCATATTGGTTACCAAGGTAAAATAAAAAATACTATAAATGGTGACATCAGATGCTCATTAATGGGGATAATGTAAAAGGGTTCCTTTATTATTTTACAAAATGAACTGATTTGATCCAAAACAAATCAAACTAAGAGAATAAATAATTCCATGTTCAATATGATAATGAAAAAATTATTGTATATCGACAACTACTCATATATTAATGGTATTTCTAAAATATTTTGGTATGGCTAAATACGTTAGGTTATCCAATAATAATGAAACTCAGAGCATAAATAAATCAAGGTCTAACATAACAATGAATTAATTATAGGATAAAAATAATTGAAAAAATAATGAATGAATTTATGAAATATTATAGAATAAATATATAAACCGAGTTATTCCTTAAAAAATGAAACTAGAAGAATAATGAAATACAAGGCCCATATAACAATTATTTTATTATAGTATATCAATAAAAATTGAAAATAGATTGCATAATGTTGGACATCTTAAAAATAACATCAAGTCATTGTCCCAAGACATCATAAACATACCTTTAAGTACATGTTCAAATAAATATATTAAAAAAAGTAAAGGACACCCCTATTAGAGTATCGTAGTTATATTATGGGACCTAGCATTACAATTGAACATTATCAACAAGTAAAGGGTATGTGATTTCGGTCATTGGGTGTTTAGAAGGAAAAAGGTTTCAAGGTTTCTCTATAGATGAATACCTGAATTTTTATAAATATGATATCTATGTTAGGATTAATAAATCCATAATAGTGGTATTTAAATAGTATGTAGATAATCGAAGAATATCCTCTATGTGTGTCAATCTAGGATCATGGTAAGGGAACATTCACAGTGCACTATGATGATGAATGTGATATACTCAACTAATATTTTTTACAGTTATATCATGTAGAAGTATTTGAGGCAGAAACACAACCACTTGTTGTATCCCGAAAAGGATATATTTTCATCTAAAACCAAAAACAAGTTACTTTCCCAAATTTTTAGGATGGTTTTATTAATATGGGATAGTCCAATTATTTGAGTGGATTATATGAAGTATGTATTAAGAGAGGATACGTAATTTATAATTGAAAATAAATCAAATGGTTGATATTTATATAGAATTAAAATCATTTAGGTATTGGAAATAGAAGATTAAATGACATTATAATTATGTAATTGAAATCAAACAATGAATGTTTATTCCCTATATAAAATTTACAATATTCCAACAGTTTCAAACCATTATTATAAGCCCTAAATCCATTGGCATATACTATCCTAATGGTTTCAAAAACTATTGGTTTCCTGGCCATTTTGGTATCCCTATATCAATGATTTTATAGAAACCGTTGGTATAGGGCTATGGAAAGATACTATATTCAAATGGTTATAGGTGAACCATTGATATATATATATATATATATATTCTAATATTTTTCAAACCATGGGAATAGGGTTATGTTCAGTACAATTTTATACCGATTGCTTCATGTAAAACAATGGAATAAATATATATCAACAGATAAATAACCATAGGATTGTAAAGAAGAACTGTATACAAACGGTTATATATAATCCATTGGTATAAATGTCTTTTCAGCATAACTGTATACCAATGGTTTATGAAACAACTGACATGTCCTCCACTCCAAACTAATAACAATAAGAGTTCAATCTGAATGGTAGGGACTCACTCTCCCCACCAAGAATAGTAGGCCCTCACTATTACTCCCCAAGCACAGAAGGCCTGATCTTCTCTAGAACATGTATACAAAAAAACAGTACTGCACATTTGAAATAGATTTTTTGATTCTATATTAAAAACAATTAATACATGTAAATAAGTGACCAAATATAATTACATAACCTTATCATATGTTCACATTCCCCATATTCAAATAAAATATTTGAATATCAATTTCAATTTAATTTAATCTTTTTTCGTCATAACAATTATTATAGTCATAAAAATCCCATAAAAACATCATATGTGTTGGTACTATTATTGATGGATTAAAGAGATCTATCAACACACCATTTACATAGTGAATTATTAATGGTACTTTTTTATTAATCTATTATATCTAGTTTTCT
This sequence comes from Viscum album, assembly GCA_963277665.1. Lineage (NCBI taxonomy): Eukaryota > Viridiplantae > Streptophyta > Magnoliopsida > Santalales > Viscaceae > Viscum > Viscum album. The sequence continues at coordinate 887,932,245 of OY728125.1, forward strand.
TTATTTTATGTTTCATACATGGACATCATCATCCTGTTATATTTGATATCCAAATATTTTTTTATATTTGTAAAAAATTTAAAATATTCTAACATTTAAACATTATTAGTTTTTCGATATCGGAATTATGTTTTTTAGTATGTATGTATACATGTGAATAAATCATATAATGAACTATTTTTTATGGATAATTAATTTATTAGGTGTCTTATTACATATTTCATTCACACTTTTTTATTGCACTTCCAATGTAGCTTCTCATTTGACTCCCTATTCTTCAATCCCAAAATTTTAAAAATTACCCATCCTTATATAAATTTTTTATCAGGTGACCTTGAACTATTCCAAGATATGGAGACTTTTATGTTTATGGATTGAGAAAAAAATAGTTCATGTTTCTATCCAGTCTCTTCCAATATATCCAATATCTTGGATATAACTTCAACATCTTCAAGTGGAATGATAATAAAGATTCAGAATATTGTTTTGGATGAAAACATCAAATAGATTGATTGTTGAAGTTCTGATCAAGGTAGTGAATATTTTTATTGGATAAACACCCTTGATTTGATGCTGTTGTAGAAGAAGTGGACCTCGACTTGAATGCTCAGAGTGAATTTGAAATGTGGATGTTAAGAGTGTTCATGAAGGGTGTATTGGAAACAAAAAAAGTGCGCATATGATGTGGATGTTAAAAAGACCATCTAGATCATCCAATTTAATAATAAAAAAGTAGTTTATAATGATATTTTTAGGACTACAAACAGAAAATATAAAATTTACTCCTTTTGATATTGGGTTGATTGGAAATCTAGGGTACTCCGAAATAGTTGTTGTTAAAATTGGTCATATACAAATTGTTTTATCAAAGATGGATAAACAGTTAGTTAATGAGATCAAAAAGTATGAAATTTGAATAGTCACTTAACTTTTATGTCAATTAACGAATTACAAGATAACCATTAAAGTTTAAAGTCTTTTAAAGGATTTAATAAATTTAAATTAAGATTTTGAATTTATGAATTTTTAATTAAATGATTCATCTGTGTAAATGAATAGTTTGGGTAGTAGTTATGTTTAAAAACATAAAATTTAACTAACATGTTTTGATTTCCATTAGTATATATTGGATATATATTTTATGTATTTTGATTTCCAATATTCCGTTACATTATGGAATTTTCGTATCAGGGCATGTCTATCATTATATGTTAATGTTCTTAATGATTGAGTTGTTTTGAGAATGGTAACTTCTTTTATAGTTGATAAGAATTCTGGAGATGTATTTTATTCATATATGTATTCCTACAATATAAATTTATTAAGTATATACATATTATTACAGGGGATGATGATAGGATATTCTCTCAAATAAATCGATTTGTATATCCCTTCCTAGATTCCATGGGATATGCCAACACGCTAAATTTGTCTACCCCTTCTCTATTCCACATGATGGGATTCAACCGTAATTCTAGATACACTGCTGGGTGGGATATGATAAATGATTTACCTACCTTCATCCTGGATGCGAAAGGATGCAATAATTCCTTAAATCTAGTAGGATATTGATACCAATATTTAACATAGTGGGAAACCTAATATAATTTAATTTGAGGATCCTCTCATTATATAGATTAAATTGATATTTCCTCTATTTAATTTTTTTACTTTTTATTTTTTACTTTACCAATAATGTTTTTTTATTTTTTCTTCCTATATTTGTTTCATTACCTCATTAGGTTTGGAGTGTTCAAATTTTTACCTGATATGGGAATCAATGGAGTTAGACCCTCATTATGTTTGGGGATTTGGTAGAGTCTATTGGATTTCATGAAAAATATATGGAGTTGATGCAGATAAGATGTATAATACAAATTTTCAATGGTATTTCACATATGGAACACATCACATATTTTATCCTTGTGAAAAATTTAGTTAACCATTATATGTGTAGTTCAATTTTTTTCTGTTAATGTATTTGTTTTGCAAAGGTTTTTTCGAGCAAATTTGATTGTAAACATATATCAATAACAATTGTGTCATATTTTTCATTCCATTTATATATACACCAATAATTTATGGTAATGTTTTTTCCCAAATATCCCATATTCCCTATGTTCTAGAATCATTATTATTTTATGGATATTTTTAATATAACTATGAAGATATTCCAAATCTATAATAAGTTATTCCTAGATTCTTAGGACCTCCATTGTTTCAAAAATGGTAATTCTCAAGTTGGACTCTAATATAGAAATGACTACGATAGTGTATGGCGGATGGGCTATGAACATTGGATAGAACATGTTTCTGGGCATTAAGGAATCACCACCTAGGAACAATTTCTCCAAAAGGAAATCAATAAAATAAATCAGTTAAAAATAAAGTAAATTTTGGCCCGACCCATCCATATATAGGTTGTCCAAATGTATGTAAAAGGAAATAAAAATAATAAAAGTTGTATAAAAGTGAGAAAAATGAAACATATTAATTAAACTCTTCACTACCCCAATATCTCACCATAGGAATGAAAACTATGTAGCCACAACCACTTCCTTTACGACCCCCTCAAAATAATATTACTATGATCAATTTATAGAATGCGGTAAAATAACTTAGTGGAAAATGTGATAAAGAAAATAAAATAAAAACTCAACTACAAAAAACATGTCTAATGTTACTATACAAGTCACCATCAAACATATAATAACAATAGTACCCCCTCAGTCAAATCATGTACTAGAAAGAAAGTGGGAAATAAATACAAATTTTATATTGATATTATCCAATAGTACATTACTATTAATTAAAAAAATACTATTCATGTTAACATTAAATAATTATTTCAGATTGAGTTTCAATTTAGTATATTTTTGTTTTATATAACTTAAATTGGGACATTTATATTAGATTTAGTTTTTCATTTTTTTATTATATTATCATTGACAATTTCATTCATTTTGGTTCAAATAATCTCAATTTGATTACATTTGGTTCATACTAGTTTGGTTTAGTTATGTTAACTAATTTTAGTTGCGGTTATATAGGATTAAATTTATTATATTTTGTCCCACATGATTCAGCTTTCGTAATATTAGATTAAATCATGTAAGATTTGTTTTACTTGTTTCAATTTAGTCTCATTAAATTTTTTTCTATTTCAATATTATTTTCTGGATTTTGATCATTCCAGATCTATTTTGGTATATCAGATTTATATTTATACCAATAATATTCATTTGGTTTTTGAATTATTTTTAATGGTTCATACTATATTTTATTGGTTTAATTTTATCCATTGTGTGTTTGAATGGTGCCACATTATTTAGTTGAACTCATTTTTGGTTCAATCTTCATAATAATTTTTTGTATGGTTTTTTGTGGTTCATCTTGGTTTGTTATGAAGGATGCAATCCTAATTGAGGTAGGTCAAGATAGTCCAAACTAGATTATACTGATTTTTTATGATTCTCTTTGGTACAAAATTATATGATTTGTTTTAGATCTGATTATTTTTAATTTTCGTTGTTTGATATAGTCTAATTTTATTAATTTTATATTCAGGTTGTAATATTTAGTTTTACCCTTCCTAGGTTAATTCAATTCTGATTACTTTGGTTTTCATACTAATATTATGTCATATTTCTTTAAATTTAGTTTGAATGAGTTCTTGTTAGTTTCATTTAATGTAGTCTGTTTTGATATGAATTTGTTACGTTGATTCGATTTAATCAATTAGGTTGATACATAATTTCATATCAAATAGTTATTATAAGAAATAAATATCAGTTTTTGTTACAAAAAATGGTTTAAAATACAATAAATCAAGGATTCATTAATTTTAATGTAAAATTCATAACATAAGGGAACCTGTATCAAACTCAATGTAATCTTCTTATGATGACAACAACTCAAGTCTTCCATTTACTGCATGTACACATATTTACACTGACACACACACACACACACACACACACACACACACATATATATATATATATAACGACACATAGTCCTTATGTACATATTTTAATGGATAAATATGTACAAGTCATTCCTTCCATTTTTTATAAATGAATAAACCCCATTAATGTACACACGTATACATTTTCTATATATATACATTATCACATCTATCCCCAACATATATTTTCATATATATGTGAGTGAATATCTATGTGGGGGGACATTTATATGTATATGTATACTTATTCATACATTTGAAAGTCACCTTTTACAATAAAAACCTGAAACCCTCACAATGAGTTCCAAAAAAAATATAAATATATATATAACTCAAAACTCTAAGAGCCCCAAATTTATAAAATGTACATGAATTGAAATAGAAAAAAAATATAATTTAAACACATGGAGGTATTTCATTTTTTCAAAAAAAATATATTCTTGAACAGGGACACAAATTTACATAGAAATTTTTGAGTCTACCAAAAATTGAAAAATAATGAAGTTTATTTACAATAAATAAGATATTAAAAAACTTATTATGGAAAAAGCAATGGATTGGTTTAGTCCAAGATGATGATTGTACCTATTTAATTGATGTTGAATTAAATATTTCATGAATTAGAGAGTATATAAATTCAATTATAATGATTAAAAACGAAATGAATTATGGATAGGAAACCAAATATATCACATATGATGTTTCTAATCACTACTGAATTAAAACTACTACCAGATCATCAGAAAACATCATTTTATGAACAGTTTTATCCTCAATACTATGTTAAAGACATATAATTAGATATTCATAATCTGGAATGGGTAACCCATATATTGGTCATCCATGAAACTAAAAATTTTTTTACTAAAAAAGATAAGTATTGTAAATGAGATTAACATAATTACCATCAATTCAAAATTATGAAATGAATAATAACAATATTCACAGAAAGTATAATCAAACATGCAATAGGTCTAGTTGAAAAATATAATACCACTTACAAAAAAAGAATAAAAATTCATTTATACCCATATATCCATTGTATAATATCATGTTTATCAATGTATCCCTAATCACCCATATATATAAAAACCTAATATGAATATTCAAAAGGATTAATCGTGAATATACACTAATAATTTGAGTAACGAACACAGACAAATAAATATGCAGGGTGTAATCTATTTGGTCCGCTAGGATGTCACTACGGAATCCATGCAATTTCATTCTTGTGTAAATTCAGGAAAACTAATTTGAAATAGATTTATAATATAGTTCTATTTCATATATACAAAGAAGAAATCCAATATGAAGTCCATGAATATTTTAAGAAAACATTCTGTTTTGTTTTCATTAAATGAAAAAAAAAATTGGATCCAATTTCATGGACTTAGCCAATTTTTAGTCAATAAAACCATTGTAGAACCAAATATGAAAAGATAAAATGAGTTCCATTAATTTATAATGATTTCAAAAAACATCACTAAAAACAATTAAAATGAATCAGGACACACACAAGTAAAATTCAAACTAGTAGGAAGGCACCACCCACCATGAGGTAAATAATTAATATAAATGAGATAAGTCTACCCCAATAATAAAATTAAAGGGAAATACGATCAAACATGATATAATAATCCCCTATTCGATCCACATGTCATTGAGAATGTGTAATGGGAAATAAACTAGATCCTTAATTTATATGATCTATAATTAACCAATCCAATATAAGACTAATTGTTACCCTATATGTATGATACTAATTACAATAAAATCACATATCCCACATTAACACCAATAAGATAAACCTCACCATGTTCAATATCGCACTATATTTTATACTATAGGACTTCTTACCAAATATTATAGCATAAATGTTGAGATAACACATAGTTATTTATTTTCCCAATACTGAAAATGTTGCGTTGATTAAATATGAAAAAGAAGTTTGAGAATCATAGTACACAAAAATAATGTCTCCCTAACACTCTCATATAAAAAAACCTCTTTCCAAAAGCATGTACCAAAAACATATAAATAATATATCCATGGTCATGCTAAAAAACAAAGGGGAATAAATGAGGTCCCCGTGAGATCAACCATGAAACCCACGATGTTCCAAATAAGAATTTATGATTATACATGCTATTTAGATTTCAATACACCATTTCTAAAACATGTATTTCCTTATTTAAAATTGTAAAAATGATAATTTAATTTAATTTTATAAAAAATACATTTTAAATTATTATATATATTTTTAAAAGGATTTATTAATGGATAAATCATTATTTCAAAGAGACATTTGAGGTTTATAAATTAAATGCTCTATGTCATGATATAAATTTCATTGATCAATTTACAAACACCACTTACTATCATATAGTGGAATAATTTCATCAAAAATGAATTTATAAAATTCAAACACCATTGCAATACCAAAATAGAGAAATTTATATAAAACAAGGACATATAAATATTGTTTGTTGTACCATGAAATACATAACATTACACCTATAGTAGTGACAACCTAATGGTGGGTGAAGGTACTATATATGGTCTCTAAACATCAAAATCCCCAATATTTGGTCCACTATAAACCCTATAATATTTAAAAGACCAATAGAATTTGTATGATTATTTAGAAACAATATATATGAGATATAGATAAAAAAAATATTATTAAAAAAGATTATCTTTTATAAATATGATCAAATGAAGAAAATATTACTGTTGAATGTTAACAGGGAGGATAGAAGTTGAAGCTGAAATGATGAAATAAGAAGGAAATAGAGAATTAGTGTAGGGACTTAGCTATAGGTGGGATGAGCATGATAGGTTATATAGTAATCAAGGGAGAATAGGATATGTGGGGGAGAGGATAGGGTTTACACTAGAACTAAGTGCGACGGACAATCAGCGGATATGGTTTGTACGGGAGATGAAGGTTTTCAGTGGAGAGGAGAATATATAGGGGAGAGGCATATGGGTATGCACCCATATTAATAGAAATATGAGATATTCAATACATAAGGTTTATTTAAATCCATAATGATATTTATACCTCACACATCTATCCCAGCAGTTTTTAGACCGTTTGTATAGATGCATGGTTATATACCCATTTTCCAATAGTAGAGATTATGAACCCTTACTTCCATATAGTAATTTTTTTTGAAAAAGGATAAAATGAAAATTAATTAATAAAATTACATTTATATCATATAAAATGTATTATAAATTTTTTTAATTATAAGAATAAATGTTAAATAAATAAATTTTAAGAAGGGAATATAAATAAGTTAATGAACATGAAAAGGAAAGCAGATGACTGAGAAAATAAAACAATCCTAGGCTTCCTAATATAGACATTACCCTTAGAACAAACAAATGTAAGTACATGGCCTTAAGAATTATTTATTATAGTGACCTTAAATTATAATTCACATTATTTAATTATGAAATATTTTTTTTGTTTTAGATTTTTAGAGATTGATGTTAAAAATATAACATAACTAATCCACATAATAAAAATTATACATTTCTATTATGTATATAGTTTTTTCAATAAATTATTTTAGTTATGAAAATTAATTCTTTTAATAAAAAATAATTAATATTTTAACCTTCCCATATCCTTTCCAGTAGCAGTCCTTATAAACCTAGTAAGATAATTTTCAAATATGTGTTAATCTGAAAAATATCATTAATGGAGATAAAATTAATGAATAAAAACTATTTTTTCAAAAATATTCATAAATATTAATCATTTTAAAAATAAAATTTATTCTTTAAATAAACATTTTCTCACATATGAAATCATATTATTTATCAAAATATTTTCATAAAATATTTCATATAAAATTTCAAAGGAAAATATAAAACTCTTCATGGTATCTTTTAACAAATGAAAATTTATTCACAAATCCATACATTTCAAAGATAAAAATAAGTATATAATTTCCCCTTAAAATAATAAACTCATGTCCCACTTATTTAAAATCTCAATATTTGAGAAAAAATCAATAGAAATCATATATTACTCATATATTTTACTTGTGGAGTCAATTTTATGTAACCCTTATATAAGGAATAAACATCACTGTTATAAATTCAGTAACATTCATGGTTCAAATGGAAAACAGATCATGTTTATACAAGGAATAACCATCATGACTAAACATTAAATAATCATCTTGGAATTACGTGGAATAACCCTTATAGATAAATTACAAAAAAAATCATGCCCAATTTATGGGATGGATATCAAAAACCAAATTTAATAGGTTTATAGAAGAACCTCCCATAGTTATAAACAATTACTAAGAAACATAACATAACAATAACACATTAAATCATGCAGTTATGAGAATATTCATTCAACTCTTAAGAATTAATTTATGAATATTGAAATAACCATTCCATTTGAAAAAACTTTTTGAAAATAACTATTAAAAATTAAAAAAACTTATTTTTCTTTTTTGAAATAATTAAATCTTGTAAATTTATCAAAAAATAAAATAATCTTTATGGTTTAATGAAATTTCTTCATCACTATATACTTTAAAATAAAACATTTCTTTTGTCCTTTGTAAATAAATTCAAAACAATTCTATGAATAAATTAATTTTTAAAACATTTCAAATAATATAAAAGATATATAAAATTCCATTTCTATTTATATAATGTCTATATGGTAATATCCATAAAAAATTTAAAAATATGGGCATGGAATAATATTTTTTGAAAGGTAATATGATTTATTTAAATAAATCCCCACACATTGTGTCTAAATTGTCATGTGTGTTATTTTGATTTAGGAATAACAAAATTAGGTTAATTATTTACTTTAATAGGAATATTTTTCATGTTTATTAATCCTTATATTCCACTTATTACCATGTTATTAAAAAATAATTTATACTCATGTCAGATGTTTTAATGATATTCTGATCAAAAGTCAAAAATGACATCAGTATATTGATTATGCTCATGGTGGTAATTAATTCACAATCCCCATAAAAATTGATATAATTATAATTTATATAATGAAATTATACATTAAAACCAATCATTAATGATGAATAAAAAAATAACAAAGTTATTATCATGGAGACGATATGTCATACATAAGTATATGCCACGCTTCCATTTTTCAACAATCATTATTGAAATACAGTAATCAGTATTCTGAAATTACATAATAGAAATATCATAAATATAATATTAATTATTTTAAAAATACATACATACATATATATATATATTATATTTTTGATGTGGTGATGAAAAATGATTCACATAACATTATTGAGGTGGTAGTCCACAAGTACGCATGAAAGACGTTATCATCTATTATTAAATAGAATGATTATAAATTAAATGTTTTATTAAATTATTATAATGATAAATATTTTATTACTTTTATTTATAACTATTAAATCCATCATTATAAATATCTTATATAGTTGGTTATGGAAAATTAATGTCATTGTTTTGCGAGAATGTAGTCTTTCATACACTAGAATAATAGATTCCATTCCCATTTGAATGGGGTTGGAGATGGATATAGTTTGTAAAATAAATATAATAAAAATTAATTATATGATATATACTTCATAAATAATATATTCTAGTTTAATAATTATTTCATGGAGGTGGGTGAGGAAATAAAACAATAACTCTTGGTTAAAAACTATACATATTGTTTAGACAACGTACTTTTAATTACACTATAAGCCCTATGTTGTTAGTATTATTCCAAAAAACGACCTCATAATGTTGTTAGGGTTGTTAGGAATGTATTTGGTTATATATTGACCAAATTATATTGGTTTTGGAGGGTTAATATCTGGGAAGAAGTGGTTCGCTTTTTTAAGAGTGGGGTGGGGAAATCTTCAAATTTCTTAAAATAACAAATTAATATTTTTTAATTGTGATTTTAATTGGATAAAAATGGATAATATTATTATATATCATGATTATGATCCTAAATACACTAATAAAATAGTATTTTTATGTTTGAATCCAATTTTGAACCATAACCCTTTATTTTAAACCTTCATTAACCATTTTGACAATTATGAAAATATCAATGTTTTTTAATATTAAAGAGTCAATATAATTAAAAATGAATGGAAAAGAAACTTAAATGAACCATGACTGATTTTATAACCCATATCCGATTCACATTTCCATGTACACGTTTTTATGAATTTTAAATAATATAATAATTTATTATTTATTATTAAATATCATTAATTACAATTTTAGAACTATTAATTTAATTTGACATTAATAAAATTAAGGCAACAATGGTAATTGAATCTAATTCATCCAATACTATAAAATATTTTTTGTTTAAATAATAAATATTGAACCACAATGAATCATTCAAATAATATTATTTTTATCATTTTTAAAATGTTATATATTATTTATCTATTAAATGAATTATAAATATATCAATGTTGCGTAAGCTACTAACGTAATTATGTATTCAATAAAAATTAAAAATAAATTATCCTGGATAAAAAATCATTTATATTTCTAATTAATATTTATAAATAATCATATCCTCTATTTATATCTATGTTAATAATATTATTTTTATTAATAGAAAGAGTGTGATATTTTTTGGCTTTATATTCACATAAAAATTACATTGTTCAAAATCATGCCACAAAATAAATTGCTCATATATTAATATTTTTTCTTATTATTGATGATATATACATATCTAATACAATTTACCATAGAGGTTGTTTCATTTATTATGTCCTTATTGTTTAATTTGTAACATTAATTACCTGATTTTCCCTTTAACATGGTAATAAAAATTAATAAGGTTCTTATTAATATTGAATAAATGTAAAAGAAAAATATTTAACAAATATGGATCTATTGATTAAAAATATGGAATCCTTATTTAATATTTAAAAACAAATAGGACTATGAATTTAATTGGAAATTAAATCTTTTAAATCCAATGAAAATATTTTTTCAAAAAATGTCATTTTAAGTATAAAAGGTTTTTATCAAAAATTAGAATATAAAATTAATTTAAAAATCTTAATTATTTTATTTTATATCAAATCACAATAATAAAATTTTAAATCCAATCCAAAATATAATTTTACTTTGTAGACAAATGAAAATAAATAACAATTTTCCTCTATACATTAAACAATCATTCATTCTAGGAAAATATCAAAATAAAACCATTAGATAATTTTGATATGATGAATTCAAAATTTATAATAATTTTATCAAATATTATTTTGGTAAGATAAAAAAGAATTATAATATTTTCTCCAAAAAATAAAAAATGTTTTTTGAAGAAAAAATTTCACTGAAGAATAAAATTAATTTACTAAAAATTGAGTGATTATTTAGTAATAATTATTCAATAAATTTTAATAGATTCAAAACAATATATATATTTAAAAATTTATTTAATCATATTGATACCCACTAATTTAATGACTAGGTTATAATTATTATATTTAATTAATAACCTTTCACAGTTCATTTAAGCTCATGGTGGCGTGTTGTACAGATTGTCAACAATAAAATGAATCTTTTTTATAATCATGGGGTTTTACATTAAAATAAAATTTAATAAATTTAATAGATAAAATTTTTACATGGCCTCAAAAATCAATGGTTTTCCATCTGAAAATACCATTATTGAAATCCCTCATCGTAAAAAGGGTTAATAAAAAACCTCTTGAAAATATGGTGTATGTAGTATAATGGTAATGTAGAATAACACATTACTCGGTGTATAAGTAAGATTACATTGGTTGTATGTGAACATATGTACATGGAGGAGAAAACTAGTTACCATGGATAAATAAATATTAATAGAGAATATATTTTGGATAATGATAATGCCCATAGAAGAATATATATATGACGGATGAAAAGATTATCGATTCATCAAAAAAGAAGTTAATGGTATAAAATTTTTTTTGAATAACATTTTACCTAAAAATTATAAATTAATTTACATTCAAGACTAAAGAATTATGTAAACATACTTACATGAAAATTATAATTTTTTCATTTAATAAATTTCCACCACAAAATCTAATTTGTTTCTCCAAATGATGAGTATTGAAGATGGTTTTTTATGCCAAAATCTCTAAATTAAAATTATATAGAATCACATAATATATAAGATAATATTAATATATTCCTATAATATCTATAAATTGACAAAGACCAAAATAATTACTACAAGGTAAGATATTTCATAAAATTTGTAGTCCTTTACATGAAGAAATAATACATTAATCATAAAACATTAACAGTAATACCCGTTGTTTAGAATGAGTAATTGTTTTAATAAATATCTTTATAATTATTTAAGTCATTCATTACTGATGTTTAAAACAAAATATTATAAATATTTGTTCATATATTGATCCAATATTTTTCTCAAAATCATGCAAGTCACTCAATAATTATCATACCAATAATGTATATCACATAGTCATATAATCTACAAGATACGATAATCATTCAATAAATAAATTGAAACATCGTAAATAAACCTTAAATAATGCATTCTATGAAATTATGAATCACGCTTTAATCCTAAACTAAAATCCTTAAATATTATGTTTACCATAATCATATATGGTTCCAAAAATAGTGAACATATTCTGAAATAACATTAATCAACTCATTCCCATTAATTTTATTCTCATGGTTATCTATATAAAAAAACATATCTTCACAAAGTCAATATATTTAAAAAAACTATATCATACTGAATAAGACATCACATCGGTTAGTGGTTGGTACTACACCCTTATCGCTATATAGTTGTGGGTTGAAGCACAATGGCATTTCCAGATGCAATGGGTCATTGCCTAACATTTTGGTTGTCTATTTTCTAATACTATATTAATCTCATTACAATAAATATACAAAAAATATTAATAATAAAAAAATCACTTTTTAAACAGTATGGTTTTCTCTACATCTCATTTTTCTTAAAATCAAATAATTTTAGTTGACTTACATTTTCTAAGCATGAAGAATATATTTACCGAGATTTTTACTTATCCCATTGTGATATTTAATTAAATGTATGTACATAAAAATATCACTTCTTCTCTACACCTATTTTCAATGGTATTAATTCAATCAAATGTATGTTTTTAATTTTTTTAAACAATGTGTTTATGTCCTTGTTTAAATTTTAAAAAATTTATGACTCTAATGATAATAATGATATATATGTTTTATATATGTATCTTAAATTATGATATAGGTGACTACTTTTTCTCTATGTATGAGTCACCATATATGTTAAGACCCCGTAAATTATGACTCACCAATATTAAAGTCATGTCACTTCCAAGACATAATTTTGACAAACTTAGAGACACCATCTCGTATGAGTAATAATTTTACATGTCTCACCATCGACATGGAATTATTTCTATGTCTAAGCTACCATTAACAATGGATCACGATCTTGATGAGATACCGAAAAATTATAATGTCAGTAAATTATGAGATAACACTAGGATATCTCACCGTCAGTATGTTATGCTTTCAGAATATAAACATTGAAAAGAAAAAGATACTACTAACCAGATATACCATCAGCAAAGAAAATACCATCAAAGTAAAATTTTCGATACGTACGAGACACTACAAGCCATGACACATAATAAACAAAGAACTTTTGAACATAAAATATTGAAAATTACAAGACATCATCAAAGCAAGACACCACCATTTCAAAACAATGCTAAAACTGAGACACCACTATTATTTGTAAACATAACCTTTTTATTTAAATATTTCCGAATGGATATTATATTGAAGATAATGTAGATTGATATTTTAAAAAATGTATCATAAATTATCAATAGAATTAATTGATGGGAGGGTCAAACATGTTGTATGAATTTTAGGATATTGAAATTCACATTCATATTCTTATTTGTACTATTGATAAAACGAAAATTGTACTCCCTCAAGCAAATAGAGGTGAATGAACATGAGAAGTTGACATATATTATCTTGAGAGATAGGGCCTACCAAAAACACTCATAGAGCTAATGAGATAAACTATTACATCTTGCAATTAATCAAATGTAAAATCTAAATCTCACACACTTCTACTACATTCCTATAGTCATGAACAATAGTATACAACAGTCTGTTATTATTATGATTTTAAGGGAAATCAACACAAGCTGTATTTCTATAAACATTATAAGAGCAACAAGCTCCATAGAAACATACTGAGCATTTATATCCCTAAACATTTATATTACTCAATTATATTTATTTATTCCATTATATTAATAAATTTTTGTACATACTGTATTTTATAACATGTACATTGTCTCCTGTATTAAAATGGATGATACATGATATCTTATCAAACTTATTTTATTTGTTTTCCAACTAATAACTATACTATAGGTTATTGTGTGACCTTTTGGTTTGTACTCCCATGGATAATACGGGAGGCGATCTTGTGTGGCATGGATAGTTTGGTAATCTTTTTAAACCACAATCCAGGTTGTAAACATATTTATTTATTTAATATAAACTACTTGGTAGAGGGTGATAACCAAGTTGAGTAGATTGCGTCTCATCTTGAGACAGAACCTCTTATTTCGTATTTTGTTGTTTTTTTCATTATATTATTTACATTTATAAAAATAAAACTATTTTAACCAAAAAAATCATATACTTTGATAATTAATCTTTATTAGTGTTTTTATAATATTTTAATAGAGTAAAATTATTTCAATGTACTGTGTAATATTTTATATTATTTACCTAGGAACAAATCAATATTTAAAAAATATTTTCAAATATAGGAACATATAACTATCTTCTATATTCAACAACATTGCTATATTAAATTAAATGGGGGATTTTAATGTAATTCCTTATAAAAAAATTATATTGGTTACCAAATACACCAACCTCGCGAGATAATAAATCCAACAAAATTTTTATATCAGATGATTTATTCATTTGTTATCAAAATTTTCAAATATTTTAAATTTTTATTTTAGTTACGAATTAAGGAACTAAATTTTTTTTCAATATTTTTGTTTAAATAAATTCTAGACAAGATGGTTCTTCAAAAAAATAAACCTCCCTTCTTTAATAGAAATAATTATACACAATGAATAATTATTATGATAATTCATATAGAAAGTATGGATTTTGATATTTTGTCTTTAATTAAAGAGAAATATTTTATAATTATTGCTTATAAAAAATATTAGGATGATGCTACAAATATAGCTTATAATAAAAATTATAAATCATTAAATGACATATATTATAAACTAGGAGATGAAGAGTTTTACTGAATTTCTATATGTAAAACTATATAAAAAATTGGGATACTTTTTCTATTTCCAATGAGGGATCTTATAATGTTAAGGAAATGAGTATTATCATATATACTATTAACTATTATCGTTTTAAAATAATTCCTGATTAAACTATTTATGATATGTACATCAGTGTTAATGAAATATTCAATAGAATGATCAATCTCATAAATCTTGTTTCTGCCAAGGATCATATCACAGAGGAGTTATGATGCCTACATAAAATATAGAGAGGCACATCTCTCTCCATTAAAGAGAATTTTGATATTATAAATATGACAATAAAGGAGCGGATCAGTATGCTTATGTTATGAATAAGAGATAATGATAAACCATATAGAAGATGAAGATCATAAAATAATATTAGTATCCTTCAATACAAGATTATCTAAATTAAAGAAAAAATGAATAATAAAATGAAAAATTTCTTCTTTCTTGTTCATGTGATACTGAATATCCACAAATTATTAATGAGGATATGGTTAACCTTGCAAGAAGAATTATTAAATTTTATAAAAAAATAATTTTTTTAGAAATACAAACTATAACGAGAAATTTGATACTAAATGATATTGTAAGAATGACTAGAAGAGAGATGATGATTCAAAAGATATCACCTAATATAAGTGTAATATGAAAGGATATGTCAAAGATGAATGTCCAAATATTTGATACGAAAAGAAATATGATGGAAAAGATCTATGGTATAAGGAAGAAATGAATGCTACATGTAGTACATTAGAAGATATCTCTAATGATTTAGATACATCACATGAGGGGAAGTCAGATAGATCAAACATGTGATTTATGACCAACATTTCTAAGGTACATGTTTTATTTATTTTACCTATTGTCTTGACTATCTCACATATTCCCAATGATTATATCTATGATGTTTCTAAAATTGAACACAATGATGATGATATGACTTTGGATGAATTTTTTTAATATTGAAAAATTTTGGTTGACACTTTTATTGATCAAAGAAAACAATATAAAACCTTGAAAACAAACCTTGCTTCATCTGCAAACATTAAATCTAATCTATATCTTAAAAAGGAAAATATTGATTGAATTTTTAAAGAGATTAATGAACTTAAACTACTAAAAAATTATCTAAATAAATACATAGAATGATTTACAAATGTTAGAGTGAAAATCACATAGATTTTGTGTATGCATCTTGCAACAAAATATATTACTGAAATAGGTTACAACTCGGAATAATGGAAAGTAACAAAATATAGTTTTGTTACTATATCTAGAGAATAATGTTCTTCTGCCATCTAGTTATCTAAGGGTCCCAGAAGAGTTTTTTTTCTAATAGTTTACAATATGATTATAGGAAACATGTTAAAATAATTTGGGTTCCCATTTATTTAATTACTAACATCTATATACCAAAAAAAGTATGGGAACTAAAGTAATTTATTTGTTAAGTTTGTTTAGAGGAAAATTATTTCAATACCTCTTATATAATTCTTTAGTACCTAGAAAATATTTTTTAATGACACATTAAAAGAGATAATTCTTGCATCAAAATCTGTATTAAGGTTGATATTCATCGGTTCACCATTAGTGACAATGAAAAAGGGAAAATCACTAGTAATGTCGAAATCAGTATAAAAAATATGGTTTTAATATCTAATGAATAATTTATTAAATGCTTGAAATATAACCAGCTTAGAATCTCCCAATTATGTGATGATGGTTTTTATGTTAGATATGAAAATAATTATTTCTATATTTACTTTTCTAAAAATCTATTGTTTCTAATTCTTTTACAAATGATAATGTTTGTGTTGTTCATTTAAACACTTTATTTTATCAAAATATATCCCTCTTAAGTTATATTCACAATAAATCTTGTTTTTAGCATAGTATATGATTCCATTTAAACATTAAATCACTTGGGAAGCTCATAAGGAAAGGTTTACTAAATAATTTACCTGATCTAGATTTTTTAATTTATAAAGATTATAACCCCTATAAAAAATGGAATAAGAATAATGTTTTTATTATATTAAATAAAGACATGTCAACTTCTCAACCTCTTAAGTTGGTTCATATGGATTTATATATACCATGTATAGTTCCATGTTTAAACTTGTGGCACTTTTTTATTTTTATGTAGATGATTTCTCTAGGTATTCCTCGGTATGCCTTCTTCTCACAAAAGTGACTCATGGTATTACTTTTTTATGAATTATACTTTTATAAAATAATCATATTGGATATAGAATTAATTCCCTAGAATGCGAACATGGCTTTTGTTTGAAAAACAATATTTTGAATCTTTTTGTTCACATAATGGATACAGTAATAACTTCTCTATTAGTAGTAATCCTTTGTAGAATGGTGTTGTAGTATAATGAAATATAACATAATAAGAGATAGTCCAGACCATATTTAATTTTTGTGACATACCTATTTATTTTTGGGAAGAAGTAAAAATATAACCTAATACATCATAAATAATGGTTTACTAGACCTATCCTTTAAAATAAACCTTAGGAACAATAGAACAGTAGGAAAATTATGTTTAGTGTACTAATCAATTAAAGTCAATTTTGATGAGACTAGTCTACATGAGTCTAATACCTTTCTAGAAAACTATAGGATTATTTGTCTTTTCTGAATATAATTTATAAACATCTATACTCTACTGTTAAATTGTGAGAAAAATCATCTAGTTTTAATAAATTTCCAAAACAACCTGACCATGAACCTATATAACTAGATGTAACGAGTCTATTATTCTTTAGCGATGTTAGAACTATTTTGTATATCCCTTTTCACACTTTTTAAGAGATCCAGATAAAGTTATGCAATCTAGAGATTCTCTATGAAATTTTGATGAAAATAAAAATTTCTTATCTCATGTTGATCCTAATATCCTCAATTAATTCATTAAAGATGATTTTTCGTAATAGCCAAGAATGAAGAATTAAAAAAATCAAAGAAAAAGGCATGGTAACTTGTAGATAAACCCATGTAAACCATGATTATAGAAATTAAATTGGTGTTTAGGAACAAGGTTGACAATTGAGATATTATAGTTAGAAACAAGGATAGACTTTTTATTAACATTTATAGTCATCAAGAATGAATAGACTATGAGAAAACCTTTCCACCTATTTCTAGGCTTAAATCCATAGGAATATTGTTTCCTTATACAATAAATCTAGATTTCATAATTTATCAAATGTATTTTAAGGGAGTATTCGTAAATGGATTTATAGTTAAGGATATTTTATAGAAAACCCCCTTGGTTTTGAAACTACACATTTTCCAAATTCTGTTTTCAAATTAAAAAATGTTCTATATGGATTCAATCAAGCTCTTAGACCATAGTATGATATGTTTTACAATTTTCTTATGTCAAAAATAATTTCTAAAGGTATAGCTAACCCCACCCATTTTGTAAAAGAAATTTCAAAATATGTTATAGTAGTAAAAAACAATGTTGATTATATTACTTTTTTATCTTTATGAAATTATATTTTAAAATGTTTTTATAAAATGATTCAAAATGAATTTAAAATTACCGTGACGGATGACCTTAGGTATTTACATGGATTTAAAAAACATTCAAAAAAAGAAACAATTATTTTGAATCAATGTAATTATACAAAATATATTTTAAAATGGATTAACATGGATATCCCTAAGATTAGTGATACTCTATTGAGTAACACCTATAAATTCGATTTTAATGAATATAACAAACTATAGGATTGAAAAGTTTTTGATTTATGATTGGAATTCCCCTCTTCTTGGATTTTAGCAGTAAAGATAGAATTTTTATTGTCTGTATATGTAGTCATTTCCAAGAAAATGCAAAAGATTCACACTTAAATATTTGCTAAAATAATTTTCAAATACCTCATGTATACAACTATATTAAGGCTGTTTTATCCTAGAGGACAAGCTTTTGATCCAGTGAGTTAGTCTAAATCTATGTTTTATTCAAGTTAGATAGAAAATTATCCTCTAGAACATGACACTTTTTTATATAGTCACTAGTATCATGGTGTGGAACAATATATAATTCTGTAACATTATCTACTACTTAAGATTAATACATAAGAGGAGGAAGTTCTTATGCAAACATTTTTTGGATTAAACACGCATTACTAGTCTATGGATATCAATTCTGATATGCCCCCATAAACTGTGACCATAAAAGTGCAATAAATATTTCCAAGAAACTAGTTTCACATTCTAGAACAAAGAACATTGATATAATGAATAACTTTTTTAGAGATCATTTTCAAAAGGGTGAATCACTCTTGAGTTTATTGGTATAGAACATTATTTAGATACTTTTTTAACAAAGTCTTTAAACTATTAGAAAATTAATTATATAAAACGTGAGATTGGTATGATTATTTTTTATACAGATTAATTTTTGGATATGATGCACCGTTGGGTATGACACACTATTGTAGTAATATAACCATCGTAGTTGTCTAACCATTGTGATCTATCTCAACGTTGCCTTTTCAAACCATTAGATTTTCAAGACTTTATAATTTTTTTAGCTATAATTTTAAACTGCCTAGTATATTTTATTCTATTTTATTTTTTTTTCTATAACCTGATTGATATCTTTCCTGATTTTTTATTTCGATTTTCATATCTATAAAAATCCAAAATGGTATACACTTGATTATTGTCTTTTCTCAACAATACTCTACATTTGAACATTTATCACTTGATCCCCGAACAACCTTCCTTTTTTATACTTTCACGCTTTCAAACCAACTCCTTCCCCAGATAAAATCTTTTCAAACCAGTTAGTATAATAATAAGGAAGCATACATCTGAGTATTCTTAGAATGAGTTCTGATCATCTATGATGTGAAAAGGTCAAATATGTTTTCCTACTCAGATTCCACCTATGAACCCAAGAATTCAATAGAGGATCATTTTACCCAAAATTTAAGAGAAAGAAAATTGGTTATTGTCTTCTATATATTGGGTGATTAAAGAACATCAATATCAAGGATGTTTAGATTAGTTCTCTTCAAAGAATAGACTAGTTTACCCAAATAGTGTACATCATATTTTCTAATATGTTGAGTTGGGTTTTATTGATGATTAATAATATTAGTTAATATCATTTGTTTATGGTCATAGAATAATCCTTTCAACAAAATAGAGGGCTAAATGCCTGATACATCCTCATGATAGAGTTTATGATGACTACAAAGGATCAATTATTGAGGACATTGAATTGTTTATTTATGAAACATTAATAGAAAAACTGACTAGTGATGGGATATCTTGAAGTCCTATATTCCAAGGACATGATGTAGAGTGTTGAATTTTGTTCAAATTTATTCAATATATTCTTTCCCCATGAATGTTTAGTTTTTTTATGCTAAGGTATCAGTATGTTTACTTTCTTAGTTTTATGAAAATAAGACCAATGATTAGTCTATTTTGTTATCATAAAGTTTATTTTTAGGAAATGATCAGGCCTTCATCTAGATACAATTTCATGATTTATCTAAATATGATTTCTACATTGTTAAAGGATAATGGTCATTTTTCTATGATTGGAAAATAAAATTGATTGTGGTTGTTTTTTCACTTTATAATATAACTTTTCAAGGATTAAGATCAGTTTGAAACCGTAGATGTGACAGTGGGTAGCTGAAAATGTCACGTTTTATGTTGATTTTAACTAAATGGATCATTTTAGGAGGCTAATGGATGTATTTGATGCTGGATTAGAGAAGTATTGCATTATTAAGAACTCATATAATGTAGAAGAATTTTTTGTAGAAGAAGAAGTTTAAAAATAACCTTATATTAATGAAGGTAGTGACCCATATTTATCACCTCGATCACCCCCAATTACTTATAGAGGTCTTATCCCACCTAGGTGAATTGAAAAAATAGAAACTTCAGGGAAAAGTGATGAGTAAGAGACATAAGTATTTGGATATGATAAATTTAAAATTAGTTTAAAAATTAAAGATGAAGAAAATAATGGTGAAGATAAAAAGGGAAATAAAAATAAAAGTGGTAATGGAAATATTGATAAGAAATATGTTAATAATGGTGATGTTGGTGATGATGATTCTAACCCTAATGTATTAGATGGAATAATTTGTTGGAGAGATATAGAGATACCTCTGTATATCCTTTCCTCAACAATTGTTTATGATAAGAAACCATATTTTAATGGGGAAGTAAACACAATGATTAAAGATAAAGAATCATTTTTAGAGGGGCGAAATCCCCAAGTCATTGAACTATTTTTGGAACTAAATTGAGTTATTTTGTTGACTAACAATCATTTTATGACTCAAATATAGTGGAACCAAGTTATGTTATTATTGTTGTGGAACGACATGTGTATGAGGAAAATAAGAACAATATGTATTCTTTGGAGTTATAAAATGATGTACAATTTGTTGATAAGGATACTAATGAGTCTCTTGTTGAAATCTAGGTAAAAGGTAAACCTAATATTTTTGGCTTAAAAGATGATATATACAAAATTGATCATAAGGAAGAAGCATATGCAAGTGTTGAGCTGTCCATTGGTGAATAAAATGGTTCTTCATAGAATGTGGATACCCCTAAAATTATCCATCATACCATTGTATATGTAGTTTTTTACATAATGATGATAATATTTCATAATGTTGGGTTGGTACTGTGATAAAGTAACTGGATAAATTTAGTATGTGTCTAGCAAAGGATGGGGTACATATGTTTCCAAATTAATTATATCCTAATGGATCTGTGACAGATTATGTTGATTTTGATGGAATGTTAGAAAAACAATTCTCTGTTAAACCTCCTACATATGAATCTAATCCTCTTATTCATACTCATCCCGTTTACATAGTCATAGGGAGTGACATATATGCTTTTTCAAAAAAAGTTACATTCAAATTGTGAGGTATAAATCTCCACTCATGGCGATGCATAGTGAGAATGAGGCAACATATCTCATTGAATCGGTGAATCGACACATTCAACCTAATATGATGCATCACATATAAGAGTTTAACATTTAAAACAAAATAATATGTAATTAGTTAGAATATATTAAATAAATTATGGAAGAGGTGATGTTTTATTTAACCACTTCAATAGATTGAATTCTTAAAAATAATGAGAATGTATCCTCAGACACTTCTACTTACATATAACCTCCTATAGTTTATGTTGATCATTTCCGAATAGTTATCTAAGAATAAGTTGTTTATTCTTCAAATGTTCTAACTAGGGAAGAACATTTCATACCATTGAAGATTCTGAGGATGTTTAAGCAGAGAACCAAGAATGGCCATATGATGATTAGAATTTATGTTGAGGATATAAATAATGATCAAGAGACAATTACTAAGTCCATAAATTTTATCCATATATGATTCATTCCAAAGATTCCATGGATGAAAAATTCTAATTTTTTGTTAGATTTTGATGATGATGCTATTTAATCAAGAATTTAATTAGAAATTAGGATAGTTTAAAGAGATTATCCCAGTAAAAATCAGTTTATAGAAGAGAAGGTTGATTTCGATCATGACATGGATTGTTGGGGGAAAATTATAATAGACTTAAAAAATATCCAGAATCACTTTCTTCATGTACAAGTTTATACAATTGTTTCTTAGGAAGTTATTCCTAATACCCCTCTGAACTATATTTTTCCAGGAGTTACTAGGGATACAAGTACACCTCTTCTTTTCCAATTCCAAAATTATCATCTTCTTCCTAATCAGGATATGACACAACTATGACCTGTTATTATTATATATCGTCGAAATACGCAAGATATTGCTTGGATACCAACTAGGGTTCCATATAATTTGCATATATCTTGTTCTGATCCTCCTCCTTCAAATCAGGATAACATCAGGGACAATGGAGAAAACCATTGGACCCTCTACCAATCCTTCAACATCATGTCGTACAAGATATTCTTTTTTTATGGTACAAACATTTTTGATAAATTTTATATAATCACTTTTGTAATTTATTTTGATGAATCTTACTCTTCTAGTCAAATTTATTCTAATTTTATGTCTTATTTTTCAATATAATTATGTTTTAAAATTTTTATATTCCTAAAGGTGAGGAATCTTCTACATTTCCCTTTATAAAAGTTTTCTGGAGAACATGCCTGTATGAAATTTATTTACAAATTCTTTCAAATTTTTTTCTATGTATAACATTGAAACTTGAGATTTTTATTATTATTTCTATTTGATTATATATACTCATACTATGAATAAGGTGTCATGTTTTTCTATCATACATTTTTTTGAAATGTTTTATTTTTTGTACCTTTGATTCGGTGATTTGTGATTATCTAAAAATGGGAGATTGTTGACCTAATTAATTTAATGATCACAAATTCATGATTCTAATGATATTAATGAGTTATATATTTTCTATATATACCTAATATTATTTTACTAATGATGATTTTTTGACTATTTATTCGTCACTATTAATGTTAAGATAATATAGAGTATAACACACCACAAGCCCAAAAACTTTCCCCACAAAGATATACTTTTGAAAATTTATTAAACAACATTGCAAAAGAGTCACCATTGTACATGACACACAATTAGAATGGAAATATCTATAACTCTGATACAATATTAGAAATATATCACCATCAGAATGAGGTGTCTCTAGAGTATAAATTGGTAATATATGAGATATAGTCAGGATATCTCACCATCAAGATGTCATGAAGCCAAAATATAAATTTGGAAAAGTTTGAGACACAGGCAACCAGAACTATCATCAGAAGGGACAGTGCCTGCGAAGTTACATTTTGTCTTAGAAAAATACATTTCCATCCATGAGAATACATTAGTCAAACACTTCCAAAAATGAAATTCGGTAAAGATTAATACACCATTAGATAATGACACCATCAGTCAAGACACATCAAGTACCAAGACCCCCCCCCCCACTATTTATAAACATAACCATTTCATTTAAATATTTTCTAACATATATATTATTTAATTAACTTATATTGATATGATAATGAATAAATCCTAAATGATCTACATAATTAACTATACAGTTACCTAGACACACTGATTGAGGATGAAGGATATCTAGATGTACATGGATATTCTTCCTACTACTAATGATAAAAATTAATGTAGAGTCCCTAATGAATTTAAAGATTAATTCTCAGTCGAAGAATACATATAAAAATAAGAAGAAAATCTCATAAATAATACAAAGATTTTTTTTGAATTGATGAAATTCTATATCCTACAATCACATAAATGAGGAATATAAAGCTCATACACAACTACTGATTTCCGATTGTTAAGAACAATAGTATGTAACAATCTATTATTCTTAAGATTTCAAAATAAATCAACTCAAGATAAGTTTCTAAATACGATAATGGATTCAAATTCATCACTTCCAAAAACTATGAATTTATATCCCTACACATTTATAATTCTAAATTTTTTATTTATTCCAATATATATTGATTACTCTGTGTGCATACTTCATTTTAGCACACGTACACTATCTCCAAAATTTAATTGAACAATACTTGATATATTCTCAAAAACAATTATTTGTTTTCTGACATATAAATTTGGAATATGTTATTCTATGACCTGTTTATTTGTAATCCCATGACTAACAGTAGAAGATATTGTGGGTAATCAGATGGTTTGTATATTTTTGTGAAACCTGATCAAGGTTTTGGATCAACTTTTTTATATTATATAAAATTATTGGAAGTGTATGATCATTGTGTGGAGAAAAAGAAGTCTCATCTTTTGACTAAAACTACTATTTAATATATCTTTAATATGTTATTCATTACATTTTTACACTTTCAAAAGGGAAACTATTTTAACCAAACCAAACTAATACTTTTATAGTTATTCTTTTTAGTGTTTTTTAAGATTTAGATTCTATAAATTGATTTCAAAGGACTGTGTAATATTGTATATTACATACCCAATAACTAATCCATCATCAAGAAACGATTTGAATATTTATAACTTATAAAAATATGTCATATGGATTAACATGACCATTTAAAATTAATTGGGGGACCTGAAATTAATTGGGATATTTAAAATTAATTCCATATAATATAAATTTATATTGGGTACTCAATCCACCCTCTCATAAGATACTTACTCACACAAATAAAATCAATATTAGAATATTATATTGTTTTTTTATTATCATTATAATATTCAAATTATATCATAATATATTTGATACAATATAACTAGATCATAATTCTACAAACATGATATATAAAAATATTATTCATTTATGTTCGTTGTTAATCCTTTAACCATAATATGTAATCATATTCCAAAAAAAAATTTATACATTTAAATGATATGATATATTTTCTTTTAATTCATCAATATCAACATAATCATGTTTCATACATAAAATAGAAGAAAATAATTCATTAATTATATATATACATGGTGTACTTCTTTAATGATGTTGATATCCCCTTTATCTTTCAGCATGAAGTATGCATATTCATGAAAACTAAAAAAGTCAAGTCCTTGGTGTAATTTACCTTTCCAAATGAGATGAATGAGTTTATATTTATACATTAACTAAATTATATTCCATTACACAATGAATATTTTTGAGCGACAAAAATGGGTTGGATAAATCAAATAATTTATTTCAGGTTATTAGGGTTTTCAGAATGCATTCAAAATAATTTGAACAAGCATTTTCTATGGATGTGATGATTAAATAATCGTGATGTGTTAATATGGTTAAGTGATATAGTATTCATTTCATATGTAAACTAATATTTAATTTTTAGAAACTAACATCATTAAAACATAAAATGGATAATTACATGTTGAAATATTAAAATTCTATGTAATGGAACTACCCATAAAAATTATACACTAATTTTACTTCAAAATCCAAGAAAACAAGAATAATAACCTCAGTGGTTTTCTCATACATTTCCACATACAACCAAACAATTTAATTTTATAATTATGAAATAATTTATCATGTAAATCCTAAGGGTATCATATAACTAAAATTAGTAAAATGTCACCCAAAATGTTTTAGTCACCTAAAAATTCCCTCGCATAAAACCAAAAAAAAGGGTTTTATAAGGAATTAATTTAATAATCAACCTAAACATAATATGCCTATGATGATATAAATAATTATTAGGTTAAACTCACATAAAAATCCTAATCTCTAATAATGTTTAGTATTTTGTTATGATACAAATGGTAAGGATCAAACACTAAACATTTCGTATTATATTGACTTTAATCTAGAATTCAATTTCTTGTTTTTCCAAATGTATTTTTCATTTAAAGAGTTATAAATTTAGGTAATAAATATTAAAAAACCCCATTAATTAACAATATGAGAATCCTTTTATGTTTTTTTGAAATAAATATAATAAAAAGAAAGATGATTTATTTCTATGACTCAAAATCAAAATTTTGATATTTGCCTCAGCTTTTTCCCTATACGTCCTTTAATCCATTTTATTTTTTTCAATTTCGTGATGAGAAGAAAATAATCTCATTAAGGGATATAAAATAATAAAAATAAAACCATTAGTTGATGAATATTAATAATAATTTTCCTTTTTTAGAATAAACATGGTGTAAAAATAAACATTTTCATACCTATTAAATAAATTTCCCTAAATAAAAATTTTCATAAAACATTTCATAGTAAATATTAAATGATAACTAAAATATATAATGTTTAATATGAAAACATTATATATTTTTATATAACGACATACATTTTATCCTTTATAATAAGTATATATATTCAACTTTTTATAAAAAATCAACTTGTTTCTTACCTTATTTAAAGCCCTAAATTTCCATAAAACCCAAAGAAAGAATAGATAAATCATATAAATTACCTATGAAACCATTTTCATATCATCCGTTCATATAGAATATCAATAATTATTATAAATGGAATAACCTTCATGGTTCACATGGAATAACCATAACAATTATACATGGAGTAACCATCATAGTGAAATTTAAAATAACCATCACTAATATACTTGGAATAACCCTTACAAATAAAATTACAACATAAATAATACCCACTAAATTAGAGGGATATCACAGACCCACACATCCATGGTTTATAGAATTACAACTCATCATTATAACACATTTTTAAGAAAGATAACATATCCACAACACATTAAGTCTTGCAGCTTTAAAAATATTCTTTTCACACATTATAAAACATTCCCAAATATAGAAATATTTATTCCATTTTAAAAACCTTTTTCCATATTACTATAAAAAAGGAAATTAGGATTATCTAGAATAAATAATGAATGATTTTAAACATATTCAAAAATCAAAAAACCGTTCTGGTGGATGTGATATTTGATAATTACATTTATGTTAAAATAGAGCATTCCTACTGTCTTTTGAAATTAAAGTAAAAACATTCTATAAAATGATTCCTTATGAAATCATTTGAAATAATTTTAAAGAGGGTAAAATTTTCTTTTAATATTCTATAATTTATGTATATTTTTATACATAAAATAATTTTATAAATATAGACAAAAAAGAAAACAAGTTCAAAGTGAAACAGTAAAGATTATTTTTTTAATAAAAGTCCTTTATCAATAATCTAACTTATCACAAGCATTATTTAAAATATTTAATAATAAAATATTTAAAATATTTAAATTATTGAAGTTATTTTTTAAATTTTATTTTTATTTTTATTTCACTTATTAAATTTTTTTATGTAATCATTTAAGGTCATGTAAAATGTTATGATGATATTCAACTCATAAGTCAAAAATGACTTTGTTTGGTTAATTATGGTCAAATATAATGTTATTTAATCATATATAGAATAATAATTTAATAATTATGAATTATATACATTAATTATAATTTTAAAACCAATCATGAATGATAGTGATGAAAAATAAACTACATTAAAATCCTAGAGATGGTTGGTCGTACGTATGCATGAGTAAAATTTTAATTTTACAATTATCATTATAGAAATAAGTTATGTATTATTTAATATTTAAGAATGATTATAATATCATAAATATAATATTACTTCTTTAAAAAATTATATATATCAATGATCATACGGGGTGACAAAAAATGAATCACATCGCTTCATGGAGATGGTAATCAACACCTCCAAATGAATGACGTCATCATTTTTCAGTGAATGGGAATGTATGAAATTAAATGTAATGTAGTATTTTAATAGAGTTTAATCTTTCATAAATATCATATCATTAAATTAATTTCATCATTGAAAATATCTTTGATAGGCAGTGATGTAATATGAATGGCATTTGTTCGTTAGACTTTAGTCTTCTGTACACATGAACACTGGATTATGTAACCATTTGAGGGATGTTGGAGATGGGTTTTTGTTAATACAATATAAAAATAAAAAATCTACATATGGGAAATTATTATTTTACTAAATAATCATGGTTATAAAAGAATATATATTGGTGGAAGAATAAATAAATAAAACTCTCGATTATGAACTATACCTACACTTCAAAATACCTCATTTTCATTACAATTAAAGCCTTCTAAGGATTATATTATTCCCAAAATAAGACATATAATATTTGGTGAGGTATTTTTGGATGATATTTTTGAACATGTATCTTAAAAAATGAATTTTTAATTGTTAATAAATGAGAAGGTGTAGTGCATTTTTATAAGAAGATAGGGGAGGGAAACTTTTGGAATTTTGTCAAATATTAAATTAATATAAATATATTATGATTTATAATGGAAAAAATTAATAATATTTAAATATAATACGAGTACATGTATAAATCCTCATATCTAATAAAAATTGATCATATTTGGTTCATATTTTTATCCATATATGTTTAAGCCTTAATTAACTCATTCGACAATAACGGTGATATTAATGTTTTTTACTCTTAAAGGGTTATTATATTTACTATTAATGCCTAAAAGGCCCATAATTGGGACATGATGGATTTATAAACATATATCCCATTTATATGGCCTAATATACATTTCTTTGGAATTGTCAATAATATAATATTATATTATTTATAATTAATCTTCATCAATGTAAAATTTAAAACTATTTATTTACATTGGATTTAATAATAACAAGACAAAATAATATGATTTTGAAGAATATTTATGTTGCACGATTTTTTAGATAAACATGAAATATTAGTATTAGAATCCTTTATTTTATTTTTCTATTATTTTAATAATTACTACATCACATTATCTCTTTTTATACCTATGTTAAAAATATTTATGTCATTAAAAGTACATGTGTGAAATTTTTGTAATTATATCAATTTAAATATTATAAGGCTAGAATCATTTCCAAATGAAAAAACTGAAATATTTAAAACTTTTAGATGATTATAGACTATATATGATAATCCAATAAAAATATATCCTTTTTTTTGTGTGATTTTGTAGTCCATAATATTTTATTTTTATATTTAATTAACAGATATATCCTTTACTATGGGAACAAAAATTAGTAAAGCTATTATTTATATTGAACTAAAATAAAAGTGATCTAGTTTTTGAATACTTAACTACTAATTAAAAAAATTTAGTCCATTTTTAAAAAAAATACTAAATTCAATAGTGGTATATTATATTTTAATAATAAATTGATAAAATTCAATGAAATAATGTTTTCAGAAAATTCCCTTATAAGTATAATTTTTATAAAATAAAACTATTAAATTAATTTAAAAAAATTAAACTTATTATTTTAAATCAATATTAACTAATTATTTTAAATAAATGAAAAATATAATATAAATTTTAAAATAATCAAGAGTAAAATAAATTTTTTTATAAAAAACATTATTTTCCCCAATTCATTGATAAATAAATTTTTTTAAAGAAATATAAAAATTTCACCATTAGAAAATTACTATAAGTAAGTCTTAAAAATTGTTTTATTTTAATAAATTTGATTTCCAAAATTTACAAAAAAATAATTATAATATTTACAGATGTAAATCAGAACAAAAAATTGAATAAAACAAATCATTTAAGAATAAAACTGATTAAATTAACCTATTCCTTATTATCCAAGTAATAATAAAAACATATTCATTGATTAGAACATTTATATACATATAAATATATATATCATAAAATAATTAATCGTTTTCCTATCCAACACATTTAACAGTTACGGTATACAGGTCATACTTAACTAATAGTAATTTATGGTTCTTTTACTCTTGTTGTTATAGGTCTTAAATTTTCTCGATCATAGTGTCCTTTTAAAATAAAAAGATATTAAAAAAGAATAATTTTTTATGATAGAGAAAGGAATGAGACTCATCGAGAGGTATATTATTATAGAAAAACATATTTTTGTATGGGGGATGGCAGGAGGTGTGTTTTTAAAGGATGACATATTTATTATTTTATTTTGTAAGTCAACCACTTGTGGGTGCACTGAATTATAAAAAAATTGATCACTTATTAATTGGTAATTGTGGGTTCTATAATGTTTAAATAATTATAAATTAGAAAATTACCTTCCAATCAACTAATTTAATATTAAAAATCTAAAAATAATTTACAAGTCATAAATCCAATTTTTGGTTCAAAAATGTAATGTATAAATATCATGATAATAAAAATATATTTAAAATAATTTTAATAATTAATAAATAAAATTTTTAATTAATAAACAATTAAATAAATTTTTTATTAATTATTTATTGTTATAAAATAACAGTGCCCATAAAATAGAAATTTTCAATTATTCAACAAAAAATCAACTTCGTTGTACAATTCATAAAATTTAACCCCCAGCTAATTTATATTTGATGAGTCAAAAATAAAATTTATTTTATCAAACTAATTCTCTAAAAATAATAACCTATAATTTTAATAAAAATATTCATTTATTGAAAACTAACAATTTTAGTAGCACATTTAACATTATGAATATTATAAAAATTACATTGGACATCATTTAAATGCATTATAAATTACAATGATTTTTATGATATTATTTCAGAAAAATAATTATAATTTAAATATTCATAATTGATAATAAAAAATATTATTTAGGAACATATTAATAGTCTCTAATATTGTAATTTTTGGAATATGATGAAATATTCACAAAGATCTATTAATTTCATCTACATAACCAACAACAATAAATAAAAAATATCTTATTAACTATTGGTCATAACTTCTGTCATCCATATTAGATAGTACAAATAATTTAAAATAATAATATTTCCTTACAAGTACATTATAATTATCACTTCTTCATTCACTACATTACATAAATGTGTTCTTTCGCATTACTTGATTACATTAATCATTTTAATAATGCCTCTCTTTATGTTTATGTTAATTATTATAGAGGAGAACATTATATGGGAATTAAAATCAATGAAATTACTTTTAGGGAATGTAATATTCATTTATGTTTATAACCTTTTACCATTATTATTTTTAATAGTCCATTTGTTCTCATTATTTGTAATGTTTCATTGAAATATAATAGTATTTTTATACTTCTACTTATTATAATTGTGGTTTTTTATCACATATGATCATACATTAAATTTATTGATATAAATTATTGAACTACATAATTATTCCATTTTTTATAAATGGAGATAATTCAAATTTTAGCTAGAGTATTTTAAAGTAATATAACATATACAACAAATAAGATAAAAAAAGGACCCTTACAAAATAAATTGACTGTAATTTAAAGCAGAAATGCATAATTACATATTTTTAAAAGTTAACCAAGTATTTAATCATGTTTTATATAAAATGTTTTATAATAATAACACAAATGATAATAATTAATAATTTTATGATATTTAAATAATATATCATACTTTTTTACCTATTTACATTACAATGACTTAATTAAAATGTTGATATGAAAAGAAAACTTTTGGTAAAAGGAATATAATTATTAAATAAAATTCTATCTTTAGAAATAATCATATATATAATAAAATACATGTATATATAAAAATGAAAGGAATATGGAAGTATATAACGTGTAGTATGGTGGTAGAAATTGTTCCATTATCACCATTCGGTCATGGGTTTGAGCCCCGTGTCTATGAAAGGCCTGATAAGTTTTCAATCATCTTATGTGATTATTTTTTTCACATCCTTATTAATAAATAACAATCAATTTTAATTGAAAAATATATAAATTGATAACTTTGGAGAAAATAAATTTGTAAACATATTAATTTTAATAAAATAAATAAATTCACATATCATGTATTTTTATATTTACCAAAGTAAATTTGTAAAAAAAATCATTGGATATTCTGCGTGTTTCAATATAAAAATTATATATCCCTTAAATGGGTTGGGTAAAGAAAATATCTCCAGAGATCATTATCAATGATAAATAGACAGTGGTTCCATTCTACTCTGTAATGGTTGTTTTTGGGGTTATACATTACATTTTTTATAATATCTAATTGTTACGTATGTATCACATTCTTCTTTTATATTTATGCCTCCATTGTTTATAAAAATTTAACTATGAATTTATCACATTTATTTTATGTATCAAATTCTTATTTTTATTTCTATATAGTTCTGATATACTCATTATATGATTTTAACTCCATATGTTCCTTTTGGTATCTCTTATTGGTATCTATTGCAATTCTGGAATTTCTTGGATTTCATCTTACCTATTACTTCATTTATATATCTCATAAGGATTTATTAAACAATTATAGGTCAAATATGGATTCATGTGTGATGAATATTGTGGATGTAATTTATGTTTTATTTTTTAATAAGATGAAATATATATTAATTTTTTACATATATGTAACAAATTGTTTGTAAGTATATATTTTTCCCTTGAGATATTATTTGAAATCATGTTCAATAGTATAAAATGTAATCATGTGGATTATTAGTTATTATAACAAACCTATACCTTATATGTAAAATTGATATAACTCACGAATTATGGTGTAATTATTTTTATATAAATACATCAATGTCCCTTATAATACTTAAACTCATTGAAGAAGACCGCATGATCAACCACCTTAATTGAAATTTTTACTCTTCCATGAAAAAAATCCATAAAGGATTCCATAAATTATAATAAATCCATAGAAATGATAAAATTAAATGAGAAAATCAAATATAAAATAAAGCACCATAAATATTGATGTCATTTTAAAACATATTGAAGCCCTCAATAATCCTGCATAAAACCTGATTTACCATCAACTGAAATAGATAAATCTACGTGTATATGAACCATATCGACAAAAATACCACATCCAATAATTAAGGATTTCATGAAAACATATGGGATTAATATGTTTCAAGAAAAAATGAAATATTGTCAAGAAATATCTCTAGCTCTTCTACCAAATCAATATACAATATATAAATCTATTCATATCCAATTCAATTTTCACATTATACATGATATCAAAACATCCTCATATCCATTCATATTTAGGCCCCTAATGTAATATAGTATTACACAGATAACTACCACAAACACCACCTATAATATGTTGTATAAAATTTCTATTATCCTATTACTTTTAGTGTGAGAATTAGAACATGTTTTATAATAGTATTATAAACTAAAGGGCCGTTCTAATATTCTCTATTCGAATATATAGTTCATCTGGACCTCTAAAATAAGAGTAATAAGAAAATTAATTCTTCCATGTATCTACTTAAATGTAAAAAATACCCATAAAGTTTCCACCTGGTCAAGGAAAAGTAATAACTATTGAAAAATTTCACTAAGACGATTTATGATATTTATATGCATTTTTGAAAACTCACTAATTATAAAACTAGTAATTCTTACTTATCAATCCACTTTAAATAAGTATCTAATAACTCTTAGGTAATATATAACATATTTTATCTATCAATATAATAGTAACATAAAATTTCATAATCATTTTCATGTATGTTTTTAATGTAAAAAACTCCATTGACACTAAATATAAGGATATAATAATAAATAAAAGGTTAAAATATCTACTATTTATTATATTATATATCTATAAATAAGTATTGAAGACATTAAAATCTCACTAAAAAATTTATATACCTTTAAACTACACCACAAAACGGTAAAATACTCATATTGTTACTTTTGATAATAATTCATAGATATATTATCCTAAAAATTAGAAATATGCTTTCTCCAAAGAAAAAAATATAAATTTTGAACACTACATGAAATAATACAATATTATCTAGTTACTCGACACAAGAAACTAACAAAAAAGCTATTTAAGACACTTTTTGGGTTGATATAGATGAGAATATATTAATACTAACACAAGAAATATCTCTATTTCTTGAACTATGAATGATCACATTTATATAATAAAATTTTGTTATTTTAGAACATTAATAAGATTCACCATACATTATTAAATGTTGGTTCAATCATCCATTCAGTAAAAAATACCCCTCATACCAACTCAATTATAAATTTATAGTTCCATCTTATAGGAGATAAAAATTAAAATCTAAGGTAATTATTGCTAATGACATATAATATACCTATAATTTTTAGTTTTCCATATTATAACATCATCATATCCTCATCAAATTCAATCATAATTACTTTAGACTAAATGAATTGTGAATCCTTATCTACAAAAATACCATAATATAAGTACAATTCTCCATTGTAATGATTTATAGATGACATGTGTCACTTCATAGAATAGTAGAGGTCCCCTATATCCACATATTTTGTTTACTCTTATCTACATTAGATATTTCAGTTATATTTATGTTTAACAAAACCATATTGATAATAACTAGTACCCAATCTAAATAATAATCCATAATTTCTCACTATTATTCACTTATTTAATACCCAAAACGATATAGTCTTTCTTGTTATCAAGAAAAAACAATGAATGAAACCCCATGTTCAAAATCAAACGGGATAGTGGATAATGAAAAAAAAGTGTAAAATTACAAAAATATGGAATAAATTAACAAAAATATTGACTTTTCCTCACCAAGGGTATAACAATTAATCAGTAATGAATAAAATAATACAAATAATTAATAAAAATCCATAAAAATAAAACAAACCTATGATAGTGGTAAACAACACCCATAACCATGAAAAACCTTAATACATTAAATATATAAAATAAAAAAACATGAATACTAAGGAGCACATCATGTATCAGGTTGCTTGAAATCACATCTAATTATATATTATACATTAAAAACATATTATGTTTGGTTGAGAAAATTATTAAAATCCAATGGTTCCAAAATTAAAACCATCATATTTTTTGTGTAATGATTATAATGAATTTCTTATGAAAAAATTTAAACAAATAAAATTATCTTCATCTGAAGGGTATGTTTTTAGAAAACTGTAACTAAAATAAATAACACTCCCAGAAAAAAATCCAATTTACTTCATCACCCAAATTATTAACTACTAAAATCTTCTAACCCACATCCCATTAATAATATTATTTAAAGTCCACAATGATTAAACCACTCAAAAACACATCATCTATAAAAATTTAACATTTTTTACAGTTTGAAGGAGGGGGCAGTTACCCAGTGGCCAATACAACACGTTTTTAGGTCACATCTGATAAAAATTGTCCATGGTTATATAATGTGTGATAAGATAAAAAATATTTATTTAATAATTACCCAATATAACCTCATAACCAAAATTTTCATTCTACCCCCGTATATAATGATTTTTACCCATCATGTAAAATATAATCCAATTAATGATAGTTTAAGAGCATCCATGAAGACTAAATCCCAAATAAGGGTTCTAAAAATTGAATAAAACAACTATTTACACATTGTTGGAAATAAATAAATAATAATGATTATATGATGGACCACACATTTTTACCTTCAAAAGTTTTCATCTTGTTGATATTGGTTTGACACAGAAAAATAATAACATGAAACCCAATCCTCTAAATTTTTATATTTTGTTTTCATAATCTACAGAATATAATATTTTCCCCCTTTACAAAAAAATTTGTTATAAAAAAAATTCTAATAAAAAACGAAGTTCTATAGGAGTATAAAATATAATATTTTTCTAACATAGAAAGAGTAATACATCCACTAATAATTAATAGAATTAAGTGTCCCTTTTTAAACTATATAAAATTATAAATATAGATTGAAATTTAACATTTCTTCGCTACCTAAAATAATATATTTACATCCTAATATTTAAATTTTCAATGAGTAAAAAAAAGAAATGATGTTCAAAAATTTCAATTTGGCCATACACTAAGATGTGACATTTTAAAATTCATCAAATCAATCATTTTCCAATAAAGTCCTTAAAACATAATAAAAAATATAATAATATAGAATAAATATTTCAATACTTTTTGAACATCTATATTGGAAAACATGCTCACACAATTAATATAATTAAATATCTATATTCTACAACAACAAAAATTGAATAATGGAGGATAATTCCACCTATTATATACATTTTATAGTTTAATCAAATTATATATTGACTCATTCATTATGAATAATTACCTTTTAATTTTGGAAAATATGATATTCATCCACCAACTCTAGATAATAAATTCTGAAATAGAATCTCTCTAATTTTCCTTAAATTTGACAATATATGTTTAAAAAAGAAATATAAGTATTGAATGATATAGTTTTTAATGTAAATAATTGATGACATTAGAACCTCAATTTATAAACAAATCTAGAGGATTATAGTAAATTAAAAATATATTAGGTATTTATGTATATTAGGCCAAATTAAGTCATCAATAACTGAATTAACCAATACACCTATTAATTTTTTTTATAATTTACCATCTATAAGAAACATGTATTTTCCAAATGAATAACATTAATAACATCAAATAAATATATAATTGAATTTTTTAATTCATTATGGTAGAATATTTAAATAAATTACCATTATTATAATAATATATTTTACAAAACATATATAAAACATTATTATTATAAGTATACTAAAATAATAATTAAAAACAAAGATACAATAAATTAAATATTAAAATTCATTTTTCCTTGTGATCTTCATAGAAAATCATACAATCATGTTTACTTGTAGAAGTAATTATCAATATTAAAAATATGACTAATAATTAAAAAATAATTAAATAACTCATTCGAGTAGTTTTATGAAAAAATTAACTGTATTAAACTGATGTATATATATAGTAATTCAGTATATAATGATTTTGAGTGAATATATATAGTCAGGGGTAAAAGTTATTAATCAGATAAGGTATTTGACTTTTTATTTGGTTGGATAATATTTGATACTGAAATAATGTAATCATGTTTTTAAACCATTATGATATAGACATTTAAATGGTCAATATAAATAGATGTAATCATAATTTAAAACTTATATAGAAGGGGATAATTTATGAAATAAAGTAGTAGAATTTTGACCTACGAAGAAACTTTTTATATTATTGGGATGAAAGTAACATCAATAGGTTTAACCTAGGAAAATTTTTAATCTTAACATAAATAAGTGTTGTTTTAATAGATTTTTCTATGAGAGAAGATAATAAAAATGGATATTTCTTTGAAATCCAAGTTATTCGACTTAAAATATATAAATACCACTATTTCTTATCTCATTATTAATTCTTATAAGGATGTACTAAGGGGTTATTTATGTTGATGTTAAGAGTTTTTCAAGGAGTAAATTTTAATGTGGTGAAGGTTTATTTTAAAATATATTTTATTAAAAGTACTGTTATGATTATAATATTTAAAAAAATATTCAAAATTCATATATATATATAAATATAACAACTATTGAATAATTATGGTATTATAAGAAACTAAAATATAATAACATGTTTTTTCCGATATCTTTCCTTGATGTGACATTTTCAGTAGGTGTAGAATTTCATTCTATAGAAAAGATGTAGTTGGTACTCCACCAGTGATTATTTGAAATGTAGATTGGTCTAGAGTATGTGTGGTTTTTCTCATCTCATACTTTTAGTGGGAATTTTTTCATACTCACGAATCTCTTAAGGATTTATGTTATGATGTTTAACCCTTCCCAAATTCTATAATCAGAATGGCTTATACCATAAATGTTATAAATTAAAATCATGAATTCTGGTGAATCTCAAAATTTATATATCATTCCATTATTATTTAGTAAAGCTACAGTTTAAATCCACCAAGGTATGGACTATGAAATTTCTCTCCATCTAGGGAGGTAGTAAGAGATATAGAGTTCAAATATGACCCACAAATTTGGATTCCAATTTATATCTATGATGTGTATCAAAACTTGTGTAGTTGAGATGTACTAAAAGAAACACATCAATCCTTCTTAGGACATGTGGAAAGGAATTTGTTTCACTATTTATGACCTTTTAACCTTAAAAGAGTATAGGGACTTTTATGTTTATCTGTCCTGGACCTATCAAGTATTGGGATTAAACATTGGGTAGATATCATATATATATCGATTAAAAGGAATAAAATCCAATACATATATCATTGAATACTTTAATGTAATATACCATGACATCACTATGAGAAAAAGCTGTATTTGTGATAGGGAAGGGTCTCATCGCAAATAGTCATTTGGGAGAAACTATTTTTGATTGGACCGTATTCTGATCAAAAATAGTACATTGTAAGAACTTATTTACAATAGGAATACATATCCTATCTCAAAAGGCATGGGTGTGCAATACGTGCCAAACTGCAAGAAGTGTATTTGAGATGGTTGGTTACACCCGTCGAAAATAGTTTGTTGGGGGTTTCAGTATATTTGACTATAGGTTTCTCCTGCCGAAAATATAGTTTTGTGGGCATTAGTGTTTTCGATAAGATTTTACTCTCATCATAAATTTTATGTCGAAACGTAGGTATTTTGATTAGGTCCTATCACAAATACCATTTAAATTGTCACCCTTGGGTTAGCATTTCTGATGAGGAGCCCATTGAAAATGATCTAACACACACACACAGAGAAGAACACACACACACACAAATGTATATGTATGACAGTCCAATTTTTTTCCCATTTCACTACTCTCTCAACCCCTCTCTCATTCTCTCCTCTCATATTTTACTCTTGAGTTTGTTTCCAATATTTAAAATTTTACAGCGGGATAATTTTAAGGACGAGCATTAAGTGAACGGTTAATTTTTAAGGTACTTATTTACTAGTTTTTAGCTAATTAATTCTTTTCTATATTAGTAATAAATAATATTAATTAACGGTAATTAAATCTATTTAGAATAAGATTGTTTAATTTTTTATTATTTATTTTTGAAAATTTCTTGTTTCCTTATGATTTAAAAGTAAATAGTAAAATAAAATTTTTAATAATAGTAAATGTAAATATTAATAATTAGTTTCTATTGTCTTGTTTTTATCTGAAAGTAATTACTAATAATTTATAACGATTTTGTTCATTTGTCATTAATTAATAATAATTACTTACAATTAGAATTAATTAGGATTAAGTAGTATTAATTAGAACAAATGATTATTAATTACTATTAATAAGAAATAAATAATATTATTTCGTTGTAAGTAGTATTAATTAGTATTAATTAGAATTAGTTAGTATTAATTAGAATTAATTAGTAATAATTTTTAATTATTAGTAACATTTTTTAATTAATAGTTATATGTTTTAATAAATATTAAAAATAGTAATAATTAGTACAAATTATTTATAAATAACAATAAATAGTAATAAAGAGAAATTAATAGTATGAAATTGTAATTAATAGTAATAAATAGTAAAAAAAAGTAGTAAATTGTATATATATTAGGAGCACGGGGGTACAATTATATTAAACTCACACACACACACCACACACACAGGAAACAAATGGAGACCCCAGCCCCACCCCCCACCCCCCCAAGGGCACAACCCACCAATCAATCATTATTTATTCAATACATGGTTAGTATGACAAATGAGAATGAAGCGCATTACATAGATCACAGGCCCTACAAGCAGGAAATACCATTAAATAGCACAAAAGTCCCAAATTATTTAACATAAAGGCCCTTTAGTGAATAATTCTCTATTTCTATCATTGCTACAATACGCTATAGTACTACTACAATACCATCGCCTAATGGGTTTTGACCCACAATTTTTGATGTAGTATTTTTTTGTGCATACAAGAACTCCAAACTCCATGTGTGACGTGTTATTGGGTAACAAGGTAAAGGTGGATGCCACACCACGCATGTCCAGCGACCAATCCACCACCTGCATGCCGCACTCCCATAACAAAATTTGATTGTGGCGTCCACATATAATAATAAATAGATATAAAAAGTAATATGTAGTAATAAGTAGTAATAATAAGTAATATTTAGAATTGAAATGGAATAATTAGATATAATTATTAATAAATATTAAATAATAGTAATAAATAGTAAAAAATATTTATAAATAGAAATAAATAATTATTATTATTATTAATTGTTAATAATAAATAAAAATTAGTAACTGTAACACCCCAAGTAAATGAATAATAAGACATATTTAATATTTATTAATATTTTTGAATTAAATATTAATTTTACTTTAAAAAGGTTGTTATGTTCGATAGTGTTCCCGGTCCGCAACAATGGGTTTCTTTGGAATCTTACGTTGCACACTAATAATATAATATTATTTTAAATGGTAGTTAACTCTGAACTGTTTTAGTGGCGGGAATGAACGAAACTATCTAAAATATTATTATACATGTTTTTTAGATGTACTTACTTGTATCAAACAAAAATTTAAAAGCTTAAAATAAGAATGAATCTAATTTTAAGCATAATTTACATTAAAAGGCCGATTTACCACCTTTTAATGGAGAAATATTTTTAAATATAGTTTTGGTCACCATAATACATCCTATATGACCATATACAATTCTTCTTTAGAATGGGGACATCAAATTTAAGTTTGGGTAATTTTTTAGTGTTTTTCTGATAAAGTTCATTTTTAATGAATAGTGAAAAATATTGTGTTTTAATTCCAAAGTGCCTTCTAATATAATTTATTTATATGGTTAGATTATATTTTAATATTGTTTTAAAGTGAAATTGAAATATATTTTTAACATTTAATCCAACTTTGGTCATTGGAATTAATTTCACATTGAAATTGGACATAAACAAGTATCATTCTTTTGTAGTTATTATTTCTTTAAAACACGCTATTTATTTTAACAACAGGAATTAATTTTAAAATTAATTTATGCCACTTTAATGTTCTGAATTTGGAATAATAGAAATAAATTTTGAATTCGGAATATCAAATAATTCTTAGGCTGAATTTTTGGTATTTTTCCGAAAAACGTTAATTTTTTATGAATAGTGACACCACTTAGTGGTAGTACAAAACTGAATATTTTATTTAAATAAAATTTTACCACTTTTGTGAATTGAATTTCGAAAATCCGACATACATGGTTGTTATCAGGAAGAAAAATATTTTTCATTAAAATGAAAATAGTTTTTTGGTGAATAGTAACTTTTGACTTTTATTTACCGCGGTTTAAGGTAAATAAAGTAATTCAATGTACAAAGAATACTATAATAATTCAAAATTACCCTAACACTTGTCCAAACCTTATTGGTTGAGTCATTAACGACCATCAGAATCTTTGGTTTGATTTTGGGACAACTTTGAGCCACTTGGGAGTGATAATGACAATTTAGACTAATTATTTTAATGTAAAGGCAAAATAGACCTAAAAAAAGCTTTTAGTAATTAATTTTTATATTGTGTAATATAAAGAATATTTTTTACTATAAATATTCATTGGAAATCTAAAATAATTTCCTACATCTTGGTATTTTTTATATAATTTTTAGACAACAGATAAATTGAATTATTTATGACATAATAATGATGTAGTGGTTACCTCATTAATAAATTATTTAAATAAATTGGATTATAATGCTTAAAGTATTATCCAAAACATGTCAAATTCTGATTGGATGATTTTATTTCGACCATGAATCATCTTATATTCGACTATAATGATTTTTGGACCATTAGAAACCGAATATCGTTATTTTATAAAATAATACATTCACACTTTCCTAAAGAGCCCCTCCTCTCCCTTATAAAAGGAGACAACTTATAACTAATTCCTCACACATATCAAGCCATTTGGCTCGTCTAACCTCTATCTAATTAAGTTCCCAACATCCCTCTCATCCCTCTAGAAGCCTTACTTTAGGCATAAGGAACTTCAAGAAGTCATTTCGTTCAAACCAAAGAGAGTTACCCAAATTAAAGGTAATAGTTTCTATTAAATTGTTTTCTTTTATTTTACTTCCCCAACCCCTAAAATATTTTTATTTCTTTTATTTTGTAACAAAACCAGTATCCAAAATATAATAGGATGTTTTTATGAGATGTATTAGAACTACAATGACACACACGTCCATCTAATGGGTGAAGAAAATAATGTTTCTGTGGATGGAAAACTAACGCCCCACGAAACGATGATTGTTCAATAACATCTTACTGCCTCTCATGGTGGCCATTATAATGGCACTGTATTTATATATGATATATATTATGTTTTTTATTTCATTATTCTTTTGTAATTACCAATTATATCAAGCCTTTATGGTTTCCATATTGGGTAAATACGATAATCTCCTTTGAGGAAGTGCGGACTACCGCCCCCTCAAAGTGATGTGATTCATTAATGCCTTTAGTGGGATGTATAAAGGATGTTGTTAATGATATTATATATGATATTATACTGGAATAATAATATACCTATGTATAATTATGTTTTATTTTCATTAAAATAAGAAATAGAAATGAATGTAGCGTTCATGCGTACGTGCGGCTTACCGTCTCCATGAATGGTGCATTTCATTTCATACCTCCAAATGTTATGTATTATTATAAATACATGTATATACTGGATATATATGATATATATGATATATAAATCATGAATATCATTAAGGATATAATTCATTATTGACCACCTGGACAACTTATAAATATGAGGTGTTCATTTTTTACTCAAGTACAAAATATAAACAAAATTGACTTTATTAAATTAAATGTTACCTATTGGTTATAACATGGTAATAATTGATATAAAAAGAATAATATACTTGAAAAAGGTTCTTAAGGAAGTATAAATTATCTTTAGTTTATTATTTTGGAGATTAAAGAACGAACGAGTCAAGTCGGACAGGAGGTAAGGGACTTCGTCTCAATATCCTTTCATTGAGGGATTTTTAGTTTTATACACACCTTTATTTTATATGGTGTATAAATCCCTTTGAACTTTCATTTTATTAAAAAGAAATCTTTTTATATGAATCATTTTACTAAATGAAAAAAATTAATATTTTTTTAACGTATACGGTGACAACGACCTTTCTGCTGCCGTGAGTATTATTTGATCTTCAGCTTCCTCAACAAGATGTACTGTTTTTAAAAGAAAACAAATAACATATACTCTTTTATGTATTTTTGGTATTGAAAATGGTTTTGAAAATGGATTTGTTATGTCAAAATATTTAAGTGATATATTGTGATTGAAAAGTGGAAATGTTTTCTTTCTTTTATATTTGTTATATGTGATATGGTTTTATAGAGGTATTTGGACATTTGACGGGTGGTTACATGATAAACCAAATGACGGGTGGTGCTGTGAATACCAGGATAGGTGGTAACGTTATAACCTCCAATGCATTGGGTATGGAAGTCGGTCATATGAAAATTCCATTTAGTGATATGTGTGGAAGTCGACCGTATGTTTATTCCATTTATGTGTGTTTTTGTCCCAAGTTACCTTTATAAGTTATGTGTTCTTTATAT
The DNA here is from genome assembly GCA_963277665.1 of Viscum album. Classification (NCBI taxonomy): domain Eukaryota; kingdom Viridiplantae; phylum Streptophyta; class Magnoliopsida; order Santalales; family Viscaceae; genus Viscum; species Viscum album. The sequence goes on from OY728125.1 coordinate 887,976,514, forward strand.
GGGTTTTATGGTAATCTTTTGGTTACAAAAGGGTAAGTAATGATCGTTTATTCAGTGAAGATTATTTACTACTTCATAAAGGTGAAAAGTATTACATATGTTAATGTATTCATGGTTTACTTGTTGTTTTGAAAAACTAACAGTTTTACCTATTTGTGTATCCCTTACTGAGCTTTTTGTGCTCATCATAACTTTTTCAAATGTTTTCACTGGACATAATGTGGAATAGGTTAAAGGATGGGATCAAGGAGAAGTCATGATATCTTAAACATGGAAATATACATGAATCTTTTTTTTATGATTTCATGTGTTGTAAAAAAATGGTAACTGTGTAGAAGTGTCTACTATGTAATATTTTGAGATATAATATTTATGGCCTAACTCTCTAAACCTCTAAACCTAAAAAGATCCTCAAGGTGAATTATTCATTTAATTCAAGATTATGTATTCTCTTAAAGATTGTTCCTTATTGTTGGTATTAGTGGTCGGTTTAGATAACTTTAGGAGTTAGGGTATTTCCAAATCAATTTTTTTGGTATTATAAAAGCCGGTTTAAGGGTGTCCGGTACCCAGTACATAAAGCCAAACAAGATCAAGGTAACCAGAACGACGAACCACACAAAACAACATCAGATCAAACATCATAATAGACATAGTCGTCCCCGAATCCCATACAGTATTCGTCCTCTCCCGTAGTCGATTCCCACTCCGGATTTCTCCAAAAGTTTGCACTTTGGACCCGATTTCTAAGAATGTCCAGGTTATTCATTGCTGAAGCTGACTTATTATCCCCACTTCCCTTTTTAACTGCAAGAACCACCAGATTGATCCTCTTGGAGGATGATATTGTCCGCATTGGACTCGGAAGATATGAATAGTCTTTTCTTAGTCTCCTTGTTGGTGTTGAAGTTAATGGACTAGCACCTGCAGACCTCATTTGAATACCCTCTTGAACAATGTCTCTAAAAGAACGGTTGTCAGAGGTGACCCAGTTCTCCTTCCCTCCCCTTGAAACCTCCTTTCCCATCCCGGACTGTTCCATCCCCCCAGCTGTATGGTCTCCAGCCAAAAAATCCAACCTCTGTTCAGGTGTAATGCATTCCACAAAGACTTGACGTCCCTCCTGAAGGGTAGAGTCCTCCCCATCCATAGCAGCAGCCTCTACCCCCTTACCTTCAGACAGCAGAATCTCCGAGTTCTTGCCCCCCCGACTAGCAATCCAGCTGGAGTTAATATCCTCCTCTCCCACTGGACCTGCAATAGGCTCCTACCCCAAGTGGTCCTCTTGCCTATTCTCCGTAACCACCTCATCTTTCTTGTCCCCTGTAATGGTATCCTCTAGATCATCAACCATATTCTCCACTTTAAGAACCTCAAACTTGTTTTTCAACGCCATGATAGGCTTGGTCAGGGGATCCAGGCCTTTAGTCTCCTTCAGACTGGCCGTGACAACTGCTTCCACAGGGCTGCAACGCCTCTCCTCTCCAAACTGCTCAGGACCGACAGAGTTGGAATTGCCATTCGTGGGATTCTCCTCAGATACAAAAACACAGGAACCCGATAGAAGGACCTCACCAGCCTGAGGACCCATCCCTCTTGCAGATACCCCTTTCGACGCCGAATCCAGGGTCCTCCTCAAGTCCCTGTCCACTTCATTGAGCCTTATACCTTCCTCAGATCCCATCCTAACCTCCTTACCGCTATAACAGGTCCTCCTTGTTCGGCAACCTTCAGTCGAGTGGCCCAATCGGTTGTAGAAACCACAAAAGTCCAGCCAATTTTCGTATATAACCCGCTTCTTGACCCTGTATTCTTCCCCTATCGTGATCCAGATATGATCGAAAGGAACGCGTGATGCGTCGATTTCAACACACACCCGCGGATTGACCGGGTGGCAAACCGCCTCTGTGCGATAATCTGAACAGAGATATCTACCTACCATATTGCCCAAAAGATGAAGAACAGACGGATTTTGAAACGGTAGAGGTAATTTGGGAAAACTTACCCAAACAGCGGTAGACGGAGAGTCACGGTTCATATGCAGATCAAAATACCAACACAAAAGGATAAAACGATTACCTTTGAAGGAGCGAGGTGCCCTAGCCCAATCCTGAATGAGATCCATCTTGGAATCGAACCTAACCATAATTTTCTTACTATCCAGTAAACCCCCAACCGCGCGTTCGCAAAGATCCCACGATCCAAAAACAAAGCGGTCGAATTCGTCCACCGATGGTCTTATATTCTTGAAACGAGCCACCAAAATGAATTTCAGCAAAGCCGAGGACTCTGTGAACTCAGATACAGAGAGGGGGAGATTCGGTGCACCATCAAGCAGATCAGGTACCTTAGGGTTAATCGAAATTTTCGGGAATGGGGGGAGTAACTCTGGGTTGGAGAAAGGGCGGAAAGACCGAGGTCTCTCATGAGACAGCGATTCCCCCTCCGCCTTAGGGTATTGATAAATTAATTTCCCTAAATTAATTTATGTTAATATTGAAATCATATAGCATTTACAAATTACCATGTTGCTTCACCTAAGATATTTCAATGTTAAGAAGGGTTTTCTGCAGAGGAAACAGGGCAGCTATGTTGGGACGACATCAGGAGGAAGATAACCTTCCAAATAAGCAACCTGGGATGGTTGGAATCATAACTGAACAGTTTGTTGCAGTGATAGCATAGTTTAATCAGGCTATAAATGGTGGCGGTAGTCATCCATGAGAATAGCCAGATCAACCGTAGAGGAACATGTCAGTAGTGGATCATTTCATGTGGCAACATCCCCCATCATTTAGAGGATCATCTGACCCTCTGCTAGCTGAATGGTGGATTAAAGCACTATAGAAGATTTTTGATGTCATGGGTTGTTCATAACATCAAAAGGTTAGTCTTGTTGTTTACCATTTTAAAGGTGAAGCTGATTAGTGGTGGTTGATGGTGAAAATTATCAGAGATTGTGAAGAGATTTATGCTCTCAATTGGGATGAAATCAAAGGTATATTTCATGAGAAATTTTTTTCTAAGGTGGTTCGTATTAGGATAGAAAAACAATTCCTAGAATTGAAGCAGAAGGATGACTCAGTTGCTAATTATGAAGAAATATTTTCACTCGACTGGCAATGTATGCACAAAATTTTCTCCGAGATATTCGTAGTTAGATAAATTGATTATACTCAGGACTGAATCCAGAATATAGAAGAGTATTATCCTCTTGTGTGTTCAAAAGTAATGAGAATTTTTTTTGATTTGTGGAGCAGGTGGAAATGGAGTTTGTCGATGATCATGTGTTCTTTGATAAACAACAGAATATGAGGTCCATTTAGTAGGAAAAGTGGAAGAATTCCTCAAAGAACCATGGAGGTAAGAAAACTAGACATACATCATGTGAGAAGTGTGGTAGAAATCATCCCAGAGAATGTTTATCAATGTTGGGAAAGTGGTTCCAGTGTGGTAAGTCTGGTCATATTGCTCGTAACTGTACGGATGATGATCTAGTAGGGAATGAAAAGCCATCGGTAAGATTTTTTATGTGTAATTAAATGGGTCATTATGCAGAAGAGTGTCCAGAGAAGAAATCAACCGAGGGAAAGAAGCCATACTATAAGCATAAAGTTGTGGTAAAATCCTTTTCAACAATTTCAGGAGATGTTGGGCCATCAAACAAAGTAGTATCTGCTCCAGGGAGCTGAGTATTTTTCAATGATTGACTTGAGATCAGGGTACAATCAGTTGAATGTAAAAGAAAAAGATGTTTCGAACACCGTGTTTCATACTATATATGGCCATTATGAATTTGTAGTTATGCCTTTTGGGTTAACAAATCCACCTTCTGTATTCATGGATCTTATGAATAGAATTTTCGGAGAGTTCTTGGATAACTTTGTTTTTGTGTTCATTGATGATATTTTGGTTTATTCCAAAATTAAAGTGGAACATGAAAGTCATTTAAGGGTTGTCTTGAAAACATTAAAATAAAAGAATCTTTTTGGGAAATTCAACAAGTGTGAGTTTTGGTTACAACAAATTTCTTTCCTTGGTCACATTGTTTCAAAAAATTGTATAATTGTTGATCTTACTAAAACAAAAGTTGATGAAGAATGGACAAGTCCCACAAATATAACCGAGATTCGTAGTTTTCTTGGTTTGGAAGGTTTTTACCAGAGGTTTGTTAAACAAATATCACGGTTATCTTGTCCAATGACTAGGGTAACATGAAAAGGTGTTAAGTTCATCTGGAAAAAAGAATCAGATGATTATTTTCAGGATTTAAAAAGAAGATTGGTGAATGCTCTAGTTTTGGCACTACCTTCCAGAAATGGTGAGTTCGTTATCTAGAGTGATTCTTCGTTGAAAGGACTTGGTTTTTTCCTAATGAAAAATGATCAGGTAATTGCTTATGCTTCACGTCAATTGAAACCACATGAGTTAAATAACCCTACAAATGATTTGTAATAAGCTTCTGTTGTTTTTGTATTAAAAACTTTGAGGCATCATTTGTATGGAGTGAAGTGTGAAATATATACTGATCAAAAAATTTTGATGTATATATTCCTTCTGAAATAATTAATCTTGATACATATGAGATGGTTGGAATTAATCAAGGATTATGATTGCATGATCCTTTACCATCCGGGAAAAGAAAATAAAGTGGCTGATGCTTTGAGTTGAAAAAGTAATTTTTCCTTCACCATGCAACGTTTGGAACGAGATCCTTCGGTTTTTGATTTGTTGAACTCTGGCATAGAAGTTGTCGGTGCAGGAAATTATTTTGTTTTGTTTCAAGTGTCAGTGAGATCATCTCTATCATATAGAATAAATAAAGCGTAGAAAGAAGACAATGAGTTACACAAAAAGGTAGAGTTGGTTTAGAAAGGTAAGTTTCCTGAATTTAATGTTGACAATGATTATGTTTTGAGATTTGGAAAGAGATTATGTATACCTTGTGATTCACAGTTGAAGAACGATTTGTTATGTGAAGCTCATAGTTCCCCATTTTTAGAACATCCTTGCAGTACTAAGATGTATAGAGATATTCGAGAGTATTGCTGGTGGGATGGAATAAGAAGAAATATTTATGATTTTACTATGAAGTGTTTGAATTGTCAGTAGGTTAATGTAGAGCAGAAGTTACCGAATGTAATGCTTCATCCTTTACTGTTTCCAGAGTGGAATTGGGAAAATATATCCATGGACTTCATTGTGGGATTACTAAAGACATTTTGAGGTAATAATTCAATCTGGGTTATTATTTATCAATTAAATAAATCTACTCATTTCCTTCCTATTCGAGATACTCTGTCTTTAGATCAACATGCTCGCTTGTATGTTAAAGAGATAGTCAGGTTGCATGGAGTTTCCCTTTCCATTGTATATAATCATGATCTCAGGTTCACTTCTAATTTTTGGAAAGGCCATCAGATGTCATTGGGTACCGAATTAAATTTTAGTACATCTTTTCATCCTCAATCAGATGGGCAGTTAGAACAAATATTATGACCTTAGAGGATATGTTACGTGCTTGCTCGATGAATTATCCGGGAATTTGTGACCAACATCAATCTTTGGTTGATTTTTCATATAAAAAGTAGTTTTCATTCTAGTATACAGATGGCTCCATTTGTGGAATTATATGTAAAGCATTGTCGAACTCCAACATTCCGGGATGAAGTAAGTGAAAGGAAGCTGATGGGACCAGAATTGGTAGAAGAGATGGAATAGAATTTTCAGTTGATTCAGAAGCACGTGAGAACAACTCAGAGTAGAAAGAAAAGTTAGGTCGATAACCGGAGGAAGGATCTTTCCTTTGAGTTTGGTGATCATGTCTTTCTCAAAAGTTTTCCATGTAAAAGTGTGATGCGTTTTTGTAAGAAGGGAAAGTTGAGTCCGAGGTTCATTGGACCTTAAGAAATTCTGGAGAAAGTGGTATCAGTTGCGTATAGTGTGGCTTTACCTCTATGTTTATCTCAGGTACACAATGTTTTTCATGTTTCGATGTTGAGAAAGTAAATGCCAGATCCATCTAGTATTTTGAGCCTAGAGGTAGTTCAGTTGGAATAAAATCTCTCTTATGAAGAACAACTAGTTCTGATTCTTGACCGTAGAGAGCAGGTGTTGCGGAATAAGGTAATTTACCAGGTAACGGTTTTGTGGAAAACCCATATTGTTGAAGAGGCAACGCGAGAATCTGAAAATGCTATGAGGGATAAATACCCCCTATTATTTTGATAAGTGAATAAAAATTGCGAGGACACAATTCCCAAAATGGGGGAAGGATGTAACACCCCATGTAAATGAAGAATAAGACATATTTCATATTCATGAATATTGGTGAATTAAATATTAATTTTACTATAAAAGTGTTTCTATATTCGATAGCGTACCCGATACACAACAACGAGTTTCTTTGGAATCTTACGTTGCACACTAATAATATAATATTATTATTTTAAATGCGAGTTAACTCATAGCCTTTGTAGTGGCGGGAATGAACAAAACTAACTATAGTATTATTAGACATGTTTGTTAGATATATTTACTTTTTTCAAATAAAATTTTAAGGCATAAAATATAACTGAATCTAATTTTAAGCATAAATTACATTAAAAGGCCGATTTAACTCCTTTTAATGGATAACCCTTTTTAAATATAGTTTCGGTCACCTTAATAAATTCTATATGACCAAATTAAAATCCTTCTTTAGAATGGGAACATCAAATTTGCTTTGTGCAATTTTTTGGTATTTTTCTAATAAAGTTCATTTTTAATGAATAATGAAAAATATTGTATTTTAATTCAAAAGTTCTTTCTAATATAATATATTTTTATGGTTATATTTCCTTTTTAGTTAGTTATAATGTGAAATTGAATTATATTTTTACCATTTAATCCAATTTTGGTCATTGGAATTAATTTCACTTTCAAATTGGACATAAACAAATATCAATCTTTTGATAGTTGTTGTTTCATAAAAACACGCTATTTGTTTTAACCACATGAATTATTTATTAAATTAATTAATTCCACTTATATGATTTGAATTTGAAAAAATATATATCAATTTTTAATTTGGAATATGAAATAATTCTTAGGCTTAATTTGTGTTATTTTTCGGAAAAACATTAATTTTTGATGAATAGTGACACCACTTAGTGGTAGTTAAAAAACCGACTTTTTCATTTAAATAAAATTTTACCACTTATGTGAATTGAATTTCAAAAATCCAACATACATGGTTGTTATCAAGAAGCAAAATTTAGTTCATTAAGATGAAAATAAGTTTTTGGTGAATAGTATCTTTTGACCTTTATTTATCACGGTTAAAGGTAAATAAGGCAATTCAAGGTTAAAAGAATATTATATTAATTCAAAATTACCTTAACACTTATCCAAACCTTATTGGATGAGTCCTTATCGACCTTGGGCATCTTTGGGTCGATTTTTGGACCACTGTGAGCTACATGGGAGTGATAATGACAATTTAGACTAATTAATTTAATGTAAAGGAAAATAGACATAAACAAAAATATTTTAGTAATTAATTTTTATATGGTGTTATCTAAGTAATATTTTTGACTATAAATATTAATTGGAAATATAAGAATATTTACTACATCATGGTAATTTTTTTATAATTCTTAGACTGCAAATAAATTAAATTATTTATGAAATAATAATGATGTAGTGTTTACCTAATTAATAAATGATTTAAATAAATTAGATTATAATGCTTAAAATATTATCCAAAACATGTCCAATTCTGATTGGATGATTTTATTTCGACCATGACTCATCTTATCTTAGTCTATAATTATTTTTGTACCATTAAAATCCGAATATCATTATATTATAAAATAATACTTTCACACTTTCCTAAAGAGCCCCTCCTCTCCCTTATAAAAGGAGAGCACTTCTAAATAATTCCTCACACCTCTCAAGACATTTTTCTCCTCCAACCTCTGTCCAATTAATCTCCCAACTTCTCTCTCATCCCCCTAGAGGCATTACTTTTGGCAGAAGGCACTTCAAGAAGTCCTTTGGTTCAAACCAAAGGGAGTTACCCAAATTGAAGGTAAATGTTTCTATTAAATAGTTTTCTTTTATTTTACTTCTCCAACCCCTAAACTATTTTTATTTCTTTTCTTTTTTATAAACACCAGTATCTTTAATATAATAGGATGTTGTTATGAGAATGATTCGAACTACACTTTCACACGCCTGCATCTAATGGGTTAAGAACATAACGTTTTTGTGGATGTAAGACTAACATCTCACGAAACGATGATTGTTCAATTACATCTTACTGCCTCTCATGGTGGCCATTATGATGGAACTATATTTATATATGATATATATTATGTTTATGATTTTAATATTTTTTTAATTCCCAATTATATCAAGCCTTTATGGTTTCCATAGTTGGTAAATACGATAATCTCATTTGAGGAAGTGTGGACTACCGCCCCCTCAAAGTGATGTGATTCGTTAATGCCTTATGTGGGATGTATAAAGGCTGTTGTTAATGAAATTATATATGATATTAATACTTGAATTATAATATACCTATGTATCATTTTTTTATTTTAATTAAAATAAGAAATAGCAATTAAAGTAGCGTTCATGTGTACGTACGGCTTACCGTCTCCTTGAACGATGCACTTCATTTCTTACCTCCAAATGTTATTTACTGTTATAAATACATGTATATACTGGATAAATGATATATATAATATATAAATCATGAATATCATTCTGGATATAAAGAAATATTTTCCACATGGACAACTTATAAATATAAGGTGTTCATTTTTTACTCAAATACCAAATATCAACAAAATGGACATTATTAAATTAAATGATTACATAATGTTTGTAACATGGTAATAATTGATATAAAAGGAATAATAAACTTGAAAAAGGTTCTTAAGCAAGTGGAAATTAACTTTAGTTTATTATTCAAGAAATTAAAGAATGAACGAGTCAAGTCGGACATGAGGTAAGGGACTTCGTCTCAATCTCCTTTCATTGAGGCATTTTTAGTTTTATACGCGCCTTTATTTTATATAGTGTATAAACCACTTTGACTTTTGATTTTATTCAAAGGGAATCTTTTTGTATGATTTTTTCTACTAAAAGACAAAAAGTAATGTTTGTTTAACATACGTAGTGACAACAACCTTTCCACCGCTGCACGTATTATTTGATCTTTGGCTTCCTCAACAAGCTGTACTGTTTTTAAAAGAAAACAAATACCATATACTCTTTTATGTATTTTTGGTACTGAAAATGGTTTTGATAATGGATTTGTTATGTCAATATATTTAAGTGATTTATTGTGATTGAAATGTGGAAATGTTTTCTTTCCTTTATATTTGTTGTATGTGTTATGATTTTATAATGGTACTTGGACATTTTATGGGTGGTTACGTAATAAACCAAATGATGGATGGTGCCGTGAATACCAGGATGGGTGGTTACATTATAACCACCAATGCATTGGGTATGGAAGTGGTCATATGGCAATTACATTTAGTGATATTTGTGGATGTAGAACATATGGTTATTCCATTTATGTATGTTTATCTCCCAAGTTATCTTTATATGTTATGTGTTTTTTATATGGGTTTTCTGGTAATATTTTGGTTACAAAAGGGTATGTAATGATCCATTATTCAGGGAAGATTATTTAATACTTCATAAAGGTGAAAAGTATTACTTATGTAAAAGTATTCATGGTTTACTTGTTTTTTTGAAAAACTAATAGTTTTACTTCTTTTTGTATCCCTTATTGAGCTTTTTGTGCTCATCCCATGTTTTTGAATTGTTTTACAGGATATAATGTGTAATAGGGTAAAGGATGGGATCAAGGAGAAGTCATTCTATCTTAAACATGGAACTATACAGGAATCTTTTTTTAAGAGTTCATGTTTTGTAAAATTAATTGGAACTGTGTAGAAGTGTCTACTCTATAATATTTTGAGATGTAATATTTATGGCCTAACTCTCTAAACCTCTACACCTGAAATGATCCTCAATGTGTATTATTCATTTAATTTAAGATTATGTATGGTTTTAAGGATGGGTCCTTATAGTAACAATTAGAAATAACTACGAATAAATAGTAACAATTTCTAATAATTAGAAATAAATAGAAATAAATACTTATAAATAGTAATAAATTACAACAAATTGTAATAAATAGTATTACCTAGTAATAAATAATTATAATCCCCAATAATTAGTAATAAATTGTAATAATTATTCATAAGTTGTAATAATTATTAATACTTTGTAATAATTAGTAATAATTGGTAATAATTATTAATAAGTAGTAATAAACTATAATAAATACTAGTAAGTAGTAATAAATTGTAATAAATGTAATAAATATGAATAATTATCAATAAATATTAATAAATATTAATAAAATTGAATAAATAATAATAATCATAAATAAAAAGTAATAAATTGTAATAATTAGTAATGAATATGAATAACTAAGAATAATTAAGAATAATTATAAATAAACCAAAATAATTTGTAATAATTAGTAACAATTTGTAATAATTAGTAATAATGAGTAATATTTAGCATAAAATAGTAATAAGTAGTGAGAAGTAGAAATGAATAATGATAATTAATAATAATTAGTAACAATTAGTAATAATTAGTAATAAATTTAAATATATAAGAATACTTAAAAATAATTATTAATAAATAATAATTATTATTTATAATTTGTAAAAATTAGTAATAATTTGTAGTAATTAATAATAATTACAAATAAATAAGAATAAATGGTATTAATGATGGATAATTAGCGATAAATAGGGATAATTATGGATAATTATGGATAATTATATTTAATTAGGGGTCATTAGTAATAATTAGTAATTTGTAGTAATAATTTAGAATAATTAGTAATAATTAAGAATATTTGAAAATAAATAAGAAAAATTAGACATAATTAGTAATAATAAATAATTTTTTAATAATTAGTAATAATTATGAATAATTAGTAATATTTAGTAATAATTATTAGTAATTAGTAATAATTAGGATAAATTAGGAATTATTAGTGAAAATTGAGAATAATTAAAAATAATTAGTAATAATTAGTAATAATTAGTAATAATTATGAATAATTAGTAATAAATAGGAATAAATAGAAATAAATATTAATAATTAGTAATAAACAATAATAATGTGTACAAATAGTAATAATTGTTAATAATTATAATAAATAGTAAGAGTTGGTAACAATTCATTATAAATTTGTATAATTAGTAATAATTTTTAATAATTTGGGATAATTCCGGATAACTAGAGAAAACCAGGGATAATTAGGGGAAATTAGGTATAAATAAGGATAATTAGAGATAATTTGTGATAATTAGGGATAATTAGGGCAAGTTCGGGATAATTAGGTAATATTTGGGACAATTAGTAATAATTAACAATAATTAGTAATAATTTTGAATAATTTGTAATAATATGGATTTATTAGTCCTAATTAGCATCAATTTGGAATAATTGTTAATAATTGGTAATAATTAGTAAAAATAAGTAATAATTAGTAATAATTTGTTATAATTAGTAATAATTAGTAATAATTAGTAATAATTAGTAATAAATTGGATTAATTTTGTATAACTAGTAATATATAGAATTAAATATTAATAAATAGTAATAAACAAGAATAAATTTGAATAAATTGGAATGATTATTAATAAATCCAAATAATTAGTAATAAATTGGAACAATAAGTCATAAATAGAAATAAGTATTAATAATTTGTAATAATTTTTAATAAATTTGAATAAATAAGAATAAATATTTAATAATAGTAAATAATAGTTATAAAAATAAATAAATAGGAATAATTAAAAATAATTATTAAAAATTATTAATAAATAGTAATAAATAGAAGTAATAATTTGTAGAAATAATTAACAGAAAAAATTATTCTTAATAAATTGTAGTAAAAATTATTTGTAGTAATTAGTAGTAATAATTTATAATAATTAGTAGTTATATTTGATGAAAAACATTTAGTAAAATTTTCTAATAATTATTAATAATTTTGATTATATATAAATGACTAAAAATAAATATAAATAAATATGAATAAATAGAATTAAATAAGAAAAATTAGAAGTAATTAGTAATAATTTGTGGTAATTAGTTGGAATTAGATTTAATTAGTAAAAATTCGGAGTAATTTGAAAAAAGTAGTATGAATTAGTAAAAATTATATGTTCATAGTGGTAATTAATGATTACTAGTAAAAATAAATGGTAATTAGTAAAAATTAGTGAGAAATAGATAAAACTAACAATATTTAAAAGTATGTTATAATTTTTTTATTTTTTCTATTTTTTAGGTCATCTTTTTCTTAAATCAAAATAGTCATAAGCAATTTATTTATTTCATATATTTATTTAGTAATATATATGAAGGAAGTCATTAAAATTATTTATTACATGATCAAGATTAGATAAATCATTTTAAAAATACAAATAGTTCAAGTATAAATCTGGTATATATTGAGGGTGTGGATGTTTTTTATCATTTTCATCATCAAAACCAGAATTTGTTCAGAAAACATAATTAAATATCCATACAAGAAATAAGATCGAAGAAGGTTGGAAAATTTTTAAAATGTTTGGGGCCATATATTATGATATTTTTTAAAAATGACTATGTTTTTAGTATCAATGTGGTAAACATAGTTCTAGAGTTGAGAATAATAATTTTGATCAAGATCCATAATTGCTTAAAAATTATAAACATGATGTGTTTGGTCCAAATTTTCAACAATCTGAAACATAGGATGATATTCCTTCAACTCTAGAGTTGGAACTATCCCAGTTTTATTAGTTGTTTAATTATGATGAGGAAGACTTGTATCTGGGTTTCCAAGTAAGAACATTTGTAGTGGATGCTAAATTTATGACTATTAAATTAGATAACGGAATACCAAATAGCTATTTTGATCTAATATTCTAATGGGTTAATAAACTGTTACTTGAAAGAAATGTGATGCCTATAAATTTCTCTGAGAGCCATAGGATTGGTTGTATTTATTATCTTGATTATGATAATATTCAAGAATGTTCAAATAATTTCATCTAATGTTATGTTAAAATGATTCGATTATTATTTTTCCTACATGTGGATAATCGAGTTACAAAGAGACTCAACTAGGTATGCCTGGATTGATTCTAATAAAATAATTGAGTTATTTCTTTATTTCACCATGATTATAGAAATTTTTAACATATTACAATATATAGTCATTGATTTAATGACACTAAACAAATATTTCAACCATTAAAGGATTAAAACATCCTCCAAATGGTGAATCATGTAAATATTTTGACTATGTACATCCATCAATTTCTTCAGAAGCTCAATATGAGAAATCGAGACTTTCTACTGACAATTTATATACATTTTAAACTTACGATAGAAAATATTCTTATTTTCCAATATTTATAACATTATACAATTCACTTTATTGGTTGTTGATGATTGGACCATATATATTTTTGATTTTAATAATTTCTGGACATTCAAAAAATAATATCTATGTTTATTTGAAGACATTGATTGTTGTGTTATATTAGTTGTGGAGAAATGGTGTCAATATGTATGATGTGGTCCTGAAAGATAATTTAATAATATAAGATTCATTGATGTGGAAAATTTGTGACTTTCTATCATATGTAATTTTATCTTTTAAGAGCCCTCATTTTCCAAAGTCATGTCCATACTTTTTAAGAGACAACAAAGCATTTAATATTATTAATTGATGAAATAATTGTTTATTAAACATTCATAGATGATTTCATGCTAATGATCATATTTTTTATAGGAGAATATATCATTTTAGAATAGAAAAAATGGAAAGATATGGACCTCCAATATTTATCTTAGGTATTGTGTTAAAATCCATTATATCATCATTACCTCCCATTAGATTTTGATTTACCATAAACCAATAGATAATTGTTGGATGTGGGAAGGTACAAAATTTTATAAAATGGAGCATCTTTTGGGATCTGTGATATTGGTCTAATTTTTTTGTTTGACACTTATTGTATGTCATTAATATTGAGAAGAAATTTTTTGATAATTTATCTTATATAGTTTTGGATACAATTGTTTAGACGAATGGTAATTTAAAGGCACAATTTGATACTACCAAAATTTGCAGGTAAATAGAAAAATAACTATTTGAAAATGATATATCACATATTTTAAGGAATCCAAAAGAAACATATAAATATTCAAAAGAATATACTTTTTTATTTTTTCACTGGATTTCAAACATAAGGCATCCACATGGTTGTATTTCCCATTAGACATTTTTTTTAGAAATGGTAAAATTATCGAATTAAAAATACATGAATTTCATGTTATAATGGAAATAATTTTGATGATTTGATTTATAGGATGTTTTAAATTTATTATTTGTGTTGTGATAACAAAAATAAAATATTTTATGTGAGACTTATATGCATTGATAAAAGACTACGATGCACTAAGTATACTTCAATATGATGTTGTTGTAATTTTAGGAAACTAGAAAAAATATTCCCTTTGGATTTATTTGATTAAATAACACATTTTCTATTATATTTTAGAAATGAATAAAAATATAGAGGTTTGGAATATTTTTTATGGATGTACCCATTCAATAGATACATGCCGAAATTGATGAAAAAAGTATATAATAAATCATCGATTGAAGGATAAATTGCACAAGCTTATCTGTTGTAGGAAAATTCATTTTGAATACAGTCATTTTTATCTATCTAAATATCCTTTAATATAAACTCATGGGATGTAATGAGAAAATTTATGACATTGAAATTAGTATTCACTTATCAGTTTTTCATTAGTCTGAACATAGATTTTATGAAGTTCATGAATGAAGACTTTTAGATGATGAATATCACATGGATCATACATATGTTAGGCTCAACTGTGAAGAAACAATACCTTTTGTACTGTGAGTGCTCCAATCACATAATATACAATATTTTTTATTGTAAATTAGTTTTATTTAATATTTATTTTATTATAATTATATCAAGAAATAGTTTCCACAAATTACATTAGATGTTCTTGAAGAGCGTTGAAAAAATAATTTTTCCTACTAGTTTTAGGATATATTGATTTAAATTTTTGATGGTTTAACATATAAAATCATTTTATTGATTTTTATACAAACGTTTGGTTTATAATTTTTAATGTATCTCAATATGATAAAAAATTTATCAATTGTGTGTATTGAGTAACCCACCATCCAAAATTATTTACTCCTATATTTTATATGTGGTGAATGGTTTTATATATCAGACACTTACATATGGGTAATGAAAAAAACATTGAATAATGATTTTTTCTAAAGGGTATATCATCATATTGAATGTGAAGTTGAATTTTTCAAGATGATGGAAGAAATAATTGAAATGTGTTATCTACAAAACAAATACATAATGATATTTACATATTAGTGGTTGAATACTAAGAGAGGCTTTCATGTTCATTAGCACCATCAAATTCTTAATTCTAAATATAAAATACTTGTTATATTAAAGGAACTAATTTTATAGAATCATCAGATACATAAAATTTATTATGAAATTTAATATCTAATTTATTAGTGTTAAGTGATTGGTGGTGTATAATAAAAATGAAATATTATAAAAAGTAGTTTAATCAAAGTCCATGGGGTTCCATGGAAGTGAAATGTATTTTAATTTTCTAAGAGACTACTACAAATCCATATTTTTTTATGAGACACAAATATCAATGATGAAACCCCTCATTTAAGGGTTGATGGTGACCATGTTTTTATTGATGTAATAAATGAGTTTGAAATGGAAAGATATGATGATACTAAAACTCATAAGGAAATGGATGATACTAAGGAGGAATATAAAGACATTGAAACCATCATATATTAATATGAGGATTACAGTAAATATTTACATAGTTAAATATTGGTTATAATAATATATAATATATATCTTTATATAATAGATCCTTTCAACTATTTCCAAATAGTAATTTCATGTTTCAGATGGGCTTAGATCGATTTCATGAGTTGGAGGATGCTAATCTACCTTGTGATGAGAATGATGATGGATCATCTGAACCTCTGACTATTGGTGGTTCAGTGACACCTTGGAGTGGTCGTGGTCTTGCGAGAATGATGATTCGTGATCCTGTCCCCCAACAACATTCACTTCTTCAATTCAATTCATGCATATCCGGGTTTGTTATGTTTATTATTTTCGTTTGTTTTCATTAATTTTAATTATTTATTTTTATACCAATTATTTGATTATTTTTTCTCTTTTTTCATATATTTTTTTCATATACACATGGGACAAGGAAATGATATGTTCTATAATTATTTGTCTTGTGCGTGGGTTATATGTAATTTGATTACTATTAATGTTCAGCACCACATGTTCCATCATTGGATGGTATGTAAATAAATAACAGTTATTTCGAAATTTATTTAATATATAACATGATATTATAAATTATTTTTAGGGTTGATTGTATCCCATCAATGATAGCATACATGAATCTATCTAGGATGAATAGGAGGGTTGTATGTGTGACAATTTATATCAATTTTTACGAAATTAGAGAAAGACAACAATGCGGAAAGTGGGAGTCGCAGAATTTGACCAGTCTTACTTCACCCACTGAACAGATTACATTTCATCTTAGGGTTGGGTTTGTTTATGGTAATATTAGATAGGAGATATGGTTTAGGGGATAGTATCCTTTAGTTGACAGAACTGGGGGAGACAAGATGTGACACATTATACTGGTAGTCGTATATTAAGTACACATCAACAAAATTTAGTAAGTAGAATTTTTTATTAATTTATATACCTTTAAATGTAAACGGTTCATTTTATACTCATATAGGCAGTGGAACAACCGTATATTATAGAGTTTTATGTTTAAATGAGTGTGCATAATGATCTAGTTACATGATAAATTATAGGTGATCACTGGTGTCATATTTTTCCCATTATAATTTTTTTGAGTTTTAAAAGTTATATAAAATTATATATTAACTATTTTCATTTTAAATTTTAATTGATGGAGTCCTTAGAGGCTCTAATTTCTCAAACACTGGCTCAGAGTCACGCCAAGAATGAGGATTAGACATCAAGTGTGGCAGCATTTGATGATACAGTATGGATATATGCAATTCAGTATGCCTTTAAGAAAGGAAAAGTTAATTGTATTAAATTTTAATTGAAAACGGGGAGGTCTCATGGTACCACAATAATACCTCATTCCACTAGATAAGAGCTCATGGAAATTCATTTTAATGACCCAATGATTTATTAGTGTAGATTCCCTTATTATAATTTTTTGATATAATCACATGAAACGAAAACACAATGAACTACTAAGAACTATGTGACCTTTAAATATAATAGTATCCCATCTATGATTTGAAATTCAAAAATCTGACATACACTATTTCAATTAATAAGATGTTTGGATTCTTATGAGAGAAACATTATTTTGTTGAATAGTAAAATACCCATATGAACAGTAACATACCCTTATGATTAGTAATATGACCCTTATGAGTGGTAAATCATCCCAAATAATATAAACCTCACCCAATAATATATAAATAAAATTTAGTCATCTTATAAGAGAAAATTTTAGCATAGTAAAAGTATTGATATTTTTGTAAGAAATAAATAAATAATTACAATTAATTAATTATTTTAATCGAAAATTTATTTTCAAAAATATTTTCATAAATTAATAATTTTATGTCTTCTAGGATTTATAAAATTTTATAATACCTTAAGTAATCTTTGAATGCATTATATTATCCGTTAAAGTTTTAAAATTTTTATTTTTCAAGTAAATTATGGTATAATTAAAAATTAAATTAATTATAATTAGAAACTTATTTTTGATAAATGGAGTTATATTTTTAATTCTACATGTAAAAAAATTCTTAGGGTGGTTTTTTTGGGATATTTCAAAAATAATTGAATTTTTTAATGAATAGTAAAAATTGAAAATTCATGATAAATGCAAAAAACATAAATTTCTTCATCATTCTTGAGTCACGAATGATCTAAATGGCCATTGTTTCAAAATAACATTCACATATTACTATTTTTTGTCACAATAATAATTAATATTTCTTGAGTTATGGGAAAATAAAAAAAATTATAATATTAAAAAAACCCTCCATCCATCCACTATAAAAACCACCCACATTCCACTCTTAGCTTCACACCTCTATAGCCTTCTTCATTCCCTATATTCTTGAAAAATATCTTCCAATGATCTTACCAAACTACTAGAAACCCTTGGTATCTTTAATAGACCAAATCCAATCCCTTAAAGAGGCTCTCAAAGAAGATTAAATCATGAGGCAAATTCCACTTTTCACTTATTTCATTTTCATTTCATGTTCCTTTTTTCACATTTCATTCCTAAAATATCCTTATCCAAATGGTATGAAAAATCCAATTCCATACATGTTCATTAATGTTCTTTTTCTAATGGGATAATTTACTATCATCTCTCTTTTACACTTCTTTTCTTTTAGTAGTAAAGAATCCATCTGAGATGTGTTAATTTTCCACATTCAAGGAGGATGGGTTTACAATTTCTATGACCCTATTACATTCTTCTCATAAAACCATTTTCATGGTTGAAATAGATCATAATATATGTAATATTTCTCATCTATGGTTCTGTAATCCTTTTTTCACAAGATTTTTATTTATAAAACAAATAGTTTTCATTATGGTCACAAACCACCAATTAATCCAAAAGGTTATCACTAAAGTTTTACATATTGATTAATCCTCACTCCAAGAAACCAAATTGATATTTACTACCATGTAACTATATATCTATTCAATAAAAAAATATAACTCCATTTTTGGACAACAATTCCCATTTTACATGACTATCCATTTACGTATATATGTAAACCAAACATGAAACAAACATTCCTAAACAAGGAAATTAGACCTCATAACCAATAAAAAAAGTCATGAAAGAACATTAAAATGTTATATTTTATCAATAAATGTAAAATAAGTTCTATAATTATTAATTAATTATCCTAATTATATTATTCAGGTCATTAATAAGACGTGGATATCACCATCAGATATAAGGTAAGAGATCTACTCTAACACCCATTTATTCAAGAATCATCCCGTGTCTTTTTGTGTTCTTACACTATAAGGTAAATAAACAGACTATAAGAATTCAAACGAACCGCAAGTTGTTTATTATTAATATATATAACCTTATCTAAGTCATTTGGCCGAACCATAGATTTTTAGGAACAAAATAACAATAAATAATATAATATTTGTTTTAAAAACTATTTTATGTCAATTTTGACACTATTCTGTAATTGATTTTTGAGAAACTCATAAGAGAATGATTAGTTCAAAAAAAGTTAATTAAATCAATAATAACATGTCATATTAACCTAGAAAATTAGTTTATTTCATAAAAAGTCTCATATTACATTTATTTGGGTATTTATAACATCAATTATGTCAATATTTCATTAATAAGATAATTAATGTATCATGTTTGTGTCAAAAATAAATTAAATTATTTAATGTCTAAAAATTACAAATAAAATACCATTATTTAGGAAATCGTTTTATATTTCTAATGAATATTTATAGTCGAATTTAGCTTATGTATAACCCTATATTAAAAATGATTTACTTATTAAACTTTGATTTTAACTATTTTAACCCTTCCTTAAATAAATTAATAATAAATGTCTTAATCTAATCCAAGTGGGCTTAAATGGTCATATTTTATTCCTAATGTTGTTTTTGGTCGAATTACACTTATCCAATATAATTAGTACATGTGTTATGGTAATAATAATATCATTTTTACCCTTAAATACACTATTTACTTTTAACCGTGGTAAAAAAAGTAAAAAGTTACTATTCATCAAAAATTATTTTCATCTCATTGATCCACATTTTACTTATTGACATCAACCGTGTCTCTCGGATTTTTGAAATTCCACTCACAGAAGCGGTAAAAGTAAGATTTATGAAAAATTCATTTTTTTTAACTACCACTTAGTGGTTTCACTATTCATCAAAAAATGAATGTTTCCAGAAAAATACCAAATATTATGCCTAAGCTATATTTGATATTATGAACTCAAAAATGATGTCTATTTTACCAAATTCAAAACATATCAGTTGCATTAATAAATTAAAAAATTAATTCCCGTCGTCTAAACAAATAGTGTGTTCTTAAGAGATAATAACTATCAAAAGATTGACACTTGTTTATGTCTGGTTTAAATGTGAGATTACATCCAAAGAACAAAATTGTATTAAATTGTAAAAATATATTCTAAATATACTTTAAAAACACTCAAATTAATAATTTATCACTATTAATTATTTCGATTAAAAAGTTTGTTTTTAATTAAAATTTAGTAATTTTCACTATTCATCAGAAAATGAATGTTATCCGAAAAGTACCAAAATTTCACCCTAAGCTAATTTCGATATTCCGAATCCAAAAATGAAGTCCATTTTGAAAAATGAATTTACAAAATTTCAAAAACTGGTTATTATTATTCATAACGGCTAGTTTTAATAATATTTTAATAGCATATCGTTGTTTAGTGAAACTCGGTATTGCGTACTACACAAGCTATCAAGAAAGGTCGTGATTGTGTGTAATGCAAGGAAAGTCAAGGATGTGTGTTGTGAAAGCTCCTTTTGGTGTAGCATACAACACAAGACATTAATGAAATTAAAAATAATATTTTTCATAAAATCTCGGGGTGTTACATTCTACCACCCTTAAAATGAATTTCGCCCTCGAAATTTGTTGGGGTTATAAATGGTTTACTATTTGAAAGTTTCTTTAATAGAAACCCACATCGTAAAAATGAACACCAAAACAAATCTTTAAAAACAAAAGTATGAAACGTAATGGTTACCCAAATAAACTAATCACTGTGTTTCCACATAGGTGAAAATATGGATTTGGAAGAGAAATCTAACCATCATGTTCCGATGGAGAGTGGTAGAGAACATGGATATGGAAAATCCAGCAATCACAAAGCCATAAATTTGTGACGATCTAAGGTACCATCTGATTCATCAGATATAATGGCACTAGGACAACATTTTTGGATTTCAAGATCATTTTCCTAAAGTTGATGAAATTGGAATTAGAAGAAATACTTTCGTGATTTTGGTATAGTCTCATCGTTGGTCGTTCTTTGGACAATTTCCACTTAATATCTTAATGAAATGAATTTGAATTTTTCATTAGTGATGTGTTAGCATATCATGTGATAGAATGATGGGTCATTCCATCTGTCTCAAATAAAAGGTTAGAAAAGTTATCAAAAAATACATAAGTCCATCTATAGTGAGATTAATCATATATGGTTCCTAAAATGGACTTATACTTCCTATATCATACTACATAATATAATAAAACTAGTTTCTACTAAACATGGACTTCCTTTAGGCCAGTGGTAGGAGATAAAGGTCAGTCGCACTTCAGTTGTGGGTTCGATTCCCACAGCCTTGTCTGATGCGATGGGTAGTCGCCCATCCTGCAGGTAGTCCTTTTTCTAAATCTAAATTACTATCACATCGCAAAAAAAAGTTCTATCCTTAAACAATACTAACTTACGTCCAATATAATCCATTCCAATCATTAGGCTTATCTAAAATACTTCGGTCCAAACTCATAGTATAAAAAAACGATTACATGAAATGTCACATAACAATCACGTGAATGCCATCATTTATCCCCCATATATCATAAGATATATCTTGCTGGTAAAATTACAAACATGTGAATATCTTAATCATGTATTCTCTTGAAGAATGAATACCCATTAAACCTTAGTGAAAACATTAATGCTGTCAAAAGTTAACTCTTTCCACATACCAAAATCCAAAAATTCTATATACTCAAACCATGATATAACCTTCTCCAAATATCAGTCATGAGCTCATGAATACTATCAAACATTTAATTTTATCCTTATCCCTTCATTATGCTCATATCATCTATATTCCAAAAATATATGAATAACCTTTAATGGATACAGGTACCATTAATCATACACTTTCAAAACACAAGGAATGACCACAGTGTAACAATCCTTAGATGTCTCTTTATTCCATAGTACAATGAGATTACTTATACAAAATTACACTTGATAAACATGTAATCATCCCACTACCTTCTTAAACCATTGACCGAGCTTCAACAATTCTTTCATCTCACATATCATTTTTAGTCTCTTCATCAGCATCAACATAAATACTACCCATACAGTCATACTGATTCTCTTCATGAGACTTTCCCTTAGGGAATTGGTTTGCATAATGCCCGTAAATTCCAAATTTAAAACATTTAACCATTGTTGATGTCGTAGCAATACCATTATCCTCATACATGGTGTTAACTAAACCTTTTCCTTTGAACTTTCTAGCTTTATGTCCTTATTTTCCACACCCAAAGAATCTTCCAGTTCCCTTGAAACAATCTCTTCAATGCCTCTTCCCACAAGATTTACATGAGGGAAATTGAACTTTCTTTCCTCTATGATAATCATGAAACTCCATCTTTCTCTTATTATATGAGTCGGGAAACTTAACAAAGTTGAGATTATTGATCATATTATGAGATTTCTGATTAGGCATAATAATGATGTTTGGACTTCCAAATCCCGTTTCATTTGGTTGCTCTTGAAGAATATCATTCCATTGTCCGTCATATCCTCCATTATTGTGAATCTTCCTGTTTCCAGCCATTTTCTAAAACCCAAAAAGAATAGTGTGAGAAGCAAAAATAATGCTAGGGAAAACAACATAGTAAAGGGGGATTACCCTCAATATCTAACATCTTAGGTTAAATTCTATGATCGTTAACGCAATTCTAGGACTATAACCTATACCTATAATTAACCTTAGGTACATCATTAGATATACCTTATACATATCTCTAGGGATCTCACTAAAGATCTCCCATCTTAGTTTCCAAAGGTTGACTAAACCTTTCCTCTGATACCAACTGTATAGACCCTAGGCCTAACGTACATTGACATTACATTACATTTGCGGAATACTTAATACATAACAATAACAGATACACAAGGACCATAATAGCTTAGTGTCTTTGGAAACATGGAACGTAATATTCTAATCGTGGTGAAAGATATTGAATATCTCCAATAAAGATCTTCCCCTTTTTTTTCTTACCTAAAACCATTCTTTATATCCTGGGGAAATGAAAACATAAAAAGGGTGATCTCAAATTCTCAGTAAGGGTAAGCATGGATAAAATAAAACATACCATATACATTTGAACATAAAAACATGAACATGATGTTTAAACATCCAAAGCATGAGCAATGACATAATACATGAAAGTATGTAATGGAAAGATCATAAAGAAACCTTAAAAATGATAAAATATCATGGGAATAAAACACTTAATTGTGGAAACCATTAGGCACATGATATGATTTCCATATTAGCCAAGGCATTGCTGCCAAGACCATCTTAGTGGACAAAGTTCCTTTCTGAATCGAGTTCACTCCTCGTTCCAGTCCTGGATTACTGAACCGGTTTAAAATGTCGTTCCATCCATGTCTATCTCATGGGATATAAATCTTTACCCAAGGCATTGGAGGGAAATATAGGTCCCACCCATCTCATAATTAAATCATTCTTCATTGTGCCACAAAATAAACATTCATCATTCATAATAACCCAATAAATAAAATGGGTTTCATAAACATCATCCCATCATCACATAATCCATATAAAATAAATGGATATCATTTCATAATAAGAAAAGTGAAACCATATAAATCATAGATACATGATACTTGAAACATACACATATGAAATAATTTCATCTTAGATGGAAATTATTTTGATAAAGCACGTGAAATGAATTTTTGAAGAAAATATCCTTTCATCTTGAAAATCATTTTCTTTTAACAAAATTCCATTTAATTTTAAAAGAAAAGGATTTTATTGAAAATAGTCATGAAATATTTTGGAGGGAGCTTCATGAATATAAGGCTTTATAAAACCGTAAAAATCCTTTCATTCCGTATAATTTAAAAAAACATTCTTCTCGTACCTTTGTCGGAAAAGTCAAAAAGTACCGTGTAGGGTAAATAAAAGAAAGATTCCTTCCATACCATGGGGTAAAAGTAAAAATGGGTAAAAATGACATTAAAAATACATGAATACACTTTTATAAAACATGGACATGGGTGATAGCAATAACCCTATTAAATACATACGAATAAGTAATCTCGGATAAAAATGAGATTTTCACAATTATCCCTTACCTCATTTCCGATATGCTTCGTATGTATCCGAACCTCCTGTATAATGATTTATATAATGTCATTTACTTATTACAGAATCATATTCATTGTTATGATATCATATATGGTTCACTTATGACTTTATATTACCCGTTCTTTTGTAAATTTCATGTTAAAGAGTGTTTTGGGTAAAATCGTTTCATTTGTCGTTTGTGTTTTGAATTTTAATTTTTCATATGATTAATTAGATCATTATTACATAATTCCATAATATAAAACATGATTTATATATAATATATATTCATAATATATATATATATATAATATATCAGTGAATGGAAAGAAATACAACATTCATGGAGACGGTAGGCCACACGTACGCATGAACGATGTTTTCGTTTCCTTATTGAGTTGAATGGAATTAAGTAGATGAAATACATATATATACACATAAATCAAGTATCATTATTATATCATATATTTCATGATTACTTATTATATATACTTTGTAATCATTCATGAATGGTTAACGTGGAAATAAATCTCATCGCGTTGTGGAGACGGTAGTCCGTATGTACGCACGAGCGATGATATCGTTCTCATGATTGTTGAACTGTATTGGAGTGTATGTATACTATTTCAGAATAAATATCACTTTACAATAATCATATATAGTTTTTATGAACACCATTATACCCATCCATGTAAGGTGGTGGTGGAAAATAGATTACACCACGGCATGGAGACGGTATTCCGTACGTACGCACGCGCGGTAATTTCATTTTTCGTAGGATGGATAGATGGTGAAATAGGGTTGTTTCATACATATAATAACATATCATTATATGAGTTATACTGATGTTATTACTTCATAATGAAACAACCTAAGAAGAAGAAGTGGAAGAAAAAATAAAGTTGAAAGAATCGGTAACAGACATTACCTCTTCTTTGAAGTGCCACTTTGAGATCTCCTTTTATGGCACTAATATTGGTCATTGAAGATGACCAGAACCTCTAGGATGTTTCTAGGGAAGTTTATAAGATAATTTTTCAGGGGTTGGCTGAGTTTTAAGGCTCAATGTGGTGTGAGGAAGAGAGGGAGGAGGTGCCCTTTTATAAGGGAGGAGAGGGGCTCCTTTTGAAAAACTAAAAATATTATTTTATTATAAAGACAAATTCGGTTGTAAATAGCTTCAAATTGAGTTATTTCAAAGATAATGTGGGGATGGGTCTAAATCCTCTCATCAAATAGAATTTAGACTTGTTTAGTTTCCTATTTTAACCTTATCATTTAGATTTAACATTAAGTTAGATAATTTTACTTTTACCGTGTCTTTTTGTGTTCTTACACTATAAGGTTAATAAACATACTATAAGAAGCCCAAAGAACCCCAAGTTGTTTATTATTAATATATATAACCTTATCTAAGTCATTTGGCCGAACGTTAGATTTTTAGGAACAAAATAACAATTAATAATATAATATTTGTTTCAAACACTATTTTATGTCAATTTTGACACTATTTTGTAATTGATTTTTTTGAAAATCATAAAAGAATTATTATTTCGAAAAACGTTAATTAAATCAATAATAACATGTCATATTACGATATAAAATTAGTTTATTTCAAAAAAAGTCTCAAATTACATTTATTTGGGTATTTATAACAACAAATATTTCAATATTTCATTAACAAGATAATTACTGCATCATGTTTCTGTCATAAATAAATTAAATTATTTAAAGTACAAAAATTACAAATAAAATACCATTATGTAGGAAATCATTTTATCTTTCTAATGAATATTTATCGACTAATTTAGCTTATGTATAACCCTATATTAAAAATGCTTTACTTATTAAATATTGATTTTAACTATTTTAACCCTTCTTTAAATAAATTAATAATAAATGTCCTAATCTAATCCATGTCGACCTAAATGGTCATATGTCATTCCTAAGGTTGTTTTTGGTCGAATTAAACTTACCCAATAGAATTAGGACATGTTTTCGGGTAATAATAATATCATTTTACCCTTAATTACTCTATTTACTTTTAACCGTGGTAAAAATAAGTAAAAAGTTACTATTCATCAAAAATTATTTTTATCTCATTGAAACACATTTGACTTACTGAAATCAACCATGTCTCTCGGATTTTTGAAATTCCACTCACAGAAGCGGTAAAATTAAGTTTTATGAAAAATTCGTTTTTTTTAACTACCACTTAGTGGTTTCACTATTCATCAAATAATGAAAGTTTCCAGAAAAATACCAAAAATTAGGCCTAAGCTATATTTGATATTATGAACTCAAAAATGATGTCTATTTTACCAAATTCAAAACATATCAGTTGCATTAATTAATTTAAAAATTATTTCCCGTCATCTAAACAAATAGCGTGTTTTTAGAGATAATAACTATCAAAAGATTGACACTTGTTTATGTCTGGTTTAAATATGAGATTACATCCAATGACCAAAATTGTATTAAATTGTAAATATATATTCTAAATATACTATAAAACCACTCAAATTAATAATTTATCACTATTAATTATTTCGATTAAAAAGGTTGTTTTTAATTAAAATTTAGTAATTTTCACTATTCATTAGAAAATGAAAGTTATCCGAAAAGTACCAAACATTCACCATAAGCTAATTTCAAAATTCCGAATCCAAAAATGAAGTCCATTTTGAAAAATAAATTTACAAAATTTTAAAAAGTGGTTATTACTATTCATAACAGCTAGTTTTAATAATATTTTAATAGCATATCGTTTTTTAGTGAAACTCGATATTGCGTACTACACACGCTATCGAGGAAGGTCGTGATTGCATGTAATGCAAGGAAAGTCAAGAATGCCTGTTGTGAATGCTCCTTTTGGTGTAGCGTACAACACAAGACATTAATGAAATTAAAAAGAATATTTTTCATAAAATCTCAGGGTGTTACATACTTGGATTTTGTTGAACTTTTTCATTTTCAGATGGTTTCAAGCCAAACACACAAACCGGGGGAAAACTGAACACAATTCCTAACAAAATGGCATGTACATATTTACACGTTGTGTACCTTCAGACACCAACATGGATCTACCAGACAAGTACATGCCCAAGTCACCTGATCAGAGAAAATATCTCATGTACCTTATATACATGTTGTGTATGATATTCTAGAAAAGATTGGTGGATGAGAAGAAGTATACACAACCATGTTTCTATCTGACTGATACACGATGTGTACACAAGTTTAAATGCCCTGTAGACCTTCTAGAAGTTGTTCGTGGATGATAATTAAGAGTAAATGTCGTGTATGGTGGAGATGTACAGTATGTACCTCCACCTACCAAGTGAAACAATGTTCCATGTCAAATACGATGTGTTAGGCCACCCACTAGTGGAGAAAAATATGGAAAAAGTGTGTTGACAAGACATCATGGTGTGTATATTTAATACATGTCGTGTATGTTTTTTTCTGTTAATAGAGGCCTTGGATTCCGGTTTGAGGGTCATTAGTGAAGATTTGAAGGATGGATATTCTTCTACCCTACTGTTGTGCTACCATTATTCCACTACACTACCATTCCACAATTCTACCATAGATTTCATCTCTCCTTGAAGTTTCTGCGATAACCACAATAGGTATTGAGGGTTCTGTTTTCATCTTTTCTCCTATGTGTAACTAAACACCGAGTGTGTTGGGGATGTGCGTGATGAGAGAGTTGTAATTTTGATTATCAGTTATGATTGTGTTTGTTCTATTTACCCATTCATATTCTTCTTCAATTATTTCTTTTTATCACAAACAATTCTGAGGCAGACCATGGGAGGAATTTTCAGTGACTCAAAAGAAGAATAAAAATGAATAATTTCATGATCATTCGATGTATTCACTAACTCACAAATGGATTACTATAAATAAATAATTATGAAACACTTACTACCAGACAAATGAGTTATTTTATTTAGTTCCAGAAATTGTTTATCAGACCAAGGAATCCTTGTCACAATTGAAACCAAGAGTGTTGGGTAATCATAAACAACACAAACTCAAAAGCAATTAGATTTAATAAACAAACTCTTAAAAATTCACATCCCTGATGCACTTACATCAATATTTGTATCAAAACCAAAATTTTCATGTTTTCCATTATCCTATAAGTAGTTTTCAAAATATATTAAAATCTAATAACCTTATTATCCAATCATTATAAATAAACTCTAAATTATGTATACATCTTTGATCAAGTACAAACTAGATAATAAAGACCAAAATAACTTCATTTTTCATGTGAATTGACCACTTATTGGTACTCTACCTGTCAGGGTAATACAATTTGAGACACCAAGAGCATACCTTCGGTGACACGAAAACCAAATTTTAGCACTGTTTCTGGGGAGTCAAGAGTTAAATTTGATCTTGTTTAAACTAAG
This sequence comes from Viscum album, assembly GCA_963277665.1. Lineage (NCBI taxonomy): Eukaryota > Viridiplantae > Streptophyta > Magnoliopsida > Santalales > Viscaceae > Viscum > Viscum album. Next base: position 888,005,351 of record OY728125.1, read on the forward strand.
TTTGTATCAAATTTTGTGAAAAATAAAAATAAAAAATTTCAATTTTTTTTTTCTTATATTGTTTCAGTTTATCTTTCTTCATCCCCATTTATGCTTGGTTTGTTTTGTATTATGTAGTTTCATAGGTGTATGAGCAAATACCTCAATGATTCCAGGAATGGTAAGTCATTGCAGTTTCTACCAATTGACCAAGAGAGCGAAGGAATTCTTTTGAAATGACGATGGTCACTCATGGACAAGCACAACTAAAATAATCCTTTGGAGCGGAATAAAGAAGTAGATCCATTTTCTCTCTATGTAGCTAGATAGCCATTTGTTCAGGATGACAACCAAAACCATAAATCTTCCAAATCTCAAGGATATGGCCCACATCAGCTCCAACAGTTCCAACCGGAGTAGATGCCATTCTTACCACTAGTTCAGGGGTTGTACTTCGCCCCTATGGAAAAACAATACATGCTTTCTCCACTCCCTCAGTATCCTCCTCTACACTATAATCTCATTTTGTATGGCCTTCCATATATTCATGGATCTGACTCATGTATCATTCATCCATCGGTGCAGGACCATCAGTTCAAGATCACGCCATCTATCAGGAATCTTATTCAAAACACATTTCAATTTGATGTCCTGCCTAGTGAGGAACCCAATGCCCATCTCTCCAGATTCATGGAGATTTGAGACATGTTTTTCTACCAAGTAGTTTCCATAGATTCCATTTGTCATTTCCATTTTCCCTTCTCTCTAATGGATATGGTGAATTACTGGATAAAAGGATTTCTTCAGTGATCTATCCTCACCTGGGAGGTTCTAGACCATGCATTCCTGTAAAATACTTCCCACCATCCAAGAAGGTGACTCTACGGAATGAAATACACAACATACATCAGATTTAATTGTAGTCATTGTATGATTATTGGGGGCATTTCAAAGAGATGTTTTGAAAATTCCTACAGCATGAACTCCAACTCTTGATGTAGGTCTAGACCTCCTACGGAGGACTAATGATGAACACAAATTCCATGGTGGATACTACAGCTAGGGGTACAGTTAAGAGGAACACCACTGAAGAGCTTTTTGAACTAATGGAATACATGTATGCCAATAGATTCTAGTGGTATTCCGAGAAGAGAACACAAAAATGAGGAATTGACAACATTGATGCTACTAATATGCTTTCTTGGTAGATAGACATTGTGTTAAAAATAATTGACATGCAAAATTTGAGGTGTGAGTCCTAATTACATGTGGAAAACCATCCGATGTGTAGAGAATGTGGGGACAATAACATCCCTGGAGAATGCCTGGGACCTATTGTCGGCACTTCTAGGAGTGAGGTGAGATATGTTTATCAAAACTGAGGGCTGAACCAGTACCAGCAGTACAAGAACCCATCATGGTGTGATCAAACAGGCTGGGGAACATAGCTATAGAATCATCATCCCTTGTGACCACCCTACTATATTCAGCCCCAGTTTCAGAGCTAGTACCCAAGGAAACAACAGTCCCAGCAAGGGTCGTACTTACAACAAGGGTATCAAAACCCTCACCCACAATAGCCTTAGCCGCCACCACCTCCACCAGCTGCACAACCACCTCATCATGAGAACACATCGCGATTATAGGATCTCATGAAAATGATTACATCTACATCTGAGACCATATTCCAGAATCATGAGGCCTTCATTTGAGGACTGGGGAACCAAATTGGATAGCTGGAAAACCAAATCTCAAGAAGGAAGCCCTGTACACTATTGGGTAAAACTGAGATGATCCCGAGGGAGGATGACCATGTCCTCACACTACATAGTGGAAAAGATCTAAAATAGAATGAACAAACACATCCAGTTGCACCTACACCCCATACTAATAAAGAAGGTACAGTTACAGGCCCCTCCTCTTCTAATGGTCTACCAAAGACACTTCATAGAGTAAAATAAAGGATATTTTAAAACTCATTGATCCCACATTATCAATCCCAGAATGAATGGAGTAGAAAAAGATGGACCACCAGTTCGAAAAATTCATGAAAATGATCAAGAAGCTACACATCTATATTCCATTTTCAGAGGCACTATTGCAGATGCGCACATATGAAAAATTCATTAAAGAGATCCTCTCTAACAAAATAATGATAGAGGATCTATGCACCATATCCCTAAAATAATATTGCTCAGTAGTCATACAACATTCGATCCTTCAACACTCCAGGATCCAGGTAGTTTCACTATTCCATTCATTATTGACCCATGTGAGTTTGGGATGGCCCTTTGTGATGTAGGGTCCAGCATCAACCAAATTCCCTTAGGAGTATTTATGAAGCTAGGGCTCAATGATTTGAAGCCTACCAGAGTATCCATTCATCTTACTAGTTGATCCATCAAATATCTGAAGGGGATACTGGAGGAGGTTCTGGTCAAGGAGGTAAAGCTAATCCTACCCACATATATTATCATCCTCAACATGGAGGAAGAGAAAAAGGTTCCTCTCATTTTGGGAAGGAATTTTTTATCCAATAGGCTGGTACTGATTGACTTACACTAGGTGGAGCTGATTTTTAGAGTAAAAGATGAAAATTTCTCCTACATCATCTTCAAATCCATCAATCATGAATCATTGTTTGAGAATGAAGGCGGTTATGAAATGAACACTTTGGATGAACAATTGAGTGTAAAAATAGATGATATGGTATGTTATTTCCCCTCATATGACTAGGTTTTTCCAGACATTCCATATGATGACGCACCAGATGAACTATTATTCCAAAAGGCTTAGGTGACCACTACTGGAAACGTGCTATTATGCCCATTATTCTGGAGCGAGCTTAGGTGAAACCACATGTACCTTTGATTGTAAAAGGGTCGTCACTTGAATTGAAGCCTATTATATTTTCTCTTTAGTATGAGTATTTAGGATACCATCAGACATTGTTCATCTTACTTAGTGAATCAGTGTCACAAGAGATGGAGGATTCAGTTAATTAGGTTTTAAATAGGTAGAATCACACTATTGGGTAGACAGACACATATTTAAAGGGAATTACCCAACCATTTGAACCCAAAAGGTGCTTCTTGTAGGAATGAAGCATTTTTGGAAACCTCAATGACAAATTAACCCACATCCCCATGAATGAAGTTTTAAAGAAGGAGGTAATGATGTTTTTGGATGCATGCATCATATTCCCCATCTCATATAGTTCATGGTTGAGTCCCTGCAAGTAGAACCCAAAAGGGGCTGTATCAATATGAAATAAAATTTTTAGAATGATCTCATCCCAACATGCACTTTCATGGGATGGAGGTTCTATGTGGATTAGTGAATATTGAATGACAACACAAGGAAAGATCATTTATCTATAACCATCATGGATCAAATGCTAGAGAGACTATCAGGGAACAAATTTTACTACATCCTTGATTTCTATTCCGATGATAATCAGATTTTAATTACTGTAGAGGATCCAGAGAAGGGCATGTTTACTTGCCCTTATTGTTCATTTCCTTATAAAATAATGTCCTTTGGAATTGCAAAAATACCACCACATTCAAGAGATGCATGCTGGCTATCTTCCAGGACACAGAGGAACAGATCTTGGAGGTATTTATGGATGATTTTTCAATTTATGTAAAATCAATCACCACTAGTTGGCGGCACATGGAGCCGGTTTCAAAAAGTATTCGGAATAGTAACCTAGTTTACATTTGGGGAAAGTGTCATTTCATGGATTAGAGTGGGATCGTATTTGGCCACCAAATCTCACTGTAGGGAATAGAGGTAGACCCAACAGAGATAGAAGTAATTTCATGACTTCCTATTCTATCTTCTATTCGATCCATCCGCAGCTTCTTGGGGCATACAAGATTCTACAGGTGGTTTTTCTGTTACTTCTCAAAGATAGATCAGCCCCCCACCAACCTTATGACCAAGGATTCCGTTTTTGAGATTGATGAGACCTGCACCAAATATTTTGAGCACCAGAAGCAACACCTAGTGTAATCTCCCATGATGATTGCATCCAATTGGGAGTAACAATTTGAAGTGATGTGTGCTTCCAACGACTATGCAGTCGGAACATTCTTGAAACAACATCCTGAACGAATTATCTGACCCATTTATTATTCCACTATGTTGCTCAATGAGGAAAAGATAAACTACACTACCATAAAAAAGAGATGCTCATAGAGGTGTTCCCTTTTGAAAGGTTCTGTTATTATATAGTTCTATCTAAATTTATTGTGTATATTTACCATGCATCCTTCAATTACCTACTAAAAAAGAAGGATATGAAGCCATAATTGGTCTGATTGGTACTCCTGCTATAAGAAATTTATCTCGAGATATGAGGCAAGAAAGGTAGAGAGAACATTTTTTCTGATCATCTCTACCTCCTGGAGCTACCACATTTATAAAAGGAGGAAGATCGAGAGATCAGGGACGATTTTCTTTGTGAGCACCTCTTTTCAATCAAATAATCACCTAGTCCCTAGAAACATGATATTGCTAATTTTTTGTTTAAAGGTACAATCCACCCTGACCTCTCTATCCAGAAATGGAAGAGGTTTTTCTCTGATGTAAAGAGGTACTTCTAGGATGATCCTCTTCTATTCTGGTCCTGTAGGGTTGGGTTCATCCGACGTTACATATCAGAAACTGGTGTTCATGAAGTCATGTAATTCTGTCACGCCTCTCCTGTTGGGGGAGATCATGACCCAAACAGTACTACTGAAATGATCTTGTAGTCTGTGTTTTTCTATCCCACCATGCATAGATATGATTTTACTTTTGATTCCCATTCCGATCTAAGCCAAATAACATGAAATGTGGGGCATATAGATGAGATGTCCCAGCACCCAATTTTGGAGGTTGATATTTTCAACATTTGGGGAATAGACTTCAAGGGGTCATTTTCACCATCTTAATAAACACTTACAACCTATTCTACATCAATAACTTCTCCAAGTGGGTAGAAGTCGATGATACTACACATTCCATTGCCAAGGTGGTCTTGGGATTTTTAAATAAACCCATTTTAAGCAGGTTCGATGTTCCCCAGGCATTGATCAGTAATAGAGGGACCTACTTCGAGAATACATTGATGAAATAAGTACTACAAAAGTACGACGTGAAGCATCATATGGTGATGAAATATTGTCCCCATTAATGTGATCAAGTTGATCTCTCCAACTATGAGATCATTCAAATTTTGTAGAAAATAATGAACACTTCATAGAAAGACTTGTCCATGAAGTTAGAAGTTGCATTGTGGGCATATAGAACCGCCTTCAACACAACACTAGAGAATTACGTATTCCACGTCATCTATGAAAGGACATACCATCTACCAGTAGAGTTGGATCACAATGCATAATTGTACATCAAGTCCTTATATTTTGATTTGAATGCAGCTTAAGAGAAGCATAAGTTCCAACTATCAGTACCTGATGAATTCCGATTAGAGGTATATGAGAATTCTATGTTGTACAAGGAGAAGACGAGAGCAATCCACGACTGAATGATTTTATGAAAATATTTCCACCCCGGTGATCAGTTACTCCTTTTTTAACTCCCATATTCAATTATTTTCTGGAAAGATAAAGTCATGATGGGTTGGAGCATTCTGAGTGATACGAGTATTCTATCATCAAGTGGAAGAAATTTTTGGAGAGGATGGTCAATCGTTAAAGGTGAATGGACAATGACGAAAGACAAACCATCTCATGGAAGAAACCGTGGGAGAACTCTCCACCATACAACTCAGGTAAGGAGAGGTAAGTAAATCGAGCCAACAACCTAAAATAAATGTGCATCATAGGTGGCAACCCAGTTGATACACGCCGTGTACCACCTATATACATGGAATGTTTTGATTCCTTTTTATATTATTAATATTATTATTATATAGATTAACTAAGTAATAACCAAGAATGGTGCTCATGACAATGGTATGGTCACTAGATTTTATCTGAACCATCACTAGTTTAAAAAACCTCCAAAACTACATTCGGTAATGGATTCCTACATTTTGTTCTCATAATTTCATACATGACGTGTCTGATAAAAAATTATTTGAATATATTTATTTTTCATTTTAGTTTTCAATACTAATTGATATATAGTTTACTATAATAATTATAATATATATATTGATTAATAAAAAAACAGTAATGCATGGCATGTAGGTCCTGGTACACGCCGTGTACTGTGGATATAAAGGCCTTGCCCCACCGAGCGTGAGCCCATGTCGCATGACCCCCCTCTCCCGATTTTCTTCCCCAACACACCCTATGGACACCTGCATTCCAATCCACCATTTTTGTACATTTATAGTTTGGATTTCTTCTACATTATGATCTTCAGTTTAGGTATGTCATTCTATACATTTCATATAATCCTTTTACATGCATTTATAGTGATTTATGGATCATCCGATAGTTCGAATTTCACAATACACGGGCATGATACCAAGAACACAGGCCATGTACCCTTGTACTCGGCCACACAGAGACTCATTTGAAATTTGAATCTACATGCTGTGTATGTTTGGTATAGACCCGGTACCATCCATGATCATTCCCAAGTACCTCATACACACGACTATGAAAACCATTTTTATATACACGACTTGTATGTTCTGTACTTATAGTGTATCCCATTTCAACAGGCCATCTTGTGTCCCACTAACCCACATGGCTAGGAAAACATTTACCCATACATGTCATGTCTCAGGTCTACATTCCATGTATCCTTCACTGGCCAGTATATATCTACATGGAATGTCTACCCAAAGTACATGTGATGTTAACCTTCTTACACTACACGCCATATACTCTGGGTTTACACATCATGTTCTTTTTAATTTTCTAGTTTTCTCACCTATTCTTATTTTTTTCTTTTATTTATTTTTGTTTTGTTTTCCTTTAATTTTCAGGGTATGGCCGATAGAGACCCATCATGTGGGATGAGGCCCGCCTCTGCTTTTGAAGGTGAGAGGACCAATTTTCTTAAGATACGACTCTAGCCCATGATGACACCAACTCATTACTTTCTGGTGTATCTGCCTCTTTCACTGGCCATCCTATCACCACTCAGCACCATGGATGAAGCTAGTACCAATATTTCACCTCCACCACACTGAACGGAGCCTCTAAGCCCCATCATTTCTTCGCCACCCGCTGCCACACCTCAAGAGCCCTCTTGAGCCCTAGCTAATCCATCATCGACCACCACATCCAGCGGGCCTTCATCTACTATGGATGATCCACCACCGAAGAAAGCCCCTACTGATGTACTACTTGGGACAAGACCTTTGGGTTTCCCCTCTCCTTTCATGTTGTTCTCGGTGATAGACTTATTGCATGACAGAGTCCGGTGCTTCTCTCATTGCCCAATCCCATTGAGCATTTGTTATCTTAACACCAGCATACCTCAGCATCTGGGTATCTGTGGAGAGATGGAGGATCTCCTCAGGCACACACCATTACTCATGATATTTTTTATGACACCTATTTTAAGATATTTATTTTTTGACTTTGCTACTTCCTTTAAGTTTAACGGGCTTCAGTACCAAGAGACACCTAGTGACTCTATCCCATTGGTTTGATTTCAGTTAGGGGGCTGACTTTTCCCAATTAATATAAATGATTTTGGCCAACAGTGTAGTTTCAATCCTCATCAAGTCACCACATCCCCCCATCTCTACCCTGACCCAACCCGAGTGTTCTGATCTCATCACCAGATGGCTTGAGATTATTGGTCACGAACACCGTTACACCCCCAATTCCCTGTATATTACCCTCATTTCTGACCCTATCCTCTGCTTTACCCATCGGTGCATTAGTTCCATCCTATTTCCCCGCAAAGAGGACTTTGGGGTTATGACTGGCATTGGCATAGAGCTCCTCATCCGTGTCATCCGAAAATACTAACTAGACTTCCTCGACCTTTCCACCTTTTATTTCCATTCCATGTTCAGTGGACATTAGGGAAATCAGAACGGTGGGTTCTACGCAACCCTCCTTGCACACCACCTCATTGTTTTTATCCTTATCTTCATGGCGATATGATAGGTTTTCCCAAACGGATGAACTTTCATATTATTATTCAAATGGGATTGGTTCGGATGCCAGGAGGAATCTTCATACATTCTCAAGAACAACCCTACCCTCTACCGGTACTCCTCCCCCAGTCGATACACCTACACCTCATTCACCACCCCTTCCAGCTACCCCACCGTTCCCTTATTCCTTTCCCATTCCCACTCTGGGACCACCCTACCCCATCCCCTTTTTCCCCTTCAACAGAGCTCTCCTTCACCATCGGCCTAACTGAGATCTACCACCTCCTAGATCATCTGGAGTATTAGCTGGCTGCTCTCCTTCACCAGTTGACTGCCACTACTATGTGCCTAGACCACAATGAGAGGTTGGTGGAACTTTTACTATAGTAACAGTGGATTCATATTCCCCTGGAAGCTCCTCCTTCTGTGCCTCCTGCTTCCCCCATACCACAATCTGATGCTTCCATGGCTATAGACTCCATCCCCATCATCACTATAGGTCCCAGCACAACTCCTCTTACCATGCTCTCCATCAAAGACACCCCTTCACTAGCATCCCTACCACATGATGAGGGATCTATACATCCATCTACTATAACTTCTATTCTGGTTGCAGCTTCTGAGCCTCCAACTCCCCTAGCTACTGATCCTTCTATTCCTGATTTTTCTGTTCACAAGGATGCATGTTCTGGGGTGACCCCCTGATTGGTTTTTTGGAAAATTTCTTCTATTCTCTCTATCATTATATATGGTTTTTTTGTGATATCATGATCCTCTGTTCTATTATGTATTCTTTATGTTTTTTATCTCTCCACATTGTGTGGACCATCTAAATGTAGTTGGTGGCCAATGAATGAGTGTACACGCCATGAATGGTCGAGCTACATGTTGTGTACCTCCACCTACCAGACTACGTTGTGTTCCAAGTAAATGATAGTGTGTTAGTCTACCCACCATCAGTGAAAAAGATGAAAAAAGAACATTGACGAGACTACATGGTGTGTACATTTGATACACTCCATTTACTTTTATTTTCAACAAATAAAGGCCTTGGATTCTAGTTTGCGGGTCATCAGTGAAGATCCGGAGGAAGGAGGTTCCACATCCATGTTGTCGTGCTACCATCATTCCACTACTTTTCTATTCCACTAATCTACCACCAAAATAATGTCTCACAAATTTTTTTAATATGACCATATTAGGTATCGGGGTATCTATTTTCATCTTTTCTTCTATGTGTAACTAAACACCCAATGTCTTGGGGATCTGGGTGAAGAATGATTTGTAATTTGGATTAGTTTTTATGATTGTATTTTTTATGTTTAAACCTCTTAATTCTTCTTCAATCTTTTCTTTTTATCACTATGAATTTTGAGCCAAAACAAGGGTAGAATTTTTAGGGACTAAAAAGAAGAATAATGATTAATACATTCAGGATCATTTGAAGTATTCACCAACTCAAAAAAATATTAATCTAAATAAAGAATTTTGAAACACTAACTGGAAGAAAAAAGTTTCAGTTTCTTCAGTTTAAGATAGAATTTATAAAACCAAGGAAACCATGTCATTGAAACCCATTGTGTTGGGTTATCATGAACAATAAAACATCATAAGCAATTTCATTTAACAAAAATCCTCTTAAAAATCAACAGCCCTGATGTATTTCCACCATATTTTCATCTAAACTAAAATTCATGCGTTTTCCATTATCCCATAAATAATTTTCTAAAAAATTAAAATCCAAAAAACTTTTTATCCAATCATTAAAAATTGACACTAAATTCAGTATACTTATTTGATCAAGTACAAACTAGATAATAAAGACAAATATAACTTACTTTCCCTATGGATCAACCCCTTACTGGTACTATACCTGTCACGATAATACAATTTAGGACACCAATAACATACCTCATATAAAATGATGACTAGTAGTACTTGATGTCTAAATAAAATACCCTATTAATGTGTTAACATACATCTCTATTATAGGTGAAAATGTGATATTTAGTATGAAAAATATTTATGTTGATCAATGGATATATGTAAATGATGCACGGGGTTGCACCTGTTTGTAATCTATGTCTAATGAATTAGTAAATACAAGAATATAATGAATTGGATGCTTGTTGTAGATAATGTTTTGTTGTTGTGTGATCCTAATTTCTTATTTAGGATGGATACCTTCATTTTATGTCATTGATGTGAAGGTAAATATTTTTTTGATGATTCATTATGTGATTTATATTGACTTGGAGTCATTTTATATGATATTATTTAAGTCTAGGAAGGGTGGTGGTTTGGTGAGAAATGGTAATGGGTGCCTAAGGATGTGGGGGTAGTTGGTTCCCGTTATGTTGGGATAGTTGATGACACACATGGTGGTGATGGGGATGGAATCAGTAGTGATAGAGTTGTTTGAAGAAAGACTCACCCAATTATTAATGAATTAAATGTTATATTACTTAATGGTTAAAAAATTAATTTCATTAATGTTCAGGTTACATAATTGCTTAATTTCTACAGTCATTTCCCCATATATTAACGCATCTGGGAGCGCTTAGTCTATGTATCATTTATGGTAACATAATATATTACATTGAATATGTGGATTTATGGAATGATAATGAATATCAATTAATTTAACCCATTAGGTTGGGGTTTTTATGGTTTGCATGGGATAATTCATTTTCAATTATTAAATATAAAATTAATAACTAAAAAAAATTGTTCGCATGATCATCTTCTTATAAGTTATATTATCCTTAACAGTAGTAGATGTGAGTCAGGAGAGGCAGTGAAAATAATCAAGATTAACATTAGGTAGTTTCCCTTATCATGGTTTAGAGAGACATAAAAATATTCCTCATGTTATGTTATATAATATGATACCCCACTAATGTTGTAGGGAGATCAACACCTAGAGAATCTAAGGGTTTTTTCCCATATAGGCAGGTTAACAAGGGTGAAAGGATGATGTATACATCTCTACATCACTTCTCTTATTATAGTATTACCCACATGTATACATAGTGGTTAGGTTCTTATATTTTTATGTAAAGGGATATAATGGGTTGTAGATGTTTCACAATCTTGTATGTTTATAAATAGTATCATATGTATTATTATCTGCATGTTGTATACATGTTGTGATTACATAAATATTAGTACATGGTTTATGGAATATGGTGGATTCTAGAAGGACTAATCCGTTATAAAATGGTGAGGTGGATGATGACGATGAAAATATTTTATTAATTATTTGAAGGATTCATTATATGGTTTCACTTAATCCGTGAAAATTATAAGAAAAGGATGTATTAGTATGTGCGACGTTGGGGTGGGAGAAGAAAACCAGTGAAAAAGTATTATTGGGGACCTTCACTCTTATATGCTCATTTTATATATTATATTATTACTTGTATGTGATTCTTGTTTAGATATCCATGTTGAGGCTATTAATTTATCATAAAATTTTAGGTGAAAAGCTAGTTACATTGATTATTCACTAGAATTTTGTATGATTTCAATAGATTTTCATGAGAGGATTCATAGAGGATCCTACTGAGTATATATTTTATGCTCACCCCAAAATATATATATACATATATATATATAGGTCTATAAGACATGGTTGGTGATCGATATAAATATTACTAGTATGTGGAGTTTTTATGAGATTTTTTTTCTTAGAGGACATTGTCGAGTATTTAATTTGTCTATATGTAGACATTTCTTTTATAGTGGATTCAATTTTTTATGAATTTACATGGATATAATAGGATACTATATTTAGTATGGTATGTAGTTGTTTTGTGGTCTTATCTTATCCATTAGTCTATGTCTCGTTATTGGAGGTAAATACCCCCCCATTTGTGTGTTTGATATAGAATCAATGTTAGTCTCTAACCCATGTAATATAAGATGTGGTATTTGAGAATAAATATCTCTATTTATTTATTTTCAACCCTACATGGGTACCTTTGAGAGAGGTTGTCATTAAAGAGTGGTATCAAACACCAGTTTGAGGTATTGAATAGGGTTTTGATATAGTCGATGGGGATGAATTCATGGGTTTCTACTGAATTAGTGTGAAATGAACTTTGAATTTGATATAAATATGAGATAATAGCTAGTAAATGTGTATTTACTGACACTATGATCTAATGCAGAGATATTACATTTTACCAAGCCGACTAAGTTATGTGATATGTGTTTCCTCTGGAAATGGGGATGACCTTGTTTGTTTAAGGTTTAAACATTCCAATCGGTTTCTAACGGGTCTATTTGTAGAACATGAAATATCCACTGATTCTATATCCATTTGGACATACTTTCCAAAGGTAGGTGCTCGTTAGATAAGGATCGATGAGACTTATGAATTTGCATTGGTCGAGAGGATGGGAGGTCAGACTCATCACACCTTTTTTAGGGGAATTATTGTCTACATCAGGACTCTATTTATAGATTTATGTTATGTTCGTGAATCCTCATTACACTACCATGTATGAAAATGAGCTTTCTTTAAGTCTGACAAATCAATGATTAATATGTATGAGATTTAGAGAATCTTTAATATGTATTTGAGGTTATTAATTGATAGAGAATCATCTGTATTTGTTATATATTCTTAGTCAATGGTATCCTTCAACACATTATATAAAGATCTCTTGGTCATTATGATAACCATACTAGTTTTAAATCCACTCAGTGGGTCACATGAAGATTATTGTCGTTCAGAAGGACATAGGTTATTTTAGAGATGGGATCATACCCATAGATGGGCTACCTTTTTATCCTTATTAGAAAAGGAATCAAAACCCACGTAGTTTAGTTTGGAAATTTTGAGGCTTACGTATGATTGACAGCCCAAAGAGATGTGTCGTGGTTACTTTTATACTCAATGCTCACGTGAGTCATGCTCGGTGTGAGAAAAAAGAGGTATCAGTAAACCTGACAATTTGCACCATGAAAGATGTGGTCACAAGGAATGATGTGGGGTTTATGTATGTATGATTTCCCAAATAGTTAAAGATCAGGACTTACTTTAGCGAAGTATCCTTGGAACATGGTTCATAAAGGAATATGTGCTTTATTGATATTTTGATACTCTAACTTGGGGCATACTCTTGAGGAGGATTCCCAAATTAGGATGAGATTTATGATTGGGTTTCATTCCTAATAAGGAAGCCCAAATCAAAAAGAAGTTGTGACTGGTTAAGAGAAATTATTATTAATGAATATTCTTGAGAAGGAGGCCTAGCTTAAAGGGACTTGTGAACTTGAGTTTACTCCTAAAAAGGAGGCCCAAGGTAGGGAATTATGACTGGGGCATACACCTAAGGAGGATACCCAAAATTAATTAACATGGACTGGGACTTACTCCTGAAAAGGAGGCCCAGGGTTGGATATTATGGTTGGGACTTATTCCATAGAAGGAGGACCAAAATTAAATGAACTCGAAGACTGGGGCTTACTCTTGAAAAGGAGGCCCATGAATAGGGGACTTGGAGAATGGGCATACTCAAGAAAAGGAGGCCTATAAAATATCCTCATCTTAAAGGATGAGGTTAAATGAATGAAATCTCAAACCATAATGAAATAAAGATATGTAAGTCATTAGGTTTTGAGAGATGTTCCATAGAATTCCTCTCAGATAAGGAATACAACCAAGGAACCCTTCCATAAATGGATTTGAAGATGATTCTGAAGGCTAAATCTTGAAGAGGAGAGTTGGATTTGAAGAAAAGAGATGAAAAGATAAGAGGTTCACCCAAAATAAGGTAGGCGTGGAGGTCCTTTTTAGGCGTGCAAGACCTGGTCACGTAGGTATACATGCGTGATACATAGGTACTTGCATGATGGTCTACCCATAGGGTAAAACTTGTGCGATGCTTAGATCAAGCCCTTAGTGTTATCCCTAAAGGATTTTAAATGAATGGCGCACATGTTCTGTTGAATGGATATGGTGGTGTGCAAGTGTCTTCAATTCCTTGAAGGGTTAGACCCTTAGGTGTGCAGGTGTTGATGTACTTCAACACTTAGGTCTTGTTCCCTCTCTTTAGACCCTCCATTCTAGGTAAGAAATTACTATATAAGTGTTCAGAAGGCTTTGCGATGAGACTAGGGTGCTGGGAGCTCAAATCTGAGTTTCTAGATTTTTCATCCTCCAAATGGGAAGCCCACAAGGGGTATTTATAGTCATTTGAAGACATTGGGTAAATATAACTTAGGGCACGCAAGTCACCTGTGCGACCAATATGAGGCGTGCAAGTATACATGCACGACCATGATGAAACATGCATGACCAAAGGGTAAACAAATCCATGTTCATGCCTTTGTAAATTTTTTGATGTTTCTTCAAAGGATGAATCACTTTGTGTTAAGTTATTTCCCCTTTTTTAGTGGTTATATTCTGTGATGGAAAGGAACATAAACAAATGTCCACCCTCAAATTTGGATTTGAAAGGAATGAGGATGTGAATCTAAAGTAAATAGGAAGACCAAGGAAGGGCGGCGTGCAAGTGTTGAGCACGCATAGAGCGGCAGGCAGGTGAGAGGTGCGCAGACTGCAGCACTCAGGGGAGAGGCGCATAGACTTCAGTGCGTAGAGGTGCGGCCTGGCCTATAAATATGTGGTCATTCTCGTGAAAAGCAACCATATTTCAAACTTGCGAGATCTCTTCGTGCAAGTTTCTATCATCAGGCAAGTGACTTGTTTTCCATAGTTTCATTGAATCTTTTCTATGTCACGATGCAGCAGAGGTGTTTTGACCTGTGTGGTGATACCTGCACGCCAAAACCTACATGGCACAGTTACACCTTCAAGACAAAATTGGACTTTCGCGCCTTAATGCTTTAGGAATTTTTTCACTTTTCATCACAAATTTTATGAAAAATGAACTTACTTTAGACTTAATTATTCGACCTTTGTGCAGATTCAATGGCTTCTAGAAGAATCAAGATGGCTGATGAACTGTCTAGCAAGTGAATTGATGATCTGATGAACATTGTTGGCCATGATTACTATGATATCTGTGACAGAACTCTACCAAATTTGGATAAGTACTTGAAGAAGTATCATCTTAACATTCCAGAGAGAATCTATGATAATCTACAAGAAGTCCACATTCTGGAGTCAATGAATTATATTCCTGAGATGCAGCCACACTATAAATCCTCTATTTTGGATATTTAATGCATTAAGATTCGCAACAATGGTGTGAACTTTCAAATTTTTCCTTCATGCCATTTCCTTGCAAATATGAAAAATGGAAAACCATCGGCTGATATGTTTTCTGCTGCCGGTTGATAGAGTGAAGACTATCATGACATCAAAAACAATATCTAAAAAGAGTACTCTCCCCAAATGGATCTCTACTTCTAATGCTTCATTCTTAAATCCATGTATCCATCTTCCAGGTCTCTTGGACAAAAACAGAGTCACTGTTTGATCAACAGAAAATTTTCTCTAAATGCACTCAAGAACATTCATTAACATTTTTTCCAAGAAGAGCTAGTATCACTACATCTCTTATTATATCCAGTTGAATGAATGAATTCGAGGTGGCTGCTGATGAAGATCGGGATGCCGTAAATCAAATGAATAGTTATGTAGAAAGCCTCTTGTAATTCCTAAAAAAGAGAAGAGACTCCAGTCTGTGGATGTCCTTCTAACTTTTGAGCATAAAATGAAAAACAAATTCATCTTCAATCATTTGTGCATGCCTTATTTTGCTACTTGATTTAAATATTACCTAATCCAATGGGCCTTGTAAGCATAGTTTTAGTTTTTCTAGATTTATTATAAACTTCCCTACATACATTGAATCATTATAATGATAAATATTACCTAAATCATAAATGTTGTATGTTTAGTGAGTTGGGACATGACTTTTGTTAAGAGTTCCCTTGTATTTTGTGGGCAGTTTAAATTCATGCACATCAGACATAAAAAAGGCTAATGTTTAAGGTCGAAATATCTTTGACCAAATGCATTAAAATTGACTCAATTACATGATAATTTATCTGAAAACATATTTCCATATTCATGTATGGAGGAAAATATGTAAACTATGACTTAATAAATTTTGAATCTGAGGAATGATATGAAAAAGGACTAAAAGGTATTAGAAGAGGTATTTCCCAAGACTGAAGTTACCACTATTTATAAACCCGTTATGGGGTTGAATTGTGAAGGGACGCTTAAGGGAATTCGTTGCATAGTCAAATAATATCATCTTTTGGATGAAAGTTCTGTTATATAGACTACTTATGCAAGGTCGCCTAAGGGCACATGTTGCAGAGTAAGGAAAAATAACTCTCAGAAATTTACATTTCTACTGCTAGAAAGCAAGTGAATGTTTATGGAGATTCAAATTTTCCAAAGCATAGTGTCTGCTCTATGGAGAGAAGTACATGAATATGGAGAATATATTTATAATCCAGATTGTCAACGAATTTGATGAATGTCACTCCCATGAAGTTCTAACCCAAACGTAGGGAAGGGAAATATAAACCATAAACTTGAATACTATCAGTTCATGAAAAATAGTATGGGACAAATATTTTAAGGAAGGCTATTTTTGCGGATCCATACATATTTTCGTTAAGGCCAATAAAGAAAAAAGAGGTCTTTCTCCCAATAATGATGTTAAAATTATTTAACAAACCTGTTAGGGGTTGAAGTATATAGGGACTCTTAATGGAATTGGTTGTATAGTCAAATAATAACATCTTTTGGCTGACAGTTATGTTATGTAGACTATTTATGCAATGCTGTAACAACCTGAGTCCGGAGCCGCATAACTGGTGCCCCATACCCAGTTCTCCACATGACCTCAAGCGCGTTTTCACATACGCCAGAGGCTGCCGACTACCTGCGAGGGCCTTGGTGATTGAGTTGGGAAACTATTCCCTCATTTGGTAAAGTATGCAGTGGAAGAATAATCATAAACAATAGTGGAAGTAGTAAATAGCAAGAAACAACTGAACTAAAAGTAAAAGAAATGTCTGATATAATAATGATGCAGAACGGTACACATATCTATGGAAATTATTAAGAAAAACAACGTGGTGAAATACAACTGAACCCAAAGCACTAAATGTAAACAGCAACCCCAGCAGCATCGCGGGCCAAGGATCAGTCCCATGCTCTCCAGCTTCGACCATCAATAAAGTACCTGAGGTAGAAGGGTCACAATCCCTACCTATACCTAAAACAATATAATCTGTTTGGGCCGAAAGCAGTGCCCAAAAAGGGTGTGAGACTAATCCCAGTAGGCAACCATCACAAGATTTGTGCCCTACTATTAGTGACTGATATAGAAAAATTAAAGGTAAATAAATGCAGTAATCAATTCAACCAATTACCATTCACATTCAATTAATTAAAAAACCAGGGAAAACCAAAAAAAAATTCTATTCAATGACAAGAATGTAACATATTGGTATCTAAAAGACTACCTAAACACAAGTAGTACAAACCCAAGCTTGTTCTATGTCTTGGTGGAATCGTCACAACCAACCATCAAAATTCACACTGACTCTCTGGGTGGATTAAACTAGTAGACCCCTATAGTCCAGTAATCATACAAGGCACAGACACTCTAGGAAGCTCTCACGTCAATTCCCCTATGGTCTTGAAATGATAGATAAAGACTCATTGAGGAAAAAATTACATCTAATTCCTCATGGGGTCTCGATGCGTGGGTAACTAAGAACACTCTTGGGAAGAACAAAGTCTGATTATCGTAGGTCCTGCGTACGAAACTAAAACCAACAGACCCTCTAGGTAAGAACATAATCGTCTATTCCCTCTTCGATCTCCCGCACCAGGTTCTCACTACCCTGAGCAGTCTAGTCATGTGTAATTGACTTTTAGCATCCCTAAGTGAGTTAAAAAATTAGTTGGCTAATATCTACCATGCAACAAAAGCATTTAAAAAGTACGCAAAACATGCAATCAGTGATAACAAGAAACTAACAACAGCAATAGGGTTTTCCTTATAGGCAAATTGTGCCAAACGGTGATAAACAACCAAACATAGGGAGAAACACCCATGGGGTGATCCTAATTCATGCAACCAAGCATATAATAGTAGAAATTCATCATAAGATAAGAAGCAATCTAGGGCAGAAAAACCATAGGATAAAAATCCTAAACCCGGGATACCTGACACATGGGTATCCTGCACTTTTCCAACCAAAACACAACGAACTTCAATTTAGGGAAACAAACCACCTACCTTGATCCTCGGAGATCGATATACTTGAACCTGGGACCGTGAATTGTCCTAGAATGGAGTAGATCTGAAAAAATGTCTAAAGTGATCAACCTATGATAACTCACACGAGAAGAAGAAATAGGAAATGAGGATAAAGATTAACCAAGAACTCACTGCTGCGATTCTGACAACATTTAACGGATCGGAGGCTCGGAGAAGAAATGGCTTCCTCAGAAGTTCTGGATGGAATTAGGAGGAGAAGAATATTATTCCGATCATTAGATGTGACCCCGGGTCGATTAATTAAATAAAAAAAGTAAACGGTGTGTACTCTTAAATTACACGCCGTGTAGTGGGGTTTTCTGTACTCCACAAAATAAAGCCTCCATGTCACCCCTACACACCGTGTGTGTGGCACGGTCTCGACCAACACACGACATTGAGTGGCCAAGGAGTAAACGGAGTGTACTCATAATGTCTAGGGCTTGTACTCTAAAAATTTCCAGATTATCCATTTTTCCAAAAAAACCCGTAAAAGAGATCTGTACCTGAAACCGAAGCTCTGGGTTCTTACAAAGGCCACCTAAGGGCATGTGCTGCATAGTCAGGAAAAAGGACTCTCAGGGGTAAATCATTTTGTGACTATAAGTTAGGAGGGTTATGGAGATCTAGATATATTTAAGGATAGAAGTATGATACATTAAAATGGTCATTGTCCAATACATATAGAAGATACATAGGACCATGCTAACCATAATCATGTTCTGGATGGGTCCTGAATTGAGGTGATGTACTTCACTATATATCCCATAAGGATGGGAATCAATCCATATATATTTCTTGAAATATAGTTTAACATCATATCGGATGAGAGTGTAGGAGATCTTAGTTTAGGGTCATAGATCTGGGGCCATGGGGGAATTTTCAGGCAAGGGACTGAAAGTGGAATTTGGGGTTAGGCCCATAGACTTGGGGCTGGATTCGAGGGATGCTCAAACATTCCAATGTATCCCATAAGTATATGAATCAAGCCACACATAGTTCTTAAAATACTAATTGTATAGATTTGGTTCGTACAAGTGAAGGGTGAGAGGGGACTTTAGTGCAATGATGGTTTAACCCAAGATAAAAGGTCTGGGAAATTCCATATATGCACGAAGTCTTTAGAATATAACATGATCAAAGATAAATGTAAATAATGATTCCCTCTCAGGTGATAGTGTAAATGAATGTTGTAGTTTATTGTCATATAGGAAAAACATTGCAAATAGTTTAATGTCATATTGCAAGGACGATGGCGAACCAATGTAAAAAAGTATTGGTTCTAGGGATACTTCATAGATCAACATCATATGAGATGGAGGTGAACCAATGTGAAGATATTGATTTTGGGCTTGAACCTCAAGAGGTTGCCTGCGTACCCCGCCTAGAAGGCAAGGATCAAAGTCTGCATAGTTCAATTAATGAATGAATGGGTGATAAAGTTGTTCTTAAGGACAATGACCTAAAAAATTGGTGTCTGAACATACAAATGGTTTGCTTCCCAGAGAGGGTTTTATAGTTGAAGTTTACACTAATCTCACATGAGTCATACTAGGTTTGAGAAACAATAGGTAGAAACAACCATAATGATGCATTGTTTAATGTCATGTAGGACTTATGAAGGGACTATGCAGTTTAAAGGCTTGCAGTGCGGACTATTGGTGTTGTGCAGTTTAGTGTCTTGTAACAGGGAAAAAATATAGTTTAACATCATGTAGGAAAAATTATGGGGCTTTGTTCATTTTTAATTCATGTAAGACAAATGAGTAGTATAGTTTAACAAAATTTAGGACAAATATAGGGACATAGTTAAGGTCATGTTGGACGTATGGGTGTTGTATAGTTTAGCATCCTGTAGCTAAGACGATGAGGACCATACAGTTTAACGTCATGTTAGATGAATGGGGGACAATGCAGTTTAATGTCATTTAGGAAGGACAATAGATGATATATTTTAACGTCATGTTGGAGGTATTAATGAATTTTACATAGTTTAACATTGTGTTAGACGATGGAACAGTTTAATGTCATGTTGGATGATGGTGCAAGATGTTTAAGGTCATATGCATGGACCAGAGATTATGCAGTTTAACATCTTGCTGGATGTATGGGACTTCTGTACAGTAGAGCGTCATGTAGTTAGGATGTCACAATTTAATGTCATGTTGGACGTAAGTTCCAATAGTTTAAGTTTATATGCATGTACAATATATATTTATATTATACCAAATACTTCTTCATAAATCTGGTATTGGTTGCAGTAGTGATGACTTCTCCATCCATTGAGATTAAAGAATAAGATCTATTGGGGTAGACCTTATGTTTTGAATAAGGTCCTTCCCATTTTGGCTCTTTCTTGGGAGGTTTTTTTCCTGGAATCAATGGTGTTCTGAGAACCAATACCAATTACCCCCTGAATGAATGAACGAAGATGAACTTTTTTGTTGAAATCTTGTGCTATTCAATTTTGATAGACTTCCAAGTGGTGAAAGGTGGACAATCTATTCTCATATAATCATTCCAATTCGTCAAATAACATTTGAGATTGTTCATATGTAGATGAATAATCACAAATTGACACTCTGATTGAGGGTAATTGATCCTCAATGGGTAATACTACTTCTATTCCATATATCAATCAATATGGAGTTGACCGCGTTGCAGTGCGGGTGGTGGTACGATAAGCCCATAAAGCACGAATGATTTTATCAGGACATGATTTCATATCGTTATCCACCATATTTTGTAGTTTATTTGAAAGAGTCCTGTTGAAATCTTCTATTTGGACATTATCCGCTATAAGATACCGAGAGGAATGGTTTGATTTGATGTTGTATTCTTGACACAACATCCTTACATCAGATAAACAGAAGTTGGTGCCATTTTCCATCAATATGGCATGAGGGACACCAAATCTGGTAATTTTTTTAGACTTGATGAAGCTAAAAATGATTTTAGAACTAACTTCTTTGAGAGGTATTGCATCTGCCCATTTAGAAAAGAAGTCAGTAGCAGTAATATTGTACATAAACTACTTGGATGTAGCCGAAGGATAAGGTCCTACTACATTCATTCCCCATGTAGAAAATGGCCACGAGTATTTAGCTGTATAAAGAAATATTGGGTTTGATGAATGAATTTGGCATGTACTTGGAAAGAATGTCACTTCTTTATGGAATCAACACAATCTTTTATCATTGAAGGCCAAAAGAATCCAAGCCTTCGAATTTGATCAGATAGTCTATGTCCAGACTGGTGGGCACCATAGACTCCTGCATGCACTTATTTCATAATAGTCATTGTCTCTTCACCGTCAATGCATCTGTAGAGAATTCCATCCAAACCTCTTTTGTAGATAATTTTCACTAGGTGATCCAGGCTATCATAAAGAGTAAAATTGACCATAGGTCACCAGATTTGTTCTTTCTCAACTCTATCAGGTGGAAGTGTTCTATTTTGAAGGTATTCCCTGATAGGTGTCATCTATCATTTAGTATGACCATATGGTTCAGGAATGGGAATAATATCACTAATTTCCTCTGTTTTAGTTTGAACATAAGGTGAAATTGTACGATGGGGGGAAATACTGATGGGAGTCTCATCCCGATTTGGATCTACCAGAGTTGTGGCTATATTAGCCAGTGCATCAACTTGAGCATTTTTTAATCTCAAGACATAATAAAATGTTGTTTCTGAAGGAAATTCCACGATTAACTCTCTGACATAATCATACAAAGGTATTAACTCTTCTTTTTCTGATCGCATAATCCCTATTGACTCGCTTGATTACCAGGTCTGGATCACCTTTCACCTTTCGGTGATTCACCTGTGCTTGATGTGCCAACTCTTATCCTGCGATGAGAGCTTGATATTCAAATTCATTATTTTTACCTCCTCCCAACAATGAGAAGGAATAAGGGAGCAATTCCTTTCGTGGGGAAATAAGCACAATTCCTTACCCAACATTGTTGAATTTTGGATCATCCATTTTCTTCCATGTTGGACTTTGGGAAGTACCATCAATGTACATTTCCCATATTTGAAGATTATCTTGAATAGAAAAGACTTCCTTATTAGGAAGTTCAATATATAAAGATGTATCTCTTGCTGAAGTGTGTTTAGCAAGGAAATCGGCCAGAGCATGGCCCTTTATTTCCTTTTGAGACACGTACTGGATATCAAATTGCTAAAAAATAACTACCCACCTTCCTAGAAGTCCTATAAGAATTGTACAAATAAGGATGAATTTGAGCGGGTTATTTTGAGATACCAATGTGACCTAATGATGTTTCATGTAGTGTCTCAGTTTATGAACTGAAAATATTAATACTAGGAAGAACTTCTCAATATTTGAATATCGGGTTTCTGCTTCAATCATAGTACGAGTGAGATGGTAGAGGCTATTTGCATTCCCAGCATCATTCTTCTAGGCAAGGAAGGCACCCAATGATCGCTCTAAAGCTTTCAGATAAAGAGTCAATGGAATTCCTTCAACAGGTGGAATTAATACAAGTGAACTCAAGTGATATTTTTTGAGAATCTCAAATGCCTCTTGACATTCTTCAGTCCACTGGTAAGTGACTCCCTTCTTCATCAATTTGGTGAAGGGTCAACTTTTTCCTTCCAAATTGACGATGAATAGCCGAATATAGGCTAAGTGTCTTTGATGTACTCTGAATTATTTCAAATTTCTATGAGGAGACATACTAAAGATTGACTTTTTCTTCTCCGGACCGACTTCAAAACCACGATGGCGTACAACATAGTTGAGAAATTTTCTTGGGGTTACCCCAGAAGAACATTTTAAGGGGTTCATCTTAAAATTATGTGCCTGAAATTTGTGGAAAAAGATTTCCAAATCTGCCAAGTGATTATAAATTTTCATAGATTTAACCACCCAATCATTCACATAACATTAAACAAACATCCCTAAAAAGCGTTTGAAGATACGATGCATGGAACGCTGATATGTTGTACCTACATTCTTCAGGCCAAAGGGCATTACCCAATAACAAAACACACCCTGAGGGTCTCTGAAGGCTGTATATTCCTCATATTCTAGATCCATTCATATTACATTATATCTAGAATATCCATCCATGAAGGAAAGAGCTTCATATCTAACTGTTGCATCAATTAATAGTTCTGTTATCAGAACTGGAAAATCATGATTTGGAAAATGCCGATTAATATCTCTGAAATCAATGCAAACTCTAATTTTTCAATTCTTATTTTTCACATGGACAATATTAGAAAACCACTTGGGATATTGAACTTTCTGTCAAAGTTAGCTTTGATATTCTTATCCACTTCAGCTTCAATTTTGGAAGCATAAGTTGGGTGTGTTTTTCTGGCAACTAGTTTGAATCCTGGATGTTCTTCTGGAAAACCCAAATGATGAGCAGCAACATCAGGATCAAGGCATGGAATCTTTGTATAGTTCCAAGAAAATATATCTCGATTTTGCATTAAAAATAAAATATACATTTCCTGCTCTTCAAGAGTTATGGACACACTAGTTAACGTGGGGGCGTGGATCTTTTTTTTACCCAGATTCATTTCTCTGATTTCATCCATAGTGGTAGAGATACCTTATTCAAATGCTGGAGGAGAATCCCTGAGATATTCCTCTTCTTCTTCAAATTGTGTTATCTCTTCTGCTTCTACATGCATAGTAGATGATGAAGCAGAATTTCAATTATCAGGAGAGATGTCAAAATATGAACATCTTGAATAAGAGGATTCCATTTCTAACCCTATTGATGATGAAGGGTCTTCCTTGGGTAATAAATAGGAGATAATGGATTGATAATCGACATCATTGTTCACCTCTGACATTTCTATAACTTCTTCTAGCATGGATGGAGAATTATAGACTTTCTGGATTTCCGCGGATGAAATGAAGACATCTCCATTTGAGCTTTCGTCATTTCTTGGTGAATCACCAATTTCTCCCATGATGTCTTGCTTGATTGACAAGATTGACATTATGGAAGTTTCCATAAGAGTGTTTGGATTTAGTTCTATCCTGTCAATTTGACTGATAGGCAACACATAATCTGTACTTACATGTGTGAATTGGTTTACTGGAATCTTTCCCAAACCATATGGAGCATTAACTTTAGTAACTTTCCTTGTTATGGATTTATCCTTACCCTTCATGTGATAGAATTATGTCTCAATGTATTGAGATTCACATGTTTCGAAGGAGGATTTATCACCATACAATGTCCCAATTTGACCATCAAAACAATATTTGAGGCATTGATGGTATGGTGAAGGGATAACTGCATGTTGATGTAGCCAAGGTCTTCCAAGAAAACCATTAAAGGTTGTATCATGATCAACAACCATGAAATATGAATTGGATACAGGGTCTCCAAATTGAGTTCTGAGTGTAATCTCACCTATTGGTTCTTGTTCATTTTTTTCATATCATTGAAACATTAGAGTAGAAGGAGATAAATCAGATTCCATAAGGCCCAATCGATGAAGTGTACAAATAGGGATATGGTTCACTCCTGAACCGTTATCAACGAAATCTCTTCGAATTCTTACACCATTGACCTTTCTAGATAAATACAAAATTCTAATATGTCCATGCACAACATTATCTTCATCTACATCTTTGAAAGATATCACTGCATGGAATTTTGTAGGATTATTCTCTACATGGTAGACTTTAGCCACAAAAATTTCAGTTTCGAACAACTGAGGACTTGAAAAAGCCTCAATGAGTTCCTTCCGAAGATCCTTGGATACATTCAAGGCATCCATAATTGATAACATGGTCGGTACATGGGACAAATGTTTCAAGACATCATATTTTTGATCTAATGGTCTACATTTTCCAACATGAACATGTGGTTTTACAGGTGCCTTAGAAGTTGATGCTTTGGAAGTAGATGCATATTGTATCGTGGTAGGAGTTGGAAATACTCCTGGCTAGGGAAGATTAGACAGAATAAGTCTATTTACTTGCTGAGAGGAAGAAGGTGGAACCTCTAACTGATCCTCCAGATTTACTGTACCATGAATGAATCTCCCTTGCGTGGAAGAATTTTTTGTTCTTATTGAGCCTGTTGAAGGTCTCTGCCACGAGTTTCTATTGCATAGAATGTTCTAGCAGGGGTAGAATTGGAATAGTGGTTTCTGGGATATCCACATCTTCTTCTGTATCCTAGACCTCTGGAACTACCTCTTTTTCCTCTATTTGATACAGGGAACTCAGGCTCATCAAGATTGAAGCTGTGATTGGAATAAGGATCTGTTAAATGAATCATATTAATAGAACCAAAGATCAACTCGTCATCTAATGAAGATTCTTCCTGATTATCCCCCATTTAGGATGTGCCATTTGGCAGTGCGGTGCCCGTGGCTTTGATGTAGATGGAATAAAATCTGCCAGATTTATAGACAACTTGGGATTTGACATGATCTCATCTTCTTCATATTGTTCCACATTCATTGAATTATTGTGTTTCATTGAATATTTTCCCTCTAATGAAGAGGTTTTTTTGTGTAATTCATAGTAGAAGAGACAATTGTTTTCTTCAATTGTGTTTGCAAAATGGCATGAGTTTGGTTGATCATTTTCCTGACTATCCAATCATCATATTTCTTCACACTTTTGTTTTTGACATCTTGCCTTTCGACTTCTTCCTCTGAATTTTTATCAGTAACACATGCTACCTGACATGAAGAACCTTTCATTTTGAATTTTCCCAAGCCCAAGATATTTTGCAGGAGGTTTTTGAAGACAAAACAATCTTGAATGGGATGCCTCAATATCTGATTAAATGGGAAATAGTTGGTACGGTCTTCATCTCCTTCCTTGTTCGGCCTTTTGGGCCTTGGGAATTGAACCAAATTATTTTCTAGAGCTGAAATGAAGTAACCAAGAACATGTTCATTTCAAAAAGAATAAACTTTTCTCTTCAGATCCTCAAATTGTTTCTATCATTGATCTATTTGATCATCTTGATGAAATGACCTCTATTGTTGATGATCAAGAGGTGAAGCCGTTCGAGAAGATGAAGGTATTGATGTGGAAGTAGGTAAAGGTGCTTGTTTAAGCGTGACTGTAGCAGTCTCTGCTTTACCCATTCTCCTTCTTGGAGCTGATGGAATTACATGAGCATTATCCTTAGTCTTTATAAGAGAGTCTTCACTGTACTGAGTGATCGAAGTAAGGTCTTGAAACCCTACTGTGTATTTCACAGGGATCAACAGCGTGTGTAATTCATCACGCAGATTTTCCACACAAATTTGGAACAACTCTTCTTGAGGGAGTGATAAACTCAAGGAATATGTTAATCCCATCCAGTGAGCAATGAAATCTGAAACCCTTTCATTCTTACTTTGCATACAATTTTTAAGATAAAAATCTATTGTCTTTGGAAAAGATGAGCTTAATTGAATAAGTAATTGTTGACGAAGATCCTCCCACCTAGTAATTGACTAGGATTGCATGCTTGTATACCAGAGAAAAGCAGTCCCTTGTAATGACTGTACAAAACACATGAGCTTAACTACTTCTTATTGCTGAGGGGTTGCCACCATAGAATCACAATGAGAAACAAAATTTTTTATGTGTTTCTCTGGGTCTCCCGAACCATTAAATATTAGGAATGTGGTACTTGAAAATTTTAATGGGGGAATAATTGTGTCTACCCATTCAGGGTAATCTCTCTTCTCTGGTTGAAGCAGTGCATAATTTCCTTCCATATCTTCCAACCGAGCTGTTAATTAATCAATGGTAGTCATTAACTTCTAAGAAACATTCGGATGAGCTTGGACCTTTGCAGGTGCAATAACTAGATCTTGGTTAGGTGGGGTGACCAGGATTACCACCAATGGTAGAATTGTTGGTTGTTGTTGTGTATAACCCATAGGATTATCCCTCAAATGATGTTTTGGTAAAGGAGGATACTCTGGATCCATCTCAGTATCCGCAACAAGTTCCCTTGGCAGACAGACTCCACCACACTTAGGATGGAGACTACTTTGAAGTAGTTATACATTCAACCTCCTTAATTCCTTTATCTCTTACTCTAGTTGTGTGAATCTTTGCTCTAGTGAGAGTGATTGGCATCCTTCAGAGGAAGGGTATGTAACCTGATTATTCCCTTTTCCTTTGTTGGATTCCTTTCGAAGAGGGAGAAGTTGGTTATTTGAAGTAATACCCAGATTATGGGTAAGCCTTTGATTTCTTGTATGCACAACTTCTTCATTTTGTTTTGTGTGTACAACTTCTTGAGTAGGAACCTCTTCATCTGATCCCTATGAGTGAGCCTCATCTAGGGGATTAGAAACAATTTCATTGATAAAATTAATTGATGCATAATGCATTTCATTTCTTTTATTGGCATTTCTACGATATTGTATTCTTCCATTTCCTTGTTGATACACTACCTTTTGCTAATTTGATCCCTCAGAAATTTCATAACGAACTATAATTTGGAGGGAATCTCTTGATAATTTGGCTCTTCATTCCTCTTGGGGATTTTTCCATAATCTAGAGATGACTGACATTCTCAGAGGAAGATATTGAGGATTTGAAGAAGTCCCCAGTCTGGTGGACTGGGGTTGTTCTTGTTGTTCCTACTCACCTCCTCGAATCCTATTTGTTGATTCTGAAGGTTGGGCTAAAAGAGTACATAGTCTGGGAAGCTGGGGTGGTTCTTGAGTGGCTATATCTGAGACGTTGTTAAAATCTCTCCTAATCTTATGGACTTTAGTCCTAAAATTGGCTGGATGCATTAACCACCATCTACTCTTATCACCCGGCTCAAAAAGACCATTGGATAATTTCTGACACTTCAGTAACTTGAGGATGTGCATGCTCTAAACGAGAAGCATGTTCGATGTTCTCATTTTCCTGATGCAAAAGTAATTTGATAACTTGTTCTGTGTATTCTTGATTATGGTAAAAACTAGTTGAGGCATGTTCTTTAGAAATCGTTTGATTACAAACATAGCCAATTGTCTATGACTGGTCGTGGGCAATAACTTTTCTTGAGAACACGTTCAGCAAGCTTTGTTGACTGGAGAGTACAGTGAAATGCAGTGCTCCATGAACAGCCCGTCCACTAATATGAATACCAGATGGGGCATTGGAAAACAACTTGTGCAATCATTTTAATGTGCCACGGCATGAACGTTGAAGGGCACTCTACAGCTTTTCAGCCTTCAGATATCTAGAAACTGAGAGAGATGACAAATAAATTTGTTGTTGTAATCCTTCTATTATCTTGACATGATTTTCATGTTCATATTAAGATAATATTTTTGTTTTCAATTGAGAATGAGTTTTCCCTATGTTAAGATGAATATCTTGAATACAATCTTCCATCAACAATTCTGGAATGTCACACTGAGAGTCAGAAAAAGGCCAAAACATGACTGGCACTTCAACTTTCTCTAGTTGCTTTCTCATATTAAGTACATCCTCCATAACATATGATGAAGATTCTTCTACATGTTTAGACCAAAGATGGAGCTTCTTTGTTACTTCATCACATTCAAAAATATTGGTAGAGAATTCATTTATCAGACTAGAGGATGCATGACACAAGGGTGGTTCATGGAATGATCTACACCCTAAGCTATCTTCTAGTTGAGAAAGTATTTCACCTGCTAGTGGTAATGCATCAGACATGACTGGATTCACACATGTATGTGCCTCAAGATAAGATTTCTTTCTCATCACTACATTTTCCATTGGAGCATTTTCTAGGCAATGTGAATTATTACCGCGGAAAGGACTTTCACAGCTAGATTCATCATCATGGGGAGGACCACCATGGTGGGTTACGGAAAATGGTGAAACCTTTTTCTCCTTAGTCTTTTGGCCATGGATATGGTTATCATGGCTCTCATATGAAGATTATAATTCATGATTGACTGAACTGTCATGAAACACGCCTTCATGACGAAGTGTATGATACAGAACTTCCTAATTAATGTTCCCACTATTGGGAACTGAGAGTGTAGAATCTTGAGTTGCAATAGATCATTTTCTGAGTACATCAAGAACTCAAACATCGAGAAAGGCCTTATTATAGATTTTTCCTTTATTTCTTGATTGTGATGGATGGGTCTCTTTCTTAGACGTCTTCTTACTCACTTTGGGAACCACTTGTTGAAGAAAGTGGTTATTATGGGCAAGTTTATGTGCCTTCTTAAGAGAAAGGATCAGGTTAGGTTGATTATCTCTACTCAAATTAGGTGTATGCCCCTGACTTGGTTATCCGTATGACATGGGAGAGTATTTCCCACAACCCACTTGGACTGGAAAAGAGGTGTGTGTCTGTTCTGGAGTGAACTGTTCATATGTCACTCAACTGGTAGGGATAGATTTGTATTTCTTTCCCTATGATGGCGTTGAAGCTGTTATAATATCCTAGTAGGCATCCAGAATATGAGCTGGGATTTGCTTCTACTCTTTCACCACCATTAGAATGTGCTTGGTGACTTCAGATGCCGGAACATGAATATATGTCCATTCCGTGCTTGGAGTATGTTTGTGTTCTTGCTCCTATCCTCCTTTTCTTGCTATTGAATTCTTACAGTACTCCTGAATGGGGGCAGAGTGTTGAGTCTACCTCTTGTTTTTCATTGGGGCTTTCCAATTGACATCTATGGGTGCTACCAAACAAGAATGTTGGTAGGCTTGATCAATACTAGCTGGTGTATGTGCCTAATTATTTCATTCCCTCAATAGTGGTTCATAAAATTACTTAAATACTAGAATATGAGACTGCTGGAATGATTGATGAGTGTAAGAAGATGTATGTGCCTGTTTACCAGTTGTCAACACATTGGGTTGGCGGGCTTCATCGTATGTAGTCAGACGAGCCTGAAGAATAGCTGATGATTTATAAACAGTTGTATTTTCCTATCTATAGTACTCCGACAGAATTTCCTCACGGGAATGGCGTTCTGCTGCCGAACGAGTCTGCTAGACAGCGGAATTAAAATGGACGGGTGTGTGTGCCCTCTCATTGCTTTCCACCATTATTTGTTGGGGTAATTACCTAGAAATAGAAGAGATAAGAACCTAATCACTGTTTAATGGTCTTCACCTCTAGTGGTTCGTCGTTCCTGCTCAGGTTCGAGGATCCTGAGCCGAACGCCTGGAGACAACAACCTCATCATGTTAAGAGCGCACTGTCGCATGAGTCTGGCGGCGATTGTTTGTGGGAACCCTTGGTAAAGACTCTAGATTCCATGAATTAAGGACTTCCGTGACCATCTCATTCACCTTCTCACGAATATGAATGGGAATGGTTGTTGCGTTTAGAGGATAACTACTCGAAATGGTTGGAGATGGTGGTTGGCACCGCCTACTTCTTGATCACCGGTCGTCGTTGTCCAGACGACCAGGGTAAATTATTGACTTGGAGGGCATGTCGAGAAGCCTCCAGTGTTGGAATGGTACCGTGTCAAAGGTATTACTCAACTAGTGCATTTGATACCCAGAATTGAAGATGCTGAGTATGTGATTTCTTGCTCAGAGTGGACGATGATCTAGTAGGAGTATCAGTAGAGGTATTCACAGCAGATGCATTCACAGGTTTGGACTTAAGAGAATCCATTTCTATAATGTAGAAGATCGTTGTAAATTCCGAAATAGTCCATAATTCCAAAATTATGTTTTTAAATGATGAAGCTTAGTCATATTCAGACCTAGAGGATCGGTCTGGAGGGCCTGGAAGTGGTGCATGAAATTACGATGGACTTGCGCGAAAAAATGTTTCCCGCGTGAAGGAAGTCCAGGATTCACGAAAAAGCACAGGTGGGGCACACAATTTTCTACACCTGGTTCTGTGCGATGTGGCCTTTCGGGGAGACCAGTCCTGGCGCGGAAGATTTCTCATGTAGCCCGGTTTCCGCGACACCTGCAGCATATAAAGAGAAGGAGATCCCTTCTGTTTGGGGTTGTGGAATTCATACCAGCTACTGTGCATGAAATTGGACTCCCGCGGGAGCAATATGACTTTCAGGTATTGACCCTTTTCGTGCAACCTAGCCTCAGGGTTCCCCTTTGTGCGTAATCCCACCAGCTTAAATAAAATTTATAACTCTTTAGGGTTCCTCCTTTGTACGCAAACACTTTCATTGTGTGCACTCCCTCCTTTGCACGTGAAACCAAATTCTGCACAATCACATCGTTAGGTTTTTCCCAACATTAGGGATCAGTCGTTGCCCACGTGCGCAATCCAAGCCCCTTGCGTGCAAACCCCCTAGCTGCGTGCAATCCCTCTGCCCCAATTGTGAACCATCCCGGTGTTTGGCGTGCAAACCATCTCTTTGTGCACAAACCCTAGTACCCCTCACCTTGATGCCCCCGGGGTGCCTCCCTGCATAGGCGCCCGATGTCCTCTATACCGGGCATGCATGCCATGCGTTGTTTTCCCGTACAGCCTTCCAGGATCGTACTAAGTAACCTCAAGGTCCCTTGGGCGGTGTTTCCCGTTGCGTTGCTTTGCCTTATGCTCCTTCACATAGGCACGCTAATAGTTATTTCTTCTTCGCATAGCCAGGCTAACGTGGACCCCTCGATGGTTCACCCTGCGGCCCCCTTTACAGCCTTGTCGATGCCTTCCCTCTCACAAGGAGTAGAGGGTGTCCGACATGTAATCCCTAGGGGTGTAGAGAAAACCCACATCGTCTGAGCTGGAGGATGTTAAACTGTCAAGCACCTCGTTTTCAACACATGATATTAAACTGTGATCTGACCTCGTGCCTCGCACACAGTGTCCCCATGGCTCGGACATTCTTTACATAGCTCGTCTCCATGGGAATGTAATCTTCCTCACATGGAATGATATCCTCCATCTAGGGGTAGCATTTTTTCATGGAGGAAGGGCTTCCTCAGATCATAAGACCCTAGCCTCTGTTGCAGAAGGTAGCACCCATGCACCTCCATACTTCCCCACTACCACGGCCAGGGGAGGGTGTGATAGGGAATGAGGAATCTCTTTTGTTCGTTACCAAATCCCTCTCCCTCTATGCTTTGTTGCATCACAGTCCTCCATCCTGGAGTATGTCCTGACACCATGGGCCGCTCAACGCGTAAGCCCCTCTCTGATTCTCACGGATGCACCCTTTGCGACGTGATCTTCTGGTCCCCGTTGCCTCTTGTTTCTCACACCAAGCATGACTCACATGGGATTAGAGTGAGCATGGACCATGACACCCTCGTATGGTCCACCTCATAGCGTATGCCCCATCCCGGTGGACTACGAGGACCATGATCCGTGCTAATTCTTGGTACGTTGGTAGCCTCCATGAGGTTTAAACCAACCACCCGGTCATTCTGAACTCTTCACATCGGTTTGCCAACACTTTGGGCTGCCTCAGAGTGGAAGCCAAAAATTTCTCATCCAGCATGACGTTAAACTGTATGCCCGTCCAGCATGACGTTAAACTGTCTACCTCATCCCGCATGACGTTAAACTGTATGCCCGCACTACATGGACTTTTATCTGTGTTAAAGCATGGTACATATGAAGCCTTCACGAGGTTCAATCCCATCACTCGGTTGTTCTGACTCCTTAGTTTCAGTTCACCAACCACCATTATGGGCCGCCTCATAGAGTAAGCCCCATATCCACCATTATGGGCCGCCTCAGAGCATAATCCCCATAACCACCATTATGGGCCACCTCAGAGCGTAAGCCCCATACCCACCATTATGGGCCACCTCAGAGCCTAAGCCCCATACCCACCATTATGGGCCATCTCAGAGCGTAAGCCCCATATCCACCATTGTGGACCACCTAAGAGTGTAATCCCAATATCCACCATTGTGGGCCGCCTCAGAGTGTAAGCCCCATATCCATCAATTGTGGGCCGCCTCATAGCGTAATCACTATATTCCCCCGTCCTGCATGACGTTAAACTGTATACCCGAACTTTGTGGACTTTGATCCGTGCTAAAGTAATGTACGAAGGAATCCTCCACGAGGTTCAAGCCCCCCTTCACACCATCACCCATCCTGATTATTACCTGGGACGCCACATCCTGGTGGGATCATGCCACCTCATTCCACTCCACATTATTCGGGAATCCACCTACATGCTGGCCCCGACATCGGTGTTCCCCCCCAGGGGGTTCTTCAATCTGATCCACTCTCGGTGTTCTGATCAGTCTGATCCATCTCTACAAGATGTTAAACTCTCGGAATACCCCGTGATAAACCTGGGAAGCTGAGGAAAACCTCAGATACATGCCTATGGTATGAAAATTCCCCGCGTTCATTGTGGGATTCCTCGGGATTCTGCGCCTTTGAGAAGCCCTACAAAAAGGGGCAGAGGACAGACATGCCAATCCCCCAGTGTCAAGACACGCCAACGACGCCCCTGCGTGACCAGTCTCCTCACCAAAGGTTGCTTCCCCGACCAAAACCCTTGGAGCATCTCGATGGAAGCAGAGTAATTAACTGGTGTACATAATGATATGGAACCAAGAACGAGATTCATGAATATGTCTTAACTCTATGAGGGAGATCCGGACTAGGTGATGAGATCAGAGGAGGAATCCACGAAAGATGAACCGACATCCCATCATCCAGGTTTTGATCAAGGAGCAGAGGTCCCTGAACAAGGAACAGATGTCACCCGCCTTTTGAAAGCAGGAATGAAGGACCACAAGCTACACGTCCTCCCTTGCGTGACGGATGTGCACGCGTGCCCCAGTGGAAAGCATCGAAAACAAAAAATGGTTAACCCGACGTGAATCTATTCTCATCAATATGGATACTGGAAGCATTTGGGTAGTCGAAAGATTAGCATGTCACCCGGTCTGGGCACCCAAAAGTAGAATGTGAAAACCGCCAGGGGTTGGGGCGGTCAGGATGTTGAGCACTCCGTTCTCTGACTTCATCATCGTGGATCCCTCTTAATGACCACAGAAGGCGGAATGCCGATGTGCTATTGGTTGTCGATTCCTTTTATTTTTAGTGTTAATGGGTTCCTCTCCCTGATTTCATAAATCAGATCGCTGCATCCAGAGCTCGATCGCCTCCTACCCACTAGCGCAGTGGCAGGGGCAGTACCGACGCGGCCACCCCGTCGGGTCCCAGCTTTTTCCATAGCTGCTCTGACCGCCGCGACTGCCAGGTGCTTGCGCCCCCTCTCTCCATCTGAGATTATTTAATAGAGGGTGATCAACGACCTTGTTCATAGGTACGATGAGGAAGGGGTCATCCGGACTAGGTACATGGCTCGTTTAGATCTTGAGGAAGTTACGCCTCACTACCATCGCCGCCCCTGAGTGCCACACAGGGAGCCACTACTTCCTTGACCAACATTCAACCGTTTCAGGAGCCTATCCCCGGAACGCCTCAACACCTCCCTTCCCTATGCCGATGATATGGGGGATGTCCGAGTTCTCCCGATGGGGGACCCGCTCCAGGGGTTCATGGAAAGGGCCCCCGCCAGGCCGCATCGACCCGCCAACTGACTCCCCGGGCTGAAGAGCCGGTAATCCCTGTGCCCACACCATCGGCTCTAAACCATCTGACCTGACGCCAGCGTTGAGCGCGAGCAGAAGCGGATTCCCTCCCTAGGGCATCAGCGTCAGAAACCACTTTGGCCCAATCCACTTCTAACTCTTATCATCAAACCCCCCACATGTTGACCATGTGCAGTTACATGCCCAACCCAGATCGAGGCCCCGACCACCCCACAGGCAGGTTGGGTCGACTCTCCAGGTCGCTGGCACAGGCAATGGCCACCGCGGACCAATTTGCGGTAGTGCCATCCAGCGTGAAGGCCTAATCCGTTCCACCATTGTGGAAATCAGAAGGCTTCCCCATGGCAGCTACGCTCCAGGTGTGGCTCTTTCCAGCACTCACTATGCTGGGTATGGGTCCACTCCCCCTAACTCTGGCCGCGTGTATGGATCCATTTCATATCCGATCACTCACCCACATGGAGAACCTCCCCATGTTCCTTTCGACATCTGCCACGATGCTCCTCGCACCCCAGCCTTCAGTCCTCTCGGCCCCAGTACCATTGTAGCCAGAGGAATACATGAAGGAAATCATCCATGCCCTAAGGAGACACCCAGGGGCAGGATGGTGGGACGTCTTTTCCGAAAGGGAAATGCTAGGGAAGTCCGGATAGAAATCAGACCAGTCCGTTTCTCGGACTCTGATGCAGAGTACGACTCGGCGATGGTGCCCTCCGCCCGGTCCTATGAATCAAGGGTAGCGATAAGGATGTGGTGTGTCAGCCTCGTACTCCCTGAATGTGAGATCTGTATGATCCATTCCTCCCTCCGAAGGTATATCCAGAAGGACGAGGACTTGACATACCACCAGGGATCAAACATACAGATTCCATTGGCCTTTCAGGAAGCACCTTCCATCTCTGTCAGAGAGGGTTGAGAACTTTTCTGGGGACCTTCGCAAGAGTCATGACATGGCACATCCTCAGCAGGCATCGACACTATGACAGGAGGACTGTTCGTCGTCCCATCCTATCATGACATGAAAGACAAAACACTACATCCCTTGGAGGGAGACTTAGTATTCGGCGGCCAATCAGCCTGCTCACCGTACTCTCCGCCGGCCTGCCCACATGCCCATAGGTCTGCCTCAGAACCACTGCCAGTTCCCCAACCATTCTCAGTTGATGAGCGGGGCCGGAAAGGGCCGGATCCTGAACCTGAGATGTGGAGCTTCTGGACCATCCTTGCAGTAGGACACTTCCCCGAGAATTTTTGGCATGTCACTGGATCAGATTTTGATGTACTAGGTTTGCTCACCCCAGGAGAGTTTGAATGATTCCTCCAGACTCTCCAGGTGACTCACTCCCATCTTTACCATTAGAAAGTGCCTTATCCAAGGATTCTAGCACATCTCGAGGATATTGGTGAGCAGTTTCGTCGGGTTGATCTGGCCATGCTCCCCGCAGTTCGGCACCCCGAGTCACTTGGACACCACAGTGCCCTCCAACAACAATGCCTCCATATTTTTCAAGTACTCCGCAAACTTATCGAGGAAGCCACCCCCCACACGCACGTCCGTGGATAGGGGAGAGTATGCTACCCTTCTCTTCAGTACGATTCGCTGGCAGCACGACTCGCTGAGTAGTTTTGAGGGCATGCCCCCGAGGGCAGCAGTGGTCAACATGCCCCACCTGTCAGGAGAGGGGAAGAGTTTGTAACTTCTCGATGGGGACTCACCCCCTGAAGCAATGCATCTATTGGACCTATCTGAGAGGATTAATCGCCAACATTGAAAACACCTAGTTCTTCCTGCACCCACTGAGGCATTAACACTGAGCTTTAACATCGGCAAGGGTAAGGAACACATCGGGGTGGTCAGGCTCGCCGACCATCTGCCTTAGTGCAGAAGGCAGAAGAAGTTTTGGAGAAGGCCACATTGTGCCAATAGTTTGCTGAGAAGAATCAGATGGTTGATGAGCTTCTGGCTGGAAGCATTGAGGAGTGGCGACCCAAATACAGTGATCCTAGGATGGGACACCATGGGCAGGAACAACTACCCCTCGATGAGATTCTCCCAGACAACTGCTATCATGCTGTGTTCACCGACAAAGGAGAGGACGAAGCTCATGGAAAGATGGCATGATACGTTTTTCTGAACCCTCATGAGTGGCGGGATCACACAAGAGACCCTGCTCGGGTTCCTCCCACTGCCCCAAGAGTCGCTCCACCAGCCTCCTTGAGAGCTGCTGAACTTGACTACCAGATTGAAGAGCGTAACAATGCACTTATGTTTTGGGGTACCCGTCAGGATAGGAACCCACATCTAGACGATCAGATGGCGGCACTCATCTCCCGATTAGAGGCTTTGGAAAATTGACAGGTGCGAATCCCAACGGACGACAAGCTATACCCAGCATGGGTGGATGATATGCCAGCACCTCCAGGATTTGGGATACCCTCTTTCGCACACTTTAACAGGACAGGAGACCCACCACAGCACCTGGGCCACTTCAACTCAAGGTGTTTTCTTATGTTAGGGACTCCGGTGCAGCAGGAGACCGCCCAGCTCCGTTGCTTTATTCAGACACTAGAAGGTCCAGCTTTAATCTGGTACAGCCAGTTACCTATCGAATCTATGACTTGTTGGGAGGAACTTCGTAGGAAATTCCTCTACCAGTTCAGTTCCAAAACCCAGAAGTCGAACATCGCAGACCTCTTCAGTTGACAGGAAAGGCCCGATGAGCGAGTCGTGGACTTAATCGACTGGTGGAAGGGGCTCAAATAATCCCTTGACATACCACTAACTCAAGAGATATTACTGACAATGTGTGTAGAGAATGTCAAAGAAGAGATGGTTACTTCTCTGATCACTCAAAATTACCCCGGAGGGATCCGAGACTTCTCAGAAAATTCTCAGCTCCTCAAAGAGGCCCTGAAACTGGCCAGTCATGCACGCCCACTACCTCTTGTTATCCCTTTAAGGAGAGCTACCAGAGCCGAGCCCACTGCTATAGCCCAGATAGAGGCTCCCAGGAAGATGAAGTTGGTACCAGTGAGAGCAGCTCCGCAGCCTCATAGGGGTCCACCCCCACGGGCACATCCTCCGACCCAGCAGAGACCGCCTCAAAATCAGCAAGCGCCTCAGCATAACGCACCGCCACCACCTAAGAGATATAATTAGGTTCTAGATCCTCAGCATGCTACTACATCCCCTCATCAGGGCCAGCCTCCATGATCCCCCTTTCCAGACAGAAGGAATCAGAATTACTAGTTTGAAGATGCTCAGGTACTTGGTTACTTCCTTAGTGATTTGGAGTAGAGAATTGTGCGGCTGCCTGAGTGGTGGATGCCAGAAGAGGCGAATCTCACTGATCACACCAACTACTGCCCTTATCACCGAACCTTGGGGCACAACATCCAGTGATGCTACGTCTTCAAGGACTGGTTCCAAGACTATATTGACAATAATGTAGTCTGGTTGGGCCTACCACTGCACAAGTAGTAGGTGTCTTTGTGAGATCTGGGGGAGGTAGCGGCGATGAGGATGAAATGCAGTAGGTTTCCAACCATGGGACCAAGATGTATAACGACTAGATGTCCTGCAAGATGGTTTCGTACACCCATGGCATCATCCAAGCACGCCTAAATCATCCAGAGCCCTCTGAAACTGCGGTTTCTACCTCTGCATTGTCATCCCAGCCTGCCTCTTCCTAGAAGAGCAAGCAGCGGCAACGCAAGAAGAAAGAATGTGCCCTTCCAATGCCATCTTCATCCAGCACTCTTAGCAACTTCATGCCCGAAAAAATGGGGATCCCTCTGAGACACCACCCGGTAATGGATGAATCCTCTAGTGATAGTGAAGGGTACAGCTTGGTTAACAAAGTACAGTTGGTATATCCCTTTCTGACTCCCGATAGGGAGGGACGCCAGGTGGACCTTCCCAATGTCCCAAGCCGTCTCCAACGTCAGTGGAGCCGCGTCTACATGAATCACCTCGGCACGATAGTTGGCACCACCAACCCGGTCGTGCACGTCATTGAGACCAGGTAGTAGGCCCAGTACAAAGCTTAGCACACTTGGCCCATTTATCTGGTGTCGACGGGTTCGCCTCCCCCACTGTTTGTGTTGCTGGATCAGGAAGAACCACCTCGGCTATACCACGACCCGCTCCTCCCTACTACCACCCGACCTCAGCCTTCCACTCCTAATCTATCAGCCACTCTGCAGGATTCTACTAGTGAACATCGAGACGTGCCTAGTACCAGTCAACCACCTGTCTAGCCAGCAGGGCCCGTCATGCCTCCAATCGCAGAGTGACCTGCTGTAAGAAGAGGCTCACATTTGGCCCAGATGTATGATTTTATGAAGCACCTAGTCAGCATTCCAGTAAGGCTTTCTCTACTTGAGGCTCTTCGCATGTCGTCCTAAATGCATGAGGTTCTTGCCGAGGCCCTAAGGATCCCCCTCCTGTTTGACATGGAGGTAGCGACTTCAAAAGCCCTCCACGCTAATGAAATTGAGAACGATGAATGCTAGGAGGTTATCTCATTCTCTAGTGAAGATGAAGACCCTCCCATATAGGGGAACATTCTCCCAATATACATCACTGGATAGTTCAATGGCGTGGAAGTCCACCACTATCTTGTTGACATAGGTTTTTGGATTAACATAATCCGAACTCGGACACTGCAGAAGGTAGGTCTGTATGAGGATGATTTAACTCCCTCTGACCTCAGGATTCAGGGGTATGATAGGACCGTGCAAACTCCAGTCGACAAGATTCACATGAAGAACTAGTTCGGTGGCCTAATTGCCAGCACCGAATTCATTTTTGTCTCCCAGGACACCGCCTACAATGCGTTGATGGGTAGGTCTTGGCTCGAACATCATGCGGTGGTCCCCTCATCATATCACCAATGTCTCAAATACTCCCATAATGGTCGAGTAGGCGTGATCCAAGAAGATGTGTCTCTTTTTTCCTCTTATGAAGGTCGTTATCTGGATGCCTACTATTACAAGAGCAAGGATAAGAAGATTATGGCAGGTGAGGTTGAGCCCGCCACTGTCCCAAGTGATCCCTGGGTAGGTTTGGATGAAGCCTAAATCTTCTCAATCCATTGGTTGGAGGCCATAGCCCCTGACATGGGGAAATTCTATGTGGTATCATGTACAAGTGGAAGGTATGTTCTCAGGTCTAGGAGACGGCGTAAAATCAACTCATACACCTACACCAACCAAGCTCAGGTGATTCTGAAACCACCTACCCCTTTATGGTATTAGTACGTCAGGCTCATGGCAAAGGCAGTACGTCATAACTATCTCTACCACCGGGCTGGAATAAACCGACTCAAGCTGACACGCCACTACTGCTTTCATGTCATCAAGCATGGACCCTTGGGACGAAGACCATATGAGATTGGATCAACGACCTTCATCGCTATGGTCTTAGTGGCAGATGAGTCTACCGATATGATGACCACTGCCAGCACCAGCTTCCCATCCGGCTCGGGTATCCCCGAAGCAGCTCCCCCCGCGGAAGATCCCTCCATAAGTGGAGAAGAGTATCTGAAGTATTCTCCCCCATCCATTGAAGAAGGAATCTCTACCGCGGTCGATGAATTTGTACAGGTGAACCTTGGTAGTGAGGCAGATCTGAGACCCACATTGATCAGTGCGACCATGTCCCTTGAGGAGCAGCAACATTATGTGGACATTCTTAAACAACACCGGGACGTGTTTTCCTGGAGTTATGATGGGATGAAAGGACTATATCCTCAGGTAGCCTTCCACCACCTTGGTCTCCCGACAATCCATCGTGGGTTCAAGCATCCTCCCGGAAAGATGCAACCTTCTCATGGTGCCATGGTTTGGGCCAAAGTAGACAAGCTTAACAAATCCAACTTCATTAAGGATGTTCAGTACACCTCGGTGGATAGCCAATATTGTTCCAGTCAGGAAGAATAACAGATAGATTTGGGTCTGTATCGACTTCCGTGATCTCAACCGCCATTATCTGAAGTATGATTTTCTCCATCCAGTGACAGAGTTGTTGATTGATACCATGGCCGAGTTTCAAGCCCTTTTCTTCATGTATGGGTATTCCGGGTACAACCAGATCCGGATGGCCCCCAAGGAAGAAGAGTTCACTGCCTTTAGGTCCCCCCATGGTACTTTTTGTTTCCATGTTCTGCCCTTTGGCCTGAAGAATACAGGAGCCACCTATCAGCGGGCCATGTATCGCATATTCAAGTCAATTCTCACGACGTTGGTGGAATTATACATGTATGATCTGGTGGTAAAATCTCACCAGTACCAGGACCATCTCAAGGACCTTGAGAAAGTGTTAGGATTCCTCCCTTCATTCCACATAAAGATGAACTCGTTGAAGTGTTCCTTAGGGGTCACCTTTGGGAAGTTTCATGGCATTTTTGTCAGATTCTAAGGAATCGAGATTGACACGGAGAAGCTCAAGGCCATCAGCCAGATGCCTCCCCCGAGCAATATTCGGGAGCTTCAAGGTCTCTAAGGACACTAAGCCTACATACGCCTATTCATTGCGAATCTGGCAGGCATGTGTAACCCCTCTTCCTATTTCATGAAGAAAGGCGCCACCTATGAATGGAATTAAGAGTGTCAGGCCACCATTGAGGAAATAAAGAAGTATCTGCTCCAACCTCCGGTCTTGATGCCACATGTTTCCGGGAAGGTGATGGTCCTTTATGTGACGGCCCTAGAACGGTCTCTCGGCACAATTATCACCCAGAATATCAACGAGGGAATAGAGAAAACCATCTACTACCTCAGCCGCATTCTCCTCGATAAGAAAATTAGATATTCTCCCATTGGGAAGAGATTCCTGATGCTCGTATTTTCCGTACAGAAATTGTGGCACTACTTGCAGCACTATGAGGTACAACGGGTCTCTCGGGTAGACCCTTTGAAGTATATCCTGAACCGACCTATGTTGACTGGCTGACAAGCATGGTGGGTGGCGATCCTCCAGCAGTTTGACATCAGGTTTGTACCTCAGAAGGCTATCAAAGGACAGACATTAGCATAATTTTTAGCTTCCCACCCAACCTTCGTGGATTAGCCACTGGACCTTGGTTTTCTTGATGAGGTAATCCTATCAGTCGATCATGTCATCCCATGCTGGCAGATACACTTTGACGGTGCCTCCTGGAGCCCCACCAGTAAGAGAATCAATGATCCCAGGATCAACAGAGTGGGCCTGGTTATCATCTTCATCACCCCGGAGCAAGCCGTCCTGTGATATTCGTTTCTGTTGTCCGAGGGCTGCACCAAAAATGAGGCTGAATATCATGCCCTCATCACTAGCCTCGAATTGGATATTGAGATTACCATTCCCATCTGCATGTGAAAGGGGCCTCTGAGCTAGTCATCTGGTAGTTCAATGGTGACTATATTGTCAGAATGCTGGAACTCGTGCCATTTCTAGAGTGGACCCTCCATCTAATGGCTCAGTTCACCACTCAGCCGGAAGTCCTTCATATTCCACGGTAACAAAATAGTAGAGAAAATGCTTTGGCCAGTCTCGCTGCGTCGCCTGCAGAGCCCAAATAGGACGACCAGATTATCCAAGTAGCGCACCATATATTCATTACTCCCAGTGCCCCTGAGGATTATCGTGGCCCACGGGTGAACCATCTTACCACTAGTGCCCCTAAGTTAGGATCCCATGGCACTTTAGACACGATGAACTAAATAGTTCCTGATTGGAGGACAACCTAGGTTGGATACCTCCAATGTGGAAATATTCCATTCGACTGGGCCGAGCGAGAGAGAATTCAACGCTGCGCGCTACATTTTACCCTTTATAGTGGTCCCAGCTTTGAGAAGATCCTTTACAAAGGTAGATTTAATGGTTTTCTCCTCCGTTTCCTTCAAGGAGTCGAGATCTCTTAGGTCATTCAAGAGGTTCATGTTGGTTCTTATGGTGCCCATCAGGCCGGGATGAAATTGTCTCACTATAT
Organism: Viscum album; assembly: GCA_963277665.1. NCBI lineage: Eukaryota > Viridiplantae > Streptophyta > Magnoliopsida > Santalales > Viscaceae > Viscum > Viscum album. The sequence continues at coordinate 888,048,131 of OY728125.1, forward strand.
TCGGAGACTGGGGTACTTTTGTCCCTCCATGATCTATGATTGCATCAAGTTTTCCAAGAGGTGTCATGCGTGGCATGTTCATGCACATATTGTGCATCGGCCACCGTAGCCCCTCCACACTACCATATATTCTTGGCCCTTTGCAGTCTAGGGGTTGGATATCATAGTAACTTACCCACCAGCGATGGCTCGCCAATGCCGTTTCATTTTGGCCACTACAGATTTCTTTTCTAAGTGGGCAAATGTAATTCTGCTCAAGGAAGTCAAAGACCATTCTATCACTGACTTAGTGAGTTCCAACATCATCTATCAATTTGAAGAGCCTCAAGATATCCTCACGGATAACAAAACCATATTCTGAGCAGCCGAGCTGATGAAATTGTACGCCAAGTACAACATTTGCTCCAACCATACCTCCCGCTATCACGTGCAGGAGAATGGACTAATCAAGGCATTTAACAGAACCCTCTATAACATTCTGCAAAACATGGTTGGTCAGAACAAGAAAAGTTGGTCGGACAAGCTCCCCAATGCTCTTGGGGCTTATCGGACGATGACTCGTAATTCCACCTAGGTGACCCTGTATTCCCTGGTGTACGAAGCTGAGGCCATCCCGCCCATCAAGATTCAGTTTCCCTCATTTCGCATGGTGTTCTATGACCAGTATGTGCCACATAGAGTTACCAAAATCCATCTAGAGGAATTAGAAGCACTGGACGAGAATTGGATTCGCACTTTTCACAACCTGGAAAGGAATTAGAGCCAGATTACTGAAGCTTTCAACAAGAAGGCTCACCTCCTCTCTTTTCTGCAAGGTGACATGGTACTGGCCCTCTGGGCGCCAATGATTCCCGGCAGGAAACCACCCAAGTAGGAGCCCAAATGGGAGGGGCCTTTCATCATCCATATGGTCTATCACAATGTTGTGTACTCCTGGGTGACTATGGATGGCGAGTGTGTCACTCCTCCCACCAACACCAAGTTCCTCAAGCAGTATTTTTCTTGACCCTACAGGGTCCCCCATGACCATAAACTGGATAAGTGTCCCCCATGACCTTAAACTTGATAAGGGTCCCCCATGACCATAAACTGGATAAGGGTCCCCCATGACCTTAAACTGGATAAGGGTCCCCCATGACCTTAAACTGGTTAAGGGTCCCCAATGATCTTAAACTGGTTAAGGGTCCCCCCTGACCTTAAACTGGATAAGGGACCCCCATGACCTTAAACTGGATAACGGCCCTGCATGACCCTAAACTGCACCCAGTCTTGCATGACCCTAAACTGAATTTTGTCCAACACGACCTTAAAACTTCTATTGGCCCTACATATGTGCCCCATTGGTCTAGGTTCTATGACATTAAACTAGGATCTTTTTGGTCCAACATGACATTAAACTACATGCTTGTCCTCACTGCAAGACGTTTAACTGCAAGCTAGTGAGGCCTTCCTAACCGAGGCCCAGCCTCAGGCCCCCTGGCCTTGTTGGGCCCCTTCACCCCAGTCCTTGACCAGAGTGTGCAGCGTAGTGTAGGACTCTGTCCTCATTCACCATGGGATACCCAGCATGCCATGCACATTCCTGGATGAAATGCCTCTCATCATCCTACATGATGTTAAAATGTTCTTCTAAAACTACATGCAGCTTGATTCCCATCTTTATGGGATATATAGGACCACCAGAATGTTTAGGTTTCACATCTAGCCCCATCTTTTGGGAGATCCCAGGATCTCTTGGTCACCTCAGTCTCTTGTAATGTCCCTCCCCGCATGGGGGGTGTATAGCTGTGGTACAAGGTTTTTGGCACCATGCCCACTTCTCCCAGGAATCCACAGTCTTTAGGATGCTCTCAAACTGATCCCTTCGACCCTTTCCAGTGGTCCGCTAATGTGCTCGGAGTACTCTGGTCTAGGACGTGGATTGTCAGATTCGACAAAGGCAAGTTTTTGTCCACTTTTCAAGCATCGTGCTCTATTTTATTCAGGCCCCCATTATCTTTTACACCAAGAGCGACCCCCAAGAACGGCTTGGATACAATGCCTAAGGGCTATCCTACCATCACAGACCAATGCCCCTGAGGGTTTTCGACAACAAATTGATACAAATACTGCGTTGTGAACATGGTCAGAGGTAGATTCTCATTTGTTTGTCCCCATTTTAGGATAACGCGACAGGATGCTGTGTTGCACACTAGGTCAGTAGTAGTCCTAAGTCGTCACACCGGCTCCTTTAGGCCTATAATTATGGTTGTATGATTCACATTATGTTCCACCCCATTGTGTCAAGGTGGAATCATGACACTCTTTGCACCAACCCTCAGTGTACCTCCACACGTCAGGCGGACAAAGCTGCGTGATGGCGTCTCTCGGGGCTCCCGCGATCCGAGTGCCAAGGTTATATGCTTGGGTTTTCCATAAGGATCATGCGCAGATTGAACCTCATCCCCATGGGAAATGAGGAGTCTCCCAGAAATTGCATTCCAGGCCCACCACAACTGGAAGATAGTGTCTCCTGCCCCCCCTGATTTTTGTACTGTCGTCCGCTCCTTGGCCTAAGGCTCCTCTGCCGGAATCACGCGCGGTGATGGTAGGAGGATATGACCTCATCTATATAGGTTGTGCTTTATCACATCATGCATTTTCCCCCAGGTACAATCAATACGACCTTAAACTATGCTGATTGGTCCTTCCACACGACCATACACAGTGATGATATCATCCCAACCGCATGACTAAAAACAGAACTGCATTGTAGTGACCTCTATATAGGGGACATCACATTGGGTATTGGTCCATTACCATACCATTTGTCAATGTCCATATATGTCTTGATTATTGTGGAGATTCTAGGAGTTTCTACCCTAGACCGGTCATTCCATGAAAGAGAAACCATTCACCTACATGAACAATCAAGACATATCAAATGCTACGTCTTTTGGTGTGAGGGATAGACCCGCACTCCTCTTTCATCCTTTGCATAGGTACCATGTTGTTTCATTCCACCATTCAAGAACTACATACAACTTCATTCCCATTCTCATGGGGTACGTAGGAATGCCCAGACCTCTCGTCTTAGGGTCCAACTTGGGGTCCGTTAATTCATCATGTCTATCCCACCATTGGGACCTTGAAAATGTGGCAGCATGGCGTGGTGAGTAGGATTAAGTCCCCATTCATGTCAGGCTTGTGATAGCCACACAACATGAACCTAGTTATCATAATTATCCCACTTCTTTCTTCTCCGGAACGACGTTAAAAGGCGCCACCTAGAACTATGTATGGCTTGATTCTCATCCTTTTGAGATACGTAGAAGCTCCTTGGCACTTCCCTACTGGCCCAGCCTAACTTTCGTGTTTGTTCCGTTGACTTAAACACATCTCCAAGGAGAACATGGTAAGCAGGACCTTGTCCCCGTTCACATGGTGTTTCGCAGTCACTTTACCATGTATCCCCCACTTCCCGTACTTATTTGGTCTAAGCTATAATACCTTAAATTAAGATCCTTTTATAGAACTATGTGTGGCTTGATTTTCATCCTTATAAGTTACATAGGAACGCCCGAACATTTTATCTTGGGTCCAGCCCTAGGGATTACCAAATCGCATCCCTCCTCACTGTCGGCCCCTTGGCCTGGCTTCTTGGGGAGCGGTGTAATTGAGACATTTACCCTGAATAAGATCTGGATGCCCCGAAGTAATATTGGGAAGTGATATTTCTCCCTCTAAAGAGGTGCTCTCTAGAAATTTTGATGATCCGTGACCAGATTAATTCGTCTGCCTAATGCGCCTCCAACACGGTGGCACAATTTTTGGAGTGTTGGATTCTGTTCGAACAAACCACCACTCCACATTCCACTCTATGTGTTCCCCCTTTATTAGGTTATTCATCATCTTTCATGTTTGACAGGACCCCCTAAAATTATGGATTCCCGACCTGTGGTCCGCCTATTGTAATAATATGGATGATTGACCTTTGGTCCTCCTATTGTAATAATATGGATGATTAACCTATGATCCATCTGCTGTCTTGGGCCAACGTTATTGAATATTGGTCATGTTTGATGGGACCACCTAACAGTATGGATTCTCAACCTATGATTTGCCTTCTATAACAATATGGATGATAGACCTTTGCTCCTCCTATTGTAATAGTATGGATTATTGACATACGGTCCGCCTACTGTCCTGGGCCAATGTTCCAGAAGACTGATCGACGATATTTGAGTTAGTCACCATGTTGCGATCATGGTTAGTGATCAGTCTTCATTTGTTGTCCCCATTTCAGGCTATCAAAATATGAATGCTATGTTTCCTCCACATATAACAGTTATCCTCCATCGTCGCGCCCACCCATAGTGTTCCGAATTTGGGTAACATGATTCACCTTTTTCATCTCCCTATGTTCGGATTGATTTCAATGCCCCAGAATTGCCTCACTCATTTGTTATATCACATTGAGGAAACGATATATCAATTGGTCTGAGGTCCCCTCTCTTCAGCTGGACCTCCCACTCCTCCTCAGAAATCTGGGGCCTGATTTCAGATGCCTGAAGCTTGGTTGATGCACCACAGTCAGACGAAATGATAACATGGGAATCCATTGTTTCTCACATTGGGTCCGACCCAAATTATCTTAGGGGCGAGTTATTATTTATTTCAGTATTATGGTTGAGCACATTAAACCTAAGGTACAAATAAATTGATTGGTCCACACATTGGATCGAAATATTGAGCAGTGAAAAAAAAGTTCGTGGGATAGCCAAAACAGAGCCCTTAAGGATCAACGTGTAGGATTGATCTTTCCAACGCTGCTATACTTTGGATGGTAGCCTCTAGGACTGCTTCCCGCTCCTTGAAGACTCTCTCTTCATCAGCATCCGCAGAGTGCAGTTCGCCTACCCTAGCTTGTGCCTGCACCCTTCCGGTTTGATGTACGGTCATCTGGTGACTCGCCTCCATCATTTTATCTTTGGAGTCAGCCAACTGGGCCGTTAGTTGCTCCACGAGCTCAGAGAATGTTGCCATGAAGACCTCTTTCTCGGCTGCCTGCTCTTCAAGGCACCAGACTTCCTGCTCTGCCCTTAGGACTGCTCGGGTGCCCGCTGATCCGTCCCGACACTGAGCAACGTCGGTGCGCCGACTAATCTCACTTATATTCTCGGCCATGTAATCATGGACCGTCAGATAGAGGCATTGATTGTCAACCCCGCCATCATATATGAAGCATATCCAGGTCTAGCGTGATCTCATTTTCCTCAGCCAATCCACCTGAGGCTACCTAAGAAAGAACTGTAAACACTTCCACCCTTTGCGTCATGTTATTCGGCTCTCCTCGACCGCTTCCAAGTCTGAGTCGTCTTTCTCCTCGGTATTAGTGGGCCGGTACGCAGGAAATAAAGCCAGCAGGTCAGCAGCAGGGTCTGCCTCAGGGATGCCTCCACAAGGAATAGGATCCTCGACATCTGGGCTACCTTCCCCTCTCACCCTGACAATAGTAGTGCCTCCGTCAGCTTTCGTCCATGCTCCAATGACAGCACCGTTGATGTCTGCCGCCCCCTACTCACCAATTGTCGGGGCCGACACATATTGGGAGGTATTTTCTGTAGGAGGTGGTGAGTCCTCCACTAGTCCACTCATGGACGGCCTAGGCTCAACAGCCCGAAGAGCCTCAAATGCCGAGATCACTATACGAGGAGCATCCTGATTAGTTGGTTTTTCTGACAGTAATCACCAGTAGCGAAGCAGAGGACTTACAGGAACCCAAAGCGTTAGCCTCTGGTGTGTTGGCCGATATAGGATCCGTCATGGCAGGAGACCCCTCTAAGCTTGTCAGTTCGATAATGGGCGTCGGAGTCTTACACTGTCCTACAGACACATCTCATCCTTACTATATTGGGGATTCCTAATCAACACCTATGTCTTCTTGAGTGAAATAGAGATATGGATTAGAAATTTCAGAAGAGAATGGACAAAGAAGGAAGATGAATAAGGATAGAGACAAACTTCGAGTATCTCTGTTATGTCAAGATCCGAGCCGACAATCTCACCGCTCTCCCGGATACTCCCTTGGTAGGCCGCCCCCTGTGACCCGTCACCTTTGGGTTCTCCTTCTCCTTCACATTCTCCTTCATATTCTCTTTCACCTTCATCTTCTCTTGTTTCCTCCCCCCCCCCTCTGACTCCACATCACTATCGCTTTCTCCCGACGAAATCACTTCTGGATCATGCTCTAGGCCGAGCATCACTTTCAGCAGTAAATGTGTAGCTGCATCCTGACCCCTTTGGCACGTGTATGTATCCATGACCATTAGATATGCGTGCCGCTGATGGATGTTTACACGGTCCGTAACTCAAATGAGCCAGACCTCTGGCTGCTGGATCCCGTCCTGCATTATCTTCTGCTAGTGGGCTTCAATGCTCATTGATTGCCACATGGGTCATCCAGGCTAACCACATGCCGGGGAAATTGCATCTTGGGAATGATATAGCAGTTATCTTATCTGCTTCCCAGGAAGCTCTCTAGCCGCCTCGTGTGACCCCCCTTTAGGCAACAAGGTTGCAGCGACACCATGCGATGTCCCCACAACTGAGTTGTCGGCCTGCGCAGGCCTCGGTACCTGACGCGCCCCTAGTTCCCCCCTTCTAGTAGTAACCTTCCTGCTCCCCCATCACCCAGTTTCCATGTAGGTAGTCTCGAGTTGTCAGAGTCTCTTGCGTAAAATCCCCTCAGGGTACACGATTGTCCAGGGTTCAATATACTCGGTTAATAAGCCAGCATCGACCCCAGTGGGAGGAAGGATAATGATGTCACCAGAGCCGTAAGTGGTGAAAAACAACCACATTTGGTGAAGGGTGTATGGATTATTATCCTAAAAAATGTCTGTGAATACCTTATTCGGTATTCGCTGGAGGCACCCGAACTGCCTGGAGAACCAGGACGACACGTAAGGCTCACAGATGATCTTCCCGTCAATCTGAGCTACAAGAACCCTGCCTTGGATGCTCTGGAAGTATTATTACTACTCTGGCGAGCCTTACCCATTATACACCATCTGGACGATCGGGGTGGGGAACTTGCTGAAGTTGAAATTGGCATGGTTACCGATTCAGATCCTTACGCCCTCTATGTTGAGCGTTATGGGTGCAACCCTGGAAATATTTAAGAGATATCGCCGTAGTCCATTGCCCGGATGACGAACGACGTTCAGGAAGGCGTATCCTCCATGATAAGCCACCACCCAGAAATAAAATATCCTGAAAGGGCCACACACCCTCTGAGGTGACCCCCCTCTGGAGATGCATCCCAGAATGGAATATAACCTAGCCAACATGAGGACCTCCAGATTGAAATTTTTCTTGGAAGACATGGTGCCTTCCATCACCAGTGTTGCTGGAAGGATGCATATTCTTGCATCCCACACTGGCAGGAGCCACCCGCTCAGGAAGGTGGCGAGGAACCCAGCATATCGGACATTCGGGACCTGAGCCTCAATGATGTGGTATCCCCACGATTGGTATTTCCACGCCTCCAGGGTCCTCCAATATGATCTACTCTTTCTCTTATGAGCCATGGTTTGGCACCATTTTCCCCTCCCCGGTATCTTGATAGACGGTTCCATGTCTAGGAACTGGTTGAACCAGTCCTTGTAGGCAATGTCCTTCAGGATGTCCTTGACCCCCAACCTCTCTTTTCCCAGCTCCAACATGTGCCATGTCAGCATGGGGGTAGGTGAATTGTCTTCTCATGTGTTCATTGGAGGGATGAACTCGTCGTATTGGTAGCCCTCTAGTGGGATACCTTTGATGCATTTAATGTCCCCGAGGCTAATGCCAACTTCCCCATGGTGAAGATGGAATGTGTTGGTGTCAAGGGACCATTGGGTAAACAGATCCAGCTCGAGTTTGGGTTGACAGTAGAAGTGGAATTGCGATGTCCACACTGCCTCGAACAGACCAATGTGCCGCTACTCGACCCCTAATTGGTCGCACATATGGCGAACCCAGTACGCCCAGGCCCACTCACTAGTGAAGTTTCCCCTGGACAGCAAGTCCCAATCTTGCAGCCAGCCCTTAGTGTGGTCTGTGATACTCTGACGGAATGTGATCGCATAAAGGGTTGGGGAGATCTCCGCAATAGGATCACCTCCATCAGTGGTCCTAGTCCTCAGGTTCAGGACATACACATCCATGTGTCTGGTCTCTCTAGCAGGATGACCATTGTTGTTGATGTTGTAACGAGGAAGGTTGTTGTCCTGGGTCACCCATGACTGCAATGTGACCAGCTCGAAGCCCAACAGTGGGACCTCCTCCCATATGCCGATTTTCCATAGCGGGTGGTTGTTGGATTGAGGGTAATCTTTCTGGGTAGGGGTCAGCAGGATAAAAAAGGTAAGGTTTTTGGAAACAACCACCTTGGTGCCATAAACATCCTCGTTTTCTGCCATTCCATCTCTTCGAGTGGTGGCTTCCCCCCTCATCAACTTGGTTCACAGCCATCTAGAATGTTTTGAGAGTTGCAAAAAATCCGGGTGAGGTGCGTGGAATCAGAGATAGTGGCATGAAATTTGGGTTTTCAGCGTGCAATCCAGAAGTTAGGTGTGCCCCGTTTGGCTTTGGCATGCAAAGTGCCCATAGAATCCACGACTTCAACATTTCAGTGTTTCCCCCGGAATCTGCTCTTCGCAACCTCTCGCTGATCCAATTCTGAGGGGGAGCATTTGTAGACAACGAAAAAGTATGTAATTCCTAAAGAAGTTTCGAAATGATGAAGCGAAGTCATATTAGGACCCATCGGCTCGGTCCGGATGGCCCGAAAGTGGTTCACAAAATTATGGACTTGCAAGAATAAATGTTGCTCACGCAAAGGATGTCTGGGATTCGTGAAAAAGCACCGGTGGGGTGAGGAATTTTGCGCGGCCGGTTCTGCGAGATGCGGCCGTTCATACAAACCGGTCATGGCGTAGAAGATTTCGTGTGTCGCCCAGATTGTACAACACCTACGACATATAAATAGAAGGAGACCCCTTCTGTTTCGGGGTTTCGGAATTCGGACTAGCTCCTGTTTGCGAAATTGTACTCTTGTGTGCGCAATACAACTTTCAGGTGTTGACCCTTTTCACGCAACCTTTCCCCAAGGTTCACCTTTGTGCGTAATCCCACCGGCTTGAATAAAATTGCAATATCTTCAGGGTTCCTCCTTTGTGCGCAATCACTTCCTTTGCGCGCACTCCCTCTTTTCCGCGCGAAACCCAATTCCACACAATCCTATTGTTAGTTTTTTCCCTACCTTAGGGATCCACTATTTCCCCTGCGCGCAATCCAAGCCCGTTGTGTTCAATCCTCCTAGCCGGGCACAATCCCTCTTCCCCAATTGCACGCCATTATGGTGTTTTGTGCACAAAACTTCTCTTTGTGAGAAAACCCCAAGACCCCTCACCTTAATGCCCCCCGGGGTGCGTCCCTACAAAGGCACCCAATGTCCTCTATACTAGTCATGCAGGCCATGTGTTGTTTTCCCATACGACCTTCCAGGCTCGTACGATGTAACCCAATGGTCCCTAGGGCAGTGTTTCCTATTGTGTTTCTTTTCTATATGCTCCTTCACATAGGCACGCTAATGGATATTGATTCTTCGCATAGCCATGCTAATGTGGACCCCTCGATGGTTCGCCCTACGACCCCCTTTACGGCCTTACCGATGCCTTCCCTCCCGCATGGGGTAGAGGGTGTCAGGCATGTTAACCCAAGGGGTTTGGAGCAAACCCACCTCGTCCGAGCTGCAGGATGTTAAACATCCAAGCACCTCATCCTCAACACATGACGTTAAACTGTGATCTGACGCCATGCCACGAATGCAGGGTCCCCTCAGCTCGGACATTCTTTACACCGCTCATCTCCATGGGAATGGAATCTTCCTCACATGGAATGATGTCCTCCCTCTCGGAGTGGCATTTGTCCATGGGGGAAGGGCTGCCTCAGAGCCTAATTCCCTAGCCTCTCTTGCAAAAGGTAGAACCCTTGCACCTCTGTACTTCCCCACCGCCAAGGCCAGGGGAGGGTGTGAAAGGGAATGAGGCATGTCCTTTGTTCGGTCCCGAATACCTCTCCCTCTGTGTTTTGTCACATCACGGGCCTCCATCCTGGAGTATGTCCTGGTAACATGGGCCGCTCAATGTGTAAGCCCCTCTCCACATCTCACGGACACACCCTTAACGACGTGATCATCTGGTCCATACCGCCTCTTGTTTCTCACACCGAGCATGACTCACGTGGGATTAGAGTGAGCATGGACCATGAAACCCTCTTATGGGACACCTCAAAGCGTAAGACCCATCCCGGTGAACTATAAGGACTATGATCCGTGAGAAATCATGGTACGTAGGTAGCCTCCACATGGTTCAATCCCACCACCCGGTGGCTCTGAACTATTCACGTCAGTTCGCCAACACATTGGGCTGTCTCAGAGCGTAAGCCCCAAATTGACTGTCCAACATGACGTTAAACTGTATGCCCATCCAGCATGACGTTAAACTGTCTGCCTCGTCCCGCATGATGTTAAATTGTATACCGTCCCGCATGACGTTAAATTGTATGCCCGAAGTACATGGAATTTGATCTGGGCTAAATCATGGTACGTAGGTAGCCTCCACGAGGTTCAATCCCATCACTCAGTTATTCTGTCCCCTTAGTTTCAGTTCACCAACCACCATAATGGGCCGACTTAGAGTGTAAGCCCCATATCCACCATTATGGTCTGCCTCAGAGCGTAAGCCCCATAGCCACCATTATGGGCCACCTCAAAGCATAAGCCCCATTCCCACCATTATGGTCCGCTTCACAGTGTAAGCCCCATTTCTATCATTATAGGCCACCTCAGAGCGTAATCCCCATATACACCATTGTGGGTCGCCTAAGTGTGTAATCCCCATATCCACCGTTGTTGGCCGCCTCAGAGTGGAAGCCCTATATCCAGCCATTGTGGGCCACCTCAGAGCGTAAGTCCCATATGACCTTGTCCCACATGATGTTAAACTATATACCCGAACTACGTGGACTTTGATCCGTGCTAAAGCATGGTACGTAGGAAGCCTGCATGAGGTTTAAGCCCCCTTTTACTCCATCACCCATCCTGATTCTCAATCGGGCCGCCACATCCTGGTGGGATCATGCCACCTCATTCCACTCCACAGTATCCGGGAAGCCACCAATGTCCTGGCCCCGACATCGGTGTTCCCCCCAGGGGGTTCTTCAATATGATCCACTCTCGGTGTTCTGATCAGTCTGATCCATCTCTGTAAGACGTTAAACTCGTGGCATACCCCATTTAAAACATGGGAAGCTGAGGAACACCTCAGATACATGACTATGGCATGTCAATTCCCCGCATTCTATCTGAGATGCTTCGGGCCTTTGTGCCCTCAAGATGCCCTAAAATAAGGGACAGAAGACAGTCATGCTAATCTCATAGTGTCAAGACATACCAACGACGCCCCAGCATAACCATTCTCCTCACTGAAGGTTGCTACCCCGGCTAGACCCCTAGGAGCATCTTGATGGAAACAGCGTAATTAACTGGTTTCCATGAAGATATGGCACCAGGAATGAGATTCATGAATACATCTTAAATCTATGAGGGAGACCTGGACTTGGTGACTAGATCCAAGGAAAAATCCACAGAAGGAAGAACTGACATCCCATCATCCCGGTTTCGATCTAGGAGCAGACGTCCCTGAACAAGGAATGGATACCGCCCACCATTGGAATGTGTGAATGTGGGGCCACAAGCTATGCTTCCTCACCTGCGTGACAGATGTGTGCGCACTCCTCAGCAGGAAGTGTCGAAAACAATCATGGAAAAGAGTGTCTTTTTGATATAACAGACATAATCAAGATAAGTTCGGCCACTACATCTTTTGGATTATCACATATGTTATTGATTTTTTTTGTTGGACCTCTTATTGAGTTTAATTAGGGGCATAAAAAATAAGTAAAAAATCCTTTTAACACGGTTAATGATCCAAGTCAGGTTTATCATTTTTTGTTTCCTCTGGATATGGGGTTGACCTTGTTTGTTTATGGTTCGAAAATTACAATCGGTTTCTAACGGAATTATTCGTAGAACCAGAAACATCCAATTATTATATATACATTTGGACCTACTCTCCAAAGGTAGGTGCTCATTAGTTATGGATGGATGAGACTTAAGAATTTTCATTGGTCGAGAGGATGTAAGGTTGGACTCGTCACACCTTTCTGAGGGGAATTACGACCTACTCCATGACTCTCTTTATAGATTAATGTTATGTTCGTGAATCCTTATTACACTACCAAGTATGAAAATGAGATTTCCTTTAGATATAAAAATTAATGATTAATATGTATGAGATTTAGAGAATAATTTATATGTATTTGAGGTTCTTAATTGATAGAGAATCAACTGTATTTGTTAGAGATTCTTAGTCAATGGTATCCTTCAACACATTATATAATGATCTCTTGGTCATTATGATAACTATACTGGTTTTAAAGCCACTCAGTGGGGAACTTGATGTTTATTGTCGTTCAGATGGTCATAGGGTATTTCAGCATTGGGATCGTACCCACAGATGGGCTACCTACTTATCCTTGTTAGAAAAGTAATCAAAACCCATGTAGATCGGGTTGGTAATTGTGAGGCTTACATATGATCAATGGACCAATGAGATGTGTCTTGGTTACATTTACACTCTAAGCTCATGTGAGCCATGCTCAGTGTGAGAAACAAGAGGTATCGGTAAACCTGAAAAACTGCACCATGAAACATCTGGTCACAAGGAATGATGTGGGTCCTATGTATGTATAATAGCCCTAATAGATAAAGAACAGGAGATACTTTAGAGAAGAATGCTGGGAACAAGGTCCATAAAGGTATATGAGCTTTATGGATATTTGGATACTCTAACTTGGGGCTTACTCCTGAGTAGGATGCCTGAATTGTGAGGAGACTGGTGATTGGGTTTTATTCCTGATAAGGAAGCCCAAATCAAAAAGATGTTATGACTGGTTAAAATAAATTATGACTGGGGATTATTCCTGAGAAGGGGGACCAGGTTAAAGGGACTTGAGAACTGGGGTTTACTCATGAAAAGGAGGCCCAGGTTAGTAAATTATTATTGGGGATTACTCTTAAGTAGGATGCTCAAAATTAAATAACGTGGACTGGGACATACTCGTAAAAATGAGGCCCAGGTTAAGAAATTATGGTTGGGACTTACTCTTGAGAAGGAGGCCAAAAATTAAGTGAACACAAAGACTAGGTCTAACTCTTGAAAAGGAGGCCCATGAATAGGGGACTTGGAGACTGGGGCTTAATCCTAAAAATGAGGCCCATAGAATCTTCTCATCTTAAAGGATGAGGTTAAATGAATGAAATATCTAACCTTAATTATATAAAGATATGTAAGTCATTTGGTTTTGAGAGATGTTCTACAGAATTCCTTTCAGATAAGGAAGACAACCAAGGAATCATGCCATAAATGGATTTGAAGAGGATTCTGAAGGCTAAATCTTGATGAGGAGAGGTGGATTTGAAGAAAATAGATGAATGGACAAGAGGGACACCCAAAACAAGGTAGGCACATAGGTCATGTTTAGGCGCGCAGGTCCTGGTCGTGCAGGTATACCTGCGCGACACATACGTATACATGCGCGATGACACCCATAGGGTAAAACATGGGTAATGATTAGCTCAAGCCCTTAGTGTTATTCCTAAAGACTTTTAAATTTGTGTCATGAAAGTTATTTTGATGGGATAAGGCGGCGTGTAATTATATTCAATTCCATGAAGGGTTAGACACTTAGGCGTGTAGGCGTTGATGAATTTCAACACTTAGGTCTTGTTCTTTCTCTTTAGACCTTCCATTCTAGGTATGAAATTACCTTAGAAGTGTTCGGAAGGCTTTGAGAAGTGACTAGGGCATCGTGAGCTCAAGTCTGAGTATATAGATTTTTCCTCCTCAAAATGGGGGGCCCACAAGGGGAATATATTGGCCTTTGAAGACCTTGGGCAAAAATAAATTAGGGTGTGCAAGTCACATGTGCAACCAATATGAGGCGTGCAAGTATACTTGCGCGGAAATGATGAATCTGGTGCGACCCAAGGGTAAATAAATCCATTTTTATGTCTTTGTCAATGTTTGATGTTTCGTAAAAGGATGAATCAATCTGTGTTAAGGTATTTACCATTTTCAGTTGTTAGATTTTGTGACGGAAAGGAGCATCAACAATATGGATTGTGGTGTGCATAAATAAGAAATGATTATGTATCCTTCTTTTTTGGTTGTGTGTTTTGTTTGGTTGGACCATAATGTTTGGGATAACCATATTATATTAATCATAAATATTCCATATTTTAGGATTAAGTGTTACTTACAAATTTTATGTTCTATATTTGGATCAAGTTCAATGTTATCATCAGGTTTATGCTGATTATGTTCAACAGGATATGCCAACAGATCTCCTCAATGTTGAGGATAATACTGATACATTTGGAGGTGGGCACTCAGAGAAATTCATTTTCGAATCCTATATAAGTATATGGAATATTTTTAAAATTTAGTCATAGAATTCTAGTTTTATTAGGTTCATATTTAATTATATTCAGTCTATTACGAAGTGGAATATTTATTTTCATTGGTGGTGATAATATTACATGGAAAAACTTGGTTATGGTGGGTATTTTTATTCAGGGATCATGAGGATTTTACTTTTTCATTGGATAAGTTCATCGATAAGTTTAAATTAATTTTCCATTCATCATCCATGAATAAAAAAAATATTAAAGAGATTCTAACTCTTTCATATGGATGTTCCAAAATATAGGAGTAGAATTTCCAATTCAAGAAAATTCATTAATATGATTCAATCTGTTGCTAGATGAGGATACAAGGAGGAGTAATTTTGAAGAGTATTTAATCCAGAAATCAATTGAAACGTCACTATATTTATGTTTCTAACATATCTTGAGGTATTGGAATGATTATAGGATTTTTAGAGTAAGATGACGTAAACCAGATCATCAAGGGAGGTGTTTTATCGACATACACTATGTAGTGGTGGTGCACTCTATGGATCCTATTTTCATAGAATGATGGGGGTTTTTTTTTCATCCAGCGGTTTTTCCTAGACATATCTATATCATTTCACATTTGTTTGTGAATCATTGGATCCATTAAATAGATGAATCATTTTTTTCTTAAAGATGCATTATTCATCAGTGGTGTGAGTGCCAGTCATTTTTTAGAAGTTAACATGCGGTTGGTGGTCTTCATTAAGATATTCCACTAATAAAGTGTCATTTAAGGAAACCATAGCACCACAAAAAAAAACAATTGGATCTAGAATATGATTAGTTGATGGTATATGGTGTATGAATAGGATAACCCCATGATTGTTCTCATTCTTAGTGAACATAACAAGACCATGGAAACAATCTTATTGGTGATAAGGGGAGTTGATTATTTTTTGGTTAGATGAATGCAATTGATTTTTCAATACCAGGAAAAAATAATCATTTATGATAACATTTTCTTATTTTATTTATAGTTTTATGCATTGTTTGATTCAAACACACTATTTCATTTCACCCACCTCTGTCCATGCCTTGGGACATGGGGGTGAGACTTCTAGTTCCCTTGGTGTTGAATTCACTATTAACATGATGATCTAGATTGTGTGATGTGTGTAGAGACTATTAGATAGTTATTTGGCAACAATAATCCTTGGAGACATCCAATTTTTTTGGATACTTTCATATGTTATCATCCATAGCATGAAATGACACTTTTTATTATTGGGTTGCATGGATTAATTTAGGTGGAAAATTATTTTATATGTAATTTCTATATATTCTTATATGTTTTTATTAATAGAGAACCATATATGGGTTAGTGACATGTTTAAACATTGTCTTCCATGATTTATTAATTGATTTTGGGAACATTTGACGTTTAGCCGATAGTGTTTCCCAAGTTCATTGAAGAGTACCATAATGTATTTCTTAAAGATATTATGGAGCTCACCCATTCATGAGACCAATTATTTTATTAAAATATTATTTCTAGGTTCTTCATAAATTTTATTTTATATATACTGTATACAGCCTTATGATTTTGGAGTACTAAAAAAATTGATTGATTATTTATTACTGTAATGATTTATTTTGGAAATCATGTCAATTTTTGTTGTTTTTATTCCATTCACAAAGATGGACAATGGTAGTATAAATCTGTGTATCTAATATCATCAACTAAATAAGGTATTAGTTATGTTTTACTATCTACTTCAACATATTGATGATTTACTTGATTAGTTTCAGGGAGTTCTTTGTTTTTTGATTGTTGATATAAAATCCGAATATCTCCAATGTAGGTTGAGGATGATGATATTACAAATAATGCTTTCCAATGACATTATGAGCATTACGGATTTATTTTATTGTCATTTGGTGTGTGGAATACTCTATCCATATTCATGGGATATATAAATGTATTGTAATAAGAGTTTGTGAACTTGACCATGGATGATTTTGTAAATGAAATGCTTTTGTCCGACATGTTTGAGGGGGAGCACATAAATAATTTAGGGTCGACGTTGGGATTCTTTCAATGTTATAAATTGTTCTTGAATATATGAATTTTTGAGTTATGGGATTATAAATTTTTTTTCTTGGTCAACTCCAATTACAACCATAGATCTACCATGGATCCTTCAATGACCGAGGATGTCGTTTCTTGGGAATCCTTTAGGTATATTGTGGAGGTGCATGTCTTCTTCGATTTTGTAGGTTATTCTAGTTTTTAGTACCCAATTAATGTTATATAATGAATCCTTTGAAAAAAATGGTTAGAATGGATTTTGGTTTCTCATGTAATTAACCATACCAAATTGATTTCATGTATCTAAAGGAGAATCTAATCAGCAACACAATTCATTATTTGTAGAATGTGGGAGTTCAGTTTGAGGATTATAATTAAGGATTATATCTTATATTATGTAGTGTCTTGATCCAGAAGAGGGTGTTATTTATTATTGGTGATATTAGTTAAAATACCATGATAGTATCCACACCACCAATGATATTTAGATAGTGTCGGTCGGGATTTCCATGATGTTGTTGTGGTAATACCTTATTGACAAGCTCATCATGGTTTTCAAAGATCACAAAAACCTGAAGTATTTTTTATCCCTGTGTGAATTTTACATGAATCCATGTTGTTATACGTAATTAGTAATGTACAATAAAATTGATATTTATTATAAAAAATTAAATGGAAATTTTATTTCCAATGATATAAAATTAGAAGTCATATAGTGGTGTAATATTATACCAATATTATATTATGTTTTATTAATCATTCTAGAAATAGATGAAGGATTTACATATAGAGGATTTTAATATTATGGTCTGATGGTATTGAGTTGTTAGCTGTTAGTCCATTGAGGGATGATCTGTGGATGATTAGAAAAATGGGTTTTTTAGAAGAGGCTCTTCATTCTATTGGTAAGATGTTATGTAATTACCCTTGGGTTTTATATATCACCAATGGTGGTAAAGGGCACAATGTTATAGGGAACTCTCCTTGTCGCCACCAACATCCCTAGGTTTTTCGTGGCAGCCTTCCATATCCTCGGCGAGTCCTAGCAGTTCCTCAGTTCTGGTGTCCTTGGGGTTCCCATCGCCTCTCACGCTCACCATTTCATACTCTGCTTGGCCAATTCATTTCGCTGGATAGGGTTTTCGTTGGAGGCGTGGTGTCGGTCTAAGATCGAATCCAGATCCATTCGCCTGAGGTCTTGGCATTGCTTTCGGTGTGGGAGGTTGGTTCTTTGTGGTGGCTCTCGAGGTCAAAAAGGATGGCAGTGACGGGATCTGGGTAGCAGGTTTCCTCTAGCTTGTAGTAGTTTCCTGCTCCCTTGTTTTTGGTTAAACATGATTCCTTGCTGGGGATGATATTGTGTTGATGAATTTGAATGCTGGATTTTACTTCGTGTAGGGTTTGAAGGTTAGTGTTTTGAATGTTGAAAGTGTGTTTTTTGATTTTGGGCTTAGATTTTTCCTCCTGGTGATTTCTGGCATGGGATGGCAACGCTTCTCGGTGGTTGGCCTCACCGGCTCTCTACTCCGGTGGTGAAGCTTGACGGCACTACTGGCCGGACCTAAGGGTGTAATACTGGTTTCACCGGCATACTTTTTAGAATGTTACGGGTCCTTCTCGGTAGCGCGTCTACATCTTGCGTGATCAGGCTCTGGTGATGATGATGGTGGATGGTTCCACCAGTGTCTTACTATGAATGATGGTGCGTGGAGGAGTCTGGTTCGTGATAAGGTTCGATGGTTTATGTGGACAGGTGAGCAGATAGGTGCGTGGTACCAGGGTTGGTGCGCGGCTCGAAGAGTCTCATGATTTCTATTTTTGTTTTTGAAATTTGAATTTTTTTGTTGATATGGATGGTTTGATGCACTGAATTGATGGTGGTGAAGTCTGTTTTGGGTACCAGCAACCCTTAAACTGGCCTTTGAAAATGAAAAAGAAAGTTTTCCGAAACCATTGGTGGTACATCTGGGTGTGAAAAAAATTATCCAGCTTGGAGATGTCAGTATTGGGGACCAAGGTTGAATCTTTTATTTCCAATGATTATGACCAAATGTTTTTCATTCTTGAAGGAGAGGGATGGACAACACATTAATAGTTTTTTTTCTCTAGTCCTTATATATTCCTCAAAGGATATTTGAGTTAATTTCAATGGAATTTATCACTAGTTTATGATGATATCAAGGAGGATATGATTCTATTCGGGTAATTGTGAGCTGTTTGGAAAAATCCACTCACTTTTTAATAATGGATTATAGATCAATAGAGGTTTTATTAAATAAGTATCTATAAATAGTGGTGGGTCTTAATAGATTCCAAAAAATTGATAATATATTATCACGATACACATTTCACCTCTAGGTTGGGGAGACATATATATCATGATTTTGGATCTCAATTGTGCCTAAAAACTGTGTTACATACATAAATGGACGAAAATTTATAGCAGAACACACAAACCCTTGTGGATATGTTTCTCTCTTGTGTCATGTATTTTTCAGTTTTATGGATGAGACAGATACCCTTTATAGAGTTTCCATAAAAAATAGTTTATACTCAACCATTTGTATAGAATACTTTAATTCTTTTTATACCCAACCATAACTTACAACATAGTTCTGTATTGGTGTTAAATAGTACAAAATTATCAGGTTGGAAAATGGTCAAATCCCAAAGAATATGGTGTAGGTTATTTTAGAGCAGATAAAGGTGGATTAAGATAATGAGAAGTCCTATGATCATCATAGGATAAGCCTCTATATCTTGAAATTATAGATCATGTGTTTTTAATGGTGATTTAACATTATGGAATGTGATGGTTTGGTTGAGGGAGTAATCTACTTCCTTAGTTCACCTGGACTTTGAAGGTGTTAACACATGTTAGATTCATTACATATCAGTTATGTATTTCCTCACAGATGTATTGTATTCCTGATTTCCTTAAGGTATTTATCCTTTAGTTTTACCATCATTAGGTGTCTCATATCATTTACTGGGGTGTTATTTTATTTATAGTAGTTCGACCTTCGAGAACTATCGAGTAAAGATCCATGTTTTCTAGAAGAAGGTGTGGTGTATGGGAGTTATTTCTATAGTTCATTTCACATGGTGAAAAGATTTTCAAGGAGGGAAGAACTAAAAATCAAGAATAAAATGATTCTACTCATTATATCATATTGTTTAATGCATTATCATTCATTTATAAGGTTATTCTCTTTATGTTTACCATTTGGTTGGCTTATGATTTTTTCCCATTATGTGGTGCATGATTGTGGATTTTCATTGTTTTGGAGGTATCCCACATGGGAGTTTGATTCAACATGGTGGAAATTTTTTCATGGTATTTCTCTTGGTTCATTATGTAACATGGCCACTAATAATTATATCATGGTGTAGTTTTATGGATTACACATTAACCTATATTATGAGTTTGGTTTTATTTATCAAGTATGGGAATTATTTGAGAGGTATCTACTATATAGTCCAATAAATTTTTATCCCTTTCCTTTGCATGTTTCTAAAATCCAAGGACCATAGTGGAGTTTAACATTATTATTTGTGGTGTTATGAAGTAGGAGTTGGGTTATAGGAGACATTTAGTGTGTGAATTAATATTAATAGAATGAGGGAGTAGTTCATGGATGAAAAAAGTTAGTTTACTACTTGAGTTTGGGTAGTTATAATAGTGTGATTTGCAACATGAACCATTGGTTCTTGAAAAAAATGGGTGAGGGGTCAAACCTTATTAATGTATCCCCAAAAAAACATGGAATTATGTAATGGTTCATGATATGAATTTATCAATGGTTTTTTATCTTGGGGATGTGTTTTTCAGTGGGTCCTCAACTCAAACCATTTACAATGTGAATGATCTATTCCCACGAACAATTTTTGTCATCCAGAATACCTGTAAAGTATATTCCACCCATGAACTATCTCAAATATATATAAATTTTCCCAAAAACTAGTTTTCCATAGGTTTTCATTTAGATTATATCGAAACATTTTTCATTGGGATTCACTATTGGATTTTCGATACAGATCAGTAGTGATCCTACTAGAGTTTTACCTCATATATTGGTTTATTCTCATTTTGGGGTTTTCTTCCAATTTTATATTCCCAAGATATTTAAAATCCAATTCTTCTATTCTCATGGAGTTATTTTTAATTTCTGATGGAATCTTCATGGTGTGACATTCATATGTTTCATGAATTCTTTATGATAGTGGCAATCAGAGTTCTATTCTTATCATCCAATTATTGTTAAAATAAAAATACATTTTTCAAGGTTGGTGATTCATTTATTTTATAGTTTTATGTCTATTTTTGATTTTATAATGCTTTATATCATTTGGTCAAAGTGAGATTAATCTTTAATAATATTTAACAGGAATAAAGAATGATTTTTATGGTATTACGAATTCTTGTACTTCTATCGTGTTACGTTATTCCACGTTTTTTACCAGATACTGTGTTATATCTTGTTGATGTTGGGTATTAACATTTTATTCATGAATGGAAATTATAAAATGATCATAAATATGGTAATTTATGATGAATACAAGAAATAGAAATGATAATTTATTAATGTACTACCCTATTTTATATAAAAATACATTTTATTCTGCAAACTTGTTTAAGTTGATCTCTATATTTTCATAGATGAAGCCAGTAGTTTCTTATAGTTGTAGATTGTGGTCAATTAATTAGTAAATTCCTGAATTTAATAAATAGTATTCTATTTAATTATTTTTTTATGATAAGCTATGTAACACCTTTAGATTTTGTGGAATAGGGTTCTAAAATAAATTTAATATTTTTAGTATATTGCGTTACATGCAACACAATGTGTAGCCTACTGTAAATGTGTAACACCCCAAGGTTTTGAAAATAAATATATAATGATTTTTTATAATATAGCCATTAAAACACAACTTCTCTGATTTTATGTTTTAAATTTCGAAAAATGGTTATCTAGAGTTGTGTTTAGTAAGTCATTTAGTGTCTGATAGAACAAACTTGATTTTTTAGTGAATAGTAACATACATTATGAATAGTAATATGAATAGTAATATGCACTTAATGAACAATACATTTTATTATTATTTTATTTTCGTAAGACTAGAAGATAATAACATCTTGGTTAATTTTTCATTGTGATAAAGAAGTGGTTGTAGAATTAAAACTGTTAATTTTTTAATTAAGTATGATTTTATTTAAAATGTAAATTAATAATATTTAAAAAATTATATTTCAAAAATTGGAATCACTTTTGAATTATACACATTGAAAAATTCTAGGGGTATATTTTTTGGGAAATCTCTGAAATTCTAGAATTTTTGATCAATAGTAAAATATGATAAAATACGACAAATGAAAAATACTTGATTTACTACAGCATAGGTGATTCGAGGTTGAATTAAGCCATCTTGGTTTGATCGCACATGTAATTATTACTATTAAGGGTCACATGAAACAATTCTATTGGTTTTTTTGAGAGAAATAATAAAATAATGAATTAAATATTCAAAATTTACCCCTCTCCTCCACTAAAAAAAACCCCTCACCACTCCCTCTTTTCATCACTACTATAAGCCTTTAATATCCTCAATGTTCTACCAAATTACCCTTCCCTAGTCACTCCCCATGACCAGGAAGCTCTTATTCTTTCCAAAAGACCAAAAACCCTTCCCTTAAGAAGTTTTTCAAGGAGGTTATTTCAAGGGGAAAAGCACCCTTCTTTCTTATTTTGTTTTATTTCAATTTATCTAGTATTGTTATCCTCTCCTATCCACTTCTATACAAATGATAATGATAACTACAGTAACATCTATATACTTGATTTATATCATGTTAATGGAAGAACCATAATAAATATTTCTATTCCCTCCATTTTATTTTATTAACGAAATCGATGTCCATGAGGTTCTGCTTTACAACCTTCGTGGATAATGAAGCTTCGTTCTTCAATTTCATCTTCATTACTGGTCATTAAACCATATAAATGGTTGAACCAAACTATAATATATGTTTTATAACCTAATTAATATTGAGGAACCATAATATGTACATATAATTAAGTTATATGACAAAACTAGTTCATAATATTCCATATACCGCCGAATAATCGAAGTGGGGGTCATCTAATGGTTCATCCTCATTACATGTAACCAATTTATAGAAATGACCATTAGAAATTAGTTATGTTCATAAATAATATATAATTCCAATACTTTAGATTTATATCCATTTCACACAAATTTCATTACCTAAAAACAAGTGAACTGAATATGAAAATAAAGGAAACAAACACTCTAGAACGATGAAATTCAATACAATAACTTATCAATAAAGAAATAAATGAACTATACAGAAATGTGGTAACTAAATAAATGTCTAATAGGTTCTGAAATAATTTATTAACAAGTATAATCTCATATTCCAGGTGATTAAGTTAAAGAGAGGAACACGTTTGGAGTTAAGGTAAGGGTTTTCTCACCCGGACATCCATTTTCATTCGAGATACTTTCATTGTCTAAATACCTCAATGATGTTCTTATGTATTTTTATGTACTCACCATATGTTCTGTGTAAGTATCATATATATGTTTAATAATAATAATACTTCCATATTTTGTAGATATTTACATGTTTTAAAAGGAAAATTCAAAATTGTTTCAAAAATACAAGCCCAATTCAAGGGAATTTCTGAAATTCATACCTATATACAAGGTCACTCTATAATCTGTTTTAGGAAACCATTTTATTTATATAATCACTCAATTTATTATGAAAATAAAGCCTTACTTCACTTCTGGATTTATACACATATTTTTACAAAATAACTATTCTTTTCAAAATAAAAGATTATTTATCTCTAGAATTGCATAATGATTTTATAAGAGTGTTTTCATCTAATTCAACATTCTTGTTGATTCCATGGTATTATTGGGTTTAATCATTTATGAAGTCATATAAAATATTTGATTTAATGGTTTATGACTAACTCTATTGTGGATAATCTATCCTAAAACCATTCAATATATTATTCTGAATGGTTAGTGTTTTATATTTGATGATTGAGGAAAGATAGTTACATTGCATATGATAGTTTGAATATAAATCTATATGTTATTTATGTTTATACCTGATCATATGATTAATGCATTGGCCTAATTATGTGATAGGTGCATCCCGCTATTACCCCTCGATGCATCGGTAGGTCTCATGAGACAAATAGAAGTTGAATTGGCCGAGGCCTTTCCCAATGTGATATGGATTTTGGACGAGACCTTAATCACTATATTTCTTTGCCGAGGCCATGAAAAAATGATATAGAATGTCCAGAATATTCACATCCCTCATTATGAAGCTAGTAATTGAATATTCATGTATTTATTCAACTAGTACAATTCCCATGATTATGTTTTATTGTGGCATTATTTACTCATCTCATTTTCCTGCCATAATGTGTTCATATTTATTAAAGGCAAGCATTTTCAGTTATTCACCATGTCTAATGTTCATATTATCTTCCACTGTATTACTTACTCTTACTAAGAGTTTGAGCTCACCTCTTTCTTATGTTTCATTTTCTAAGGATATGAGGAAGTAATTTATGAATTACTTGCAAGCATAATCTTTGAGATATGATGTTTCTAGTGGAATAAATTAGTGTTGTTTTTCCTTTCTAGATGTAAATTTTAACTTATGTATGTATATTGTTTCTAGTAATACTAAACTGCTTGGTCCTTCGGTATTCGTATACCTTGTATATATTCCAACGTAATCAAATAAGGCACCAACTTTGGGCAACTGGGGTCGGGCCCTTGCAGTTGGTAATAGAGGAAGTTTAGTAGAATACATGGAAACTAGATTTAGAAAATGTATAATTAGGGAAGAGTACATAAGTCAGTCTTTGAGGATATACATACAATAATGTCCTGGTATTTTGGTAAGGAATAGATTATATGGATCTTTCAAGCAATACATCGCTGTCGGGATATGAGCCGGTAGAGGCGGCTCTGGAGCAAATGTATCTAGGGGTAAATCCTGAAAACACCACTTTGAGCTAGACTCGAATAGAAACTGGTGCACGACAATAGGCTGTGAAGCACTCTTTGTTTTGAAACTCCTAGGGGATAAGCTTAGGATAATTCACATTTTCATTACAAGCCATTATGAAGGAGTTTAATGTAAGTATTCATCAATGAAACCATTATTGTGAATATGGGATTAGCCATACGTTGGATCTAAAATTTTTAAAGTATTTTTATGTTATGATTATACATTGTGATTCAGAACCTAATATAGTGTATGCCATTATCTAGATATGGAGCCTAGTGTAGTGAATGGAAATCGCATGAATGCACGTGTCCCCTGTAGGTATTTTCCTCCAACGCAAGACAATGATGTGGGCTATGGTTCTGTGACTGGTGCTGAGCAACTCATTACTATACTTAGACAAATTACTCAGGTTATTAATAATAAACATACCGATTAGAGCATCTGGATCCACCACTTGGAGGATCCATGCTCGATCACTTTATGTGACAGCATCCTCCATCATTCAACGGGACAACAAACCCATTTGTAGCAGAGGATTGGATATGTTCCCTTGAGAAGATATTTCTCTCTTTGGGATGTAATGAAAGAGAGAAGGTTGTCATAGCAGTATATCTTCTATCAGGAGATGTGGATTTGTGGTGGTCATTAATCCAAAACAAAGAGGCGGAGAAAGAGATAGAAGAGATGGAACATAGGGACTTTAAGGAAATCTTCTTAGAAAAATATGTCCCTCGTAAGTAGTGAGAAGATATTGAGAGACAATTCTTGAATCTGATGTAGAAGGAAGATTATAATGTTTCAAGGTATGACGTTAACTCCACAATATTATAAAGACATGCTTTAGACTAAATACAAAATCAAATGAGCAAAATTGATCGATTCTTTGATGGACTAAATCCATTCCTCCAATGTGCACTGGTCTCCCAAAGTTTTTCATCATATGAGGATATAGTTTCATGTGCCCTCAAGATAGAAAAAGAATTCTCTAAGTCTTATGACTTTAAGGGAAAGCAAGAAAAGAAGAGGGCTACTGAAAAACCTGGAAAAAAATGAAACGGGGAAGAAGGGAAGAGTAGAATTTCCACCATGTGAAAACTATGGAAGGAAACACCCTGGTGTATGCTTAAAAGGAAAAGGAGTGTGCAATAAATGTGGTCAGAAAGGCCGTATTCCCTATGATTGCAAAGGGAAGAAGGAAGTCAATGATGTTCAATGCTATAGTTGTCGGGATATGGGACACTATGTTATTGATTGTCCATAATATCAAGGAAATATGTAACAGAAAATTCAAAGGGATCAGGGACAAACTTATGCAATCACAACTGCCGAAGTTGAAGTTCCTAATGACATGGTGGCAGGTACATTAATTGTTTTATTATGTTTAGCCAATGCTTTATTTTATTTTGGATCATCACATTGTTTCATATCATCCCAGTTTGCTAAGAAAATTAGATATTTACAATTTGATTTAACAAGGGAGTTGTCATTCATGACACCTAAGGGACGTATCATTGCTACAAAGTTCTATCAATCAGTTCCCATTAAGGCATATAAATGTTCTTTATATACAGATCTCATCATCATACCCATGATTGATTTTGATATAATCCTCAGTAAATATTTGATTTCAAATCATGATGCAAAAACTTATTGTAAGAACAAGGATGTTAATATTTTTGATAACGATGATAAAGAACACCATATCTTTAGAGAAGAATCATCACCACCTGATTCTCATCTAGATCCACCCTCAGTTGCTCAACTAAATTCAATTATTGGGGAGGAATAGAATTGAATAACTGTGGGTGAGGAAAGGAATGTCCAAATATATTATGTACCTATTGTGAGAAAATATGTTGATGTGTTTCCAAAAGATTTATTGAGACAACCTCCAGAACAAGAAATTGAGTTTTCCATCGATTTAATTCCTAGTTCAAGGCCCATATTGAAGACCCCATATATAATTTCCACTGAGGAATTAGTGGAACTAAAGAAACAACTAGAAAAATTAAGTAATAAGGGATTTATCCGCCCTTGTGGTTCTCCATGGGGAGCCCCTGTCCTTTTCGTTATGAAGAAAGATGGATCTATGATGATATGTATCGACTACATGAAGATCAATGCTATAAAAATAAAGAACAAGTATCCCATACCTCGCATTGATGATTTATTTGGACAACATGATGAATATCAATACTTTTCAAATATTGACCTTCGATCTGGATATCATTAGTTGAGTGTGAAGAAGGAAGACATTCCGAAAACCGCATTTCGAACCAGGTACAGGCATTATGAGTTTACAGTAATGCCTTTTGGATTGACTAATTCACATTGTGTCTTCATGGATCTAATGAACAAAGCTTTCAAGGAATATCTCGATGATTTTGTAGTGGTATTTATTGATGATATCATGGTATACTCCAAAAGCTGTGAAGATCAGGAAAATCACTTGTGCATTATCCTAAAGACTCTTAGAAGACATGAATTATATGGGATGCTAAGCAAGTGTGAATTCTGGCTTCAGGAGATTTCTTTTCATGGAAATATTGTCTCTAAGGATGGAATCCTAGTTGATCCTGCAATGAAAAAGGCAATCCAATATTGAACCACACCAACAAACATAACTGAGGTACCCAGTTTTATTGGCTTAGCAGGTTATTATAGGAGTTTCGTGTAGAATTTTTCCCGACTAGCTAACCCGCTAATGAAGCTCAAATGTAAAGGGGTTAAATTTGATTGGAAAAAATATAGTAAATAATGTTTCGAAGAACTGAAGAAACGATTGTTCAATGCTCCAATATTGAAACTACCATAGGGGTATGATGAGTTTGTTATTTATACTGATGCTTCAAAGAAAGGACTTGGTTGTGTCCTTATGAAAAATCACAGGTTTATTTCTTACGTATCATAACAGATAAAAATTCATGAGAAAAAATATCTTACTCATGATCTTCAGTAAGTTTTTGTAATCTTTTCTTTGAAGATATGTATACATTATCTCTATGGTGAAAATGTGAGATTTATACTGATCACAAGTGATTGATGTATATTTTCTCATAGAAATAACACAACATGAGGCAAAGGAGATGGATTGAACTACTCAATGATTATGATTGTACGATACACTACCCCCTGAGGAAGGAAAATAAGTTGTAAGATTCATTGAGAAAAAACTATCAGGGAGTTTTGAACAAATTTAGAGTTTAAAGGGATCCTATATTCATGGATCTAGTAAAGATGGATATGGGATTAACCATGAAAGGTGAAAAATCAATGATTTTTCAAATGGTTTCCAAACCATTTTTTGTAGGAAGGATAGAAAGTTCTTAGGCTGATGATGGGGAGTTTCAAAAGAAGATTAATGCAGTGAATGATGGGAGATTGAGTGACTTCGTATATGAAGATGCAATTTTGAAATTTGGGAAGAGACATTATGTCCCGATATACCTGATCTAAAAATGGAATTGTTGGATGATGCTCATAGTTCCAATTTCTTTATACACAATGGTAGTAATAAGATATATAGAGATTTGAAGGAACATTTTTGGTGGGACAATATGAAGAGGGAGATTGATGATTTTGTGTCATGATGTATGGTTTGTCAAGAAGTGAATGTTGGAAGGAAATATCCTAGAGGAGTATTGAAACCTCTTCCCATACCTGAGTTGAAATGAGATAATATCATGATGGAGTTTGTCCAGGGACTACCCAAGGCTCATATAAGGAACAATTCAATATGGGTCATTGTTTATCATCTTACCAAGTGAGCAATTTTTTTTCCTATAAGAGAAGATCTACCACTTGAACGTCTAGCAAGAAAATATATTAATGAAGTTGTGAGACTTCATGGAGTACCCCTATCGATTTTTTTTATTGTGATCCATATTTAACATCAAGATTATGGAAAAGTCTTCAAAAGGCCCTAGATACTGATCTTCATTTGAGCTTTGCCTACCACCCACAAACTGATGGACAATCAGAACGAAAAAATCAATCATTGGAAGACATGTTGAGGACTTGTTCCCAAGATTTTCATGGGCCCAGAAATTGTTGATGAAACAATGGAGAAAGTGAACATTATCCAGAACCATATCAAAATAGCTCAATGTAGGTAAAAGATCTACGCATATAACTGATAGAAGGATTTAGAGTTTCAAGATGGTGATCATGTTTTATTAAAAGTATCTCCATGGAAGGGTATTATATGATTTGGTGAGAAAAGAATGTTAAGTCCCAGTACATCGAATCTTTTGAAATTATGGACCGAATTGGTGCTGTAACATACCGTTTGTAAAAGTTTCCAAGCCCTTCTAGGGTTCACAATGTGTTCCACATGTCAATGTTAAGAAAGTACATGCCAGACCCAAAACATGTAATCACTTATGAAGAAGTGGAACTTGAGCCTGATCTATCTTACTGTGAACAGCCTATCAAGATTATTTATACCAGAGACCATGTATTGAGTAATCAGACGACTCGTCTGGGGAAGGTTCTATGGAGGAACCATAAGTTGGAGGAAGTAACATGGGAGCCAGAGGAGCTTATGTTAATGACATACCCAAATCTGTTTATGTAATATTCTCTGAATTTTTAGGAAATTATTTTTTGAGTGGAGAATGTAACACCCAAGGATTTGAAAATAAATGTAGAATTAAATTTTATAATATAGCTGTTTAAGCACAACTTTGCCTCTTATATGTTTAGAATTTCAAAAAATGGTCATCTAGAGTTGTGTTCAGTAAGTCAGTTGGAGTCCAATAGAACAAACATAGTTTTTTAGTGAATAGTAACATACACTAATGAATAGTAATATGAATAGTAATATGAAACTAATGAAGAGTAAATTTTATTATTATTTTCTTTTCTTTAGGATAGAAGATAATAACATCTTGGTAAATTTTTGATTGTGATAAAGAGGTAGTTGTAGAATTAGAACTGTTAAATTTTAAATTATGTATGCTTTTATATAAAAGTAAAATTAATAATATTTAGATTTTTTTTTCAAAAATGGAATTCACTTTTTAATTCTACAAGTCTAAAAATGATAGGGGTGAATTTTTTGGGATTTATCTGAAATTCTATAATTTTTTATGAATAGTAAAATACGATAAAATACGATAAATGATAAATACTTGATTTACAACATCATATGGAATGCAGGGATGATGTAAGATTGCATGGTTCGAACTCACATTCCATTATTACTATTATGGGTCAAATGAAACAATTTTGTTGGTGTCTTGAGAGAAATAATAAAATAATGAATTAAATATTCAAAATTTACCCCTCTCCTCCACTATAAAAACCCCTCACCACTCCCTCTTCTCTTCAATAGTCTAAGCCATGAAGCTCCTAAATTTTCATCCCAATTAACCTTCCCCAGTCACTACACACGACCAAGAAGCTCTTATTCTTTCCAAAAGACCAAAAACCATTCCCTTAAGGAGTTTCTCAAGGAGGTTATTACAAGAGGTAAAGAACCCTTCTTTCTCATTTGGTTTTATTTCCATTTATCTACTTTTGTTATCCTCTCCTCTCATCCTCTGTCCAAATGATCATGATGAATCCAGTAAAATCTATAAACTTAATTTTATGTCATGTTAATTTAAGAACCATCATAAATATTACTACTCCCTCACTTTTATTTTATAAACTAAATCGACATCCATGAGTTTCCGATTATAACCTTTTTGGACGATGAAGTTTAGTTCTCAATTTATTCTTCATTACTTGTAATTAAGACATATTAATGGTTTAATAAGACTAGAATATATGTTTTATAACCTAATTAATATTCAGAAACCTGAATATTACATATAATTAAGTTATATGACAAAACAAGTTCATAATATTCCAAATACCGCTGAATAATCAAAGTGGTGGTTATCTAATGGTTCATCCTCATTCCATGTAACCAATTAATAGAAATGAGAATTATGAATTATTTATGTTAATAAATAATATATAATTCCAATACTGGTAGTTTATGACCATCTGAAATGAACTTCATTACATAAAAACAAGTGAACCAAATATGAAAATAAATGGAACAAACACTCCTGAAAGACGAAATTCAATACAATATCTTATCAATAAAGACATAAATTAACTAACCAGAATTGTGGTAACTAAATACATGTCTAATATATTCTTAAAAAAGTTATTAACAAGTATAATTTCATATTCTTAGAGCTTAAGTACAATAGAGGAACACGTTTGGAGTTAAGGTATGTGTTTTTTCACCTGAACATTCGTTTTCATTCAGGGTACTTTCATTGTCTAATTACCTCAATATAATTCTTATTATTGTTATGAACTCATATTATGTTCTGTGTGAGTATAAAATATATGTTTAAAAACCACAATCCTTCCTTATTTTATGGGTATTTACACATTTTAAAATTAACATTCAAAATTGTTTCAAAAATACATTCCCAATTCAAGGGAATTTCTCAAATTCTTATCTATTTAAAAGGGAACACTATAATCTTTTTTGGGAATCCATTTTCTTTATAGAATCAATAATTTTATTATGAAAATACTATCTTACTTAACTTCTATATTTATACAAATATTTTTACAAAATAGCTCTTCTTATCAAAATAAAATATATTTATCTTCAGACTTGCTTAATGATTTTATAAGCGTGTTTTCATCTACTTCAACACTCTTGTTGATTACATGATATTATTGTGTATAATAATTTATGAATTAATCTACCATATTTGATTTAATGGTTTATGACTAACTCTATTGTGGATAATCTATCTTAACCATTCACCATATTATTCCGAATGGTTAGGGGTTTATGTTTAATGATTGGGGAAAGATAGTTACATTTCATATGATAGTTTCAAAAAGAATATATATTTTGTATATTTTTATACCTGATCATATCAGTAATGCATTGGACATATTATTTTATGGGTGGGGACCTCTATATCCCCTTGATTCATTTGTAGGTCTCATGAGACTAATAGATGTGGAATTGGATGAGGCCTTTCCCAATGTGATATGGATTTTTGCTGAGGCCTTAATAACTAGATATCTTCTACGGGGCCATGAAAAAATATTCAGAATGTCCGACATATGATCTTCCATCTTTATGAAGCTATTAATTGAATGTTCATTTGGTTATTCGACTTGTAGAATACCCATGATTATGTTTTATTATGGCATTAATTACTTAGCTCATTTTACTGCCATAATATGTTCATATTTATTAAAGGGATGCATTTTCAATTATTCAACATGTCTAATGTTTATATTATCATCCATTGTATTTCTTACTCTTACTGAGCATTTCATCTCACCCCTTTCTTATGTTTCATTTTCTCAGGATATGAAGAAGTAATTTATGAATGACTTGCAAGCATAATCTATGAGATGTGATGTTTCTAGTGGAATAAATTAGTGTTGTTTTTGCTTTCCATATGTAATGTTGAACTTATGTATGTATCTTGTTTTCAATAATGCTAAACTACTTTTTCCTTCAGGATTCTTATTATTTGTATGTATGCCAACGTAATAAAATAAGGCACCAGCTCTGGGTAACTGGGGTCGGGTCCTTACAAAATGCAACACCAACTTTAAAAGAAATATGAAATACTATTAAAATATTATAATTTGATAGTTATCACTTAGAAAATATAATGATAGGTATGAATTGTATCATATAAATTATAAACATTTATGGTTTAAAAATGTATCTAAAAGTATGTTTTTGGAAACTAGTTAACTAGAAATGAAAAAAATTGAAATGAAATGAAATATTTTTCAAAAAAACTATTTTTATAAAAAAATGTTTTACAATAATAAATTAAAAAAATGGAGTTTTATGAATGATATTAATTATATTTATATAAAATATATAATCTAAAATGTTTAATATTCAATTTATGTGTTTTCTTGAGTAGAGACAAGAAAAAATTATATTTTATGTCTAAAAATGATATTTTTTTAAAACGGAGATTGTTCGATTGTTGAAAAGATATTTTAAAATTAATATTTAGAAAATTATGAAAATTTATTTTAAATATAAATTTTTGGATGCCATCATTTAAAAATTATCCTAGGGTAAAATTTTTAGAATTTTCAATGAATATATTTCTTTGATAAATAGTGAAAAATATTTTTTAAAATTAATAATGATCATTTTAAAGCATTTAAAAACATAAAATTTCCATAATATTATTATAAAAGAAAAATTAGTTTGATTATATTTCTATTAATATAATTTAGTTTATTTGAATAATTCTTAATTTGATTTTTCATATAAATTTTTTTAAAAGTTCTTATATTTTCACTTTAAAAATACACTTTCTCATCGCAGCTGTTAGATTAATTATAAATAAAATATTCCACTTACGTGAATAGAATTTAGAAAAATGGATTCCATATTTTTAATCATAACAATTAATATTATATAATATTTTTAACATAAATTTTTATGATAATTAATTTCAAAAATTGTAAATGCTATTTATCATGGTTAATGTAAAATGTGATTTCTTCGGGGCATTAAACATAAATGGTAAGTGTTAAAAATCCTCCAAAACATTAAAAAACAAATTATATGGCTTTATGTATAACGTATCTCTTATATTATTCATAAAGACATTTTTGTTCCTTGAGGAATGTGAAACACTTTGGTATACCATTTTCTTTTTAGAAAATAGAAGTGTTCAACTTACCTCACGTATAAAGGCCTCCCAATCTCCTATCAGCTTCAATCGTCCAACCCAATTTGGGTTGGAAAATACCTAACAAATTCACTCCCTTAATTCCCTTAATTCATCCTAGAATCCTTATTTTGTTCATAAAATAAATCTATGAATCTCATCTCTGAAAACAAAGATAAGTTGTTGTAGGAAGAGATAACATACATAATTAGACATCTTATTTTATTTATTCCTCCACGTACTATAATATTAATTAAAATATTAGGATAAAATTATGTCAATATTTTTCATGTATTGAGATGTAAATATGTTAATTTAAAAATATAAATCCTTATATTATTCTATCAATTGTGTTATGAAGTCATTATCGTGTGTATGTCCAACTACTGCCTCTGAAACCTATGTTATTTATTTTATATCACAACCTATCACTGATGAACATAATATTGAATTTTTTATTTATGTAAAAAATTAGTTATATATGAATTTTTATTTAACCATTATATCACATGTTCCTTCTTACTTTCCATTCAGTGGGAATATAATAACATCGTTAGTTCATACGGATGATTGTCGCCTTGCTAAACGATGTGATTTATTCCAACATTACATGGAATAAAATAAGTATGGTTTAATTAAAATATTTAATATTTATAAAATAAAAATAATATTATAACAGTAATATACTGTTGAAATTTCGTTCCTTCTTTCTGTTGAGAAAATGGAAACAACATTCATGCATACATTTAACCTACCATTTCATTGAATAAATTATTTCATTTTAGGTATTTGACTTTTATGGATTAATATAAATGAGATTAAAATTAATATGTTTGATATATATTTCATTAATAACATTTTTCTTACTATTTTACCATTATAAAATTTATAGTTTCAAAAATAATAAATAAAAACACACACAAAAAGTAGTTATTTCCCGAAAAGGGACATTAACATGTAATTGTTAATAAATAGTTAAAAAGGTCAAAATAAAATCATATATGGAATGATATATATGGATATGTAATAAATGTATAATATAAATATAGTTATTATAAAATTGAATCGAATTTGTATGAAATATTTTGTTACTTTTGGTAGGGGATTTTCGTCACACATTTTTTGTGTGACCAGTGCCATATTCAAGAGTAGATTTTTCTTTGGTCAATATATCAAACATGAATGAATTTTATGATAATTATAAATAAATATATTTTTATTTACAAATCCATTTGCGGATTCATTTTTTATTAGATTTACTGCTAAATATATACCAAATCAGAAATGGATTTTTTTGTTTCAAATTTCTTTATCTAGGGAATATGTTATGGTATGCTACTATATTATTATATAAGGTTCATATCATGCATCTAATACATGTTATATAATGAATATGCCTCTTTTAATGATATTAAATATTTCATTTAATGTTAATATTACATGGGGATTATGATTCAGAGTCACCAAAGTGGTTTAAGTTTTATTTTACAATCACATTGTTTATTGGGATTGTTTTTTATAATGATTATGTTTATGAAATCATATTATCTTTATGTCATGAAATTTATGTATTTTCTTATCTTATTATTATTTCAAAATGAATCATTTTCACTTCATTTTACACTCTTTTTTTACTCATGAATTCAACATAATTGTTTTTTATAAAAATCATCATAATATATCTCTTTAGTTGAAAAAACGTTTTTCTTCAAGAATGGAATTCTCTAAAAAAAATTCAAAAATGTTTTAAAAAGTCTTTGAATTATTAGTTAAATTAATTATTACCCATATTTTATTTTTTAAAATTATTTTTTATTTATATATTTATGTCATTTTCTAAATAATTCCCATTAATATTTACCAACAATATAAAATGAATATGTATGTTAAAAAATACAAAAGGAACAAAATTTACCTTTATTGTGACTATTATTTTCTTAGAGTATTTATTTATATATTAAAATTGTATTTTTGATTAAAATTATTTGAAATTTTTTTATGTTTTAGAAAATGATTTTCATTGTAGAATAGATATTTGCCTCGCGAAATGTTTAAAATAATTTTTTAAAGCTTCCTTCATAAGAATCCTTTTTAATTATTAATGAAAAAATTGAAAATGTTTTAGCTTTCAAATACATTTTCACAATGTGAATAGGACACATCCATCATTAAATAATCCATGTA
Source organism: Viscum album (assembly GCA_963277665.1). Lineage (NCBI taxonomy): Eukaryota > Viridiplantae > Streptophyta > Magnoliopsida > Santalales > Viscaceae > Viscum > Viscum album. The sequence goes on from OY728125.1 coordinate 888,083,695, forward strand.
ATCATTAAAAATTATTTTATATATTTTATGACATCCTTTGATGTAAGTTTATATATACTGGGGATAAGATTGAATGATAAGATCCTCATTATTTCATTGTATAATTAATTATTATCTTGATAAAATATTTTAAAAAAATATTTATTTTTCTTGGGTTACTCATTGGTGAATTGATTACATATTTGTGAAAGCTTTTTCGTTTACTTGTATTATGATTTGATGATATATTAAATGTTTTCTAATATTATGTTACAGTGAAGTATGGTTTTCATTTTGATATAGGTGGGAAAATTTTCTCCCTCCATTAAATGTGTTAAATATATTTATCTATGGATATAATGATGTGGAAGAAGTGTATAATATTGATCTAATTTAGGAAACAAGTTTGTCATAACCCGTACCCCAGGGCCCATATCGTGAAAACCCCAAGCCCTCCTTCCAAAGGCCAGGGGCTGACGACTACCACCATAGGCGTAAATCCCTAAACTGGGAAGGCATTGACTTTATAACTGTAAACAAACACATTAGAGTACATAACTGGAAGAAAAACACTAGCTAAAACTGTAAACAAAAGAAGTGATGGAATGTATAAGGGGCCGAAAATACCCTCCCAACAAAAAAAGTACAAGTACAAAAGAATGAAAAGTAAAGCATCTATGAGGTCATCCTCCTGGGTTCCTACCTGAAGAGTAGGTACAGATGGACTCCTCAGCACTCCATGTCTGTATGTCTTCTCCATGTACCGTCACACCTAGTGGTCCACCTCAGGGCACCGTCCAGTCCTGCTACACTCTCCCTCGGTCAGCACAGTCCTTCGTCTCCAACCAACAAAACGAGGTGTGGGCATAGCTCGTGCAGGGGTGAGTATAACGATACTCAGTAAAGACTCCGAGACCCTCAAGTTCTTACAAAATGTAGGAAGGATAAATCGCAAAGTATGAAATCATCATATAACTATTACATAGGTTTATGCCAATACATATAACTAAGTTATCTAGTAACCAGTCTCAATCTTGAGGAAAACACAAAAGTCATTTACTCTACTCAAACCTGGATTTTTATGAAACTGATCCCTCAGATGCTGGAGAACTCCTTCTCTATCGAGTACAGTGGGCCTTCTGCATCACACAGAGGCGCTTCCCACTATATTGGACTACTGATGTACTCCTCCTATCGAATATCGTGGATCTGGTGTGCTCACATAGAGGGGCTCCCCACCATGGGTCTTCTGCACTCACACAGTGGCACTCCCCTTGTAGCCTGCTGAGGTACTCCACGTGTCGAGTACAAGGGGGCTGCCATGCTCACAAGGAGGCGCACCCCACCATGGGTCTTTCGTGATCACAAAGAGGCGCTCCCCACTAGGCTATTAGAATCACTTTAAGTCCAATTAGTCAGCAGTCGTCATGTGTCATCCATCTACTACATTCTCGCACACATGCATGCTCCTCTCTGGAAGATCTGCTCCACACGCTACTGTTCGATACTCCAACTGTCATTAAGTCCCACGTAGAAGTATCTCAATGATCAGCCACATCGTAGATGTCTCAACGCAACTGACAACATGTCAATCAGATGCCTGGTATGTTAGTTATCAACCATTTTGTCTCGGGGGCTTGGTTGGATTTGTGTATGATCCATCCTGACCGTATCTCAACTATAACCCAAACTCTACTGAGGTATTCTCAAAGGGACTAATTCTCTCCATCAAATCCAGCGCTGCTAATAGTTCGTCAAACGGATGTCTGGTGCCAATGATATGGCCCAATAAGGTAATGGGTTAGTAATGGGCATGGGACCGATCCGACTCGGTTGGGCCATCTCGGCCCAACCCAGACTGGGCCGACCTGCTGGGTCTGACCCGACCTATTGGACGGGTCACCCCTCTATGTTTGGCCAGGTCCGTTGGGCCCGGCCCAGCGGACTGTGGGGGCAGTTCGGCCCGAAGGTCGCCACGTAGGTGACTCGGCCCTAAGGTTGTGGCCGGTTCGGCCATCACAGTGAGGGGTGAGGCTCGGGCGGCTTGACCCAAGAGGTTGGGCCGGTTGGGAAACCTGCGGGTGGGCCGCACAGAGCGCGAGCCAGGCACCGGTGTGCCAGGAAGGGTGCGATGGGTGTCGGGAAGGCCGTGCGGGCACTGGCAAGGTGCGATGTAGGCCACGGGGGAGATGGGCAGGTCGTGGTAGGGGCCGGGCAGGCCGTGGGGCACTAGGCAGGCCGCGTAAGCTGCCGCGAGGGTGGTGGGTAGTCCACGACAAGGGTCGGAATGGGCGCAGGGGCATCAGGCAAGGCATGGGTACACCAATAGGGAGCCGAATAGGGCGCATCAACGGCAGCAGGGGCATTGGGCAGGCCGCTGCAGGGGCCGGGCAGGCCGCCGGGGAACCGGGCAGGGCGCGTGGGTGCTGGAAGGGCACCTGGAAGGGCATTAAAGCATTCCAAAGGGAAGCAAGAAGGAAGTTCACGTGCCAGGAAGGGGACCATGATGCCGCAGACAGGTGGGCCGCATGCCAAGCATGGCGCGGGGAGGCTTCGAGTTGATGGGCAGGGCGTCGCCCGGGCCTGCGGGGGTCAGATAGATGCTTTGGGGCATCATGGGGGTGGCGTGATTTGTGGAGACTGCGGGTAGCAGGACCTTCATCGTTTCTTCCTTTTTCATCATCGTGTCATCACCATGTTGTAGAATGCCACAAGAAAAAAGAATCGATGGAGGATGTCGGGCCATGTTATGTTGGCATGCATCCTCCACGTTTAAAGCGATAACAATTGGTTCATAAAAAAATTAATGATGAAAAAAAATTATTTACAACCATTCAATGATTTCTGTTCAAAAGATGATGATAAAGTAAAAGGAATAATGTACAAGTTAAACCCCCAACCTCGTATCGATGATCGCTTGTTGGAGGAGTCATGGAAGGAAGACAATGAAGACCGTTGTTCGTCATGTCTGCAGTGCGTCTCCACTCCAAGCTATGTCGGTTCGTTGACGACATTACAGAGGATACAAGGATGGAAGTTGAAGAATGTTGTTGGTGGCGTTCTTCACATTCTTCGTTGGGAGAACTTCTTTTCTACCAAGATGTCCTCTGAAGCACCCACCAAATTATAAATGCCAATCCAAAAATAATATAAGTTATCTAATATTTTATTGGCACAAAAATATCAAAATAGGAGAATACATTAAGAGGCTCCAATTAATTAAATTAAATGCATTGGAACAATTAATTAAAAGGGAATGTTTTAACCAATTAATTTTAGAGGAGTTCATGGGACTCCCCCCCCCCATTAAGGAAGGGATTTGAGAGATTTTCCACACTCCCATTTATTGGGGGCATTAGTCTCATGTGTTCCCCACAACGTAACCTCTCATGAGAGGATATGTTCGGGTGGACCCCACAACCATAACCTCTCATGGGAGGTATGGCTATGGCGGTCCCACCTCCAACTCCCATGTGGAAGTTTTAACCAACAACCACTCACACTCACGGCAGCCCAAAAATAAAATAAAGTGTTATACACTGTATTTTATTATTTGTTATAAAAAGCCAAAAACTAACATTTATTTTCGACCATCTTCTGTCGAGGTGAAAGTCTTCATAAGAAAATACCAGCTCTGTAAGTTAAATTCTTCCCTCAGATTTCAGTTCCGAGCATCGGTTCCAAAGTTATAAAATACAACTCGTACGTTTACTGAATATACTCGAATAATACTTTATAAATTCATTTTGGGTTAACCATGCCTCGGAATCAAGCACTGTAAATTTTCGTAGACTCGTAAACATTCCATGTATTTAAAACACAAATTCCACTAGATTTCTAGGTCTTTACATTCACCCCACCTCAGGGATTTACATCCCCATAATCTACAACTCAAACTATGTTAACAAATGGGGGTACTGAGCACACATCTAAGCCCCCTGCTCTTATATGCTCTCCGGGAGGTCTCTATGTTTCCAGAGAACACGCACCATAGGTATCGACCGTCCACAAAGGACCCACTCTTATCGATCCTCAATATCCACTATGACTTCCGTAAAAGTCGCCCCATTGTCGATGTCCAACTCTCTATGGTCGATGATATGGGAAGGGTCGTGCACATATCTCCTCAGTTATGATAAGTGGAACACATCGTGCATCCAGTGCAACTGAGGTGGAAGAGCTATACATTAAGCCACCTCACCATCTCTGATGAGGACCTGGAAAGGTCCAATGAATCTCGGAGATAACTTCCTGCCTCAGCCAAATATACGTAGACGTCATCAAGGTGAGACCCTTAGAATGATTTGGTCGCCATCCTCAAACTCTGGAGTTCTCCTTATCTGATCAACATATTACTTCTGCCAGCACTGTGCGGTCTTCATCCACTGTTGGATGATCTGCAACTTCTATGTAGTAGTTCGTACCATCTATGGTCCTAGTAGTGCTAACTCCCCAGGGTCATTCCAGCATAATGGTGATCTGTAGGGATGCTCGTACAAGGTCTCAAAAGGTCTCATCCGTTTGGTGGATTGATAGCTATTTTTGTAATAAAACTCCACCAAAGGAAAATGATCCTCCCAACTGCGACTGAAGTCGAGGACACATGCATGAAGCAATTCCTGAGGGGTCTAAATGGTCCATTCAGTCTGACCATCTGTCTGGGTATGGAATGCGGTGCTCAAGAGAATTTGTGTCCTGAATGCCTGCTGCAACCCCTTCCGTAGCCGAGAAGTAAACCATGTGTCACATTTGCAGACAATCGAGGAAGGTACTCCATATAAACTCAAAATATCTTGCACATAGAGGCATCACATTCTCTCTACAGAACCCATGTCTCTAATCGGTAGGATGTGGGCTGACTTGGTGAGTCAGTCAACAATCACCCAAATTGAGTCGTGACCCCTGGATGTACGTGGAATACCCATCACGATGTCCATGAATATTCCATCCCACTTCCACTCGGGGACCTCTAAAGGCAGAACGAAGACTGGTTGTACCTGGTGCTCTTCCTTCACTTGCTGACAAGTGAGGAACCATGAGACAAACTATACTACTTACTATTTTATACCTAGCCACCAATGTTGTCGTCGAAGGTCCTAGTGCATATTTCATACTTTTGGATGTACCACTAGAGGGGATGTGTAGAACTCCCTCAACACTTCCTCCCAAAGTGCAACTCGTACCAAGGTACATCCTCTAAAGATGATGACAGGCTCTCAACCTTCATAAAATCCATCAGGTGTCTTCCCTATGGATATATAATCACATCATGTCTCGCAATGTGCATCCCCATGTTGTGCCTCACTGACTCATTAAAGAATTGGCCATGTGACCGTAAGAGACTATAGGAATTCTGCTCCAACTATATCCACACAATATATCTATAAAGCATCCATCTTCACTGTCACCTCTCTTAGCAGGTGTATACTAGTCCTCCTCCAGAGCGCATCTGCAACAACGTTCCCTTTCCCAAAAGTATAGAAAATCTCGAATTCATAGTTCTGGAGGAACTCAAGCCAACGTTGTTGTCTTAAGTTCAGGTCCTTTGGAAAGAAGATATACCTGAAACACATGTGATCAAAGTACACAGTAAAATACTCGCCCATTAGATAGTGTCTCCACATCATCATGGCGAAGACCACTGCTGCTAACTCTAGGTCATGGGTAGCATAGTTTTGATCATGTTGTCTCAGCTGCTGAGACCCACAAGCAATCATTGCTAGCTCCTACATCAAGACACACATGAATTCATTCCTCGACGTGTCGTAGTAAACTACGCACCCTACTCCCTCCTCTGGAAGCCTCAAGTTGGGGCCACTAGTCAGCCTCTACCTCAGCTCTTGAAAGCTCTGCTGGCATCTATCCAACCACACAAAGGCTTGCCACTTCTTTTTCAAGGATGATAGTGGTGCTGCAACTCTTTAGAAGTCTGGTACGAACCTTCGATAGTATACATCCAAACCCAGGATACTCCATACCTCTATCACACTCAAGGGTGGCTCACAAGAAAGTATCGCCTCAATCTTCACTAGATCATCAACAACTATAGCCTCTTAGATGAAATTTCCCAAGAAGTGAACCTATCAATCCAAAAATGGAAATACGAGAGCTTACCATAATGTTGGTTCTCTCAGAGTGTGTCTAGTACTACCTGAAAATGGTAGGCATGCTCCTCCTCAGTAGTAGTGTAGACCAGAATGTTGTCGATGAAGACTACGAAAATCCGATCGAGGTAAGGCATGAAGATCCTATTCATAAGACTCATGAACACTACTGGAGTGTTGGCTATGCCGAAGGGAATAACCAAGAACTCGTAGTGGTTGTACTGACACCTGAAGGACATATTTTTCACATCCTTGTCTCGATATTGGAGATGGTGAACGCTTTATCTGAGGTCAATCTTTGAGAACCACCATGCTCCCTTCTATTGATCAAAGAGTTCATCAATCCTCGGGAGTGGGTGATTGTTCTTCACAGTCACCTGGTTTAGGTGACGGTATTCAACACAAAGCCTCAAGATTCAATCTACCTTCTTGGTGAGAAGAATCGAGGATGCCCAAGGAGAAACACAGGGTCGGATGAATCCCTTCCCCTAAAAGTCCTCTAGTTGTACCCTCATCTCACGAAGCTCAGCGGGATCCATCCAATATGCTGGAGTCTATATCAGTTTTGTCCCAAGATACATGTCAATGTAGAAGTCCATCTCTCTTTGAGGAGGTAGTCCAGGAAAATCCTCAGGGAAAACATCCGCATACTGGTCCACCACTATAGGATAAGTCGGACTCTCCACATCAACTGCTCCAAGTGTAAGGCAAGCCAACTTGTGAGTGATCGGTTTCACCCTCTTTCGAGTAAGTCTGTAATGTGATGCAAAGGTTCACTTCTCACCGGTGAAGGTAAACCTGGTCTCATCCTTGCGGACACACCAAACGTTTCGCCTAAATCAATCAATCCGAGATTGGACTGTAGATAACCAGTCCATACCCAAGATGATGTCGTAGGGCCTCGATTCAACTAATTGGAGATCGCATCCTAAGATCTATCCTCGTAGAGTAACCTCACACTATCGGCAGCAGTGCGTAATCTTCGAGTATGCTTCCATAGGAGTCTCTAGCCGTAAGGATCAAGGCAAAAACTCCGTCGAAATCTCTGAGCTCCGAATCAGGGCAGTGGCAATGAGAGAGTGAATGGAACCTATGTCTATAAGAACTTCAACTAAGGTGGAGTAGACACAAGTCATAAATGAAATCATCTTTGGAGTGCCATGGTCATATTCTTCAGCTACCTGAAGTTGAGATCTCCCTTGTCCACCCACTCACTATGGTCTTGGTGGACCTCCTGGTGGTGGTGGTGGTAACACCTTGAAACGTTTTCCACTGCCAACACCACGACCATATCCTCTTCCACATCCGATTTCTCCCTGAATACCGCCTCAATCGAACCTATACCTCTTCATGGGGTGTCCCTCAGCTATCATCTGATCATCTGTACAACGGGTCAGATAGTCACGAGCAATGTGACCTTGCCCGCCGCATGAGTAACATTGTCTTCTCCTGGAATGTCTAGCACTATCTCTACTCTGGGTGCCCCACACAAAATATCATGAGTCCTGCAGTCATCCACCAGTGGGAATGGTCCTCTTGGACCTCTGCATCATCTTTCTACGGCCAGCAGCAGAAGACTACAGTACATGTCGACTAGTGGTGGTTCTCACTGCTGGAGACTGCTCAGCAAGGAAAATATCAACTAGGAGGGCTTTGTCTAACTCCCCAACCTGCGTCGGGATGCTGAGTGAGATCATCAACGCTCTGATATCCCGTATGAGCCCCTGATCAAAATTCCAAATCCTAAATAAAGGGTCTCACACCATATATGTGGCCCAACATGAGTGGGTGGTGAACCTCACTGAGTACTGTGCTACTGTCAGGATTCCCTACTACATATGAAATAGTTCCTATATTAGCACCACACAGAGTGTGGCTGGGACAAACTCCGCCTGAAATAGGCTCGCGAAGTCTTTCCAGAGTAGTGTTGCCTCATCATGAACCTGGAGCATAAGGCTCCACCATCTACCTTTTGTTTTCTGAAGGATACTGGCGTCAAGGATCACCATGAAATCATCTGGTGTCCCAACTAGCTTGAAGACTCTCACCACAACCTCCAACCAATCCTCAGCCACATGTGGGTCCGTCTCTCCCGTGAACCAGAGTGGCCACTGGCATTGGAACTCGTGCAACACGCTCAAGCGGCATGCATTGTCTGCTATTGGGGCTAGTGGCATCAGTGGCCCAATGGGAAGTAGTACCACTGGTGCCTCCGCTGGTAAAGGGACCTACACCGAGACCTTGTCGCTCGGTGGGCTGTAAGTACGTATGACTCTCGGGGCCCTAACTGGTAATCTGTGGGGAGTAATACTAAATAAAGAAGATGCTAAATGGTAGAAAGATTATACCTGGTTAGCCGACCTAGATGATATAACTTAATGAAAACTTTTGGAAACACACACACAATCATTGTTTTCATGAACTGAGTCAGAAAATCAGATGTCAGTGTCCTATTGTATGGATACATCATCTGCCTGCACCAACACTAGACACCCTGAACTGAAATCCACAGTTAGTACACTTAACACTATTTCTTCATTTAAAAGAAAGATCAGAGTTCTAAGTTCTACACTAGACCTGACTCCTCTGAAACCAATTTGTCTTGACCCGTCCCCAAAGGCCCGTATCGTGACTACCCCAAGCCCGCCTTATATAGGTCAGGGGATGGCAACTAGTAACAAAGGCATAAATCCCTAAAAAGGGAAGGATTTGCATTTATAACTATAAAAAAATACATCAGAGTACACAACTACAAGAAAAACACTAGGTACAACTGTAGACAAACGAAGTTCATGAATGTAAAAGGGGCCAGAAATACAAGACCAACAGGAAAGTACAATTACAATTGAAATAAATGTAAAGCAGCTACTGGATCATCCTTCAGGGATCCTACTTGAATTGTAGGTACAGATGGCCTCTGTAGCAATACATGTCCGTCTGTCTCCTCTATGTACTGCACACTAAGTGGTCCACCTCCAGGTACCATCCAATCCTACTACAATCTGCCTCGGTCAGCATTGGTTGTCATCTGCAACCAATACAACGAGGTGCGGGCATAGCCCATGTAAGAGTGAGTTTGAAAATACTCTGTAAGGACCCCGAGAACCTTAAGGTATTAAAAAAATCCAACAATGATAAACCACAACCTATTAAATCAATGGATAACCATTACATAGGTATATTCCCATACATATACCTATGTTTTCTAGTAACTCATCTACATCATTAGGAAAACACAAAAGTCATTGACTCAGCTCAAACCAGGATATTTATGAAACTGAACCCCCCGCTGCTAGAGAACTCCTTCTCTATCGAGTATTGTGGGCATGTCGCGTCACATAGATGCGCTTCCCACTGACATGGACTGATGAGGTACTCCACCTATCAAGTACCATGGATCTTCTACGCTCACACAAAGGCGCTCTCCACATGGGGTCTATTGCGCTCACACAAAGGTGCTCCTATGGTAAGCCGCTGAGTTACTCCCTGTTTCAAGTACCAAGGGACTTCCATGCTCACACAGAGGTGCTCCCCAGTAGGCTAGTCGAATCAGTCAGTAGTCATCGACTCTCAACCAACTACTAGGTTCTCGCACAAATTCATTCTCATCTCTGGAAGATCTATTCCACAAGCTACTGGTTGATAATTAAAATTTCACGAAGTCCCACGTAGATGTATCTCAATGGTATTCCACATCGTAGAGGTCTTAAATCATTTGACGACACATCAATTGGATTCCCGGTCAGTTAGTTATCAACCATTTTGTCCAGGGGGCTCAGTTGCATTCATGTACGATCCAACATGACCGTATCAAAACTATACCCCAAACTCTAGTGGGGTATTCTCAAAGGAACAACTATGCTCAAAGAAATCCAGCGCTGCTAATGGTTCATCCAACGGACGTCCGGTGCCAAAGATATGGCCCATGATGGTAATTGGTCACTAATGGGCATGGGCCTTATCCGACCCGTTTAGACCCTCTCGACCCATCCTAGACTAGGCCGACCCGGTCAGACCTCTATATTTGGACCGATCCACTGGGCCCGACCCCAGGGAAAATGAGTGCGGTTTGGCCCAGAGGTCGCCACATAGGCGACTCGGCCGAAAGGCTGAGGCTGGTTCAGGCAGCTCTGCGAGGGGCGCGGCTTGGCCGACTCAGCCAGGGAGGTCGAGCCGGTCAAGAGACTAGCAGGCAGGTCGTGTAGGGTGTGGGATGGCCGCGGGTGCACCAGGTAGGGCATGGCAGGGGGCGGCCAGACTGTGGGGGCATCAAAAGTGCATCGTGCAGGCTGTTTGGGTGCCGGGCAAGCCGCGTCAGCGGCCGCGGTGGCACCGGGCAGGCCACGAGAGGGGCCAGGAAGTCCACGGGGGCACAAGTAGGGCACGGGGAAGGCCACATCATGGGTTGGGCAGGGCATCGGGGCACCGGAAGGGCGCCAGGCAGGGCGCGGGGGCACCAGGCAAGACGCGGGGGTGCCGGCAGGGCGTTGGGCAGGGCACGGCATCTGCCGACGGGGCACCGGTCAGGCCTTGGTAGGGGCCCAATAGGCTGTGAGGGTGCTGACAGGGCTCCAGGTAAGGCGCGAGCAAGTGGGTTGTGCAGCGGGATGTGCATCGGGAGGTTGCGGCGGGCGGGCGACATGTCGGTCAGGGCGTGGGGAGGTCACGGGTTGACGGGCCTGGCGCCGCTCGAGCGGGCGGTGGTTGGTAGGAAGCTTCGGTACGCCGTAGGGGAGACACGATTCACAGAGGCATTGGGTAGCATGGCCTTCGTTGTTGTAGCTTTTGTCATCGTCACCTCATCCCCATGACATAGACCCCCATAAGAGAAAAGAATCGACGGAGGATGTTGGGACAAGTTAGGTTTTCCTGCATCTTCTGTGTTTATGGTGATAAAAATTGGTTAATAAAAAAATAATGACGAAAAAAATTTATTTACAACCACACAATGATTTATTTTGAAACGGTGATGGGAAATTAAAAGGAATAATTCACAAGGTAAACCCCCTTCCTCATATCGATGATCGCTCGTTGGCAGAGTCGTAGAAGGAAGACGATGAAGACCGTCGTTCAAGCACCCGCTGCACGTCTCCAATTCCGAGCTGTGTCGGTTCATTGACGACGTTGTGGCGGATCCGAGGAAGGAAGTCGACGAAGGTTGTTGACGGCGTTCTTCGCATTCTGTGTTGGGAGAACTTCTTTTCTCCCAAGCACTCATCTCAATCTCCCACCAAATGAGAATTTCCATGCCAAAAATAATATAAGTTATCTATTATTTTATTGACACATCAACATTAAAATGGAAGAATAAATTAAGAGTCTCCCCTTAATTAAATTACATTTTTTGGAACAATTGATTAAAGGAGAGGTCGAGAGGCTCCCCTTAATTAAATTACACATTTTTGAATAATTAACATTAAAGGGAATGATGAAACCAATTAATGGTAGAGGTGGTCAAGGGACTCCCCCCCATTAATGAGGGGAGTTGGGAGATTTTCCACCCTCCCGTTAATTGGGAGGTTTTAGTCTTTTGTGGTCCCCATGATGTAACATATCATGGGAGGTTATGTTCGGGTGGGTGCCCCACCATAAACTCTCATGGGAGGTTAGGGTGTGGCAGTCCCACCACCAACTCCCATATGGAGGTTTTTACCAATAACCACTCACACTCATGGCGGACTAAAAATAAACTAATGTGTTTTACACTGTATTTTATTATTTTTTATAAAATGCCAATAAATAACTTTTATTTTCGATCATATTTCGTCGAGGTGAAAGTCCACTTAAGCGAATACTGGCACTGCAAGTTCAACTCTGCCCTCAGATTTCAGTTCTGAGAACCGGTCCAAAAGTTATAAAATCATGATCGTATGATTACTAAACGTACCTGATAAAATTTCCAAAAATGTATTCCGAGCTCATAGGGCCTCAGAATCAGGCCCCATAAATTTTCATAGACTCGTAAAAATCCCATGAATTTTAAAAAAAATCCCTGGTAGTTTCGGTTCTTTACAAAGTTCTTCCTAATCCAGTATGGGAAGCTAGTGCATCCAAATCCACTAGTGGAAATAGGTGAGACCATATCCACTATGGGAAATAGGTGAGTCTTAATTTTCGTTGGAAAATAGGGGCATATAGATCTATAATGTGAAATTGATGAAAAGTTCTTAACCACAATGTTGATTTTCTAGGTACCCAACCTTGAATTATAAATTTTTTTCTATATCTATGATGGTTTTATACAGTTTTTAAATGATGTTATGGTTAATGATAGTTTTAGGATAATTTCTCACTCTTAGGGTCCATGTATTCTAAAATGTTAAATTTTAATTCCATGAATCATGTTTATGAACTATAATAGTTTGGGTATCAACTTTGTATGTTATGTTCCTGATCATAAACCCATATTTTCATCTTATGATTTCTTATGATCATAGATTGATATATTATATGTTAACCTTTACTAATCATATGAGCTCTCCCTTGTTAATGTTTCCTTCCATATGCAATTAAAAAGGGTTATGGGTGGGTATTCTTAAGATGAGTAATATGAGTGAATATATTTTTGGGAGATGATGAATATATTTAATAAAATAATAAGATTGTGTTTTAGTCTCGATATACTCAAATCTAATTATTTCTTTGAGCATGTTTTTGTGAAATTTATTTAATATTCATATAGAAGATTTGATTTCTTAAATAAACTCTTATCTCCCTATATGATATCCCAATTACTTTTGAAGGTTGTATTCCTTAGCTCCATGACATATATACCATGTCAAATGTTTGGTGTTTTATTTATTCTTATTTTAATAGATTTGGATATTGTAACATGCTAAGTGAAATGATTTAAGCTTGATATGGATGATGTATTGGAAACAATTAATAAAGATTACATGGGGTTTCTCTAGTAGTTGGCATTATTGTTGGTGAGATGGATGATGACATGCATGTTGTTTCTAGGGAAACCACTAAGACAGATGGAGCAGGTCGAATATGGGATCACCTAATGATTGATGAATTGAATTCTATATTTCATTAATATATATAAATTTCTTAAATTGATTCTTTTATGGTCTAGTTTCATTATTTATTCATTTATTTGCACATTTCATAACCCATATAATTGTGAATATTCAATGCGCCTTTTATGGTAACATAGGATGAGTCTTAGAACTCTTGGGGATATGGAAATATAATGAATATTAAATTATTTAACTCATGGGTTAGGAGGTTCAATGGGAGACTTGCGGTTGTTCATTGTTAATTATAAAATTTGAAATATTTATCTAAAAATAGTTATTTTCATGCTTGTGTGATTATATTTTATCTTGTCATTAATAGAAGAAACCAAGTGTCCTGAGATAAGATAACTACATTTGAGTTTAAGGATAGGTAGTTTTTCTTAGTTTAATAGTGAGATAAAAATATTACTTATGTCGTTTGATTTCATTGGCTACCCCACGAATATTAGTTTGGTGAATGGATCCCAATAGACTATAGAATTGTTTCCCCTATGATCTAGGTATGTGAGGGTGAATGGATGGCTAACCCCACTATCTTTCTCTCTTCTCTGGGTGTTTTATTACATGTTATTGTGAAAGTGGTTTAAATATTTATATATTTGAGTATATAAATTAAGCTAATGTTAGATATCTCATACACATTTATCTCATGATAAAATATCATTAGGATTATTATAGGTTTGATGTGTACATGTTGTGATAGATTGAGGTTCAGTGTATGACATACATTCCATGGTGGATTCAGGAATGAATGCATAGTAACTATATAGATATGAGGATATGGATTATTATATTATGTGATTCACATGGTGAATATTACATTATCTAGGTCCCTTTGATTCATATATCATGTTCTAGAGAGATGTATCACGATGAGAATAGTTGGGGAGGTAGTGGACGACCAATGGGGATGTAGTAGCAAGGTACCTTCACATTTATATTTAATTTCAATATAATATTTATACATTTATGTGATACATGGGTGGATATAAATGATGATGACAGTAATTTAGTTAACGTGATTAGGTGAAAAGATAGTTTTATTGGTTATTATGTGTAATTTGGTATTCATTCTTCCTAATTTCACAAGAGGATTCTGGGTAGATAATTGTGATTACATATGTTTTTATCACCCTAATATATATATATATATATATATTGTTATTTAGGTCTAATAGTGATGGTTATTGATTTGGAAGGATATCACTAGCTCTTGGTGTTATTTAGGAGCTTCTCGGTATTTGTGGTTTCTATTGAGGATTTGTTTTATGTAATTGTAACTTTTCAATTAACATTTGAATTATATTTTTAAGAAATTAAATGAATTTATTAGGATGGTTAATTTATTATGAGAATTATTTTCTGGTTGGTTTTATTTGATACCTCATTCCATATCATTTTATTAGAGGGTAATTCCTCCCATTAGTGTATTTGATATTCCCTCAGTTCTAAATAGTTCCAAAACTGTGTCTTATTAGAAACTGGCTTTATATGACATTGTCTCCCATCATTTATGACCCTATAGGGGTCCCTCTAAGGGGTGATTTTTTTATTTTAAAATGAAATTTCACAGTCTAATATGTTTCCAAAAGTCCTAAAAATTTGTTTTATGGTTTTGAAATACATTTTTATCAATAAAAGATGAAAAAAAGGCAGACTCCATGTGGGAGGTTCTCATTATCCATCCCATGAATGTGAATCCTTTTTTATGAATACTTAACCCTCATAGTATGTGAAATCATATAGGCAAGGAAACCATATTTTCTTGTTTTTAAAAAAATAAAACATTTGTTCTTATACATGAGTTTTTTTTCTTATTGTGGACCGTATTAGAGATTGTATAATTTTTTTTGGAGAATACAATTTTCATTGACAACAATTGTCATTAATTATTTTTAATTACAAAAAATTTATTACTCTTCAATATATTTTGGTTATTTAATTGAAATTTTTCATTTATTTTGATTTTTATTTATTAAATAGGATTATATATTTTATATAAGGATTATAAATTTAATAACGGGTGAATATAAATTTTTAGTGAAAAATAAGTTATCATGGAAAATGTAGAAAATATATTTGTAAATATAATGAATATGATTTATAATATTAAAATAAAATATTTTTTATAATGAAAAATTATAAAATATCATGAGACTTGTATGGATGATAAAGGAATGGTATTTTTTCCCATTTCGACTGTCTTTTCAAATATATTATCATTTGTAATCATTAATAATTTGACAATTGAAAAATTGTCAGCCATATTCTATTTATAAAGGTCCATTCTCCACTCATTGAGAACAATACATTAATTTTGGTGTTCTCTTTAAAATCTACTCAATTTCCCTCTACTATAAGCCCCATTCATGTTTGGGAACCTATAGTCAAAATAATGATTCTGAAATGATAAATCACAATGAAGTCATGTCTGTGATGTTATGACTTCTTCCATGTTGGTATCACTTTAATGATTATATATTTCTTTTATATCAACCATTTAAATTTTCTTAATACCCTTGATAAATTTAATTAAACACTACTACAAACACTATATAAATATGTTAAAATAATAATAATGAAATATTGATTTATTCATTAAAATTCTTCCCTTATATAAATTCATTTATTGATTAGTTAAATGGATTACAAAAGCAAGGCTACTAAATAATCATCATTATAATCATTTATGGTTATCAAAACATATATAATAATTATATATATAAATATATTTTAACTTATGGTTGTTAATTATTTTTGAAAGAAAATATTCAAAAAAAAATTATTATTAACAAACTTCTTATAGTTGTTAATGTTATAAAAATTCTAATAATATTTATTACTTTCTAGTGAACTGTCATCATACCTTCTAAAGAATGAACCTGGGGTTTTGAAAATCCATAAAATTATGTTTTCACTATTGTGGCAATTATCATTAAATATCTTTTATGAATAATACCTCAATACTATAACAAACATGAAACAACTCAATCCACTAATATAAATATATAAATATAATATATAATTTATTTAAAATTAGGTTACAAATTTACTTAGGTGATTAATATTAATGAAAATAAATTTACATATTTTTTTCTGGTTGAAGATATAATTTTTTATACAAGGTGTTATAGTATATTTGGGAAATTAGGCTGCTAATGTTTGTAGATCCCTAATTGACTTTTTTTTTGACTTTTTTATCTTATATATCCATATTATTTTGAATTTCATTTTATGGTTAAATTCTTTATCCTTAATTTTAATACATTTCAAATGCCTCTAATTTATTTTTTATTACTTGAATTTTTTTAAAAAGGGTATTTATTTATTAGTTTATCTGTGTTTCACTATTAGTCATTATTTTTAATTTCATTCCAAAACATCCTTTATAAGAATTACGTACCATGTTTTTAAATTCCTTTTTTATTATGTCCCTATTTTGTACTATATTAACTCATTTTCCCTTATATATAATATATCAAAATTCTAGACAAATTTTATCATAATCTTTATTCGAATTAACTTATAATAATATTAATTATAATGTTTTTCCTTTTTTATGATATTGTAATTTTTATAGAAAATTTAATTTTTCTTATTAATTATTACATTTATTTAAATTTTCTACTTAAATTAATTATAAAATTAGATCTATATTTATTTTTTACAACATAAATAGAATAAAAGTGATAAGGAAATTAACTTTTCACTTCTTAATGACTATTCTCTTCCTATAAATATTTTATCATTTAGGAAAATAAAATTTTAACCTCCCTTGAACATGATTGATTTTAAAATATCTCTCTTTATCCATGGATATACATTCTCCGTATCATCCACATTTCCTTTTTAAATTATTTTTTACCTTATAAATTATTTTATCACACCCATTTTATTTCAATGGATTAATCATTATATGATTTTTTTAATGTTTTAAGTATTTTATTTATTATATGAAACACTAATTAATAGATATAATTTTATATAACATGTGGTATCAATGATACATATCCTTCTAATGAATTTCGTAAATCTTCTTCTTAATAGATTATTTTTTATGAGACATGTGAAGTTAGACTAGTCCACCATCTTATCAAGTCATTATAGAGAGCTTAAACCAATGTTTATGAAATATAATGATTAAGAATGTGACACATTTTAATGTAAACATTTATGATTACATTTATATGAATCATTACCATTAAATTGTATATAATATGTTGTAATTTAATGTTTCATATTTAATCGCACCAACTAATCTGTTTTTATATTCTCAATCATCTATGGTATTTTTCTTGATTACCCACTATAAATTTAAAAATATCTGATATATTTGTTCCATTATGCAATTGATATCACACTATTTTCCTAACTTATATATATCGTGGTTATTTTATAAGATTTAATTTTTTTATGAGGGATTAATGTGTGAATAATTTTATGGAATAAATGATTATTGTATTTTGAAATAAGGGGATATGTTTATTTAATGTATATGGATACAAAAAAATTGATTTCTATTGGAGTATATTATTCTTGAATTTTTATGATTGTTTGTATAAAATGATGTTAAATATATACATGTTGATTATGTGTTTTTATACCCAAATTTTACCATGGATTCCATATACTAATATCAATATTTCTCTAAAAAATTTAGATAATATAACATAACTAATTATTTTGATTAATTATCATAGCAGACGAGAAACCCATTATATATATTATGAATCTTCACCCATGTATACAACAACATACATTATATTTTTTATAGAATATTATGCTTTCTAATATCAAGATTATCTAAAACCCATTATCACTATCACAGATATAAACAGCTACCATTTTTACACTATCTTGAAATTGAGTATCAAAAAATAAAATAATTAATAATGTAATTAAAAATAATCAAACATAATTAAAAATTCATATTATTTTTATTATAATTATATAATGAGATCATATTTTATGAATACATTTTAAATTTTACCCCAAAAAAGTATTATATTAACTGAATGATTTAACAAATATCATAAAATATTTTCCATTCCATTATACTTTTTATAAAAAATTTATACATTATTTTTAAACCAATTTAATCTAGAAATTAGAATATGAATAAATCTACCAAATTATCTCAGGATAAAAATTTATTTTTATCAATCCAAATTTTTTTCTTATCAGTAAAAAATAATTTTTAAGAGTTTTATTTTTAATTATCACCATTAAAAGTATTCCCTTTAATTTTTTTAAAGAACTTACATTATACCTATTAATATTAGTGACAGATCTTTGTTAACATTTAATCAGTAATAATTAATTACATTATGAATAATCAATGAAGAAAAATATCATTCTATAATTTCCGTATAAATAAATGAAACAAATTCCAAAATTGGATAAAGTCAAATAAATTTTTTTCATTATAGAATACCATATAATGAGAAATAATATATTTATATTTAAATATTATCATTAAATGTATCCACAATAACTACTCCTAGAATGTCACTAGAGCCGATTGTGGCCCTGAAAGACTATATACAGTAGGAAATATGTTAGTGACTAGCATTGATGGTATATACTTAAAAACCAATAAATAACTACAAAACCATATAATAATTTAATAAAATATATATTAAATAAATTTTCATGACCTTTTAGGATTATCATTTTATATAATTAAAAAAAATCAAAAACAAATTTAGCTTGGATCATTCTCTTCTGATAGAATCTTTCTTAACATTACGAGTGATGCTTAATACAAAATTTATCGTAAACATCTATTGGAAATTTACCACATAATATAAACTTTTAGATAAATTATATGTATTTCATTGTTTCATATCCATATGAAATAGAAAGATAAGAATGGGTGAGATAAAATACCCAATAATGTGAAATTTGAAGTAACACTTGATAGTGAGTCAACACATTTATGTCGAGAGTCATAACATGATAGCATATGGAGAATAAATTAGGGAATATGGAAATGAAATAATAAGATCACGAAATCATAAATATGTTGTAACAACATAATGTATTCTGTAAAATAAATATTCATGGATCACTACCCGGATAACATAACATAGTATGTTAGGAAAACATCTCGTGCACCATATATGGTATCTAATGTGATAAAAAAATTACTCAATTAATTTAATGTTCATATAATACTAGGAAAAACAATCATATTTATAAAAATATAAATATTTGTGTCACATGATTTTAGTCATCATATCATATAACTATATGGAATGATAAAGGGTTATACATACTTTGAAAATGGTATTCCATAATTAATCATTCATAAAACCATCAATAATCATAACATCATAGAAAATGGTATTGAAATGGGAATCCAATGATGTTATGGAAATTTATATGTCAAAATCCTTAAATTAAAAAAAATTAGCATACAATATTTATATTATATAGATAATGGGTATGTGAATGTGTTATTACATTCCCCCAGTCAACCAATTTATGGTAATAATGGTTAATACCACTCAATCAAAGTAATTAAATTTAGTGTGTTCATATAGGAATGAAATTAGAAAGAAAAATCATGACTATATATATTGGATGATTCGGTAATATGAATGTAGTAATTGATCATTTATCTTATTGTTATCTCTCATAATTCACATCTAATAACATATATAAATAATCCAAGGATAGATGATGAATAATTTATGAGGAATTTGTGGAACTCACAATTGATGACAAGATGAAATGTATATTTTTTGGAATATTTAATAACAAAAATTCACTAATTAATGGTAAATAATTTTCTTTAAAAAACAATGAATTTTATTTATGTAATACTCAAAAATATGTAAAATACAAGATATTATAAAATACCACCATAAAATGAAATTTAAAAATCTATTCTTCACTTCAAATTTTTTGTAAGGATACTATAATTGAGGACATAAACGTTTTCATTAATAAATTATGGTTACTAATATTTTACAAAATTTGTCTAAAAATTTATTTTAGAATGGATTAAATTAATAAATGTTTCATGATAAATATAAATATGTTAAAAACTAGAGTAGGAGATATAAGATAACTATGAACAATTTCTTATAAATATTGTAAATATAT
Organism: Viscum album; assembly: GCA_963277665.1. NCBI lineage: Eukaryota > Viridiplantae > Streptophyta > Magnoliopsida > Santalales > Viscaceae > Viscum > Viscum album. The sequence goes on from OY728125.1 coordinate 888,103,913, forward strand.
ATATAAATACTCATTATAATAAAGAGTAATAAATTTTCCAGTTATAATGAATTAAAGAGATGTGTGATGATAATATGGGTTAATTTTCTCTTCATTTCCACATATGAATGGAGATCATAATTGGGAAGAAAAAAATATGGATTTGGATGAAAAGTATTCAATATAAAAGATACGAATTTATTTTCACAATTTCAATTTTTAATGAGAAAGAAATCCATTGTAGAAGAATATTTTTATATAAAGAATTAATTTACACAAAAAACAATTAAATATATTGTATAGTTAATACATATCGGAATAATAGAAACCTAAAATGGTATATCTACAGAATATGTTTTTTGAACAAATGTAAATACATTGAGATGACAAAAAACCCTTATGACTTTGGTAACCATTACATCAAAATAATACTAAAATAAATAACATTAATTATATTTTCAAATCCATTTATTTTAATATGGAACATGAGAAAAAAATATACATGGAAAGTTTTACATCACCCAAGTGGAAAATGATCTTGAATAGAGAATAAGTCTCATAAAATGAATTTTGTGATAAGAAACACATTACATATGGTCTTGATTCACATTTCACACAAGTATAAATTCATAAAAAATGAATTATGCTTGTTAAAAATATTGTTTTATGTAACATTTTAGTCTAAATTTACTTTACCAATTCATATTTATTTCTATTTTTTATTAATTCATTAATTAGTTTTCACTTATGTTGGTTACATGGTTTGGTTCGTTCAATTTCATCGAAATGTCCATGAAATATTTAACACGTTCAAATGTTTTGTAAACTGTATTTGTAATCTCCATCATTATAGAGATGTATGTAATTAATTATACTATTAGAAATAAATATATATAACTTTATAAACATTCCAAAAAATGACTCAAATTTAAAAGGGGTATTGATATGTTTATTTAATCATATTAAAATCTACCATGAAAACTTATTGTCAAAGTAAATTAAAGAACATATAATATTATCATTGCATAAAATTAATATTTTCATAAATATAATTTTTTATTGAACATATATATTTTGAATCTATTTATCTTATGTAGTGATGGAAAACATAATATGTCATTTAAATGGAGGTGCTGGTGCTCATATACACATAGTCGACACATTCATTTACCATATAATGAGAGGTGTAAGAAAATGATATAATTTATCACATATGAATAATAATATGGTTATAAATATCATTTCTACAAAATATATATCCCCTTTTAACCATTAATACATGGTAGTGGTGAAATTTATAACACATCGTTCATGGATGTTAAAGTCTACACACACTCTTGGAGACATGTTTATTTTTACAATGTTTTTTGAAGGAGGTAGAGTAAGGATATTATATTTCAATTGTGACAATTAATTATATTAATAATAATAATTTTATTAAATTTTTGTGGATATAATATATTTTAGGGTGCTGAAGAAGAAATAAGTTGAGAGAGAATGAATGAGAACATTAACTCTCTGTTTGGAAGTTCCTCATTGGAAAAAACCTTAACGATCTATGGCCTAGACTTTTTAGAGGACCATGGATTTTAAAATATGGTTTAGTATACAAGTATAGACTAGGGGATTTATTTTGGCATATCTAATTCTTAATAATTATTTTATAAATGATGTGATGAAGGCTGATGTTTATAAGTGAGAGGACTCACATTTTAATAATATAAAAGATAATTTAACTATTCAAGGAAAGTATCTCAAATAATCGAAAATAATATTGAGGTGTAATGAGAGTAATAAGTTTTTGAATCCATAAAATATTAATTTTAAAATATTTTTTATGTCATTTACTCATATAATTTTTACTTTTACAATTTTTTTCTTATTCGTATGGTAACTACATTGTTACCTATGTTAATTATTTGTATACCCTACACTAAAATGGAAATAAGTAAATTATATAGACCCAATAATTCTAAATATGAACTCCATTTAATTTAATTTAATTTTAAATTTTTTATGACTTAATTTTTAAAATTATAAATATAGAATTCAGTAATGAAATATTTATAAAAATTACATTCCTAAGAATAAAAATGAGCATGGTAAAAATTAATGAATAATATTAATTTTAATGAAATTATTTTTCTTATTGTTATATAATAAATGGTTATGCGTATTTAAAGTTAAACCATTAAAAAATTTTTCCTTTAGAATATTCAATTAAAACAGAAATATGAAAATTAATTTTTATCTTAATAAAAATATCAATTTAGATTCAAAATGTTAAATATTATTTTTCAAAATTCGTTAGTAAATTTTTTATATTATGTTTTTATATATAATATATTCTCTTATTATAATATAAATGTTTCTATTTTTCTATGAAATACTAACCTTGTTATACATATATAAATTTTATATTATTAATGAAAATAATACTATTAATCTCTCACAAAAAAATTATTTTTTAAGGAAATCAAAAAAATTCAACCTAAGTTAATTTTTACATATTGAATAAAAAATGATTTTGTTTTATAAATGTAACATCCAAATGTGATTGAAACTAGATTTAATATAAAATCAAAATATGGGAAAATTATTTTTAGGCATGAAATAGTTCTATTATTAATATATATACGTTTTTACCTTCTATTAAATTTAAATAGAAAAAGTCAAATATAATATTAATTTCATTTTTATATCATCGAAATTTATACTTACAAGGCTAATAAATATTTCCCTAAAAAACTAAGAATAATTTAATCTATTATACTATTCATAGATAGTGATTTCTCAAGCATAGATATCAAGTCAATTTCTATGATATCGAACTTATCTCATGTGCGATATCTATTTTACTGTAATTATTGGAGTTTGTATTGGTTTTGTTATTGGGAAGACGCTAGTAAAGCTACATCATTTCAAATTATAGAAAAAATAGAATCATAAAAAAAATACTATTATTGTAACATACAATCCATCCAACGTTACGATTTTTATTAATGAAACAAAGGCAACAAAGAAAAAAAAACCATTATAATGTAAATGATAACATATTATATACACATTACCATGATTAAAATGAACCATGATACACTCTTATTATTTAAGTACACATTTTATAACCTATCCATTGGGTTGGTGGGTATAAATAAAAATAAACATATTATAAAATATATGTAGAATTTGTTTCCTTTATAAAATGAGTAATCAATCATATATTGACTATTAATTGGATGGAAATGAATATAAAACCATTATAATGTTTAATATTTTTTTCATAAAACATTTTTTTCCTTGAAATTTATTTTTAATATGAATAGATTAAATATATCTCTATTTATGGTGATTATAATGGTATAAGTATGTTATATATCCATCTAAATTAATTATAATTAATTTAGTTTCTTTATAAGTAAAATAATGATAATAAATTTATTTATACTTCAAAAATTAACCTTCTTCATTAATATTTTATATTGCATACTATACATTATAATTAATTTCTACTAATTATTGAAATTTTATTTTAAAAAATTTATATCATTTTTTAATTCATATAATAAAAAATTCCTTAGGGTGAAATTTATAGATTTTTATTGAAAATATATATATTTCAGTGAATTTTGAGAAAATAATGATTTTATAGAAAAATATATATTTTGTAAATGTATTCTGAAATTACATGTTTTTGAATTGTTTTTAAATTTACATTATTTTATTTTAAATAAAAATAATCCAAATGATATCATCAGATTATACTTTGTAATTTTTTTTATAAAACATTTTTTATACTTAAAAATTTATTTTTATAGAAAAGAAATTTTTATTGAGTTTTTCATGTTTTCATTAAATTAATTTCTACCAATTATGAAATTTATTTTGATAAAATGGTTTCCAAATCTACAATAATCATTTTAAAATTTAATAATGTGGCCACTTCAATTTTTTATGATTTTCAATAGTAACATTGTTAAAAAACTAATTACAATGGTACGAGTGAAAATGATTTAAAAAGGATAAAACTATAAATATCAAAGTAAAAATTAACTAAAAAACTATTTTAATAATATTATATTGATATATTTTGATCTTATATTATACATTCATTGACCATGATAAATTTTACTTGATTGTGACATTAATATGACTTAATATTTCAGAAAAGTTCAACTGTTTCATATCCCCCACTTATAAAAGGACAACCCTTATTCTCTATTCTCCACAAATACAGACCAACTAATTAATACCATGACCAACACAAGTCTCATAAAAATATCATTACCCATGTCTTAGAGTCCCCATTCTGATCCTAATATAATCTTCGGAAGGATTTAGTTATAAATCACTGTATGTTGTCCAAAGAAGTGATATAGTTTTAAATAGAGGGTTTTCTTTATATTACAATTTTTTTCTCCTCCAAATATTTTTCAGAAATTATGAATTAATGAAATTAGTATCATAAAGATATATTTATTTTATTATGTTCATGTTATAGCACTTTTTTATCTACCTAATTATCTTATTAAAAAAATATCACTAATGAGTATAAGTGGAAAACAATCTCATGAGACAATGACTTTCATTTTTCATCAGCAACTCTTATAAATGGTCATAAAGATGGAAAAAAGTGAAATAATATCATATATATGATATAAAATTCATTTTTAATGGTAAATAAATTTTATAATTCTTTTTTATCTTGAAAAAAAACCATCTATTGTATGGAAATATATACTACCTCCTCGCAAACCAATGTATTTTATTTATAATCACCACCTCACATGGATTGTATATATATATGTTTGGATATAATTAAATAATTTTATATATTTTATATAATATATTTTTAGATATATAAAATGTTATTTACCTTGTTTCCATTATGTTTGGTTAAAAATTGAAACTTTACTCCTGTGTATGTATGACCTATCATTTTTATGATTGTAACATTATATATTGTTGATTAATTGCAGACATAGTTCATTATAAAATTATTGTTAACTTATAACCATGATACTAATAACATGATTAATATTATAAAAATAATATAATTATGATCCATTTTACCAATGTCGTCCCAATGAAGTAATTTTCTACTTACGAACAGAACACTCATATGACATTCAATGTAAACAAAACCAATGATGTAATTAATTATAACATGTATATAACTGAAATACAATTAAGAATAAACATGAAAAATGATATTAAAAAATTTAAAAATTAGCATAATATTATTACTAAAGAATAGAAATAATATAAATGACATATCTATCCCATGGAAATTTTATAACATTTTATAAATTAATTCAATAGTCATTAAAATTAAGCCTTATATTTATTTTATACAAGATGTTTTGAATTTATTTATTAAAATTAAAATGGAATTTTCTATTTTAACATATATGATATCGAAAGCCTCTCCTACTACCAAAAATGTTATTTTATGTGTGGATGACATTATTTGTTTTCATTTTTATTCAAATAAAAACACAAATTTCTTTTCTTCTTGGTATTACTTTCCAAATTGGATTTTAAAGGAAATGATATAATAATATTTGAAAAATATTCCTATGGGATCAGAATTATATTTTTATGTGTATGATAATGAAAAAAAAGAATTTATGTGTTTCATGTATGTTAACGTATTGGTAAAAATTGTATAATTATAGGTGAGTCCAATATATCTCTACAATTCATTTGGAAATGATTATCATATCTTGAGAACTATGTGGGAATTCACTGATTCAATTATTCTCTACTATAATTTATATTTAAATGAATTTACAATGTTGATTTCCAATGGAACATAAATGAATTTTTTTTTGACTTTTTATGGAAATATTTTAGTGTCACAAGGTTATCTGATGGTATTTTATATTGTATTTCATATTCCATTTTAGGGTAAACAAAATGTTTTTCTAATTTTTTATAGGTTCTAGTGTTTTATTTTTAAACCCTAGTGATTATGTTTCTCCATCAATTTTTAATATATGGTCTATTATGAAAATAATATTTTACTAAATCTGATTTAATATTTTGGAACATTATTATTAGATTTTTATGTTTATCTTGTTAAGGGAAAACCCTCATATATGATATCGTGGGTTTTGAAATAAACTTACATGTTTATTCTTTTCTTCTAATATATCCCATTCTAAGATTTTTTACACTCATCCCACATTTTTAAATAATTTTCCCATTGTTTATGGATGAATTCGAACAATGATAAATTTAAGTGGAAAATAATTAATATATTTCATGAAAATAATATGAGTTTCATTTTAAACCTATTTTTATTTGAAGTTTTAATTTATGATTTATAACATTATTTGATAATTATATTAACACTATAAAATAATTGAGTATTAATTAATATTAATTATTTTTTAAAAAGTAACATATTTTGTTTAATATGGATTAGGTTCTTATAGTTGGCATTAGAGTAAGGGTTTATACAACACTAGAGGATTGGATGTTATTTGAGAATAAGTCCTAAGTTCTCTATAACCCCAAATAATAATATGTTTGCATAATTATTTTTATTTTGGATGAACCAAAATAATTAAATATAAAATTACCTAGTTTAGGATACACTACTATTTATCGTCACCAAATAATGATAAATGATTTTTTAATGAGATATTCTAAAAAATATTTTTTTTTCATAAATGGATTGAACCAACCTGAACATAGTTAAAAATGGATATGAGGGACAATATGGTGGTTGTGTAAATAAGAATCCAAATAAAAAAAATAGTTTTAGCGAAAACTATTGTTGTTATTTTTAACCATCTACAGAAATTTATGAATATGAACCTAAACCTATATGAGTTTTCTAATAATTGAAATAAAAGAAAAATAGAGTTCTATGGAAGATAAAGGGATTAATTTTGTTAAGTTAATAATATTTAATTTAATATATAATAAGAATGTGGGATAAATACATATGTGAGATGAATTAGATGAATTATAAAATGTCTAATATAATGAAAAGGATAGTATAATGCAATAAACTACCTTAAAAGAAGGAAGAATTTGGGTAACACCATGAAGGGGAATGATGTTATTTGAAAGGTATCCACAGAATGTATTACTTGAATATATTATAAAAATTATGAATATCAATGTTCTCTTGGGAGAGATCAAGATGTGGATTAGTAATACCATAGAGAAATTTTTTAGAAATGTTTAATTCCATTATAGTTTAAGATGAGGATTCTATGCATCTTATATTAATGGTATGGAGTATATTTTTGTTTATGATTTGATTTTGATGAATCATAGTACATGATTCATATTTTTTATGATAGGAAGTAAGTATTATATAATAATATGAAAAAATTATATTTGATAGACTATTTGGAAATTTTAATAATTTAAGTGTCTACATATATGGATTTAAGAGTTATGATAGAGTGAAAATTTTATAGATGAAAATAAATTTAATGGAATTAATACACTTTTGAGGTTTTAAGTGATATTATTACATAGAGAGACATTTTGATGTTTAATAAATTCCAGAAATATATATAACCCTTAAAATTAATTTTAAATTTGAACAGGTTATTTTTTATATAATTTTCTTATTATTTTAAAATATGTTTAAAAGTATTGATAACATTTAGGGTTAAGACGATCTTTTATGTTGACATAATAATGGTTAATTTATGTGTATGGGTTATTACATTTTGGGAACACAGTTTTTATAATATAGATAGACATGCAAGAGAAAAATGATTCCTAAAATATATGATTAATTGTATTTTTGAATAAATTCACTATTTTGGTCACATTATACTATTAGGGTTTGTAAAAATACTATTGGATAAGATGGTATTTTATGTCAGGAAAAAGGTGGATTTTATTTTGGATGTATATATGATTTTATATTGTCCTTATAGTGATTCAGGTTATTTATGGGATATATTATAATATTTTAAAGATTACATTATTTGTACATATACATTTTTGGTTCTATAACTTTATTATTTAATTACGTTGTTTAGAGATAAATGTTAAATTAAACTTATAGAAATATGATATAGAGATCCTATGATTTTTTGTTTGTGAATTTTGTAAGAAATATATTGAAGTTCATAATGGATAATTATTTATGGAATGTTTCATAGATAACATTAGGTGTAATTATTATGGCTTTTATGATTATTGTATCTTTTATATATATTGGATATTATTTTTCCCTATTGTAATCACATAGAGTTGGATTAATCTCAAAAGATGAGAGAAAAAAAAGATCCTTTTGTATCATAAAATCCCTCAGATGTCAATTTAGTGCTTTATGAATGGAAAATTCATCTTAAATATCCATTTCATGGAATAATAGATGTGATAGAAGTTGAAGTTGATCAAATAACAACCGAAAGGGGAAATTGTTCTTATGAAATGAAAATAAATTATGTACATGTATTTTCTTATATTCCCATTAATAATGTTAACTTAATCCCTCAAATATATGAAAATGATCTCGAAATAATAATTTTATCATTTTATGATCATTTATGAGTAATTATTGGCCTCTTATATTATAACAATGTTTACCATTATCTTATAAATAGAAATTCTTTTCTATGTCTATATATATATTTCCAGTCATTGTTCTCTATATATATAAACTATATTTTGTGTTATTCTTAATGACTAGCTTATTTCTGTTTACATATTTCCAAAATAATATTTATTTACCATCTTCCCAATGTGAGTTTCCAAAAAATTTATATTAAAATATTAAAAGGGTTTCCCTTTAATAATTAAAAATTTTATCTTCAACTCCATTGAATTATTTTTTTATTTTTTTGGAAGAAGATAAAATTAATAAGAAATTATTAACTTAATAAGGTAGAATATAACATCATAGGATTGACAAATTTATTTCATTAATGTGATGTATACTAAGGCATGTTGTATACACACCACCAATTATAAAACACTATATGGTATAATATAAATTTTTAAATACTATCACTATGACCTATCCATTGGATTATTAGGTATAAATAAGGAAAATGTATTGTGAAATATATGTAGACTATTTTTTCTTGACAAAATAAAACAAAATTCAATTATAATCAATTAGTAGTAACATATAATACATATTTTGAAGGTAAAATAAATTTTATTCATAAAATATTTTTTATTCGAGAAATGTATCTTATATCTTAATAAATATATTATATCATTATTTTTAAATTATTATAATGATATAAATAGATTATATATACAATTTAATGAATTAAAAATCATTTATTTATGTTTATAATGAATTTATTGAGAATAAAAACAATTAGGGCATCATAAATTAATTTTCCTCAAAAAAGATTTTTATTTTATTTTCTGTAAAAATATTATAATTAATTAATTCCATTTTTTTAAATTTTGTTTCATTAAATTTTTGTTATTTTTAAATTAAAAATATTATAATTATAATACAGTGAAATTTGTTTATTTTTCATTAATGATAAATTTTTTAGTGAACTATGAAATAAATAACAAATTTAAAGGGAATTTTCTTTCCCATTAATGTATTTTCAATGTCATTTTTTTAATTCAACATAATTTTTAATTAGTTAAATTTTAATTAAAATAATATTAAAATAGAATTTTAGTTATTATGATTCTTGATTTTGGTATACAAAACTTTTTTATACTTAAAAATTCATTTCTCTAGAAAACTTATTTTCATCCAGTTTTGTGGGTTTATTACTAAATTAATTTCATCCAATTATAGAACTAAAATATAATAAAATATATTCAATTATTTTAATCATCATGTTTAATTTTTTTTAATAATAATTCTTTTGTTGTTTTTATAATGAATTGTAACATTGATAAAAATATGCTACCATAGTAAGATGTAAAATGGATTGAGAAGTTTTAAACTAATACATAAATGGATAAAATAGAAAATAATTCGTGTAAATAAAATTTTATAGAAATAATTAGACCATAAAATATTTATTTTTTAAATATAATTTATTTTGAGTCATTTTTTTAGAAAGGAATTAATATTTTTTTATCTATTGAAAAATATAAAGTATATACTCTTCCCACTTATAAAATGTAACCATGTATCCTTTCTTCTACACACAATAAATGAATATTATATTAGTAAATTAAATCCCAAATATCTTCTTATAATCATACCCCATATCCTATAGTCACTGATTTTTTCATAATAAAATCCTAAGAAGGATTTAGGTATTAACTTGAGGAAGTTGTCAGAACAAGAGATTTGGTTCTGATCTGAGTGTTTTCATGTTATTTTTTCATAAAACTCATTAAAATATTATTCAACCATGATGAAATAATAAAATACATATCGTAAATATACTTCAATGTTATTATGTTTCGATCATACACATTTTTCATCTACTTATCCATTTAACAAAAAAAACATTGATATTGTGTAGATTCGGACTACCCTGTGAGTCATTGTATTTTATTTTTTGTCATCGAATAGTACATCTAGTCATAAATATGGATTAAAATAGAATAATATGATATATATTATATAAATTTAATACATTTATAAGAAATTTATATTTTAAATATTTCATTAACATCCAATGATGAATAAAAACATCACTCGTATGTACGTATAGATTACCACCTCACGAATTGATGTATTTTAATTTTTGTCACTACATCACATGTATTGTATATATCGGTGTATTTAAATATATTATATTATATTAATATTATAACAATAATTATATCATGTTAAAATTAATCTTACCTTACTTACCTCATGTTTGATGAAAAATGGAAACAATACTCATGCTTATATTCGACATACCATCTCTTGGATTTTAATCTAATTCATTTTATTAAAACCATATTACATTGTTTGTTATAAAAATATAATTAATTATTAAAAACGATATATATATATCTTTATTAATATTCGTTAAATGGTATAATTTTGTCATATTGGACAAAATTCAACCCACTAGAGTTATTATGTATATGGACCAAAAAACCCCAAAATGTTTGACGTAAATTTTCCCACCATAGTAATTATGTATAAAAAAGATATTATAAAAATTAATGTAATCATAAAATTTAAAATGGTTATTAATAATTTAAGTTATTAACATTATTCTATTATTCACAATGATAATGAATGCATGTGACATGTGAGACATGAGGTAAGGGAAACATTACGATAAATTCTCATTTAAAAAGATTAAAATATTTAATTTCTAAGTATTTTTCGTATATATACATATTCTTAAAATAAAATTTTATATGTATTTATATTTACATTAATTAATTATAAATCAAATTTCTTGTATTGTTTTACGTTCCCTAAAATGGATTTAAAATGAATATTTTTATATATTATATACAAGACATTCAAAGATTATTTATAAAAGGAAAAAATGTTTATTCTATATTAAAATATACAACATAGAATAATTCTCTTACTACTAACACTAATAATTAGAATATTTTTTGAAAATAGGTAATTTTTTTTGTGATTGATGATACAAATGAAATATTTTATGTGTTTTTTTGTAACAGTAATTAGATGTTTTTATGATGATGGATGAGCCTGATATAACTCTGCAATGTTTTCTAATGATTATATTCTCCATATAATTATATTTTAATTTACAAAGTAGTTTAATTCATTTTTACGCATTGTTATAAGGATTCATTTAATATGATTCCCCCAGGAACCTACATAACATTTCTATGATTTTTAATTAGTTTTCATGGAAATATTCTTTTTTTACAAGGTAATATAATTTGATGTTTCTTGAATAAATAAACAGTATCATTTAGTGTAAAAGGAATTTTTTATGAAAATATATTTCATGGATTATTGGTTTTTTACAAAATTCACATGATTGTTATTTATCCATAATTTTTTATTATAAATTTAATTATGAAAAAATTAGGAAAATAATGACAATATCATGTGTAGGAAAATTATTATTTATTCTCAAAATTTATTATGTAAATGGGAAAACCTCTTATATGATATCATGGTTTTTGAAATGGAATTATATGGATCTTTTTATCATTTTATATTTCCCTTATTGATATTGTTAGGCTCATAAAATTATTTTATATGTTTGTTCTAGTATTTAAGGATGAGTAGAAACAATTAAGAATTTATGTTGATAATCATGAATATTTATCGTAAAAATAAAATGTTTTTAATTTTAAATGTATTGTATTGTGAGAAAATGGATATTTAGTGGAAGTGTACAAAACAAAATATAATTATTTTTTATATAGGTTTTATGATCTAATTATATAAAAATTAAAACATCAAACAATGTGTTGGAATTCAAGAAAATTAAATCATTTTTTAAAAATTAATTTCTTGTATAATAAGGATCAAGTCTATGTAGTTACTTATTTTATAATGGATTACAAAATAGAAATTTTTTAACTGTTATATTTAATGGTTATAATAAAATATAACATAGTTTTTTTAATGTTTTATGCACCAGAAGATATCAAACAAATAATATTTTAAATTAAAATATATAATTTCAAATCTTGGGTTGTTACATTCTCCCATATAAATAAATTACTTCCACCCAATTTTAATTATAAAATTTTAGTAAAATTAATTATGTATATTTATAATATAGAAAAAAACCAAGGTATAATTTCAAATAACTTGTTTGTATTAGTATCATTAGTATGACTATGTAAGAATAGTTTCCCTTTATTATGTTAAATAATTGTTTCATCATTCTTAAGAAACATATTTCAAAATTACATAATTTTATATAATAAAACATCTAAAAGATACTTTTAAAAATTTCATTGGGGTTCCTTCTAAAATTTTTTACATCAATGAAATTCAATCTTATAATCTACATCGTATTTTACAATTGAACATCTAGGAAACTCAATTATTTTTTAATTTTCTTTTATTAGGAATTCAACAATGTTCCCATTTCGAATAATAATTCTTGAACGATGGTTTCTCACAATAATAATATTTGTCAATCGAGTTCCTATCCTAGTTGTTTGTTTGATTGGAAAATCACCACAATTCCATGTTCTACAAATATTATACATCTTTCTCTAAGATTAATCTATTATATTAATCAAGGAATGTTTAGGGGTGAAAATACTTCAATTAGTAAATACATAATATGTACATGTAAATGATATAACATTTAAATTATTTTTAAAACCAAATATGTAAAAATATATTTTTTAGACTAGAATATCCATGGCTTCTCTAATTTTTTCATTAACAGTTATATTTAAATTCTTGAGAGTTTTTAATAACATGTATGTGAATTATACAATGATTTTCTGTTATGAGTATCAATCTTGATGTTTAGCCTTATTCACACTCATTATGCATCGAGTAAAGATAATGTTGGCCCAAAACCAATATTATTAACGGTGATTAAAACATGGTTCATCTATAACACATTTTATTCCATTTACCAGTACCCAAATAGAGATATAAATCTAGGAAACACATATGAAACACACTTTACCAAAATATAACATGTCCTCCTATATATAATTATACCTTTATTTTTATCAAGTGTTTTCTCAACCCAATTCTAAGTCAAAATAACATATTCAATATTTCATTAAACAAACTATAGTGTTGTCTATACGTTTTGAAACATTGATAAACATTATCTTATTAAACTGTGGAGACATTTATAACTCATTAATTATAATAAACTAAAAAAACAATTAAATCTAACGTTATTTAATCCCTTATCTTATAATAACTATAAAAAAATAAAACATATATATTCTTTAAGTACTCTATTTATGTATGATATTTCAGTACATAAATTATCATGTCCTTTGGGGTAAAAAGTATCAGATAATTAGAACAAATCATTAAAAAATATATCCTATGAACTTATCATGTAATGGAATTTTTTTAATGATTATAGGATCTAAATAATCTTTAATAAATCATAAAAATATCCCATAAGTTATCCAACAAGATACTCTTATAGGAATATAATTAATATTTTGTTCCTTCATTATATATGGAAATAATAACATAATTTGGGGTGATATCAATTACTAAGAAGCGAATAATCAATGTAACAAATGATAGTTAGGGAACAAATTTCTATTTAGAGGCAAAACATGACATCATAAAAATAACGGAACTTGGAATAAGGAAATGATATCATATGATCATGGAATCATAAATATGTTGAAAAAATATGAAGCATGAAATCATAAAAATAAATCATGGATAATTTTTATAGTAATATATCATAGTGTGTAAGGCTAGTTGTCCATGAACCATACATGGAGTCCCATGGTATGTAAATACTACATAATAAATTAGATAAATAAAAAATTCTAATCCTATCCATTATATACTGAATATCATATATATATGTTCCACATGATTTTAGTAAGCATTTAAAAACCCTTGAAAATTAGAGGGTTTTAAATCAATTTAACATGCAATTCTATCAATAAAAATTCTGAATCAATTGATAATTATGAAATGTTAAACACATGGAATTTAAATGGGAATATAATTATATTATGTAATAATATAGGAAAATAAGCATTAATTAAGAAATTGAGTCATATGGTATTTACACCACCATATAGATAAATGGTGTACAGTTATTTTAGTAATTTCACTAAAAAATCGATTTATAGTTATCTTGGAGAACATCATTCAACCATAGGAATGAAATATAAAGTGTTCATAGAGGAATGTAAAGAGAATAAAAATCATGTCTATATAGGATGGATGATTAAGAAACACAAAAAAAAAAATAATTAATCACATATCATATATATTATTTTTATTATTAATATGCATGAACGAGTACATATAATCCATAAGTAGGTAGAGATATTTATTTATTACACTAGGAAATATCATTTTTACTGAAGAAGAAACATCCCTTCTATTTTGGTTTATTTTAAAATGAATCATCTCCAAGTAACAAATGAAGAATTTACATTATAAAATACTGAAATATTATTGTCTAATCCTCATAAAACTGGAACATACCATAAGATATATAATTCATTCATTTAAATAAATAAATTAAAAAATTTATTTTCACTAATTTTTTTTGTAAATAATTTTAAATTTATAAAGTCACACGTTTATTTCAAAAAAAATTTAAAAAAAATTATAAATTTTTTAAGAAATTATTTAAAAAATTGATGAAATAATAAATGAATCTCATAAAAGGATCATAATTTTATCAATTTAATTACCATTTTAATAATTATACCATCTCTAATATTGTATTATAAAGAACATGACCCAAATTATAAAATAAACATCATTTTATGATAATTTATAAGAAATTTTGTGTATAAATTTGGCCATTAGAGTTGAGTGTATTACAATGAAGAAAATAATAATTAATATAATAATAATTGAGAAATTTGGATATGCTCAAACCTCCATAATAATTGTAAACCTAAAAAAACAGTAGATATGAATGAAACATTTAGTAATGAAATAAGCCTTTTAATATTTAAAATATATATCCTAGTAAATTAAAAGTTAATTAAGAATTAATTAAATACATTGTATTTTTTGAAATTAGTGGTCTCGTTTGAACATTTCAAATTGGAATATTAGAGTATTAATACAACCATTTTCATAGTAACTTGGCTCCTAGAATATAACACAACCATTAAGAATATTAAACATATCAGTATAATAGTATCTTCACCCAGGGAATATTAAAATATTATTTTGGTATCTCATAAAATGTTACTGTTACATATATCTATCTTCATTAATGTAAATAAATGTTTAAAAAACTATAAAATAAGTGTTCATATTTTTATAAAATTTATATTCTATATATAATTTTTTATAAAAATTATAATTAATAAGAAGAATTTATATTTTAAATAAAAATTTATAAATCAATATTATGTTGTATTAATTTAATGAGACCTTGAGAAAAATATGAATCATCCAAAAATAGACATTTTATTAAAATTTGAATTTTTGGAAATAATAATGGTTTTAAAAAATATTGACCATATTTAGGAAAAGAATTTTTTTTCAGTTTTTTAACTAACATATCAAAAATTGGTACAGGCGATTTCATGATATTTTTCTAAAATAGTATCATTATTTGTCAATAGCGAAAGGCGAAAAAAATGTTATTTTATTATACATGATATGTTCAGGAATGTTTGAGTCATGGATGATGTAAGAATCAATTGTTCTGAACTCAATTTATCCATTTAGTTTATATATTCATAACAGTAAACACAACTGGAATTCTGGATATGAAATTATAAACTCAATAATATAATATTAAAAAACACCCCTCGCATCCCCATATAAATATGACTCCTCACAACCCCATCTCATCATATCTTCTTTAGATATAAGATTTTTAAATTTATTACCAATTATGTTATCAATCCAATCCCCCAAAACATAGTGATTTTGGTCTCATCTAGAGATGATTCCAAGGACCCTTAAGTGGTAGCTTAAAAGAATACAAAAAAAGGGAGAGGTAAACACTAAAATGGATGTCTTTTAATTTTAAAATCCTCCTAGCACCCCCATGAGATCTAAATCCACCTAGTTATTATTATATATGTATATTAAATAAATATATTTGTTATTATTGTTGGTTAATATTAATATTCTACCAACCACTCTATAGAATCTAAAACAAAAATATTGTTTACTATATGGTTGTTTCATATATTACATGGATAACTTAGTTTATTTTTCACTTCCACTTTGTATGATGGTTAAGATAATAATATTAGAGTTAAATAGGATTTTAATAAATACATTTTAACGTATTTAATGTTATGGAATTTTATAATTATATTTTAGTTAAATAAAATGAATATAATTCACGATTCTCTGTTAAATGGCTAAAATGATCTAACTACATAATGTTAACGTATTCTTAAGTGAATGGTCCCTATTTTAAAAAAATGATATTTTAAACCGTATAAATTTATATATGTATGTTAACGATATTTAATTTTCATTGAGGAATTGTTTTATAATATTACATGAACTTCAATAATTTACCACAAGTGATTCGGTCTTGCAGCCATGAAATGAATGCCCTCCAAAAAAGGAAATTATTCATTGTATATAATTGGAGTGATTATAGAAAAAATTAATAAAATTAAAAAAATAAAAAATAGATGTAACATATTTTTTATTTAGTATATAATGAATCTAAATTAATTTCAGTGCAAGTGATGAACTATTTAGGAACCTATGGTAATGTATCTCTCTAAACCACCTCTTTTCATTAGGTTTTGACCTTTCTCTCTAATTAAACATTCCTCTCTATTTTAATTTTTATAATGTCTATAAATTTTTTACATATGTATATTATGTATATACCAACCTTATTCTACCTTTCATTGAAAGGATAATACATGTCTTAGGTTCATTTATCAAAATTCACTCATTAAAATAAAATTCAATAAAGGGACCTTCTCTATCTCTTAATTATGTATTTTTTCATTCAAAAGTGAACCAACTTTTGATACCAATGATTATGTACTCATATTTGAACATCTAAATGTTTTATTCCATTCTTATCATTGTAATCATTAATATGTATCTTTTGATTATGATATAAGTAAATATAATGTAAATCATTTTGCCTCATGGACAACTATTATGTTTCTTCCTTATGATTGATTTAATTTTTTGGAACACATAACCATGTATATGTAATGTTAGGTGCACCAAAATAGTTCAGAAAATGTAATTTTTTCTTCAAATTATGTTGTATTCTTTGTATTTGGGAGTGAACCTAATCCATTATGGGACTATGTTCACTATGTGATGTTGTATTGGAGGTTATCCCTGACTTACATTTATATCATGTTTTATGTTTCTTTCGATTTCATATGTTACAATTATATTTTGATTCAATATTATTTTGCATTCATTCATATGAATATTCATAATACTTTCATTTTATGATATAATGTTCCACCTTTTGACATAAATGATATGTTCCATTATCACGTTTATTCCCTTATTGGGATTTATAACTATAATATTTCCTTTATATATTGCTAAGATTACCAGATTAACTTTTTTGAGTTTAAAGGGATTTAAGAGGTCATTAAGGAGAATATAATTATGTTGATGTGTTTTATTTTCTTAAATATTCTGATACTAGTCTTCCAAAGACACTAGAACTCATGATATTTTTATTAGGCTTATTTAATATATAGGTTACAAATCATGTAACCAAATGTGTAAAAATATTGGGTTATTATAGCACCAATGATATAAAATTTGTTGAAATGTGGAGTGGATGATAATATATAATTATTTAAAATTCTTTTTTATATTTTTAAAATAATATATTTTTGAAACCTATATCATAATAAAGAGTAACTATAAGTCCCCAGCCATAAACCATACTTAATATTGAATTAAATGAATAATTCAGATTGAGGATCTTTTCAGGTTTAGTGTTTTAGAGAATTAGATCATAAATCATGAATTACATTCCACATTTATAAAAAGTGGTTTCATAAAAGATAGTATTTTTTCCATCAACAGAAACATATTTAAAATAAAACATGGATTCTTTCTTGACACTTCCTTGACACTATCATCATATCATGCATCTTTCCCTTTGACCTGTGAAAAACATTTCAAAAACTAGGGATGAACATAAAAAGCTCAGTAAGTGATATAAAAGAACAAAAAGAAAACATTAGTCCATGTATGAAATCATACTTTACTCATAAAACATAAGCATTTTATCATAACTCATGAAATCATGAATAAATAATAGAAATCATAAGGCATAAAGGTAATTTGAGGCATTCATAACATTCTTACGTAGGGAGTAACCCTCTTGGTTACGTTTGGAATACCCATCACAGTATATTCCCTAAATCTCTTCAGATAAACCTTAATGTTTAACTCATTCGCGTTACCCAATGCATTGGAGAGCTATATCGGGCTCACTTGCCCTTTCTTATCATGGAACCAGCCATCTTCATAAACAATGCCCAAGAACCATAACATAATCGAATCACATAAAACATGTATAAAGGAAACATAACATTTCAAAATTTCAAACACAAGGTATCAATAACAGATTAATATAATAAAAACATTATCAAAACAATTTTCAATACCAAAAATAAAATAAAATTAAAAAATGGTATTTATTTTACATTTAAAATAGTTATGGCTTGTAGAGGAAGCCGAAACTCAAATAATGGTCACAGTGGCGGAGAAGTCGTTGTCGCCGCATACGTACGACAAAATCATTCCCTCTTGTCGTTTAGTAAAATGCTTCGTATAAAAAATATTCATTTTGGATAAACGTAAAAGTAAAAGGGGTTTATATACTGTATAAAAGAAAGTTGTGTGTAAAACAAAATATGCCTCAATGAAAGGAGATTGAGATGAAGTACCATACAAATATGGTATCCTTAGATTAATGATAAATCAATTACCTATTTATGTGTGACAAACGAATACACCAAATATAAGTGGATATTAAGTGTAAAAGAATCCGAGTTTATTCACACATATTCATAGAACAACATATTCAAGTAGTATAAGTTTCTCCAAAAGTATCAAAATTGGGTAAATAAGTTCCCTTGCAAAAATTTGACAGCCTAACGGCGTCACAACAAAATTTAGAAAATGAGTTGATGAGAGATAAAAAGGGTATGTCATCACTTGGACATAAAATTTACATCAGTAAGGATATATAATAACATATCCCAACATTACAATATGTAAATTAAAAGACCCAACAAAAGATGTCTTTTTAAAAGAGGAGGGTGAAAGGTTCCCTTACCGACTTGGGTATCTTTCGAAACATAGACCCCATGAAAGAAAGACAATACAACATTGATGTAAATACTCATAAACAAATGTATATTACACAAAGAGTAGAATAATGTGCAATACATATCCCACTCAAAGGAAATGGTGTCAAATTTATCATAAATCTCACTCGAATAAAAGTGAGATGAAAAATCCCTTACGAAAACACGGCAGCCTAACAGCGCCACATAAAACTTCCAAAAATGGATTTATGAGATCAAATTGGGTCTCTCATCATATTAACTTAAAATTTACAGAAAGAGGAATATAAAATTACGTCCCCCAACATAAAAAAGTGGATCATAAAATAAGTGACATAAGGAAGAGTACTTAAAAAGAAAGTGAGAGGTAGGATCTCTTACGAAAATTCAGCAGCCTAATCGACACCACTCAAAAACATCCAATATCGATTGATGAGAGAAAATAGTGTCTCTTGTCATATGAACATATAAAAAGTACAGTATGATTAATAGAAAAGAACATCCCAATCATAAGAAAGATAGGCTTAAAAGGAATGACATAAAAGAGTGTACTCAAAAAGAAAGAGAGGGGTTGGATCCCTTACCTCGTGTCCGACACGACTTGATCGTTCTTTAAGATATTGAATAATAAAATTTGTTAAATTTATAATTTCTTAAGGACCTCCATTAATGATTATTATTCAGCACATATCATATATTATAATGTTATAAAAATTGGTTAATAATGTGATTTCATATGAGACGTTTTTGTCAATGTTCGGTACATGAGTAAAAATTCAATTTGTTTGAAAATAAAATTCTATGTAGTCATAGGTACATCATATCCAGAATAGTATTTATGTTTTAAATGTCATATATATCCAGTATATATTCATTTTATACTATTCCATAGCATTTATAGATAAAAAAATTAAAAGCACCGTTCATGGAGACGGTAGGCCGTACATACGCATGAACGCTACTTTCATTTTTTGTCATATTAATGGAATTAAAACCATATGAGAGATATATATATTATAATTCCAGAATTATATACATCATTTAGATGTAATATATTACATATATATCAATTATATATATTTACTTATAATATTACATAACATTTGGATATAAGAGACGAAATGTACCGTTCATGGATACGGTAAGCCATACGTACGCATGAACGCTACTTTCATTTCTTTTTTTTTTGTATTAAATGTAATGAAATGATAATTATATAAAGGTATATTATAATTTCAGTAGGATATAATATGTAATACCATTAATTACATCCTTTATACATCCCACATAAGGCATTAGCGAATCAAATCACTTTGAGGGGGCGGTAGTCTGCACTTACTAAAATGAAGATATCGCGTTTACCCATAATGGAAACCATAAAGGTATGACATAAATGTAAAAATAAATAATCTTAATGAAAAAATAAACATATTATATATCATATATAAATATAGTGACATCTTAATAGCCACCATTGATGGTGTTAAAAGAATATTGAACAATCATCGTTTCGTGAGGCAGTAATTCGCCATCCACAGAAATAATATGTTTTTAACCATTAGACGGAGGTGTGTGAAAGTGTAGATATAATAATTCTTATAACAACATCATAGTATATTTATGATACTCATGTTGTTACAAATAAAAGTAATAAAATGATTTTACAGGTTTGGAGAAGTAAAATAAAAAAATAGAGCACAAGGGAAGACATTACCATTAAATCGGGTAACTCTCTTTGATTTGAGCTGAAAGGCATCCTTGGAAAGGATTCTGCCCAATGTGAGGCTTCAAGGATGAATATAGAGATGTGGAGAGATGAAATAGGCAGGGTTTTGCCTAGTAAAAGTCTTGATTGGTTTGTGTAAGGTTGTAGAGGTGGGGGCCTTTTATAAGTGGAGAGGAGGGGCACTCTTGGAAAGTTATAAAATGTTACTTTATTATAAAATGATTTTCGGATTTTAAAGGTCCAAAAGGGAATATTTCGAGGGTAAGGTGATAAGGTATCTAAATACACCCATACAATAGGTTTTGGACATGTTTAGGTCTTAGATATTACATTATAATTTCATTTTATTTAAATCGTTAAATAATGAGGTAATAACTATATCATCATGGTGTCATAAATAAATTAATTTATTTAATGTATAAAAATTAGAGAAAAAATATCATGGTGTAGGAAATCTTTTTAGATTTTTAATGAATATTTATAGTCAAACTAAGACTTGTATTACCCCATTTAAAAAATGTTTTATTAAAACAACTCATGTTTGTGATATTTTTATTTTAACTTTAAATAAAAAGTTATTTATGTCATTTTGCTACCAAAGTGGCTCCATGGGATCCCCTAGTTGACCCATGGATTGTCTTGGTCGGCCATGACACATCCAATTAGGGTAGGACATGTGTCTAGGTCATTTGTTATTATTAAAACATTATTTTTACCTTAGATTACACTAATTACCTTTAATCACGATTAATAAAACAGAAAAGTTACTATTCACCAAAGATTATTTTAATCTCATTGAAACAAATTTTACTTCATAATGACAACCATGTAAGTAGGATTTTTGAAAATCAAATCACAGAAGTGGCAATGTTTCATTTAATAGAAAAATCAGTTTCATTAACTACCACTTAGTGGTTTCACTATTCATCTAAAATTGACGTTTTTTAGAAAAATACCAAAAAAATCACCCTAAGCTATATTTGATATTCCTAATTCAAATATGAAGTCTATTTTACAAAAATTCAAAACATATAAGTTGCCTTAATTAATTTAATAATTAATTCCCACTGTAAAAACAAATATCGTGTTTTTAAGAAACAATATCTATTAAAATATTGACACTAGTTTAATTCCAATTTCAAAGTGAAATTAATTCCAATGACCACTATTGGATTAAATGGTAAAAATATATTCTAATTTAACATTAAAGAAAATTCAAAATATAATCTAATAATATAAATAAATTATATTAAAAAGTGTTTTTGAATTAAAATAAAACGTTTTTCACTATTCATTAAAAAATGAACTTTATCGAAAAAATTCCAAAAATTTACACAAATTAAATTTTGATGTCCCTATTCTAAAGAAGAATTTTATTTTGTCCAATATAACACAATAAATTGTAAAAAGGTTTATTTAAAAGAGGTTCTCTATCAAAAGGCGGTTAATCGACCTTTTAAAGAGTATTATAATGTTTACAATTAAAATTGGATTCATTCGCATTTTTAATCCTCTAACATTTATTGAAAAAAGTAAAAATATTTGACAAGCATATATAATCATTTGGTAGTTAGTTCTGTTCAATCCCGCCATTACAACGGCTAGGGGTTAACTACCATTTAAAATAATATTATTTTATTATTAGAGTGCTACATAAGATTCCCAAGAAACTCGTTGTTGTGTATTGGGTACGCCATCGAGCATAGTATCCCCTTTAAAGTAATATTAATATTTTATTCACAAATATGGATAAATGTGAAATTTTCATATTCTTTATTTACCTGGGGTGTTACATCCTTCCCCCCTTTTGAGAATTGTTTCCTCGCAATTTTAAAATCTGGCTTGGAAACATCATTGAAAATCCCACATCGGAACAAGAGTCAGTAAAACAATCACTTTAAAATAAAGAAAGAGAAGTACACAGGTCACCCGATTTAACCCATACTAGGATTCCATGAAGGAAAACATGGATGTAGAGGGACAAAAATGGTCATGTTATGACCGAGATTGATAGTAACCATGTCTAAGAGAAAGTTAACAATAAGAAAATCACAAACTTGTGATGGGTTAAACGGTATTCGATTCCCCAGTAGGAAAAGTTAACAGACAACATTTTTGTTTTAAGTTACTCATCATTGTGGAATTTATTTTTGATCTTAACTAAATCATAATGAAACATACTTAATTTTAATATAGACTTTCAAATTTTACTAGATTATTATTCATTTCATGTCACATATTATAATGTTATAATAAATTCTTAATAAAGTGAGTTCATATCAGTCGTTTTTGTTGATGTTTGGTACATGAGTAAAAATTGACCTTGTTGGAATAGAATTGACCATTTAGTTATAGGTGTATCATATACAGAATATTATTGATTTTTTAAATATCATATATATCCAGTATATTTTCATTTTATACTATTCCATAGCATTTGGAGATAAAAAAATTAAAAGCACCGTTCATGGAGACGGTAGGCCGTACGTACGCATGAAGGCTACTTTCATTTTTTGTCATATTAATGAAATTAAAACAAAATTAGAGATATATATATTATAATTTCCGAATAATATCAATCATTTAGATTTAATATATTACATATATATCCATTATATATATTGTACTTATAATAGTACATAACATTTGGAGATAAGAGATGAAATGTACCGTTCATGGAGACGGTAAGCCGTACGTACGCATGAACAGTACTTTCATTTTTTTTGTATTCAATGGAATGAAATAATAATGATATAAAGTTATATTATAATTACAGTAGGATATACTATTTTATAACATTAATTCTTTCCATTATACGTCCCACATATGGCATTAACGAATCAAATCATTTTGAGGGGGCGGTAGTCCGCACTTCCTAAAATAAAGATATCACGTTTACTCATAATGAAATAATAAAGGTATGCCATAAATGAAAAAATACAGAATCTTATTGAAAACATAAACATATTATCTATCATATATAAATATATTGACATCATAATGGCCAACTTTTAAGGTGTTAAAAGAATATTGAACAATCATCGTTTCGTGAGTCAGTAATTCGCCATCCACAAAAACAGTATGTTCTTTAACCATTAGACGGAGGTGTGTGAACGTTTTGATAGAATCCTTCTTATAAAAATATTCTAGTATATTTAAGATACTGTTTTTGTTACAAAGAAAATTAATAAAAAGAGTTTAGGGGTTTTTAGGAGCAAAATAAAACAAAAGAACACAAGGGAAGACATTAGCTTTAAATTGGGTAACTCTTTTTTATTTGAGCTCAAAGGCTTCCTTAAAAAGGATTATTCCAAATGTGAGGCTTTAATGATGAATATATGTATGTTGAGAGATGAAATGGGCAGGGGTTGGCCGAGCCAAAGGCTTGAGAGGTGTGTGTATGGTCTGTAGAGGTGGGGGCCTTTTATAAGAGGAGAGGAGGGGCACTTTTGGAATGTTATAAAATATTACATTATTATAAAATCATTTTCAGAATTTAAAGTTCCCAAAATGATATATTTATAGGATAAGGTGATAAGGTATCGAAATACACCCATACAATAGGTTTTTTCATGTGTAGGGCTTAGATTTTACATTATCTTCACATTTTATTTAAATCATTAAATAATGAGGTAATTGCTGCATCATCATGGTGTCATAAATAAATTAATTTATTTAATGTCTAAAAATTATAAAAAGATATCATGATGAATGAAATATTTTTATATTTCTAATGAATATTTATAGTCAAAAATATGACTTGTATATCCCCATTTGAAAATTGTTTTAGTAAAACAACTCATGTTAGTGGCATTTTTATTTTAACTTTAAATAAATTGTTATTTATGTCATTTTCCTACCAAAGTAGCTACATGGGGTCCCCAAGTTTACCCATGGATTGTATTGGTCGGCCATGACACATCCAATGAGGTTAGGACATGTGTCTAGGTCATTTCTTATTATTAAAACATTACCACTACCTTAAATTACACTAATTACCTTTAATCGCAATTAATAAAAATTAAAAGTTACTATTCTCCAAAAATTATTTTAATCTCTTTGATCCACATTTTACTCCCTAATGACAACCATATATGTCTTATTTTTTAAAATATAATCCCAGAAGTGGCAATTTTTCATTTAAATGAAAAATCAGTTTCTTCAACTACAACTTAGTGGTTTCACTATTCATCTAAAATTGAAGTTTTTCTAAAAAATACCAAAAAATCACCCTAATCTATATTTTATATTACGAATTCAAAAATGATTTCTATTTTAAAAAAATTAAAAACATATAAGTTGCATTAATTAATTTAATAATTAATTCCCGTTATCAAAACATGTAGCGTGTTTTTAAGAAACAATATCTATTAAAAGATTAACACTAGTTTAAGTCCAATTTCAAAGTGAAATTAATTCTAATAACCACTATTGGATTAAATGGTATAAATATATTCTAATTTTACATTAAAAAAAATTCAATAGATAATCTAATCATATAAATAAATTGGATTAAAAAGTGGTTTTGAATTGAAATACAACATTTTTCACTATTCATTAAAAATGATCTTTATCAAAAAAATACCAAAAATTTACAGAAATTAATTTTTTATGTCCCGATTCTAAATAAGAATTTTATTTTGTCAAATATAACACATAAAATTTTTAAAAAGTGGATTTAAAATAGGTTTGCCATCAAAAGGCTGTTAATCGACCTTTTAAAGAATATTAGAATGTTTACACTTAAAATTGGATTCATCCACATTTTTAATCCTCTAACATTTATTGTAAAAAGTAAAAATATTTGACAAAAATATATAATAATTTTTTAGATAGTTCTGTTAATTCCTACCATTACAACAGCAAGGCCTTAACTACTATTTAAAATAATAATATTTTATTATTAGAGTATAATGTTAGATTTCCAAAAAACTCGTTGTTGCGTATTGGGTACGCCATCGAGCATAGTATCCCCCTTTAAAGTAATATTAATATTTTATTCACAAATATGGATAAATGTGAAAAAGTCATATTCTTTATTTACCTGGGGTGTTACAGTAATAGTTTACAATTTTTCAACTATGTAAATAAAAGTATTTATATCATAATAGATAAAACACATTAGGTTTTATATATATGAAATTATAATATTGGAATAAAATAAAAATATGCGTATGGAGGAAAAATAACCATTGGAATGAATAATAATTATTCTTATCAATGCCATATTTTTAATGGGAATCAAATCCTCCAATGAATAATATTTTGATGTAATCATTTAACTTCCCAAAATATAAATATGGAATAATTTTCAGATTATAGAAATAATTTAATGAATTATAAATATAATATTATATCCAAAGAAGTTGATTTTTTTAAAAAATGACAGGAGAATAATTTAACCAAAAAACCATATGGATTTGGTAATATACGAATAGAAAACCCATGAATGAAATAAATTTAAATAGATATATAAATACGTATAAATTAATGAGTAATATGATAAAAATAAATCCATATAATTGAATACAAAAAATAAGCGGAATCAAGTGATGATTATAGAATTGGTATCAAAGAATATTCGGGTGGGAAGTCCCAAAACCCATGTCCTGATTTATTCTAAACATGAAATTTACATCCTCAAAAATAAAATTATTCTTTATAAAAATATTCATAATAAAAATATTCAACAATAATTAATTTTATAAGGTCTATTTACATTCAAATGTTATTGAATTAATTATTATTTTTCACTTTTTCCAGTTATTTGGGGAGGTTTCTTCAATTACACTTGTATATCCTCAGCATATTAACCTTGATCTAATGTGTTGTTAAATATATTCATAATAAATATACTTGTATATCTGAATGAATTTTATTAATCATTTAGGAACATATTTATACAACTTCATATGTTTCCCCAAAAATTACTCAAAGTATGAATGGTGCTTTGATATTTTAATTTAAGGGAGTTAAATATACCTTCAGAATTTATTTTCAATATCTACTATCAAATGTTAATAATTAATTACCATTACATAATATTAATAGTGTCATAAATAAAATTTTTATAATATAGATATATATAAGAAATCAATGTTAGGTGGTCATGAAAAATGAAATATGTTATTTACGTTGAGATAGTATTACACATGTACAGACATACAAAACATTAATTTTCCTTTAAATGGGAGGGATAAAAAATTAAATATTTTATCATTTTAAAATAACAATAATGTCATAAA
The DNA here is from genome assembly GCA_963277665.1 of Viscum album. Lineage (NCBI taxonomy): Eukaryota > Viridiplantae > Streptophyta > Magnoliopsida > Santalales > Viscaceae > Viscum > Viscum album. The sequence goes on from OY728125.1 coordinate 888,131,675, forward strand.
TATATATATTTTCAATTAGAAAACCAATTAAATAATCCATGTAAGTTTTTGATGAAGAATATATCGCATCATTCATGGGGGTTATAGTCCACATGTATGCATGACAACATTCTCATTTTTTTGAATATTTTTGGGAGAAGGTTTAAAATGAATATTCCATTTATTTAATAAAATATTATAATATTAAGAAAAATGCAGTTATCATACATTTATGGCTTTAATATATTTGATTGGGCATAAAAATAAATCAATTAAGAGAGCTTGTTGGAGAACATTACCTCCCCATTTTGATATTATCCTATTGGTAACACTATAAGGAAATTTAGATTTTCCTTTTGTATAAAACAAAGCCTATAAGAAGTGTAAAGTGACTTGATGAGAGACTAGGTATGTTTTTTTTGGCCAGCTAATTGTTAATAATTAGCTGAAATGGGGATATATTTATAATTGAGAGGAGTTCCATTTTTTAAATAATATAAAAGATCTTGTCACTATTCATGGAAATTGGATTTTATAATGGATAATAATGGAGTGGGGGAAGGTATATTTTCAATAATACCTCATAATGTATTTTTAAAACATGTTTTTATCTATTTTAATTTTAAAATTTTCAATTTTACTATTTTTTTCTTTTTATACGATAACTGCGTTTTTACATATGAAATTATTTTACCCAAAGAAAATAAAAAGGACCTAAGTACACAACTCAGACACAACAATTCTAAATATTAAATCCATTTATTTTAATAAAATTTTAAAAATTGGTAAAAATTGATTCTAAAATAATAAATATATTTTACATCAAAATAAATATTTTTAATAATAAACCATTAAATATATAAATTAGTTAGTGAATTTTTTTAATTTTTTTTGATTTACATTAAATAAATAAGATTATTATTAATGAAAGAAGGGTAATGTTTCTTTTATCTAAATTCAATATGAAATTATACAATTTTTATATTTATTTAGAATGAGAAAAAACTATAATTTTTGTACCTAAATAAATGTTATCCCATGTTTCAAAATTATAATCATGGGTCTTATATGTTAAATATAGTATATTTAAAAGTTTATAATTTTAACCAACAAAATATTTTTTTTTCTAAACAAAATTTTGGGACATTTTTAATTAATACATAATTCATGATAATTTTAAAAACAATATAGTATTAATGAAAATTATATTTTCCACTATTCACTTAACAATTGTTACTTTGTAAATGTTCATAAAATTTACCCTATGAAAATTTTTAAATGCTAACTAAAAAAATGGTGCTCCTTTTATGAAATTCGATTTTAAAAATTCATTTTAACAAATATTAATTTAATAGTTCATAATCAAAAATCTATTTTTATTTATAATTATATTCTTCCATTAATATATATATATATATATGATATTTTACCAACCATTAAATATAAATATAATGTATTCAATATTTTAATAATTATTTTATTTTAATCATCTAAATATATACAAAAACAACATATCATGATATATGTGTAATACATCAGAAAAAGATAATTTCTGGTTGATGATATAGGTAGTGGAACCCCTTATATTATTTTATGGAAATTTAAATAGGCATGAACTTTTCGTGTATAAGATTTATATCATACTATAAAAAATATAGTTTCACATGGTCTTGGGATTAGGAAAACCGAGTTAATCAAACTCCATTCTATGTTTAGAATGATGGGAATTATGATAAAGATTTATTGTGTTAGAGGCCATTTCATTTAGATTATTTGGGTACATCTGCAAATAACATATTATTGAACGAGTATGTTATAGTCATCATATTTTCTTTTATAATCAAATTCAGGAGATTTTTTTTCTAGTTCAGTGTTATGTATTTCAAAAGCTACATAACTCATTATGTTTTAATGAAACATTTATCCTATTAAACAATCGGGATTTATAATTTACAACATAATATGTGCGAAACTACCCTCCTAATTAAAAATAAAATAATGAAACTACCATGGAAAATAATACTAGTTAAACCAATCTATAAATCCTTGTAATGTACATAATGCATATAGTGTCACACAACATAATATGAACATAATATTCAAAGGTTAATACTAAAAAATAATATCCAATAATAAGAAGAAAACTCCAAAATATCATTGATCACAAAATAATAAGCCTCTATGTTCAATCCCTTTCCATAACACCATAATTATTTTTTTGAAAATAGTATATAGATATAGGGGTGAGTATATATGAATAATAATTAATTTTATCTTTGAAAAATATTAATTTATTACTAAATCCATGAAAATTAAAATATGAATTGATTCCTCTCTCATACCAAGTTAGGTAGAAACATGTATTATGATATGATCAGTCTGAAGAAATATAAACAATAGTACTATATTAAATAATGTATCTATTATAAAGGATGTATCCACTACTCCATTCCCACCGAGCTAGTCACCATTACATTACCACATAATACATCTCGGTGATACCATCAGTCCCCTTATCCACATACCAAATACTCACACCACATTTTAATACCAATACCACATAAAAAAGACTTATACACCATCCAAATAGCACACCTCATAACCTGAACATATTTTAAAACATACCAAAAACACAATTACTACAGGAAGGAATCACATATGTACAGGTGTAATCAACTATATGATACCACCATTTCATGAATTTTGGGGATTCATTTGGAAATATATAATTTCATATGGGTTTCAGTTTCATTACATAAATTATGTAGTGTTGTGAATGATATAAAAAACATACCATGATAAATAATTTCAATAAATTTTTTTGCCTATGGTCCACAACATATTTTTAATACCATTAAAACCATACTTCCCCAACATTATCACTTCTATTAAAAACAAAAGGCCAACTCTAACAACACAAGAGACCGACTTTGTGAACACATAATTATTTTCACATCTAGAAACAATATTTAAAACTATTTCAAAATTCTAAAAAACTATTGAAACATTATTTTGAACCAATTTTTTATATTAAATGATTAATTATTTCTTTTAAAAATTATAATATAATTCCCTATTCAATTTTCAAATAAATCATCAAATTCAATAAGTATTCCTCAATTATTTAATTTAATTTCAAAAACATAAATTAATAAATATATTAATAAATTTTTTATATTACCTTATATATTTATTTCATTTATGAAAACACAGCTGATCCATAGTCTCTTATCAATCAATCAATCAATCAATCAATGAAATATCTATATTTTAAAAATATTAAACACACTCTTCACAATATTTATTTGATATAATAATGACTATCATATATATAAAAAATATATTCATTTACCAAATTGATATATATAATTTCTAGACTATATTGTTCATTATAAGAAACCTTCATTAGATTACCATATGATAAATTAAATGTGATTAAATATCAATAAAATAACACATACACCACACAAAAATCAATCCACTAATAACATATAATATCATAGAACCCACACTCCTAGATCTTGTTTAAAAAATGTGAACGTTTAATTTCCATCCATGATACTGATACAAGTTTCACAATTTTTTCCATCCCAAACATAATATAAAAAATGAAAAAATTTGATCATTTACACTCTATAAGACTTTTTATGTTTAAGGTTTTATAGAATTTTTCAAAACATATTAATAATTTACATGGAACTAAATGAAAATCTGAACCCATTAACCCAATTTTACGTTTTCTTGTTAAGTCATCATTATCATCAATATAAAATTTCATTTAGTAATTAGTTTTTCAACCACTTTTTATTAACTGGGGAAATAGTTCAATAAGAAGTGTGATATCAAATTATTAGTATCGTTAAACAAAAGAATTAGAAATTGATTTAATATATGAAAATAAAAATTTCATAAGCTTATGATTACATAAAAAAAAGTAAATAAGGATAACATAGAAGTGGTCATACCCATCAATACCTAAATCATAAAACTAGAAAACATGTCATATGGAATTAATAATGGATCAAGTCATAAGAATCCATAAACATATGCTATGTAAAAGAAATTTTAACAAAAAAAACATCAAAAACCAATAATTACCAAAGATGAAAATATTTGTATCTTGTAACATCATCTCATAGAAACCTTAAGACCCTTAATGAACCCCTTTATAACCCTAAAAAAAATCGAAGAACCATAAAAACAACTTCCAAAATAATGTTATGAGTAAAATAGTCATTATTCAACGCACTTGAGCACTATCAGGATGAATCAGTCATATAAGATATAATGTGAACACTTGGTGTTATGTGGTAACACCTATAATTTATAATTTCTAAGAACTAAATAATTAAAAAATAACATAATGAGTTCATTTCACTATAAGACATTGAAACAAACATTATTCCTTTCAGAACCTAATTATACCATAGAATGAAAAAGAGCTCTATAACGATATATTTGAAATATAGTTTACACATGCATAATAAATGGTTTCAATAGAAATATCATTGAAAAATTATTAATCTAATGTTAATAAATATGTTTCATAATAACATCATAAAAACATGATTAACCCCTAAAATATAATTTAGTTTTATAAAAAACTATTTGTAAATATGTTATTACATTTAAAGAATTTATAAGGATGTAATCAATACCAAATATCTATAGTAGATGATATGTAAAAAACAAGGGTTTTTTATGTAGATGGATGGAAATTACATTAAATTATAATGAATATTTTTTTGAGGAAAATTCCTTCTTCATAATAAAAATAACATTTTAAAACATAAATCATTTAGAAAATACATTTATATGAATAATATATATGAAACATATAAATTATGTTTTAAAAATATCATTTAAATATTTAATTCGGAGAATGTAATTTTGGATATGAAAAAACAATATTTAAAATAATTTTTTAAAACATGTTCATGGAAAAAAAAATATTTATGATCAAAGAGATAAATAGAGTCAGATTTTCCTGAAAACATTTTCTTAGTTATTATATATACCAAATAGTGTATAAAATGGTACAATTACTTGAAAATCACATTAATAAACACAGTGGAATATATTTCATGATATTAATAATATGTTAATATTAGATACCTGATCATACACAATCACAATAAATTATTATAATACTACCAAAAACTATTAATACATTTGTATCATTGAATAAAAATACCAATGAAAGGATTAAAATAAATTAAACTAAAAATATCATGAGAATAAATAAATTACTTAAATTAAATAGACATGAGGATTCATATATACTTCATAAAATAAGTCACGTGAATAACATGACATAAGTATCAACAAAGGAAAATTTTGAACAAAAATCCATTTCCTCTTTTCTAACATCAGAAATATAAACCACACAAAGGAGAAATAACAAATTGGATATGTAAATTCCCATAAATTTATTGATTAGATTTATAAAATTCATTAATGTGTGGTATATACACTACGAAACAAAAAATAATTGGTGAATATGGAAAGAATCTCATTGAGATAAAAGTGAGATGAGAAAAACCCATACCTTGAGTATATTTATTCCCACTTTTTATATATATTCCAGAATAACATACATATATTAATTATTTAATTTATTGAGAACATTTTTCATATTTACCAATAATATAATTTCACATACAATCATATTATATATAATTACTTCTTAAATTAGGTATAAATTGTATGTTTTTACAATATACGGTTTTTGTGTTGAAATCTACTTAGGTAGGTGGTATGTGGTCAAAAAGATCATTATTTAATAATATAAACTATAATTATAATGTTTTAATATTAATTTTTTTACATTTAAAATAATTTTATAACCAATAATGAATATTTTTTGTAAAAAATGGACTAATGTTACGATCATGGAGATAGTAGGTTGTATGCACCTATGAGTAACATTACCATTTTTCATTGATCATTTAGAAAATATATTTTTAAAATTTCTTATTTCTAGATAGATAATGATATCATAAATAATAATATATTTAATTATTTTTATTGATATATATATCATTATTGTGAAGTAAAAATAATCACACCACTTCGAGGAGGCAGTAGTCCACACATCCAAAAATGATGTTATGACTTATTCAGTGTGTTAAATGGTAACATGAAAATGTTATATTATATTTGAATAAGAAACTTTACATGATTAATATCATAATTATATAATATATATAATATATATTCATTATATTTACCATTATTACCTTCCATGTAACTTGTTAGTGAAAAACACTTCATATTGCTTCTAGAGGCGGTAATCCACCATACACACGAGCGATGTCATCTTATACCTCACAAAATTTAATATAAAAAACGTGTATGTGGCATAATGAATCAAGAGGTATTAATATTTTATAAATTTAATTCATATCATATATAAAAATTATGTTCCACATTATTCCAAACATTGAGAGGTGGTAATGGAAAAATGAACGACATCGATTTGTGAGGCAATAGTCCACCGTACACATGAATGATGATTTCATAACCCATTTTATGGAACTTTGTGTGGGTAAATGTCATTAAATTATTATAAAAACATATTCTTATATTGATTATATTTATGTTATTATATAATCAAGGTATAAGTATTATTAATGGAGGTGGAGAAGGAAATACCATAATAGCTCTTTTAGAAAAATATTACCAGTTCTTTATGTATTCTTATTAGGTATAAAATAATCGTTGAAAATATATATTTCTTCCAAAAATAAGGATTATAGGATGAAAATATTGACGTATGGATGTGATTTTTATGTGTTTTTTTGAGAAACATTGTCTTGAGAGCTGTGAAGAATTGGGGAGAGTGAGTATTTTTTTATAGTTGAGGAGAAGTACAATTCATGTAAATAATAAAATTTATTTACTATTGTGAGGTCTCACAAACCTAATGCGACTAAAAAATTGAATAATAATTGAGGTGAGGGATTATTTATTGAGATAAACCTCTAGCACACAAAATAAATTTATTTTTAAATAATTTTTTCTTTAACCCCCATTTTTTCTTTTTTTTCTTTTTTGTTTTTCTTAAGGTAACTAGATTTAAAATACCAGGGATTAATCCATTATGTATAACATAAAATGATACATTATATAATATTTATAACCACTTATTTTAAATATTAAATAAAAATTAATAATTAAAAATACCATTTATTTTGTAAATTAAATTTAATAGAACCCCATGTAAAATGAAACAAAACATTCCCTTAACCCATACCCTACAAACATTGTTTTTAAAATTAAGGTGTCAATGTATTACTTATAAAATATCAATTATTCATGTACTAGACTGTATTTTATATTTATTAACATTTTATAATAAATTTATAAATGATATAATATTTATTAATTTTAAATCATTTATTATAATATTAATAACTACAAAATAAAAATAATTTTACTTTTCACATTATTTATTTCATTTGAATTTAAAAAATATCAATAAAATTCACGAAAAAAAATATATTAAGTTTATAATTATTTATTATGATATATTTATAAAAAATGGAACAAAAAAATCACCCTAGTAACCAAACAATTAATTTTTTTTGTATCATGTGTTTTTTAAATTAATAAATAAATAATCCATGCATTTAAATTTCATAAGAATTTAATGTAATTATGATAAATATATTCATTTAGTTTTCAAAATAATATTTATATCTAAACCTATGTAGTTTTTTTCTATCCTCAATGCATTATAGAAATTTAATTGAAGAACGATACATTTTTTTCATCTTCTTTTTCTTACATATTATATGGGTCAATTTCAAGGAAACATTTCTCATAAACTAATATATTTCAATCATAAATTCATAATGGTCTAATGGTGTCCATAAAATTGGTTTGGGATAGATGTGGGGTCATTTTTACACATTATATTTTATATTTAACGACTAAGTGAACTAATTTTTACCCTAATCACTGTAATTAATATAATTGATTTCAATGATCACTTAGTAGAAAATAATGTTGAATTTATTATATTATATAAATTAATATTATTCAAAATATGGAATCAATTTTTATAAATTAAATTCATAAAATTTTTATAATTTAATATAAAATTAATTTCATAGATGCGATGAGAACGTGGGGTTTTAAAGTGAAAAAGATTAAAAGTTCACAATGTTTTTACATAAAAATAAAATATGGAAAATATTATAATGGACTATATTATATTAATATATCTGTAACTTCTCCATTTTTACATGAAAAATATTTAAAATTATAAATTAAATTTTTATATAATTTAGGTGAAAAATTAGTTTTCAATTGAAATTAAATATTTTTCACTATTCATCAAAATGTTGAAATTTTAGAAAAAATATAATAAATATACCCAAATATAATTTTGGTATTCCTATTTCAGAAATTAAGTATATTTTTTAAAATTAAATGTTATTTAATTTTAAAAAAATCGGTTTTAAAAAAGTGTGCCATAAAAAGGGGACAAAACTGTTTTAAAACAAGCTATATTTGGTGTAAAATTGGACTTATTTTTATCTTTTATCTAGAAATAAAATTTTATGAATGTTAGAAAAAAATTGAATATTAATGAAAATTTTATTAATATAATCCATCATGGTTTATTTTTTTATTTTATTGGTAAAATGTTTTTTTATCATTTCTATAACTTCTCGGTAAAATATTTACTTTTATTTTAAAAATGGTTTTATCATTACATATAAATAATTAAACACCTAATAATACAATATATATACATTTTAAACCATATTTTAATAATTTAGTTAATCATGTTCATACCCTCAACTATAATGGAAAGTTTATAATGGTTGTATATATCATGAGTTATTTAATATTGGTGTTGCGTGTTGATTATGCTATCTAACATAACAATATTGGGGTTGTGTGACCCAACATAAAAAATTAGAGTATCATTTAACACAAGTTATACTCAATGTTCTTTCCTTTACAATATCAAATAAAATTTGCATATTTTATAATGATAGGGTGTTACTTCCCTCCTTTAATAAATTGTTACCGTGCAATTTAAACCTTATCTTTGTAATCAAATGTTGGACTTTTAAAAGTACATTTATTATAAACAAACATAAAAAAAAGTGTTACTAAAAAATTATATTAATAACATAGAAATATAATTATATATTATATATAAAATAACATTTAAGTATGATTAAATATTGGAGAACATAGGTGGAAATAGATGAAAAGCATAAATAATTGTAGAGAGTGATTGAGGTCATTATTCAGAAGAAATTAAATGTTAAATAGATAGATAAGTGCCTCAAAACCATAAGTATGTGATGATTGAAATTACCATTATTTCATCAAAAATGATATTATTTGGATAAAATTATTGTTTCAAAATCCTTTTCATAGATTTAATTAATTATCTTACCTTCCAGACTAATATAATACAGAAATATACTTACATGATTAGTATAATTTCATCCATTAATAAAATTCCTCCAAAATATCATATTTTTCACAAAATGATATACTTTTATGATGAATTTTTAATTCCTAATAGACTAAAATCAAAATTTATAGACCATATAACCATAAAAGAGATAAAAATATATTATTCTTGTTTTTACACATTAACCACTAGAAAAATGGTTTTCATGTGGTAGGATAATTCCAAAAAATAATAATTCATCACATGATATCTTAATTATAAAAAATAATTAGTAACACCCAAAAGTCAAACAAAAATATTCCAAAAATAACTATTCCTAAAATTCTTCAATCATTCTTTGACTATGTTAAAAACCGAATGAGAATAAGTATTTGAGTATATATTATTTTACGATAAATGAACCATTATTCATTATATAAAATCCCATATGTTTTTGAAATAACCTTAATCATAAAATTTGAAAATGTTTTACTAAATAAGACATCACACAGGATATTGGTTGGTACGAAACCATTATCATCCACTGGTCATGAGCACAAGCCCTACCACCTTGATGAATTTGATGTGATGTCACATAGCATATGGTTTTTCCCACCTTTTTATTTTTTTTATAAAAACTCATCCAACCATTAAAATAACTCACATTGGACATAGGGGTTACAAATAGCTTATATAAATAAAACAACTCCAAAAATTAAATTAAGAACCTCAAAATTTATACTATTTAAAAATATGAAATTTTTTGTTTAAGATGTTGAACATATGAAAATATATAATCTTATATTCCTATGATGGTATCCATAACACTTAATGTAATTTCATTTAAAAAAAATATTAATATCCCATGTTATCTAAAATGACCGTTGACAAAAACTATGAGAGCCCCAAACCACCACTCCTGAATCCTACATTGAAAATAAAAACATTATATTTTCAGTATTGATTCTCTTAAGTATTACCCATTTATTCAATCAAACCCATATAACATTAGAAGGGAAAATTGAATTATTTGTATACTATTAGACATTTAAAATTGGAGGTTTTGAAAATTATGCATAACTACTAAGAAAACAATTCACACAAATTTAAATGAGAATTCCACCCACTTAACCCATCGTCAATTTTTCAAATTAATACATCACCACTATTTATATTAAATCAATTCATGATATAGTTCATTCAACCTCTAACCTTATAAATTGTGAAGAGGAAACATTAAAATGGTGAGATCAAATGCTTTGTAAGTGTAAACATAGGAATTAGTCATTGAATTTCATCAATGCACATAATAAGTGCACAATGGTATGATAACATAATCAAAGTGCATGTGTATAACAAATGAAAATATATACCCATTAATAATTAGATCATCAAACTTGAAAACATGGCATAATGAACTAAAAAAGTAAAACTTCATAGTAATCAATAATCAATAACCTGTGCAATCAATATAAAAAAATTGAACCATCGTAAACCCATATCACGATTAAATAAAACATATTTGTATCTTGTAACATCTTCCCATCGAACCATTATAGAACCCTTATTAAAACCTTACAAATTAAAATAGCTATACTGCCAACTTCCATCATAATTTTACAAATTAGATAATCATTACCCAATAAATTAGATCTATATCTATATGAACCCATCATATATTCCATAATAACATCACCCGGAACTATCCAGGTGCACCCATTATTTATAATTTCCCTGAATCGAATAATGAATAACAAACATAGTGAATTAATTTTATAATAAATCATTGAATCAACCATTATACATTAGGACAATATTATATTTTGGAAAGGAAACAAGTTCTATAAGAATCTATTTGACACATGTTTAACCAGTGGAAATGAAAATGGGCCCTAGAATAATTTATGTGAAATATGATTAAACTATGGAAAATAAATCCTTCCATAAAAATCTATTTGAAACATGATGAATTTGTGCAAAAGAAGCGAGTATCATAACATTCTCTGTGAAAAAAATGTTATTCCCTTTAAAGATTGAATGTGGATGGAATCAATAACAAATAGCCACATTAGAGGATAAGAAATAACAAGGGTTGTTTATTTTGATGAATTAAAATTCCATTAAAATGTCATAACATTTTGCGGAAAAATGTACTATTCATTCTGAAAATAACTTTTAAAAACATAAATCATTTTAAAAAATATCATTTGAAAAAAAAAATTATGTTTTTTAAAAATAATTTATAAAATTGGATTGTAAAAATATCCTTTTGACAGGAAAAAAACGTTTTAAAACAATTTAGGAAACACATTTTTGGATGAAAATATATTTCCGACTGAAGATAGAAACAAGGTCAAATTTTCATTAAAATAATTTCTTAACTATTTTAAGTACAAAATTATATAAAATGGTACAATTAATTTAAATTATCATGAATAAAGTAGATCATAATTTATTTAATTATAATTAAAATATTTCGACATTGGATACTTAATCATACAAATTCCCAATAACAAAAAAGGTTGTAAAATTAGCTCTTACCAATTTGGTAACATAGAATCCTAATCCCAATGAAAGTATTACATTAAAAGAAATATAAAATACACTGATGAAAAATAAATTCAGGACATTACATATCAAAGGGGATGTATATACACCTCATAAAATAAGATACGCGCATAAAATAACATAAGTATTAAAGAAGGAAAATTGCTATAAAAATATATTAAAGCATTGGATGTATTGAAACCATAAAATAGATAATAGTGATATAAAGTTGTATATGTTAATCCCTATTAATTTAAATATAATAATCATAAAATAAATTAATGTCTATTTTATGCACCCAAAAAATAAGAGGTGAGTATAGAATGTATCTCACATAAAAAAAGAGATAAGAGAAAATTTGTCACCTTGAGTCCGATTTATCATGATTTTTCATTAAATTATTTATTAGTAAACTTATTTAACTTATTTACTAGTATGATAAACTCTTAAAAGTTTAACATTAATTTTATTTCACTTATAAAAAAGTTATATATAATTATTTAATCCATTAGGATTATGTCTGACGTTTTGAACATATTCGGAAGATATGAATCAAACTTACAAAGGCTGGTTGAGTGTTGTCAACAAGTCCACGATTTTAAAATCTAAAGAATAATAATCATCAAATAACAATTTTATTTATACATCAATTATAATTTAAAAACCCATCATGAAATATGTTTATGAATAATGAAGTAACATTATTTTCCTGGGGAAGGTTGGTCATATGTATGCATGAGTAATGATTCCATTTTTTAGTGATCCTTATGGAAATAAGGTATGTATAATTTTAACATTAAATAATTATCATCATTTAATAAATACAAATATAGATAATTAAATATACGTATAAATATTGTTATTGTGATGTAAAAGTAATCACATTGTATTGAGGAGGTTGTAGTCCACACGTCTATGAATGGTATGATAACTTTTTTAGTGCTTTAAATAGTAAAACGAAAATGAAAATTTAAATTTAGAGAAGTATAATTATTTAATATATATCATAATTATTTCATTTATATAATATATATTCATTATGTTTACTTGTATTTCTATCCATGTAACACATTAGTAAAAAATTATTCACATCACCTCGGTAGGCGGTAGTCCCCTCTACACGTGATGTATGTTATCATTAAATTTACAAAATAGTATATTAAAGGATATATATTATAGAATGACTCTAGAGGTATTATTATGCAATAAATATCATAAATATCAAATATAAATAGTATTTTAGTCGTTATTCTCATCCATGAGAGGTGGTAAAAGAAAAACCAACAAAATTATTTTGCGAGGCAGTTGTCCACCAAAAACATGAATGGTGACTTCATAATTCGTTTGATGGATGTGTGTATGGGAGTAGGTGTTAAAATTTATATAACAAAAAATTAGTACATTTAAGAAATTGAGGTTATTATAGAATCAAGGTATAATAATTAATGAAGGAGGTGGAGAAGAAAATCTAATAAAAATTATTGTATAAAAATGTTGCATATTCCTTGGGTATCATTCAGAGATTTGCACAAAGCCCATTTAGGGTCTATATTTTGACCAAAATAATGTTTCAAGGTTGAAGTTAAGGGAGTTTTGGGTTATTCGGTACAAGATTTACATTTAAAAAGGCATGGGGTTGCGAATTACTAGGAATATTGTGTTTCTTTTTATAGTTGAGTACGAGTTCCATTCATGTAAATACATAAAATTATTTATTTTTTAGAAGTCTTATTTACCTCATGTGTAATGATACATCTTCAAAAAAGGTAAATGACCATTTCTTTGGGTTAAATTCCTTTATTTCTGACTAACAATGTTTCATAATCAATATAAGTAGGATTTTAGTTCATGTTTTGATCATTTAGAGCCCATGGCCAAGAAATGGGAAGAAAATAATAGGTCGCAATGTTTGGCGATACCATACGGATGATCCCATATGGTTTTATGAAATAATATGGTTGTAGATAGTGTATACCTAGGGACAAAATATATTTTTTTTCAACCATTCATCCCTATTCCAATAGTCATGTTGTGCTTTAGAGTTTGGGGACAAAGCCTTTTTTCATGGTTTGCACATGGTTAGATAAACCGTTCACATAACTGTGAGGGGTCCCCCTATATTATTGTGAATGGTGCACAATAAGATCGTAGTTTGGAAAAATGTGTATCAAAACCATGCACTCTTATATTTTTAGGTGAAATGATACATTTTCATTCACTTAAAAGGATTAACAATTTTTCTCTTTTATCCTTCTTCCTCTAGCGGGTTTTCTTTGTTTTCTTCTCCCATGGATTTCCAAACCTCTCAATATAGTCATCAAACTTAGTCAATCTTCTAGTTTTTTACTTAGGATTCATTGAATTCATTGGATTCATTAATTTCATATCGTCAATACTCTACCTTCCGATGTATATTTGCATTTGTATCCACCATGCTATTTATGTGAAAGCTCATTTTCCATATTTTCAGGGCATTAGGCCATTTCTAATATTTCATTCAATATACTCTAAATATATGGATAATATTGAGTAAGGATTCATATATATCTTATAGGTAGGTGGTCTGCTAGTATCCCCTATGATTTCTGATATTCCATAGTGATGCCATTATTCAGGACACCAAATGTTTCCAAGCATATCATTTTGGTTGATTCTATCATAAAAATATGATATTTGGGCCTATATACATCCCAAGTGAATATTTTTAATATATTATAGGTGATTACTAACATTTATAGACTCCCCTTGGATGTGACACATTGAATTTACGTCTTTGGTTAATTGAATTAAATTCTAAAAATATTTATTTATCATTCAACATGTATTTTAAAGGCAAATTACCCTAATATATAATGTTTTAGTGGATACAAGAAACCACTTAAGTGTTTGTCCCAACCTATAGTAGGAATTTCTAGTCTAGGTGACACCATGATGACCACGTCACAATATATGTTACCCACATGGTCTTATAAATTCTACTACCATATTTTAGTAAATTTAATAAGGTAAATGGAAATGATTATTTGGGATGAATTACATTGGATAGTTTTATTTTACTTAAATAAAAAGGATTGTTTTAAATGGAATTTGTACTGGACATAAAGGCCACACCAATTGATTCTTTCCATAAATGTTACCTAAATTGAAATGTTAGGAATTATATTTATATGGACAACATGAACATGACACATGAGATTTATTTCACTCATGCATAATATTTTAAATATGATTATTCCTTGATATTGGTTGTGGTATGATGGAATAAAATCTAATCTAATGGTCTATGCTTGACATACATATAATTTACATTCATTTTTCTAAATACATACTTCATTACACAAATATACCCTCTAAGACAGCAATAATATTGTGTCTTTAGAAACTTGTAACATAATCTTCTAACTTGTGGAAATATCTTCAACATCTCTTAAAATAATATTCACCTTTTTTTCATACCTAAATCCATTATTTATTTCCTAGGGAAAAGAAAACATAAAAGGGGTGATCTAAAACACTCTTTAAGGGTAAACATTGATAGCATAAAATAAACCAAAAACATAAGAATATAATAGAATGAAAAAAATGTTTAAATATCCAATGGATGAGTCTTGAAATAAATCTACGCAGTACGTAACGCATAAATAATAAAGTAACATTAACAATGCTAAAATACAATTAGTATTAGACATGTATTTGTGTAAAAAAAATAAACACATAATATTACACCCATATTATCTAAGGAATTGATTCCAATACCATCATAGTGGGAAAAGTCCATTATTGAACCAGGTTTACTTGTTGTTCTATCCATGTATTACTGAACAAGATTTAAATTCCATTCCAGCCCTGTATTAATGAACAATATTTACTTTCTATTCAAGTCATATTTATTTCATCCGATATAAATTATTACCCAATTCATTGGAGAGTGATATATGTCCCACCTATCTCATAATGAAATCATTCTTACATGTGTAGAAAAAACATAAATCATTCATCATATCATAACCTAAGAAATAAAATTGGTTTCTTAAATATCATTGCATTATAATATAAAACATATAAATTATGATTCTATCATTATAACAATAAAATCATAGTAATAATAGGTATATAAACATAGCCTTATATAAATTTCTTTATCTTATATGGAAACATGTTTTGATAAAATAATTGAACAAAATTCTTGAGGATACTACCCTATCTTTTTCAAAAACATTCTCAAGTAATAAAATTTTGCAGAATTTTATAATGAAATAAATTATATTGAAAATAAAATTTAATTCGTGTAGAAGAAGCATCATGGAAATATAGTTTCATGAAACTATAAAAATATATTATGGTTTTATAATTTTAAAAAACATTTTGTCGTTCTATTTATCAAAAAGTCAAAAAGTACCTCGTATGGCAAACAAAAGAAATATTCCTTCAAAACCATTTAGTAAGAGTAAAAAATGGGTAAAAATTAATTTAATAATACATATAAGAATAGGTAAATTTCTATGAAAACGTTTTTATAAAACATGAACATGGATGATAAATATTTTCTAAGAAAATACTTACGTATAATCAATCATGAAAAAAATGATATTACAAAATTATCCCTTACATTTGGTCAAATTTCTTTGGTATGTGTATGAAACACCTCTAAATGTGTTTAAAAGTTTTATTAACTTCTAAACAAAGTGTAAAAATATCTGTAATATCATATATGATTCAATTATTGCATTATATTACCCATTTATTTATCAATTCCATGTTAATGCAACATTTTGGGTTATAATTGTTTTATTTATCGTATGTGTTTTTTCATGTTATTATTGATATTATTTAAAGGATAATGATTTAAATACTTAAAAAATTATAAACATGATTTCTACATCATAAATATTCATTATATAAATATATATATAATACACATATAATTAAAATGGAATACAACGTTAATGGAGACGGTAGATTGTACTTATGCATGAACGTTGTTGTTATTTCTTGATTGAAATGAATATAAGAAAGTAAATGATAAATATATATATAATTCTAGTATAATTATTATTTCAAATATTTCATTATTATTTATTCTATATACATTAAAATCATTATTGAATGGTTAATGTTGAGAATGAATCTGATCACCTCGTTTAGACGGTAGGTTGTACGTATGCACGTGCAATGATATCATTCACATAATGGTTAAATGTTATGGAATTGGATGGTAAATTAATTATAAAGAATAATTACCATTTTATATGTATAATTTACATCAATTATACTCATCATTAAACCCATACAAATAATGTATTACTGAATAACAATTTACACCATGATGTAGGTATGGTAGACCGTACGTACGCAAGCATAGTGATATTGTTATTTGTAGGACGGATAAAAGAGGTATAAAGTTTCACCATAATTATAATAACATATAATCATGTATAATATACTTTAATTCATACTTTATTATGGTAATAACATAATATTATGTTGTAGATAAAGAATGAATTTTGAAACAGGTGATAATACAATTACCTCTATTTCGAGTATCTCATTTTGTTTGCACAAAAGGTCTTCCTAGGACAGATTTATGCAAAAATTGTGTCCTCTGTGACAAATTAGGAGAAGATGAGGGTAAAAATTGGTAGGTTTTGTTCGATAAAAAATGATTTTGATGTGTAATTAAATGATACGGAGAAGTTACATTCTATAGGAGAGGTGAGAGTCACTATAGAAAATATTTAAAATATTATTTTATTATAAATTTATTTTTAGTTTTTATTGGTCGCGAACACAATTATTTTAAAAAAATAAAATTATTATGGGTTGAAATATTCTCAATAAATTGGTTTTAGATATGTTTAGATTACAAATTTTTACTTATCATCATGTTTTAACCAGTAGTTAAATTCATTATCTCTTATCGTGTATTCCTATATTTCCCTAATACATGGTTACCATACTTACTATAAAAATCCATGATAACCTCATGTGTTTCATTAATAAAATTTTAAATATTGTATAAGTAATTTTACCAAATATTGATTTTCGGGACTATATTATCATTTCATAAAATATTATTTGTTTTAAATAATTTGTTTAGTTAAATTTTGACACTATTTAGTAATTGATTTTTGTAAAAGTCATAAATTATAAATTATTTTGATCAAAATTAATGAATTCATCCCACGAATGATAGTTTCATCCAAAAAAGTCTACTATGGGTCCAAAATATTAAAACTACGGTTATTTTAATATTTATTCTATCATTTATTTGAATATTTCTTCAATTACGTGATCATTGCATCATCATTGTGTCATAAATAAATAAATTTATTTAATATCTAATTTTTTTAAATAAACCTACATGGTATAGAAAATATTATTAATGTTATAATGACTATTAATATTTTAGTTATCATTTATATAATGAAAATAATTAGTAATAATATACATGTCTATGTTATATTTCCCTTTTCTTTGAATTAGTTATTAGAAAATGTCATTTTTACACCCAAGTGGTTATCAAATGTCAAACTTTCGTCCTAATGATTGTTTTGGTCACCCATGACTCATAAAATAGGATTATGATTCATGTTAGGGTAGTTTCATATTATTATAAAATTATTTTTTACCCTTATATACCTAACTTACCATATAACCACGGAATATAAAAATAATTTTTGATGTTACTATTCATAATGTACAAAACAAAATGTGACCAATTTACATAATTTGAAACTTCTGATTCTAAATATGTAATCCATTATTCTAAATTTAAAAAAAAATTGGTAGGAACTAATTTAAAATTAATAATCATTGTCAAAAACATAATAAATGTTTTTAAGAAGTAAAAACTATCAGAAGATTGACATTTGTTTTTATCTCAAATTTAAATGTACAATTATTAATAAAAAAACCAATCTATTAAATTATATATAAAATATTGTCTAATTAAACTTTAATACCAATTAAAAATACAATATATCTATATTAATAAATTATATTAAAAGGTATTATTTAATTAAAATAGAGTATATTGAATTATTCATTACAATATGAATTTTATCTGAAAAATACTAAAATTTCAACTAAGGCAAATTTTTGTGTATCGAATCCTACCAAGAAGTTCATTATATCAAATATAAATTAAAAAATTTTCCAAAACTATATTTAAAAAGGGTTTTCCATCAAAATGTGGTAAAACTGTATAATTTTTATATAAATTTTATCCAAAAAATTCAATATGTTCGTAAATTATGTCTATAAAGCACATAAGATGAAAGTAAATGTTATATAAAATAAAAAAATTAGTTAATACTATTCATAATTGCTTATTTATATCCCATTTAATAATAATATTCTAATAATATATCATTGTTTAGTGAAACTCGATATTGCATGCAATGTAAGCTATCGAGCAAGGTCTCTCTTGAATGAAATGCTAGAGAAGTCGGTGTAACATTTAGTGAATGCTTCCATTGGTGTTTCATATAATATAATCAAAATATATATCTTTGATACATTGGAAAAATTCTATACTCATGTTTTCATGTATCATATGCAATCTAAGTGTTGTGTAAAATATGACAAGTCTGTTTAGTGTGAAAAGAATATTTTACATCATGCATTGTAAGATATAAATGAAAATTTTCCTTTATTCTAAAACTATTGTCTATAAAAACTTGTGGTGCAATATTATACCCCAAAAAAATAATTTATCCCTCAAAATTTGTCATTGTTATTAAAGGTGTACTACTTGAGTGTTTCTTTCAAAGACACCCATGTCGTAAAAAAGGAATACTAATAAATAATTTTAAAAAGGAATAGAAGAAGCCTAATGGTTACCCAAAGTAAATCAGCACAGGGATTCCACATAACGGATCATAGTTGGGGAGTGAATACATGGATATAGGAGAAAAATATAACCATCAAGTTCTTATGGATGGAGATAGAGAATAAGGTTTTGAGAAAGTTAACAAGTAGAAATCCATCAATATGATGTGATATAAGGGACCACCTAATTCATCTGATAAGATGGTACTAGGAATACATTTTGGGTTTTAAATATACTTTATATACAGTGGAATAATTTTTCATGAGAATATATACTTTATTTATTTTGTTACAATCTCACCATTATTCGTCCCTCTAACGAGTTCCACTTTATCCATTGTTTAATGAAATGAAGTTGAATTTTTCATTCTTGAAAATTTAAATGATCATGTGATGGTATGATTTTCCAATCCATATGTCTCTTCCAAAAGGTAATAATAGGTTATCAATATTGAAAAAGACCACCTACAGGGAAGTAATACAATAATCTAACAATATTCAATAGAAATATAACTTATTCTATCCATAAATGGATAACATTACAAGCCTACCAAAATTGAGAATATAAAACATTAAAAAAGGTAAATTAAATCGAATTATGATTTGAATACCAAATCACATTTTCCAGTGTTTGGTTGTCACATACCAAATGAGTTAATATTGAAATCATGTATTCACATTCAACATGATAATAACATGAATTACGATAAAACCATAGTGAGGACATCCATTCTGTCAAGATTAACTCTTTCCACACACCCAAAATACAAAAAAATAAATATAATAAAACCATGATATAAATTTTTACTTATATCTATCATGAGGTCATTAATAGTATAATATATCTCTGTATCTACTTATCCTATCATTATGCACATATCATGCGTTTTTTAAAATATTTAAATACATTTCAATGGTTACTGGTATCATTCAACACATACATTGAAATAAATAAAGACAAAAAATTCTATAACAATCCTTAGATAATTCATTATTCCTTAATAACATAAAATTTCATATACATAATTTCTCTTGATAATCATGTAATCATTCCGCTATCTTTTTAAACCATTGACCGAGCTTCATCATTTTATTACTTAACACTTATTTAATCTCATATATTATTTGCAGTATCTTAATCATCATCAATTTAAATACTACCCAAATGACCGTGGTGATTCTCTTTATGATATTTTCCCTTATGGAATTAATTATCATAATTCCAGTATATTCTGAATTTAAAATATTTAACTGATATTTATATCATAGAAAAACCATTATCCTTGTCCATTGTGTTAACTGATCCATTTCCTCTGCAACTATTGTCTTTGTGTTCTTATTTTATACACACAAAGAATCTTCCAATTCCATTAAATTATTCTCCTAGATTCCTCTTCCAACACGATTTACATGTGGATAATTGAACTTTATTTCCACTATAATAACTATAAAACTCCATAATTATCTTTTCAAATGGATCAAGAAACTCACAAAAATGAGATTATTTATCATATTATGTTATTTTAAATTAGATATATTAACAATACTCTACCTTCCAACTCCCCTTTCATATGCATTCTCATGAATAATATCATTCCATTGACCATCATATTCTCCATTAAAAATAATCCTTTTGTGTCGATCCATTTTCTAAAACCCGTAAATAATACAGTGGGTGGAAAAATTCATAATTATAAAACAACAAAATGAACGAGGAGTACATTACCTCACTAAAATCATATTTTTAATCTTAAATTAATCATGGTAGCAACTATAATTTTATGACTATAACCAATAGTTAGACTTACCCTTAGGTAAATCCCTAAAAATACCTTATAAATATCACTAGGGATATCAGTAAAGTTATCCCAACCTAGTTTCCAATCATTAACTAAACCATCAATATGATACCAACTCTAATGACCATAGATTTACATACAAGAACATTACATTTAATTTTCATAATACTTGACACATTATACAAATAAATTCCCAATTAACTTATTAGTATAGTGTCCTTGGAAACTTGTAACATAATATTATAACATTTTGAATGATCTTTAACATCTCCTATAAAGATATTCCCCTTTTGATATCATAACTAAAATAATTCAATAAATCTTGAGGAAAATAAAAGATAAAAATGATGAGATCAAATCCTGAGTAAGGGAAAAATCTGTTAACATAAAATGAATCATAAACATAGTAATGTAAAATCGTGTATGTAAAGTTGAAATATCAAACTTGCGAGTCATGACATAAATATAAGTAGTACATAAGGCATATATCATAAAGAAAAATTGACCATGATAAAATAGCATTGGCATAAAACATGGAATTGTCAGAAAATATAATCATATAATATGATTTCCAGAGTATCCAAGGAATTTTGCCCAAAACCGTCACATTAGAAAAGTTCATTATTGAACAGAGTTTTCTTATTTTCCTATCCATGTATTACTAATCCACATTTACATTCCTTTCTAGACTGATATTAATGAATTAGATTTACATATCATTCGAGTTATTTCTATCTCATGAGATTTGATTATTTAACCTATTCATTGGTTGTATATATAGGTCCCTCCAATCTAATAATCATATCATTCTTACAAGTGATGCAAAAACATAAATCAATAATCATAGCATAACCTAAGAAATAAAGTTGGTTTCTTATATATCTTTCCATCATAACATAACACATATAAAACATCATTCTACCATTAAAAAAATCAAATAATTTTAATAATTGAGATATGAGAACAACCTTATGAAATAGCATCATATTATATGGAAAATAATTTTGATAAAACACTTGAACATAATTCGAGGTAAAAAAACCATTATTTTTCAAAAAAGTTTTGTTTTTTCAAAATGCAACACAATTTTGAAAGATAAAAATTTTGATGTAAACAATATTGAAATCCTTTAGCAGAATATTCATGTAAATAAGGTGTCATGAAATAGTAAAAATATATTCATACTGTATAAGTTAATAAAATTCTCCATGTAATTTTGTTAGAAATTTCAAAAAGTATATCGTATGGTAAATGAAAGAAAGATTCCATCCAAACCATGCAGTAAAAGGCAAATAATGGGTTAAAATGAAATTTAATTTAAATAGAATAATAATAATAATTTTATGAAAACATTTTAAGAAAACATGGTCATTTATGATAAATATATACCCAGTGAACTCTTACAAAAAAAACAATCATAGATAAAAATGAGATTACAAAATTATCCCTTACCATTGGTCAAATTTTTTATATATTGGTATGAAACTCATATATAGTGGGCTTAAGCATATTATTAACTTGTAAAAGAATAATAATAATATCTAGGATATCATATATCATTCACTTATGACTTTATATTACTAGTTTTTTTAGCAATTTTCATGTTAAAACAACATTTTGGGTAATAATCATATTTTTATCGTATGTGTTTTGACTTGTTATTCTTGATCATATTATTTATAACATGATTTAATTTCTTACATAATGTGAAAAATTATTTATTTATCATAAATATTCAGTATATAAATATATATAATAGATAGATAAATGAAATAGAATACACCATTCAGGGAGACGGTATCCATATGTATGCATGAACGTTGTTTTCGTTACCTTATTGAATTGAATGGAAGAAATTAAATTCTATATATATATATATATATATCAATCATTTAGAATTATTATTTCATATATTTCATTATTATTAATTATATATATTTTATAATCCCTCTTTTTATGGTTAACATGGTAAATGAATCTCTTTGTGTCCTAGTGATGGCAGGTCGTACGTATACCCGAGTGATGATATCATTCACTTCGTGGTTAATGGTATAGACTTAAATGGTATATTAATTATAATAAATAATTATAAAATTATATTCATAATTTAAATCCATTATACTTCTAATTATACTCCTAAAAAAAGTAATGTTGAATTAATAATTACACCACGGTGAAGAGACAATAAGCTATATGTACACAAACATTGGAGATATTATTATTAATAGGATAGATAAAAGGAGTTATAAGGTGGTAACATAATTATAATAAAAACTAAGAATGTAGAATATACTCAATTTATTACTTTAGTATGATGACAACATAAGTAGATGAAGTAGAAGAATAATTATTTTTAGAAGTGGTTTTAAAACAATTACCTCTTTTTCGAGTATATCATTTTGATTTTGACAAAAGGTCTCACTATGATGGATTTATGCCAAATGTGTGGCCTCTAGGATAATGTTATGGATTTTTTAGGGGAAATGGATAGGGATTGGCCAAGAATAAAATGATTTATAGGAGTGATTAAAAGATAAGGACATGTTCCCTTTTATAGGATAGGGGAGAGGCACATTAGGAAGTCTGTTAAATAATAATTTATTATAAATTGATTTTCAGTTTTCTAATGCCCCAAAACTCATTTCATTAGCAGATAAGATGATTATGTGTCTAAATCCTGTCAATAAATAGGTTTTAGGCATGTTTTCTCAAAAATAAAACCTTATCTTTTATCATTAACCCTAAGTTAAATACATTAACTCTTATAATTTCTTCTTGTATTTTCATAATATATGGATTCTATATTTTCTATAAAATTACAATAGAACCATAAAGTGTATCAGTAATGAAAAATTTAATGTAATATAAGTCAGTTGGATTAGTGTTATATTTTTATGACTGTAATTTTATATAATAAAATAGTACTTGTTTTAAAATACACCAGTATGTCAATTTTGACACTATATAGTAATTGAATTTTTTAAAGTCATAACAATATGATTCCTTCACAAAAAGGAATTAAATCATCCCTCGCATGTCAATTTCATCCAAATAATTCATGTATGTCATCAAAGGTTTCTAACTAAATTTATTTGAATATTTTATTAATAAGATAACCACTGTATCATCATTGTGTCGTTAAAAAATTTATTTATTTAATATATATAAAATATTAAAATTAAAATACCATGGTGTATGAAATAATTTTATCTTTCTAATGACTGTTAATAGTCTAATATATTATTTATATAAATAATAATAAAATTGTGTTACTAAAAGGAAGCATGTTTATGTTATAATTCCCTTTATATTAAATTAATTGTTATAACATATAATTTTCACACCCAAGATATTCTAAAATGTCAAAATATAGTCCTAAGGATTATTTTGGTCGTTAATTAATCATGAAACAGGATTAGAAAATGTGTTAGGGATGTTTTATTTTTTTATAATATGATTTATTAACCTTATTTTCCATATTAACCATTTAACTGTGGTAGATAAAAATAATTATTGAAGTTACTATTCATAATTTTCAAAACTAAAGGTAAACTATTTACTTAATTTTGACCATTAGATTCAAAAACATGGAATCCATTTTTCCAAATTCAAAACGCATAATTGGACGTAATTAATTACAAATTAATTCCCATTCTCAATCCTAGAAATCCGGTTTTAAGAAGTAAAAACTATCAAAAGATTAACATGTGTTATGTCTAATTTAAATGTGAAAATACTTCAAACGATAAAACTTGAATTGAATTATGAAAATATAATCTTATTTTAAAATAATAAAATTCAAAATTTATTCTAACTATATTAATTAATTAGATGAAAATACAGTTTTGAATTAAAATACATTAATTTTCACTATTCATTAAAATATGAATTTAAACAGAAAAATACTAAAATATCAAATGAGGTAAATTTGGGTCTTTCGCATCAAAATAAAAAGTTTATTATGAAAGTTTTTACTAATAATAGTGTAAAAACTAGATTTAATAAGGGTTCTCAATCAAAAGGCGGTAAAAGAGTATTATTTTGAAAATTACTTCTTTTATCATGAAAAATCGACTTTATCCTTATATTATGTCTAGAAATTACATAAGATGAAAATGAATTTTATTAAAAATTTAATATTTGGTCAATATTATTAATAAAATCAATTTTATATCCCATTAATTAATAAAATTTTAATAATAAATCATTGTTTAGTGAATCTCAGTTTTCTGTACAATGCATGCTATCGAGGAATGTATCTCTTGCCTATAACACAATCCATGTCAGTGTTGCATGTATTGTAAGTTTCCTTTGTTTTTTCATATAACATAATAAAAAAATATTTATTTTACACATTGAACAAAATACATACTCAATGTTTCATGTACCGTATGCCAACTCGGTGTTACGTGTAACTTATGACAAGTCAGTCTAGTGTTAAAGGAATGATTTAATTAGTGAATTTCACGGTTTAAATGAAAATGAAAACTTATTTAATAAATTGAACATAATATATTAGGGTGTTACATCTGATGACCTTGATAGTATCATGATCCCTTACATCGGTGTTGAGTAAGATGGCACACACCACTGACACTAGTTAGAATCATGGATTTTGGTTCCTGGTCCGTTATTTTAATTGTTGAAATAATTCAAAACCCACCATATTGAGTAAAGATAATGGAATATACCACTCATTATGAGATGTATAGAATTTACTCTATTTGTTATGCTTATTGGATCATTATACAGGTCATGAATTTCTAAGTCAATCCATGATCTAGCTAAAACTATGTATTCCTTGTATATGGCCCCTTACGTCTGCTGGTACTTGGTTCATATAGGATCATTCAATATATAATTATACTCTATATATGTTATTACTATATATAGGGTCACTCTTCAGACATTTATTTTTTCCATGAGTTAAAGCAGGTAGACCCACCGAGTGTCCTATATTAAATTGAACGTGGTGTTGTTTATTTATTCATACTTGTTAATTAATTAATGATACTCATACACTCATTAGTAACAAGAAGTTCTTGGATTACATCACGACATTGTTGGGGGTTTTATACAGATTTTTTTATCTCACAACCTACTCAGGATGAATTTTCCACCCAAGACGATGATATGACAGTAGATACTTATTAGAGGAAAGTCCCCACAATATGTTTTCGATGAATTTTCTTAAATATCTAGAATATTAGAAGAGGACCTAGTATAATTTCAGGATTTTAATGGATCAGTTTTATCTATTTTAATTTTTTTTCTAATATTCATGTCCCCTATTCCCCTATTTTATATCTACATTATATATATCCAGGTATATGACACTACCTTGTGGATTTTGATTATTATTTAGTTCTTGAGTTGTTTATTCTACCACTAATTATTATTCTAGGTGTTTGTATGATGCTTTCGCTATAGTTTGAATTTTTTTTATTATATCCATTGTTCCATTCAATAATGAGGATATAGTGTCCCCATTGTACCAACTATACACCCTCTATTCTATTCAACCGACTCTGGTGTATGGGGATACACACATGAGGCCATGTGACCCAACAGAATGGGGCACAAGTTATGTGGACCCTAGGATGGGATGTCATAAACTAGTAGAATAACCCTATTTTCCTTTTGTCTAATTGTTTGGGTATTATACGTGATACTTGAAGTTAATTGGATTTGGAATCGTCCCTATTCCTTGACAAAAAAAACCCTTGTACATAGGAGATCCAAATTACATGGGATGGGAAATATTTTTAAATGATTGTTCCATTTATATTTTATAACACTTCACCAATAGGTAACATACTTTCCTCATGGAGTAATTATTATTTATTTGAGTTATATGAGAGTTCATTACATAACCTATTGAAATGAGGGTGTTTCATTACATGCATCATCATAGGCACAATAAGAATAATATGATATAAAGTTTTCCATAGAACATATATTTGTAGCATTATTTTTTCTATTTCATATTATTAGTTCATTTATTATATGTTGTAATTATAGTGAAATTTTTTATAGGTATTGGAAGAAATAATTGATACATAATGTTCTTTCATTAAACTAATACTTTTTTCATGAATTGGTTAAATCAGACACCTTATGTTGTCAATTATGCCATGATGATCCATATTCCATTGGTTTCAACGTGATGGAACATGTTATGGTATGGGTTACGTGAATTCCACATATTAATTCAGGACGGGTTTGTGCCCTTAGGGATTATAAATTAAAATAATCCCAATTCAACCATTTATGTGATTTAAATGTTTAAACACGAACGAATTAAAAATGAAAATGAATTCTAAAGTGAAATTAGTAATCTTATATATACAAAACATTAACATAGAACTGAAAAAGGCCTTAATATTTGGTTATATATTCTGTTCTTATAACCATTATGGTCTTTTATACTACCTAGAAATGGAATTTGGATCATATAGAGAGGTGTGATAATTGTTTTATGAAGGATTTGTACATATACTCTTTTCCTATCTACAATATTTTCAGTTTCATAAATATCTTTTAAAGAGTGTGTTTGGAAGTTTAGTATCATGCCACTGCGATGTCATATAGTCATACACCCCAAAGTAAATGACTACCATGCTCCTGAGATACTAGACCTATAGACACCAATGATTCCTTCTACAGTGGCACCTATAGTACCAATTCTTATTCATGATATGGGAACTAATTCACTATTTCAAAAAATCTTTTGATGTATGTTAGAAAATATGAAAGGTGTTTTTTGACCTACCATTAGTTGGGAAGAGTTGACAATGAAATTACATAAACCAAAACCTACCAATTTTTTGAGGGATAGTAGAGCACACATGGCTGTGTCTTGGATCAAATTTATATTACCTATATTCGATAATTTA
Source organism: Viscum album (assembly GCA_963277665.1). Lineage (NCBI taxonomy): Eukaryota > Viridiplantae > Streptophyta > Magnoliopsida > Santalales > Viscaceae > Viscum > Viscum album. The sequence goes on from OY728125.1 coordinate 888,160,147, forward strand.
TAGATTCCTTTAGAGTGGAGGGTCCAACATACTATTTTATATGCTACGCGATTCGACTATAAAATGGTGAGATGCTATCACCCAAGCATATCGACATAGTGAAACGGTATGGATAGACATCTAGATGATCTTCTCTAAATATTTCATTACCTAGATATTGAGGACTATTAAATCTAGAGAATTCCTAAACCTACAGTAGGGAAGTATGTTTGTTGTGGAATACGCTTCTCATTTTATGAAGATTCATTGGTTCACTCATTCTCTAGAGGGTGATGATTTTATAAAATCCATGAAATTTGAGGTTGGGATAGTATACGCCATCCGGGAATAGTTAAATGTCTTCAGGTTGATAAACGTTTCAAATATCATTATCCAAACCCTTATTAAAAAGTGTAATTTTAGAGAAGAAGATGGTGTGAGTTATGGTGTTTCCACACCTAAATCTATCAATAAATCTTATTTTTATGGGAGAAATTGACATTTTGAGGCTGCTTGTATAAGTGGTAGTAGTCAGGCACCTTGTACTAAAAACATTCTGATTATTCACTAGTGGGGAATGATATGACATACTAAACATCAAAGCCTACATGACCTTGTGAAATGTCAAGGATGTGGTTGTATGTGCCATATCCCAAATTTATACAAGACCATTCAGATAGTTTATATAGATTGGGGGTCAATTTATAATCTATATTTCAAATTATATTCACTTGGATCACGACTATTTGTTATCTTGTATGGCACCAGCCATTTAGGCCGAGATGGCAGCCGAGGAACTCGAAGGCAGACTCATGACTCTTAGTGCCAACAGAGAGGGATTGTTTTGGAAAGTCATATAGTGACTTAGGTCCATGTTATTGGCCAGTTACATACATTACAACCTATACCATGGGATCATAGTAGAAAACATTGTATTTAATGAGGTACTACTCTAGTAGCCTCCACTTTAGTTTCTACAATATTTGAAACACAAACATGTCACTCATTTATATCTGATTTAATCAAAAATATTCTAAGACTCTAGATTTATTGCTTCAATAGTGTTATAATTCAAGATAACCCATTAGGTATCTGATCATAGTGAATTACCTATAGTAAGGATAATCCTCTCAAAATAGGAGAATACATTTTTGTATTGAATATATTTATCCTCGATATGAGGGATTTGATGTAATAGTCGGGATTGACCGGTTAGTTCCCTATAAGCACATATTGACTAATATCATCATTGGGTGATGTTGACCTCATCAGAGGGAATTAGTCACATACATAATGGATAATGGGATGACTATTTGTCAAGGGTAGGACATGAGTAGTAGAGGATGTGTAGTGTGATAGCTGAGATTTCCAACATTTTCCTTGATGGACAAGTGTGATATCCATCTTTGTTTCCTCATATACTAGATCATTTAAGGGGTTTCATTCTTGACAACTACCCTATCCTACATCCTATGTTTAACGTATAATTCACCATCTATCTTGTTCTAGGCGGAACCAAAGGGACCATTCATCCATATTGGATGGTACTTATGGATCTTCTTAGACTCAAGAAGCATTTGGAGGATCTAGAGGCTAAAGGATTCATATGACTATGAAAATCACCTTGGGGTTCACCATTAAATTTTTCCAAGAAAGAAGATGGTACCCATAAGTATTTTGTGTATTAAAATCATTTGGACAAGATCAATAAAAAGAATCAGTATCTATGACTTTATATATTAATCCTCTTTGATGAGATCTAAGTGGTAAAGGTGTTATCAAAGATAGATTTGATATTGGTCTATCATCATGTTCGTGTCAAGAAAATAGACATACCATTCATAGATTTTATGTTTAGGTACGGTCAATATGAATACATTTTCATTCCATTTAGTCACATGAATTCACGTGTTGTCTTTATGGTTTTTATGATCCAGGTTTTACACCCATACTTGGATTCATTCATGGTAGTATTTGTTGATGAAATCATAGTATATTCAAGATCTAGAAATGACCATTCCAACCATAATGATATTATACTAAAGAAAATTAGAGAGAATTAGAATAACAATAATCTCAGATAATTCCAATTATGGATCGATAAAATCCATATCATTGGCCACATTATCTCAGAGACAATAGTTTCTATGGACCTAGAAAATGTTAGTGATGTTGTTTGTTGGGAAAAACCCAAGAACATTTTTTCTATTCATGATTTTTTAGGTATTGTAGGATATTAAAAACACTTCATCTAATATTATGCATGCCTTATAGTGCTTATTATAGGTTTGATACGAAACGTTGTAGAATTTATATGGCCAGAATCTTTTGAAGAAAATCTTCATGTGTTGAAGGGCTGTTTGAATTTAGTACTGATACTGAATATTCCAGAGTTAGGATGGAGCTATACATTATTCTGTAATTCATTGGGTATATGTCATTGAGCTGTTCAAATGCAAGACTAGTGAGGAATTACAAATATATCTCATTATTTGAGGCCTCATGAGTAAAATTACCAGATTCAAGACCTCGATCTAGCCATTATATTTTATTCTCAATGATATAGGAGACACTATCTTCTTGGAATGAGTTTTTTATTCACTAAGAATAAAATAGTCAAATAATACATTTCAGAATGGCATCTGTGTATCCAGAAGTATAGGTGGGTTGATTAGATACATTCATTTGATTTTGAGTATTCTTATATTCCTGGAGAAGGTAAAACAATAGTTGATTATCTGATCCAGAAGACTCAGACCCAGGTGGTTAAGGAGTCTATAGGTGACTAGAAACTCTTACCCTTATTCTGAGAGATGCACATTGGGGTTTATGAGGAAAATGGTCAAACAACTGCTTGAGTCATAATAGTGGATTACTAAAATGGGTACGAATGAAGTAAATATCTCATTAATAAAAAAATTCCTAAATGAAATTATTATATATGATGATAGATATTTATATGGTACTATGAATAAGGATTACAATTTTTATTTCCATGGGCATGTATGGATCCCAACATACATTATAAAAGAGATAATGATGGAATTTCATGCTTCAGTATGGGAAGTTCACCCCATTATCCGCAAAATATATCTGGATCTACAACACAAATATTTGTGTCCTGGTATAAACTGTGGGATTTCTGGTTTCATCAATCATTGTTGAACCAATAAGTAGGTGAATGAAGAACATCAATGTTTAATATTTCTTTTACATCCATTTTCCATTCCCATGTGGATGTGGGATAATATTTTGATGGATTTCCTGACAGGTTATCCCAGATCACCACATTGAAATGATACAATATGGGATTTTTTTGACCATTTCGAAAAGAATACACACTTCTTACCTATTTGTGTGACCCTCTTGGTAGATGATCTAGTGTAACTCCCCGACCCCTATTATCTTGAGTTGGTGAGTTATTACAAAACATTGGAATGATCACATGAAAGGTCAAATCTCAAAAGACGGATTGGCTTTGTAGCCTTGGAAACACTAGATATATTCATAAAGTTTTACATTACATCATAAAGTGATAAACTACTACAACAAAATATTTTCTTCATAGACCACACACATATCCCAACATACTATCCCTACAGGTCATTTATAAATTACTTCTTCACATCCTGAGAAAAATAAAACATTGAAAGGGGTGAGCTGAAATGCCCAGTAAGGATAACAATATAGCGAAAACTTTCATAAATAAAAATAAGCATTTAAGGCAATGTATAACTAAAACAAAAGCCTTTTAAACCTGAAATTCAACATAGTATGGAAAAAATAAAATGAAATAATGCCATTTACTAATTCACATGGATATTATACTAATAGAATAATCACATGCAATATCAATAACCACTTTCATAATGATGGAATGCATAATGCCAGACTATCATTACCACATAACAAAGGCCTCGTGACAAGACTAAAAATAAGATTTTGACAAGGCCTTTTGCCAAGACACTAGTTTGTCTCATGAGACCTACCGATGCATCGAGGAGCTATAGCGGGCTCCACCTGTCACATATTAAGTCCAATGCATTCCCATATAAAAAGGTTTAAACATAACATAAACATTCGTATTAAAACTAGCATACAAAATGTCAATACATTCACCATAAACTATGAATGGTATAAAAATAGAACATCTACAGTCAAACATATCACAAAACATTCAATACAATATAGTAGTTTTGTATCATAATAAATCAACATCAAATAAGCATAAAATCCATCGAAGGATGTTGACATAGATGAAATCAAAACTCTTTTTAGAGAAATATCTCTTTCTATTTTGAAATCATTTAAGAGTCTTATATTTATGAAATAAAAAATTTTCTTTGAAAATATTTTTATAAGCTTGTAAGGGAAGCATCGATGATTTTATAACAGTGGAAAATAGCCGCACCCTCCATATAAGTAAAAAATATTCTTACCTTAATTTTGTCGAAATGGTTAAAAACCACATTGTTTGGAAAATGACGAAAATATTCCTTTATAAAACTCTTATAAATAATCAAACAAGGGTATAAATGACTTTAACACATATTCTAGTAAATAGTAAAAATGTTTTGAATTTAATTTTTAAGAAACATGGATGTGGATGATAAAGAGATCCCGGTAGATTATTACGTATAAACAACCTCAGATAATGAAGAGATTTTGAAATAACCCTTACCTTGTAATTTTCCTTGGTTAGGGTACGTTAACCTCCTGTATAATAGTTAAATAATTGTTATTAAATTATACAAGAATCATATACATTCATATGATATCATATATGATCTTTTAACATTGCTTTGTTAATAATATCTTAGTATTATCGTCGTTTCAGGTGTTAACTTAATCATTTTCTTTTATATGTTTTGTTACATAAGCCAAGTTTTTCATGGATAGGTTGTATATTATTCATATACAGAATGATATCAAGTCCTTAAAAATTATTTTTAAATCATCAAATGATAATTATACTTGAATGGATACGATGGAAAATGAATCTCATCGCATTCGTGGAGACGGTAGTCCGTACGTACGCACGAGAGACAATATCATTCTTTTGATATTAAGATAATATATAAATGGATGGTATATAATATATATAGAATCATTAAAATGTTATATTTATTATTTATATGAGTTACACATCATTATTATACCCATCCAAATAATAATATATTGAATAACTATTACACCACGACGTGGAGACGGTAAGCCGTACGTACGCACGTATGGTGACATGTTATTCCAAGGGTGGATAGAATACTGAATATGGTTGTAACATATTTATAATAACATCACAGTATATATACGATACTGGAGTTGTTATTTTAGAATGGTAATAAAAAAGGAAGAAGAAGTGGAAGAAGAAAGGAATTTGGAAAAGGGTGTTGAAATCATTACATCTTCTTCGGTGTCTTCCATTTGATTAGATCAAAAGGGCTCCATAGGTTGGCTTTATGATCAAACTACAGCCTCTAGGTTGTAGTGAGGCAAGTTGGGAGAGTATTTGGGAAGAGTTTGGCCAAACTAAACGGATTTTAAGGTGTGAAGAAATGAGAAGGAAGAGTGCCTTTTATAAGAGGGGTGTGGGGCACCTTTGGAAAAGCTAGAAATATTAATTTATAATAAATTCATATTCGGTTTCTAATGGCTCCAAAGTTGATTATTTAGATTTAAAGGTGGGTATAGTTCGAAAACCACTCAAAAAATAGAATTTTCACAGGTTTGGGTACTTATATTAACCTTATCTTTAAGTATTAACTCTAAGTTAATTAGTTTCACTTATACAATGTCTCTTTGTATTTTTATATTATATTGTCAATAAACATACTATATACATCCAAGAGACCACAAAGTGATCCATTAATGATATAACTATCATGATATAAGTCTCTTTTCTGATACATATATTTTTAGAAATTTAATATCAATTAATAATATAATATTTGTTTCAAAAACTCTTTTATGTCAATTTTGAGACTATTCAATAGTTGATTTTTTTATAAATCATAACAGAATGATTGCTTAGAACAAAGTCAATAAAATCAATCCTAATATGTCATTGTATCCTATAAAATTAGTTTAATTCATTAATAGTCAATTATTATATTTATTTGGGTATTTATAATATCAATTATTTTAAATTTTCACTATTATTGTAATTACTGCATCATCATTGTGTCAGAAATAAATTAAATTATGTAATCTCCAAAAATTATAAATAAACTATCATTATGTAGGAAATAGTTTTATCTTTATAATTAATATTTTTAGTCGAAAATCCAACATATATAACCATATATAAATGTTTTTTTTCTAAAAGATATATGCTTTTGTCATTTTTGTACTTATTTTAACTTAATTAAAATAAAGTGTCCCTATCACCTACAAGTGGCTCCATGGGGTTCCAAAATCGACCCAAAGATATTCATTTTCGGACATGTATCCACCAATAAGGTAATTACATGTTTTAGGGTAATTTAGTATTATTATAAGATTAATTTTAACCCTTATTTACCGAATTTACCCTTAACCATGGTAAATAAAATATTTACCGCAGTAATTATTCAAAATGTTTAAAAATGAAAGATACCTATTTACACAATTTGAACTTTCTAAATCCAAATATGGATTCCATTTTTCCAAATTCGAAACACAAAAGTGGCATAAATTAATTTAAAATTAATTCCTGCTGTCAAAGCAAAAAACATGTTTTAAGATATAATAACTATCAAAATATTGATACTTGTTTATGTTCGGTTTAATTGTGAAATTATGTCCAATGACCAAAATTGTATTAAATGGAAAAAATATATAATAAATATAATTTAAAACCACTCAAATTCAAAATATATCACTATTAATTATTTTGATTAAAAAAGTTGCTTTTAATTAAAATTTAGTAATTTTCACTATTTATCAAAATATTAAAGTTATCCGAAAAGTATCAAAATTTCACCTTAGGCTAAATTCGATATTATGAATCCAAAAATGAAGTCCATTTTGAAATATAAAATATATATAATTTCAAAAAGTAGGTTTTACTATTCATAACAGCTAGTTTGATTGGTTATGGTGTGTTAGAACTCGGTGTTGCGTACAACACACGCTATAACATAATTCAAAGAGAAGCGTACCGTAGAAGTTTGGGGTGTTACATTCTCCCCTCCTTCAAATAATTTCGTCCTCGAAATTTCTAAAATATTATCGCATGAAATGAATCAGGTGGTTCTTCATCATAAGTTCCTCGGGTTCCCACGTTGCCTCTTCCATTTTATGGTTTCTCCACAAAACCTTTACCAGACGTGTCGTTCGGTTTCTCAGCACTTGTTCTCTCATATCAAGAATCCTGACGGGCTCTTCGTAATAAGACCTATCGGGTTCCATTTATAATTCCTTTTAAGTGAGTAAATGCTTTGGGTCAGGCATGTATTTCCTCAACAGAGATACGTGGAACAAATCGTGAACTTTGGAGAGACTTGGCGGCATTGCCAATCGGTAAGCTACATCCCCAATTCGTTCTAGAATTTAGAAAGGTCCGATGTACCTGGGACTCAATTTACCATTCTTACCAAAACGTATGACTCCCTTCCATGGAGATACCCTCAGGAAAACATGATCACTGACTTGAAATTCCAAATCCTTCCTTCGATTATCGGCATAGCTCTTCTGCATACATTGAGCTGTTTTGATGTTATTTTGGATTACCTTCACCTTTTATATTGTTTCCTCCACCAGTTCTTGACCTACAAGTTTTCTTTCACCAACGTCATCCCAACAGGTTGGTGTGCGACATCTCTTTCTGCATAATGCTTCATATGGTGCCATCTGAATACTCGAATGGAAGCTATTGTTATAGGAAAATTCTACCAGAGGTAAATACTGATCCCACATACCCTGAAAGTCAAGTGAGAAGGATCTCAACATGTCTTCTATGGTTTGAATAGTCTGTTATAATTTTTCGTCTGTCTGACGGTGGTGGGCAGTGCTCAAATGAAGTTCAGTATCCAAGGATTTTTGAAGAATCTTCTAGAATCATGAAGTAAAATGGGGATCACGATCATAAACAATCGATAAGGGTACACCATGAAGTCTCACAACTTCATAAATATATAGTCTTTCTAGACGTTCCAGTGGTAGATCTTCTATTATAGCATGAAAATGTGATGACTTGGTAAGACGATCAATAATAACCCATATTTCATCATTCCTTCTAGGAGTCTTTGGTAGCCCCATGACAAAGTCCATCATAATATTGTCCCATTTCTTCATCGGTATGGGAAGAGGTTGCATGAATCCTCCAGGTTGTTGCCTTCCAGCTTTCACTTGTTGAAAAACCATACATCTTGACACAAAATCAACAATCTCCCTCTTCATGTTGTCCCACCAAAAATGTTCCTTCAAATCTATATACATGTTGGTGATCCCAGGATGTATAGAGAAATTGTAACTATGAGCATCATCCAACAATTCCCTTTTTAGATCAGGTATATCGGGAACACAAAGTCTCTTCCCGAATTTCAAAATTCCATCTTCATACACAAATTCTCTCAGTCTCCCATCATTCACAGCTTTAATCTTTTTTTTTTAAATTCTTCATCATCGGTCTGAGAACTCATAATCCTTTATAGTAAAGATGGTTTCGCAACCATTTGAAAAAGCATTGATGTTTCTCCTTCCCTGGTTATTCCCATGTCCATCTTCACTAGATCCATGAAAATTGGATCCCTTTAAATTATCATATTGTTCAAAACTCCATGATATTTTCTGCTCAAAGCATCTACCACCTTGTTTGCCTTCCCCGGGTGGTAGTTTATCATGCAATCATAATCCTTGAGTAATTCAAGCCATCTCTTTTGCCTCATGTTGAGTTCCTTTTGTGAGAAAATATACTTCAAACTCTTGTGATATGTATAAATATCACATTTTTCACCATAGAGGTAGTGCCTCTATATCTTCAAAGAAAAGATCACAGCTGCTAACTTGTGATCATGAGTAGGATAGTTTTGTTCATGAATTTTCAACTGTCATGATGCATAGGCAATAACTCTATCATTCTGCGTAAGGACACAACCATGTCCTTTCTTCAATGCATCACTATAAATAATTAACCCATCATTCCCCGACGGTAGAGTCAATATTGGATCATTGACTAGTCTTCTCTTCAGTTATTCGAAGCATTCTTCAAACACTTTTTTCCAAAAAAATTTAACCCCTTTACGTGTGAGCTTAGTTAATGGATTAGCCAATCGGGAAAATTCTAGACGAAATGTTGATAATTACCTGCCAAACCAATAAAACTACGTACCTCAGTTATACTCGTAGGTGCTGGCCTTTCTTGGATTGCCTTGGTCTTAGAAGGATCAAGAGAGATTCCATCTTTAGAGACAATATGGCCAATGAAAAGAAATATCCTGAAGCCAAAATTCACACTGGCTAAACTTCCCATATAATTCATGCCTTCTCAAAGTCTTCAAGATAATGCGCAATTGATTTTCATGATCTTCGTAGATTTTGGAGTATACCAAGATATCATCAATAAATACCACCACAAATTCATCGAGATAATCCTTGAAAACTCTATTCATCAGATCCAGGAATACTGAGGGTGCATTAGTCAATCCAAAAGGCATTATAGTAAAGTCGTAATGCCCGTACCTGGTTCGAAATGCTGTCTTTGGAATGTCTTCCTTCTTCACACACAACTAATGGTATCCAGATCTAAGGTCAATCTTTAAAAAGTATTGAGCTCCACGCAGTTGGTCAAATAAATCATCCATGCGAGGTAGGGGATACTTGTTCTTTATCGTTATAGCATTGATCTCTCTGTAGTCAATACATAACCTCATATATCCATCTTTCTTTTTAACAAAAAGAACAGGGGCTCCCCATGGAGAAACACTAGGGTGAATAAATACCTTATTACTCAATTCCTCTAGTTTTTTCATTAGTTCAACTAATTCCACAGTGGCCATTCTATAAGGTGTCTTCGATATAGGCCTTGATCCGGGAATGAAATCAATGGAAAACTCAACTTCTCGTTCTCGAGGATGTCCAGGTAAATCATCTGGAAATACATCTACATATTCTTTCAATACAGGTACATCCTCTATTTGAACATTCCTTTCCTCACCCGTAGTTATTTCATTCTCTTCCTCTCCAATAATTGAATTTAGTTGAGCTACTGGGGGTGGATCTATATTAGAATTAGGCGGTGATGATTCAGCTCTAAAGATAAGGTGTTCCTTATCATCATCATCACGAATCGTAAACTCTTTCTTCTTACAATAAATCTTCGAATCATAGACTGAATTCCATTCCATACCGAGGATTATATCAAACTCAATCATAGGTATGACGACGAGATCAGCAGATAAAGAACATTTATGTGCTCTAATGGGGACTGATTCACAAAACATTGTTGAAATGATACTTCACTTAGGAGTTTTAACTGACAACTCCCTTATTAAATCAAATTGGAAATATATAATTTTCTTAGTAAACTAGGAAGATACAAAACAATGCGGTGATCCATAATCAAATAATGCATATGCTAAACTTGAGGAAACCATTAAATTACCTGCCACAACGTCTTTCGGAGCTTCTACCTCAGCAGTAGTGATAGTATAACCTTAGCCTTGATCCCTTGGACTTTTCTAAGGTATGTTCTCCTGACACTTAGGACATTAATTTTCATAATTCCCCATCTCACTTCAATTGTAGCACTGAACATTGGTAGCTTCCTTCTTCCCCTTGCAATCACTATCATGATGGCCTTTTTCACCACACTTGTACCAGACTCATGTTCCCTTCAAGCAAGTACCAGGGTGTTTCTTACCACATTTACCACAGGATGGCTATTCAAAATTTCCCTTCTCCCCCCTATTTCCATTCCCAGATTGATCAGCGGGTCACTTCTTCTCTTGCTTCGTTTTAAATTCATAAGACTTAGAGAATTCCTTTTTGATCTTGATAACAGATGAGACAATGTCTTCGTACGATGAAAAGGATTGTGAGAATAATGCTCAACATAGAAATTGTTTTAACCCATCAAAGAAATGATCAATCATACTTCTTGGGTTACGTATATAATCTCTAGCATACCATGCTATCCTTGTATAGTTAGCCTCATACTTTGTGACATTCACATCCTCCTTTTGTCTCAGACATAGAAATTGCCTTTCCATATCTGCTCGATGGTCGCGAGGAAAGTATTTTTCTAACAACAGATCTTTGAACTCCCTCCATTCCATATTTGATACTTCATCATCTTCCTTCATGTTTTGAATCAATGACCACCATTGATCAGCATCTCCAGTGAGGCAGTAAACTGCCATGATAACTTTTTCCCTTTAACTTCTCCCCAAAGCCTGAAATATTTTCTCTAGGGAATTTATCCATTACTTAGATACTAAGCTGTTTTAACTCCCATAGAATGTTGGTGGTTGTTGCCTCATGGATCGATCTAACATTGATCCTCCACGCTGCGGAGCAGGGTGCTCCATTCGGGTAAGGTTATTATTCATAACCTGAGTGAGTTGTCCCAGTATGGTGATTAGCTGATCGGCACCAGTTGCATCACTAGCTCCACTATAATTATCTTGAGTAGGAGGGAAATCCCTACATGGAGTGCGTGCGTTGATACGGTTTCCATTTCTTCCACTAGGTGCCATTTCTAAACAATTGCATAAACTAGATCAGTTTATGAATCAGAATACATAATCCCATACTTATAAAACACTTAACATAAATTGAACAATTTATGGATATAATCCATAATCATAAGAATGTTTTCTTTGAGGAAGTATATACTCATAAACCCTTCATAATTATTTTTAAAGAAAATTAGATTTATCCTTAGAATATCCCCCAGGAGCATCGTAACCATGAGTGCAGCAAGGCCCTTTGTCATGCACCAGTTCCCGTTCGAGTCTAGCTCAAAGTGATGTTTTTGGGTTTTAACCCTAGGTATATCTGTGCCAAAGCCGTCTCTACCTGCTCGTATCCAGATAGGGATTTATTGCTCGGAAAACTCACAAAATCTCTATAATACCAAAATTCTAAGAAGTTCTTCTATACTAATCCTCAAAGTTCAACTTAGGTCTACGTGCTCTAATCAGAGTTTATCTAAATCTAGCTTCCAAGGATTGTACTAAACTTCCTCTGATACCAACTGTAACGCCCCGACCCCAGTTACCTAGAGTCGGTGCGTTATTACATAACATTGGAATGATCACAATAAAGATCAAATCTCGAAAGACCGATTGGTTTAGTAGCCTTGGAAACACTAGATATATTCATAAATTTTTACATTACATAATAATGTGAAAAAATACTACAACAACATATTTTCTTCATAGACCACACCCATATCCCCACATACTATCCCTGCAGGTCATTCATAAATTACTATTTCACATCCTGTGAAAAATAAAACATTGAAAGTGGTGAGCTCAAATGCCCATTAAGGATAACAATATATCAGAAACTTTCATAAATAAGAATAAGCATTTAAGGCAATGTATAACAAAAACAAAATCCTTTTAAACTTGAACTTCAACATAGTATGGAAAAAATAAAATGAAATAATGCCATTTACTTATTCACATGGATATTCTACTAATCGAATAATCACATGCAATATCAATAACCACTTTCATAATGATGGAATGCATAATGCCAGACTATCGTAACCACATAGCTAAGGCCTCGTGCCAAGACTACAAATAAAATTTTTCCAAGGCCTTGTTCCAAGACACTAGTTTGTCTAAAGAGACCTACCGATGCATCGAGGAGCTATAGCGGGCTCCACCCGTCATATATTAAGTCCAATGCATTCCCATATGAAATGGTTTAAACATAACATAAACATTCGTATTAAAACTAGAATATGAAATGTAAAACTTTCACCATAAACTATGAACTTTATAAAAATAGCACATCCACAGTCAAACATATCACAAAACATTCAATACAATATAGATGTTTTGTATCATAATAAATCAACTTCAAATAGGCGAAAAATCCATAACAGGATATTGACATAGGTGAAATCAAAACTCTTTTTTGAGAAATATCTCTTTCTATTTTGAAATCATTTAGGAGTCTTATATTTATGAAATAAAACATTTTATTTTAAAATATTCTTATAAGCTTGTAAGGGAACCTTCAACTATTTTATAACGGTGGAAAATAGCCGCACCCTCCGTATAAGTAAAAAAACATTCTTACCTTAATTTGTCGAAAAGGTTAAAAAGCACCTTGTTTGGAAAATGACCGAATGATTCATTTATAAACCTCTTATAAAAACTCAAACAAGGGTATAAATTACTTTAACCCATATTCTAGTAAATAGTAAAAATGTTTTGAAATTCATTTTTAAGAAACATGGATGTGGATGATAAAGAGATCCCGGTAGATTATTACGTATAAACAACCTCGGATAATGAAGAGATTGTAAAATAACCCTTACCTTGCACATTTCCTTGGATGGGGTAGGTTAAAATCTAGTATAATAGTGAAATAATTGTTATTAAATTATACATGAATCATATACATTCATATGATATCATATATGATCTTTTAACGTTGCTTTATTAGTAATATCTTAGTATTATCATCGTTTCGGGTGTTAACTTACTCATTTTCTTTTATATGTTTTGTTACATAAGACATGTTTGTCATGTATAGGTTTTGTATTATTCATATACAGAATTATATAATGTCCTTAAAAATTATTTTTAAATCATCAAATGATAATCATAATTGAATGGATACGATGGATAATGAATCTCATCACGTTCATGGAGACTGTAGTCCGTACGTACGCACGAGCGACAATATCATTCTTTTGATATTAAAATAATATATAAATGGATGGTATTTCATATTTAACGAATCATTAACACGTTATATTTATTATTTATATTAGTTACACATCATTATTATACTCATCCAAATAATAATATATTGAATAACAATTACACCACGACGTGGAGACGGTAAGTCGTACGTACGCACGTATGGTGACATGTTATTCAAAGGGTGGATAGAATACTGAATATGGTTGTACAATATATATAATAACATCACAGTATATATATGATACTGGATTTATTATTTTAGAATGGTAATAACAATGGAAGAAGAACTGGAAGAAGAAAGGAACTTGGAAAAGGGTGGTGGAATCATTACCTCTTCTTCAGGTTCTTCCTTTTGATTTGATCAAAAGGAATCATTATGTTGTCTTTCTGATCAATATAAGGCCACTAGGTTGTATTTAGGGAAGTTGGGAGAGTATTTGGGTAGTGTTTGGCCGAACCAAAACGCTTTGAAGCTGTGAATAAATGAGAAGGAGGAGTTCCCTTTTATAAGAGGGGTGAGGGGGACCTTTGGAAAAGCTAGAAATATTAATTTATAATAAATTCATATTCAGTTTCTAATGGATCCAAATTTGATAATTTAAATGTTAAGGTGGGGATAGGTTGAAAACCACTCATCTAATAGAATTTATAATGGTTTGGGTATTTATATTAAACTTATCTTTATGTATTAACTCTAAGTTAATTAGTTTCACTTTTACAATGTCTCTTTGTATTTTTATATTATATGTTTAATAAACATACTATATACATCCAAGAGACCCCCAAGTGGTCCATTAATGATATAATTATCATGATATAAGTATCTAGGCCGATCCTTAGATTTTTAGAAATTTAATATCAATTAATAATATAATATTTGTTTTAAAAACTCTTTTATGTCAACTTTGAGACTATTCAATAGTTGATTTTTAAAAAAATCATAACAGAATGATTGCATCGAAAAAAGTCAATTAAATAAATCCTAATATTTCATATTATCCTATAAAATTATTGTAATTCATTGAAAGTCTCATATTATATTTATTTGGGTATTTATAATATCAATTATTTTAAATTTTCACTATTATGGTAATTACTACATCATCATTGTTTCATAAATAAATTAAATTATGTAATCTATAAAAATTATAAATAAAATATAATTCTGTAGGAAATATTCTTATATTTCTAATTAATATTTAGAGTTGAAAATCCAACATATATAACACTATGTAAAATATTTTTTTCTAAAAGATATATGCTTACGTCATTTTTGTACTTATTTTAACATAATTAAAATAAAGTGTCCCTATGACCTACTTGTGGCTCCATGGGGTCCCAAAATTGACCCAAAGATGCCCATGGTCGGACATGTATCCACCAATAATGTTAGGAAACGTTTTAGGATAATTTAGTATTATTATAAAATTATTTTTTAACTCTTATTTACCTAATTTACCCTTAACCATGGTAAATAAAATATTTACCGCAGTAATTATTCAAAATGTCTAAAAATAAAATTTATCTATTTACACAATTTGAACATCCTGATTCAAAATATGGAATGCATTTTTCCAAATTCAAAACACAGAAGTGGCAGAAATTAATTTAAAATTAATTCCCGCTGTCAAAACAAAAATTGCGTTTTTAAGATATAGTAACTATCAAAAGATTGATACTTGTTTATGTTCGGTTTAATTGTGAAATTATGTCTAATTACCAACATTGTATTAAATGGTAAAAATATATTTTAAATATACTTTAAAACCACTCAAATTCATAATTTATCACTATTAATTATTTTGATTAAAAAAGTTGTTTTTAATTATAATTTAGTAATTTTCACTATTAATCAAAATATTAAATTTATCTGAAAAGTACCAAAAGTTCACCTTAGGATAAATTCGATATTATGAATCCAAAAATGAAGCCCATTTTGAAATATAAAATATATATATTTTCAAAAAGTAGGTATTACTATTCATAACGGCTAGTTTGATTGGTTATGGTGTGTTAGAACTCAATGTTGCGTACAACACACGCTATCACATAATCCAAAGAGAAGCGTACCATAGAAGTTTGGGGTGTTACATTCTCCCCTCCTTCAAATAATTTCGTCCTTGAAATTTCTAAAATATTATCGCATGAAAAGACTCGGGTGGTTCTTCATCATCAGTTCCTCGGGTTCCCACGTTGCCTCTTCCATTTTATGGTTTCTCCACAAAACCTTTACCATACGTGTCGTTCATTTTCTCAGTACTTGTTCTCTCATATCAAGAATCCTAACAGGCTCTTCGCAATAAGACAGATCGGGTTCCAGTTCTAATTCCTTGTAAGTGAGTACATGCGTTGGGTCAGGCATGTATTTCCTCAACAGAGATACGTGGAACAAGTTGTGAACTTTGGAGAGACTTGGTGGCATTTCCAATCAGTAAGCTACAACCCCAATTTGTTCTAGAATTTCGAAAGGTCTAATGTACCTGGGACTCAATTTACCTTTCTTACCAAAACGTATGACTCCCTTCCATGGAGATACCTTCAGGAAAACATGATCACCGACTTGAAATTCCAAATCCTTCCTTCAATTATCGGAATAGCTCTTCTGCCTACTTTGAGCTGTTTTGATGTGATTTTGGATTACCTTCACCTTTTCGATCGTTTCCTCCACCAGTTCTTGACCTACAAGTTTTCTTTCACCAACTTCATCCCAACAGGATGGTGTGTGACATATCTTTCTGTACAATGCTTTATATGGTGCCATCTGAATACTCGAATGGAAGATATTGTTATAGGAAAATTCTACTAGAGGTAAATACTGATCCCACATACCCTAAAAGTCAAGTGAGAAGGATCTCAACATGTCTTCAAAGGATTGAATAGTCCATTCCGATTGTCCGTCTGTCTGAGGGTGGTAGGCAGTGCTTAAATAATTTTAGTATCCAAGGATTTTTGAAGAATCTTGTAGAATCATGAAGTAAAACGGGGATCACGATCAGAAACAATCGATAGGGGTACTCCATGAAGTCTCACAAATTCATAAATATATAGTCTTTCTAGACGTTCCAGTGGTAGATCTTCTCTTATAGCAATAAAATGTGATGACTTGGTAAGATGATCAACAATAACCCATATTTCATCGTTTCTTCTAGGTGTCTTTGGTAGCCCCATGAAAAAGTCCATCAAAATATTGTCCCATTTCCACTTCGGTATGGGAAGAGGTTGCATGACTCCTCCAGGTTGTTGCCTTCCAGCTTTCACTTGTTGAAAATCCATACATCTTGACAAAAAATCAGCAATCTACCTCTTCATGTTGTCCCACCAAAACTTTTCCATCAAATCTATATACATTTTGGTGCTCCCAGGGTGTATAGATAAATTGTAACTATGAGCATCATCCAGCAATTCCCTTTTTAGATCAGGTATATCGGGAACACAAAGTCTCTTTCCGAATTTCAAAATTCCATCTTCATACACAAATTCAATCAGTCTCCCATCATTCACAACTTTAAACTTATTTTGAAATTCTTCATTATTAGTCTGAGAACTCATAATCCTTTATAGTAAAGATGGTTTGGAAACCATTTGAAAAAGAATTGATGTTTTTCCTTCCCTTGTTATTCCCATGTCCATCTTCACTATATCCATGAAAATTGGATCCGTTTAAATTCTCATATTGTTCAAAACTCCATGATCTGTTCTACTCAAAGCATCTGCCACCTTGTTTGCCTTCCCCGGGTGGTTGTGTAACGTGCAATCATAATCCTTGGGTAATTAAAGCCATCTCTTTTGCCTCATGTTGAGTTCTTTTTCTGAGAAAATATACTTCAAACTCTTTTGATCAGTATAAATCTCACAATTTTCACCATAGCGGTAGTGCCTCCATATCTTCAAAGAAAAGATCACAACTGCTAACATTAGATCATGAGTAGGATAGTTTTGTTCATGAATTTTCAACTATCATGATGCATAGGCAATAACTCTATCATTCTGCATAAGGACACAACCAAGTCTTTTCTTTGATGCATCACTATAAATAACGAACCCATCATTCCCCGATAGTAGAGTCAATATTGGAGCATTGACTAATCATCTCTTCAGTTATTCAAAGCATTCTTCAAACTCTTTTGTCCAAAAAAATTTAACCGCTTTACGTGTGATCTTAGTTAATGGGTTAGCCAATCGGGAAAAATTCTAGACGAAATGTCGATAATAACCTGCCAAACCAATAAAACTACGTATCTCAATTATACTCGTAGGTGTTGGCCATTCTTGGATTTACTTGGTCTTAGAAGGATCAAGAGAGATTCCATATTTAGAGACAATATGGCCAAGAAAACAAATCTCCAGAAGCTAGAATTCACACTTGCTAAACTTCCCATATAATTCATGCCTTCTCAGAGTCTTCTAGATAATGTGCAATTGATTTTCATGATCTTCGTAGATTTTAGAGTATACCAAGGTATCATCAATAAATACCACCACAAATTCATCGAGGTAATCCTTGAAAACTCTATTCATCAGATCCTTGAATACAGAGGGTGCATTAGTCAATCCAAAAGGCATTATAGTAAACTCGTAATGCCCGTACCTAGTTCGAAATGTTGTCTTCGGAATGTCTTCCTTCTTCACACATAACTGATGGTATCCAGATCTAAGGTCAATCTTTGAAAAGTATTGAGCTCCATGCAGTTGGTCAAATAAATCATCAATGCGAGTTAGGAGATAATTGTTCTTTATCATTTTAGAATTAATCTCTCTGTAGTCAATACATAACCTCATAGATCCATCTTTCTTTTTAACAAAAAGAACAGGGGATCCCCATGGAGAAACACTAGGGTGAATAAATCCCTTATTACTCAATTCCTCTAGTATTTATTTAGTTCAACTAATTCCAAAGTGGCCATTCTATAAGGGGTCTTCGATATAGGCCTTGATCCAGGAATTAAATCAATGGAAAACTCAACTTCTCGTTTTGGAGGATGTCCAGGTAAATATTCCAGAAATGCATCTACATATTCTTTCACAACAGGTACATCCTCTATTTGAACATTCCTTTCCTCACCCATAGTTATCTTATTCTCTTCCTCTCCAATAATTGAATTTAGTTCAGCTACTGGGGGTGGATCTAGATAAGAATTAGTCGGTGACGATTCTGCTCTAGAGATAAGGTGTTCCTTATCATCATCATCAAGAATCGTAACCACTTTCTTCTTAAAATAAATCTTCAAATCATAGTCCGAATGCCAGTCCATACCGAGGATTATTACAAACTCAATCATAGGTATGACGACGAGATCAGCAGATAAAGAACATTTATGTGCTCTAACGGGGACTGATTTACAACACTTTGTTGCAATGATACTTCCCTTAGGAGTTTTAACTGACAACTCCCTTGTTAAATCAAATTGAAATATCTAATTTTCTTAGCAAACTGGGAAGATATAAAACAATGCGATGATCCATAATCAAATAATGCATTTGCTAAATGTGAGGAAACCATTAAATTACCTACCACAACGTCTTTCGGAGCTTCTACCTCAGCAGTAGTGATAGTATAAGCTTGGCCTTGATCCCTTGGTCTTTTATGAGGTATGTTCTCCGAACGCTTAGGACATTAATTTACATAATGCCCCATCTCCCTGCAATTGTAGCACTGAACATTGATAGCTTGCTTCTTCCCCTTGCAATCACGAGCATGGTGGCCTTTTTCACCACACTTGTAACAGACTCATGTTCCCTTCAAGCAAGTACCAGGGTGTTTCTTACCACATTTACCACAGGATGGATATTCAACCTTTCCCTTCTTCCCCCTATTTCCATTCCCAGATTGATCAGCAGATCTCTTCTTCTCTTGCTTTGTTTTAAAGTCATAAGACGTAGAGAATTCCTTTTCGATCTTGATAGCACATGAGACAATGTCTTTGTATGATGAAAAGGATTTTGAGAATAATTCTGAATGGAGAAATGGATTTTACCCATAAAAGAAACGATCAATCATACTTCTTGGGTTATGTATATAATCTCCAGAATACCTTGCTAACCTTTTAATGTTAGCCTTATACTTTGCGACATTCTCATCCTTCTTTTGTCTCAAACTCAGAAATTTCCTTTCCATATCTGTTGGATGGTCGCGAGGAAAGTATTTTTCTAAAAACAGATCTTTGAACACCCTCAATTACATATTTGATACTTCATCATCTACCTTCGTGTTTTGAATCAATGACCACCATTGATCAGCATCTCCAGTGAGGCAGTAAACTACCATGATAACTTTTTACCTTTCACTTCTCCCCAAAGCCAGAAATATTTTCTCTAGGGAATTTATCCATTGCTTAGCTACTAAGGGATTTTAACTCCCATTGAACGTTAGTGGTTGTTTCCTCATGAATCGATCTAACATTGATCCGCCACCCTACAGATCAGGGTACTCCATACGGGTAAGGTTATTATTCATAACCTGAGTGAGTTGTCCCAGTATGGTGATTAGCCGATCGGTACCCGTTGCATCACCAGCTCCACTATAATTATCTTGAGTAGGAGGGAAATCCCTACATGGATTGCGTGCCTTGATACGGTTTCCATTTCTTCTACTAGGCTCCATTTCTAAACAATGGCATAACCTAGATCAGTTTATGAATCAAAATAAATAATCCCATACTTATAAAACACTTAACATAAATTGAACTATTTATGGATATAATACATAATCATAAGAATGTTTTCTTTGAAGAATTATATACTCATAAACCCTTCATAAAAATTTGTAAAGAAAATAAGATTTACCCTACGCATATCCCCCGGGAGCATCGTAACCTAGAGTGCAGCAAGGCCCATTGTCATGCACCAGTTCCCGTTCGAGTCTAGCTCAAAGCGGTTTTTTCGGGTTTTACCCCTAGGTACATCTGTTCCAGAGTCGTCTCTACCTGCTCGTATCCAGACAGGGATGTATTGCTTCGAAAACTCACAAAATCTCTACAATAAAAAAATTCTAGGAAGTTCTTCTATACTAATCCTCAATGTTCATCTTAGGTCTACATGCTCTAATCAGAGTTTATCTAAATCTCGTTTCCAAGGTTTGTACTAAACTTCCTCTGATACCAACTATAACGCCCTGACCCCAGTTACCTAGAGTTGGTGCTTTATTACATAATATTGGCATGATTATAAGAAAGATCAAATCTCGAAAGACTGATTGGTTTAGTAGCCTTAGAAACACAAGATATATTCATAATGTTTTACATTACATCATAAAGTGAAAAACTACTACAATAACATATTTTCTTCATAGACCACACTCATATCGCCACATACTATCCCTGTAGGTCATTTATAAATTACTATTTCACATCCTGGAAAAAATAAAGCATTGAAAGTGGTGAGCTCAAATGCCCAGTAAGGATAACAATATACCGGAAACTTTCATCAATAAGAATAAGCATTTAAGGCAATGTATAACTAAAACAAAATCATTTTAAACTTGAACTTCAACATAGTATGGAAAAAATAAAATGAAATAATGCCATTTACTTATTCACATGGATATTCTACTAATCGAATAATCACATGCAATATCAACAACCACTTTCATAATGATGGAATGCATAATGCCAGACTATCGTAACCACATAGCTAAGGCCTCGTGCCAAGACTACAAATAAGATTTTTCCAAGGCCTTGTTCCAAGACACTAGTTTGTCTAATGATACCTACCTATGCATAGAGGAGCTATAGCGGGCTCCACCCGTCATATATTAAGTCCAATGCATTCCCATATGAAATGGTTTAATCATAACATAAACATTCGTATTAAAACTATCATATGAAATGTAAAACTTTCACCATAAACTATGAACTTTATAAAAATAGCACATCCACAGTCAAACATATCACAAAACCTTCGATACAATATAGAAGTTTTGTATCATAATAAATCAACTTCAAATAAGCGTAAAATCCATAACAGGATGTTGACATAGATGAAATCAAAATTCCTTTTAGAGAAATATCTCTTTCTATATTGAAATCAATTAGGAGTCTTATATTTATGAAATAAAACATTTTCTTTGAAAATATTTTTATAAACTTGTAAGGGAAGCTTCGACGATTTTATAAGGGTGGAAAATAGCCACGCCGACCGTATAAGTAAAAAAACATTCTTACCTTAATTTTGTCAAAATGGTTAAAAAGCACCTTGTTTGGAAAATGATGGAATGAATCCTTTATAAACCTCTTATAAAAAGTCAAACAAGGGTATAAATTACTTTAACCCATATTCTAATAAATAGTTAAAATGTTTTTAAATTCATTTTTAAGAAACATGGATGTGGATGATAAAGAGATCCCAGTAGATTATTACATATAAACAACCTCGGATAATGAAGAGATTGCGAAATAACCCTTACCTTATACATTTCCTTGGTTGGGGTAGGTTAAAATCCAGTATAATAGTGAAATAATTTTTATTAAATTATACAAGAATCATATACATTCATATGATATCATATATGATCTTTTAACATAGCTTTGTTAATAATATCTTAGTATTATCATCGTTTCGGGTGTTAACTTACTCGTTTTATTTTATATGTTTTGTTACATAATCCATGTTTGTCATGGATAGGTTGTGTATTATTCATATACAGAATGATATCATGTCCTTAAAAATTATTTTTAAATAATCAAATGATAATTATAATTTTATGGATACGATGGAGAATGAATCTCATCGCGTTCATGGAGATGGTAGTCCGTATGTACGCACGAGCGACAATATCATTATTTTGATATTAAAATAATATATAAATGGATGGTATATCATATATAAAGAATAATTAACATGTTATATTTATTATTTACATTAGTTACACATCATTATTATATCCATCTAAATAATAATATATTGAATAACAATTACACCACGACGTGGAGACGGTAAGCCGTACGTACGCACGTATGGTGAAATGTTATTCAAAGGGTGTATAGAATACTGAATATAGTTGTACCATATATATAATAACATCACAATATATATATATGATACTGGAGTTATTATTTTCGAATGGTAATAACAATGGAAGAAGAAGTGGAAGAAGAAAGGAACTTGTAAAAGGGTGCTGAAATCATTACCTCTTCTTCGGGTTCTTCCTTTTGATTTGATCAAAAGGGATCTTTATGTTGGCTTTCTGATCAATATAATTCCACTAGGTTGTAGTGAGGGAAGTTGGGAGAGTATTTGGGAAGTGTTTGGCCGAACCAAAAGGCTTTGAATGTGTGAATAAATGAGAAGGAGGAGTGCCCTTTTATAGGTGGGGTGAGGGGCACATTTGGAAAAGCTAGAAATATTAATTTATAATAAATTCATATTCGGTTTATAATGGTTCCAAAGCTGATTATTTAAATTTTACAGTGGGTATAGGTCGAAACCCACTCAACCAATAGAATTTAGACAGGTTTGGGTACTTATATTAAACTTATCTTTAAGTATTAACTCTATGTTAATTAGTTTCACTTTTACAATGTCTCTTTGTATATTTATATTATATGTTTAACAAACTTACTATATACATCCAAGAGACCCCCAATTGGTCCATTAATGAAATAAATATCATGATATAAGTATCTTGGCCTAGCCTTAGATTTTTACGAATTTAATATCCATTAATAATATAATATTTGTTTTAAAAACTCTTTTTTGTCAATTTTGAGACTATTCAATAGTTGATTTTTTTTAAAAATCATAACAGAATGATTGCATCGAAAAAAGTCAGTTAAATAAATCCTAATATGTCATATTATCATATAATATTAGTGTAATTCATTAAAAGTCTCATATTATATTTATTTGGGTATTTATAATATCAATTATTTTTAATTTTCACTTTTATGGTAATTACTGCATCATCATTGTGTCATAAATAAATTAAATTATTTAATCTCTAAAAATTATAAATAAAATATTATTATGTAGGAAATATTCTTATATTTCTAATGAATTTTTATAGTTGAAAATCCAACATATATAACCCTATGTGAAAATTATTTTTCTAAAAGATATATGCTTATGTCATTTTTTGTACTTATTTTAACTTAATTAAAATAAAGTGTCCCTATCACCTACTTGTGGCTCCATGGGGTCCCAAAATTGACCCAAATATTCCCATGGTCGGATATGTATCCACCAATAAGGTTAGGACACGTTTTAGGGTAATTTTGTATTATTATAAATTATTTTTTAACTCTTATTTACCGAATTTACCCTTAACCATGGTAAATAAAATATTTACCGCAGTAATTATTCAAAATGTCTAAAAATAAAAGTTACCTATTTACACAATTTGAACATCATGATTCCAAATATTGAATCCATTTTTCCAAATTCAAAACATAGAACTGGCAGAAATTAATTTAAAATTAATTCCCACTTTCAAAACAAAAATCGTGTTTTTAAGATATAATAACTATCAAAAGATTGTTACTTGTTTATGTTCGGTTTAATTGTGAAATTATTTCCAATGACCAAAATTGTATTAAGTGGTAAAAATATATTTAAAATATACTTTTAAACCACTAAAATTCATAATTTATCACTATTAATTATTTTGATTAAAAAGGTTGTTTTTAATTAAAATTTAGTAATTTTCACAATTGATCAAAATATTATAGTTATCCCGAAAGTACCAAAATTTCACCTTAGGGTAAATTCGATATTCTGAATCCAAAAATGAAGTCCATTTTTAAATATTAAAAATATATTTTTTCACAAAGTAATTATTACTATTCATAACGGCTGGTTTGATTGGTTATGGTGTGTTAGAACTCAGTGTTGCGTACAACACATGCTATCACATAATCCAAAGAGAAGCGTACCATAGAAGCTTGGGGTGTTACATTCTCCCCTCCTTCAAATAATTTCATCCTCAAAATTTCTAGAATATTACCGCATGAAAAGACTCGGGTGGTTCTTCATCATAAGTTCCTCAGGTTCCCACGTTGCCTCTTCCATTTTATGGTTTCTCCAAAAAACTTTAACAGATGTATCGTTCGGTTTCTCAGTACTTGTTCTCTAGTATCAAGAATCCTGACGGGATCTTCGTAATAATACAAATCGGGTTCGAGTTCTAATTCCTCGTAAGTGAGTACATGCATTACGTCAGGCATGTATTTTCTCAACAGAGATACGTGGAACACATCGTGAACTTTGGAGAGACTTGGCGACATTGCCAATCGGTAAGCTACAGCCCCAATTCGTTCTAGACTTTTGAAAGGTCAGATGTATGAGGGACTCAATTTACCTTTCTTACCAAAACCTTTGACTCCCTTCCATGGAGATAACTTCAGGAAAACATGATCACCGAATTGAAATTCCAAATCCTTCCTTCGATTATCAACATAGCTCTTCTTCCTACTTTGATCTATTTTGATTTGATTTTGGATTACCTTCATCTTTTCTATCGTTTCCTCCACCAGTTCTAGACCTACAAGTTTTATTTCACCAATGCCATCCCAACAGGTTGTTGTGCGACATCTCTTTCTATATAACGCTTCATATGGTGCCATCTGAATACTCGAATGGAAGCTATTGTTATAGGAAAATTCTACCAGAGGTAAATACTGATCCCACATACCCTGAAAGTCATGTGAGTAGGATCTCAACATGTCTTATAAGGTTTGAATAGTCTGTTCTGATTTTCCGTCTATCTGAGGGTGGTAGGAAGTGCTCAAATGAAGTTCAGTATCATGGGATTTCCGAAGACTCTTCCAGAATATTGAAGTAAAACAGGGATCACGATCAGAAACAATCAATATGGGTACTCAATGAAGTCTCACAAATTCATTAATATATAGTCTTATTAGACGTTCCAGTGGTAGATCGTCTCTTATAGTAAGAAAATTTGTTGACCTGGTAAAACGATCAACAATAACCTATATTTCATCGTTCCTTCTATGAGTCTTTGGTAGCCCCATGACAAAGTCCATGGTAATATTTTCCCATTTCCACTTCAGTATGGGAAGAGGTTGCATGACTCCTCCAGGTTGTTGCCTTCCAGCTTTCACTTGTTTACAAACCACACTTCTTGACACAAAATCAGCAATCTCCCTCTTCATGTTGTCCCACCAAAAGTGTTCCTTCAAATCTATATACATTTCGGTGCTCCCTGGGTGTATGGAGAAATTGGAACTATGAGAACCATCCACCAATTCCCTTTTTAGATCAGGTATATCGGGAACACAATGTATCTTCCTGAATTTCAAAATTCCATCTTCATACACAAAGTCTCTCAGTCTCCCATCATTCACAGCTTCAATCTTCTTTTAAAATTCTTCATCATCAGTCTGAGATCTCTTAATCCTTTCTAGTAAATATGGTTTGGCAACCATTTGAAAAAGCATTGATGTTTCTCCTTCCCTAGTTATTCCCATGTCCATCTTCACTAGATACATGAAAATTGGATCCCTTTAGATTCTCATATTGTTCAAAACTCCCTGATCATTTCTACTCAAAGCATATGCCACCTTGTTTTCCTTTCCCGGGTGGTAGTGTATCGTGCAATCATAATCCATGAGTAATTCAAGCCATCTCCTTTGCCTCATGTTGAGTTCTTTTTGTGAGAAAATATACTTCAAACTCTTGTGATCCGTATAAATCTCACATTTTTCTCTATAAAGGTAGTGGCTCCATATCATCAAAGCAAAGGTCACAGTTACTAACTCAAGATCATGGGTAGGATAGTTTTGTTCATAAATATTTTACGGTCGTGATGCATAGGAAATAACTCTATCATTCTGCATAAGGACACAATCATGTCCTTTATTCGATGCATCAATATAAATAATGAACCCATCATTCCCCGATGGTAGAGTCAATATAGTAGCATTGACTAATCTTCTCTTCATTTCTTCAAAACATTCTTCACACTCTTTTGTCCAAACAAATTTAACCCCTTTACGTGTGAGCTTCGTTAATGGGTTAGCCATTCGGGAAAAATTCTGGACGAAACGTTGATAATAACCTGCCAAACCAATAAAACTACGTACCTCAGTTATACTCATAGGTGCTTGCCATTCTTGTATTTCCTTGGCCTTAGAATGATCAACAGAGATTCCATCATTAGAGAAAATATGGCCAAGAAATGAAATCTCATGAAGCCAGAATTCACACTTGCTAAACTTCCCATATAATTCATGCCTTCTCAGAGTCTTCAAGATAATGCGCAAGTGATTTTAATGATCATCATAGCATTTGGAGTATAACAAGATATCATCAATAAATACCACCCCAAATTCATCGAGATACTCCTTGAAAACTCAATTCATCAGATCCATGAATACAGAGGGTGCATTAGTCAATCCAAAATGCATTACAGTAAACTCGTAATGCCCATACCTGGTTCGAAATGCTGTCTTCGGAATGTCTTCCTTCATCACACACAACTGATGGTATCCAGATCTAAGGTCAATCTTTGAAAAGTATTGACATCCATGCAGTTGGTCAAATAAATCATCAATGAGAGGTAGGGGATACTTGTTCTTTATCGTTATAGCATTGATCTCCCTGTAGTCAATACATAACCACAGAGATCCATATTTCTTATTAACAAAAAGAACAGGGGCTCCCCATGGAGAAACACTAGGGTGAATAAATCCCTTATTACTCAATTCCTCTAGTTTTTTCTTTAGTTCAACTAATTCCACAGTGGCAATTCTATAAGGGGTCTTCGATATAGGCCTTGATCCATGAATTAAATCAATGGAAAACTCAACTTCTCGTTCTGGAGGATGTCCAGGTAAATATTCCGGAAATACATCTACATATTATTTCACAATAGGTACATCCTCTATTTGAACATTCCTTTCCTCACCCATAGTTATTTCATTCTATTCCTCCCCAATAATTTAATTTAGTTGAGCTACTGGGGGTGGATCTTGATAAGAATTAGGCGGTGATGATTCTGCTCTAAAGATAAGGTGTTCCTTATCATCATCATCATGAATCGTAACTTCTTTCTTCTTAAAATAAATCTTCGCATCATAGTCTGAAAGCCAGTCCATACCGAAGATTATATCAAACTCAATCATAGGTATGACGAAGAGATCGGAAGATAAATAACATTTATGTACTCTAATGGGGACTGATTCACAAAACTTTTTTGCAATGATACTTACCTTAGGAGTTTTAACTGAAAAATCCCTTGTTAAATAAAATTGGAAATATCTAATTTTCTTAGAAAACTGGGAAGATATGAAACAATGCGATGATCCAGAATCAAATAATGCATTTGTTAAACTTGAGGAAACCATTTAATTACCTGCCACCACGTCTTTTGGAGCTTCTACCTCAGTAGTAGTGATAGCATAAGCTTGGCCTTTATCCCCTGGCCTTTTCATAGGTAATTTCTCCTGATTCTTAGGAAATTCATTTTCATAATTCCCCATCTCCCTGCAATTGTAGCACTGATCATTGGAAGCATCCTTCTTCCCCTTGCAATCACGAGCTTGGTGGCCTTTTCACCACACTTGTAACAGACTCATGTTCCCTTCAAGCAAGTACCAGGCTGTTTCTTAAAACATTTACCATAAGATGGATATTCAACCTTTCCCTTCTTCCCCTTATTTCTATTCCCAGATTGATCAGCAGGTCTCTTCTTCTCCTTCTTTTCTTTAAAGTCATAACACTTATAGAATTCCTTTTCGATCTTGATATCACATGAGACAATGTCTTCGTACGATGAAAAGGATTGTGAGACTAATGCTCAACAGAGAAATGGTTTTAACCCATCAATGAAACGATCAATCTTACTTCTTGGGTTATGTATATAATCTCCAGCATACCTTTGTAACCTTGTAAAGTTAGCCTCATACTTTGCGACATTCTCATCCTCCTTTTGTCTCAGACTCAGAAATTGCCTTTCCATATATGCTCAATGGTCGCGAGAAAGTATTTTTCTAAAAACAGATCTTTGAACTCCCTCCATTCCATATTTGATACTTCATTATCTTCCTTCGTGTATTGAATCAATGACCACTATTGATCAGCATCTCCAGTGAGGCGGTAAACTGCGATGATAAATTTTTCCCCATCACTACTCCTCAAAGCCTGAAATATTTTCTCTAGGGAATTTATCCATTGATCAGCTACTAAGGGATTTGTACTCCCATTGAACGTTGGTGGTTGTTGCCTCATGAATTGATCTATCATTGATCCTCCACGCTGCAGATCAGGGTTCTCTATATGGGTAAGGTTATTATTCATAACCTGAGTGAGTTGTCCCAGTATGGTGATTAGCTGATCGGCACCAGTTGCATCACCAGCTCCACTATAATTATCTTGAGTAGGAGGGAAATCCCAACATGGAGTGCGTGCATTGATACAGTTTCCATTTCTTCCACTAGGAGCCATTTCTAAACAATGGCATAAACTAGATCAATTTATGAATGAAAATACATAATCCCACACTTATAAAACACTTTACATAAATTGAACTATTTATGTATACAATCCATAATCATAAGTATGTTTTCTTTGAGGAAGTATATACTCATAAACCCTTCATAATGATTTGTAATGAAAATGAGAGTTATCTTAAGCATATCCCCCGAGAGCGTCGTAACCAAGAGTGCAGCAAGGCCCGTTGTCGTGCACCAGTTCCAATTCGAGTCTAGCTCAAAGCGGTGTTTTCAGGTTTTACCCCTAGGTACATCAATTCCAGAGCCGTCTCTACCTGCTCGTATCCAGACAGGGATGTATTTCTCGGAAAACTCAGAAAATATCTACAATACAAAAATTCTAGGATGTTCTTATATACTAATCCTCAAAGTTCATCTTAGGTCTACGTTCCCTAATCATAGTGTATCTAAATCTAGCTTCCAAGGTTTGTACTAAACTTCCTATGATACCAACTGTAACACCCTGAGCCCAGTTACCTAGAGTCAGTGCATTATTACATAACAATTTCATGATCACATGAAACATCAAATCTCGAAAGACCGATTGGTTTAGTAGCATTGGAAACACTAGATATATTCATAAAGTTTTACATTACTTCATAAAGTGAAAAACTACAACAACAACATATTTTCTTCATAGACCACACACATATCCCCACATACTGTCCCTGTAGGTCATTCATAAATTACTTCTTCACATCCTGGGAAAAATAAAAGATTTAAAGGGGTGAGCTCAAATGCCCAGAAAGGATAACAATATAGCGGAAACTTTCATAAATAAGAATAAGCATTTAAGGCAATGTATAACTAAAACAAAAGCCTTTTAAACCTGAACTTAAACATAGAATGGAAAAAATAAAATGAAATAATGCATTTTAATTATTCACATGGATATTATACTAATCGAATAATCACATGCAATATCAATAACCACTTTCATAATGATGGAATTCATAATGCCAGACTATCATAACCACATAGCCAAGGCCTCGTGCCAAGACTACAAATAAGATTTTTCCAAGGCCTTGTGCCAAGACACTAGTTTGTCTCATGAGACCTACCGATGCATCGAGGAGCTATAGCGGGCTCCTCCCGTAACATAATTAGTCCAATGCATTCCCATATGAAAAGGTTTAAACATAACATAAACATTAATATTAAAACTAGCATACGAAATTTCAATACTTTCACCATAAATTATGAACGGTATAAAAATAGCACATCCACTGTCAAACATATCAAAAAACCTTCAATACAATATAGATGTTTTGTATCATAATAAACCAACTTCAAATAAGCATAAAATCCATAAATGGATGTTGACATAGATGAAATCAAAACTCTTTTTAGAGAAATATCTCTTTCAATTTTGAAATCATTTAAGAGTCTTATATTTATGAAATAAAACATTTTCCTTGAAAATATTATTAAAAACTTGTAATGAAAGCTTCGACGATTTTATAATGGCCGAAAATAGCCGCACCTTCCCTATAAGTAAAAAAACATTTTTACCTTAATTTTGTCAAAAATGTTAAAAATCACCTTGTTTGGAAAATGACGTAAATATTCCTATATAAACCTCTTATAAAAAGTCAAAAAATGGTATAAATGACTTTAACCCATATTCTAGTAGATAGTAAAAATTTTTTGAAATTCATTTTTAAGAAACATGGATGTGGATGATAAAGAGATCCTAGTATATTATTACGTATAAACAACCTCAGATAATGAAGAGATTGTGAAATAACCCTTACCTCGTACTTTTCCTTGGTTGGGGTCGGTTAACCTCCTTTATAATAGTGAAATAATTGTTATTAAATTATACAAGAATCATATACATTCATATGATATCATATATGATCTTTTAACATTGCTTTGTTAATAGTATCTTAGTATTATCGTCATTTTGGGTGTTAACTTTCTCATTTTCTTTTATATGTTTGGTTACAGAAGCCATGTTTGTCATGGATAGGTTGTATATTATTCATATTCATAATGATATCAAGTCCTTAAAAATTATTTCTAAATCAACAAATGATAATTATACTTGAATGGATACAATGGAGAATGCATCTCATCGCGTTCGTGGAGACGGTAGTCCGTACGTAAGCACGGGCGACAATATGATGCTTTTGATATTAAAATAATATATAAATGGATGGTAAATCATATATATAGAATAAATAACATTTTATATTTATTATTTACATGAGTTACACATCATTATTATACCCATTCAAATAATAATATATTGAATAACAATTACACCACAACGTGGAGACGGTAAGCCGTATGTACGCACGTATGGTGACATGTTATTCAAAGGGTGGATAGAATACTGAATATGGTTGTATCATATTTATAAGAACATCAAAGTATATATATGATACTTAATTTATTATTTTATAATGGTAATAACAAAAGAAGAAGAAGTGGAAGAAGAAAGGATCTTGGAAAAGGGTGGTGAAATCATTACCTCTTCTTCGGGTTCTTCCTTTTGATTTGATCAAAAGGGCTCCATAGGTTGAATTTATGATCACACTAAGGACTCTAGGTTGTAGTGAGGGAAGTTGGGAGAGTATTTGGGCATAGTTTGGCCGAACCAAAAGGCTTTGAAGGTGTGAATAAATGAGAAGTAGGAGTGCCCTTTTATAAGAGGGGTGAGGGGCACCTTTAAAAAAGCTAGAAATATTAATTTATAATAAATTAATATTCAGTTTGTAATGGCTCCAAAGTAGATTATTTAAATTTTAAGGTGGGGATATTCCTAAAACCACTCAACCAATAGAATTTAGACAAGTTTGGTTACTTATATTAACCTTATCTTTAAGTATTAACTCTAAGTTAATTAGTTTCACTTTTTCAAGGTCTCTTTGTATTTTTATATTATATATTTAATAAACATACTATATATAGTCAAGCGACAACCAAGTGGTCCATTAATGATATAAATATCATGATATAAGTCTCTTGGCCAAACCTTATATTATTAGGAATTTAATATCAATTAAAAATATAATATTTGTTTTAAAAACTCTATTATGTCAATTTTGTGACTATTCAATAGTTGATTTTTGTAAAAATCATAACAGAACTATTTCTTTGAACAAAGTAAATTAAATCAATAAAAATATGTCATATTATCCTATAAAATTACTATAATTCATTAAAAGTCCCATGTTATATTTATTTGGGTATTTATAATATCAATTATTTTAAATTTTCACTATTATGGTAATTACTGCATCATCATTGTATCATAAATAAATTAGATTATGTAAATTAAAAAAATTAAAAATAAACTATCCTTATGTAGGAAATCTATTTAGCTTTTTTTAATGAATATTTATAGTAAAAAATACAACATATACAACCCTATGTAAAAGTTGTTGTTCTAAATGATATATGCTTATGTCATTTTTGTAATTATTTTAACTTAATTAAAATAAAGTGTCACTATCACCTACAAGTGGCTCCATGGGGTCCCAAAATCGACCCACAGATGCCCGTGGTCGGACAGGTATCCACCAATAAGGTTAGGACACGTTTTAGGGTAATTTAATATTATTATAATATTATTTTTTAACCCTTATTTACCGAATTTACCCTTAACCATGGTAAATAAAATATTTACCGCAGTAATTATTCAAAATGTCTAAAAATAAAATTTACCTATTTACACAATTTGAACATCCTGATTACAAATATGGAATCCTTTTTCCAAATTCAAAACACAGAAGTGGCAGAAATTAATTTAAAATTAATTTACGATGTCAACACAAAAAGCGTGTTTTTAAGATATAATAACTATTAAAAGATTGATACTTGTTTATGTTCGGTTTAATTGTGAAATTATGTCCAATGACCAAAATTGTATTAATTGGTAAAAATATATTTTAAATATTCTTTAAAACCACTCAAAATTTCTTATTTATCACTATTAATTATTTTTTTTAAAAAGTTGTTTTTATTTAAAATTTAGTAATTTTCACTATTCATAAAAATATTAACGTTATCTGAAAAGTACCAATATTTCACCTTTGGATAAATTCGATATTTTGAATCCAAAAATGAAGTCCATTTTGGAATATAAAATATATATAATTTCAAAAAGTAGATATTACTATTCATAACGACTAGTTTGATTAGTTATGGTGTGTTAGAACTCAGTGTTGCGTACAACACATGCTATCAAATAATCCAAAGAGAAGCGTATCGTATAAGCTTGGGGTGTTACATCTATTGATAAAGTATGTTAGAGAGGTTTTACATCATCATATATATCCTCTTTCTATCATTTCTGATTAATATTCTGGCTTCACATCATAGTCCTAGAAGGTGTTACATAAGGCCTTGGGTACTCAGGTGATTCTGAGCATGACCTATAACTCATTGGCTGATGGATAGATAGAGCTTAAAATTAAATTGGTATAAGATATTATATGTGAATGTGACCTTGAATTTGTGTATTTTTAGTAGAAACACATTCCCCTTACTGATTTCACTAAAAATAACATATTTCGGGCTAATATAGAGATGGATCCTAGTAAAGACTTATAAGGTAGTCCTTATTGCTCACCACTATGTAGGATGGAAGGAGGGGTGTAATCAATGGTTGGAGATTATATTATAAAGGACACCATAGAGATGGTTCAATTTATTAGAGAGAACATTAGGAAAATTCAGTCCATACAACAGTTAGATGTCAAATAATGTTAGTGACATGTCAGGTTAAACATTTGAGATTGGGTTTTCTTATGAGTCTCACTCGTGTTGGTCCATAGTGGTATTCATAAGTAGGATATGCACCCATTGTGGTTTTTTGGACATTATATGGTTTTGAAATAGATTGTACCAATGGCTTAATATATAGTTATTCCATATAGATACTCATATATGTATGATGTATTTCATGTATCTCAAATCTTATAAAATCATCCAAATCAATTACATATATTTCTTCCTGATGATGATGAATTATATGTTGATGATACTTTTGAGGAGTATCTAGTGCATATAGTTGGTTAGAGCATGGATTTAGTCTAAAGTTAGTAATTTCCTTTGTTATAGGTGCTATGGAATTACAAATGATTATTGGGTGCCACATGGGAATGATAAGCTATTATACGGGCTCAATGGTTGGATGTTTTTTTATGAAAATACCTCATTACCATTAGGAGGCCTACTAATGGACATGTTTCTTTAAAGGGGATGTTGAAATGACTCATATTCTCACAATGGTATGAATATTTTTTCTTGGAATAAATTGTTTTAAATATCTCTAATAATATAGAATAATTCTATCAAGGAGGATTTAATTGTGTCGGGTGATCATTTGGAACCCAAAGCCTCGAAATGTATAGAAAATACTAGGCCACATGGTTTGGAGAAACTTTGCCTCCCATCCCGCATGGTTTCCGTAAAAATGTGTGATTGTAGACAATGGAGACCAAGGGTCTGCACGATCAATCATCAACTATGTGACCCTAGGTGGATTATTGTACGGTGATATAGAGTTTCAGTACATAGGAAATTTTATGTTTTTAACATGATTAAAAAAACCATGTGTCCCACGACACATGTTCGGAACATAGTCAGGCGAACCATGTGGCCAAATAGTGCTCCCTTACATTTTGATGTTAAATGATACTTTATCACTCACATAAAATTATAACCCCATTTCTATTGTCTATTTAATCCATGAGAACCTATACTTGGTTTTCTTCTCCCATGGCTTTCTAATCCTTTTAATCTAGGAATAAAGGTAACTCTATTGTCTGGTGTCTGAATTAAGATCCTTTGACTTCCTTAGATTTCTTAAGGTGTTAATTCGAATCATCTCCCTTATTATAAAAGATTTTGATATTATCAATCATGATATTTGAGTGAATTATAATTTTCCATATTTTCAGGGTGATGGATCATTTCTTATGTTTCATAAAAACGACT
Organism: Viscum album; assembly: GCA_963277665.1. NCBI lineage: Eukaryota > Viridiplantae > Streptophyta > Magnoliopsida > Santalales > Viscaceae > Viscum > Viscum album. Next base: position 888,195,383 of record OY728125.1, read on the forward strand.
CTGAATATGATCCCAATTTTGATAGAGGATCCATCTACAACCTTGATATAGGTAGTCACATAGTATTCCCTATGTTTTTAGAGGATTTTTAGTTGTGTCATTATGCCACATGATTACTTTTTCTGAGTTTCTCCTTTTGGTTAACTCCTTCATATCAATTTGATCATTCCACCTTTATGCATTATTATTTAACCATTTATAGTATATTATATGTGCTTGATCACAGTTATGGACACCCCTTGGGTTTTCCACATTGAATTTACCTTGTTGGTTAATTGATTTATATACCCAAAATACCTATTTAGATATTTTTTTATTTTAAATGAAATTTATCTTGATATATAAAGCTTTGTTGATCCATGGAACCAATTAGGTGTTCGGACAAAACAATAATTGGAATTTTGAATGTAACAAATTTCCATGATGACCATTTCCCCTTCTATGTGACCCCACATGATCTTACAAATGGTGTTTCCCTATTTTAGTAAATTAAATGAGTAAAATTGATTTGATTAGGTGGGATGGAAAGAGTAAGATGGTTTTCATTCAATTAAATTTATTGGATGATTTTATATTGAATTATTGTATGGTGAAAAGTCCACACCAATTGTTTCTTTTCATATCAATTTCTTAAATTCCAATGTTACGACCTATATATATATGGTTTGATGAAAATGAAACATGTGAGGTATTTTACACATAATTAATATTAGAAATATTATTATTCCATGATATGGGATCTTCAACAATGTTAAGGGATCTATTAAGTATGTAGGTATTACAATCCCTTACATCAGATGTTGAGGATGATGTCTTACACCAACGAAACTAGTTGGATGTTTGGAATGAGGCACCATATAACTTTTTTAGAGTGCTGAAATGATGGTGAACCCACCATATCAAGTGATGATGATGATGTCTCTGGATCATTATGAGATTTTATGTGTGAATCCTATTTCATGGGCATATAGTCTTTTAATACTGGATAAGTATGTCAATGTTTTGCCCTGGTACAACCAAGAAAGATGATTTTAGGTATATGGCCAGTTACCACCTCATGTATTGTGTGTATATAGGTGGTTGAAATAAATATATACATATATACAGTATTACTATATATTTATAATCATTATACTTTTATTTTGGCCATGAGATGAAGTAGATAGACCAAATAGTTTTCCTATCGGAACATGAGAAAGATGTTGATTATTTATTCTGATTAGTTAATTAATTATGAATACCTAATAGAATTTAATTTATGAGAACATGTAGGATTATTTCTAGAAACCATTAGTGGTGGTCAATGAGATTTATATATCAAACCTTACATTGGGTACCCATGGAACCTTAGAAGAATATATGACCACAATTATGAATAAAGATGAAGGCCATCATACAATTTGATGATACTTTTCTTATAGATAGATCACATGAGAAATGGATGGAGAATTCGGTTGATATTTGATGGGAGTAGTTTTTTTCTTTTTTAATTTTTTATGTATTCCTTTACATAATTCCCCTTTATTATATCATAATTATATGCATCCATGTAATTGAAACAGTATAGTTGATTTTGATTAGTTTTCAGTTCATCAGTTGTTTTTTCTTCCACTGGTTATTATTCTGTCTTTTTATATCAAGATTCTGCTATTGTATATTGTATGTATATGGGTATACCTATTATTACACATTTAAATGAGGTTATGGACTGTACCACCATCACAACAGCACTACTAGTCAGCAGCCTCTGGCGTATGGGGAGGTGAGCTTGCTGACCTCTGACCCACCATCTCGGGGTATAGGTCCTTTGGACCTCAGGTCATAATGTTACCTCATATGCTTCCAAAATTGAATAAGAATGGATATTATGGATAATTTAGTCAGGAAAAATCTCCACTGAAAAGATAAAAAAAATTAATAAATTTTTTCCTATCTCCTATTTGTCCTTATTTTTTTATTATGATTTTTATTAAGGTAACTAGTTTTCGAACCCATGGAATTCATAAATTATGATTTCATTATAGAGAAAATTATTATAAAATTTAAAACCACATATTTAAAATATTAAATAAAAATTATTAAAATAAAAATAAAATGTATTTTGGGAAATTAAACTTATCTGAAGGGAATGTAAAACATAAAAACTCTACTCTAACCTTAATAGTGACAATAATGATTTTGCTATTTAGGGGTCAATGTGTTCATTTTAAAAGATCAATTAGACCATCTGTGGACCTTATTTTATATTTATTAACATTTACGAAACAATTTATACAATATATAATTTTTTTAATTTTAAATTATTTAATAAAATACTATTTATTATAAAGTGGCGTTAAAGTCAATTTTGACATTATTTATTTATTTTTAAATTAAAAAATATCAAAAAAATAGTGGAATTGGAATATATATTTAGTTAATAAATGTGTATGCAGATATATTAATCTACAATTGGATCACAAAAATTCATTATATTTAACTCACTTTTAATATTTTTAGTATCATTTAATTTATTTTATTTTTAGATAAATAATCTATTTTTTTGGCATTTCTTATAACACCCCATGATTTTGCTACTAAATTTAATATTGAATGAATGAAAAACTGAGTCTCTACAGAATTCCACTTTGTTGTAACCTATATAGTAGTCAAAAATTTACCACCCCTATGATATGAATTTCTAAAATACGAAATACATGTTTGTGATTAGTATGTTATTTAGAGTCTGATATGACAAACATAATTTTTGGTGGATAGTAACCAACCCTTACGAATTGTAATGTTACCATTATAAATTGTGACATACCCTTATGAATAGTATCTTCACATATGATATTATATATATATTATTTATGTGAATGTATAATGTACCTCTTCTTTGGAATAAGTTAATAAATGTTTTAAAAATTTTATTTTCATCTAAAATGTGACATTAAAAAAATTTGTTTAATCAAATTTAGAAAAATATTATTGAAAAATAGATTTAATTTTTGCATTAAAAACTTCACAAAATTTTTTGGTTAATTTTTTGTGATTTTTCTAAAATACTTGAATTTTCAGTGAATACTAAAATATGATAATTTACATTAAATGCTAAATAATTGATTTATTGGGTCATTGATGATGTTATACTGATTAAAGAACCAATGGTTCAAAATCACATTCACGTATTACTATTTCTGTACATGGAATCATCACTATTTCTTATCATATGGAAAAATAATAAACTAATGATTAAAATATTAAGAAAATCCCCACCCTTGCACTATAAATCCCACATCTTCCACCCTTTTCTCTTCACTCTTCTCAAGTCATGGGCCATCTCAAAATTCAACCCAAATATCCAACCAAGATCCACCACCATGAACAGAAGCCCTTGGTCTCATAAAAATAAAAAATACTCTTACCTTAAGAGGCTATAAATGAAGGTTAATTCAAGAGGTATGATTCATGTTTTTTTACATTCATTTTCATGTTCCTTTATTATCTTTTTTTAATAACCTATACTCGTCCAAATGGTATTAAAACTCTTTGAAAATTCATGTACAGAATATTATTATGATAATGGTATAATTCCTCTTCATGTCACCTATCCACCTCATTTATTCTAAAAATAAATTAGCGTCCTAGATGTGTTCATTTATCACATTCAAGAACAACGATGATTTAAATTTCATTTAACTTCTTCAACTCTAGTCATGAAAACATTTTTACGGTTGAACCAGAATATTATGTATGTTTTTATCTTATGTAGTGTTTTTTAATCCTTATTCCCTCATGATGAAAAATAATAATACAAAATAATCTAATTGTGAGAATAATACCATGATTAATCCATGTGTTTATTATTAATATATTTCTTAATGATTTTCCTTAACTCTAAATATATAAAATGAATTTTATATCCATTAAATATTATTAATTTTCATTAATAACATATAAAACCAATTCATTACATCAACTCCCACTTTATATGTACTATCATACTCATTTATAAGTAATTCGATAATAAATATTATGAAAACGAGCACTCACGAACAATGAAATTGAATCCCTTAACCCATATTAGAGGCCAATAATGATCGTAATAATGTAATTTGAAACCAATAATGTGTATGAAAAATTATATAATTTTTAATTATGGAACCTAATTTTATTATTTAGGTATTTAATATCAAGCAAAGAACACCCTCATATTTAAGGTTTGGGATCCTCTCTCTAAAATTTATTCAACAATCCCACATATGTTGTGTACTTTTATTATTAATTACTAATGATAGAGTATATTTAAAAAAAATATCATACTCAAATTATTTTATATAAATTATGGGATACCACTTAACTATCATTATACCCTCACAGGAACACCCATTACCAGGCTAAGATGTATGTTAGGGGTTTCTTCATCTCACTTGCAATTTTGAAAGATATTCGGTATTCAAAACTAATACTTATATATGGTTTAAGTATAAATCACATTTATTTTTCATATAATAAATGAATTTATTTTCATGATATTAAATTTATTATTTAATTATCATTTTTTGTTCATATGATTCAATTGATTACAATGTTTTCAGTTTTTTCTACCCAGACATCAATTTTCCTTTGGGTTGCTCTTATTCTCTATTAACCTCAATGAAATTATACTTTATTGTTACTTGGTACACATAAATTCTATGTGAATGTTCTATATATGTGTACCAATCATAATCATTCTTTAATATTTTTTTATTTACATGTTTTAAAAGAATCTTTCCAAAAAGATTCTGAAATGAATGCCCGATTCATGGCACATCTCGAATTCTTTCCTATTTTAATGTTCACTATAAAATATATTTTATTTCATGTGTATAATTATAGAGTCATATAGTTTAACATGAAAAATTAATTTTTATTCATATTTGGTTTTATGAAATCAAACATTGTTTTTGGCTTTAAAATCCTTTAAAATTTCACCTAAACTGCACTAAAATGTTTTATGTCTAAAGGTTCTTTAAGAACTCGTTTTAAATGATTTCACCACAACAAGACATTATTTATGTCTCACTTATAATTTAAATTAAATTAACATTTATTTTATGGGATATTCATGTTTACAATCTGATTTCATGTGAAATAAAATTCATTTTCCAAATGAACTCTTCTTTCAAAGTTAAAAGGATTTTTTCTCATCTCACATTACCTTTAATGAGATATATGGCTTATTCACCACATATTTTTTTCTTGTAGTGTATGTACTATCTTTTGGAATATCATTTCAAGATGTTTTTTATTCTCATGATATTACAATGGATTTTGATTTGAATTTTACATATTGATGTGGGACTCATTGGAATGTTTAAGGATTATTTCCTAGAGGATTTTTCAATGCTCTCATTTAAAAGTAACATAATATATGTCAACTTATATTGTTACATCATTTAATTCATTGAGATCTTTTTTGACATCATACACAATGTTATATTTAATGTTTTATTATTAGTTTGAATATGAATGTGCTATCTTGAAACCATTGACCATATTTCTACAAATATTTATTTTTTATGTTTAATGATTGGAGAATGTTTTTTACATTTAATATGTTTTTTTTTCAATATAAATTTTTATGTTGTTTATCTTGATCCACATTTATATAAGGAATGAAATAAAATTTTTAATTGATGAGTGGGGACTTATTTAGCACCTCAATTCATTGATAGGTATCATGAGACAAATAAATATGGACATGGCCGAGGCCATTCCAAATTTTTATATAAGCTTTTTTGCACAGGCCTTAAATAATTTTTTATGTATTGGTTGAGGCATTTATAGTATGTTTTAGATTGTCCCGAATATGAATTATCCTTATTATGAAACTATTAATTGAAAGTTCATGAAGTTATTCAACTAGTAGAATACCAATGTTTATGATTTAATATGGAATTAGTTACTCATCTCTTTTTCATGAAGAATGTGTACATGTACATTTTTAATGGCATTTGTTTTTCGTTATTCACCATGCATAAAGTTTAGGTTTTTGATATATTCTTTTTAATTTCATACCCATACAGATAATTTTTTCTCACACATTTCTTATGTTTTATCTATCCAGTTTATGAGGATGATTATATTATAAATGAATTGCTGGGATAATCTAATAGATTATGTTATTTTCTATTAATGTTATTATTTTGTTTTTTTAGTTTTGAGTTGAATTTTGGAACTATTCTATGTATCTTGTTTCCAAAAACTACTAATCTGATTTTTCCATCAAGATTAATATTATTTATATATACTACAAAGTAATAAAATAAGGCACCAACAAGCTTCTAGGATTGGGTAGTTATTTTTTATTTCAGTGGAAATATAGTATAAATCATGAAAAATAGATTTCGAAAAGGTATAATATTAAACAAAACCCTAAGATAGACTTCTATGATAAGAATACAATGAAATTATAGAATTTTGGTAAGGAATATATTATGTGGTTTGTCACGAAAATACATCCCCAACTGGATATGAAAAAGTAGAGTTGGCTCGTGAACAGATGAATCTATTGGTAATACCTGAAAACACCACATGGAGATGGACTCAAATAGGAACTAGTGCCTGAAAACAAGCCTTGCTAGACACTTGGGTTGAAACTCCCCAGGTATATGCATTTTTAAATTCCTTAGCTTATTAAAAACCAGTATGAAGGATTTATTTCCCAAAAAACCAAAGAATATAGTCCTAGTATTGACGATGAATAAATTTATTTTATCTATTATAAGATGTTTAGAGATATAGAGAGTTCATAATTTTAGAAGATAATATATTAAATGTAATTTATGAGAAATAGAACTTAGCAAAAGGAATGAGAAATTTACTATTTCTAATGATTCAAATAGAAAGAAGTATCATATCATTAATTGTATTAATAAATAATTTAATGGGAATATAGTCTCTCAAGTATCATCATCCTATGAAGAAAAAGAATCATTTATTAACATCGTATGTATGGATTTCTAGAGTCCTTTGGATTTGACGAAAAGAAAATGAATAAGAGGATGGTAGAGAAAAACATGGATAAATGGAATAAGGGAATTATGGGTTTTTTAACATCTAATAATTGTAGAAAGAGTAAAACTGGTAAATGCTTGAAGGGAATGTGAGTTTTCTAAAAGTGTTGAGAAAAAGGACACCATGTTCACGATCCCAAGTGTATAAAAATGGTTTCCAGTGTACAAATATATAACTATAAAGAGATGGGACATAATGTGAATCAATGTATCAATCATCAAGGGAATATATCCTAAATTATGTTACTAGATAAAGATCTAGTTATGATACTTCCATAGATGATGTGGACTGATTAATATTCCTATACATAAAACATGACTTTTGAATATTTTATAAAAAAATCAGTGGTTAAAAGTTTCATTGAATACAATATATTGTACTATAATACTTTTTCATTAAGGATTTAGGACGTATGATTAATGTAACTAATGACAATTGACTCTGTTTAAAGTCAATATTTTGGATAATATATGGCAACTGATAGACATCCCTTATTATGATAATAATATTGAGATGTCAATTTTAGAATAGAGTGATTATATATATATGGATAAAGTAAATCTGATAGTACTAACTACCATGATATTGATTCTAATTTATTGGATCTTGAACTTTTGGAATGTTAAACCATTAATAAAAGTGATTAAATTGCTAATTGTATGAGGTCTTAGTTGTTAATGACCCCACATGATGCAACTGATGATAAGATATGATTCATAGGTAATTCAAGGAACAATAAAAATATAAGATCATGTTTATGAAATATAAATATATATATACACACACACACACACACTTATAGACTCGAATAATCCATCAACCCTATGAAAATAATCTTAAATTTTATTCTGTTACCATAATCTATGATAATATTAATGAAATTTTTCATTACTATCATTTATGGTTTTGTGGTAATCTTATTTCATCAAAACCTATTATCTATCAATATGAAATCATTATTTGGTTTTTCATCCATACCCATGTTTTCAATTCTAATAATTTTTACTCCCATCAAAAGGATAATTTATTTATTATTATTATTTTTAACCACCTCATTTCCTTGAACCTCTATAAAGAGGATATTATATTAATCCTATTTATCATATGGATTTTCACAAGGAATGTTTCAAGTCATAATGAACAAATTATTAATTGAAATCTAAAATTTTGAGGATGAATTTATTGTGAGGAGGGGATAATGTAGCACAACATGTTTTTGTAAAAAAAATTGATATTGAATTAATGAAGTACCGATTCTATAAAAAACACCACATTGTTATAACCAATCTGGTAATCATAATTTTACCACCCATATGATTTGAATTTTGAAAAACTGAAATACAAGTTTCCATCTGTATTTCATTTTGAGTCTAATATGACCAACATAATTTTTGGTGATTAGTAACTAACCCTTTTGAATAGAAGTTTTACCATTATTAATAGTGGTATATACTTATGAATATTAATCTCAATTATGATAGTATATAAAATTGATTTAAGTGAATGTGTGATGTACCCATGTTTTGAAATAAGTAATTAAATGTTTTAAAAACTGTATTTTTCATGTAAATTTTGATTTTAATTAAAAAAATGAATTAAATATATTTAGATTTTTTTTGAAAGATGGACTTCTTTTTTGGATTCATCTCATCGAAATATTTTTATGGTGATTTCTTGTGATTTTTATGAAATACATGAATTTTTTTAATAGTAAAATATGATAAGTTATAATAGATTCTAAATAAATGATTTATTGAGTCATTGATGATTTTATACATATGTAAGAACCAATGGTTCCAACTCACATGCACATATTACTATTTGTTTTCATGGAATCATCACTATTTATTGTCTGATGTAAAAATAATAAAATAATTATTATAATATAAAGAAACCTCTCCTCCCATCCTCATTTAATACCACCACTTCCACCCTATTCTCTTCATTCCTCTCATGCTCCTTGTAGCTTCTCCAAATTCTTCCCAAATCAACTCTCAAGCTCATCCCCTGCGACCAAAAGCCCATGGTATCAGAAAAATACCAAATTCTCTTCCACAAAGAGGCTCTAATGGAAGGTTAATTAATGAGGTAAAATTCGTGTTTTCTTATCTTTTATTTTCGTGTTCTATTGTAATCTTTTATTTCAAAAACTATTATCATTGAAATGGTAAGAAAAATCTAGTACCAGAACATTACTTTAATTTTGTTATGATAATGGTATAATTCATCTTCATCTCTCTATCCCCCCTCATTATTGAAAAAATTAAACATCATCTGAGATGCCTTGATTTTTCACATTTTATGATGATGATATATCAATTTCATATACATTTTTCAACTATTTTCATGATAAAAATTTTATAGTAGAATCATAATATTATATATGTATTTTATCTTATGTAATTTATTTAATCCTTATACACTCATGATGTAAAACAATAATACAAAATAATGTAATTGTGATCCAAATTACCAAATTAATGCAAGTATTTATCAGTAATGTTTTTTATAATAATTGTACTTAAATCCAAAAATAAATAAATTTTATAATGATTTAATATTATTAATGGTCATTAATATCATATAATATCAATCCTGGACTTCAACTCCCATTTTATATGAACTACCATATTCTTTTTTAAGTGAGTTGATCATGAGAATTATGAAAACGAGGAGTCACAAAAAATAGAATTGAATAACATAAACCATATAATAGGACATGAAGGAACATATTGAATTAATAATAAAACAAATAAATGTATAAAGGGTTATGTAATTGTTAATTGTGGATCCTAGTTTGGTAATTTACGACATTAAGGTCAAGCGAAGAACACACCTCAGATTTAAGGTAAGTGGTCATCTCTCTCACATTTATTCAAGTATCCCCTTATGTTGTGTCCTTTTATTTATAATTACAAATGATGGGTTTTGTTTTCACACATCTACTATACATTACTTAAAATATATAAATGAAAGCAAACCTATTTACCTCTCATTAATTCCTAACAAGAACAACTGCTACCATGTTGATATGTTTGTAAGGGGCTAGTTCACATCACTTCAAATTTTTTGGGATATTCTATATTTACTACTATTACATATATATTATGTATGTCTAAAAACCATTAATGTTTTATATAATTAATATCTTTATTTTAATAATATTTAGTGTATAATTTTAGGATTATTAATTTTGGGGCATACAATTAAATTGATTACAAAGTTGTAGGTATTTTCTACACGAACCTCTGTTTTAATTTAGGTTTCTTTTATTCTCTATTCACCACAATAAAATTAATAGTTATTATTATGTAATACTATAATATTCTGTGTGAACTATAAATATATGTGTGTAAAAATCATAATACTTTTTTATTTTATGGTAGGTTACATGTTTTAAAATAATCATTCAAAACATATTCGAAAATTAAAGCCTGATTCAATGAACTTCTCAGATTTATACATATTTTTACATTTAATATATAATATTTTTTATGACATATTTATCTTTATAAAATAATTTTTTTAACATGAAACATATATTTTGGTTCATTTCTTATTTTATGAAAGGAAACATGCCTTTGGGCTTCAAAATCCTTTAATATTTTCCTTAAACTGTAATAAAATGTTTTATTTCTAAAACTAATTTAAAAACTATTTTTAAAATATTTCACCGCAATAAGACATTATTTAAGAATCCAATATAATTTCAATGAACATACCATATATTTTATGTGATATACATGTTTATAATCTGATTTGATGACCAATATAAATTATTTTCCAAAAGAACTCTTCTTTCCAAAGTAAATAGATTTTTTTCTCATCTCACTTTAACTTTTATGAGATATATTCCTTGTTAAACACTTATTTCATTCTTATAGTTTATTTAAATCCTTTTGGTATATCATATAGACAGTTTAATTATTCTCATTATATTCTTATGTATTATGATTTTAATTTTTCTTCATGGTATGAGACACTTTGGAATGATTATAGATTATTACCTCAATTATTTTTCTATGGACTAATTTAAAAGTATATTTATATATGTCAACATCAACAGTGTAATATTATACATTATTGAGGTTTATCTACTATGATATCATAAACCATGTTTTATTAATTTTTATAACTATTTTGACAATTAATGTTCTATCTTCAAACCATTCTCCACATTACTCCGAATGGTTAGTGTTTATGTTTAATGATTTGAAAATGTTATTTACATTTCATATGTTAGTTTCAATATAAATTTGTATGTTATTTATGATGATCCCCATTAATTTGAGGAATGCATTGGAATTATTAAGTAATGGGTTATTTTTTATATAGCCTTTTGATGCACAGGTAGGTCTCATGAGACAAATAGATATGGACATGGCCAGGGACTTGCCCATTTTTAGATATGGTTTTGGATGAGGCCTTAATCATTTTTATATATTTTGGTCGAGGTCTTGAATGTATGTTTTTTATTTTTTTAAATATTAATTTATCTCATGATTAAACTATTAATTTTCATTTCATGTATTTTTTTGACTTGTAGAATACCCATGTTTATGCTTTAATATTATATTATGAATTCTACTCTTATTCATTCCATAATTTGTTCAAGTTCATTTTTAAGGGCATCTGTTTTTAGTTATTAACTATTACTAAGGTTTATTTCATTGATATCTTCCATTATATTCATTTCCATTACTAATAATTTTATCTCACATCATTATTATGTTTTATCTGTCCGGGTTACGAGGATGATTATACTATGAATGAATTGTAGGGTTAATCTAAGACATTATAGAAATTTCTTTTGATTTTATTATGTTTTTTTTGTTTTGAGTTGTAATATCTACCTCTTGTGTGTATATGTTTTTTTTTTAAAAACTACAAAAACAATCGGTCCTTTAGGATTCATCTTCCTTTTTTCCATCACGATGTATTAAAATAAGGCACTGCCTCTTAACATCTGGGGTTAGGGAGTTACGTTTAATAATTATTTAATGTAAGTATATCATCTATTAAAAATAAATATAAATTATAATAATAACAAACATTAATTAATATTTAGAAATAATATTTATCACCTTACCTATGTAGTTTTTTCCAATCTCGATAGAATTATATAATTTAAAAGGTAGAAAGGTACTTTTGAGTGTTTTTTTAACTTCCATAACATATTATATGAGTCAATTTGAAGGGAAAGTGTCTAAAAAGACTAATATTTAATGAATAAGGCCATAAGAATTTGAAATGGGTATATTAAATGGGTCTTGGATATGTTTTTGACCTTTTTTACACCTTATATTGCATGTTTAACAACTAACTAAATACGTTTTTAACATACTCAATATGATAAATTTTAATTATTTTCACTAATAACATTGGTAAAAAACTAGTTTGACAATATTAGATATTACAACATATTATCATTCCTAATATAGAATTAATTTTTCAAAAAATAATTTAATGATGTGGAATATTTAAATTCAAAATTAATCTAAAATACATGACGCGAAAGAGAGTTTTTAATGTGAAAATGTTCAAATGTTCACAATTATTTTTCTCAAAATTAAATAAGAAATTTTTTCCAATTACCTATATTTTATTAATATATATATAACTGATAATTTTTTACTTTAAGACCAATTAAAAATATAAATTAACATTGTGAAAAACATAGGCCAAATGATAGTTTTCAATTAAAATTTATTATTTTTCACTATTAAACAGAAATTGATTTTTAAAAAAAAATATTAAAATGTCAACGAAAGATAACATTGGTATTTAATTTTAAAAAATATTGTTTATTATATAAAATATAAAATTATAATATTTTCAAAAAAATTAAATAAGCATGACATAAAATCATGGAAAACGTTTTTTTAAAACAATATGTGTTTTAAATATAAAATTTGTTTTATGTTTATCTATTATATAAAAAAATTTCGGATTAATGTTTAACATTAGTTTTAATATATTAAATATATAGTTCATGATTATAATCCAATGAAAGTGAATTTTTTAATTTATTGGTATAAAATACACAAGTACGTACTTAAATCAGTTTTCAAAAAAATAATTCATTTTATTTTTAGAAGGGTTTTATTTTTATTTATAATTAATTGGTCACAAAATAATTCATTATATATACATGGGTAAACCATATTTTCATAATTAAGATAATATTATTAATAAGAACTATTTTAATAGCTAGGTTGTGGCGGTAATATATATAATGGGTCATTTAAGTTTGTTGTTCCATGGTGAATACTTTATCGAACATAAATAATGTGTTTCATGTAATGAAAGATATAGTTAGTTTTGAATGTACATTACCCTATCAAATATAATTTTATAATTTTAAAATTTTGGGGTGTTACACTGGGTTCCATTTTAAATTAATAAAAACTTTGATATGTCAAAAATATTCCCATTAGAAGTGAAATCATGCTAAAAAGAGATTGAAATATTTTTTAAGAGGACAATTTTTTAATCATATACTTCAATTATAAGTAAAAATCATTTAATTTACAAAAATATATGAATTTTATTATCAAACATCCATGTTCTAAAATAGAATATTGATTTTATATTAATTCCGACACCCATACATTAATCCTATTCCACAATGATATATAAATCATTGTTCTCACGAATTCGATATAAAAAATATCGAAAAATAATAGAACAAGAAGAATAAAATTACTTTATACCATGATAGTTAGATCCCATAATTTTTAGAAGATTAATTATTCACTATGAAATAAAAAAACAACAAAAATAAGGGAATTCGTAGTATATGTTCACATGATTGAAGAATTACATAAATATAAAGGAAAAAATCATATGAAATTATATTTAAATTATAAAAACCCAATTTTTAATTGGGTTCCCTAAAAAACACAATATCATTGGATAGACAATGATTGTATGAAATTAAAAGAATCGTAGACCTTTGATACATTAAATATATCAAATATATTTTCCATTAAAAAACATATCCTTGAAGAAAACAATATATTGGGAAAAAAGTGGTGTTCTTTCCTTGCTATATATTAAACACAAAGGATAACCAAGATGAATTTTACATTACACCACTTTATTTTTTCAACCATAAAACATAATCCATGGAATGTCTTCCCTCATAATTTTATAATAAAACATCATTGAAACACATCATAATAACATGACTCAAAATGGATATTTTAGTAAAAAAGTGAAATGGTTAGGGAAACCCGAAAGATGTATGATCTTCATGGAAATTAATGGAAACTATAATATATATCATCTAAACCCATGAATACTCACCATGTTGTGAACCATGTCCATATCTACATAGAAAACAAGGATATGGTAACACATAAATATGATAATGTTTATTTCTCGAAAAAATATCCTCCTATTGTTCAAAAATTAAAATCTAAATTTACATTATCCACCTTTAATACCTCTAAAACATAATAATCGGGGGCCAAAGGAATATTTTAACCTATATCAGATACCTATAAAGTTATTCCCTTCCTAAAAAATAAATAAACCTAACATAAATAAAAAATCCTCCAAACAATATTACAACATTTTTTTTGGATTTACTATGTGACATTATATTTTTAGTTGGATATAAATGCTTCAAAAAAGGATAACAATTATAAATAAAATAGCTAATTAGATTTAATATGGATCCTTGTAACCTGATTTCCAAAAAATGATAGTTGTAGTGTCTGACTTTGTTTAATGAAGTTCTAATGTAAAACTCCACATATGGTTAACTATATCAATGTTGTATACAAATAAACTAATGGTTATAAAAGGATATACCATGTGATATATAATGTTGTGTATAAGTATACTGAAAGTGTCATTATATTATTTCACTATTAACTTGAGGGATTGGATGATCTGGTAGTTCTTAGGTAGTGACCATGACCTATTAGAGGGTTATCCACAATAATTAGATGGTAATTTAATTGATTCCCTTATAACCCACTGTGATTTTCATTAATAAACATATTGAGTTTTTTAAAAAAAATTATAAAATTTTGACACTTATTCTTATTCTAGATTGTTATATATAGTGTTATTTTATTCTAATCAATAATTTCCTCTTTTAATTTTGATGTTTTTCTCTTATAATAGTATTACTTTCTAAATCACATTAATATCCCATGTTATTTCATGGAGTGATTTAATTTTTTACTGGTCGTTCTATTTGGGATGTCTTATATGAGTTCCTGATATTATGAAGGTACTCCATTAGTGTTCTTTGGAATCATTATTATAGATACACTTCTCTATAGTGTTGAATGTTCAGACCTTTCAGTTTCCTTGTTTCTCAATTGTATCCTATAAGTATCTTCATGGTTTTTTATGTTATAGTTTGGAATTCATTCTTATATAAAGACACATGGTATCAAGTTCCTACTAATATTTATGAAGGTGTATCCATAGGAAATATTCTTGGAAATGTTTGATAATTGGCCTTTACACTCTCCTATATCAATTATAAAATTATATTTATTAATACTTCAATAAAACAAATTAATAATTTGGACTTAGAGATTTTGTTTTTCAATCATTTGTTTTTAAATGATATTGGTAGTGAAATAATTGATTAAAAAAGACCATTATATTTTGTTTATTAGTGTGAAGGGAGAATAAATATCAAATGAATAATGTTAATGCTAGACTAAAAGGCATTGAATGTTGTATGAATGATGAAAATATAGAACATGAACATTTAAATTCAAGAGGTAAATATAATTGGTAAACTAATCCAGTAACTTTGAAATATATATAAGAATCCATCCAAACAGAATAATGTATTCATGTTATGGTGAATCTCCAACATGATAATTTTATAAGGATGTATTGTGGTTTATAATATGAAAACATTCAATATGATATAGGTTCAGTAGGAGTCCATTAGTCAGGAGTTCACAAAATGGTGTGTTGGACTAAATTATATATCGTTACTTCATGAATCACATGATTTTTTTCAGGATTGTTGAGAGTTAGTTTTTTTTTGGAAAAATGACCCAGCCTTTCCTAAAATCTATGAATAATAGAATAATGTGGTTTGAGGTACAAACAATATTTATTACTAAAAAATTTAATAGAAACCCAATATTATAAATTTTTTGAAAGATAGAGATTAAATTATGAGAGATAGAAAATGAGGGTAGTCAAATAACCTCGATGATTATGTGTATTTACATAATAGGAAGAATGAAAACTATTTTAATGACTAATATGAAAGGAGTATTGACTCTATAGATCATTCTTTTAATTTATCAATATCTCTATTGAAAAAGGGGAGGATGAAACATTGATTTGATGGAGTGGTAATTTTATCAATTCCTGGATTATTAATCATAGAGAATCATTTTAATCATATTAAAAAAGTAAATACATGAAATATTATGTTTCTAGAACCTGGAAATTATACACCATAGAGATGGAGAATCAGTTGAGGATTTTGGAACAAGAGACATGTCTATTATAATGATAAATAACTAAATAAATAATTTTTATGTCTTTAAATATATACGATATTTATCAAATAACATAATATGACTTTAGATTCAATGATGATGTGAGATTAAATATCAAATTTATAGAATGTGGGTAGAATATCACACATATTTTATGATGTTTTCTTGAGTTGTGAAATACATAAATTTGTACATGACCGTAGTTTCATTAGGTATTATTCATATTATAGAATCAAATTATCCATGCTTGTACATGTAGCATTACTATTTTTTAAAATTGTTATATAAGTTTTACTACAATTAGTTACTAATGTAATTTTAATACTTGATCCCATGAAATATCAAATATATGAGGATTCATTCGAATAGACGAGTGATATGGATTATTTGAAAAAAATTAAAATAAGAAAAAGAATCAGAATCTTGAGTATGTTCACACACATTCCAGGGACTAAAATATGTATAATATCATAGAGGGTTTTTTTAATATATTACCTTAGTGAAAGATTCCAAAAAAATATTTGTATTTTATAGAATCTCGTGTTTTATGTCATAAAGTCATTCATTTTATAGAGATCCATAATAGAATCTATGTTTGGGGGGATTAAAAAAATATACTGGCTTAAAGATAGAGGTGAGTTTGGGTGAAGGGATTTTTAATTTTAATAGAAGGAATATCGATAAAAATTTCTTGACCAAAACGAGAGAGTAGAATGTTATAAAAGAATGAATGATTAAAACAGTGAATTTCCACAATGGGTGAATGAGGTTATTCTATTTATTCCATAAAGTTTTTCATCTACAATTATTAGTTTTCTTACCCAACTCATGAATTAGTGTGCATTGAGACTAATTATGTAGGAACGTTTTGAACAACTTTAGCTAGGATGATTATTTTACATCACCCACCTCACTGTTTTTAGATGCACCACACTTGGCCATGTTAATTCTATGGATAGTGATTTTTATAAAGCTATATCTTAGGAATGTTACTCTATTTTCTTGGGTGATGGCGGAATTTGTTTTAGAATGTAGAATAAAAATCTGTCAAAGTTTATCTGAGGTTAAAATATCCTCAATAATAGAGAGATCCCAAGGGAAGATTAGAATGTGTAGATTTTTTCACATTGAAAATAAGAACCAAGAATGTTAGTTGATGTATTAATAAGAAGATTTTGGGTGGTGTTTGGAATTTGATGGAGTAAAAAAGATAGTTTTCAAGAATAGTAACTATGTTTTACCACAAGTGTAGATGATAATTTTATATATGTACAATTATCAGATGTACCATAATACGAAATAACTATATAATCTTGTGGTGGAGTTTTTGAAGTATTTATTCTAGATATAGATAAACCTCAGGCTTTGAGAAAATTGACCATCTTCAAAAGTGTAATTTCTATTTTTTATTCTATAACGATTCTCTTACTTCTTAGGGATGATGGTGAACCTAAAATAAATTGTGATGTGAGGAGTGTATGTGACTTGTAGAATTGGGAATTATAAATTAAGGAATATAATGATTCCATTTATGATTATGATTTATGGGAGAGAACATACATTCTATAAGTAACGATGTATCAAATGAAACCATGGTTTAATATTTTTAGGGGGAAATAGATTGAATTATTTGGTATAAGACAAGGTTTTTGGTGAAGTGTTTATGAAAAAAGAAAGTCTGGGACATTAGGGAAATTTTTCGACCTACTATTGAGCATTAAAAAATTTAAACTGTGCTTTCCATGGCTATCACGGAAAATTAATGTAACAGCCCAAGATTTTAAAAAAAATATTCTTTTTTAATTTTATTAATGTCTTGTGTTGTACGTTACACCAAAAGGATCTTGCACAACATGCATCCTTGACTTGCCTTGTATTACACGCAATCGCGACCTTCCTCGATAGCGTGTGTAGTACGCAATACCGAGTTTCACTAAACAACGATATGCTATTAAAATATTATTGTAACTAGCTGTTATGAATAGTAATAACCACATTTTAAAATTTTAGAAATTTTAGCTCTCAAAATGGACTTCATTTTTGGATTCGTAGTATCGAATTTTGCCTAAGGTGAAATTTTGGTACTTTTCGGATAACTTTCATATTTTGATGAATAGTGAAAATTACTAAATTTTAGTTAAAACATATTTTTCAATCGAAATAATTAATAGTGATAAATTATTAATTTGAGTGGTTTTAAAGTATATTTAGAATATATTTTTACAATTTAATAAAATGTTGGTCATTGGATGTAATTTCACATTTAAACCAGACATAAACAAGTGTCAATCTTTTGATAGATATTGTTTCTTAAAAACACGCTATTTGTTTTAACAGCGGGATTTAATTATAAAATTTATTAATGAAACTTCTTTGTTATGAATTTAGTAAAATAGACTTCATTTTTGAATTCGGAATATGAAATATAGCTTAGGATGAAATTTTGGAATTTTTCTGAAAAACATCAATTTTTGATGAATAGTGAAACTACTAAGTGGTAGTTAAAAAAACTGAATTTTTCATAAAACTTAATTTTACCACTTCTGTGAATGGAATTTCAAAAATCTGAGAGACATGGTTGATTTCAGTAAGTAAAATGTGGTTCAATGAGATGAAAATGATTTTTGGTGAATAGTAACTTTTTTCTTTTATTTACCACGGTTAAAAGTAAATAGGGTAATTAAGGGTAAAAATGATATTAATATTACCCTAACACATGTCCTAATCATATTGGACAAATGTATCTTGACCAAAAACAACGTTAAGTGTAAAATATTATCATTTAGGCCCACTTGGATTAGATTAGGACATTTATTATTATTTAATTCAAAGAAGAGTTAAAAGAGTTAAAATCAACGTTTATTTACTAAAACATTTTTAAAATGGGGTTATACATAAGCTAAATTCGACTATAAATATTCATTAGAAAGCTAAAACGATTTCCGACATAATGGTATTTTATTTGTAATTTTTAGACTTTAAATAAGTTAATTTATTTATGACACAACAATGATGCAGTAATTACCTTTTTAAGAAAACTTAAAATAATTGATGTTATAAATGCCCAACTAAATGTAATTTGAGACTTTTTATGACGTACACTAATTTTATAGGTTAATATGACATGTTATTGTTTATTTAAGTAACTTATTTCGAACTTATCATTCTGTTAGAAATTTCATAAAAATCATGTACCAAATAGTGTCAAAATTGACATAAATTAGTTTTTAAAACAAATATTATATTATTAATTGTTTTTAATTCCTAAAAATCTAAGGTTCGGCCAAATGACTTAGATAAGGATATGTATATTAATTATAAACAACTTGGGGTTCGTTTGGCTTCATATAGTAAGTTTATTAACCATATAGTGTAAGAAAACAAAAAAGACACGGTAAAAGTTAAATTATTTAACATAGAGATAAATCTAATTGATAAGGTTAAAATAATAACCTAAACTTGTCTAAATCCTATTGGATGAGATTATATCGACCCATCCCCACTTTATCTTCAAAATAAGACCATTTGGAACCATTATAAACAGAATTTGACCTTAATATAAAATAATATTTTTAGATTTTCCTAAGATGCCCTTCTCCTCCCTTATAAAAGGGCACCTCCTTCCTCTCTTCCTCAGACAACTTTGAGCCTTCAATCTCGGCCAGCCCCTGCCAAAATCTCTTCTCCACTTCCCTAGTATCATCCTAGAGGTCCTGGGCCTCTTCAAATACCATCCTTAGTTCTTTAAGTGGAGGTTAAGTGAAGGCGCATCAAAAAGAGGTAATATCCATTACCGATCTTTTTCAATTTCTTTCTTCTTCAACTTCTTCTTATTTAGTTGTTTCATTATAAAGTAATAACATCAGTATTTCTTATATACTGATATGTTATTATAAATATGAAACAACTCTAATTAACCTTCTATCCATCATATGGAAAAAGGAAATCACCGCGCGTGCGTACGTACGGAATACCGTCTCCACGCCGTGGTGTAATCTATTTTCCGACACCACCTTAATTGGATGGGTATAAAGGTGAAATGAGTAACTATATATGATTATTATAAAGTGATATTGATACTGAAATAGTATAAATACACTTCAACACAATTCCACGACCATGGGAACGATATCATCGCTCGTGCGTACATACGGACTACCGTCTCCACGACGCGATGAGATTCATTCTCAATGATTAACCATTCATGAATGATTATGAAGTATATATAATAAGTACTAATGAAATATATGACATAATAATGATACTGTATTTATGTATATTTATATGTATTTCATCTAATTAATTCCATTCAATTCAATAAGGAAACGAAAACAGCGTTCATGCGTACGTACGGACTACCGTCTCCATGAACAGTGTATTTCTTTCCATTTACTAATTTATTATATATTTATATTCTGAATATATATATATATATATATATATATAAATCATGTTTTATATTCTGGAATTAAGTAACCATGATCTAAGTAATCATATGAATAATTACAAGTTAAAAACAAGAATGACAAATGAGACGATTTTACCCAAAACGCTACTTTAACATGAATTTACAATAGAACGGGTAATATATAGTCATAAGTGGACCATATATGATATAATAACAATGAATATGATTCCGGAATAAGTCAATAACATGATTTAAATCATTATACAGGAGGTTGGGACACTTACAAAGCAAGTCGGACCTAAGGTAAGGGAAATATCACAATCTCATTTTTATCTGAGATTGTTTATACTTTGGTATTTACTGGGGTGTATTTTATCATCCACATCCATATTTCCTCAATATGTAATATTATTTCCATCCACTTACAATAGTTTAAATCCAATTTTACCCTTCGGTTAGTTTTTAGTATAGAATATGAAAGGAATCTTTTGTCGTTTTTCGTACGAGGTACTTTTTGACTTTTCTGACAAAAGTATGAAGAATGTTTTTTTAACATATATGGCATGAATGGATTTTTAAAACATTATTTCAAAGAATCTTCCTTTACAAGTTTTCATGTTTATTTTTAATCAACTTCTTTTAGTTTAATGTCGTCTGACCTGTTAAGAAAGGAATAATGTTTTTGAAGAAGAAAGGATATTTTCCTCAAGAATGGAGTTCAAGTGTTTTATCAAAATTATTTTCCATCTAAAATAATAAAGTGTTATGTTTTTTATCCCTATTATTACATGGATTTGATTATATTGTGATGGAAATATTTTTATGAATTCCTTTATCTTATATGAATTGTTTTATGATGTCATGTTGTTTAAGAATCCCATTTTTATTACATGGGTTATGCTTTGTTGTATGGTTTATGATTTTGTGGCACACATAAGAATGGTATCATTAAGAGAGGGGTGGGATATATATCTCCCTCCAATGCATTGGGTAATGATTTTATATCTCATGAGATAGACATGGCTGGAATGGTAGGTTATATCGGTTCAGTGAAACAGGACTGAAACGAGGGTGACTCGATTCAGAAAGGGACTTTGTCCACTAAGATAGTCTTGGCAATGAGTCTTGACTAAAAAGAAATGATTCTCTATGATTATGTGTGTATGCCAAAAAGTTTCATGTTTTAAGTTATGATTATTGGGATTACATTTCACTTCTATGATTTATCTCATGTTATGATATTATGAGCTCTCTTTTTGCAGGTTAAGATTTCCAAAAGCTATGTTCTTATGTATATGATGTGATTGATATTTCTTTTGTTTACCCTTACTGAGCATTTGAGCTCACCCTTTTATGTTTTATTTTACCCAGGATATAAAGAAAGGTTTTAGGTATAAAAAAAAGAAGATCATTATGGGAGATGTTAAAGATCTTTCACCACGATTAGAAGATTATATTCTGAGTTTCCAAAGACACTAAACTATTACGGTCCGTATGTGTGTGTTTTTGTTATGTACTAAGTATTCCGCAAAAGTAATGTAATGTCCATGTAAGTCAGGCTTCGGGTCTCTACAGTTGGTATCAGAGGAAAGGTTTAGTCAACCTTTGGAAACTAGGATGCGAAAACGTTAGTGAAATCCCTAGAGATATTTATAAGGTATGTCTAGGGATGTCCCTAAGGTTAAGTATATGTATAGGTTATAGTACTAGAATTACGCTAACGATCATAGAATTAAACCTAATATGTTTGATATTGAAGGTACTCCCCATTTATTATGTTTTTTTCCCCTAGCATGATTTTGCCTCTCACACTATTCTTTTTGGGTTTTAGAAAATGGCTGGAAACAAGATGATTCACGATAATGGAGGATATGATGGATAATGGAATGATATTCTTCACAAGCAACCAAATGAAATAGGATTTGGAAGTCCAAACATCATTGTTATACCGAATCAGAAATCTCATAATATGACCAATAAAGTAAAATTTGGTATGTTTCCTGACTCGGCTAATAAGAGAAAGATGGAGTTTCATGATGATCATAGAGGAAAGAAAGTTCAATTTCCCCTATGTAAATCATGTGGGAAGAGGCATCAAGGAAATGTTTCAAAGGAACTGGAAGATGCTTTGGGTGTGGAAAATAAGGACACAAAGTCAGTAAGTGTAAAGGAAAAGGTTCAGTTAACACCAGGGATGAGGATAATGGTATTTCTATGACATCAACAATGGTTAAATGTTTTAAAAGTGGAATGTACGGGCATTATGCAAACCAATTCCCTAAGGGAAAGTCTCATGAAGAGAATCAGTACGGCCATATGGGTAGTATTTATGTTGATGATGATGAAGATACTACAAATGATATGTGATATGAAAGAATTGTTGAAGCTCGGTCAATGGTTTAAGAAGGTAGTGGAATGATTACATGTTTATCAAGTGTAATGTTGTATAAAGAATACCATGGTAATATGGAATAAAGAGACATCTAAGGATTGTTACACTGTTGCCTTTCCTTGAGTTTTGAAAGTGTATGATTAATGTTACCAGTATCCATGAAAGGTTATTCAGATATTTTTGTAATGTAGATGATATGCGCATAATGAAGGTATAAGGAGAAAAATTAAATGTTTGATAGTATTCATGAGCTCATGATTGATATAAGGACTAAGTGATATCATGGTTTGAGTATATAGAATTTTGAGGATTTTGGTATGTGGAAAGTGTTAACTTTTAACTGCATTCATGTTTTCACTAAGGTTCAATGGGTATTCATTCTTCAAGAGAATACATGATTAAGGCCTTTGAAGGTTTGGAATGTGACCAACAAGACATATCTTATTATATATGGGGATCAAAGATGGTATTAAATCTCTGGACTGCAGTATTATGGATAAGACTAAAGACTAGAAATGACTATGTTGGACATAAATTAGTATTATTTAAGGATAGAAGTTTTTTTTCGATATTATTGATGGGATGTTATAGTAATGTAATTTTAGAAAAAGGACAACCTGCAGGACGGGCGACAGCCCATCGCATCGGACAAGGATGTGGGAATCGAACCCACAACCAAAGTGCAACTGGCCTTTATCGCCTACCACAGGCCTACAGGAAGTCCCTGTTTAGTAGAAACTAGTTTTATTATATTAAGCAGTATGATATATGAAGTATAAAGTCCATTTTATGAACCATATACGATTAATCTCACTATAGATCGACTTATGTATATAACTTTTGCTAACCTTTTATTTGAGACAGATGGAATGACCCGTCATTCTATCACATGATCTGCTTACACTTCACGAATAACAAATTCGACTTCATTTATTTAAAGGATGAAGTGGAAATTGTTCAAGGCACGAACAACAGTGAGATTGTACCAAAATAAAGTATGTATTTATTCTAATTCAAATTCTTCAACTTTAGGGAAACGATCTTGAAAACCAAAAATGTTGTCCTAGTGCTCTTATATCTGATTAATCAGATGGTACCTTAGATCGTCACAAATTTATGGATTTGTGATTGCTAGCTTTTCCATAGCCATGTTCTCTACCACTCTCCATCAGAACATGATGGTTAGATTTCTCTTCCATATCCATATTTTCACCTATGTGGAAACCCAGTGATTAGTTTATTTGGGTAATCGTTACATATCATACTTCAATTTTTAAAGCCAAGTTTTTGTATTCCTTTTTACGATGTGGGTTTCTATTAAAGAAACTTTTGAGTAGTAAACAATTTATAACCCCGATGAATTTCGAGGGCGAAATTCATTTTAAGGGGGGTAGAATGTAACAGCCCAAGATTTTATGAAAAATATTCTTTTTTAATTTTATTAATGTCTTGTGTTGTACGTTACACCAAAAGGAGCTTGCACAACACTCATCCTTGACTTGCCTTGTCTTACACGCAATCGCGACCTTCCTCGATAGCATGTGTAGTACGCAATACCGAGTTTCACTAAACAACGATATGCTATTAAAATATTATTATAACTAGCCGTTATGAATAGTAATAACCACCTTTTAAAATTTTAGAAATTTTAGATCTCAAAATGGACTTCATTTTTTGATTCTTAGTATCGAATTTAGCCTAAGGTGAAATTTTGGTACTTTTCGGGTAACTTTCATATTTTGATGAATAGTGAAAATTACTAAATTTTAGTTAAAAACATCTTTTTCAATCGAAATAATTAATAGTGATAAATTATTAATTTTAGTGGTTTTAAAGAAAATTTATAATATATTTTTACAATTTAATACAATGTTGGTCATTGGATGTAATTTCACATTTAAACCAGACATAAACAAGTGTCAATCTTTTGATAGATATTGTTTCTTAAAAACACGCTATTTTTTTTAACAGCGGGATTTAATTATAAAATTATTTAATGCAACTTCTATGTTATTAATTTGGTAAAATAGAATTCATTTTTGAATTCGGAATATGAAATATAGCTTAGGGTGAAATTTTGGCATTGTTCTGAAAAACATCAATTTTTGATTAATAGTGAAACTACTAAGTGGTAGTTAAAAAAATGAATTTTTGATAAAACTTAATTTTACCGCTTATGTGAATGGAATTTCAAAAATCCGAGAGACACGGTTGATGTCAGTAAGTAAAATGTGGTTCAATGAGATGAAAATAATTTTTGGTGAATAGTAACTTTTTACTTTTATTTACCACGGTTAAAAGTAAATAGGGTAATTAAGGGTAAAAATGATATTAATATTACCCTAATGCATGTCCTAATCCTATTGGAAAAGTGTATCTCGACCAAAAACAAACTTAAGTGTAAAATATTATAATTTAGGCCCACTTGGATTAGATTAGGACATTTATTATTTTTTAATTCAAAGAAGAGTTAAAAGAGTTAAAATCCAATTTTATTTACTAAAACATTTTTAATATGGGGATATACATAAGATAAATTCGACTATAAATATTCATTAGAAATCTAAAAAGATTTCCTACATAATGGTATTTTATTTGTAATTTTTAGACTTTAAATAATTTAATTTATTTATGACACAACAATGATGAAGTAATTTCCTTTTAAAGACAAATTAACATAATTGATGTTATCAATGCCCAAATAAATGTAATTTGAGACTTTTTATGACTTACACTAATTTCTAGGTTAATATGACATGTTATTGTTGATTTATGTAACTTGGTTCGAACTTATCATTCTGTTATAAATTTCATAAAAATCATGTACCAAATAGTGTCAAAATTGACATAAATTAGTTTTTAAAACAAATATTATATTATTAATTGTTATTTAATTCTTAAAAATCTATGGGTCGGCCAAATGACTTAGATAAGGATATATATATTAATTATACACAACTTGGGGTTCGTTTGGCTTCATATAGTATGTTTATTAACCATATAGTGTAAGAAAACAAAAAAGACACGGTAAAAGTTAAATTATTTAACTTAGAGTTAAATCTAATTGATAAGGTTAAATTAATAACCTAAACTTGTCTAAATCCTATTGGATGAGATTATTTCTACCCATCCCCACTTTATGTTCTAAATAAGACCATTTGGAACCATTATAAACCGAATTTGACCTTAATATAAAATAATATTTTGAGATTTTCCTAAGATGCCCTTCTCCTCCCTTATAAAAGGGAACATCCATCCTCTCTTCCTCACACAACTTTGAGCCTTCAAGCTCAGACAACCCCTGCCAAAATCTCTTCTCCACTTCCCTAGTATCATCCTAGAGGTCCTGGTCTTCTTCAAAGACCATCCTTAGTTATTTAAGTGGAGGTTAAGTGAAGGCGCGTCAAAAAGAGGTAATATCCATTACCGAATTTTTTCAATTTCTTTCTTCTTAAACTTCTTCTTCTTCAGTTGTTTCATGATAAAGTAATAACATCAGTATTTATTATATACAGATATGTTATTATAAATATGAAACAACTCTAATTAACCTTCTATCCATCCTACGGAAAAAGGAAATCACCGCGCGTGCGTACGTACGGAATACCGTCTCCACGCCGTGGTGTAATCTATTTTCCGCCACCACCTTAATTGGATGGGTATAAAGGTGTAATGAGTAACTATATATGATTATCATAAAGTTATATTGATACTGAAATAGTATACATACACTTCAACACAATTCCACGACCATGGGAACGATATCATCGCTCGTGCGTACATACGGACTACCGTCTCCACGACGCGATGAGATTCATTCTCAATGATTAACCATTCATGAATGATTATAAAGTATATATAATAAGTACTAATGAAATATATGACATAATAATGATAATTTATTTATGTATATTTTTATGTACGTCATCTACTTAATTCCATTCAATTCAATAAGGAAACGAAAACAGCGTTCATGCTTACGTACGGACTACCGTCTCCATGAACAGTGTATTTCTTTCCATTTACTGATTTATTATATATTTATATTCTGAATATATATATAAAAATCATGTTTTATATTCTGTAATTAAGTAATCATGATCTATGTAATAATATGAATAATTAAAAGTTAAAAACACGAACGACAAATGAGACGATTTTACCAAAAACGCTACTTTAACACGAATTTTCAAACGAACGGGTAATATAAAGTCATAAGTGGACCATATATGATATAATAACAATGAATATGATTCTTGAATAAGTAAATAACATGATTTAAATCATTATACAGGAGTTTAGGACACTTACAAAGCAAGTCGGACCTAAGGTAAGGGAAATATCACAATCTCATTTTTATCCGAGATTGTTTATAATTTGGTATTTACTGGGGTGTATTTTATCATCCACATCCATATTTCCTCAATATGTAATATTATTTCCATCCAATTACAATAGTTTAAATCCAATTTTACCCTTCGGTGAGTTTTTAGTAAAGAATATGAAAGGAATCTTTTGTCGTTTTTCGTACGAGGTACTTTTTGACTTTTCTGACAAAATTACGAAGAATGTTTTTTTTAACTTATATGGAATGAATGGATTTTTAAAACATTATTTCCAAGAATCTTCCTTTAGAAGTTTTCAAGTTTATTTTTAATCAAATTCTTTTAGTTTAAAGTCGTATGACCTTTTAAGAAAGGAAAAATGTTTTTGAAGAAGAAAGGATATTTTCTTCAAGAATGGAGTTCAAGTGTTTTATCAAAATTATTTTCCATCTAAAATAATAAAAGGTTATGTTTTGTATCCCTATTATTACATGGATTTGATTATGTTGTGATGGAAATATTTTTATGAATTCCTTTATCTTATATGAATTGTTTTATGATGTCATGTTGTTTAAGAATCCCATTTTTATTACATGGGTTATGCTATGATGTATGGTTTATGATTTTGTGGCGCACATAAGAATGGTATCATTAAAAGATGGGTGGGATCTATATCTCCCTCCAATGCATTGGGTAAAGATTTTATATCTCATGAGATAGACATGGCTGGAATGGTAGGTTATACCGGTTCAATGAAACAGGACTGAAACGAGGGTGACTCGATTCAGAAAGGGACATTGTCCGCTAAGTTAGTATTGGCAATGAGTTTTGACTAACAAGAAATGATTTTCTATGATTATGTGTGTATGACACAAAGTTTCATGTTTTAAGTTATGATTATTGGGATTACATTTCACTTCTATGATTTATCCCATGTTATGATATTATGAGCTCTCTTTTTGCAGGTTAAGATTTCCAAAAGCTATGTTCTTATGTATATGATGTGATTGATATTTCTTTTGTTTACCCTTACTGAGCATTTGAGCTCACCCTTTTATGTTTTCTTTTCCCCAGGATATAAAGAAAGGTTTTAGGTATAAAAAAGAAGATCTTTATGGGAGATGTTGAAGATCTTTCACCACGATTAGAAGATTATATTCTTAGTTTCCAAAGACACTATACTATTATAGTCCTTATGTGTGTGTTTTTGTTATGTACTAAGTATTCTGCAAAAGTAATGTAATGTCCATGTAAGTCAGGCTTCAGGTCTCTACAATTAATTTCCTAAAAATAATGATGATTGATCATATTCATTCACGGAGAATAAGATGAAGAAATATATATGTAGAAAACATATGGATTCAATCTAAACTAGAATGATTTTTTGTTGGGTAATCTTATTAGAAACCTCTATGTGGTTACGTATACAATTTTTATGATGGATCATAGTTATTCCAATCATTAATGAATTACCCATATCAAGACTTGTTACTAAAAGGATAGAATATAAAATATGAGAAATATTCAAATGTTTCATGATTAATGATCATTATTCTTCTTTTTGGATGTTTGGGATATAAATCTGATGAAGACATGTGCTCTAAAATAATATGATTGTCTTATTCTGGGTATATCGAGAAGGTGTTAGGGAGATTCACAATTAGTGACTTGATTGTTCTATGTTATCCCATACCATAACATTTAATAAATCAATGGATAATCCTACAAATATATATTATGATTATATATATATGGAAATTATTCGATATGAATCATATATAAGACGTTTTATGAACGACACTATTTTTACAAGTTCTTATATAATTCATGTTATAGGTGTAGTAATATTGTTTATGGAAAATGTAAGAGAGGATCATAGAGAGGTTGTTAATTCAATCAACTAGTATTTCAGTGGCACATTTACTCATCCAATACCTTTTAGAAATGATGATAATTGATATGATTTTTTGGATTCTAAATTTATTGGAGATATATGCTCATGGAAGGGAACAACAAGAAATGTGTTGAGTTTTAGAGGCACTTCCATGAGCTGTATTCATGGGATATAACCATTATTTTTACTATAATAAATAAAATGTGAGTGTCTAAAAAAATGGATATATGAAGGTAGTTTGTGTGATTGAATTGGTTACTATAGTAGATCAAGAGGATAAAAGGAGTATCGCTTCTATACATCAAAAACAAAAGGATTTGGTGTGATTGAATGTGTTACTATAAGATGGAATATAAAAATTATATATCACAAAAATGAGGATGGAATAACAATAAAGTCATGATATAATAGTATATAAGATGTAATGGATGAGAGTATTGATGAATGGGTGGTAATAGAACAATGTTCTAGTGACCCTTGAGAATTGGTGATAAATCCTATACGATTAATCTCATGGGGATATTATTAACATTAGATAAGTGAGATGTATATTTTTGATAACTATAATATCTTCTAGAATGGTTTAACATCCAAAACAATATATATAATTGGTTGAAATAGCGATCACTAGAACATAATGTATTATAGTGGGAATAACAATTTCTTATTTAGAATGATTAAGAAGGAAAAAATACTCTACATAGGTGTAACTTTACTAATAATGGATATGAATAACCTTACTATTATAAAATTAATTGTTTTCTATTGAAGAATAATATATAAGTGTAAGCTATATATATACCTTGATGATTTCACTATTTAACCGAATAGATTGGTTGAAGAGGTTGTTCATAGGAGATGTCCATGATGGAGTGAATGGATATCTCTCAATATTTGATGGTGGTGGAACTGATTAAATTTGAAGATAATTTGTGTGTTCATCCATAAATATATATTTTTTGAACAATTTTTCTAATTGAAGAAATTTTTTATTTTACGCTCATGTTAGTTCGTACTTTAGAGTGTCATTCAACTGTAATCCAATATTTTACATTCATTAGATTTATTTTTTTCTCATGTTATAAAATTATTTATTAATCCACATTACATTAATATTTTCCTTTGTTGTTATCTTTACATGTATTAAATCTTATCCTATTTGGGAAATGTAATTTTAGTTTTAATTATTCATTGGGTGTGTAATTGTGGTTCTTGGGCCACTATGTTATGAATAAACCTATATATTGTATCAAATAATTTGAACATGTTATGTCGTTTTAAAAAATATGATGTTCTAAGTAAATTTATGTTTATGTTTTGGTGGTTTCAATTTTATTTCTTTTTACATAACATCTTGAGATATAACGAATGATGAAATACCACAACTATAAAAGCTAAAAAATAATATGGAAAAAGAATAAAAAACAATAAAAACTTCAAAAAAACATAAAATCACAATTCACTAGTATAATTATAGTTTAAAATAGTACTAGGTATTGATACCATATCTATAAATATCACTCCCATGTATAATTTTCTAAATTACTATTCATTAATAGGACATGGACTATATTAATTATACATCCTCCCAAATAACAGACATGATGATCCTAAATCATCGTAAATTTCGTAACAAATCATCCATCCATCACAATATTTAGAAAGAGAAATTAAATTTCATGAGATTTATAACATCATGATCTAGATAACTATGACTTATTGTTAGACTGGAGTATCTACATGACCACATGAACTAATTGTCATGTGCTAGAGGATAACAACTATATGTAGGGGTAGTGGTGGTTCTTTGAGGATACAATACCACCTGTATCATAATATAAATATTCACTACTTAAAAAATTCATATAAAAATCATACCCATCATATTACATAGCTAGTTATTTAGTTGAAACATTTGATTATTAATAAAATTCCAACAAACATGTATATAATAAATAACCCTCACATGGTTAGTCAAATGCTGAAATAAATTTAGGGAAAATAACATAAAGGAGATGATCCACTACATCATTGACCAAAACCTCATCCCAATGTACATATATAGGCTCAAGATTTCCATATTGATTAATTTTATACATCATCCAAACCATAACCTACAACCATGTGAGGGTTTCTCAGGTACCCAAGAGAAGTCTCTGCTCATGTAGAGTGTTATAAGATAACATAGTAGGGTACCGACAATGTAGCTAAATACATTTCAGTTAAATAATTTGATATTTTTTTGGTACATGATGAGAGTAATTAAATAATTCACAGTTGAAAATATATAAATAAAAAATCTCACCATCTATCCTCAGGTATATCATCTCAATCAACCATAATTTCGTCATCTAGTGCAAGAGTTTCACATATCACGCTATGATTATTGTGTAAACCACAATAAAATCCCATGATAATTTCACCTTGGTATTCATTAATGAAAAACTGAGTTATAATATCACCATTTTATACATGAAAATTACTAGTTAATGATCTATCTTGATATAAAAACCCATAGATTGTTCTATCTAGGTATAAAGTGGTTCTTTAGCAATGATCCCTAAAAGTGACAGAGACTAGACCATTCTCACCATAGATCCCATAATCCTCGGTATCTAGGACATGGTATAACATTTCATCTACCTAGAACTAATATAATTGTGGCGATATTTTTTTCAAACGTATCAGTAGTATGAATGACATCAATAACATGTGTTTTTTTACTATCACAATATACCGTGTATGGTTATTTTCCTTTTCATGAAAATAATACCCTAAGAGAATTTTTGAGACTTATTTTAACCTCTATAAGGTAACATTCAATATAGCATCCAGTCTTTTTATAACATAACTTCCATTCCATTACACGGAACTGAGGACCTTTAAGGTTTAGTGTCTTGGAAATAAGGAACATAAAACATGAAACAAAAAAAAAATTCTTCTTAAACACTTGAAAGGCTTCACCTCATGTTCAACCTAGGCTCATTACTGCATCTCATAACCTGGGGACATACATCAAAAGGAAGGGTGAGCAGAAGGCCCAGCAAGGGAAACAAGTGAAACATATTACATATGAACTTGAGATACATCAATAAAGTCATGAAAAGAACTTTAAGGCATGAAAATGAAATCATGAGGCATATCATAATAAAAATAAAACTTTTTCATTACTTGAAGATGTGGCTACATCATTTAACATAGACAATCATGAACATATCACCAAGGTCCATCCCCAAGGTGTCATTTGAAAATTACCAAGGTTATTCACCAAGGTATCGTGAAAATTGTAATCTCTAGTGGTTACATCATTACCCAATGCATTGGAGCGCTATCAGGGCGTACCCTTAAATTTGACTTTATTATCATGTGAGCCACATATATCATCATCAAACATTTCATAAATAACCCATATAGCATAAAATAAATGGGTTTCATTTCATAATCACAACGTTTTAAAACTGCTTTAAAGACATGATCTTTACATCACTTTAAAACCCACAGAAAAGGAAGGTGGGTCTCATGTATGTAAATCCCAGAATTTAAAATAGAAAATTTTGGTATATATGTGAATACCCCTTTAGAAGAATGAGCTTTGAGTATTCACTTAATAATATAAAAGAACTTGAGAAAAAGAGAGATACATTTTGAGACGGAAATTCTGCAGCATAACGGCTATGTTACGAGGTTTTAGAAGACATTAAAAAGAGAGGTGAAATGGGTCAAACATTAATAAATGACCCATAAAATAGTAGATGTACAGAATAAGAAGGATACATTATCATGGTAATGAAATTTTAAGGACATACCATTTGAAATGAAAAACATGGAAGGAAGACAAAAATTAGATTTCTCTTATGCGAGTTCGGCAGCCTAACGATGTTACTTAAACTTCAACAAAAATTATTTAAAAAGATAAAATAGGGTCTCTCATCTTGTGAACATAAGAGTTCAGTATGATAGATATAGAGATAATTCCCCAACATAACAAAAAGGAACTTGAAAGAATTGACATGAAAGTAGAACTTCAAAACGAGAAGGGTGGAGAACCACTTAAAAATTTCGGCAGCCTAACAGCGCCACTTAAAACATCAAAATACTGAATTGAATAGATCAAATGGGGTCTCTAATAATATGAAAATAAGAGTACAGTATGATAGATATAGAGATCATACCCCAACATAACAAAAAGGAACTTGAAAGAATTGACATGAAAGTAGAACTTCAAAACGAGAAGGGTGAAGAACCACTTAAAAATTTTGCAGCCAAACGACGCCACTTAAAACTTCAAAATACTGAATTGAAGAGATCAAATGGGGTCTCTCATCATATGAACATAAGAGTCCAGTATGATGGATATAGAGATCATAAACCAACATAACAAAAAGGAACATGATATAATTGACATGAAAGTAGAACTTCAAAACGAGAAGGGTGAAGAACCACTTAAAAATTCGGCAGCCTAACGGCGCCACTTAAAACTTCAAAATACTGAATTGAAGAGATCAAATGGGGTATCTCATCATATGAACATAAGAGTCCAGTATTATAGATATAGTGATCATACCCAACATAACAAAAAGGAACTTGAAATAATTGACATGAAAGTAGAACTTTAAAACGAGAAGGGTGAAGATCCACTTAAAAATTTGGCAGCCTAACGACGCCACTTAAAACTTCAAAATACTGAATTGAAGAGATCAAATGGGGTCTATCATCAAATGAAAATAAGAGTCCATTATGATATATATAGAGATCATGCCCCAACATAACAAAAAGGAACTTGAAAGAATTGACATGAAAGTAGAACTTCAAAACGAGAAGGGTGAAGAACCACTTAAAAATTTGGCAGCCTAACGACGCCACTTAAAACTTCAAAATACTGAATTGAAGAGATCAAATGGGGTCACTCATCATATGAACATAAGAGTCCAGTATTATAGATATATAGATCATACCCCAACATAACAAAAAGGAACTTGAAAGAATTGACATGAAAGTAGAACTTCAAAACGAGAAAGGTGAAGAACCACTTAAAAATTTGGCAGCCTAACGGCGCCACTTAAAACTTCAAAATACTGAATTAAAGAGATCAAATGGGGCCTCTCATAATATGAACATAAGAGTACAGTATGATAGATATAGAGATCATACCCCAACATAACAAAAAGTAACTTGAAAGAATTGACATGAATGTAGAACTTCAAAACGAGAAGGGTGAAGAACCACTTAAAAATTTGGCAGCCTAACGGCGCCACTTAAAACTTCAAAATACTGAATTGAAGAGATCAAATGGGGTCTCTCCTCATATGATCATAAAATATCAGTATGATAAATTTAGATATCATACCCCAACATAATAAAATGAACTTGAAATAATTTACATGAAAATAGATCGTGAAAAAAAGAGGAGGGAGAAAGAATCTGTTACAAAAATTTCGGCAGCCTAACGACGCCACTTAAAACTTCATAAAACGAAATAATGAGAGCAAGAGGGGATCTCTCATTATATGAACATGAAAAGGGCATTAAGAGGAGTATACAATAACATCCTCCAAAATAAGAACATGGAGCATAAAAGGAATGACATAAAAGAGATTACTTGAAATGAAAGAGAGAGGTCGGATCCCTTACCTTAAAATGTAACTCTTAAACCTCAAAGGTTGGGACCGTGAGGGCTTGGGGGCACCTTGGGAGGACTCCTTGGAAGGTAATAAAACCAGAACTTCGTTGGGGAAGAGTGGGGAGGCGAATGGATGAGAGGAGGGCTTGGTATTTATAGGGAAAGTGAGGGGACAAGGCAATAATGGCCAAGGGACACCTCACATGTGCTTTTCTCAAACCCATGTGCTTTCCCTTGGCATTTACCATGAAGTTAGGCCACATGGGGCCCCAAAAACAATAATTCACCACCCTTGGCCGGCCAACCCTTAAAATATCTCATGACATCATCATGACACCGTTATGATGTCATTAAACATACCGAAACCCTAAAACTGTATTTTTACTATTCACTGAAAATTCAACTTTCTCAGAAAAATCCCAAAATTTCACATTAACCAAATATAAATGCTATGATTTAAAAAATGAACTCCATTTTATAAAAATAATTTTCTAAATATTTTTAATTTTATTTTTAAATAAATACACTATTCACTGAAAATTCATTTTTTTTAGAAAAATCCCCAAAAATTACCATAACATAATATCGATGCTCTGAGTTCAAAAATAAAGTCATTTTTATAAAAATAATTTTCTAATTATTTTTAATTAAATTTTTAATTAAAAAAACACTATTCATCTGAAAAAACTAATACTTGAATAATAATTTATGAAACCATTATTTAACCATTTTGTTGAATCACATTACTTAATCAAGGTGCCTAGCTTATTTTAATACTTTCATTAAGTAAGATTACTAATCCATTTGGACACATTAATAATCCTAATCATAAAATCACTATTCATAATTTACTATTAATCAAAAATCAAGTTGATCTTATTAGACTCTAAATTTCGTACTGAACATAATTACAGAAGACCATTTTTTGAAAATCATTACACATTTTTAATTATTTAGGGTTTACATAAACATATTTAAAATATCCTTTTTCTAAAATTCATCAAAAATTTGAATACTATATTTATCCGGTCATTTGTAAGTTCATAAAAGAAATCGAAATTTTATTTAAAACAAAGGATTACACAAGACAGTTATGGTCTCCTTACATATCCCCTTATCACACCAGCATACGACCTAAGTGTAAGGTGTGCTAAGGTGAGAGAATCCGAGGGAGGCTCGACCAACATCGCACGAGTAGTAATTTCTCTCAGTTTGAACTTCTCGCGAAGGCGATCCCGTTCTAGTTTTATACGATGAAGTTCAGCTTGGGTTTGGTCTAGAGCAAAGCCCAGTGGTGCTACCTCCTTCCCAAGTTCTGTTAGATGGGCTTCGATCGGTCCAAGACTACTGGGTGAGGCCATCGAATCTTCTTTCTATATTAATTAACCAAGATTTCTTGTATTTAGAGACAATAGTCAAAACGTTTAGTTTCCAGCGGTCATATTGACCAATGGTCAAATAACAGTCAAAACCCAACAGTCTCATTTTAATTATACTCATGTTACCAAATGAAACATTTTTGTTGGGTATAACCATAACACATAAAATTAGGAAACAAAATT
Source organism: Viscum album (assembly GCA_963277665.1). Taxonomy (NCBI): domain Eukaryota; kingdom Viridiplantae; phylum Streptophyta; class Magnoliopsida; order Santalales; family Viscaceae; genus Viscum; species Viscum album. The sequence continues at coordinate 888,232,119 of OY728125.1, forward strand.
TATTTAAAACATTCGGGTCGTTACAATCTTCCCCCCTTAAGAAATTGCGTCCTCACAATTTTAATATTGGGTTTTGAAATTTCATTGAAAGTCCCACATCAGAAAGGAGTCAGTAAAACTATTACTTTAAAATAATGAAATGGAAGTACAAAGGTCACCCAAGTTAACCCACACTAGGGTTCCATGTAGGAAAACATGGACATGGAGGAGAAAACAAAGGGTCAAGTTCTGAGGGAGAGTGATAGAGAACATGATTAGGAGAAAGTTAACCATGAGAAAATCCCAAACTTATGATGTCTGTAAATGGTCTTCGATTACCTGGTAGGAAACGTAAACCAACAACATTTTTGTTTTACGTTTCTTTTCATAATTTTGAGGATTTCATTTACTACATAGAACAAAAATATAGGAAAATATACCTACCTTCAAGTAGAGTTTCATCCTTTAACAAGTCCCTACCAACACTAATCTTTTCTCCAAATGATGAGAATTCAAAAACACTTGGTCTCATAAAAGCACAAGAATCATCTTCTATAGAATCACATAATCTACAAAATATTAACTATCTATTTCTTCTATCTTTAAACATTATCCCAAAAACAGAAAGGTTAAGGTAAAAAAAATCTTCAAAAAGAAAGAATCCCATAGGAATGGAAACTACTTTTAAATCATCAAAGTTCCATGGTACTACCCAAAGTTCATCATAGACCATTCCATAAATAACAGTCCTTAAAATTCATCAAAACAAACCAAACTAAGATTGAAAACCAAATACAAGAAGGATTTGATAACATAGTCTTCCAAAACAACTTCATTGTTCATCTCCAGACAATATCAACCACTCCTAACATTTTATAACAAAAGTAGCTAACCTAAACATATTTTACCCAAGATAGGTTAATCATTCCCATAAGTAACCTAAATTACTATAAGTCCACCTTAAATTCATCAATTCTTAAAAATATAAGTCAAACATACTTCTCAGTGAAAATAATATAGTAATCTATTTTCCTCGATCATATAGGGTCCCCAAAATAGTGGACTTCTTCCAAAATAATAATCATCTTTTAATCCCCTAATCATCTCTGTCATATTAATACAGAAATTGTCGCATTTCCTATCACATTGGTTGTTGGTACACGTTATTCCATTTCCCACCATTAACTAAGAAGAGAAAGTATAATTAGATGCTTAAATACTTAACCAATAATCATGAAAAGGAACTTCAAGCATATAAGGATAAATTGTAGAAGAAAAGTATACCCTAACTTGTGATCCCCTAGGTTCTCATCTAGGTTATCCATGATCATATATTCTTATGTGAATCTTTATTTTATTTTATCTTTGTTCCTTTAACAATGGTTCATACCAAGCTTATGAATTTACCAAAGCATATCCCCCAGGAGTGTCGTAACCAAGAGTACAGCAAGGCCCATTGTCGTGTACCAGTTCCCATTCGAGTCAAGCTCAAAGCAGTGTTTTCGGGTTTTACCCCTATGTACATCTGTGCCAGAGCCACCTCTACCTGCTCGTATCCAGACATGGATGTATTTGCTTGGCAACCCCTTACTCAATACTCACCAAAATACCAGGAAGATTTCCTATATTAAACTTTTCTATAGGGTTCTTCCTAGAGTTTTCATATCCTAATTTCCACAAATAACTAAACCATCCTTTGATACCAACTATAGCATCCCGTCTTTTTATAACATAACTTCCATTCCATTACACGGAATTGAGGACCTTTAAGGTTTTGTGTCTTGGAAACAAGGAACATAAAACATGAAACAAAAAAAACATTCTTCTTAAACACTTGAAAGGATTCTCCTCATGTTCACCCTAGGCTCATTACTGGATCTCATAACCTGGGGACATACATCAAAAGGAAGGGTGATCAGAAGGCCCAGCAAGGGAAACAAGTGAAACATATTACATATGAACTTGAGATACATCAATAAAGTCATGAAAAGAACTTTAAGGCATGAAAATGAAATCATGAGGCATATCATAATAAAAATAAAACTTTTTCATTACTTGAAGATGTGGCTACGTCATTTAACATATACAATCATGAACATATCACCAAGGTCCATCCCCAATGTGTCATTTAGAAATTACCAAGGTTATTCACCAAGGTATCGTGAAAATTGTAATCTCTAGTGGTTACATCATTACCCAATGCATTGCAGCGCTATCAGGGCGCACCCTTAAATTTTCCTTTATTATCATGTGAGCCACATATATCATCATCAAACATTTCATAAATAACCCATATAGCATAAAATAAATGGGTTCCATTTCATAATCACAACGTTTTAAAACTGCTTTAAAGACATGATCTTTACATCACTTTAAAACCCACAGAAAAGGAAGGTGGGTCTCATGTATATAAATCCCAGAATTTAAAATAGAACATTTTGGTATATATCTGAATACCCCTTTAGAAGATATAGCTTTGAGTATTCACTTAATAATATAAAATAACTTTAGAAAAAGAGAGAGACATTTTGAGACGGAAATTCTGCAGCATAACGGCTATGTTACGATGTTTTAGAAGACATTAAAAAGAGAGGTGAAATGGGTCAAGCATTCATAAATGACCCATAAAATAGTATATGTACAGAATAAGAAGGATACATTATCATGGTAATGAAACTTTAAGGACATACCATTTGAAATGAATAACATGGAAGGAAGACAAAAATTAGATTTCTCTTATGCGAGTTCGGCAGCCTAACGACGTTACTTAAACTTCAAAAAAAATGATTTAAAAAGATAAAATAGGGTCTCTCATCATGTGAACATAAGAGTTCAGTACGATAGATATAGAGATAATTCCCCATCATAACAAAAAGGAACTTGAAATAATTGACATGAAAGTAGAACTTCAAAATGAGAAGGGTGAAGAACCACTTAAAAAATTCGGCAGCATAACGGCGCCACATAAAACTTAAAAAATACTGAATTGATGAGATCAAATTGGGTCTCTCATAATATGAACATAAGAGTCCAGTATGATAGATATAGAGATCATACCCCAACATAACAAAAAGGAACTTGAAAGAATTTACATGAAAGTAGAACTTCAAAACGAGAAGGGTGAAGAACCACTTAAAAATTCGGCAGCCTAACGACACCACTTAAAACGTCAAAATATTGAATTGAAGAGATCAAATGGGGTCTCTCATCATATGAATATAAGAGTCCAGTATGGTAGATATAGATATCATACCCCAACATAACAAAAAGGAACTTGAAATAATTGACATGAAAGTAGAACTTCAAAACAAGAAGGGTGAAGAACCACTTAAAAATTCGGAAGCCTAACGGCGCCACTTAAAATTTCAAAATACTGAATTGAAGAGATCAAATGGGGTCTCTCATCATACGAACATAAGAGTAAATTATGATAGATATAGAGATCATACCCCAACATAACAAAAAGGAACTTGAAAGAATTGACATGAAAGTAGAACTTCAAAACGAGAAGGGTGAAGAACCACTTAAAAATTTGGCAGCCTAACGGCGCCACTTAAAACTTCAAAATACTGAATTGAAGAGATCAAATGGGGTCTCTAATCATATGAAAATAAGAGTCCAGTATGATATATATAGAGATCATACCCCAACATAACAAAAAGGAACTTGAAATAATTGACATGAAAGTAGAACTTCAAAACGAGAAGGGTGAAGAACCACTTTAAAATTTGGCAGCATAACGGCGCCACTTAAAACATCAAAATACTGAATTGAAGAGATAAAATTGGGTCTCTCATAATATGAACATAAGAGTCCAGTATGATAGATATAGAGATCATACCCCAACATAACAAAAAGGAACTTGAAACAATTGACATGAAAGTATAACTTCAAAACGAGAAGGGTGAAGAACCACTTAAAAATTTGGCAGCCTAACGACGCCACTTAAAACATCAAAATACTGATTTGAAGAGATCAAATGGGTTCTCTCATCATATGAACATAAGAGTCCAGTATGATAGATATAGAGATCATACCCCAACATAAAAAAAAGGAACTTGAAAGAATTGACATGAAAGTAGAACTTCAAAACGAGAAGGGTGAAGAACCACTTAAAAATTTGGCAGCCTAACGGCGCCACTTAAAACTTCAAAATACTGAATTGAAGAGATCAAATGGGGTCTCTCATCATATGATCATAAAAGATCAGTATGATAAATTTAGATATCATACCCCAACATAATAAAAGGAACTTGAAATAATTTACATGAAAATAGATCGTGAAAAAAAGAGGAGGGAGAAAGAATCTGTTACAAAAATTTCGGCAGCCTAACGGCGCCACTTAAAACTTCATAAAACGAAATAATGAGAGAAAGAGGGGATCTCTCATTATATGAACATGAAAAGGGAAGTAAGAGGATTATAAAAGAACATCCTCCAAAATAAGAACATGGAGCATAAAAGGAATGACATAAAAGAGATTACTTGAAATGAAAGATAGAGGTCGGATCCCTTACCATAAAATGTAACTCTTAAACCTCAAAGGTTGGGACCGTGAGGGCTTGGGGGCACCTTGGGAGGACTCCTTGGAATGTAATAAGACCAGATATTCGTTGGGGAAAGGTGGGGAGGCGAATGGATGAGAGGAGGGCTTGGTATTTATAGGGAAAGTGAGGGGACAAGGAAATAATGGCCAAGGGACACCTCACATGTGCTTTTATCAAACCCATGTGCTTTCCCTTGGCATTTACCATGGAGTTAAGCCACATGGGGCCCCAAAAACAATAATTCATCACCCTTGGCCGGCCAACCCTTAAAAGATCTCATGACATCATCATGACACCGTTATGATGTCATTAAACATACCGAAACCCTAAAACTGTATTTTTACTATTCACTGAAAATTCAACTTTCTCAGAAAAATCCCAAAATTTCACATTAACCAAATATCAATGCTATGATTTCAAAAATGAACTCTATTTTATAAAAATAATTTTCTAAATATTTTTAATTTTATTTTTAAATAAATACACTATTCACTGAAAATTCAATTTTTTTAGAAAAATCCCCAAAAATTACAATAACATAATATCGATGCTCTGAGTTCAAAAATAAAGTCATTTTTTTAAAAATAATTTTCTAATTATTTTTAATTAAATTTTTAATTAAAAAAACACTATTCATCCGAAAAAACTAATACTTGAATAATAATTTATGAAACCGTTATTTAACCATTTTGTTGAATCACATTACTTAATCAAAGTGCCTAGCTTATTTTAATACTTTCTTTAAGTGAGATTACTAATCCATTTGGACACATTATTAATCCTAATCATAAAATCACTATTCAAAATTTACTATTCATCAAAAATCAAGTTGATCTTATTAGACTCTAAATTTCGTACTGAACATAATTACAGAAGACCATTTTTTGAAAATCATTACACATTTTAAATTATTTAGGGTTTACATAAACATATTTAAAATATCCTTTTTCTAAAATTCATAAAAAATTTGCATACTATATTTATCCAGTCATTTGAAAATTCATAAAAGAAATCGAAATTTTATTTAAAACAAAGGATTACACAAGACAGTTACGGTCTCCTTACATATCCCCTTATCACACCAGCATAGGACCTAAGTGTAAGGTGTGCTAAGGTGAGAGAATCCGAGGGAGGCTCGGCCAACATCGCACGAGTAGTAATTTCTATCAGTTTGAACTTCTCGTGAATGCGATCCCGTTCTAGTTTTATACGATGATGTTCAGCTTGGGTTTAGTCCAGAGCAAAGCCCAGTGGTGCTACCTCCTTCCCAAGTTCTGTTAGATGGGCTTCGATCGGTCCAAGACTACTAGGTGAGGCCATCAAATCTTCTTTCTATATTAATTAACCAAGATTGCTTGTATTTAGAGACAATAGTCAATACGTTTAGTTTCCAGCGGTCATATTGACCAATGGTCAAATAACAGTCAAAACCCAACAGTCTCATTTTAATTATACTCATGTTACCAAATGAAACATTTTTGTTGAGTATAACCATAACACATAAAATTAGGAAACAAAATTTATTTAAAAATTTCGGGTCGTTACATTCAATATCACTTCATTACAACCACAAAAGAAAATAATAACAATGTTAAAACTTCCTTATAGGGAATTTTTCATATCATCTTTAAAAAAGTGGTATAAATGGTTGGTAGAGTGACTAAAACCATTATTACTATCCATAAACATTAAAATCATATAAAAGGTGTGGGTTATAATGTAAAACATATGCCTTTCTCAACCCAGTTATCACATACTTACCCCTAGTCTTTTAATATTTGGGGAACCTACTCTATTTCCGTGGGACAATACATATGTGAAGGAACCCTAATTGGGGTCCTTGGTCATAGTCTCAATTCTAGGGGAAAGAAAAATCATAAGAGTGTTTCACATTCCTTGATTGTATCATATATGGTATATCCTCATAAGCCTCACATGGTAAACCTTACTGGCTATAGTCTAGAGATATGACTCATGGACGATTTCAATTACCATGATTGTGAAAAGTCAATCCCAACACAGAACACATTTAATATTTTCATAGTTATCACATCCTAGGAAACCATATAAAAGAGTATTGATCAATCTCACCTAATTAAATTGAAATTTATAAACAACTCTACGGTATCACAATAATCTCTCAAGGTCTACAATATCAAACCCATACCTATTCATCCATTCATTATTAAATAACGTTCATAGGAACATATATAGGGGTCCATTGTGGCTTACATGGGAATAAGATCTTTGATTAACAAACCTCTACCAAGATAAATAATAGAAATAGAAGAAAGGGAAACTATGTTTAGCAAGATCTATCCAAAACATAAAATAGTGGCCAAATCATAACCTAGAAAACATCTATATCAAAAAAATTCCCATTTTAATATGATAAACATACTAGGGAATATGTTGTCCACGGCCAAATAAATTTATTAGTCTAATAAATTATATTTTAAATTATTAAATTCATCTAATTTTAGATTACCAATTAATTTAATCAAAATAGGAAACCACCCTCAGTTAAGAGACCACACATAACATGAACCATAAAAAACCATAAATACATAATGGAAAGTACATAGAACACATACCTCATTGATGAAAATCACATTTTTATTTATATATTTTGAAAGCACTATGTAGTGTCGTCAATCTCATCCAAGGTCCAACCAAATCCCAAATTACCATATGGGCTCTTTCTTCCAATGAAATAACTAATTTTTTCAAAACAAATATTTACAACCATCATCAAATTATGTAAAAAAAATTTATTTAAATTAAAATTTTATTCAATTTTCATGGAATGATGAAAAACCCTCCGAATGGATTCATCATACCCAAACTGTAACCAAACACACATTAGAGCTCCATTCCATTATCCCAAAATCATCTATGATGAGTTCCTTAAGAATTATTTTGTGATAAATTCCAAAAATAATTAATCTAAATGTAATAATATTATAAAGAATCATATTTCTGACATGGTTCACTGAAATTTCATGTTAAAATGTGCAATATTTTTCTTTGGATTTCCTCTCCAATGGACATGCAAAGGCCTTGTGAAAAGATTCAACCATATTAATAGTGGAATGATATAAACTTACATAATAAGATAGAAAATATAATAAATTAGTGAATAAAGATATTATTGTTTGGGAATGATGGTTGATACATACTTATAATCATCATATAAATATATAAAATCCACAATAAAATAAAGGGGATTGAACGGGGAGAATGGAGGGCTGGGGGGCTGTGAATGAGTGAAAAATAGAGATAGAATAGGGGATACCTCTTTTAAATATCAAGTAGTAATTTGGTTAATTTTCCCCTATAAAATCCAATCGGTTGGAAATTCTAGATATGTTGCTAGCTATATAGAACTATAATAGAATAAGACAACTATATAGGCCATCAGATATCCCGTGTCTATAATATACTAAAAACTATCAAACATTCAACTCAAGTATTCCTTTAATTCTCACTTGAGCATCCTAACAAGCTAATATTCTTCATTTCTTGTAAAAAATAACCATATTTTTGTGAATTAAAACTCGTAATATCAGAATGATTCTAAAAACCAAAACTCTATAAATGAACTTACTCCAGAACATACACATTAAGACATAAAGGTGGCATCCAATTAATCAGTTGGAACTTGGTCCACCTCCATAGGTGCCAGATAAAAGAGGCCACCACTGAGATATAATTCCCTTCACTAATAATTTTCTTATCAAAAAATGAACTTAATGTCCTAGAGATTTACACAATTATGTTTCAAATATTTTTAACCTATCATTAGATAAGACACTAGTGGAATAAATAAAACACTCATCATTACTGATTCGCAGATGAAGTAGATGAGTTTCCATTGATCAAGAGATAGGTCTTACCAACCAAAACATCATATAAAATACAGTAGGACCCCGGGAAACCCTGATAGTGGAGGGGTGAATCAGGGTGTCAACTTGTTATTATTAAAGTTGTGGATCTTGTTCCCACGTTGGTAGGAACTAGTAAAACCTGTATGATGGATATGATCAGCAATGAAACATTCACACGCAAAGAGATGACAGAACAAATATTTACTTGGTTCACCACTAAGGGCTACGTCCAAGTAGCATACACTGACAAGTTGTCGGTCATACCCAATTCCACTATACTTCACTAGCTGTGTATTACAAGGTTCGAGTACAGACACTCTGTCCCAGGCTCACTGCCTTTACAAAGGTTCAGGGATAGCTCACTGCTTCCCACGGGTCTCTCCCGTTGGTCCCCCTGGATCACTGCCTTTGGTGAAGTCCCACTCAGTTTATAGACATGAAGGTCTCCTCAATAGATAGACGTGAAGTTCTTTGTCTCCTGTTCATCATGAGACTTTTCTTGCATCAGGGTTCAGAGTTGATGATCTTTTTAGTTCTATTCTTCTTCTTTAGTGCAATGACTGAATGCACTAGATCTTCTTCTTATCTTCCTTTGATTATCAATACTAACAACTGAGTGTATTGATATATTCCCCTCTTTCTGTGAAGATATGAGTTTAGTTTCACAAACCATTATTCTTCTCTTCACAAAGCACAATGAGGATGTTAAACATGAGTCGTGTGTGGGTGGTACCACTTCTCTTTATAAAACCAAATGGTTTACTGTTCTTCCATCTTCGCAAAGAAGATTTGAGAGTTCTATTCACCTGTCAAAGGCCTACGGGACCCCCAAATTTCAGTGCACCCTTCCCGATGCCTTGCGCATAAAATTTAAACCTTGTGCGTAAACATAACTTTTGGCGCGTAAAAGGCTTTTTGTGCAACTCTTCTTTTTCACGCAAATCTTCCCTTTTTCGCGCAACACCTTCTTTTTCGTGCAACCCTAATTTTTTCACTCACCACTATATACCACAATTTTTCTACATGTTAAAGCTCGGGATCTGTCCAAGTGTTGAGCCACCATAAAATAGAGAGGTTCACATCATATTTTTAGGTGTTTTTGATCCTCCGCGTAAAACCCCTTCCTGCGCGTAAAACTGCCTCTCAGTTCTTTGAATTACACACACCATCCTATTACTCTCGCGCACTGACTTAGTTTTTCACACATCTCATTACATCTACATTTTCCATCATTATGAACATGAATCCCTTCTGGGACATAATACTTCAAACCTATATTTTTCGCACAACCAACGTTACGTGCACCAGTTGGATTTTCTGCGCACATGGTGGGAACGTCTCCAATTTTTCTCACACCTCTTTCCTTTACCAATTTTCTGTATTCTGGATTCGATACACTGCTTGAGCGAAAAATTCACCCAACTATTCTGCGCACAAAATTTTTCCGCACACATTCCCATTTTTCCACGCACAGCTTGGGTTTTTCGCGTAGCCCATGCCTTTACCGTTTTTCAATGTTTTGATTCTGAAACATTGTTTGCGCGAAATACTTTGCTCCCCTATTTTGCGTACCACGCTGTTTTTCGTGCCCAGCTCAAGTATTTCGTCCACAGCCCTTATTTTCTATGAACTATTTCCCCTTTGTGCACACCTCCTTATGCAGACAATCCATGTAACTGTTCTTTTTGTACCGCCTCCAGATCATACATTCCTTTGTTGATGTTCTTGAATCAAACATGGATCATTAACCATATCCCTCGAACTCGACATGCCACCATGAAATCCCCTTTTTCAACAAAGTTGTATGTCATTGTTTCCATTTTCAACAATCACAACACATCAAAAATGCTTCTTTTCTGTTATTTGGATTCTTCAACAACTCTTCTGCTTTCATCCCAAACTCCACTATTGTGAAATATATCCTTTGAATGAACAGATTTAGCATCATCATATATTTAGACAATGTGATGTGCATGGCCATCTCTGAATTGCAATCTGTTCCACACTATCTTCTTCTTCAACCGTCATTCCACTACATCATGTGAAGCATTCTATTCTATTCTTCAAGAAGTCTCTTGCATGGTTCTCATGGAATAATTAAGAATTTCATGGTCTTAATCAACCATCATGCATTCTTCTTCATCCACAGATGGATTATGCCTCACCATTATTCACTATTGTAAACAATGTTTCACATTTGACACATGTTCTTTGAACTTTTTATCAGTACAACAATCATCTGAATTTCCATTCCCCAATTTCATAGGAGCACTTCTTGATCTCCATCATTTTGATCTTAATTGACAACTATTGACAACAAATACAACCGTATACACAAATTGGTCACAACAAATACTAGGCTAACAAACAAACCAAACCATTCAAAAAATGTCATCAAATGCCATTGCACACCCAACCCATTTAACTCCAATAAAGAACACAAGTCAACCCTAATTATGTAATCCTTATAAAAAATGATTTGATTACCACACCAATGCCTCACCCAAAATAGAAGACAAATATTCCTTTACTCAAGATGGTATTTTGCGATCATCCAAACATGTTTGTTGAATACAATCCAAAATCTATTTGAAATTATCTAACTACAATTCCAACATGCGAAAATATCCATCAAACTCATACTTGATCACTAAAGCATCTGAAATCCAAACACCCTTGGGAATATTAAACTTTATCAAAATCTCCACGTCCACATCCAGAAAGGATACAACATCACATATGAACCCCACATTTGGTCCTCACTGAGGAACCAAATTAAATGAAATTTGAACATGCACTTAAATCTAGTACCATCATAACATTCCAATAACTTGTCTCAGATATTCACAAGCCCTATAACATGAGGGTCAAATTCCCATGATTGATATGAAACTCTACCAAATAATAGTTTCTTTATTCCCACTCCCATAGATTAAATTATAATCCTCATATACCATGTCATTTCTATTACTAAAATCAAATACTATATACACCCAAAATTTCACATAAATGAGCACCTATAAGAAATGTTTCTTATTACACATTACTAGAAAATGGAATAATTACCAGTTATATATAATGAATTTCAATTCATAATAATTTTTACAAACCTCAATCGGTAACATTTACACTCTAGACTATATAGAATTACATATACTAGTTAATGATAACAACCACTTCACGTTCACCCACAATAACATGTGTTCCGCTCCTCCTAATATATTCTCATAACTAAGAATAAAAGAAAACCACATAACAAAATTGGTCATAACATAACCCATGTTCATCAATAATATTAATCTAAACTAATACCTCATGAAAAAAACTTATTCTAAGTCAATATTACAAACCCCAAGGGTCACACATTCTCTATGAGTCTAAAATTAAATAACTAGGTTTACTATGCTCTATAAAATTTCAATTATGTCTAACTATAGTTCCCTAAGAACTCCCCTTTAAAATTAATAATTTCACTCAGTTTATGATAAACCACAGGCATTCCTATTGACAGGTTTTATTCCAAAACCACAAGCATCGTACCATGGTTTTACATGATACTTTTGTGCTTCCAGATTCAACATGTATAGACACTCGACTAGTCACATCGTCAAAATCTCTCACCGTGATTTGAAGTCTGTCTATGTGACTTAAGTTTCCAAGCACTATAAATCAAAATTCATTCACATAAAATAATTTTGATCAATCACCATGTGCATTTTATATAATTTGAAGCTCTATCTGAGAATTTATTTCAATCCTAGGGTCTCTTCACCTGCCTTTCAATCTATGATGCACACACAACCCTTGAAAAACCCCTCTTAGTGGTGGTGTGTTCATGTGTTTTATTTTTTTAATTCCTAAAATTGTGTTGTTGTATGATGTGGTTATTCTTGGAGAATTTTTTTATATTCATTTAATATCATTGGATTCCATTATAGAACATTATCCCTATATATGTTAAGATTTTTTTCTAATTTTAAATGTCAATAAAATATATTAATTGAAATTGAAGAACTGAAAGAATTTTAACAAAATATTTAAGAAGGAGATGGGGATGGGAATTTGAAGAAGTGCATAGAAAATTCTAATATATCAAGATTATATTTTTATGAAAGCAATGAAAAAAATACTTTTATTTTTCATGAATATTATTTTATTAAAAACATGATCTTCCTAGAATTTAGATATCTTTTTTTCCATTATTTAAAAAATTGTCCAAAATATTACCCATCCAAATTGACCCCAAATACATATCTTAAGTGGTCATGTTCAACCTCTATCCAACCAAGGAAGATTCTTAATAGGAGTAAAGGCTAAGAGAAATCATCATCGGTAGGAAGATAGATGTACAAACAAATGAATAACACCCAAAGAAGTTCTCTCAGGTGACAACTCAAGGGAGTGGGCTGGTGGGCTAGTGCATGAGAGGATGGTCTAGTGATTCCCATGGGTGAAATGTGTTCTTGTTTTTGATCTTTAGTGCTAGATCCAAATGAAAATTGATTGTGACGATTTAAAAGAAATCACTCAATTGATGTAAAACCCTATCTAAAAAGGATGTACAATGGGTATTTTTCACTAATTTTTAAAACACACACACACACACACATATATATATATATATAACACTATCCACCCAATCATGATCATCTGTTATTTATTTCTATGGTGAAATAGTCTTCCGCATATTAATTCACAAAAGGATTTCTTATGATGGAATTTTTTAGTTTGAAAGAATTTTATAAACATCCAAATCTACATCCACCATTATGAAGGGCGTCTAGACTTCCTAAGATCTATACACATTTGAATCAATATTTTTACATGATATTATTGCATCATATATTATTGATTGAAAATAATCACCCCATAATGAATCCTGATCACATTAGGACTTTAGAAAAAGTAAAATCCAATATTAATTCAAATGTATGACTGAAATTAAATATACAATTAGTTTCACTTCCATGTATATAAATTCAATTAGAAAAATGATAAATGAGGTATGCTAATTCCATGAAAAAATAAAGTTTTTACATTACATAGGGTATTCTAGATCAAAAATTTTCTATGAAGAAAAATGTTACTAGAGTCTTCAAGAATTTTTTTACAGTGTGATAAAATTAAGATCAACTAGGATCATGCATGTCAGGTATTAAGTGGGGAAGTAGAAAACATGTGGGGATTTTTAAAATAGAAACATGTAGATGTGTTTTAGTATCTAAAATGATGAATATTTTTTTAGAATTTTGAGATAATATAACCCTATGGTATTTCAAATTATTTGTATGGGAAATACCTACAAAAATTGTTTATTTATATGAATAATTATAATACCAAACTTTTATTAGGTAATCATATTTTAATTGATGAAAATAAATGTTTTATTTATAATAACATTTGAATCATGTAATATATTAAATAACCCATGAATAATATATATATATATATATTATGTGAATAACTGTGTTCATGATGGTGATGAAAATTTCAGGGGATAAAATATTTTGAGATACCTTACAAACACTAGGAATGTACTATTTTATAGAAGCTTGATACATTCTTCTGTTGAAGAAAGAAACTGAGTTTCAATACCTTTGTAGGTTATCCCTGATGTCGAAGATCAGGAAATGGTACACAAGTAAATGTCAATCTATTATTCTTATGGCGGAAGACCATATGTGAGGTATTTCTTTATATCTATCGATCATCAATGAAGAATAAACTTCTTGTTATTATGTCTAAACTTCTACTAGAGGCTGTTTATTGGGGTGTCTAACCAATCAGATAAGCAAATCCATTGGGGTGTCTAACTAATTTTTGAGATACTGTAATTGGGGTGTCTAATCAGTAGTATTCACTTGTGGAGATAGCAAAGAATCCATGTTGGGGTGCATAACTAAAATGGAAAGGACTATGATTTTATCTAAAACAATGTAAATACTATTTTATTATTTATCTCAAACTATAACAACACACAATGTGATATTGAGAGATAATATTTAATTATTTAAGAGATTTGATCAATTTAAGATGTTGAATTTGTCACGATAAAAATTAATAAAATTTTTGTACCAATGATTCAACCACAATCATAGTGGTACCTCATTATTCTATAGTCTCTACAATTATAATTTGATGAAATTTAGATCTAAAGATCCAATAAGAATTGATGATTGACTTTGATATAGAATTCAATGAGAACACAACCCTTATTACAAGAATGATCAATAATAATTTAAGGTTAAGAATGTGGGAACTATTAATCTGAAATTTGATTCATGATTTCGTCCCAATTTTATTACATCCTTTTTTATACATTCCTTTTAACATAATAACATAAAAAATATTTCTTTAGTAACCTGAAAGTCTCATTTTAGTTATATTTTCATAGTAAAAAAGTTGATAATACATGAGATACACAAGGTAAACATAAACATAAAATTTATTTATTAATTTTGAGATACTCCTTTGTTAATCCTTTATAGGTCACCCCACTAAAATTAATATATTATTGACATTCATCTATTAACATGGTGATTATGAATCCAATTAGAGGATAAAAATGGAAGAAAACCAAAAGATCATTACTGATAAAATTCTAGGAATAATAATAGAGAATAATAATATGTACTTGAAACATAACATGGGAATTAGTTTAGGGAAAACATTCGTTCAAAAACATTTGACAAAGTCATATTAATATGTTTTCATAAAACATAATTACATAATTTATTTACCTAGGAATTTTAAAACATGTAATATCTAGAAATAATTACTTTAACTTAATCATTGAAGTTATAACATGGTGAACTTTGCATATGATTAATTCACGTGATACATATTGATCAGAATAATACATTAAATATATAACATGTAGAGAATAATTGACGATTTTCATGTAAAATCATTTAGTTAATAAAATGATTTTTAAAAAATAAAAATAGATTTTTTCCCTCTATAAATGGAATGTTGGTTTTAAATATGTAAATAACTGAATTAATAAATTATTTTTACTAATAGGAGAATTCCAATTTATATGCAATGGGTTATAATATTTACAATAAATGAATATTTTATTTAAAAGAGAGAAAATCAAATAGTGAATTTCGAATGAACGAAAATTTACAACGTGTATTGATGAAATGGTATAGTGGTTGGGAACAACGATATCCCATTTAAAAAACAATACGTTTTTTTAATGAAATAATAATAATTGTTATGAAAATATTGTAGCTGAACCCTTATAAAAATAAACAGAAATAGGTGATTGAATGGAAAATAGATACGATGAATTCATTTAGCTTTAAGTGTTACTTCCTAGAACTTATGGATGATTACTTATAACCGTGAAGAAAACATTTAGGGACGTTTTGGGAGGAAAAAAATAAAATAATATCACTAATAATTGATTTTTATTGGAGATAAATAGTGTATTAGTGGTTATCTATAGTAAAAGAGGCAGAATTGTTTAATATTTTCTGAAAATAGGTACTGAAATTCAAAGATATCTAAAATGAAAATCTAATGGATTTTCCATGGAGTTTATATCATGGTTTTTAGAATTCATGTAATTTTTTTTAATATTATAATCCATTAGAACTGAAATACATTTTTAATATTTCTTTATACATGGGAATGAAAATTTACAACAAAATATTGTTTTTAAAACTATAATTTCCATTTTTGAATTTGAAAAGTAATGTATTATTTTGGAAATGTATTCTTAACCATTAAAATATTTAATATTAATAAAATAAAATATTTTTGGTAATAGATTCTGTATAATTAATTATCTCATCATTATTACATAAATATTATGTTATAAAACATAACAAAAACCAAAATTTAATTTTTACTATTCACTAAGAAAATTAGAAAATTATCAAAATTTTACAATAATCTAATTTCAATGCTTTGAATCAAAATATAATGTTTATTTTTTAAAAATAATTTATTAAATATTTTTTTTAGGTTTTAAATTAAAAATATATTTAATTTTAATTTTTTTTATGACATTTCAAACTTTATAAGACTTATAATAACTACCATGGATATTATAAAATTAAAATATCATTTATATTTAAATAAATATTATATTAAAAGGATAGTTCATGATAATAAAATTTAATTTATATTAATTTATTTTATTATAAAATTTTTATATTTTATGGAAATATAATTATTTTTTATTTGTGTCCTAAAATATATCAATCTAGTTCATCATTTATTCTTTTAAATTATAATAAGGAAAATAATATTGAAAATTTAATTTTGTAAATAAAATTTTATATTATAAAAATTAAAACACACTTTTGCGATACTATGGTCAAGATACAATACCCCTTATTACACTGGAATACGATTGATGGGTATGGTGTGTGATGATGGTATTTTAATTGCATGAATCAACTAAAATTAACCCAATGGTGATCTCTTATCACCTGAAATTATACCAAAGAAAATATTATTTAAACCTCACCTATTAATTATATGCTTGGTCGTTGTCCAGGGAAATCCTTATGACCCTACCTCCATCCCATGTTCTAACAAATGGGCTTCAAAAGAAATGAATATACTTTTTGACGAAATTATTTATCTTTTATAGATCGTGTAACATCATCTATCCAGATGTCATTCAACTGGTGCCATGTACCTGGTTGGCCATGTGGCCTCAAACACATTTCCACAAACTCCAAAGGCCTCCCACTAGCAACGATGGCCTTGGGACTGATAGTGAAAAGAATATTCCCTCATTGGAAGATTGTAACACAACAGAATAAATAATAGAATAATAACTAAAGTAATAAACAAAATTCAACTAAATAAACATTGGAATACTGATAAGATAAATAAACAAGCTTCATTTAGTAAAATAGACAATGCTGCATTGTAACGCCCCGACCCTAGTTACCCAGAGTTGGTGCATTATTACATAACATTGGCGTGATCACAAGAAAGATCAAATCTCGAAAGACCGATTGGTTTAGTAGCCTTGGAAACACTAGATGTATTCATATGTTTACATTAAATAATAAAATGAAAATCAACTACAACAACATAATGTCTCCACAGTCCACACTATTATCCCCTCATAATATCCCTACAGGTCATTCATAACTTACTTCTTCACATCCTGGGAAAAATAAAACACAGAAAAGGGGTGAGCTCAAATGCCCAGTAAGGATAACAATATAGCGGAACATTCAAAATAAGCATAAACATTTAAGCCAATGCATTACTAAAACAAAAGCTTTTTAAACTTGAACTTCAACATAGTATGGAAAAAGTAAAATGAAATAATCCCAATTACTTGTTCACATGGATATTCTACAAATCGAATAATCACATGCAATATCAATAACCACTTTCATAATGTTGGAATGCATAATGCCAGACTATCATAACCACATAGCCAAGGCCTAATGTCAAGACTACAAATAAGATTTTGCCAAGGCCTTGTTCCAGGACACTAGTTTGTCTCATGAGACCTACCGATGCCTCGAGGAGCTATAACGGGCTCCACCCGTCACATATTAAGTTCAATGCATTCCCATATGAAAAGGTTTAGACATAACATAAACATTCATATTAAAACTAGCATACGAAATGTCAATAATTTCACCATAAAATATGAATGGTATAAAAATAGCACATCCACATTCAAACATATCACAAAACCTTCAATACAATATAGAAGTTTTGTATCATAATAAATCAACTTCAAATAAGCGTAAAATCCATCAAAGGATGTTAACATAGATGAAATCAAAACACTTCTTAGAGAAATATATCTTTCTATTTTTGAAATCATTTAAGATCCATATAAAATAAAACATTTTCTTTGAAAATATTCTTATAAGCTTGTAAGGAAAGCTTTGAAGATTTTATAATGGCGGAAAATAACCGCACCCGCCGTATAAGTTAAAAAAACATTCTTACCTTAATTCTGTCGAAAAGGTTAAAAAGGACCTTGTTTTGAAAACGATGGAAAGATTCCTCTTATAAAAAGTCAATCAAGGGTATAAATTACTTTAACCCATATTCTTGTAAATAATAAAAATGTTTTCAAATACATTTTTAAGAAAACATGGATGTGGATGATAAAGAGATCCATATAGACAACCTCGGATAATGAAGAGATTGTGAAATAACCCTAACCTTGTACTTTTCATTGGTTGGGGTAGGTCAACCTCTAGTATAATGGTGAAATAATTGTCATTAAATTATACAAGAATCATATACATTAATATGATCTCATATATGATCTTTTAACTTTTCTTTGTTAATAATATCTTAGTATTATCGTTGTTTCGGATGTTAACTTACTCATTTTCTTTTATATGTTTTGTTACGTAAGCCATGTTTGTAAAGGATCAGTTGTATCTTAATCATATCCAGAATTATATTAAGTCCTTAAAAATTATTTTTAAATCATCAAATGATAATTATACTTGAATGGATATGATGGAGAATGAATCTTATCGCGTTCGTGGAGACGGTAGTCTGTACGTACGCACGAGCGACAATATCATTCTTTTGATATTAAAATAATATATAAATGGATGGTATATCATATATACAGAATACTTAACATGTTATATTTATTATTTACATGTGTTACACATCATTATTATACCCATCCAAAATAATAATATATTGAATAACAATTACACCACGACGTGGAGACGGTAAGTTGTACGTACGCACGTATGCTGACATGTTATTCAAAGGGTGGATAGAATACTGAATATGGTTGTACCATATCTATAATAACATCATAGTATATATATATGATACTGGATTTATTATTTTATAATGGTAAAAACAAAGGAATAATAAGTGGAAGAAGAAAGGAACTTGGAAAAGGGTGGTGAAATCATTACCTCTTCTTCGAGTTCTTCCTTTTGATTTGATCAAAAGGGATCCATAGGTTGGCTTTCTGATCAAACTAAGGCCTCTAGATTGTATTGAGGGAAGTTGGGAGAGTATTTGGGCAGAGTTTGGCAGAACCAAAAGGCTTTGATGGTGTGAAGAAATGAGAAGGAGGAGTGCCCTTTTATAAGTGGGGTGAGGGGCACCTTTGGAAAAGCTAGAAATATTAATTTATAATAAATTCATATTCGGATTCTAATGGATCCAAAGTTTATTATTTAAATTTTAAGGTGGGGATAGGTCGAAAACAACTCAACCAATAGAATTTAGACTAGTTTGGTTACTTATATTAACATTAGCATTACGTATTAACTCTAAGATAATTAGTTTCACTTTTATAATGTCTCTTTGTATTTTTATATAATATGGTTAATAAACTTACTATATACATCCAAGAGACCCCCAAGTGGTCCAGTAATGATTAAACTATCATGATATAAGTCTCTTGTCCAAAACATAGTTTTTTAGGAATTTAATATCAATTAATAATATAATATTTGTTCTAAAAACTCTTTTATGTCAATTTTGAAACTATTCAATAGTTGATTTTTGTGAAACTCATAACAGATTTATTACTTCGAAAAAAGTCAATTAAAGAAATCCTGATATATCATATTATCCTAGAAAATTCTTTTAATTCATTAAAAGTTTCATATTATATTTATTTGGGTATTTATAATATCAATTATTTTAATTTTTCACTATTATAGTAATTACTTCATCATCATTGTGTCATAAATAAATTAAATTATTTAATGTCTAAAAATTACAAATAAAATATCATTATGTAGGAAATCTTTTCATCTTTATAATTAATATTTATAATATAAAATCCAACATATATAACCCTATGTAAAAATTGTTTTTCTAAAAGATATATGCTTGTGTCATTTTTGTATTCATTTTAACTTAATTAAAATAAAGTGTCCCTATCACCTACAAGTGGCACCATGGGGTCCCCAAATCGACCCGAGGATTCCTATGGTCGAAAATGTATAAACCAATAAGGCTAGGATACGTTTTAGGGTAATTTAGATTTATTATAATATTATTTTTTTAACCCTTATTTACCAGATTTACCCTTAACCATGGTAAATAAAATATTTACCGCAGTAATTATTCACAATGTCTAAAAATAAAAGTTACCTATTTACAAAATTTGAACATCTTGATTCCAAATATGGAATACATTTTTCTAAATTCAAAACACAGAATTGGAAGAAATTAATTTAAAATTAATTCCCACTGTCAAAACAAAAAGCGTGTTTTTAATAGATAATAACTATTAAAAGATTGACACTTGTTTATGTTCGGTTTAATTGTAAAATTATGTCCAATGACCAAAATTATTTTAAATGGTAAAAATATATTCTAAATATACTTTAAAACCACTAAAATTAATAATTTATCACTATTAATTATTTTGATTAAAAAAGTTGTTTTTAATTAAAATTTAGTAATTTTCACTATTCATCAAAATATTAAAGTTATCCGAAAAGTACCAAAATTTCATCTTAGGCTAAATTCGATATTCCGAAACCAAAAATGAAGTCCATTTTGAAATATAAAATATATATAATTTCAAAAAGTAGGTATTACTATTCATAACGGCTAGTTTGATTGGTTATGGTGTGTTAGAACTCAGTGTTGCGTACAACACAAGCTATCACATTATTCAAAGAGAAGTGTACCGTAGAAGCTTGGGGTGTTACATTATCCCCTCATTCAACTAATTTCTTCCTTGAAATTCCTAGAATACTTATCACACGAAAATACTCGGGGTGTTCTTCATCATAAGTTCCTCGGGTTCCCACGTTGCCTCTTCCATCTGATGGTTTCTCCACAAATCTTTTACCAGACGCGTCGTCCGGTTTCTCAGTACTTGTTCTCTCGTATCAAGAATCCTGACGGGCTCTTCACAATAAGACAGATCGGGTTCCAGTTCTAATTCCTCATAGGTGAGTACATGGGTTGGGTCAGGCATGTATTTCCTCAACAAAGATACGTGGAACACATCATGAACTTTAGAGAGACTTGGCAGCATTGCCAATCGGTAAGCCACAGTCCCAATTTTTTCTAGAATTTCGAAAGGTCCGATGTACCTGGGACTCAATTTACCTTTCTTACCAAAACGTATGACTCCCCTTCCATAGAGATACCTTCAGGAAAACATGATAACTGACTTGAAATTTCAAATCCTTCATTCGATTATCGGCATAGCTCTTCTGCCTACTTTGAACTGCTTTGATGTGATTTTGCATTACTTTCACCTTTTCCACCGTTTCCTCCACCAGTTCAGGGCCTACAAGTTTTCTTTCACCAACGTCATCCCAACAGGTTGGTGTACGACATCTCTTTCCATATAACGCTTCATATGGTTCCATCTGAATACTCGAATGGAAGCTATTGTTATAGGAAAATTCTACTAGTGGTAAATATTGATCCCACATACCCTGAAAGTCAAGTGAGAAAGATCTCAACATGTCTTCAAAGGTCTGAATAGTCCGTTCTGATTGTCCGTCTGTCTGAGGGTGGTAAGCAGTTCTCAAATAAAGTTCAGTATCCAGGGATTTCTAAAAACTATTCCAAAATCTTGAAGTAAAATGGGGATCACGATCAGAAAAAATTGATAGGGGTACTCCTTGAAGTCTCACAACTTCATTAATATATAGTCTTCCTAGACGTTCCAAGGGTAGATCTTCACTTATTGCAAGAAAATGTGCTGACTTGGTAAGACGATCAACAATAACCCATATTGCATCATTCCTTCTAGGAGTATTTGGTAGCCCCATGACAAAGTCCATCGTAATATTGTCCCATTTCCACTCCGATATAGGAAGAGGTTGCATGACTCCTCCAGGTTGTTGCCTTCCAGCTTTCACTTGTTGACAAACCATACATCTTGACACAAAATCAGCAATCTCCCTCTTCATGTTGTCCCACCAAAAATGTTCCTTCAAATCTCTATACATTTTCGTGCTCCCAGGGTGTATAGAGAAATTTAAACTATGAGAATCATCCAACAATTCCCTTTTTAGATCATGTATATCGGGAACACAAAGTCTCTTCCCGAATTTCAAAATTCCATCTTCATACACAAAGTCTCTCAATCTCCCATCATTCACAGCTTTAATCTTCTTTTGAAATTCATCATCATCGGTCTGAGAACTCTTAATCCTTTATAGTAAAGATGGGTTGGAAACCATTTGAAAAAGCATCGATGTTTCACCTTCCCTGGTTATTCCCATGTCCATCTTCACTAGATCCATGAAAATTTGATCCCTTTCAATTCTCATATTGTTCAAAACTCCATGGTCTTTTCTACTCAAAGCATCGGCCACCTTGTTTGCTTTCCCCGGGTGGTAGTGTATCATGCAATCATAATCCTTGAGTAATTCAAGCCATCTCCTTTGCATCATATTGAGTTCTTTTTGTGAGAAAATATACTTCAAACTCTTGTGATCAATATAAATCTCACATTTTTCACCATAGAGGTAGTGCCTCTATATCTTCAAAGCAAAGATCACAGCTGCTAACTCGATATCATGAGTATGATAGTTTTGTTCATGAATTTTCAACTGTCTTGATGCATAGGCAATAACTCTATCATTCTGCATAAGGACACAACCAAGTCCTTTCATTGATGCATCACTATAAATAACGAACCTATCATTCCCCGATGGTAGTGTCAATATAGGAGCATTGACTAATATTCTCTTCAGTTCTTCGAAAAATTCTTCAAACTCTTTTGTCCAAACAAATTTAACCCCTTTACATGTGAGCTTCGTTAATGGGTTAACCAATCGGGCAAAATTCTGGACGAAACGTCGATAATAACCTGCCAAACCAAAAAAACTACGTACCTCAGTTATACTCGTAGGTTCTGCCCATTCTTGGATTGCATTGGTCTTAGAAGGATCAACATAGATTCTATCTTTAGAGACAATATGTCCAAGAAAATAAATCTCCTGAAGCCAGAATTCACACTTGCTAAACTTCCCATATAATTCATGCCTCCTCAGAGTCTTCAAGATAATGCGCAAGTTATTTTCATGATCTTCGTAGATTTTAGAGTATACTAAGATATCATCAATAAATACAACCACAAATTCATCAAGATACTCCTTGAAAAATCTATTCATCAGATCCATGAATATAGAGGGTTCATTAGTCAATCCAAACAGCATTACAGTAAACTCGTAATGCCCGTACCTGGTTCGAAATGCTGTCTTCGGAATGGCTTCCTTCTTCACACACAACTGATGGTATCCAGATCGAAGGTCAATCTTTGAAAAGTATTGAGCTCCATGCAATTGGTCAAATAAATCATCAATGTGAGTTAGGGGATACTTTTTCTTTATCGTTATAGCATTGATATCCCTGTAGTCGATACATAACCTCATAGATCCATCTTTATTTTTAACAACAAGAACAGGGGCTCCCCATGGAGAAACACTAGGGTGAATAAATCCTTTATTACTCAACTCCTCTAGTTTTTTCTTTAGATCGACTAACTCTACAGTGGCCATTATATAAGGGGTCTTCGATATAGGCCTTGATCTAGGAATCAAATCAATGGAAAACTCAACTTCTCATTCTGGAGGATGTCTAGGTAAATCTTCCGGAAATACATCTACAAATTATTTCACAATAGGTACATCCTCTATTTGAACATTTCTTTCCTCACCGACAGTTATTTCATTCTCTCCATCCCCAATAATTGAATTAAGTTGAGCTACTGGGGGTGGATCTAAATAAGAATTAGGTGGTGACGATTCTTCTCTAAAGATAATGTGTTCCTTATCATTATCATCAAGAATCTTAACCTCTTTCTTCTTACAATAAATCTTCGCATCATAGTCTGAAAGCCAGTCCATACCGAGGATTATATCAAACTCAATCATAGGTATGACGATGAGATCAGCAGATAAAGAACATTTATGTGCTCTAATGGGGACGATTCACAAAACTTTGTTGCAATGATACTTCCCTTAGGAGTTTTAACTAACAACTCCCTTATTAAATCTAATTGGAAATATCTAATTTTCTTAGCAAAAATGGAAGATATGAAACAATGCGATGATCCAGAATCAAATAATGCATTTTCTAAACATGAGGAAACCATTAAATTACCTGCCACCACGTCTTTCGGAGCTTCTACCTCAGCAGTAGTGATAGCATAAGCCTGGCCTTGATCCCTTGGCCTTTTCTGAGGTAAGTTCTCCTGACGCTTAGGACATGAATTTGCATAATGCCCCATCTCCCTGCAATTATAGCACTGAACGTTGGTAGCTTCCTTATTCCCCTTGCAATCACGAGCTTGGTGGCCTTTTTCGCCACACTTGTAACAGACCCCCATTCCCTTCAAGCAAGTACCAGGATGTTTCTTCCCGCATTTACCACAAGATGGATATTCAACCTTTCCCTTCTTCCCCTTATTTCCATTCCCAGATTGATCAGTAGGTCTCTTCTTCTCTTGCTTTGCTTTAAAGTCATAAGACTTAGAGAATTCCTTTTCGGTCTTGATAGCACATGAGACAATGTCTTCGTACGACGAAAGGATTGTGAGACTAATGCTCGACAAAGAAATGGTTTTAACCCATCAAAGAAACGATCAATATTACTTCTTGGGTTACGTATATAATCTTCAGCATACCTTGATAACCTTGTAAAGTTAGCCTCATAATTTGTGACATTCTCATCCTCCTTTTGTCTCAGACTCAGAAATTGCCTTTCCATATCTGCTCGATGGTCGCGAGGGAAGTATTTTTCTAAAAGCAGATCTTTGAACTCCCTCCATTCCATATTTGATACTTCATCATCTTCCTTCATGTTTTGAATCAATGACCACCATTGATCAGCATCTCCAGTGAGGCGGTAAAATGCCATGATAACTTTTTCCCTTTCACTGCTCCCCAAAGCCTGAAATATTTTCTCTAGGGAATTTATCCATTGCTCAGCTACTAAGGGATTTGTACTCTCATTGAACGTTGGTGGCTGTTGCCTCATGAATCGATCTAACATTGATCCTCCACGCTGTGGATCAGGGTGCTCCATACGGGTAAGGTTATTATTCATAACCTGAGTAAGTTGTCCAAGTATGGTGATTAGCTGATCGGCACCAGTTGAATCACCAGCCCCACTATAATTATCTTGATCAGGAGGGCAATCCCTACATGGAGTGCGTGCATTGATACGGTTTCCATTTCTTACACTAGGCGCCATTTCTAAACAATGCCATAAACTAGATCAGTTTATGAATCAAAATACATAATCCCATACATATAATACACTTAACATAAATTGAACTATTTATGGATATAATCCATTACCATAAAAATGTTTTCTTTGAGGAAGTATATACTCATAAACCCTTCATAATGATTTGTAAATAAAATGAGAGTTATCCTAAGCATATCCCACGGGAGTGTCGTAACCAAGAGTGCAGCAAGGTCCGTTGTCGTGCACCAGTTCCCGTTCGAGTCTAGCTCAAAGCGGTGTTTTTGGTTTTTACCCCTAGGTACATCTGTGCCAGAGCTGCCTTTACCTTCTCATATCCAGACAGGGATGTATTGCTTGGAAAACTCACAAAATCTCTACAATACCAAAATTATAGGAAGTTCTTTTATACTAATCCTCAAAGTTCATCTTAGGTCCACGTGTTCTAATCAGAGTTTACATGAATCTAGCTTCCAAGGTTTGTACTAAACTTCCTCTGATACCAACTGTAACACCCCGACCCTAGTTACCCAATGTCGGTGCATTATTACATAACATTGGCATGATCACAAGAAAGATCAAATCTCGATAGACCGATTGGTTTAGTATCCTTGGAAACACTAGATATATTCATAAGTTTTAAATTACATCATAAAATGAAAAAATACTACAACAACATAATGTCTCCACAGTCCACACTATTATCCCCTCATAATATCCCTACAGGTCATTCATAACTTACTTCTTCACATCCTGGGAAAAATAAAACATAGAAAAGGGGTGAGCTCAAATGCCCAGTAAGGATAACAATATAGCTGAACATTCAAAATAAGCATAAAAATTTAAGGCAATGTATTACTAAAACAAAAGCCTTTTAAACTTGAACTTCAACATAGTATGGCAAAAGTAAAATGAAATAATGCCAATTACTGGTTCACATGGATATTCTACTAATCGAATAATCACATGCAATATCAATAACCCCTTTCATAATGTTGGAATGCATAATGTCAGAATATCATAACCACATAGCCAAGGCCTCATGCCAAGACTACAAATAAGATTTTTCCAAGGCCTTGTGCCAAGACACTAGTTTGTCTCACGAGACCTAGCGATGCATCGAGGAGCTATAGCGGGCTCCACCCGTCACATATTAAGTCCAATGCATTCCCATATGAAATGGTTTAAACATAACATAATCATTCATATTAAAACTAGCATACGAAATGTCAATAATTTCATCATAAACTATGAATGTTATAAAAATAGCACATCCACAGTCAAATATATCAGAAAACCTTCAATACAATATAGAAGTTTTGTATCATAATAAATCAACTTCAAATAAGCGTAAAATCCATCAAAGGATGTTGACATAGATGAAATCAAAATACTTCGTAGAGAAATATCTCTTTCTATTTTTGAAATCATTTAAGAGCCATATAAAATAAAACATTTTATTTGAAAATATTATTATAAGCTTGTAAGGAAATCTTTGAAGATTTTATAATGGTGGAAAATAACCACACCCGCCGTATAAGTTAAAAAAAACATTCTTACCTTAATTCTGTCGAAAAGGTTAAAAAGGACCTTGTTTTGAAAACGACGGAAAGATTACTCTTATAAAAAGTCAAACAAGGGTATAAATTACTTTAACCCATATTCTTGTAAATAATAAAAATGTTTTGAAATACATTTTTAAGAAAACATGGATGTGGATGATAAAGAGATCCATATAAACAACCTTGGATAATGAAGAGATTGTGAAATAACCCTTACCTTGTACTTTTCCTTTGTTGGGGTAGGTTAACCTCCTGTATAATGGTGAAATAATTGTTATTAAATTATACAAGAATCATATAAATTAATATTATATCATATATGATCATTTAACTTTTCATTGTTAATAATATCTTAGTATTATCGTTGTTTCGGGTGTTAACTTACTCGTTTTCTTTTATATGTTTTGTTACATAAGCCATGTTTGTAATGGATAGGTTGTATCTTAATCATATCCAGAATTATATAAAGTCCTTAAAAATTATTTTTAAATCATAAAATGATAATTATACTTTAATGGATATGATGGAGAATAAATCTTATCGCGTTCGTGGAGACGGTAGTCCGTACGTACGCACGAGCGAAAATATCATTCTTTTGATATTAAAATAATATATAAATGGATGGTATATCATATATACAGAATAATTAACATTTATATTTATTATTTACATGTGTTACACATCATTATTATACCCATCCAAAATAATAATATATTGAATAACAATTACAGCACGACGTGGAGACGGTTAGCCGTACGTACCCACGTATGGTGACATGTTATTCAAAGGGTGGATAGAATACTGAATATGGTTGTACCATATCTATAATAACATCACAGTATATATATGATACTGGAGTTATTATTTTAGAATGGTAAAAACAAAGGAAGAATAAGTGGAAGAAGAAAGGAACTTGGAAAAGGTGGTGAAATCATTACCTCTTCTTCGAGTTCTTCCTTTCTCTTTGATCAAAAGGGCTCCATAGGTTGGCTTTCTGATCAAACTAAGGCCTCTAGATTGTAGTGAGGGATGTTGGGAGAGTATTTGGGAAGAGTTTGGATGAACCAAAAGGCTTTGAAGGTGTGAAGAAATGAGAATAAGGAGTGCCCTTTTATAAGAGGGGTGAGGGGCCCCTTTGGAAAAGCTAGATATATTAATTTATAATAAATTCATATTCGGTTTCTAATGGCTCAAAAGTTGATTATTTAAATTTTAAGGTGGGGATAGGTCGAAAAAAACTCAACCAATAGATTTTATATAGGTTTGAGTACTTATATTAACATTATCTTTAGGTATTAACTCAAAGTTAATTAGTTTCACTTTTATAATGTCTTTTTGTATTTTTATATAATATGGTTAATAAACATACTATATACATCCGAGCGACCCCCAAGTGGTCCATTAATGATGAATATATCATGATATAAGTCTCTTGTCCGAACCTTAGATTTTTAAGAATTTAATATCAATTAATAATTTAATATTTGTTTTAAGAACTCTTTTATGTCAATTTTGACACTATTCAATAGTTGATTTTTGTGAAACTCATAACAGATTTATTACTTCGAACAAAGTCAATTAAATCAATCCTGATATATCATATTATCCTATAAAATTATTTTAATTCATTAAAAGTTTCATATTATATTTATTTGGGTATTTATAATATCAATTATTTTAATTTTTCACTATTATAGTAATTACTTCATCATCATTGTGTCATAAATAAATTAAATTATTTAATGTCTAAAAATTATAAATAAAATATAATTATGTAGGAAATCTTTTCAGATTTATAATGAATATTTATAATCTAAAATCCAACACATATAACCCTATGTAAAATTTTTTTTTCTATAAGATATATGCTTATGTCATTTTTGCATTCATTTTAACTTAATTAAAATAAAGTGTCCCTATCACCTACAAGTGGCACCATGGGGTCCCAAAATCGACCCAAAGATGCCAATGGTCGAACATGTATCACCCAATAAAGATAGGACACGTTTTAGGGTAATTTATTATTATTATAATATTATTTGTTTAACCCATATTTACCAGATTTATCCTTAACCCTGGTAAATAAAATATGTACCGCAGTAATTATTCACAATGTCTAAAAATAAAACTTACCTATTTACACAATTTGAACATCCTGATAACAAATATGGAATACATTTTTCTAAATTCAAAACATAGAAGTGGCAGAAATTAATTTAAAATTAATTCCTGTAGTCAAAACAAAAAGCGTGTTTTTAAGAGATAATAACTATTAAAAGATTGACACCTGTTTATGTTCGGTTTAATTGCATAATTATGTCCAATGACCAACATTATATTAAATGGTAAAAATATATTCTAAATATACTTTAAAAACACTCAAATTCATAATTTATCACTATTAATTATTTTGATTAAAAAAGTTGTTTTTAATTAAAATTTAGTAATTTTCACTATTCATCAAAATATTAAAGTTATCCGAAAAGTACCAAAATTTCATCTTAGGATAAATTCGATATTCCGAAATCAAAAATGAATTCCATTTTGAAATATAAAATATATATAAGTTCAAAAATTAGGTATTACTATTCATAACGGCTAGTTTGATTGGTTATGGTGTGTTAGAACTCGGTGTTGCGTAAAACACACGCTATCACATTATTCAAAGAGAAGCGTACCATAGAAGCTTGGGGTGTTAAATACATATATCATTTTCTATTAATTTAGACAAACAAGTACATTGCAGAAATACACAATATATAACTCCAAAGCACAAAATAAAAAAAATATACTAGGATGCATTACAAGCCTTGTCTTGGTTCCATGCTCTCTAGCTCCAAAACAACACCTCAAGTACCTGTAGAAGGGAAAATTTCTTTATCAACACCTACAAAAATATATTTTTTCGGGTCCAATTGAATGACCAAAATAGTGTGTGAGAAATAAATCCTAGTAGGAATCCACCAAAGATCAATGACTATCTGTTAGGGAGTATATGCAACAATTAGTGTATAAAAAAGGAATAAATTAATCTAGGATGTACCCACAAGTAAACAATCATACATGTGCTATTTTCCATTTTCATTCATTATGTTTTGTTAAAACATTCAATTACATTGATTATAAACGTTTTTAGATTTATCATAATCACTTCAATCTACCATTAAAAGAATTATCAACTAATACCTCAGAAGGATATCTAAACAAATAAGGTGATGACATAATGAAAGCTAGTTTTTTGGCTAGGAAAAAGTGTCATAAATCATTACATTTCAACATTCATCTCAACATCTTTCCTATATCCATAGTAATTCCTTACCTATTGGAAAAACCAATCGTCAACCTTAGGACTAATAAATATTCACCCATGGGAATATTAAATCCTTCACCACATGCCTTAAAATTCCTCACCCACATGTGTACGAGTAAATCTGAGACAGGCTCAGTATATCAAAATTTCATCATAATTAACAACACCATTCAATTATATTATTACATGGTTAACAAAATAAAATCTCACATGGGAATCATACATATCATGTAAAATGTCAATTAAATAATCATAGGGCCTAAATGATAATATTCATATCATGGGGGAAAGGGGAAATCACTAATGCCAAGCCCTTTAATCAAATAAATCATAATTTATCACAATTGAAATTCCATTATAAATTTAATTCATACATAACAAGAAAATAAGGGAAAAACAGTATGCCTCATAGGTAACATCGACCCATCAGTCATAAATGGTCATTCTAGGGGAACACACCGACAGTGTGGCCCTTATTCAAACCAATAGGCTCAAAAATGATTAAATAAATTTAATTCAAGACAATATAATAATTAGTCAACCAGAATGGTCAGTTTCAATTCAAGGTTCCACCCTAAACATGGGTGAATGATAATACGACACATATAAATGGAACAACATAGAGAAAAATTAACAAGACCACATACCTCATTGTATTACGACTCCACTCACCCAGTGTCTGGCTTTGATTCCCCATAGAATGTAGTACATCTAATTAATGTTCATAAATTCATGACTATGAATATATATACATTTAGAGAATAAATATAGAAGAAAGACTCAAGAGGAATCAAGAGATTAATAATTGGGTTCAAATGAAACTGATGGTGAAGAAATATGGGTTTAGATGATCAATTTGGAAGAAAAATGGCAAGTGGTGGTGCTGCTCATGAAACTGGATGATCCCCTATACACTTTCAAAAAAATGATGCTACTTCATAATTTAATCAATAAAAAAGTACACGATGTGTAATTGATATTACACTTCATGTATTTTTAAAATTTTACTGGACCATTACATGGTCATGTACTGGGATAACATGGAGTCTAACCTTAAATACATGTTGTGTACCTATAATTACACAGTGTGTAATTCCCAGTCACATCATGTAATAGGACTGAAGTGAGACATTGAAATATTTTCCCCCAGTTTCATCATCATAAAATAACATGCAATTATCCATACCTCAATGGAAGAATGGGGTTTTTATAAAATCTCCATCAAATTAATTCATCCTAGAATTTCCCTTCCAAGGGAGGTTAAGAAAAATATGAGAACTGCTCCTACCACTATGATCGTATGTTTGTCTCACTATCCCAAGTATCATTATACAATCTTTCATGCTTCCATAAAAGTCATACCAAAGGAATAGACATATAGAGAGTATCTTAATTCTATAATCCACAATATGAATGGGATTATCCTCAAATAACGCATCTTGGTGGATCTCCGCATCCTCAGGATGAAAGGTGTGAGATGAGTCTGAAAAATAACATCACAACTCCTAAAATGGAAGATGGTGTGCATATCCCCATACATATTAGGTCACTACAATTGATATGAAACTTGCCTAACCTTCTCAAGAATCTCAAATGGACTGGTGTATTTCAACGAAAGCATACCCTATCTACAAATTCTCTTGTGTCCCAACATCGATACAACCTGAAAGAAAAAAATGATCCCCAACCTCGAACTCCCAAGACAATCTGTGGAGATCAACATAGTATAACTGAAGAGACTACGACATTTCCATTCAATTCCAATCCAACTATACCTTATTAGAAGTCTCATGAACGAGAAGTGGTCCAAAGAAAGGTGCCTTATCCACCTCTAGTCTACACTGGGGTTATCGACATTTCCTACCATATAACGCCTTATAAGGTTCCATCTCTATAGTCATATTGAAATGGATTTTGTATGAAAATTCAATCAGGGGAATGTGCTTATCCCATGATCTGCCAAATTCTAGTATGTATTATCGCATCAAGTCTTCCAAAACCAATATTATACGCTTAGCGTGACCATCAATATTAGGGCGGTATGATGTGTTCCGAAGAACCTGTTTACTGAGATCCCTCGAAAAATAATACCGTAAACATGATGTAAATTAGGAATCCCCATTTGAATTGATAGAATGTGCTACACCTACATGTCATACCACCTCACAAATATACATCTTCCCATGCTCATCAACACTGAAGATCTCCTTGATCACCAATAAGTGTGAGACCATTTTCAGTTGTCAACCACCACACACACTGGATAATTACCTCAGGGAGACCATGGTAAACCGATTACAAAATCCATAACAACTTCATAACATATCCACTCCAGAATATGTAAATGCTGTAAAACCCCGACTGCCTGCTGATGTTCCACTATCACTTGCTAATAGGTTGAATACCTTATAACAAAACCAGCCACCTCTATCCTCATATCCAGCCACTAGTACTAAAAGCGCACGCCACAGTACATCTTGTTAACTCAGGGATACACTACCCAGGCTTAAGCATGAAACTCAATCATCAACTCCTTACGTATGACCACACGAACCCAAACACAACAACATATCAGCAAGATGTCATCATAACATGACTTCCAACTATGTGGTAGATCCTCACCTACTACACTCTCATGTAGGACTAGACCCTCAAAATATGATATCTAGATCATCCTCAATTTATCCATGATGGTGGGAGTCATAGATAAAAAGAATGGAATGTCTTCCCTTGACTGTCGTACACCATCAAGTTCATCTTATAGAACAACAACATAAGCTGAAACATGTTGTTGGCTTCATGCACTTCCTACATCTGAGTCCTCCTACTGAGGGTATCATCCAATGAATTGCCTTTCCCTGACTTGTAAGAAATATCGAATTCAAAAAATTGATAGTAATCATTCCACCTTAGTTGCCTCAAATTTAAATCACACTTAGTAACAATGTACTTCAGACTTTTGTGGTCTGTGCGCACTACAAATTATCACCAATTAAGTAATGTATTAAACAATTTATGTCATGATCAACTACTACTGACTCGAGATCATGTGTCAGATATTTTCTCTCTTGTGGACTCAACTGCTGAGACCCATATGTAGTGACTTGTTCCCCCAATATAATCAGTGCTCTCATCCTGATACCAGATGTGTGATAGTACACAATGTAAATCATTATTGGCTCTAGAAAATCAACATTGATGGGAATGTTAATCTCCCTTTCAGACCCTAAAAGTCCATCGTATAAGAATCTAACCATAGGTACAGTGTGAAGTCTTATATGATATGATTATAGTAATCATGAGTCCAACTAATCTTCCCACATTAAATAGGTTCTTGGTATTCTCCCAATTAACTACTACACCCACCTTCTTTGTGTCCACTGATACTCCTATCTCTAAGATGAAGTGACCCAAGAAGTTAATATGATCCATCTAGAAGTGGATCTTTGACAACTTGTCATATAACTGTTCCTCTCTCAGTGTGTTCAGAATGATCCATGATGTGTGTAATGATCATGTCGGGTATGATAATGCACTAAAATCTGATCCAAAAAACCACAGCAAAAAAAATACATGTATGTATGGAACACTCAGTTAATCAGTTCCATGAAAACAGATGGTGCATTCATGAGACCAAATAGAATAACAAGATACTCATATTTTCTATACCTATAACTAAATGGGGTGTGAGGTATGTCTAATGGTCAATCGCATACCTGGTGATATCCTATCCTCATGTTGATTTTAGAGGACACTAGGGATCCATGAAGATGTTCAAAAATGTCATCTATCAGTTGCAATTGATATCATTTTTAACCATCTTCTGGTTCAGTTTCTAATAGTACACGCATAGAAAAAGGGAACCGTCCACCTTTTTAGCTAAAAGGACACTGCGAACCCCATGGAGATGTACTGGGTCGGATAAACCCTGTTAACACTAAAACTCCTAGCTTCTTCTAGAGCTCCTACAGCTTTGTCATAGCCATCCCGTATGGCAGAATGAATACCAGTGCAACTCCTATCACCAACTTGATCATGAACTCCATATCTCTCAACAAAGGTATCAATGAAAATTCATTCGGGGAAATATCCTTAAAATGATAAAACAATAGAGGGAAATCCATCTGATGTGTTACTTAGTCATCTAGATATAAACTAGAAATCCATGCTATTATCGCACTCAACCCATGATCCTCGGGTCCAACTCAGCTCGCTTAGACATCCCATTAACACTTGTGTAGAAAAGATCTTCCCACTGGTAATGACAACTCACCCTACAGCAATAGCAATCAACAAAGGCCTGAATGGACACTAGCCAATCAATTCTTATGATGACATCAAATCTTGTAATTTGTAAGAGATAGAGATCCCAAACTACATAACACCCACCAAACTCACTTTTAACTCTATTCACTAACACACAACTATCGTCTTTTTCCCTAATAGAGTGTCTAGCATCATAACATAATCATTTTTAAAAACAACCCTCCATAGGCTATACTCAATAGGAACAAATATGGAACTATGTAAATCCCCTATAACGAAGAGTGCAAGAAGATGAAACAGAGGTAACTAGAATAGTACCTCTAATAGTAGAAGGTCCTAGATCCTGATCATGATGGGTTGGTTGTATTACATATGTATAACCCATATCTTGTCCCTAAAACATTTCCTGGCAGTCCTGAGCTGACCTGCCCTGTTGTCGTTTAGATCATGGGGTCTGGCTAAAATGCCCATGAACACCACCTCATCATGACCAGCATGACCTACTGTGCTTATCTGACTAGTGTGAAGCTACTGACCCTACTGCTGAATGTGGAGTCTATGCAGAACCTCAATCATTAGTTTCTGGTTGAAACTCCTAGCATCAACACTGTAGATTTCCCATCCTACTGCACAATCAACACTTGACTCAGTTCCTCGGGCAGTATGGTCTCATATGCCCTAATATAACACATTGAGATCACCTCACCTGGACACCAAATGAAATATTCATGTTGCAAGTATCCCCACGAGAATGCTGCATACAAGGATTCTTTCTCCCGATTGAGATAATACCATATTGTGGCATCAAACCTCTTTGGCTCACACCTATAGCTTCCCACAAATTATCCAAGGTTGGTCAAATGTCCAGAGTAATCTATCACTAGGTTAGAGTCCTACTATAGATGCATGAATACCCAGTGTCTATCGACATTAAGCATCTTGGGAAAATAGTAGGCAAATAATACATTATGAAAATATACCCATGACAAGTCTTTATGAAGATCTTTCTGTGTGACAGAATCCCACCACCTCTTGGAAGAATCACATAAAATATAAGTTGTGATCTTGACGATCCTCTCGAGTGGTTTCTATTGATTTTTAATGATCATAAGCATGGACTCCTTCCATAAATTGTCATCTTATTTTATTACATCCCTTGAAAATGAAGACTGATTTTGTGGCTAGAATACTTTCTACAGTTATTCCATAGACATGGTAGGATAAGAATTATCAAGATGGTCTGTATAAACCACATGATGAATTCATAAAACTGGTCATTAGAACCTGTGTCCAGTATACCTACTGGTTCCACGACTGGCACATCTGGAGGATCCATTGGAAGACAATGGTCCACCACCTCCTGGGTATTCTCATTTCTACTCACCTTACATAAAATTAGAGGACCTTGTGGTGGAATATCATTGTAATTGAAGGCAGATAATCCTCAAAAAAATTTATTCATTATGGTACGCAGTTTAAGAGCGCATGAACTAAAAATGATAAGAAAAGACTCAAACAGTAATATAGGATAAGTACACAGTATGTAGGACAATACAAATCATGTAGACATTAATCTTCTACATGATCCTATACTACATCCATCCTGGGAATGTAAATATCCCATGTTAATGGACAATAAGGACTATAAATGGAATGTACGGATAATATCATACATGGTCGTGTACTCCCACCACCCTGAGCGTGTATACAACCTAGGTACACGCCACGTTAGTCGAGTACACAGTGTGTACAAAAGTATTCTCTCCAGGAAATGTACATTTACATGGATAGAACTACTCAGGTGAACCTATATGATACTACATAGGGTGTACATAAGGGACACAATGTGTTCTAATCAAAACACAATAACCCATTTTTTCTCTAATAGGACCAGTGAAATGGTCATCTACCACACAATGTGTACTCTGAGTACACAGTTTGTACTCATAAAATTTGTTTTCCTCTTAAACAGAAGTACACATGGAATGTTTTCATAGAAACACATACCATTTTGTCTAGGTTTTCGGTCAATAACACATAGAAAAATCCTCAAACCCCCTATTTTTGGATAGTAAACCATCATTCTACCAAATTATGATTCTTTGGCACCCAAAATCCTCAGGAATCAAATATTGGAACCCACATATAGGACATAACAATACAATTTATATCCCATGGACAACACATGATCCACAAAATTTCGATAAGAGAGGTCCAATACTCTTTTGGGACCAAATTTTGGGTTCCATCAAATTCAACCATAACGCGTACCAATGAAATTATTAATATAGTAGGAATATATATAAAAGTATCCATCATAGTAGCATGAATATCTACTATGACAACGATCTTAGAAGCATGATCTCAGTAATGCTCTATAAAATACATTGCAAGAATGCATGTCATTTGATAACTAACTAGTTCTTATATGATGCATGATATGGAATACCCTCATCTAATCAGGTTGTAATAAAATATAACCACATTGAAATCAATAATAATAGGAAAAAATAATTGTGTCCCCAAATAGTGAAATCAAATAAACTATAATAACTAAAAATATAAAAATCACAATTCTATTTGAGGTAATTTGGATTTTCCATTTACACGAGGGGGCTACTCATGGAAATGGTAATTATCAAAATCTATTTACTATCTATCCCTGTATTATATCATGAAACTATTTATTAAACTAAAAAATAACACACCTATGATTCCATTTATAATTTTCCAGATGTGGATTCCCCTTATCTGGTTCACCGTACCCTATTGGCCACATTGCCTGAAGCACATTTCCAAAAATATCAAAGTTGAATAAATAATAGTTCCTTTGGGGAAGGATAAAATCACATACAACTTAACTAACCAATGGAAGACTGATAAGGTAAATAAACAAGTATCATTCATTACAAAAGATGATGCAACATGTCTCATTTTCTAGGTATGAATAGAAATAAATACGATGAATCAATGCACAATATATGTCTCAAAATCACAAAAGAAACACAAGATATTAGAAATCATCGCATGACTCCGCTCGGTCCCATGCTCTCTAGATTCAAAATATCATCTCATGTACCTATAGAAGGGCACATTAAATATGAAAAAATATAATCTTTTTTGGTCCAAAATAATGACCCATGTAGGGTGTGAGAACTAAATCCTTGTGGGAAACCACCAAATATCTATTCCTATGTGTCAGTGAGTATATGGGAAAAGTAATGTATATAAAGGAAAAACAGTAAAATTGGATGTACCAAAATATAAACCATCATAAAAGTCATTCTTTTTAAATTTTCATTCATTATTTTTAGATCAACCATTCAATAAAATAATTATTATATAAGATTTGAGATCCAGCTAAATCCCATAAATCCTTTATATAATGAATGCCCAATGGATTACATAGAATGCTATCTAAACAAATAGGTTGTTGAATGAGACCAAGCTTGTGTTATGGCTTGTAAAAAAGCCTTATAAATCATTCCATTTCAGAAAACAACTTAGTATATTTCATGTGGGCATAGAAAAAACCTAACCATAGGTATAAATAATCCTCTCCCTCATCCCTAACTAATTCTCATCCATAGGCATAACAAATCCTCGCCCACGGTGAAAATAAATCCTTGCCCACAAGAATAACAATCAATCAGGGGAAATACAGGTATATCAACACTTTATAATAATTAACAACACATGTAAAAGATACTATTAAATGGTTTAAATAATAACAACTCGTGTGGTAATCAGCCATAAGAAGCAATAAGTTAATAAAACAATCAATAATCTTAAATGATCATTGGCACATCCTAGGGCCAAGGGGAAATCCCTAATCCGAAGCCCTTTAATAAAATCAATCAAAATTTATAACAATTGAAATTCTATTGTAAATCTAATTCATACATAATGACCTAATAATGGAAAAAATCATTCATCATAGGCAACCTTTCCAAACAACCATAACTTTTCATTCTAAGGGGATGCACCCCCTGGGTGTCCCATTGTCAAAACCCCATGAAAAAAGTTTAAATTAATTTAATTCAGGGTCTAATAATCATAAAAAAATAAAAAAATATCAATTTCAAATCAAGGATACACCCTAGACATGGGAAAATGGTAATACGACACATATAAACATATATACATTGAGAAAAATTCACAAGACTACCTAACACATCATAGTATGACTCTCTTCATCCAGCTTCTATCTCTGATTCACCATATAATTGAGTATATCTACAAAATAGTCATAAATCCTTGACCTTAAAGTACTAGATCGAGAGAAGAATTATAGAAGAAATACTGAAGAGGAATTGAGAGCTTGTAGATCAGGTTCAAACAAAACAAACGATGAAGGAATCAAGGTACATATGTTCAATCATGAAGACAAATGACATATGGTGCTAATGTTCGTGAACCCAAACAGTCCCCTATTTGTTTTCACAAAAGAAATATGCTACATCCCTATTTAATCAATAAAAAAGTACATGGAATATACATGACATTACACATTGTGTATGTACAAATTCTTGTCAGGCCATTACATGGATGTGTACAAAGATTACATGGCGTTTAGGATTCAATACATTGAATGTTCCTACAAGTAAAAAATGTTTAGTTCCTAGTATGTTTTTTAAAAAGTTGTGATACCAACCATTGAGCTCTTTCCCCCCATTGTTTTAAGTTTAAACTCCAAAAGAATGACCCATACCTCAAAGGAAGAACCATGTTCATATAGATCAATTATAATTTTTCATTACACTTTATAAATAATAATTCTAATTGTAAAGTTATTACCAATAGTCTTTATAACAAACTTTTACATTTACTAGTGTTCATATTGAACCATGGTCAAGTAATTATATGATCCAAATGGTAAATTTTCCATTTATATCATATATACAAATGAAAAAATATTTGTATATACTACACAGTCACAAAGGGTTTTATATTTCTTTTAATAATGTGAATGATGTTCTTAATTTTTCATTTATTTTATATTACATTCATTATAGATATAATATTATATCTATAAATTGAACCTATAGATTATACAGTTTTATGGTCAATATGATTTGTATTTTATATCATCGAACTATTCTCATATGTAGTAATATTTATTATTTATTGACATGTAATACTATTCTACAATATTATTTCAATGTACTTCCAATTTACAATATAATTAAATAGTCTTTGTTTTAAAAGGTTCTTTAATTAATCTTTGATGAAATTTTTTGGATGTCAAATTATCTCCTAATTAATAAATTCAATCCTCAAAAATTGACTCTGACCTCTAATAAATAGAACTTTTTTTGGTCCATTTCTTCCTCATATTCCTATGTAGTTTAATCAATCAATCAGTTTCTCTATATTAATTTTAGAAGTCATATTATCTTGTTCCTCAACACATATTCTGTTCATCGAGAATCTTGTTTGATTTATCGTCATAATGTAAATCTAGTTCCAATTCCCCATAAATAATATTAATTATATGTGTTAATTCACACATATAAAATCGAAATAAATTTACTAGGAACAGATCATGGATACTAGGATGTTTTGGAGGTAGTTCTAATTGATAAGAAACCATTATATCGTGAGGTAGAATAAAAAATGTTCCAGTGTACATTTGAATCTATTTACCCTCCTTTATAAACCTTATGACCCCTTTCTATGGTTATATATTGATAAATACATGACCACAAACATGAAACTCTATGTCCTTCCTTCCTTTCTCAACATAACTATTCCATCGACTAGGATGAACCTTTATGTTTTTTAGAATCACTTGTATATTTTCTATAGTATCCTACCCAATGTCTGGCCAAAATACTTTCCCATATCCATCTTACTCTTGATATGTAAGAGTTCTATAAATCATTCAACATAGATTATCAAAGGGTTCTATTTAAATTCATGAGTTGGAAATGTCGTTATAGGGGACTTAAACAAGTTGGATATGTTTATCCAAACTCCCATGGAATCCAAGTGAGCTAAATCATAACATTTATTCCAATATTTTAATATTCCCCATTTACTACCCATTAG
This sequence comes from Viscum album, assembly GCA_963277665.1. NCBI lineage: Eukaryota > Viridiplantae > Streptophyta > Magnoliopsida > Santalales > Viscaceae > Viscum > Viscum album. The sequence continues at coordinate 888,272,875 of OY728125.1, forward strand.
TTTGAGGATTTCAAGATATGACCATGTTCTCTTCTCAATACATAGGATTTTTTAAGGATTATCAAGAATTTAGAATTAACTCATGGAAAAAAGTTATAAATAATTGACAACAGTACTCAGTATAGTCTCACTAATTTATCAATATATATGGGATAGAAAATTAATCTAGAGAAATTATCTCTTATGATAATAAAATAGAAATAAATTGTCAATCTACTGAAAATTACCCAAATATATCATTGATTCCCATAGATTACTTTAGATGGACAATGACAATTTCTATAGTGATCTTATCCCACATACATATTGGTATGTTTAGTGGTTATAATACCAATTTAAAATTTTATTCATATGAATTCACTTGTTGATACACCAAGCACCATATAGTATAACTAAAAACCTACATCTTCAGATTATCACACAAAAAATGATCATGAAGGAGCCTATCAAACTTAGTGCTTTTTTGGTTTTGAGTGATTGTGGAGCTATATGCATCATCATGATATTATATATTTATCTCTCGGATAGATGGAAAATGTAACATTGAAATAAATATTAATTCACACTCTTGATTAATATTGAATTCCATAATCATCCCATTTTTCATATGGTATATCATGTTTTTCAATTAAGGATCATCTCTTTGAACTTTTTTTCTCTAATAATGAATATTATTAAATCATTTGGGATAGGATTGATTATTTACCTTTCCTTGTGAGTCCAAATTATTTCTATACTACATCCTTGATTAGTTTATATCCATCAACACTCATCATCAAAAGAATACTAGGATCTTTCCTACACAAGGAACATGCAACATTTTTTATCTTTGGGGGTGATAATGAATTGAAAAAACCATATTCCCTAAGATTATTTATGCATATTATTATATCATATTTATTTCATATTGTGAAATTATTTAGTAAAAAATTTATTTTTATGTGTTTATATCACAATTTCCCCCACAAAGATAGTGTCTCAATATCTTTATAGCTAAAATTACTACAGATAAATCCATGTCATGTGTTGGACAATTATACTCATGAGGATTTAGCTTTCTATATTAATAGTCAGTCATGATTTCATTTTTCATGAGGACTAATCCAATCACATTAATAGATTTACCCATATTGATAAAAAATTCATCTTTAATAAAGGTTTGAGTAATCATAGATACACTACCTAGCTTCTTCATTATTTTATGGAAACATTCTTCACACACATTCAAAAAGATATGAATAACTCTATTGCAAGTTAACATGTTATGTTAATTATAAATCCATGAAATTATTTTAAAAAACCATCTATATTATTAAATTTGACCAAGGAAACTACAATTACTTGTTACTATTATTGGATTATTCCACTATACTATGAACATTATGTTGTATGCATCAATTAATACTCCATCACTATTTACAATGATCCCCATGTATGAATGTTTATAGAATTAGAAATCACCTTCAATAAATTTACCAAAAATCGTATCCTTCCTTATATTTTATAACAAGAATCATAGATGAACCTCATTTTCTTCCTGATATTTTGAATAAATATGAATATCATAAACAAATACCACCATAAATTTATTATGGTATTCCATACAGAGTCTATTAAAAAAATACATACTTATGGGAGGAGTTTTATTTAATAAAAATATAATGAAGAAAAACTCATAATTCCTCAATATTATTTGGGAGACTATATTTAGTACATATTCTTTATTCACTCTCAACTAATGATACCCCAATTTTTTGTCTATATTAGAAAATAATCTATCCCCATAATGGGTTATGAAAAAATAATCCTTTCTTTTTTGATGAAATTTTTTCTTCAATATGATCACATTATGTTCTATTTAATAAATTCATAGACACAAATATCCATACCATACCTATATAAATTGAATAGATGGTACCCATGAAAACAAACTTGGTCAATTGATTCCCATCTCAAAAATATCATGATGTTTCTTCTCTAATTACACAAAATCAAAGGGAAAAATCTATATGTTTTTAATGATTTTGACAGGGATCTATGTAAGATTTTAATAGAAAACTATACATATCTATCTAGGGGAGGTCTTCATAACTCTTTATAAAATACATAAATATAATACCAAACTTTATGGACATTTTTAATTTTTATAATTGAACTTTCTTTTACCTATATACCAATCATATTCACAAAGAATACTGTAGGTGGTGGTATGGGATAGATTTTAGGCCAAAATATTGCACATTTTATGTTATATATAGTTTTTACCTTCAAGGTAATATAAATATTCTTACTTATATAGTTGATATTGTTACAGTAAATTAACACCCTATATATCACAACTATGATGTCAAAGTTTAATTTAGAAATAACCACCAAGTCTGTATATAGTTTCCACTAATAAATTTTATTTGGAAAATCAATGTATATATTTAAGGATTTTATAGTTACTCTAGGATTTCTAAAAAAATACCACTACAATTTCAAGTTTTATCTTTATGTTATTTTCAAAATTTAATGAAATAATATATTGCGCAGAATAAGAATCAAACAATATATATTCTAGCTGTGAGTGCACGATGATAGTACATACAACAGTATAATTTTAAGGATCTAATTTAGCAATTGTGATAGAGAATTAATTACCATGATTCCTTTTCATATTATGAGGTTGATGGTGGCTACCCATTAATATCATTTGATTTGGATATTCTATAGTGAAATGTTCATTCTCTAAAGTTTTGAATAATTGCCTGATAGGTTTTTCTTGCACAATCTACCTTTTTTCATTAGTATCCAAATGTTATGTATTAACATATTCATGAATGTTTTTATCTATATGTTCATATCTTACACAAATATATAATTTACTAAATCCATTAAGACAATTCACCAATTCTTCTTCTCTCAATTTTTTTCCTATTCGATGTTGTATTTTCTTCCCATCTGATTTCTTTTTTGAAACATTAATCCAATGTTATATTATTCTCATTAACTAAATGAGTCTAATGGATATCATTGATCTCCGTTTAAAAATTGAATCCACAATGTAATAACTCTTTTTAATTACCAAAATATTATATTTCAAATGATTTATATAGATTTGGTCACAGAATACAAAATATTAGGTCGGTATTCCCATCAGCGTCAAAGATAAATGTTGAAACTTATCGCACAAGTTTTGAAATGTTCATATCATAATTCCACACTTATAGATTCTCTCTATATTTTGACTCATGTAATTCCCTCTATATAATTATATGGGGGTTATGTTGAAAATACATGTTGAAAAATAATGGTTTTAGTTTTCCAATTTTAATGATTCGACATAATATCCTATCATTATGTTCTCTATTAGTATAGACCACTATTCATGTTATCCCTCGAAGAAATATAATTCCATAATAACATTATCATGGTTAAAATAATGGAGTATATAAAATATATTTTTTATAGTATTGACCCATTATTTCTTGATTATTAGGGTAGTGGTTCCCCAAAAAAGAGGAGTGCATTGACTCGAGAAGGATTAAACTTATTGTTGTTCAATACATGGGGAATATGGATGCCCCATATGATTTATTTTGGTATTCATGACTCATGTGGACTAATTAATCATTATTATGAGTTCTTTAACACCAAATCCAACCATATTGGGAATTCCTACATTTTATTGACTATTTCATCCATTTTTTACATGAGTGCTTCTATTTTCTGCCATTTTTTAGAAGAGTAATACCCTTCTGAGAAATTTGTTACAATTGCGAATATTATAATAGAAATTATAATAGAAATTTTAATTCTAAAATTTTATAAAAATATTTTTCTAGGAATATATATTTGATTATTATAATATTTATGATATATATATGTATCAATAATTATGGTTTCTTAAAATTCAAGTGATTAACCAAATCATATTAATTGGGAGCGTCAAACTAGGTGTGTAATAAGGCCACTTTGTCATCCCCTTTGGGATGATTGAATAAAATACTAATACACCATTTTCATGGTTATTACCCAAATGTACAACTATACATGAGTAATATCAACTTGTAATATCCTTAAAAGAATTTCATCTTTTAGAAACCACTCACTTTAAACGTTTCTATATTTTAAAGAAGTTCTATAATATCCATATTGGTAAAAATAATAAATTACTCATGGTGATTTTAAAAATTAAATAAAACTTAATTTTGATGGATAATTTAAAAAAAACATAACTTTTAACATAATTTCATCAAATTTGTTCCCTTAATATCATGGAAATATATTTTATGGTCAAGTCTCTCATAAACTATGTACTTAATATATGAATTAAATACGAAAAAAATAAAAATAAATATTACATAATAAATTTTAAATATTCATGTATTAATCCTTTATATGTGGCCTCACTGCAAGTAATATTAATGGTATATTAATTAATAAAAAGTGGTCAGTATACATACTAATAAGGGATAAAAATGGAAACCAAACAAGAAAATCAGCAAGGGAAAACGTGGAACAATATGTAACAATAATAAAAAATTCTTGAAAAATAACATATAAATGTTTCTAAAACATGAATAAGATACATTCATAAGTATAACACTAGGTTTTAACACCATGGTATCATAAAACATAATTTCACATTTTATTTACAATGGTTTTATATTACATGACATTTATATTGATCAATTATTTATCCAATATATTGGGTCACAATCAAGGTTCACCTTTTATATGTAATAATCCATCTAATCTACATCAATCATATGAAATTAATTCATAAACAGCCTTTAGATAACAAATAATGTGTTTCATATAAAATCTTTGAGTGCATAACAAGTGCAAAAATACTTGACCATTACTTAATTCTTGACCTACAAAAAAGGGAATATTGGGTTTTTACAAGAAAATAACCAAATTATTAAATTATTTTTACATATAGGTAAATACCCATGGATATGGAATGCGTTTGACTATTTATTATATAATAATATTTCATGAAAAAAGAGATAAATTTGAAAACTACATATGGTAGGATGGTGGTAAAAAATGTGGATTATAGAATGTTTATAATTAGATATAACAAAGGCCTCCCACTGAAAAAACACTATTTTGGTTGTAATGAATTAATTAAAAAGGTTAAGAATATAATGTAATTAATATGTCATAAAACATATTGAAAAATAGTCACTCGAATGTAAATGTGGATGTAGTGAATTCCACTACTTTGAATTATTTCCTACATGACCTTAAAGTTGAAATTTTCATACCCTGAATACAAATTAGAGGAACTATTTTGGATAAAATATTACATGATCATTTCTTATAATGGATTTGGAGTGGAGAGGTACGGTCTTATTTTTTGGGTATTTATAATAAAAGAGGAAGGATCAGGTAAAAAATTATTAAAATATGATTTAAAATACTATATTGTAGAAAATGAAAAACCAATGGATTACACATTTGTATTGACCATGGGTTTGTGAATTTAATATATTTTTTAATATTTTTATCCATTAGATAAAAAATAATTTTTTTTGGTATGACTTTGTTATGGGAAATTTAAATTTCTACCAAAATATTAATTTTAAAACGAAAATTTCGATTTTATACTTTGTAAAGTAATCTATTTGTTAGGATTTTTTTAAAATAATAAAATAAAAACTATTTCCTTAATATCACATATGTTTTCATTTATTATGCATAATTATATATTATATAATTATTAAATAAATATTATGTCATTATACATAACAAAATAATAATACAAAAGTTTTTGTATTAATAGAATATAATAATTAAAAAAAAATATCACCATAGAATAATTTCATAGTTTTGGAACATAATATATTATTTAGTTAATCAAAATATTTTTCTAAATATGTTAATTTTAACTTTTAAATTATAAATATTTACTTATTAAAAATTAATAGTTTTTTTGAAAGTATGAGCTTTCTAACACATAAAAAATTTATAATAGGATTTTATAAAATTATATTATAAATTATATTTAAATTAAGTGTTTTTAGATGATTATTTAATGAAATTATTTTTTTAATACTTTATTTTATTAAAAATTGTGTTTAAATTTTCTCTAAATACAAATAAGATTGATTTAAATCCATAAAGGTATCTATGATTTTTATTTAATATGCATGGGTATTTTATTGAATAATATAATTTTAGAAAAGTTATATTTGAAATAAATATATAATTTATAAAAATTAAATTATAATTTTATGATAATAGTGTCTAGATATATAACACGTTATTACACTTTTAAACACCATAAAGATAAAGTGTGCAATGACGGTAGTTTCAAGGGTTGGATCAATTGATATTGATCCAGTTGTTATCCCCACTAACCTAAACATATCCCATATGAAATTTCATTCAGGCTTTAGTTGTTAAATACCTTCGTTGGTTTGGTTATTTGGGGACCCCAGGGATGCACCTACCTCCTAGGTTTGGAAATATGGGATTTAAAAGGAATTATTATACTCTTTAGGCCATAATTTATCCTTTATATATCAATTATTATTTGTATTAACCCTTTATAAAAAAATTCGGATAGTAAAATTATTATAAATGGTTACAATACTAAATTGGTTATATTGATTAGTAGCCATATTAACCAATTGACATGTAATAATCAGACCCCAATGGTCACATTTCCAATTATACCCAATAAGTACACCTAAAATTTTCAAAATTCACTACTTTACTCACAATGGTTTTTACAATTCCTTGGATTTTTTAAATTATATTCCAAATAATTAATTCATTATTCTAGCAATATTTTTTGAACATATGGTTCATGCCACTATGTGGTTTTTATTTTATTATTTTTTATCATTGTACTATTCACACCATTATTAAATGGTATTTTTTTCTTAAAAAGTAATATTTTGTTATAATAGTATTTCAATGTAATTTCTCTATGAAATATAAAATTTACTCACTATAAAAAATTGGTATTTTATTAATCATAATTTATATTTTTTGTCAATTACAAATTTAGAGATGAAATCATTTTCCTTTCCATTGATAAGAATAAGAATATAGATAATCCATCCAGATGTTGTGTAATCTAGTTGAGAAAAAATAAAAACATAATGTTATATCGGATTCTAACCCTTTCACAGAGAAAGAAAATAAAATTTTAGACTCTCTCTTGGAGAAGAAAGTGAAATATGACTCTACTGATGGGGAGTTAAAAAACTCAAGTTTTTACTCCAATAAATTATGATTTAATGAAAAATATCATCAATTGAGAGTCATTCATGAGGCATACTATTAGATGAAAAAAGTATTTCCCATGGAAAATAAATCATTTAGAATAAATTAAGTGAACATGAATCTCAACCCTAATAATATTAGAACAAATTTGAAGGTAAAAAGTGATATGTTTGAAGATATTTGAAAATATATTTTAATTAAAATGTACAAATAGAATATGTTTAAGGAATGTATCACATATATCAATACCCAACACGAATAAAGAAGACAATAACTTATGGATAATATATCAAATGAGAATGTAATGATTTCCTAGTTGATAATGAATGATATCAAAATAAGTGATCTATATGAGAGGTTATATTCCTCCAAAGAGATGATGGTTATACCACTAATATCCATCTTTACTTTTGAAACAAAAAATATGAATAAAAATAATAAAATTGAAATTAATATGTATTTTTCATGATAAATATATCATTTTTGTTCCAGAAACTATGATAGCACTAAAGTTACTTTATTATGGATGATATGGGCACATCATGAGTCTATTTTTTGATGACAAGAATCTCTTTGCTATTAGAAGAAACCCAACTGTTCCAACATCACAATGAAGAATAAACCAAATGATTTGTGTATATTATGGTAAATGTATAATGTTTTATAAACATAATCATATGATAATGTATTTTAATATGAGTATTAAATGGATGTGTAAAGAATCAATATGGAAATATTACACTCTTACAACATAAATGAGATCACTTATCCAGGTAAATGGTATTTTAAGATATAATATATTTACAATTATTTGGAGAAAAAATGTGCCTCAAAATGTGGATTATATATAATAAAAATATATGCACTGAGAAAAACTCTACAATATTTAGAGAATATATATTTAGAAGAAATAATAATAATATGTTCTAGTTATTTATGAGGTGAAAAAATGAATTCCACTGTAGTAATAATTTCAAATGATTAAAATATGTTCCAAATCAATGAATAATTTGAATGAGAAAAAAATAGGAACCCATTCATTGCTTGTAAAGAAGAGGAATGAAGGGATAAATGGAAAATCTCAAAATGGATGTTTCATTTAAAGAAAACACAATATCATACTTGTTTCCCATTCGTATGTTTTATGAGATAACATATAGGGAATTTAATGAGATCTTTTACGATGATTCTTCAAGATAACTAGAAGTTATTTTATTTCATGGATCCTTCTGAGTACCATGAAAATTAAAAGAGAGAATAAATCCCTTTAGAAAAATAATACATGAGTTTAAGGTATTCCAATATAAATCCCTTCCCTAATTCATATTTGGATTTGTTAAGGGGAGTGTTTGTTTGATGAGAATATGGGTAATGGAAGAGATATTTTTCCACACCTAAAAGTATAGATCTCTTTGTTATATCACGTGCTAGTTTTTTTTTCATTTCATTGATAAATATAATTTCTTATCATGGTATTACATTTCTGTATTTTATGTAAATATTATATAACATTGGTTATAACAGTCTTATAATCAAAAAAGGTTTATCCAATGTAGAGATATATATGATGGACTAATGAATCCCTTCTATGAGATCCATGTGACTTCATACCACTCTTATACTAGTTCCAGAAGTAATCATATAAGAGAAAAGAATATATATTTTATATGTAAATATTATGAGGTGAGAATATCCCACTTATACTTTTCATTTATTTTTAATATTGTGGATCAATTTTGAGAACATCTATTTTAGTTATTATTAAAATAGATATTTGAAACAAAAATACTGAGGGGTATGTTATTGTGCCTATGTTTACTCTGAAACGTTTGTTGGATGTGTCTTCTGGATGATTTTACTGTAACATAAAATGAGAAGCAAATAAACTCATGCATGCGGGGTTTCTGGTGCTGAATTCCAAAGAAAATGTAATTTTTAAAAATTCATACATTTAGATGGGTTGTTGTATTTAAATTGGTAAATAAGCATGGAGAATGATGGGAACCTAAAAACATGTGGTATTTTAAATGAGTTCTATGAAATATAACTATAAAATAATTTTGTATTTAATTAAGAAATTATAATATAGAACATATTTAATGTATTCAGATATTTTTGTAGAAAAATATGTGTTATTTATAAACACATTTGAATTATTTAATAAATGAGATATTTCATACCCAATATTTTTTTATTAATAAATGTGTCCAAGATTGTGATGAATATTTTGTGGTAGAAAATATTTTGAGAGACATTTCATCCAATATGAAATAAGTATTTTTGACAAGCTTGATAAATTCATGCTTCCAAAAGAATGACTACTTGATATGATCATTATTGGTCACTGCTATAGATATTTATTGAGTACATATGTAAATGGAAATCATGATTTCTTATGGTGGAAGACTAACTGTGAATGAGATTGTTCAATTTTCGATTGTAATTAAAGATGAAGATTGTAGTTGTGGTGTATAACCACTTACTGGAGGCTAGTGATTAGGGTGTCTATACAATCATTGAATATGATAAGATGGAATTTCATAACAATTATGGAGAGGTTGTAACTGTGGTGTCTATCCAAATGTATTCACATGTGGAGATTGTTGAGAATCCATGATAGGGCGTCTAACAAACATAAGAAGGAGTAAGATTTTATGCCAATGATTTTCTATAATGTGTGATTGTCTCTATAATATTTCAAATTTAAATGAGATGAGGATCATATATTTTATAGATTTGATCAATAACTTTAAACAGTTCAAGTGGTTGTATTTAATATTGATTTTTTTTAAAAATTTATCATTAATTAACCCCTATCATTAGTACCAATATAGTTCTTGGACATTACAATGTGGAACCATTTTACTTAGATATGAACTAAATCACTAAAATATTTATATGTCTTGTACCATCTTTCACTAGGATCTCCACATAACCCATTTACCATATATCATTTAATCAATCACTCTTGAGTAACGTCCATGCTCATGAATCAAGGGTCATGTGGTATCTCATGATCCAAACCACCCACTCCAGGGAATCTTATGTATAATAGAAAAATATTTCCAAAACTACTATCCATTTATAGGGTACCAACAATATCTAAGTATCTATACATTAGATGGCTCCATATAGTACCTACAAACATCACACATGCATAAACATACAACCAGCATGAACATATGAAAATTATCATCTAGGTAATCATGGTCACAATGTTAATTTATTTTTAACATGACTACTATATATAAGTTCAAATAGAATATAGGTTTTCCCTAACACATTAAATTAATGAACCTTCCTTCTTGATAAGATACATTTTTAGGTCCCGATATTCCTATTTCAACCCACTAATGGCTACTAAAACAAAAATTATATATGTGTTATTGTACCATCATCATCATCATCATCATCAATAATATCACAATATAACAACTCAAATAACCATCTAGGATGAATAATATATAATCAATAAGGTGTTTAATAGGTAGAGTTCCACCATGAACCTATATAAGAAAACTCCACATGAGTTTTTATTGACACATTAAGCATTCATGCTTCTATCACTACTGATAAAAACCACACTAACATGCCAAAATGTAATATGAATTATATGTTCTTAACCATGACGCATATGAATCATTTTAACACTCTCGTCATCATTGAAATCCACAATAAATTTTAAATCTCAAACAAAAAGTGTTTTACATGTGGTGAAATCATATAATTCTAACATTACACACTAAGTATTGCAATCCCATTCAACGGATAACCAATAAAACCTAACAAAACATATGTTCATGATGCACCTACTCGATTTTTTCCACAAGATCTTAACAATTCTTTTTTCTCCTGACTACCATGTCCCATATAGAATGATACATAAAAAAACATTTGATTAAAAATTATATTGTACCAAACCAACATACTATGAATTGTAATATAACTAACTGTACTGTGTGATTTTGAACAACCCACCTTGCATGCTCGATGATGTCTACTAGCTATTGGTGGGGGTGCTAGGATAGTTTTGTGAGGAGACTTTACCACATATATCAGAGTATCAATAATGTAAAAATAATCAAATAAGATACACAATACAAGATCAAAAGTGTTTTTAGACCATAAAAAAGTGATAAAAAGTGTCAATAATAACATGTTTAAGTATATCTATACAAAACATACTAAGCATTGGGTATTTCATATGCACATATGAAGGAATAACAAATAAAATACAAGAATGAATCCCCTATATCATCAATAGAAACCTCCTCCCAAGACCTATATGCATTATCTAGCTATCACTATCAATTAATCTAAGCCCTATGCATGAGCTAAACCAAAAAAACATGTGTGGGATTCTCATTATCCATATGATATGGTCTCTAGAGTATGGTGTGATTACATTACTTAACAAAGAATGACCAACATGTTCCAACACATGGAGAGTAAATGCAACTATACATTCATATTATATGATAAGATTAAATATATAGATAACTTAGAAAATAAATAAACAAACAAGGATAGTATTGGACTTTCTGTCTATAACCCTTATTGAACATCCTCACTTTGGTAAGTGACAAAGTGTCTTTAAGGTGACTTGTTGACTGTGCCAACCCTAATAATTTCGTATAAGGTTTTTAACCTCGTTATTAGTGATATTGACTAAAGGTGATAAAATAACCATGATAAACAAGATACAAAACTAGTTAAAGTTGTGTATCAAAAAAAACACTATGGAATTATCTATATAATACACAATGGTTTTTGAAATTTTATCCCAAATAGTATTCGAGAAATTACTACACACAACAAATACCCCACATTCCCCAAAAAATGAGGATGTTGTAGGACATATACTCTGGAAAAACAATAAAAACATGAAATAAAATCGATGGATTCCCCACTAATATTATCATAGATCTCCGTATAAGTGGAGTTTTTTAGTATCACATACCACCTTATAAAAAGTGTTTTCCATTTCAAAAAAACCAATTTAGGTAATTATTCATATATAATCCAACCCCAACGAGGGAACATGCTATATCACATCATAACCACCTCTCATAAATTTAACTATAATTTGATGACCACCTTATTGTGTATAATAAATATCACATAAAAAAATAAATTAATCAAGGGTTGGACCAATTCCTAAACCCATAATCATTATCCATAATATCTTAAATAATTTGAAATAACATTTTTCTATAGTAACACCCATATCGATCTCTAACCTTTCCACACATATATTCTTAGTTCAAATAAGTGTTGGTGAACTGAATAGAGCCATTTGGATCAATAAATATATAGAAAATCCCTATACGGGGTCCTCAATCCATCTCTAAAGTCAATGATCAACACCAATCAATAGTGTTCATCACATTCAATGGGAGTTTCATACATTTTATGAAATCATAATCCTAACATGGTAATTCATACATGTAGAAGTCTTGAAATATGGTTAGTGGACTATTTTAATATACATTGTTATAAAAATGTAGTCATCACATCCCTATCATTCCATTTTGCATAATGTGCAACCATCTAGAAAACTACATCAAAGTAGAGGATTGAAACACCGTAACTCAGTATAATAGGCCCAATTTATCTATGTTATCACATGGGTATCTCGAGGCCTATAAGGGTCACGACACACAAATTCATCTTCTTTATTCATAAGTAAGGTCTATGGGAACCTATAAAGATGTCCCCTAAGACATTCATGTGACCAAATTTTATGTAAAACCCCCTCTTACATGAGGTTTCATGGGAACATTAGAAAATGTCACTAAGTCTCTCATGTTATATCCATACCCCACAAGGGGGGTCTAAAGGTCATATTGAAAACATCTATATCATGGTTCTGACAATCTGTTCCTAAGACATCATATTTGGATCAAGACCCATTGTGTATGTGGAAGATCATATATCTAAGAAACTATATTTAAAATTATGTATTTCATTATATTATTAATTAAAAGTATATTTAATCAAAATAATAAAAAGCTATCACGGGTGAGACAACATATCACATGCACTATATCAAATTCAAAAATACCATAAAAATTACACATACTACCTCTTTCATTGAAGTGAAAACATGTTTTAATCTAATGTACTAGTAAATAAATATAGGCACATCAAACCCATCCACAGTCTGTCATAATCCCAACCCACCATCTGATCTCCTGCCTCTCACTATAAAACAAAAATTAATTAATTAAAACAAAGATTGTGAATAATTAATTATTTTAAAATCCATGTCCACACTTATGAAATATGGAATAGTTGAGAAAATACATATTAGGTGTCTTCATCGCACCTAGAATACAACCAAACAATCACGTTATGATTATTCAATGCTCATGGATTCATCGTAGGTGAATAACCTATGAACCAACATCATTTAATTATAAAAAAAAATTGATTTAATGATAAAAGAATATAATAATAACCACAATAATATAAATCATTGAAACTAAAAATAATGACATATATAAATTATTATGTGATTTCCTCAAGCAAGGTTGAGCAGAGGCCCCATGAGAATTAGATGGTTCCACAATTATATGGTGGAATCATCAAAAGAACCGTAATTTGGTGTAAGATTATAATATTTTGAATCATGGAATATTAGTAAAGGGTATTTGACATTGATATATATCATTAGTAATATGAAAGCCTCAAAAACAACCCAAAAAGGGGGATTAATAGAGGAGAAGTTCAGAGTGGGGGGACAGTCATGCACATAAAATAGGGGAGGATGAGGGGACCCCACTCTTAAGATACATAGGGACATGTTTATCAAATCCCCTATTTTTAAATCCCTACCATTCAGATATTTTTAGGCCACTACATATCTAGTGGGACAAATAGATGAACAAGGTAATTACATATGCAACCAGTGCGCCAATGGCAAGCCAACATCATTCTAATGGTTGTAGGATACTGAAAAATAATAGCACAACTACTAGAAATTTTATTTGATTATCATATTTGCCTCCATAATATATAAAAAACCACATTACTCATCTAAAAAATATTCTTATGGATCTGTATTTCTCAAAATAGAATTATAATTCTTAGTTCCCAACCTAGACTATCCACTAAAATGAAATTTCAAAATTCAACGATTTTATTAACTAGTATGTACACATGGGGTATATTAAGAGTCATCTTTATGATGACTTATTACCTATGAAAAATTGAACACATCATGGTTCTAATATGATGCGGTTTGAAGAAAAAAATATAATAAATTAATTATCCTTAAAATCAAACTCTAAAAGTCTATCATCCTATTCATATATGATTTTTTATCTTAATTCTCTTTTGTCTACTTTTTAATCACCTATACTTTCATTTTCTTATTTTGTTAAAATATAGTAAAATTTTTATCGACTATCTATCCATTGTCTGAAAAAATCATAATCAATATATCTTCCCATGTTGTGTCTCAAATTGTGTAATTACATGGTATGGGTGATAAATATTATTATAAGAGAATCCCATCAAAGTTAAAGTTATTATCAACAATAATTCAAAAATATAACACACACACAAATTCTTCCTCAAGTGTTTATATTAAATTTCACGAATACGTAATTATTTTAGGATAATAGGTTATGTTATTACATACATGAGTTAAAAAATTATGATAAATTATTTTCCACACATAAGATGTTAAATGAGGATATTAATCAATTATGATAATCCTCCAAAGGTTTTAAGCTTCACCACTACCTCCATACATTGAATCACCAATAAATCCAAGGAACTCTATTACTTAATCACTATAAAATATGATAAATTCATCAATTAGTCAGGAAATGCTAAAATATTTTCCATTCCTTCCAATTCTCAAGGAAATAATATAAAAACCCATCAATATAGCCATTTATATATAGTAGAAAAATTCCAACATTTATTATAGATTAATCATAATTTGATTATAACCCACTAATTGACAAGAAAACATGAAATGGAATTTTTTTAGTGACAACATCATACAATGAAAACAATGCTTCTCTTTAATAGTATGATATATAATACAAATGTAATTTTTCACATCTAGTTTTACATTAAGAATATCATAAAGAATAAATTCTCAAATCACCTAAAAATAAATTGAATTACAAAAAACAACACATGATTTTCAACATACACAATCCATTTATCTAGAGAATATATATAAATTATATGATATATGTGCACAAATACCATATGATCTACTAGGTTATATTAATAGATACATTAAAAAATTGTGGTTTTACAATCATCTGGTATAAAAATATCCTACCACTATCTTCAATTACATATAGACTCTAAAATTAATACTCCTTTATAATCCTCCACTCATCGCCAAAATCACATAAATCGTCATTATATCTTTTCTAGAACAATATGTTCATTACCATGTTATATTTCAAAAAAATGTAAGTAATATCAATGTCATCGTCTTTCAGAAACCTACCCATCTTCAATGATATATATTTCAATCCCACTAAGAGAAAAAATATTGCAGACTCCTATGATATTTGAAGACTAAAAAGTCCCCTCTATATAAATAATTCCACTACTGATTAAAATGATATAGCCAAACTACAAGATCATGATCATGGGTAAAATTATTATATCCATGTGTTTATAAATTAATATACACATTATATATTACGTCTCATTTATGAATCAACACATATCCCAATATAAGACTAGATTTTTTTTCGATACTAGGCTTTGATTGTGTTTTATGTGTCAAATGTTAATTTTTTATAGGTTTCAACATACCACGTTAAAGTGGATTATGATAAATACCAATAAAATAGAGACTGAGAATCCTTGAAATAATATTCTACTATAACTCCTTCCCTGGGAAAGAGATGGATGATAGTATTGATTATATAATCCCTTATATTATTTAAAGGAACTATACACTGATCTATCCATAAAAATACTTATTTGTCTTAGTCAAACATATCAATGGTTCTATAGTATTAGAGAAATTAAAAAAAATTGTAGTAGATTAAATGATTAAGAGAACTATATTCTCCGACAATATTCTTGTGTCATTAACGTAAAACAATTACCATAATTCTCATTGGAAAAATATATAAAACTAGTTTAATATCATCGTTCTATGTAAATAGGCCTTGAAGAAACAAAACATGTACCAAAATTACTTCCCATGAAATTCATATTTTAGGAGAATCATAATGAGAGTAATTAAATACTCGGTTAGGTATTCTTTATTTATCAAATAGTCATATTTTTCATTATTGAACACCTCCCTTAATTGGTTTAATAACTCCTGAAACACAAAATTCATTAATCACATAATGAATTATAGGGAATTTATGAATCTAGAGGGATGAACAAAAAATAAATAAAACAAATTTTTTAAAACCCAAATAATGTATTATTAATATTTTATACTTTCACATTATTCTAATAACATCTCAAATATTGATCAATAATAGTGATCCATTAATCTACATTTAAATTATCAGAAAGCTCACCAATCAATGAGATTATATAAAATTTATTTAACATCATACTGTTTAAGTACTATTAGTTCATGTATTTTCATAGACTAACATATGACATATTTTTAAATAATACTAATCATCTCTAATGAGTAATACTATCTTTTATGAAACCCTTGTAATGATGGTAATAAATATAAATCTACAATGACCATAACATTGATGGATCAATCCATTAAATAGACGTAATGACTAGAAAAATATTCTTCGATAAATATATATAAAAATATATATTACATTTTATGGTAGTGTCACTACCACTTCCTGAAATACATCTTGGAACTATTCCCCAACCATAGTAAAAAATTATTGTGGTATATTTTCATTATCAACAACAGGGAATTTCTATTATTAGTATCATTAATCAATAATAAACTTCACTAAATAAACATAATCAATTTTGAGGATGATATCATTTGATTGTATCCATTATAATAAATAATATTCAACAAAATGGTAATTCCTCATTAACAGATCACACCTTGTAATGACATTACTAAACTGTACTGATAACCTACTATAAGAAAAAACACTAGGTCCACATGAATCCAATCCACCATTAATTATAACTCTTAGAATAAGGTACTTTCAATGGAGTGAAATTTTTTTATAAATAAAATTGTAAAACTAGATATATTATAAATAAATTATACCTTGAATTTTTATGGCCATAGTTGTACCATTAATTCCATCACATGAATATTCTTATATACATAACCTCCCGCATTCTATATGTCATTTTGACCACTATCTCTTTAATTCTCAACCTCAAATACCTTATGTTGGTTAATATCAATGTTATATCCTCTACCATCTCTGCCACATGTTAGAGATATAAAATCATATGGACATGTAAATTTCTAATATACATGATGTGGTAAGAGATATAAGGATAAACATTAAATCGATAGGCCCATCTAGTTTTCTCTCTATAGTCCTGTGATGGATGATTAGAAACAGAATATATTGGTACTATTTATTTCCTCTTCCATCGTAAAATTTAAAATTTTACCAGAGTTATCAGTGGAAATTCAAGAACATTAACTCCAAAAAATAGGACATAGAAAGATAAGGGTGAAAACTCAAAGGATAAAAAAATAACTTTCCTAATGTAAAAAGAGTCCATATATATAGATTTACACCCCAGTATATTATGATGGATTCCCTCTTTTGAAAAAACTAGTAGATATAATTTCTTATCAAAATCCTTTGACCTTTTCTACGCATTTATATAAATTGAGAACCTGAAAGGGTAAACCTAACACTATATCTATATGCACAACACCTCAAATAAATACAACCTCCATCACATAGTCTAAAAATGTTTTATGTGATGTTCTAAAAGTTTTAGGAACTTCACTATAAATTTAGTAATAATCAAGAACCCCAATTATATAGTTCATAATTCACGATGACACATTTCCATTATAATCAATATTATGATCTCAATCAATAACTGACTCATGATTTTCTACAATTTAACCATGACTAATTATGGTTATCATAATAATTAATACTCCTCTACTATGTTATATGTTTCAAGAAAGTATCTACCAATGGAATCACATTTATTTTTCTTAAATGAATAAACCCAATAATTTAACAAAACTTATATAGATACCAAATTATATATTGATTAAAAATATATCCTTCATAATTCAATAGACTCTAAATCTAAATAAAATTGAAATAAAACCTATATGAATCATTATTTCTTGACTCAGTGATTATATGGTATTTTGGAATGACCTATTACAACTAAATAAATTTTATTAAATGAGTTTATCATCCCCCAAAAAAATCAATAAATACAAAATTAACACCTTATCAAATTATATTGATTTCATTAAAAATATTTCAATGAAATCCATTTCAAATATCAAACAATGAAAAAATTACAAAAAATGAAATTAGAGGTAATTTATGTTCCAGATCAATTTATCTTTCATTAATCGTGTATAGGATCTCTTAATAACTTTAATAGACAACCATGATCCTTATATCATACTTAATAAGTCATTTTACATTCTATGATATCTCATTAGAAAAAAATATAAGTTAAACATGAATAAATAGTTACACTAGAAAACTAATGCCTCCCTCACCAATGCATGCATAAAACTCTATTCTAAATGAAAACTCTCACTCGAATACCACTTATTCATGAACCATATCCCATTTATTTTCTAAATAACCAAAAATAAAATTTGAGTGAATACTCTGATGCGTGCCTCTATTAGGATATGGGTAGGAAATGAGAATTAAGGGTATATAAATGTTAGTAAGGGGGAAATTACAATATTTATTCCCTATAAAATATAGGTAATAATTAATAAAAAACTATAACAAAGATAAAAATAACACCAAATCAAAATAATTATAATAATATAATAATAAATACAATCCATATAATATTATATGAAAAATAAAACATAATATATAATATCCTATATAGAAATGCAGTAACTTGTTATAAGCTAGTGAAACCTCTAACATCCCCTAATCTCCACATTCTAAGAATGAAAGAAATAAAGTATTTTAGAACACTCTCTTGGAAATTTAGAAACATAATATATAGAAGTAGGGGTGAACATATAAGTATCCTAAATATGTTTCTCCCAGAAAATCAATTTTTCATATTTAGTGAATAAAAAAAATCCTTAATTAATAAATTTAAAAATTGAATCACGTCCCATCCCATTCCATATATAAACCTAAATTACAATATATCACAATATATGTTTACACAAAATATATGTACTGTAATTCATTAAAATTTAGGAATGGAGGTTCATCGCATCTACTTCACCACTAGTTAGTAACCCTTATATCCAAATGATACATATCTTTGAACTCTTGTCACATCCTATATATATATATTGAAACCATATTCCCCATTCTCATAACACACCCACTATCAGACCACACACTAGACCTATATACTACACCTCATTCTATAACCACAATATAAAACATACATATAATTATACAACGACAGGACGTCTGAGAGTGATAGAGTATACATCTATACAATTCCAGCATATCCAAGGTGTTAGGAATTAAAAATGGTTTAGAAGCATCATTTCTTAAGTAGTCATAAAACCTAATGGGGTGATAATATACAAAAAAATCCTAAAATGATATATAATTATGAAATCCAAGCCAATGGAAAATAAGTTACCAAACATCTTTATAACAATCACATCCCCACAATATTAGCCAAAAATTTCCATAACCCCTTATGATCATATAACACTGAACACAATAATCATACAATTGAATTATCAACATACTACAATTATTCACTATAATGTATAATAGATACTAATTTTTTTAACATCCATTTCAAAAAATTAATTAACTTATAATATTAATTATTTACTTCAACAAATTCCATAATATTCAATATTCATTTAATAAAAGTTACTAAACCCATCAATTATTAATATATAATTTAATTCACCATATTCCATATAAATGAAATAAAATAATGGAATTTTTCATTGAACATTAATTATTTATGTAATTCATAAATAATTATTATCCCAAAAATCTAACAATTTCATTTATTTATTTATTCATTTCATATCTATATCTTGGAATACAATCATAGCATATCCCCAATAACCTTGTAATTAAACTAAGCCAACAAAAAACACCAAAACCTATTCCACCACCACATTCTAATGTATATATTATAATAAAACATTATTTAAACAAACTTATAATAACTACCATATTAAAATTAAATTTAAAGATGAAATCAATTTATATCACATAAATGATCATAATAACCTAATACCCATTAAAGGATTAATTTAAAATTTAAATAGATAAGAATAATAATATATATCAAAGAGAAAAAAGCATGCTAAATCTACATTAAAACAATAAATAAAATTGGAATATAATAATAAACCACCTTAATTGTAGGTGTTAATTATTATGACACTATGAATGGATTAAGGTTTATGATTAATCATTCATAATCATTCCTTGATACTCAAATGTAATTGAATCCTAAGACCCACATATAAATACTCCATCAAAATGATATGGAACTATCTATTCCCAAAAAATTGATCTAAAGGAATTATAGAAAAGAAGATAAAAATAGGTTGAATGTTACATTAAACCACAAGAG
The DNA here is from genome assembly GCA_963277665.1 of Viscum album. NCBI lineage: Eukaryota > Viridiplantae > Streptophyta > Magnoliopsida > Santalales > Viscaceae > Viscum > Viscum album. The sequence continues at coordinate 888,293,794 of OY728125.1, forward strand.
TTAAATCTTACGATGTTTTGAATCTTAAGATGTACGAGAGTATATTTTTCCTAAACATTAATTTTTCATTACTTGGTTGTTGATGGAGTTTCGATTTGTTTTTAATAGTTTATAATGATTATGGATAACTTATTTTAATCTTAGGTCATTTTTTATTTTGAGTTTTAGAAGGATTTTGATACATTGTTTATGTTAAATATATATATATAATATAAAAAAAATTCATTGTTCGTATTATATCAAATTTTATGAAAATAATACATATTAAATATATTTTATTGTATATATGATATTATTGTAACTATCTCAAAATAAATAATTAGGATGAGATCTAGGAGGAAATATATATTTATTATGGATGATTTAGATTTCTTACACATTGAGTTTTTTCACTAGAAAATTATATATATAATAAAAAATATTCTGAATTTATAATTTTAATTTTATTCTAAAATGATAAAAATAATTTTGGTAATTAAATTAAATAAATAAATGTATATTTAATTATTATATATTATATTATAATTTTTATATATTATTAAAAATTATGTTGTAAAAAATTGATGATTTTAAAAATAATAAGATCATTTGATTGAAAAATATTTTAAGAATATCATGATATTAAATATTTGAAGTGGGAAGGATAAGAATAAAATGTTTCAAATATTTTGAATGATGTGATGAATAATTTTTTTAATTTTTTTAATTTAATATATGATATATATGGGTTTGAATAGAATGTTAAAATATGAATTACTATTTTGTAAATAAAAAAATGAAATGCATAAGAAAAACTATTAAGGTAGTCATTTAAAATTAAAAACATGGAAATATAGGTGGATGGACACATTATAAAAAGAAATGTGTGGTGTCGTTTGAAAAAAAAAATTATAGAAAAAATAAAGACGGAAAAAAGTGGGAATCAGTGTTTAGATTTGTTGATTAATGTATGTTGTATTAACTAAATGTCAAATGAAATTATTGGGGACTAATTATAAAACTAATGACAAAAACTAAAAATTGCACCAGAATTGGAAAACCAAGTCAAACATTCTACATGATCAAGACCAAAACCCTAAACATTCATTCCAATTGTTATTCCCCATTTGATTTTGACAATAATAGATGATTGGACACTCATATTGAATTTTTGTGAGCATAGAAAGACCATTCAAACCATCATAGTTTTTCATAGTTTCTATGATTTTCCCCATGCATTCCATGTATTGAGAAAATTATTATTCCCCTCAAATCCTTGATCAATGAACTATTGAGATTTTTATTGATATAGGGGATTCAAGAAATACTCTCTAATATTGAATAAATGGTGAGTTTATCATGAATTTTCATCCATTGGGAACTAATATAAATAAACAAAAGAATAATATTATTCAAATCCATGAAGAATAAGTAGAATTAATATGATGCAAACGCTTTAATATATATATATCTATCATATTTATGTATAATACTTATGTAATATTATTTTGACTAAAAAAATATGAATAAATGATTAAATAATATGATTGTACAAGAGATTATAATTTTATGGGAATATTTATTGTATGAAACATTATTCATATGATAATGATGATTCTATATTAACTTCTAAAATAACATGATTAACTTAAAGAGAAATCTGTTTGTAAGGGGGTGTAATAATTATGTGTATAATGTGGTACAAGAAAACTAATAACACTAAAACATTTAATAATATTTAATTAAAGAACACAGGATGGGATTTTTTCATTTGAGTATATTACCTGATCTGATATCAAAATGTATTCACATTAGAATAAGAGTGTCTATTGCATTTTTTTTTCTTGAATCAGTTCACATAATTAAATAATTATTGAATTCATAAATTTAATGGGATTTCGGATAATTAATACTTTGATGATGTTATCATTTTTACTTGTATTATATAGTCTTGGATGTATTTGGGATGTTTTATTCCAAGTGGTTATTTGTGTGATATAAGGTGCAACTACGGATAGATATTTTGATATATGCATTTTTGTCAGTTTTTTAAGTATGGTATAGCTTTCATTCCATCAAAGGGATGATTTGTTTGTTGTGGAATGAGATATGGTTCATTAATTATGCTGGACAGTTGAGAGGTTTTTAATTTGTTGTGCGGATTTGGTTAGTTATTTATGGTGTTATTGGATGGGATTGAAATTAATAAAACAATAAATTGTAATGTTGACAGAATAAGGTAATAGTGTCCTTTTAATAAAATAAGTAATTGGTTTAAATGTGGTGGAACGGAAAAAAATAAATGGGAATAAAACTGGCTGAATAATGAGTATATATTTTCATTAAATTTGGGGAAAATAGTATCATGAACATAATATTATTCCATGAAAATAAAAATGGAATTTTTTAAATGAATGAATAAAATAGAAACTATGTTTGGTCGTTATGACAATTAATGAGTAGTTTATAAATAGTTGTTTTTTAGAGAAAGACATAACTTTTGTTAGGTAGTGGGGATAAAGTGATGATATAAATGTGTTTTTATACGTCTATTTGTGTGAACAATAAGGTCAGTATTTGAGTGTTACTATATTATATGAATTATTTATTTTAATTTTTATACTCATTGAACCTAAGTCAGATAACCTTACATAAAAGTAAATATTATTGGTAATTGGAGTTTTTTCTCATATACAGGTTGGAAAAGGAGGATTTATGGCTACACCTTCTTCCAAAAACTCTCTTCCAATGTAGTGTATGTCATTGTAAGTGAAAATTCATGATGATAGTGTAATTTTTTTTAGTAATGACTAGTGATGATGGAACAATTAATGGGAATTCCTAATAATGATGGAACAATTAGTGGTGATACATATTAGTGGTAATATTTATTGGGTGCACGTATGGTAGTAACAGTTCATGAGATCAATGTCCTTCAGTTATATGATAACCTATAATTTATACATGAAGGGATGTGATGATGATACATAAGGAATTGATGCCTCATGATGTTCAATGTTGGTGTATGAGAGAGGAAAACCTATGAAGTAGTGGTTGCAGGGTGCATATGATTATATTATTCTTTTGTTGCATTCTTTAATTATGTATGGTACTTTCTGAGTGTTCCTCCATGGGGATGAGAATAATTAATTTACAAGTTAGGTGAATATTGGTTCTACAATTTACTCTTTATATAATGAGTATTATTTTTTCACAATATCAATAGTTTTTCAGCAGAAACCTACTTAATATATATTTTATTCTATTCACTATATATATTTCTTGTGGTGGAGAGTGTTTTTTAACTGATCTAGACCATACTAGTTATGAGTTGGAAGTTTTAATTGTTATTACTTCTTAATATTCTATAAGAGTTTTGTTTTTATAGAGATTCATGAATTTCATACCATGCTATGTTAAATTTTATTTTAAGAATTATTTAATATGCTATTGCATTGAGTGGAAGATTTCATAGGATAATTTGTTCTCAAATATGTGTGTTCTAGAAAATTATACGAATCAGGTATTGTATTCCATCAATTTTTGTAACATCTCTATAAATTCAAATGATAATATTACTTGAATTAAATATTTTCTGTTTTTTATTTAATGAAATATTTTTTATTATTTTATTGGAAAAAATATTATAATTTGATATTAAAATATTTTTTTATATCATTTATAAAATAATTCATTGTATTTTATGAAATAGTATTTTTTATATCTCAGATATAAATAATCAAATATATTTCTTAAAAAAATTAAATTTTAATATAAGATGAAATTATTTAGTTAATTTTTTTTAAATATTAAATTTTTTGTAAATATTAATATTTTTCAAGGAAAATTTCTTTTATATAAAATATATTCTGTTTATAAGATCCCATTTAAATAAAATTATAGGTATAAGTAGTTAACTTGATTAATTTTTTTCTATATAAATTGTTAATATTAGCACGAAATAAAAATAGTTTATGTTATATGGTTTTTATTAGATAATTGAGTTTCATTAGTTAATTTTATAACATGACTAGTACTCGCCCATGTGAATATCACACGACAATATGATCCCATGATATAAAAAATAACCTACTAAATAAAAATTCATGATCTGGTGCTCAAATAAAAAACATGTTCCGATGCTCTAAAAAAATCCACCACTAAAATTAAATACATCATCCACTACTCAAAGATAGTACAAGATTTAGTGCTATAAAAAAAATGAATTATAAGTCATATTTAATACAAGTAGAAGAAACTATTGAGTGAAACAATATAAAATGACTCACTTATTGTAAATATACCATTGCTTCAATCTTCCATGGTGTATTTCTCCAAAATCTATTGTTACTCTACCCTGTCACCATGTATGTAGGATCAAAACCCTACCTTTGTACGGAATCTTCAGCTTCATGATCTCTGACACGTCAATAATATCTATACATAAAAAATAAAATAATTATAAATATAATGTATAAAAGTAAGAATAAATACCAAAAAATTATGCATGACAAAGAATATTTTTTCATTATTATAAGAGTGAATAGCTCCAAAAAGTAAGCAAGACAATATGATTCAATGCTCTAAAAAGTGATCCATTGGTGAATAAAAATTCAGTAACCATGGCACAAATAAAATTATTGTTTTGATGCTTTTAACCACTATTATTAAATATGGAATCCATTTAAAAATACTGACACAATGATAATTTTAAATTTAATGTAACAACACGATCCCTTAAGCTAGACCTGCCCATACCCAATACACATTTAGGTGCATGGGAATACTAAGTAGATGCATTATACCTAGCAGCAATTCAGGCATGACAAATAAAAATTATAATTAAAAAAATAGATTTCTCTCCAGCAATTATAATGTCCATATAGTTTATAATCATGATCAGGCCATTGGCAATGCACCCAACCAAATCCTTGTAGGGAAAGGGCTCGTAGAAATCGTCCATGTAGATATACTGGAAGATTTTTTCTACAACCGGTGCTGCTCTGAATTAAAAACGAAAATGGGTGTTTGGGGGAGAATGTTGCAAATTGTAAAAAAAAATATACAAGTGGAGAGCATATCTATTGAAGATAGTTTGATCGAACTTCTCTCATGAAGTGACTGTGGAACAATATATTGAACATCACAATTGAGGTATCGTGAAGCCTTTTATAAAAATATGAACAGAATCTCACCTACTCTCTATTTCATGGGAAGATTAGTAATGATTTTTGAAGGATCAACAAACAAAATACTCAAAATATTGGAAGCTCAAAAACATTTGAAGAGTAATAATATTTGGCGGTGTTGTTAGCATCTGGTTTTTTAGATATCATTTTGAAACTAGTTAACACTATAATATCATCCACACTGACTCTTCCCTATACATACCCAAAAGGAGTATTTGATAAATTATATTGAATTCATATGAAAACAATTTAATATGAATCAATCAGGAAATTATGAAAGAAAAAACATCATGGATTTTGAGAATGCTCCACCTTAGAAGATCCCCAATAAAAAACATCAGTATTTTCTTGATTTGTATTTCGATTTTCTCCCAGCTACCTAATCTATTTTTTTGATAATTTCTGGGAAAATTAGTTGTCAGTGGGACAAAAATCCAGAGCCCCTCAAAATTTAGTGTACCTGTCAAGAGATCGAGGAGAGATGGGGTAATTGGATGAGATATGATATTAAACAACTATGGAAAAACAAATTTATGAAAAATTCGTCACCTAATTAACCTGAAATATTATTAATGTATCACCCACTATAGGATTCTTTCCAAAATGAAATTGACTTTAATGATTAAGTAATAAGTGACAGTGACAATTGAAATCATTGAATCACAAATGTGGTGTTTAATAGTTGTAATGATAAAAATAGAACAACAATCATATAGGTTTGAAATCAAAAACAACATCCATAATTCTTGTAAAACAGCTTTAAACATCTTTGATGATTAGAGTATTGAAATTCAGTTGGAGCCATAGAGATGAACTCTTGTTATTCATTGTTTTTTAGAAGAAAAACACATTAAACAAAGTACATACCACAAATTAGTGGTTTGTAATTATGACCAACTGACTGTGGAGAAACATTTCGAACAGCACAATTGAGGTATCCTGAAGCCTTTAAGAAAACATCAATAGAAGCCCACCAGTTCTCTGTTTCATGGGAAGAGTAGTGATGATATTTGAATGATCAGCAAAAAAAATACACCTAATATTGAAAGCATTTTTGTGTGTGTGTATCATGTGTGTGTGTGTGTCATGTGTGTGTGTGTGTGTGTGTAGATTATTTATATCGTGATGAATTAGTTCATATTGGGTAACACAAAGTTACATAGCAAAAAAACATCAAAATGAAAAATGATATTATGGCTGTATAAAAATCATTTCCTCCAATTTTTTTCTCCTCTAAAGATCAGTTTTTTATCATGAACGTCATGCTTTAGGGAAATGAAAAGATGAAATGAACTATAACAATATTTCAAATGACCTGAAAATTAAATGATTTTTTTTTTCTCAAATGAAAAACAAAAGAAATGTCATTAAAGGTAATAAGTAAGCAATTCTCATGTAAACATGATTTTGTGGTGTTGTTACCATGTGGTTTTGTAGATATCATTTCGGATCCAGTAAACACAATAATATAAGCCACACTAACTCTTCCCTATACATACAAATAATATGTATTAGATAGATTGTTTTGAATCCATATGGAAATAATTTATGATGAATCAATAAAGAAATTATGAAAGAAAAAATCTCAAGGATTCAGTGAATAGAAAACCATAGAAGATCCCCTATGCAGAACATGAGTATCTGCTTGAGTTGTCATCAGATTATCTCTCAACTCCCTAATATGTTTATTTGAGCAATTCTGGCCAGCATTGTGTCATTTGGATGGAAAGGCAGAGTCCCTCCAAATTCAGTGTACCTTTCAACAGATGGAAGAGAAATGAGACAATGGGATGAGATATTGAATTAAAATATCTAATGAAATACAAATTTATGAACATTTCCTCAGCTCATGAACCTAAAAGATATTAATGTACCACCCACTCCAAGAATCATTCTAGAAAAGAATTAACATTAACGATTAAATAGAAATACCAGGTCATGTTGATATTTTGATCAACATTAATTGAAAATGACATCACAATGCTACAACTCATTTTAAGAACTACCTGAGTAAAATGAATCTTGGATGTGGTCTGTTTTCAGAAATATAACATGCCATCACAATTAGTATTTCCAACTATTTGAAGAAAATTGGAGTTTTATAAAAATAATTTTCTAGGGTAGACAATATATATAGAATATGTTGAAAAATAAAATGAATAGGGAAATGTAAATGGATAGATAGAGGTTGAAGTGTCAATCTTACTCTCAATCTCATAACTCAGTCTGCTATCAAGATACTTCTCTAGATACTTCATATGGCAACGATCTAGTCCAAAATATCCTTCTCGTTATTTTTCTTGTGTATATTCTTTCGAGGCATCATCATGGGAAAATATAGTCAGACCATAATTAGATTTAGAGATATAATAATGGTTGGTAGATATGATTTACACTAAACCTATTGAATTAATGTATTGTCGGGTAGAGTGATATGACTCTAAAAGAAATGGATGAGTACACCAACCATCTTACATGATACTCAACAGTGGGTTGTTCTTGTTATTCCAGGTTCCTTGATCATAAATCATGACATTTATGTATCTTTGTCATGCTTCATGGAATCCAAAATATAAATAATAGGAAAAGGATACATGAAATTAAAAATCACATATCACTATTTTTGTTATTTTGAAACTCAAAGAACAGAAACAATTAGATGATTTGAAAACATAGATAAAACTATTGAACTTCTTCTAAAAACACCAATAATGGACAATATAATGTAAACAATTACATTAGATATGGATAAATTTCATCATACAGTGGTGGATGTAAAGATATGAAGTTCACAATACATTTGATAAATGAATCAAAACATGCTCACAACCCTATCTAAACAGGTTTCAAAAAAAATGACATCATGAAAACATTAGAATCTACATCATTCTAATAGAAATCAGTCAATGATAAGAAAAAAATAAGAAATTCTCACCAATCAAACCTTCTATAATGATTCAGCCACACCTTCAAGAAGAAATTGAAACCTTTAGCCACAATATTTACTCATTGTCGATGTTTCACCTCCTTAAAAACATAATCATTGCATGTCACATACATGAGTAAAGAGAATAAGTTAAAAAATTTTAAATTTGAATTAATAGAAAAACATATCAGGAGAATTACCTTGAATATGTGTTACCATTTCATTCAAAAAAAATGGAGATGGTGATAAAGAAAACAAAACTAAAGAAGACATGTAAGAACATTGTGCACCATTACAATGATCATTCAATGTACATACAATATACAAATCATGAATAACATAGAATTTGGTGGAATCATTAAATAAAATAATAATAGCAAGACTAAAATATATATAGTTTTGGAGGTTTTTGGTATTTCATCATAATAGAATTTATATGATAAAAATAAATAATGGATTTATCCAAATTCAGTGATCCTAAAATATGTACATTTTCAAGGAAAATAGATTTACAGTAATAATATATGAAAAAAATTTATGTGAATTGAAATACTACAAATTTATATAGAGATTATTTCAATGAAATAAAGTGAACATACCATTGCGGGGTGAGCAACACATTGGTCGAATATAAAACTGGAAATATTAACTTATGAATATAAAGTATATTTCTCATGAAATGGGGATGGACAACTTTTGCGCAAATAGTGTCGTCAAATAAAGGTAGTTTTATAGTTACGGTGGAATACTGAACTAATTGGATCCCCAACAACTAAAACGTGAAATGATTAATATTACATTCCATTTCAGAGGCTTTGTGTGAATAAGTTTCAATGAATAATTTCTAGAAAAAAATAGAATAGTCACATAAATAGAAATCTATAATAGAAAACAGTACAGTGAAAATTACATACATTCATCCAGAAATAGAGAACAATATAGAATAAGAATTATAAAATAAGACAATGAAAATAACACTAAATCATACTAGCAGGAAGACTAATATCATCACCTAAAATCGATCACAGTAAATAAGAAAGTTAATTTTTTCAAAACTAGTTGAGAAATCAAATCAAATAAACTGTTTCGAAAAGAAAATTGGAAAACAATGAGAATTACAATTGATACCAACAAATTGTAGACTATATAGAGGTCGACAATGTGTAATTCAATGGATTTTTTAATGATGTAAGGAGTCTGCTGGTGTTTGTATAAGTGGATGAGTTTGTAGAATAGTAGTAGGATTTGAGGGATTCAGGGACCAAGATGCAACATGGCTTGAGGTAGGGATACATATATCATTGGAGGGGAAATATACAATCTAACATGTTTTTGAATTAATACTACAACATAGTGGAAGCTTGGGTTCAGATGTAGTAGTAGAAGACGAATACCTCTAGTAGGAGGTGTGTGTGGATTTGTAGGGAACATAGGAGAAGTTGAAGGAAATGGGGAGCCAAAAGTTACCGTAGAGGGCTGGTTGTAAGTGGATAGACGGATAGAATTTCTGAAGGTATATGAGATTGGGCCTATTTCACTGTAGTGGAGTAAGAAAGATACCGATAATCATAGTTGGGAGGAGCTGTGCGGGAGACGAAGGTGGAATGGATGAGAAGATGGAGGCAAAACCCTGGGACACTCAAGGAATGGTGAGTGCAATAAAACCGAGATCCATAAGCATCCGAGGTACGAGGTCGACTGAGGTAAGAGTACAAACTAGGAGAAGGCAGACGACAGAGATGTAGGTCGACTGAGTGTGGGTTGATGGGGAAATCCAGGATGACGGATGTGAGGGTTATAGGCCATGACACACGATGAACTCAGCGTGAGAGGGATAGAGAGGCAGGGAAAGGAAGAGATACCGTGCGGAGGTAGATTAGGACCGATTGGCGAGTGTGCGGGAACCCTAGGTTGGCAATATATTTGGCCCGACCGCGACCAGGAATGGAAGAAAACGTCGACAGTGCAGTTGATTTCTGGAGAATGTGGTCGGTGGTGAGATGCGTGGAAATTGTAGTCGAAATCGGGATGTCTTGGAAAGAGATAGACGATTGGTAGAGCTTGAGCGCGAGGACGGCTGTCGAGGTAGAACGCAGAATCAGTTGGTCAAGACCCGCTCGTTTCTCAGCAGGAGCGAATGTGGCAGGCGGAGAGGAAAAATACAATCCACGGGGAGGCACGACGTGGAGATTCGAAGGACTGGCATGTAAGAAAAAATAAACGTGGAAGCGTAGTATATCGACACATGTCAGTGGAGATTTTCTAAGATTAGTATATATATATATATGTTTTAATAATTAAAATTTTTTAATATAACCCTTGTTTTCATAAAAAATTTATATGAATTTTAATTATTATAAAATAATGATTTATAATTATAAATATATAAATAAGGATTAATTAATTTTAGGTAATTAAAGTTAATAAAAATAATTTTTACAATTATCAAAATAATAATAATTGAAGGAAAAATGTATTTTTTCACAAAAATATTATTATTTAATTTAACAAAATATATTTTATAAACATATGAAATTATATTATGTTTTTGTTTTATATAATTTGGTTATTTAAATTAATATAATTATATTAATATATAAATGAAATGTATATATATATATATCATTACATGTTTGTTCTAAAAAATTCAAAAAAAGAGAAAACATGAAATAATTTAAAAATATTTTTATAAATAATGAAATTAATATATAATGATATGACATTGTAATGATTGTTCACAAAGACAAAATAAAAAAATGAATAAAATTAATAAGTTACAATAATATATGAATTACCTATAAAGATAAATAGATTTAAATTCATTAAAAAAAATTTCACAAGTAACAATAAATGTGGATGAAAATGTGAATGATGAAAAAACTAAAATGAATAAAAAATAATATATAAAATTTAAATTAGGGACTCGCATGTTATGTTTGTGGGTAGTTAAGTCAAAATTATCCAATTTTTTTAATATTTTCTAACACCTAAAGAATGAATCATAACATATACATAAAATTTTTTGTGTATGTCTTCCATCAGATGATTGAGAAAAAAATTAGTTTCCCATATACATTTTAGATTTATAAATATGTGTTTTTATTTTACACTCTCTTGATATATTTTTTTTGTGTTCTACACACCAGCATTAGCACTGGACTATCCTCTACACCCTTCTTCTTACTTCTAGTGTTACTAAGATGTGATAGTAGTCAGTATGATTTTAAGGTATGATATTAAATATTTCTTTAACTTTTTTATATTCAAGATTATTAGGCATGGGTTTGATTTTATTTTTAATCTATATATTAATGTTTTATTTAAATATATATATATATATATACATGTTTCTATTTATCTATATTTATTCATTTCTATAATTTTTAATATATGGGATTGTTTTTTCATTTTTTGACATAATTTATTATTTGTAATGTATCAGTTTATTTATTTTTATATAATATATGTATTATGTTTACATGTAAGGGGATTATTTTTTTAATCTTAAAAACATTATGATCATTGTATGAGTTATTTGTATTTAAAAAATTTAAATATATATATATATATATATATGTTTAATTGTGATCATTCATTAAAATTTTATTAAGGCATGTAATAATTTCATAATTTTATCAAATATTTTTTTAATCATATTCCATTTTTATCAAAACATTGATTAAGAAAACCTTTCTAAGGAAAAGTATTATTCTTGAAAGTAATCAATTTTTAAAATAATCATTTCTTAAGTTATATTTAAAAATCCAAAAACACATTTTTTGTTATTTATAATTTTAGATTCTATCATTTTCAAAGTAAAATCTTCATTAGATAAGAAATAGTTTTTTGTGATCTGTTAAGATTATCTTTTTCTATGTATCATTTAATTATTTATGATAAAATTAATCATTTTATGAAGACCATTCTTCTTAAAAAAATTATAAATGATAAAATCTATCATTTTATGTGTTCATTATATTTATATATCCATGAATGTCATTCATATTACTAGATATATCCATTATATGATATATTATTGAAATTTCATGTATTTTTATTAAAGTATTCATTTACATTGTTAATCAATTATATTTGTGTCTTAAAGTAATATAATTTTATTATAAGATGGATTTATATTTGTGACATTAATTTCTCTTATAAAAATAATATATTTATAGTTGTGAAATGTTCTTATATTATGATTGAGAAAGGAATTACCATTAAAACAGTTTCATAAAATTAACAACAGCATATCAAATGTTATGTTATAGAATGAGGAGCGAACACATTACCATAATGGTATGTAGTCCCATATGTGATATGGTCAATTGTTCTTATGGGTTTCTTATGGCTTGAGGAGTATCGTGAATAATCCACAATTATTATTATTTTCAAAAAAGAAAAATCCAATTAAGTAATTAAAATTAAAATTATTTTGAAATTATACAATTTTCTAATTATTATTACCTTTTTAAACTTCAATAAGATTTTTTTTGAAAACCCAATATTTATATTATCAATTGATATTAAGTGTATATAATTGAGATTTATATATAGTTTTTTAAAATTATTTCTAAATGGTTTTAAAACCCCGAACTGGAAAAATATTACGCTCAGACGATATTTAAAATTATTTCCCAATGGTTCTATATATTTTACTAAAGGCATTAATTTTTCTTAAATAATTGGCACACCCAAAGATTTGTATTTAGTTTATATTATTTTATTACAAATTTAGTAATTTGTAAAGTAATTTTCTATTCTCCAAACCCAATACAAGAAATGTTTCTCATATGTAAAAATATTTGTGTCTTTTTCTATTTTTTTTATGTAAAAACATACACAATATGTCTACACGCTAAACCATGAAGAGTGGGTCCGATACATCATAATTTGTATTAATGTGATTGTCTAGACAACTTTGGAGAATAGATGTTTAGTCTTTCTATTTTTTCCACTTCCAAAGATGAAATTTCAGAATTATATAGAGTCCAAAAAATGAAGTGTCATAGTGGTATTATTTTAAGGGGAAGAAATTAATATCCTAACATATTTAAATGATACTTTAATTTTAGTTAATTATTTATTTTTCTTGTGATTTAAATGAATTATTTTTTATAAAACCATTTATTAGATTAAATTATTTTTTATAATCAAAATATATTTTTTTCTATCAATTATAAAACATTACATTCTATTTAATGAAATTCTATTTTTTATATATTAAATAAAAATAAATTAATATATTCCTTAAATAAATATAATTTTAAAATAAAAATATTCTTTTTCTAAAATTGTGTTATGATATTACAGTTTTTTTCATATAGTAATAATTTTCAAGAATACTTATTTTTAAATAATTTATATTATGTTTATAAGGTCTCTATTATTTAAAATTTTAAGAATAATTAGATAGTTGGATAAAATAATTTCTTCTTAAAATATAAATATTAGCATGAAATAATATTACCTTATGTTAAATTATTTTTAACAAATAATTTATTTTCATTACTTATTATTATTACTTGATGTGTTTAAATAAATTATTAATTTTATTTATATAAACATTTTTTAAATAAAAAATAATAAGAATTTTTATTTAAATGAAATATTGGTTTGTAATTATATATTAATTAATCTGTATCAATTAACATTATGAAATTAAATATATTGGTTATAATAATAATAAAAATAATAACTAAGGGTAAATTTTTTTATGTAAACTTATATTATTATATTACGATAATAAATTTTATTAATATATGAAATTATATTATGTTTTTTATAAAATTTTGTAATTTTAAACATATATAATTATATTAATATAAAAAATAATATATATATATATATAATAATACATTTTTCTTAAAATAATCATATCAAAAGAACAAAGAAAGGAAAAACTATGAAGGATGCCAAATTTATTGAAAAAAGAAAGAAATTAATATATCAGAAAATGATATTCTAATGATTGATGACAAAGTCAAGATAAAAAATGATAAAAATATAATCTGGTATAATAACATAGGATTGACCCATAATAAAGGTGATTTTAATTCATTAAAAAACATTATAAAAATAAGTGAAAATTATAAAAAAATGTTAAGGAAGAAAAACAAATAAAACGAAAAAAATAAAACTATAGAAAAATTAAAATGGAGACTCACTGGTGGTTTGTGTAAGTGGTTATGTTAAAAGGGATCCACTCTTTTTTAATATTTTTTCTAACACCTAATGTAGGAATATTATTATTCACATATACTTTTCTCTGACTGTCATGCTTCAAAATATTTAGTTAAAATTGGGTTCTATTACTAATTTTTGATTTATAAATTAGTGGTTAAGTATTCCTATATTTTGATCTACATTTAATGAGTTCTGTAATACTACTTGAGGACTAAACTTTCGTATGAACCCTTCTTCTTATCTCTTGTGTAACTATGTTAGGACTGTAGTTTGTCTTAATTTATTGTATCAGATTAATTTTATTATTATTATTATGTCTGTGCTTATTTTTTTGGGGTTTTTATTTAATTTGTAATCTATCAATTTGTGTTTGATTTACATAGAGATATATAAATTAATATATATCTACATATATATATTCATTTGTTTTTTGAATTTATAATATAAGGGAATATTTTTTATAATTTTCTATTTTAATTTATAATTTGGAATAGATCAGTTTATTTCTATTTATATAATCTCTATATTATTGTAAGATGTTTGGGAATTTTTTTAAATCATTTAAAATTTATTCTTCTTGTAACATTTATTTACCATTTAAATATTTATATAAGTATATACATATATATTTAATTGTATTAAAAATTTTAAGTCCAATAAGATGATTTAATAATCTCATAATTTTATAAAGATAGGTTTAGAAAAAAATTATTTTGTTTCAAAAAAATTACATTAATACAATACCCATATAAAGATAATTAAAATTCATTTAAATAATAAAAATTTAATAATTTATTTTCTATGAAATCATTAAGAAATAACGAATATTTTTTTTGTTCATTATAAAATGTTTCTTTTTTTAAATAAAATATCCATGAGATAAGATATCATTTTATGTGATCTATTTTGATTCTCATTTTTTCTATATCATTTAATTACAATTGATAAATATTAATAATTTTATGGGAACCTTTATTAAGAAAAAAAATAATAAATGAAAAATGCTTTTATTATATGTGATATTTTTTATATCATTAAATGTCATTCATAGTACTATATATGGATACCATTTATGATATTATTGGAATTTCATGAATTTTTATTCATTTATTCATTTAATTTATTATGTATTTAAATTTCTTGGTAAAATAAGTTAAACTATTTATAAGCATGGATTTATCAACCTTATTATTTGAAAATACTTAATGAAAATATGATTTTTTCAATTTTATAAATATGTATGAATATTTAATATTTCAAAAACAAATTATGTATATTTTGAATAGATTTTTTTATGAATGAGAAAGGTACGAAGATTAACTTTTTTTCATAAAATTGGTACTAAATTATCAAATATTATATTACGGTATGGGGGTGAACACATTACCTTAATGGGATAATGTCCCACATGTGATAAAACTAAGTGGCATTCTGGTTTTCTTATGATATGTGGAGTATCATGACTAAGCTATAAAAATTATTAATTTCAAAATTGAGAAATTCAATGAACAACTTCAAAAAATTATTATATTGATGGTATATAGTTTTCAAATTAATATTTACAAATTAATGATGGTTTAAAAAATGTTATAAAAAATGATTTTTTTATCAAATTTTTTAAAATTTTTCTTATTGAGATATTTAAAAATAATTTTTATTAATTATTTTTAAATTGTTTAAAACCTTTTAATAAGAAAATAAAATGTTTACCCTATTTTTTAAATTATTTTCCTATGGTTCGATATAATTTTCTGAAGTTATTAATTTCACATAAAGAGTTATTACACCCAAAGTTATTTAGTGATTTTATATTATTTTATTACACCTTTTCTTATTTTTAATATAATTATATTTTATCTAAAACATAGATAAAAAATGTTTTTGTTCTGTAAAATACTATATTTATTTTTTAGTTGGATTTAATTTAAAATTATATACTCATCATTTTTCTGGGCTGATCCTAGAAGCATGGATTTGGAGATTTATAATTCTATTAACCAACCCAAGGCTTATTAGTGGTGAGATTATAGAGTCACTCTATCACTTCATTTCTAACCCAAAATGGGACTATTAGTAGTGATTTTATGACCTAGGGATCCACTTTGAAACTCAGAAACCTCTAAAATAGGGACCATTGACAAATAGTGTTATTTGAGAGATGAAATAACTAAAATAGAGTGTAATAATTCCAAAAAAATTAAATTTAAATTCTCTTACACAAAATTATAGAGCAGTTTCTTGAAATATGTTATGGGATTAGACACTCAATATAGATTTGAAAAAAAAATCTCTTAAACATTTAATATACCTAGCTCTCTTTTAGTAATTTTTTTAATTACCATAAATTTAGCTAAACACAGGTCGGTGAAAACGAATTATGACATTTTTTCATTATTATATTTTATCTAACAAGACAACCATGATGAATTAATACCAAAACCATAATATTTATTCAAACATTTTTTGACAACCACTTCATGGATTATCTACTCATTTTGATTAGTAACATCATGAAATAATGACTATAAATTTTAATATGGAAAACTAATATTTTAATCAGACAATTTATTTGTAGTAAAACACCATATGTAATATTGTCAACATGGTGTCATTAGGTGGGAGCAAAACTTATCTTCCAAAACAATATATTAACTGTATAATGAGAACAACAATAATCACCATGATCAAAACCACTTTGTTGAAACACTAAATTATTGAAAATTTAATGTAATAATCAAAAAAGAATCAATTCTACAGAATCCCCCTCCCCCAATTAAAATTACTTTTACCATTATTAAGGAATAAAAATCAACCATGTAAAGGACCCCAAAAATTTAGGCCTCTATAAATTTCTTTATTGAGAGTTTATTTATATCTATCAATAAAATATATTAGATTATAATAACCACCAAATATGTTATAATTTATTCAGAATAAAAAAATTATAAAATCTATAATTCCATGAAGGTATTTGAATATATTTATTATAATGTTTCAATGACAATGAGAAGGGGGATAATTTTACCTAAACAATTAATTTATAAATAATGATATATAATATTTTATATAACATGTTGAGGTAGGCTTGTTCTCCACAAATATAATGATATAATAAATTAATAAAAAAATTCATTAATCACTAATAATAGTAAATAATATTTTATTTAATTTGATTATACTAAAATCATTTGGGTACATAATAATGAAATATTATTTTTATACTCATTTTTCAAAATATTGTAGTTATCCTGGCTCACAAAAAAGTATCTTCCATAAATGAATATTTTAATATATGATATTACTATTTATTTATAATTTCATTCCATTAAAAATAAATTTTTAAAATTTTCACTACTTTATAGATCTATCTAAGAGTTATAAATCTATTAAAATATTCAAATATATTTTAATGATTCCATATTATGATTCAGTTTTCATTATAACATATAATTGAAAAATTGTATCATTTTTATTACCCTCTTCATGAAATACTCACTCATAGTGTTACACCATATGAACCACAACATCATTATCATATACAATTATTTATATAATTTATGAAAATAAAACACTTATGGTTTTTAACATATGTAATAATATTTTAAAATTTAGGTATTTATTTATAAACATTATTATTAATGTCTATAGATATATATATATATATCCACAAGTTATATTTAATGTAATTCATGTTTTTTTGAATAACAAATATCAAAAGCTAAAGAAATATAATAAAATAATTAATAAAAAATTCATTTGTCTATAATTTTACCAAAATATTTATAAAAAATCGTGATAAACTAATTTTAATTCTTACCTTAGTGATTTATTAATTTAATTTTTCTTTTATGAAATAGAAATTTATAACCAATATTTTTAATATGAACCATGCTTTTCAGAATTGGACAAAAAACCTTATAGGAATAAATTTATTTAAATAATGATTTTTCTAATGAAATTAATTTTTCCAAATCAATACTGTTATTATATTTATCCAAATAATTTTTATACTTAATCTAAAAAAGGAAATTAATTTAAAAAATATAAAAAAAATAAGTTATTAAAAAAATTCTTAAAATGGTTAATAATTTTTATTATGATATATTTTTTTTCCTAATTCTTACAAACATTATTATAATATAAATTATATGTATTTTTTTATAAAATATTTATTTAATCAAAAAATATAATTTTTTCAATTTATAATATACATTTTAAACTAGAATGGGTTTATTTTATCTACTATGATAAGGGTTTTTATCTTTTGAAGGAATTCCTAAACCACGTTTTTATCATGTATTAAATATATTATTAATATTAATATTAGATTATAGATAGGTAATTTTATTCTATTTAGTTATTTTATATAATGTGTATTAGGTTATATAACCTATTTATAATCATTGAATGTATTAGGAAATCGATTTTTTTATATTTTCAAAAGTGATGTTATTTTAACAATTAGTTTACACATTTTTTATTTGAGTATTAGGATTAAATTATGATTTCATTTTATATGAGAAAACCATTATTTATATTTTTCCCCTTTTAATATTAGACGAATATTTCCATAAATCAGGAAATAATGAAATATTTTTAATTTCTCGTCATTTTGAGATTTTTTATAATCGAAGTAGATGGAAATATAATATAAATTTCCAACCATCTATGGGGAACCAGTTTTTTTCATCAAATGGGGTTTATTGATACATATATTACACAAAAATGGGTTTATAAATGTAAAATATTTGGTTTATCATAAATTTATAATTTTAATTGGAAATATTATTGTTAATCATATGGTATTATTTAAACTATTATTACAAAATGAGAATTTTAAAATCTCAATATCATATATGGAAATTGTGTTTTGATGAATACTAAAATGGTAAAAAGGATATTAAAAACATATTATTCATTAAGAGTAAAAATTATTAAATATATTATATGAATTCTCAATAGTGTCATTATATAAAATATATTTTGTTGATTTTTTAGAATTATGTGATTAATATTTATATTAAAAAATAAAATATCAAACATATATTATTTAGGTGGATAATAATTACACATGGGACCACCAATTATATGAATTTATTAATTTAAAAATATAATTAAAATTTTTAATGGTTTATTTCTGGTATGATATATATTACTAGGAATTATTTCCAAAACATACTTCATTTGATATTTATTTTTTTATAATGATTTTATTAAAATATTTGTGAGATAAAAAGTAATGTATGATAAATATTCAAATTTTAAAATAATTTATAAAAAATAAATCATTATATATATATATTAAATTTTTCATTATCAAAATTTATCTCGGTTGAACCAAATGACAATTATTAACCCAAATCATAATGGGTCATAGAAATTTGGAGAAGACCATAGTCTATTGTAATTAAAACATGGAGTGTCTTGATTTTTTTGATTTGGATGGTATTATAAAAATATTACTACAAACTGAAATATGTTTTAAAACATGATTTGAGGGTTTATAAGAGTTTTTCTATTCATAACAAACATTCAAAAAGGTTCAGTATTGTTTCCATGGGAATTTGATAACATATGGTACTTGATGGTTTTATATAATTTATATGGCAGGGTACATGGTATGATAAAATTACATTACATAGGTAATGATACTGAGAGTAGTATACGACGTACCTAGTATGAAGTATAGTGGGGTGAGTACCCCTTAAGAGTCTTATGTGGTCCAATTGTAATTCAACCTGTTATATGGTTGAAATAAGACTGATTTTTAAAAATGAGTGAAAATGGTGATTCCCATTTAAAATTTAAGAACTCCCACTATTGGTTTCAACTAATATAATACATGAGGTAAGAAAAACAATACTAATTAACCTCATCCTTATATATTCTTATATATTTGAATCATTAATTTTTGAATTTCTAAGCATACAAATTCAGTTAATATTTTCTCTTCTTCCCCTTTTCCATCATCCAACCATTTTAATAGTAATTATAATGCTGACAATTATTAATTTAAATCAAAATTCTTCTATATCATTAGGGAATCATTTAACACGCATTTACGTAATAATTATTTCTTTTCGAATAAATTTAATTTCATCAACAACTTGTGATACACTCAATACATGGTTTAAATAAAAAGACATACACTATTAAAGTACTACTTAAACAAGATCATTGTGACATATATATTAAATTTTCAATGAAGAATATGAATAAATAGATTATAGAAGAAATATATTTTAAACATTTATATTTGATTTATTTTGATTAAAAAATATTAATCATTTAAAAGAACAAAATATTGTTTATAAAAATATTGTGTTTTTTCTAAAATACATTCTTTTCATAAGTAGAAAAGATAAATAGAAATTATATTTTAAAAAATTTTAAAAAAAATTTAAAAACACATCATTTTTTAAAATAATTATATCAAAATTACATTATAATGAAATTATTTTTTCTAACAATATTTCAATTTTGTACGAATATTGAAAAATAATGAATTTTAATTGAATACTACATTTCCATTTCAATTATCATCAATTATAATTAATAAATTATATATATTTTAAAGTAAAACTAATTTTTTTATAAAAATTTATCCAATATATGTTATTAGAATCATATTAATATTTAATTTTGATATAAAAACATTTTGATCTTTGGAACATTTTCCCTTTAAACCAATGCATAGACATAACCTTTGTGGGATTAATTATAAGTTTACATTTTCCACTTATGTGAATGGAATTTTAAAAAAAAATATTCATTATTTTTAATCAAAATAATTTATATTATCTAACAATTCCAACTTCATTTTTTTACAATAATTAATAGTAAAAATAGTAAAATTTATTTGTTGCTGCTAAGGTAAAAATGTATTTTTCACTGGTAAACTAAATAGATACGGGTAAACAATACATAATTACCAAAATAAAATACATTTAATGAGAAATATACCTTCTCATGTCCAATTTTATACAATTATCCATTTTTACCCTTGTGTAATGTGTGAAATGTCGGTATACCATTTTAGTTCAATAAAATTACTAGTGTGGCACTCAACTCACTTATAAAATGCGACCCACTCTCATCATTTTATCAAATATTAAAAAAATGGTTTAGAAAATCCCACTTCAAGTTACATCCCATATTCCATAAACCTATCATAGAAGCATTATTATAGTAAAAAATATAACTTCGGATGCCCTTTTTTGCAAATCCATGGAGGTTAACCAAAGAAGAGGCAATATTCTTCAATAAGTGTTTTTATTTTATATCTTCTTCCACATCCATTCAATAAGTGTTTTTATTTTATATCTTCTTCCACATCCATAAATTATTATTAAATCATTATGTGAATGGAATTTTAAAAAAAATATTCATTATTTTTAATCAAAATAATTTATATTATCTAACAATTCCAACTTTAATTTTTTACAATAATTAATAGTAAAAATAGTAAAATTTATTTGCTGCTGCTAAGGTAAAAATGTATTTTTCACTGGTAAACTAAATAGATACGGGTAAACAATACATAATTACCAAAATAAAATATATTTAATGAGAAATATACCTTCTCATGTCCAATTTTATACAATAATCCATTTTTTCCCTTGTGTAATGTGTGAAATGTCGGTATACCATTTTAGTTCAATAAAATTACTAGTGTGGCACTCAACTCACTTATAAAATGCGACCCACTCTCATCATTTTATCAAATATTAAAAAAATGGTTTAGAAAATCCCTCTTGAAGTTACATCCCATATTCCATAAACCTATCTTAGAAGCATTATTATAGTAAAAAATATAACTTCGGATGCCCTTTTTTGCAAATCCTTGGAGGTTAACCAAAGAAGAGGCAATATTCTTCAATAAGTGTTTTTATTTTATATCATCTTCCACATCCATAAATTATTATTAAATCATTATTATATTAAAATTAATATATTCCATATATTGAGTTGTTTTTAAGATAAGTTTATTACATAAAACTATCCCCACTTCAATTAAATGGGTTATAAAAAAACCATTCGTGTATAGGGTAGATGACCACCTCATAAACTAATTTCAGTATTTTTTACATTTCCACCTCCCATAGTTTGGAATGATGATGTATATAATGTATATGTGCTATATTTATTACATAAACAAACTTATTGGGGCATGATATCATATGGAAAATATAGAAAGAGATAAATGACAAAACAAATATCTAATAAAATTCATAGTGGAAATAAATTCCATTCCCATTAAAGAATAATGAAACAAATAATGAGATGCCTAATATGAATGTATATGTGCTAAAAAATATATGTTTTCACTAAATAATTTAGTGAGAAAAGTCCAAAATGGAAAAACCAAGGAAACAGGTTGAGAAAGTGGGACCCACTAACTATCAATACTAAATTTAGAGACTCAAAAAGATGAGTGTGAAGTCAAAAATGATATTCAGATAAAATAATGTATCAATGTTTGAAGGATGTTGAATTTTTATGGTATTTGGAATCAAAGAACACAACCAGGTAATGAATCCCAACTAGATATTATTAGGTAAATTAGTTGTTCACTATCCAAATAAAGGGTTCAAATGAAAATAGACCATGATCGGATTACAAATTAGTATTAAAGAAAGATGATTAGTCTATGAGAATTTCTCTAGTTTCATATATAAAAAACACTTCATAAAACATTATCTGCACTTTGACAAATATTGTGAGGACATCTGCACTTCTATGATGGAGAGACTGCCACATGTCTCAAACCATAGTCCACCACAAATGAAGAAACAAGATCTTGTTCTCTTTTACTGGATACATCATTCTAGAACATGTTTCAAAATATATTACTACATCTTAAAATATATACCCATAGTCTTTATATTTAATTAAGGGTGTCAATATTAAATTTAATATTCATTAATATTTATAATTATCTCTCCATAAATTTTCCAAGAAAATAATCTAGTATTATTTATATAAATATCTCAGTTAATAATTTTATCTCCCTTCAATAAATTTGTTGAATCCCTTCAATATCCCCCTTCATCACATCAATGAATTGAAAAGATACAACAATATCAGTTGTAAGGATAACAGGTAGGTATCGCACCATCCATCATCATCAATAGAAAACATGATGATGTCTATCTCCACATCAAACAAATAAACTTATCAACCACCTCATAAAAAAATGCATACAACTAAGTATTTGTTAAATCTGTATCTACACCATCCTGATGAACAATAACATAAATAGAAAAACATGGCTTCCCCATAATAATGATCACCATCCAATCTGGATCAACCATTGAAACAAATTTTCCCTTTCTCAAAATACCTTGAATATCTAGTGACTCACATATCTCAAACTTAATTAATTTCCAAATCTTTTTATACTTCATGCATTCAACATTGATCCTCTTATATATATAAAAAATTCACAAATAAAATATGAAGTACAAACCTTCACCTTCAATACTTGATGTTGGTAACGAGGTAAAGTAAACTACAAACAAATAAACACCAAATAGAATGTGTAGTGGAAATAAATATTTTCTCTTTAAAAAATATTACAAAAAGTATTCATATGTGTAGAGGGTAAATGTATGTGATGAAAAAATAAATTTTGACACCATAAATATCTTTCATGGACACCCCAAAAGGGAAAAACCACAGTACCCATCCCATAAAGTAGGATACACTAATATTAAAAATTATGAAGCATAGACTCTCAAATATGGAAAGACCTAAAAATAATACCTGGATAAAATACGGGATCAATGGTCAAATATAGATGTTATTTGATGGAATCTTGAAATGAACAATGGAGTATGGTAAAGAAATCCAAATAGATCTGACCAGGTAAAGCCGTTGTTCGCTATCCAAATAAAAGGTGTATATGAAATTGCACTCGATCATATAAAATATCATTATGGATGGAAGACAATAATTCTAGTAGTTTTTCTCTTATATAATATCTGAAAAATGTTATATAAAACATTATGTACACTATTCTAATGATTGTTAGGAGATACACAATTCTTGGATAGAGAGACTACAATATATCTCAAACAAAAACCCACCAGAAATGAAAGAACACCATCTTAGTTTAATCATTCTAGTTACATCATGCTGGAACACATTTAATGTTATTTTACCTCATCCTCTTATATAGTCACCAAGTACATATCATGAATAATGTTTTCAAAATTATATAGCCCATTAAATAATGTTTTTAATTAAATATAAATAAATGTTGGGAGAAAATCCCCAATTAATGTTGATATAAATCTCTGTATTAAGAATTATCTCACTTCAGAAGAAATTTCATGAATCGTAACACTTTTTACCTTCCCATATATAGGGGATATTATAATTTCACTCATGTGTATAGCCAACTACCACATTGAAAAGTTATGCGATCTGTCGTTCACTAACAATTTACTAGGAAGGTGGTAATGATAATGATAAAGAATATATATGATATATGTGAAATAATTATTAAATTCATGAAATATTTTTTAATCTAAAAATATAATACAAAATTTAATTATCAAGAACCGAGAGATGATAACATCATTCATGTACATGTGGATTATATCCTTCACGAAGCATCATGACTCAATTTTAATCAGCACACCACATAGATGGTATAAATGTGTATATTTATAGAATTAATTTGATATTTATTAAACCATAATAATTATAGAATGATAATATTTTATATACCTTATTTTCTATACTGATAATTTAAATATGGAAACATTACTCATGTGTAAGAACGAAATACCTTTTCCAGGATTTTAACAAGATTTAATTTTCATAACCTTCATTCATCATTAGTATTAAAAGTACAATTCATGTATAAATATAATAATTATGTAATGATTATTATTCTATATATGATATATCTATGTAATATGAACATGGAATAGAACAATCATGGAAATGGATGTATGAGAAAATAAATCAATTAACTCCTGAAACAATGAAAATAATGATAAATTTTTAACAATTTAGTGATAAGGTGTTACAAAGGATCATATATGATATTAAAAATATTAAAAATTTCTTCTATAAGTTAATAAACAGTTTAAAATGAATATATAAGAGGTAAGAGTACACTTAACCAAAAAAAGCACGATGTAAGGGTCATTATCTCAATTTCCTTTCGTTGAGGTATATTGTAATGATATGCACCTAATTTATTTGATATGGTGTATAAAATTACACTTAGAAATTTAATATAATTATTAATTCATAATTCAAGGTGTTATAAGTTTTTATTAAAATTATTTCAACAAAGTGGATTTTACATTAAAAATACCATGTTGTAATAGTTAGTGAATGGTTTTAGTTTTATTTCTGATTATTTAAAATCATTCAAAACAATCACATTTTTTCATTATTATTCATTTTAAATGAAATTTTTATTAATTATAAATATTATTTAATAATTTATATAATTTTTTCCAAACCCATATACTATTTTTTCATATGGTGCATACTCATTATGTAATTTGTTTTATTAGGTAAATTTTGATAAATTTTAATCTTTTACTTAATACAATTGTTTTTGGGAAATGCATGTTTTTGTTGAATTATATTTTCTATTTGATATATGGGGAATGATTTGGAAATGAATTTATGGGTGGGGATCAAAATTTTATAACTCCTTGATGCATCAGTATGTCTCATGAGAAAAATTAGTTAGCTAAATTAAAATATTTTCTTCTTATAGTTTTGACCATCTTGCGAATAGTCTTTCCGATATATGTATAATGATTCTTGATATAGTAATATTTTATAACTAAGAACGTACATCATTAATAATATATTTATTTTCATTATCTAGGATATTTTATCTTTGATACTATGTCTGGATGAATTTTGTTATCATTTATTGATTAAATGGAATTTTTTCTTAGTTATTTACCTTTCCACTTTGATTTTGATTTATCATATCATGATATTTAGGTTATTTTAAATGAATTAATGTTCATTCATTTCCCTTTACAAGTTTATTATTTTTATTGATTCATTATAGATTCTGTTTTTCTGAACCCTTTCTTAGCATTAGATATCACCCTTATATATTCCCTAAGAAATGAAAAAGAAATAATGGAAGTATTATAAAAAGATATTGTTCATTATATTTTGATATTTATTATGATTTAATTTATATTCCAAATTTAAAAAGTGTATCATGTATGTATATAGTTCTATAGAACTCTTAATTGATTAGTTCATCGGGATTTGACATTTCTATGCAAATGTAATAAAGTAAGACAGCAGCTTTGGGTTACTAGGGTCAGGCTTGCTATACATTGTATGAGAGGATGTCTTGTATAATCCTTGGGAACTAGATTATGGAAAGAATAGATTTTCGGAACATAATCCAATGATATACAGTTACGATTGGTATTAATTAATATAATAATATTTTTTTAAGGAAGATATTAAGAGTTTTTCCTAGATATATATATCTATCTATATATTACATGTGGACATGGTTCAGAACAGTGGTAACTAGGGGTAATAACAATTAAAACGGAGTATTTCTCTTAACCTGATCATCACCAAGTCTATGAATCTAATCCTTACTATACACTTAGTTTGAAAATCTCAAGGGTTATGCTTAAGACAATTCATATTTACATTACAGACTATTCTAAAGGATTTGAAAATAAAAATATCCTCATTGAAACATATCTGATAATTTTGAGATAAAAATGCATAAATTATTATTTATTATAACTATTACACATATTTAGAATTATGAAATATAAATTTTTATGAACTAAACCCATAAATTCTATTTTTTATAAATTGTTCTTGGATGGATGAAGGTTATCAATACAAATGGACAATTTAGAGATTTCCCTAACAAGGAAGACAATATTGTTTGTATTGGGATTGAGAAAATTATTTCTATAGTTTGTAAGCCTAATAATATTATGTCCAATAACCATTCATGTGTGGGGAATCCTATTCCAATGTAGGATTAACCTCTGTTGGATATCTTTATGTGACATAATCCTCCAAAATTTCTAGGACATATAATCCAATGGTAGCTGAGCAACTGATCCAATCTAGAGAAATGATATTTAGGGCATTGGGATGCTATGAAAAAGAAAACAGATACACTTATAGTGTATTTCTTAAAAGGTGATACAAATAAATGTTGGATTCTGATCTAAAATACTAAGGTGGAAGAGAAAATAGAACTCATGGAATAGAAATATTTTTTGGATACATTGTATGAAAATATTTACATTGTGAGTAAATAACAAAATTTAAGGGATGGTTCTATTGATTAAAGGAAAATAAATTATAATATGTTGGGGATTATGAATATTACTTATTAGGGTTTTTTAGGAATGATATTGATTAAATATTAAATTGAGTGTTCAATATTGACAATTTATTTAATGTTCTTTAGTAATGTTTCTAAAGAGCACTAGTCTCCTAATTTTTTTCAACAATCGATTAAATAATTATTTGTTCCATAAAATTTGATATATAATTTTATAGAGCATACATATTAATGTTAAAGAAATATAATAATATATCATACAGAAAACAATGAAAAATGTAATACATCATTTAATTATAGGAAAAACAAAATATTTTCCATCTTGCACAAATTATGGAAGATCATCCCAAGAAATTATTGAGGTTATTTCAAGTTTATTATAATTGTGTAGATGAGGTTAAATATGATTAAGAATAGATGGGGATGAATAAAATTAATGATATCTAGTTCATTAGTTGTAATATATTTGATACTATCCAAATCAAATCCCCATTCAATAAGTAAATCCACCGTTGGAGTGTATATAAGGAAACAGACGAGCATATATGATCACTAAAACTAATGTGGAGGTTACCAATAATATGGTGGTAGGTAAATTATTCCTATATTCTAAAATTTCTAATTATTAATTTTATTCTTGATCCTTACACAATTTTATATAAAACCAATTTTCTAACAAAATTATACATTTCATTTTTAATATAAAGGATATATCAGTCAAAACTTTTGGGGGAAGTGTCACTACAATAAGGTTGTGGCAATAAGTCCCCATTATGAATAAAAAACAAGACTTATTGGATTAATGTGATATAATACCTATGATTGAATTTGGTATAATACTTGTTATGTACTTTTTTTCAAAATATGAAGCAGAATTTTATACATGAAGAAGGAAATTAGAATTTTTGAAGAAGTTATATAATTTTTATTAGTTGGGGTTTGGATTAGTGGTAAGAACCCCTTAATTATACATGAAAAATTGGGGTTCAAAATCAAATAGGACTAGGTATTGTAGAAGTGTTGTAGCGGCGACATCACTGTAGCAACGGTGGGCACTATAGCGGCGGTAGGTCACTGTAGAAGTGGTGTGTACTGAGGGGATAGTAGCAACACAAGTACTATATCAGTACTATTCATAGAATGAGCATTGGGGAAAAAATGGGCCTACATTCCATGTAATGGTCTAAATTCCCTATGGGCCTTTGTGCTATGTAATCGGTCTCCCTCTCCATAGTTAATGAGGTCATTGCATTACTTTAATAATAATTGTGGCTTCAGTCCTAACCTTTTAAAAAATATAATATTTTATCTTTAAAGTAGAGAATTAATCATCTGATTCACATATTGATCCAACCTTAGTAGCTCTATTGAATGATAATAATGGAGAATAATTGAAAACAAAATATTGTGGTAGAGAAAGATATCAAAAAAATTTGATGTTTCTTATTGTATAATAATACATTGATTTATTTCCAAATAACATACCTAGAAACCCCCCAATGTGTAAATTGGAGAGACCCAAAGCATGAAATACATATACATTACATTAATCATGCGGAACATCTATTACATAACAAAAATAGACACCAAAGGACTGTAATAGTTAGTGTCTTTAGAAACATGGAATATAAACTTCTAATCCTGTTGAAAGATCTTCAACATCACCCAAAACGATCTTCCCCTTATTGTTTCCTTACGTAAAAACTTTATTTAAATCCTTAGAGAATTGAAAACAAAAAAAGGGTGAGCTCAAATTCTCAATAAGGGTAAGAATGGAGAAAATAAAACAAACCATATATATTTTAACTTAAAAACATGAACATAATATTTAAACATCAAGATCTTGAGAAATGACATAAAACATGGCAGTACGTAAGGCATAGATCATAATGGATCATAAATTATGATAAAATAGCATGGGAATAATATTTGTAATTGAGGAAAAACAATAAGAACAAGATATGATTTCAATTGTATCCAAGGCATTGCTGCCAGGACCATCTTAGTGGACAACGTCCCTTACTAAACCTGGTTTACATGTCGTTCCAGCCATGTATTACTGAACCAGATTTACTTGTCATTTCAGCCATGTCTATATCATTATATATAAATCTTTACCCAATGCATTGGAGGGATATATAGGTCCCACCCATCTCATATAGAAAGCATTCTAACATGTGCCACAACATGAACATAAATCATTCATCATTACCCAAAGTATGAAATGTGTTTCAAAATCATCATCACATCATAACATAATCAACATAAAAAAATAGCTATCATTTCATCATAAGAATAATCAAACCATGTAAATAATAGAGACATTGTATTTGAATCATAATCATACTAAATAATGTCATCTTAGATAAAAAATAGTTTTGACAAAACACTTGAAATTAATTCTTGAGGAAAATATCCTTTCTTTATTAATATCATTTTCTTATCAAAAAATTCCATTCAATTTTAAAAGAAAATGATTTTGTTGAGAATAATAATGAAGTATTGCAAGGAAAGTTTCATGGAAATAAGGCTTTATAAAACCATAAAAATCCTTTTATGCGGTATAAGTAAAAAAACATTCTTCTTGTACTTTTGCCGGAAAAGTCAAAAAGTACCTCATATGGTAAAAAAAGATTCCTTACATAACATGTAGTAACTTCAAAAAATGGGTAAAAAGGATATTAAACATACATGAATATGTTTTATAAATCATGGTCATGGATGATATATATAACCCAAGAAAATACATACGTATAAAAAATCTCGGATAGAAAACAATGGAGATTGCAGCATTATCCCTTACCTTAGGTCTGATATGCTTCGTATGTATCTGAACATCCTATATAATGATTTAAATAATGTCATTGACTTATTACAGAATCATATTCATTGTTATGATATCATATATGGTTATCTTATTACTTTATATTACCCGTTCTTTTGTAAATCCATGTTAAAGCAACATTTTGGGTAAAATCGTTTCATTTATCATACCTGTTTTGACTTGTTGTTCTTGATATTATTACTTATATCCAGATTTTCTTAATTTCAAATTGTAAAACATGATTTATATGTAATTAATATTAATAATATACATATATATATATATATATGATATATTGAGAAATGGAATGAAATACACCGTTCATGGAGACGGTAGGCCGTATGTACGCATGAATGTTGTTTTCATTTCCTTATTGAACTGAATGGGATTAAATAGATGAAATACATATATATATATATATACAAAAATCCAGTAGCATTATTATGTCATATATTTCATTATTATTCATTATATATACTTTATAATCATTCATGGATGGTAATCATGAAGAATAAATCTTATCGTGTTTGTGGAGACGGTAGTCCGTATATACGCACGAGCGATGATATCATTACCATGATCGTGGAATTGTATATTTGTAACAACCCATCCCCCAGGGCCCATGTCGTAACTACCCCAATCCCACCATCCATAGTCCATGGGGTGGCGACTAGCATCAATGGTGTAAATATCGATAACTGGGAAGGCATTTCCTTTGTGAAACGTAAACACACACACAACCAGAGTACAAGCGGAAGCAAACAATAAGTAAAGCAATATAACAAGTGTTATGAAAGTAAAAAGGGGGCCAAAAATACAATCCCAATAGTAAATTACAAGAAAAATAAAAAATAGCAGGAAGGTGACAAGCTGCTCTCGAATCGTACTCTGAAGTCCTTACCTGAAGGGTAGGTATAGATGGCCACCTCAGCTCTCCACCTCCATCTGTCACCTCTGGGTACCGTCTCGTCGTGAAGTCCACCTCTGGGTACCATCTCGTCATCAAGTCCACCTCTGGGTACTGTCTCCCTCTAGAATCCTCAACCATGATCAGTGATGTCCGTCGTTTGCAACCAACACAACGTTGTGCGGGCGAAGCCTGTGCAGGGTTGAGTATACGATACTCAGTGGGGACTCTGATACCCTCGAAGGACTCCCTGAATCAACAAATTATAAACCACAATGAAATGATACAATCACGAAGTATCATCCCACACTACTTAGGTATATGCCCATACATATACCTAAGTCATCAAATCTAGTTCAACTCCAACTCACGTGCTCAAGTACAATCCAGTCCACTCAGGAAAGTAATACTTAATTCACACAGGAATGTACGACCCAATCCACCCAGGAAAGGATAATCCAGTCCACACAGGATATCAAATCAATCACATCGAAGATAATTATTGAATGTCAAGACTCATCTACCACATGTATCCATTTACGAAGTGGGGTGGAGATGATTAGATGTAGTTTCTGAATCATCTCCTCTGTCAAACCCACATAGGATCCAAGTTTAGTAGTCATCGCTGGTGAACCCACGAAGGATCCAAGTATTGTAGTCATCTTCATCGAACCCATGAAGGATCCCATCACGGTAGTCGATCCCATGGAGGATTCTAGTACAATAGCCGTCCTCGTCAAACCCACGGAGGATCCAGTAGGGTAGTCATCCTCGTCGAACCCATGGAGGATACCAGCACAGTAGTCGTCCTCATTGAACCCACAGAGGATCCAAATATGGTAGTTATTGTCCAACCCATGGATAATCCCAGTACAGTCGTTCTCGTCGAACCCACATAGGATATCAGAACAGTCGTCATCGTTGTCTCAGTCGCAGCCAGCTCTAGGGTTCCCACACACAACACGCACATTCTGAGAGGGTCTGCTCCACGAGCTAGGGGGTTCATACATCAACTGTCATGTAGACTCGAGTTGATGTATCTCAATGTTACATCATGCCTATAGGAACTCAACATGACAGAACACACGTCAATAGGACGCCGAGTCTGAGTGTTATTGGCATTTTCGTTCCAGGGGCCCAGATGGTTTTTAAGTCAAACCTACTCGACCATACTCCAACTGCGTCCAATCCTCTTGAAGAGTAATCCAAAAGGACTATATCACTAACAGGAATCCAATAAAGTCGATGGAAAATCAATCGGACGTCCGAAGGTCATGTTATATGTGTTTCCTCTTTGAGGGCCAGATTGGTTTTGTGTTCGAACCAACCTGGCCGAACCCAAAGTTCTCTGAAACCTTGAGTGTAATATACCAAAATGACCTTATTAATCCAAGGATCACATAGCAACTGAATTTGAATCAATTTGAAGTCCGTAGACCATGTTATAGTTGTTTGAACGAATCTGTCCGTTTTTAGGGAGTGGAGATGTTATTCCAAACGTACACACATGCGGTGATTTTGTTTTCCATAGGATGGATAGAAGGTGTAATAGGTTTGTTTCTTATTTATAATAACATATTAGTATATGAGTGATACTGATGTTATTACTTCATAATGAAACAACTATATAAGAGTATGTAGAAGAAAAAATAAATTTGAAAGAATCGGTAACAAATATTACCTTTTCTTCGACACACGTCTTTGAAACCTCATATTAGGGCAATAAACTTGGTCTTTAAAGAAGACCATAACCTCTAAAATTTTTCTATGGATGTTTAGAATGGAAATGGGCTGGGGTTGGATGAGCATGAAGGCACAATGTTGTGTAAGGATAAGAGGGAGGAGGTGCCCTTTTATAAGGGATGAGAGGGGCACCTTTGGAATCCTAAAAAATATTCTTTTATTATAAATTCAATCACCACATAAAAATCTCCAAAAATGACTCAATTAAAATATTATATTATATAGGGTTGTAATCTAATCAAACAATCAAATTTAGAAATGTTTTGATCTTATTTTAAACCTTATCATTTTGATTTATCCTTATTTAATCTATTTAATTTTATTTGTAGTAATAAAATTCTAAATTTTAAATGGTTATAAATAATCACTTATTTGTTGTTAATTTTCCATAATTGGATACTTTATGGAATTTCAAACTATATAAATCTAAATTTTTAATTTTAAAATATTTTTGTGATTTTTAAACAGTTTAATAATATGTTGTTTTTATAAAATAAAAATAATGTCAGTTTTGAATCTATTCATTTATTAAAATTTAAATAAAATCTAAACAGAGGATATATTCAAACTAAAATTTTTAATAGGATCATAAATTGTCATATAAATCTAGAAAAATAGTGTAGAAAATTAAATAATTCATATAATATTTATTTCATTATTTGAAAACCATTTATTTGATACTTATCTTAATAAAATAATTTCTACATAATTTTTGTATAATTATTAAATATACTTATCTCTGGCATAAAAATTAAAAATAAAATACTTGGATTATGAAAAAAATTATAGATTTGATAAGAATACTTTTATTAAGATTTATATTCTAAAACACCCAACTTTTTAATGATATATTTATTAAATTATGAAGGTGTCAACTTTGACATCAATTAAAATAATCTAATATAAGTTTAATAATCACTTTAATAGGAATCTAAACGGTAATATATTAGGTCATTGGATGATTATGGTGTATATATACACTAAAAATAAGTTTTTTTCTGGTTTGTGAGCCTTTTAATGGGTATTATTATTTCAATAAAAACAATATTACTTATTTTTCACTAATTAAATAATTTTTGCATCATTAATGTATAAGCTATTAGGGTAATTAAATATCTCTTAAAAATTATAAATAAATTATCATGATAAAAAAATGTATCTTTCAAATGATAATTTCTAACCGAATTTATATTCTGTATAAACTTATATTAAAAATACTTTAATTAATAAAGTTGAGTGAGGCATATTTCACTTTCCTTTAAATAAAATAAACTAAAGGTCTTAATCACCTCCATGTGGGTTCCAATGGATTTAATTTCGACCCAAATATGACTTAGGACGAAAAATAAGCATACAATTACTTTAAGACAAGTGTTACGAAAATTTTATAATATTATATTTACCCTTAATTACCCGATTTACCTTTTACAATGGTAAATAAAATTTACAGTAGTTACTATTCATAATGAACATAAATAAAAAGTAGTCTATTACAATAATTTGGACCCACTGATTCTAAATATGGAATCCATTTTTCTAAATTCAATACAAAAAATTTGATGAAATTAAATTAAAATTAATCCCATTGTTATGAAAAAGAGTTTTAGAAGTTAAAACATTGTAAAAGATTGAAATGATATTACCTATGAATTTAATGTAAAATCAATGATAATTACATAAATTATGTTAAATGGTAAATATATATTCTATTTATACTTTAAAACTATCCAATATTATAATTTTTCCATATAAATTATTACGATGAAAAATTTTGTTTTTAAATAAAATATAGCGTGTTTTTACTCTTCATTAAAATATGAAAGTTACCAGGAAAAATATCAAAACATTATCCAATGTAATATTTTATATCCTGATTCCAAAGAATATGTTTATGTTTTTAAAATTAAACTTATTAACATGTCAAAAATTATATTTAAATGGGTGCGCCTTCAAAAGGAGGTAAAACTACTTTTTTGAAAAATACTTATTTTACCCGAAATATTTATTTTGTTCTCAAACCATGTTCTATAAAATGTGTAAGATGAATTATAATGTCATAAAGTTCAATATTTATTTACTAATATTCACAATGGCTAGTTTATAAAAATATTATAACCAAATATCGTTGTTTAGTGAAACCCAGTATTGCATACAACACACGCTATCGAGAATGGTTGCAATTGCGTGTAATGCAAGCCAAGTCAGGGTTGAGTGTAGTGCAAGACTCCTTTGTTGTTCCGTATAACAAAATCCAACCATATTTAATTTATACATTGAATATATATATATATACACACTTAATGTTGTGTAGAATAACTACTATCAAACAAACTTTAAATTGTGTGTAACACGATCCATGATTAGTGTTGGGTATACTACAAGATAATACGATGTTGCGTATAACACAAGATAATATTGGTGTAGAATACAACAAGAAGATATGAAAGAAATTAAAAATAATATGTCTTATAAAATCTCGGGTTGTTACATTCTACCCCCCATAAAATGAATTTCTCCCTCTAAATTCATCGAGGTTAAAAATCATTTACTATTCATAGAAACCCACACCGTAAAAAGGAATACTAAATCTTAATTTAAAAAACTAAAGTATGAAATGTAATGATTACCCAATTTAACTCATCACTGGGTATCCATGTAAGAGAACATAGGTGAAAATATGGATATGGAAGAAAAATCTAACCATCATGTTCTGATGGAGAGTGGTAGAGAACATGGATATAAAAAAGACAACAATCACAAAGCCATAAATTTTTGATGTTCTAAGGTACCATCTGATTCATCAGATATGAGGGCACTAGGACAACATTTTTGGTTTTCAAGATCATTTCCCTAATGTTGAAGAAATTTTGAATCAAAATATATACTTACTTTATTTTGGTACAATCTCACCGTTGTTCATGCCTTGAACAATATCCACTTTATCTCTTAAAGAAATGAAGTTGAATTTGTCATTCGTGAAGTGTGAGTAGATCATGTGATATAATTATGATTCATTCCATCTGTTTCAAACAAATGGTTAGAAAACGTTATCAAATATACATAAGTCCATCAATGGTGTGGTTAATCGTATATGATTCCAATAATGGACTTATACTTCATCTAGCATACCGCTTAATAAAATAAATCTAGTTTCTACTTACAAGTGACTTCCTATAGGCCAATGGTAGGTGATAATGGCATGTTGCACTTCCGTTGTGGGTTTAATTCCCACAACCTTGTCTGACTCGACGGGTTGCCACCCATCCTGCAGGTTTCCCTTTATCTAAAACTACATTATTATATCATCTCATCAATAATATTGAAAAAAAGTTATAGCCTTATACAATACTAATTTATGTCCAACATAATCCATTCCAATCTTTAGGCTTATCCAAAATACTTATGTCCAAGCTCATAGTATAAAGAAAACAATTACTAGAAATGTCATCTACCGAGCATGTGAATACCATCCTTTATCCCCCATATATCATATGATATATCTTGTTGGTCGCATTCCAAACATG
Source organism: Viscum album (assembly GCA_963277665.1). Taxonomy (NCBI): domain Eukaryota; kingdom Viridiplantae; phylum Streptophyta; class Magnoliopsida; order Santalales; family Viscaceae; genus Viscum; species Viscum album. The sequence goes on from OY728125.1 coordinate 888,330,393, forward strand.
TGAATACCATAATCATGTATTCTATTGAAAAATTAATAACCATTTAACCTTATTGAAAACATGAATGTTGTCAAAAGTTAACTCTTTACACATACCAAAATCCAAAAACATCGATATACTCAAACTATGATATCACTTTGTCTTTATATCAGTCATGAGCTCATGAATACTATCATATATATTATTTTTTCCTTATCCCTTCATTATTTTCATATCATCAACTTCCCAAAAATATTTGAATAACCATTCATTGTTACTGTTACCATTCAACATATACTATCAAATACTTAGGAAAAAAAATAGTGTAACAATCCATAGATGTGTCTTTATTCCATAGTACCATTACCTATAAAACATAATTATTGATAAACATAAATCATTCCACCACTATCTTAAACCATTGACTATGCTTCATCATTGTATTCCTCAACACTTCTTTCATCTCATATACCATTTGTAGTCTTGTCATTATCCTCAACATAATTAATACCCATACGACCATGCTGGTTCTCTTCATGAGATTTCCCTTAGGGAATTGGTTTTCATAATGCCTATATATTCCACATTAAAAACATTTAACCATTGTTTATGTCTTTGCAATACCATTATACTTGTTTGTGGTGTTAACTGAACCTTTTCTTTTGCAATTATTGACTTTGTGTCCTTATTTTCCACACCCAATGAATCTTCCAGTTCCTTTGAAAAATTCCCCTTGATTCCTCTTCCCACATGAATTACATGAGCGAAATTGAACAGTATTTCATCTATGATCATCATGAAACTCCATCTTTCTCTTATTAGCTGAGTCAGGAATCTTACCAAAGGTGAGATTATTGATCATATTATTAGATTTATGATTCAGAATAATAATGATTTTTTGCCTTTAAAATTACATTTCATTTGGTAGCTCATGAATAATATCATTCCATTGTCCATAATATCCTCCATTATTGTGAATCCTCCTATTTCCATTCATTTTATAAAACCCAAAAAGAATAGTGTGAGAGGCAAAAATCATGCTTTGAAAAAAGCATAATAAATAGGGAGTACATTCAATATCTAACATCTTAGGTTAAATTATAATATGGTTTCCATAATTCTACGACTATAACCTATACTTATACTTATCCTTGGGGCATCCGTAGACATACCTTTTAAATATCTCTAGGGATCTCACTAATGTTTTTTGCATCCTAGTTTTCAAGGGATAACTAAACCTTTCCTCTGATACCAACTGTAGTGACCCAAATCTTGACATACATAGACATTACATTACTCTTGAGGAATATCTAATATATAACAAAAATAGAAACAAAATGACCGTAATAGTTTAGTGCCTTTGGAAACTTGGAATATAAACTTCTAATCATTTTGAAAGATCTTCAACATCTCTCATAACGATATTCCCCTTTTTGTTTCCTTACCAAAAATCATTCTTTTAATCATGGGGGAAAAGAAAAGATAAAAAGGGTGAGCTCAAATTCTTAGTAACGGTAAACATATAGAAAATAAAAGAAACCATATATATATGAACTTAAATACATGAAAATAATGTTTAAACATCAAGTTCATGAGAAATGACATAAAACATGGCATTACATAAGTCATAGATCATAATGGAAGATCAATCATGATAAAATAGCATGTGAATAAAATTTTTAATTGTTGAAAAACATTAATCACATGTTATTATTTCCATAGTAGCCAAGGTATTGCTGCCAAAACCATCTTAGTGGACAAATTCCCTTACTGAACTGGGTTTACATGCCATTCCAGCCCTGTATTACTAAACCAGATTTACTTTCCATTTCATCCATGTCTATCTCATGAGAGATAAATAGTTACCCAATGCATTAGATGGAGATATAGGTCTCATCCATCTCATAATGAAATCATTCTTCCTTATTCCTCACCATGAACATAAACCATTTATCATTACCCAAAGTATAAAATGGGGTTCATAAACATCATCCAATCATAACATAATCCATATAAAATAAATGGATATCATTTCATCATAATAATAATCAATCCATGTAAATAATAAAGACATTATAATTGAAACATCACCATACTAAATAATGTCATCTTAGATGGAAAATATTTTTGAAAAAACAATTGAAATGAATTCATGAGGAAAATATACTTTCTTCTTTAAAATGATTTTCTTATCACATAATGCCATTCCATTTTGAAAGAAAAGGATTTTGTATAACATAATCATGAAATCTTTCATATTAAGATTAATGGAAATAATTCTTTATAAAATCATAAAAATCCCTCCATGCGGTATAAGTAAAAAAAGATTCTTCTCATACTTTTGTCGGAAAAGTAAAAAAGTACCTCGTATGGTAAACAAAAAAATAGATTCCTTACATAACATGTGTTAAAAGTCAAATTGGCTAAAATGGACTTTAAACATACTTGAAATTTTTTTATAAAACATGGACATATAGGATATATATAACCCCAGTAAATACTTAAGTATAAGTAATCTTGGATAGAAAACAACTGAGATTGCAACATTATCCTTTACCTTAGGTCTGATATGCTTCGTATGTATCCGAAACTCCTGTATAATGATTTAAATAATGTCATTGACTTATTAAAGAATCATATTAATTGTTATGATATCATATATGGTTCACCTATTACTTTATATTAACCGTTCTTTTGTAAATCCATGTTAAAACAACATTTTTGGTAAAATCATTTCATTTATCGTAGGTGTTTTGAATAATGGTTCTTGATATTATTACTTATATCCTAGTTTGCTTAATTTCAGAATATAAAAAATGATTTATATATAATAACTATTCAGCATATACATATATATGATAAATTGAAAAATGTAATGAAATACACCGTTCACAGAGACGTTAGGTCGTACGTAAGCATAAATGCTCACTACTACAACTTGTGCCTTTATCAGCGATAAAAAACATCATTAACAGTGCTAGCAAAGCGCTGTTAATTCCGGGGTAGATAAAGGGGGGGTCCACTTTTTCAGCGCTTCGAGAAGCGCTGATATAGGGGACCTTTATCAGCGATAAATTAGCGCTGATAAAGGTCCCCTATATCAGCGCGCGGGGGAGCGCTGATAAAGGTCAACTATATCAGCGCTTCTCGGAGCGCTGATACAGGTTCCTTTATCAGCGCTCATTTAGCGCTGTTAAAGGTTTCCTTTATCAGCGCTAAAAAAGCGCTGATAAAGGGCCCAGTGCCTGTAGCTAAAAAACAGTACCTGCACACCTACACACCAGAATACCTGCACAAAGTAGCACATGCACACCTGCACACCATTGCACCCACACCCAATATTTTGACTGACAACGGTATATACATTTACTTAACATCATGAATACAAAAAAATGCATTGCTATAGACATTTCAAAAATTGTTTTACATGGTTACATTTACAATTATTCAACAACAGTTATAAACATTCATGTTTCATCCTTTGAAATCTGTGATCCGCTCTCGATGGTATTTGTTTCCGAACAAAGCATCCGTACTCAAGGAAAAAAATCACCTATATAAGAAAACAAATATTATGTTAGTAATGCAATAATGAAAGAAATTAAAATAGTAATATGAAAGAATACATTAATATGGAAATGTGAAACTAAAATATTTAATTTTAAACTCAAAAGATTTCATTTTCATAACAATGAAAGGGAATAATGTAATATCAATATGTTTTTTATTGATTTATCTCATTTAATAAATAATGAATCTTTATCTAATGAAAAGATTTACCGGTCACACCGTGCATCAGATTGAGGTGCGGTTGATTTGTACGCGTCACAAATGACTCGTGGATCGTTTTCCTAAAGTATCAAAACAATCCGAAGGCATTTGCTCGGTTTGGCGTATGTCATTGGTGTTGTTTTCCAAAATTTATCTCATTTTCAAACTGATATCAGACACTTTTAGCCATACCGGTCACACCTTGCATCAGATTGAGGTGCAGTTGATTCGTACACGTGACAAATGACTCGTGGATCGTTTTCCTATAGTATCAAAACAATACGAAGGCGTTTGCTTGGTTTGGCGTATGTCATTGGTGTTGTTTTCCAAAGTTCATTTCATTTTCAAACTGATATCAGACAATTTTATCCATACCAGTCACACCGTGCATCAGATTGAGGTGCAGTCGATTCGTACGCATCACAAATGACTCGTGGATGGTTTTCCTAAAGTATCAAACAATCCGAATGCGTTTGATCGGTTTGGCGTATGTCATTGGTGTTGTTTTCCAAAGTTCATGTCATTTTCAAACTGATATCAGTCAATTTCAGCCATACCTGTCACACCGTGCATCGGATTGAGGTGCGGTCAATTCGTACACGTCAAAAATGACTCGTGTATCGTTTTCCTAAAGTATCAAAACAATCCGAAGGCGTTTGCTCGGTTTGGCGTATGTCATTGGTATTGTTTTCCAAAGTTCATGTCATTTTCAATCTGATATCAGAAAATTTTAGCCATACCAGTCACACCGTGCGTCGGATTGAGGTGAGGTCGATTCGTACGCGTCACAAATGACTCATGGATCATTGTCCCAAAAGTATCAAAACAATCCGAAGGCATTTGCTTGGTTTGGCGTATGTCATTCGTGTTGTTTTCCAAAGTTTATCTCATTTTCAAACTGATATCAGACACATTTATCCATAATGGTCACACCGTGCATCAGATTGAATTGAGGTAAATTCGTACACATCACAAATGACTCGTGGATCATTGTCCTAAAGTATCAAAACAATCCGAAGCCGTTTGCTTGGTTTGGCGTATGTCATTGGTGTTGTTTTCCAAAGTTTATCTCAATTTGAAACTGATATCAGACACTTTTAGCCATACCGGTAACACCGTGCGTCGGATTGAGGTGCAGTCGATTCGTACACGTCACAAATGACTCGTGGATCTCTTTCCAAAAGTATCAAAACAATCCGAACGCGTTTGCTCGGTTTGGCGTATGTCATTGGTGTGGTTTTCCAAAGTTCATGTCATTTTAAAACTGATATCAGACAATTTTAGCCATACCGGTCACACTGTGCGTCGGATTGAGGTTCGGTCGATTTTTACACATCAAAAATGACTCATGGATCGTTGTACTAAAGTATCAAAACAATCCGAAGGCGTTTTCTCGGTTTGGCGTATGTCATTGTTGTTGTTTTCCAAAGTTCATGTCATTTTCAAACTGATATCAGAAAATTTTAGCTATACCGGTCACACCGTGTGTCGGATTGAGGTGTGGTCGATTCATACACGTCAAAAATGACTCGTGGATCGTTTTACTAAAGTATCAAAACAATCCAAATGCGTTTTCTTGGTTTGACGTATGTCATTGGTGTTGTTTTCCGAAGTTTATCTCATTTTCAAAGTGATATCAGACACTTTTAGCCATACCAGTCACACCGTGCGTCGGATTGAGGTGCGGTCAATTCGTACACATCAAAAATGTCTCATGGATCATTGTTCTAAAGTATAAAAACAATCCGAAGGCGTTTGCTCGGTTTTGCGTATGTCATTGGTGATGTTTTCCAAAGTTTATCTCAATTTGAAACTGATATCAAACACTTTTATCCATACCGGTCACACCGTGCGTCGGATTGAGGTGCGGTCGATTTGTACGCGTCACAAATGACTCGTGGATCATTTTCCTAATGTATCAAAACAATCCGAACGCGTTTTCTTGGTTTGGCGTATGTCATTGGTGTTGTTTTCCAAAGTTCATGTCATTTTCAAACTGATATCAGACAATTTTAGCCATACCGGTCACACCGTGCGTCGGATTGAGGTGCGGTCGATTTGTACGCGTAAAAAATGACTCGTGGATCGTTTTCCTAAAGTATCAAAACAATCCGAACGCATTTTCTCGATTTGGAGTATGTCATTGGTGTTGTTTTCCAAAGTTCATGTCATTTTCAAACTAATATCAGACAATTTTAGCCATACCGGTCACACCGTGCGTCGGATTGAGGTGCGGTCGATTTGTACGCATCAAAAATGACTCGTGGATTGTTTTCCTAAAGTATCAAAACAATCCGAACGTGATTTCTCGGTTTGGAGTATGTCATTGGTGTTGTTTTCCAAAGTTTATCTCAATTTGAAACTGATATCAGACACTTTTAGCCATACCGGTCACACCGTGCGTCGGATTGAGGTGAGGTCAATTCGTACGCGTCACAAATGACTCGTGGATCGTTTTCCTAAAGTATCAAAACAATCCGAAGGCGTTTTCTCAGTTTGGTGTATGTCATTGGTGTTGTTTTCCAAAGTTTATCTCATTTTCAAACTCATATCAGACATTTTTAGCCATACCGGTCACACCGTGCATTAGATTGAGATGCGGTCGATTCGTACGCGTCACAAATGACTTGTGGATCAATTTCCTAAAGTATCAAAACAATCCAAAGGCGTTTTCTCAGTCTGGCGTATGTCATTATTGTTTTTTTCAAAGTTCATGTGATTTTCAAACTGATATGAGACCATTTTAGCCATACCGGTCACACCGTGCGTCAGATTGAGGTGTGGTCGATTCGAACAAATCACAAATGACTCGTGGATCGTTTTCCTAATGTATCAAAATAATCCGAAGGCGTTTGCTCAGTTTGGCGTATGACATTGGTGTTGTTTTCCAATGTTTATCTCAATTTGAAACTGATATCAGACACTTTTAGCCATACCGGTCACATCGTGTGTCAGATTGAGGTGCAGTCAATCCGTACGCGTCACAAATGACTTGTGGATCATTGTACTAAATTATCAAAACAATCCGAACGTGTTTGCTCGGTTTGGCGTATGTCATTGGTGTTGTTTTCCAAAGTTCATCTCATTTTCAAACTGATATCAGACACTTTTAGCCATTTCGGTCACACCGTGCGTCGGATTGAGGTTCGGTCAATTCGTACACGTCAGAAATGACTCGTGGATTGTTGTCCTAAAGTATCAAAACAATCTGAACGTGTTTGCTTGGTTTGGCGTATATCATTGATGTTGTTTTCCAAAGTTTATCTCATTTTCAAACTGATATCAGACACTTTTAGCCATACTGGTCACACCGTGCGTCGGATTGAGGTGAGGTCGATTCGTACGCGTCATAAATGACTCGTGGATCGTTTTCCTAATGTATCAAAACAATCCATACGTGTTTGCTCAGTTTGGCGTATGTCATTGGTGATGTTTTCCAAAGTTTATCTCATTTTCAAACTGATATCAGACACTTTTAGCCATACCGGTCACACCGTGCGTCGGATTGAGGTGCGGTCGATTCGTACGCATCAAAAATGACTCGTGGATCGTTTTCCTAATGTATCAGAACAATCCGAATGCGTTTTCTCAGTTTGGCGTATGTCATTGGTGTTGTTTTCCAAATTTTATGTCATTTTCAAACTAAGTAGTAGGAATTCCCTAATCTAAGGATATGAAACATAAGAAAGGGAGATCATAGATTCTCAATAAGTGTAAAGGGAGATATCAATGACAATATAAAGATAACATAAGTATTAGGAATTCACCTTCATTATCCTATTTTTTTACATTCTTCGATCAGGTACGCTGCTCATTCGTTTCTAAAGACATTTATATCATCTTCTGAATAGGAGTTTTTGCGACAGTCATAGTAGTACTGAAAAAATATAAATACACAAGGGATTAATAATTATTTTAAAAAAAGTAGTAATTATTTTCAAAAATACCTCTTCAGGGATGCTAGTTTGTCCATGAAATACGATCTCTTTCATAAATTTACAAACATAATAACTGCAGTCCTTGTCATTTGTTTGTTTCAGACACTGCAGAAACATCGAGAAAAATAAGTAATTTGTTTTGATATGTATTTGGATAGTGAAATATAATTATATATACCCAGATACTTCTCGATTTTTAGATCTTGTGGGCATTGTCGTCCTTACGCCCTGGATTCATTCCAGCCTTTAGATGATATTCATACACCGCCCAATCATAAAAAAATCTTCATTAAAAGATAATATAAATTATATAACAAGATATTTAGTTCTAAAATGCTGGATCTAGTGTTTCACAAATTGAAAATCGCCATCATGTGTGTCTGGTTAGTTGGATATCCATGTAGTGAATCCAGAAAATAAATCATTGGAGTATCCAAATTGACTGCAATGAGCATCCAATGTTCCCTAAAAACACAAAAAGAAATAAGTACTGATAGAAATGAAAATATAATTGATATGATTAAAATGTAGAGTTTTACCCTTGCATCGTTGGTATTAAAAAGAGCCTGTCAGTCGTAATTCTTCTTTGAAACGTTCTGAGCAGATTTGACATCAATTCAGCCTGAAAATTAGAATCTATTTCTGTTCGTTATGTAGAAATGGTGTGAGGACTAACGAGTCCAAATTTGTATTCATGGGAAAATCCCTTCAACTATTTTTCATATATACGCCTGTGAAAAATATGAGATGTATTTATCCATAATTATCAAAGTATATCAGCTTCTGTAAAATCAAATCATGACAACATACCTCATGTATACATTTATAACTGAGGCGCCTAGCCAGTCGTATGTGATGATCTCAGAAACAACGTCTGCACTAACGAAATCCATTGTTTCCTCTCCATACATATCTTTTTCACAAAAAATTGTATGATTATTTCCATCTTTCATTTTCGTATCCACACGAGCTTGCAATGATATTAAATGTGGATATAGAACGGGCGGGGTGAACGTGCTCTGAATAGATCGTTTTGATCGGTTGGTTGATCCAATCTTGGAGCCGCTCTTTCATTTTAGCTTCTCAATTTTATCCTTCTGTAATAACATTCATCGGTTCAGCCATTTTCTAATTTAATGTTTAAGGTTCTGCTTGAAAAATGAACTAGAAATGAATACCTCCTGCTCGACGTGTTTTTTTACAAGATTCGACGGCCATGAAACGAATGTTCCAATAGATTTTTCCAACGTATGAATGTCGTCATCGTCATTTGGCACGGGTAGCTCGGCGCTCGGCTCATTAGCTACGTTAATCGACACTTTGATATGACCGGCTGGAAGTGGTCTGGAGTGTAGCATGTCATTCTGCATATTGAACACCGTAGCCCTCGCTACAAGGCGATGGGTGGGAGTTGACATATAAAAATCACAGTCATTTTCACCCTGCAGAATATCATTAAATGAAAGGTATCAGTGTCTATGTGATTCACATCTCACAAAAACGAATATTATAACATTGATTACCTCGGTTAAGTCAGGTCTTTGAGGGGAATGGCTCGCCTCAAAGCTGGTGAGGGGTGGATCTTCTCGTGGGGGTTGTTCATGAGTTGTTTGTTCTCTTCGGCTCTCCTCCATCAAACTCTTTAGCATCTCTCCTTGAGTTGGGATTAGTTCTTCAAGGGTAGCTACTCTATCTCTCATTACATGCAATTCTTTAGTTTGTTCATCCTCTTGTTTTTTTTCTTAAAATATGTCTTGGGTGACACCCCAAAACCCAGACCTCTGACGCGGCCATACTGTTCTGGCTGTTTCAAGGCCGTTGAAAGTATGTCTGCATCCGGTGCGTGTGTTGATGTTTCCTGTGACTATGTCAAATAGAAAATATGAAAAAATAAGTAAGCATCGTTATGTAATAGTGATTTAAAGCAAAACAAGTTTATATTATGTCATACTTACACATGTTTCCCACAATTTTTGTGTGTTTTCACCTATCAGTTTCCCCTCTTTATTAACACGAGCCTCCTTCTATACCACATGGCGTGGAATGGAAGTGACTTGAGATTTTGCTTCATCAATCTGCTTATAAACAGAGAAACACAGTTACAGTGTTGATTTATGTCACATAAAATTATTACAGTACTTTTAAAATACATACCAATTGTTTTTCAATTGAAGCGTACCCAAACCTTGTTTTACGGTAGGAGTACGCTGGTTTTGCTGCCCGTTCCTTATTTCCAGCACTATGTTTCTGTTTCATAAATAAAAACCTATCAATCAATGTGATGAATACAAGAAACGTTACACAACGTGTAACCAAACACAATGTACCGGAAAATTCTTTTCCGCATGACAGTTGCAAAACGCATCCCACGTTCCTTGGGATATCAAGTGTGCATAAAGAGGAGGCGGGTGCGGCTTGATTTTCCCTTTGGCATATTTCAGATGATTTTTCGTTAAAATGGTGTGAAAGACTCTATGAATCCTTTATGCCAGTCTGAAAACATATTCTTTGTGCGAAACATCTACTATAAATGCACCTTGCAAGAGATGATGAAGGGTTAGTCAATATTTCAATATTTTATCTTATTTTAATAAATTAAATAGATGATATCGTAATGTTACCGTAATCTATTCCCACATTAATGTTTTCAACCCGCTGACAACATGGTTCCACGACTCTACGTCAATCGACACGCGTTGTCGAGTGACGATTCCAATGTAGCTACAAAACATGGCTTTGTTGGGGTTTACATGCTGGCCTAGCTTATTCCATCCCACCTCAAATTTGATGCCTTTTGCTTTTGCCTTAAGGATTTTTGCTAAAACTGTCAAACTACGACGCACCTATTTTTTTGTGTCGTTGGGGTTTCACCGCCTACCATTTCCTCAGTTTCTGCATCATCATTATGTTTCTCTGAAACAATAGCTTCGGCACTGACACCAGCTGCAACAGGTTGAGAGACCTGTTGTACGTCAGCAGTGGGACCAGCGGCAACAGGTTGAGAGACCTGTTGTATCTCAGCAGTGGGACCAGCTGCAACAGGTTGAGAGACCTGTTGTACGTCAGTAGTGGGACCAGCTGCATCAGGTTGAGAGACCTATTGTCTCTCAGCAATGGGACCAGCTGCAACAGGTTGAGAGACGTGTTGTATCTCGGGATTGGGTGCATCAGCAGGTGAAGAAGTCATTATCTACAGAACTGGTTTAAAATTTAAGTTAGATCACATAAAAGCAGCAGTGAACAGATAATAACAAAATGTAACACAATCTATATTACAATAAAAATCAATAACCAAATTATTGAACTCCCTTTTTTTTAAAGGCTAAAGGGATTTGACCCCTCTATTAGCTATCCATATCCCTTCATTGTGATCTCCTCTGACATACAAAACATCGTCTACATTGAGACCACTGCGAAATGATTGCGAAATCCCAATGAAAGGATCATCTTCCGTTGAATTTTCATCTGACCCTTCAGCTGTTTTGGTCGATAACAGAACAATTGACCAGTTTCGGTTTGCGGGATCAGGAACATAAAATACTTGCACTGCCTGTGATGCCATTATAAATGGTTCGTCCTTCTCCCCTTCCTTACTGAAATCAACTTTCACAAATCACAAATCATCTATTTTAACAGCACTCCTGTTATCAACCCACTTGCATTGAAATATCGGAACTTGAAATTCCATATAATCCAACTCCCATATTTGTTTGATGATGCCAAAGTATGACATATTCGCATAAATTGGATTTTTGTCCTTAGCACCGGAAACATGAATCGCTTCAGCCACAAGTGTAACCCCACTATTCTGCATGGTACTGTCCTCATCATGTTCATTAGTATAAAATTTATAACCATTAACTACATAAGCATTGTAAGATAATGCATACACACTTGGTCCTCCGGCTAGCCCTCGAAGTCGTTCCGAAATAGACATTGGATTTTCTGACTTCTTAAAAATATGATCTCGAAACCATCCTATAAACTGTCGATTATGTGTATTTGATATCCATTTTTCATCCCTTGATGGATTCAATTGCCTAAGAATTTCATTGTGGATTTCAACATATGGGTCAACGTCGAAACTGTTATGCAAAACATAAAGGTGGGCCTGCTCCCAATCTATAATATTGATTGTGACAACCTTTCTTCCAGAAATTCTTTCACCCTCTAACCGCCCAGTGTGACGAGATTTCAGTAAGCCAATGCTCTCCACAACAGACAAGTATTCGGTACAGAATTGAACGACTTCCTCAACAATATATCGCTCTGCAAGACAACCCTCTGGCCGACTTCGATTTTTGACATACCCTTTCAAGATCTTCATATTCCGTTCAATGGGGTACATCCATCTGTAATGTACAAGACCACATAGTCGAATCTCTCTCACCAAGTGGACCATAAAATGAACCATCATATCAATAAATGAAGGCGGGAAGAACATTTCTAATTCACATAATATGAAGATAATTTCTTTTTCCATAGCTGGCAATTTCGCCAGGTCTATAACTTTGCTGCATATAGCTTTGAAGAAGAAACATAGTTTCGTTAATGTATGGAGGACATTCTTGGGAAAAATGCAACGTAAAGCAATTGGAATGATATTTTGCATCAAAACATGACAGTCATGTGATTTCAGACCTTTTGACATCAAGTCGCTCATTGACACAAGGTTACTGATATTTGACGAATACCCCTCTAGAACTTTTACGTCATTCAAGAAGTTGCAAAACTAATATCTCTCCTACCTGGAAAAAGTGTAAGCAGCAGGAGGAAGAAATGTTCGTTTTTCACCCTTTACTGGTGCCAACTCTTCTCGTATTCCCATCTCAACCATGTCCAACCTAGCCTTAATTCCATCTTTTGTTTTGCCAGATGTATTTAGCAACGTGCCGATAACGCTGTCAAATACATTTTTTTCTACATGCATAACATCAATAAAATGTCTTACATACAGACAAATCCAGTATTGTAATTCAAAAATAATTGATCTCTTTTTCCAACCGATTTTCGTAAGGTTTTTCGAAGCCGGTTTACCAAAAGTAGTGTCCAAATTTTTAACTTTCTCAAAAAATTGATCGCCTGTTAGTGGAGACGGTGTTGTACGTTCTTCTGAACTTCCATCGAATGATGTCTTCCAAGAACGGTACTTATGTCGTCGCGGTAGAAATCTGCGATGTCCAATAAACACAGTTTTCAATGAATGTTTCAACCTAATTGATTGTGTACCTTCTTCGCAAACGGGACAGCCTTGAGTTCCTTTAATGCTATATCCTGACAAATTTCCATACGCTGGGAAGTCATTTATCGTCCCATACAACATGACTCTCAAAGTGAAATCTTCCTTTCTGTAAGAATCATACAATGTAACACCTGAATCCCACAATAATTTCAAATCTTCGATCAATGGAGCTAAATAAACATCAATATCATTACCTGGTTTTGTTTGGTCCTGATATAAGCATTGATAACATGATGTATTTTCATTTCATGAATAACTACGGTGGTAAGTTATAATTTATCAACATAACCGGCCATGTACTGTGACTGCTTCTTTGAAAACCAAAAGGATTCACTCCATCCGTAGATAACGCAAGACGAAGGTTTCTCGAATCGTTTCCAAATTCAGGATACTCATGATCGATTCTCTTCCACTGAGGAGAGTCTGTCGGGTGACGTAGTATCCCATCTTTAATTCTTGTATGTGCATGCCATGTTAATTGTTCTGCAGTCTCCTCACTTCCATATAGGCGTCAAAACCTTGGAATGATTGGAAAGTACCATACAACTTTAGTAGGACTGGATTCATCTTTCTTGTATCTAGAAGAACCACACTTTGGGCATTCTTTAAGTGATTTGTGGTCCTTCCGAAACAGTATACATTCATTCGGGCAGGCGTGTATTCTTTCAGAGATCATACCCATAGAGCGTAGCATTCGTTTGGCATCGTATGTTCGGCTCGGGAGCTCATTGTCTTCTGGGAGCATGTCATTCAAGAGGGAAAGTAGTTTCGTAAAACTGTCGTCACTCCACCCGTTATCTACTTTCAAATTATACAGCTTCAGTACGGCTGACAATGCTATATATTTAGTGCAACCAGCATACAATGACGTCTTTGCACAACTTTTTAACTTCTCAAACAATTTTGGGCAATCACGAAGTTCATCTTCGAAGGTCCTTGTCTTTTTCTCAATACGATCTTCATCATCATTCACATCTGTAATCACATTCTCCATACGGTCATCTTCATTGTTCATGTTTGTAATCATATCAGATGATCCATAAAACGCAGTGTCACCCTAGTCACTACCTACATTCGTTGTTTCCCCGTGTTTATTCAAACATGTATAACTTTGATCTATTCCGTGACAGATCAAGTGTTCTTCCAACTCATCTGGACTAATTTGTTTTGAATAACAACAGCGTAAACACGGACAAAGGATTTGAGAAGAGATACATGCAAGATCTATTGAAAACTTGATAAATTCTTTCACGCCTTCTTCATACTCTTTTGTCAACCGATTGGAATTCATCCATTCTTTATTTATATTCATCCTATTTAAAATCCATAGGATAAGTATATAGATTAAAGGTGAAGGAATATGTGTATAATTTAGATAAAAAACAAGATACTTCAAGGAAATAAAGGAATAAATAAATACCTAAATAAAAAATATATTGGGAACCACTAAAATCCCCAAGCCTCACATCAATATGATACCACCGTGCGCCAGTTGAATCACCCATAAAACCTAATATAGATAAATCAAAAATCAATAGAAACTAAATATAAAGAATAAAATGGTAAGGAAGATGGTGAAATCACTTGAGGCACCTCTCAAACCGCGGTGGAGGAGGAGGCAGCAGAGTAGGTAGAGGAGGAGGAGGAGGAGGGGCCAGTGGAGGAGCAGGATGAGGCAGCGGACTAGGAGGAGGAGGAGGAAGCGCTGGAGGAGGAGGAGGAGGATGAGGCTGTGGTGGAGGAGAAGGAGGAGGAGGAGGAGGAGCAGAGGAGGAGGAGGAGGCGGAGGCAACGGAGGAGGAGGAGGATGAGTCCGGTGGAGGGGAGGAGGAGCAGGAGCAAAGGAGGAGGCGGCGGCCGCGGTGGAGGAGGCGGCAGCGGAGGCAGTGAAGGAGGAGGAGGAGGCCGCGGTGGAGGTGGAGGAGGCCAGGGTGGAGGAGATGCCGCGGTCACGCCAGTGTGACCGCGGCGTGACCGCGGCGTGACTGCGGCGTGACCGCGGCGTGACCGCAGCGCGCGGATGAGGAGGAGACGTGGAGGCACTGGCGGCACCGGCGGGGGATGAGGAGGCATCAGCGGAGGAGAAGGAGGCCGCGGTGGAGGAGGAGGCACCAGAGGTACCGGCGGCAGCGCAGAGGCAGGGCGGAGGCAGGGCGGAGGCAGCGAAGGCAGCGAAGGAGGAGGAGGATGAGGCCGGTGGAGGGGAGGAGGAGCAGGAGCAGAGGAGGAGGCGAAGGCCGGAGAGGCACCGGCGTGACCGCGGCGTGACCGCGGCGTGACCGCGGAGTGACCGCGACGTGACAGCAGAGGAGGAGGCGGCCGCGGAGGCACCGGCGGAACCGGCGGAAAAGGAGGAGGCATCGGCGGAGGAGGCGGAGGCCGCGGTGGAGGAGGAGGCACCAAGAGTAGCGCAGAGGCAGGGCGGAGGCATGGCAGAGGCAGCGGAGGTAGCAGAGGAGGAGGAGGATGAGGCCGGTGGAGGAGGAGGAGGAGGAGCAAGAGCAGAGGAGGAGGCGGTGGCCGCGGCGTAGTAGGAGGAGGCAACGGCCGCGGAGGCACCGGCGTGACCGCGGCGTGACCGTGGCGTGACCGCGGTGTGACCGCAGTGCGCGGAGGAGGAGGATATGTGGAGGCACTGGCGGCACCGACGGAGGAGGAGGAGGCATCAACGGAGGAGGAGGAGGCCCCGATGGAGGAGGAGGCACCGGAGGCACCGGTGGCAGCGCGGAGGCAGCACGGAGGCAGGGCGGAGGCAGCGAAGGCAGCGGAGGAGGAGGAGGATGAGGCCGGTGGAGGGGAGGAGGAGCCAGAGCAGAGGAGGAGGCGGCGGCCGCAGAGGCACCGGTGTGACCGCGGCGTGACCGCGGCGTGACCGCGGCGTGACCGCGGCGTGACCGCGGCGTGACCGCGGCGTGACCGCGGCGTGACCGCGGCGTGACCGCGGCGTGACCGCGGCGTGACCGCAGAGGAGGAGGCGGCCGTGGAGGCACCGGTAGCACCGGCGGAGGAGGAGGAGGCATCCGCGGAGGAGGAGGATGCCGCGGTGGAGGAGGAGGCACCGGTGGCAGCGCAGAGGTAGGGCGAAGGCAGTGGAGGCAGCGGAGGCAGCGGAGGAGGAGGAGGATGAGGCCGGTGGAGGAGGAGGAGGAGGAGCAAGAGCAGAGGAGGAGGCGGTGGCCGCGGCATAATAGGAGGAGGCGGCGGCCGCGGAGCCAACGGCGTGACCGCGGCGTGACCGCGGGGTGACCGCGGGGTGACCGCGGTGTGACCGCGGCGTGACTGCGGCGTGACCGCGTGGTGACCGCGGCATGACCGCGGCGTGACCGCGGCGTGACCGCGACATGACTGCGGCGTGACCACAGCGCGCGGAGTAGGAGGAGACGTGGAGGCACTGGCGGCACCGGCAGAGGAGGAGGAGGCATCAGCGGAGGAGGAGGAGGCCGCGGTGGAGGAGGAGGCACCGGCGGCAGCGCGGAGGAAGGGCGGAGGCATGGCGGAGGCAGGGCGGAGGCAGCGAAGGTAGTGGAGGAGGAGGAGGATGAGGCCGGTGGAGGGGAGGAGGAGAAGGAGCATAGGAGGAGGCCGCGGCCGCGGCGGAGGAGGGGGAGGCAGTGGAGGCAGCAGAGGAGGAGGAGGAGGCCGCGGTGGAGGAGGAGGAGGCCGCGGTGGAGGAGGAGGCACCAGTGACAACACAGAGGCAGGGCGGAGGCAGCGGAGGTAGCGGAGTCAGCGAAGGCAGCAGAGGAGGAGGAGGATGAGGTCGGTGGAGGAGGAGGAGGAGGTGCAGGAGCAGAGAAGGAGGAGGCGGCCGCGGCGGAGGAGGAGGAGGCGGCTGCCGCGGAGGCACTGGCGTGACCGCGGCGTGACCGCGGAGTGACCGAGGCGTGACCGCGGCGTGACCGCGGTGTGACCTCGGTGCGACCGCGGCTTGACTGCGGCATGATGGCGGAGGAGGAGGAGGCTGCGGAGGCACCAGCGGAGGAGGGGGAGGCCGCGGAGTCACCGGCGGCACCGACGGAGGAGGAGGAGGCATCGACGGAGGCAGCGGAGGAGGAGGAGGATGAGGCCGGTGGAGGAGGAGGAGGAGGAGCAGGAGCAGAGGAGGAGGCGGCGGAGTTTTACTAATCGATTATTATATTTTTAAGAACTCATGCATAATGTGTTATTTTATAGGTAATGGTACTGGATATGATAGAGTTGGATTGGAAAAGAGAAAACGGGCGAATGCTATGTTTTATGGACAGTGAAATAAATTGTATTGAAAAAGATCACACCTTTTAGGATGAGGAAGATATGGTATTTGGACCCCCCATTATACGCCCCACCTACATGTTCACCCACTGAACATCTCCCCCACCTAAACACCCCCACCCACTACACCCGCAGCACCTGCACCCCCCACTTCAAATAAAATTGATTCACACAAATCATGATAGTTGAAATATAGAACAGAAACAAAAAACAAAGCAAATTACAGGCATAGCATACCGCACAATAGAGGAGGAGGAGGCCGCGGAGGCACCGGCGGAGAAGGAGGAGGCACCGACAGAGGAGGAGGAGGCCGCGGTGGAGGAGGAGTCATCGGCGGCAGCGGCGGAGGAGGAGGAGGCCGCGGTGGAGGAGGAGGCACCGACGGCAGCGGCGCAGAGGCAGGGCGGAGGCAGGGCGGAGGCGGCGGAGGCACCAGAGGAGGAGGAGGAGGAGCAGAAGAAGAGGAGGAGGAGGCGGCCACGACAGAGGAGAAGGAGGCGGCAGCAGCGGTGGCGGCAGCGGCGCAGACGAGGGCTTACGCGAGAGCTTGATTGTGTGCGGGGAGGAGGAAGAGGACCCGCGAGTTTTTAATAAATCCGCTGGACCCTTTATCAGTGCTAGTAAAAAGTGATGATAAAGGGTGTATTTATCAGCGCTAAAATGAAAAGCGCAGATAAATACATCCTTTATCAGCGTTAGAAAAGTGCTGATAAAGTCGACATTTATCAGCGCTTTTGTTAGCACTGATAAAGGGGTACCCTTTATCAGCGCTTTTCTAGCGCTGATACAGTGGAAGGCCTTTATCAGTTCTAACAAAAGCGCTGATAAAGGTCCGGCCCTTTATCAGTGCTTTTCCGTTAGCGCTGATAAAGGCAGGCGCATGCCTTGCCCAGTTTTGTGGTAGTGGCTGTTTTCATTTTCTTATTGAATTGAATGGAATTAAATAGATGACATACATACATATATATATATATATATACACAGATCCAGTAGCATTATTATGTCATATATTTCATTATTATTCATTATATATACTTTATAATCATTCATGAATGGTTAACATGAAGAATGAATCTTATCGCATTCGTGGAGACGGTAGTCCGTATGTACGCACGAGTGATGATATCGTTCCCATGATCATGGAATTGTATGTAAGTGTATGTATACTATTTAAGAATCAATATCACTTTACAATAATCACATATAGTTTTTCTTTAAATAATTATACCCATCCATGTAATGTGGTGGTGGAAAACAGATTACACCATGGCATGTAGACGGTATTCCGTACGTACGCACGTGCGACGATTTAATTTTCTGTAGGATGGATTGAAGGTGGAATAGGGTTGTTTCATATTTATAATAAAATATCAGTATATTAGTGATACTGATGTTATTACTTCATAATGAAACAACCATATAAGAGTAGTTATAAGAATAAATAACTTTGAATGAATCGGTAACAGATATTACCTCTTCTTGGAAACGGCTCATTGAAACCTCCTCTTAGGCCACTAAAATTGGTATTTGAAAATTACCAGGACCTCTAGAATATTTCTAGGGAAGTTGAGAAGGGAAATGGGCTGGGGTTGGCCGAGCTTGAAGGCCCAAATTTGTGTAAAGATGAGAGGGAGGAGGTGCCTTTATATAAGGGAGGAGAGGGGCACCTTTGGAATCATCAAAAATATTAGTTTAATATAAATTCAAACCCCACATATAAAACACCAATAATGAATCAATTCGAATATTAGATGATATAGGGTTGTAATATCATCATATTATCATATTTATACATGTTATGAGCATATATTAAACCTTATCATTTTTATTTATCCTTATTTAATCTATTTAATTTTATTTGTGGTAATAAAATTCTAAATTTTAAATGGTTATAAATAATCACTTATGTTTTTTTAATTTTCTATAATATGATACTTTATAAAATTGTCGACTATATAAATTTAAATTCATAATTTTTAAATATTTTTCTGATTTTTAAACAACTTAATAATATGTTATTTTTAAAAAATAACAATAGTGTCAATTTTGACGCTATTCATTTATTTGAATTTAAATATAATACAGACAAAGGATATATTCGAACTCAAAAATTTAATAGGTTCCTAACATGTCTTATTAATCTATAAAATTAGTGGAGCACATTAAATAGATCATACAATATGTATTTTTACTATTTGTAAAACCATTTATTTGATACTTCTCTTAATAAAATAATTTCTACAACATTGTTGTATAATTATTAAATATACTTCTTTGTTGCATAAAAATTAAAAATCAAATACTAGGATGAATATAAATCTTATAGATTTGATAAGAATAATTTTAGTCCGATTTATATTCTAAAACACCCAACTTTTAATATTTTATATTTATTAAATTATGAAGGTGACAACTTTGACATCATTTAAAATAAAATAATATAAGTGTCATAATAACTTTTATAAGACTACAAACAGTCATATATTCGGTAATTAGATTCTTATTGTGTATATATACAATACCAATAAGTTTTTCTCAGGTTTGTGAGCCTGTTAATGGGTATTATTGTTTCAATAGAAACTATATTACTTATTTTTCACTAAATAAATAATTTATGCCTCATTAATGTATACAGATATTAAGGTATTTAAATATCTCTTAAAAATTATAAATAAATTATCATGACAAATAAAAACATGTTATCTTTCAAATGATTATTTATAACTGAATTTATATTCTATATAAACTTATATTAAAAATACTTCAATTATTAATGTTGAGTGTGACATAATTCACTTTCATTTAAATAATATAAACTAAAGGTATTAATCACCACCATGTGGGTTGAAATTGATTTAATTTTGACCCAAATATGCCTTTGGACGAAATATAATCATTAAATTATATTAATACATGTGTTAGGGTAATTTTATAATATTATATTTACCCTTAATTACCCGGTTTACCTTTTACTATGGTAAATAAAATTTACCGTAGTTACTATTCATAATGCACAAAAATAAAAAGTAGTCTATTAAAATAATTTGGACCTACTATTTCCAAATATGGAATCCATTTTTCTAAATTCAATACACAAAAGTTTCGGAAATTACTTTAAAATTAATCTCGTAGTTATGAAAATGAGTTTTAAAAGTTAAAACATTGCAAAAGATTGAAATGATTTTGTCTATGAATTTGATGTCAAATAAATGCTAATGACATAAATTATATTAAATGGTAAAAATATATTATATTTATACTTTAAAAAAATTAAATATTATAATTTAACCATATAAATTATTACGATGAAAAAAGTTGTTTTTAATTAAAATATAGTGTGTTTTTACTATTCATTAAAATATGAAAGTTATCAGAAAAATATCAATACATTATCTAATGTAAATTTTAATATCATGATTCAAAAAAAATGTTTATTTAGTAAAATTTAACTTATACACTTGTCAAAAATTATATTTAAAAATTGTGCGCCATTAAAAGGCAGAAAAATTGCATTTTTTGAAAAATATTTATTTTACTTGAAAATTTTATTTTGTTCTCATACCATGTTCTATAAAATGTGTTAGAGGAATTATAATGTCATAAAATTTAAATTTTAGTTACTAATATTCGTAATGTATATTTTATTATAATATTATAACTATATATCGTTGTTTAGTGAAACCCAGTATTGGGTACAACACACGCTATCGAGGAAGGTTGTGATTGTATGTAATGCAAGACATGTCAGGGTTACGTGTAGTGCAGGGCTCCTTTGTTGTTGCGTATAACAAAATCCATCCATATTTCATTTATAAATTTAATATATATATATACACACACTCAATGTTGTGTAGAATAACTACTATCTAACAAATTTTAAATTGTATGTAACACGATCCAAGTTTAGTGTTCTGTATACTACAAGCTAATATGGTATTGCGTATAGCGCAAAAATAATATTGGTGTAGCGTACAACAGAAGATATGAAAGAATTTAAAAATAATATATCTTATAAAATCTATGTTTGTTACATAAAGTGTAGTTTCCCATTGATTTATTCTTTGATGCAATAAAAATTTCAATTAATTTATATAGAATGTCTCCTACAAACTGAATAGAAATGAAGAAAACATTATATTAGTTGGATGAAAAATGACTTATATGAAAAATTTAATAAGTTTCATATTTGGATTCATGAAGTTTCATTTCGTAGACATATTTCCACTAAGGATGTAATTAGAATTTCACTTACAATGATGAAGGTATTCAGAGAATTTCCTATAACAGTTGACATAACTAAGTTTTTATGTTTCATTATATTGAAAGGATACTATCAGCGATTCATTCAGAAATTTTTCTAACAAGGAAACCTATTAGTAAATCATGCAAGTAAAGTGGTTATGTTTTCTGGACTTACGAAGGTAAATAACGTTTTTATGGACTGAATAGGAGATTTCCAAATGCTCCGATCATGAGTTTACCATATGGAATGGATTGGTTTATAATATATAGTGAGACAACTATGAATGGACTTTATTATGTACTAATGAAAGATTATAAAGTTATTTCATATTCGCCAAGGTATATTACAACTCATTAATTTAAATATCCAACCCATTATTTTGATATGGCAGCTGTAATATTTTCATTGATGATATGAAGACAGAATCTCTATTATTAAATATTTGAGATAAAAAAATCCTAAAATACATTTTTTCATAGAAATATCTCAATATGACACATAGGATATGGCCCAAGCTACTCAATGATTTTAATCTTCCAATACACTACCACCTAGGGGAAAACATTACATAGCTAATGTGTTGAGTTGGAATAAACATGGAGTTCTAACCTAATTAAGGATTGAATGAGATCATATGATCATGGATATATTAAAAATGAATATTTAAATTTATCAAGTAAGGGTTTAAATAACAAATTTTTCAAATAATAGAGAACCATTTTTTATTATAAAAGATTAAAAATCTCTAACCGCATTATGATAACATTTAAATAAAATTTGAAGTTGTTAATGATGGGAAATTAGAAAACAATATTTATTAAGATGGTTCTTAGATATTTGTATAGACAATATTTTTTCCTTATATAGTTCAGCAGAAAAATGAATTTTTTGATGACACACATAGCTCTAATTTCTCTATACACACATGGTAGAGTGAAGCAGTATAAGAAACATGAGAAATTTTTTTGTTGGACAACATGATTCAAACAATTTACCGTTATGAGTCTATATGTTTTGTTTTTAAACTAGTGAAAGCTATGACATATAAATAATGATACATCATGAAACCACTTTTATTACTCTATTAAAATCTAATGACATTATTATATAATGTGTTATCGGAATACCAACGACTCATATAATGAATTGTAAAATATGGGTTATCATTGACTATCGAACCATATATGCACATTTTTGTGATATAATAGAATATTTACCTCTTTTGATACTTGTATAGTTCTATATTAATATGGTTTTAAGACATCATGAAACACTTATTTTATTATTTTATGATCAAGATACTTGTTTAACATCACAATTATAAAAGTGTCTTTAGAAGGAACAGGAAACTGAGCTTCATTGGAGGACATCCTACCATAATCAATCATATGCATAGTATGAAAGAACTATTTAGATAATGGAAATTAATTTGAGTTTATTCATACTTCAACTTCTTGTAATGTGGGATCAATAATTATAATTATATTATTTTTCCAATACCAATAGTTTCCATTCAAGTATTCAAAGAGCCCTGTATCAAAAATTACATAGAATGAATGTCATTAACCAACATTTTGTGATGAATTTGATGAAATGAAACTCATAGGCTAGGATAATGTTGTAGAGATAATGACAAAGGTAATGGACAATTAGGATCACATTAAAACAACTCAATTATGAAAAAGAGTTATGATGACAATCAGGGGAATGATTTGGAATTCCAAGTGGTAGATCATATTTTCATGGATTTATCTTAATGAGGGGTGTTATAAGGCCTGGTAATAAGGGGAAACTAATTCCTAGGTATATTGGACACTTTGAAATCCTTTAATTAATTGTATTTTATTCATATTAATTTGAAAATCGCCCAAATAAATCAAAAATACCTGATGTGTTAAATATATCATTATTATTGAAGTACATTATGAATGCAATGCATGTGTCCACATTCAGTTAATATAATTAGAACATAACATATCCTTCTATAAATAATATATCTATATTATTTATAAAATATAAATTTTATTGATGAATCTAAAGAATTATCATTTAAAGGTACTTTAGAGAAATCACAAAATAAAATAAGTCACATGGGAACAAGAGGATGTAAGGAAAAAGAACCACCCTTACATATTTATAAGGTAATATCTACCAAACATAGACTATGAAATTTTTGTTGGAGGGGTTAGTTTAACACCCCAATAATTTACAATATACTTCTTCTATAATAAATTAAATTTCAGCGATGTATTATGATTCCTGAAACACTAGGATTAAACGAAACCTGATACACTATTAAAATATTTATTAAAAACAGAACCATTAAATTATATGTATTGAATAAGAATAAAAAATTATTAAAAATATATATTTTACTGATATATATTTCTTATCCATTGGTTATAAATAAAATTCGGCAGCCTAACAGCATCACTTAAAAATTAAGAAAAAAATATTGATGAGAGAGGAAAGGGTATATAAAAAATTATACCTAAAATAGAAGGAAATTAGAACATATAAGAACATACCCTCAACAAAAATAGAAGGAAATTTGAAGACACAACATAATGGAAGTCACGACTTAAAAGATGAGGGTGAAAGGATCCATTACCATGAAATGATTCTTCAAACGTTAGAAGGTCGGGACCTTTGAAAGATTTAGGGAACCTTGGGAGGACTCTTTGGCAGTTAAAGAAACCTGAAATTAGTTGAGGAGGATTTTGCAATGAAATGGATGAGGGAAATGCCTGGTATTTATAGGGGAATTGAGGGAACCGATCATTAATTGTAAAGGGACACCTCATCGGTGGTATTGGCAAAACCATGGGCATTCCTATGGTATTTTCACATCGTATTGGCCACATGGGACACGTCATAACTTATATTACTATTCATTATTCAACCATAATTATTACATAATTATTACATCCTTAATGATTTCATTATACACCCGAAACTAAAAACAATATTTTCACTATTCAGCAAAAATTCAAGTTTTTTCAGAAAAAACAAAAAAAAATCACCTTAACCTAATATGATTTCACTGAATTTAAAAATTAATTCCATTTTATAAAAATAATTTTCTACATACTTTTAATTTAATTTTTAAATAATAACACTATTCACCTGAAAAAACTAATACCTGACTAATAGTTTCTGAAATAATTATCTATCTAATTTATTAAATCGTATTACATAATCTTGGTGACTAAATTATATTAATATATTCTTTATGTGAGGATACACAATCCATTTGTTCACATTACAAATCATAAGTGTAAAATCACTATTCATAATTTACTATTCACAAAAAATTAAGTTCATCTTATTAGACTATAAATTTCTTACTGAACACAACGATAGAAGTCCATTTTCAAAAAAATGATAAACATTATTAATTATTTAAGGTTTACAAAAATATTTTAAAATATCCTTTTTTAAAAATATCAATAATATACATCAAATATTTATCCGGACATTTGAATATTCACAAACATCACCATAAGAAGAAATCAAAATTTTTATTTATAATCAAGGATTACATAAGGAATATAAGGTCTATTTACATATCCCCTTATAACAACAAATATGACCTAAGTGTAAGGTCTTCTAAGGTGACATAATCTTGCGGCGGCTCAGCCAACAATTCCCGAGTGTCTATCTCTATCAGCTTGAACTTCTCATTAAGGCGATTCCATTCTAGCTTAACACGATGAGGTTCTGGTTGGGTTTGGTCCATAGAAAATCTCGGTAGTGCTACATCCTTCCAAATATCCATCAGATGGGCTTAGATTAGCCCGAGACTACTGGATGAGTCCATCAAATCTTCTTTCTGTATTATCCAAGATCACTTGTATTTATAGAAAATAATTGTAACATTTAGTTTCCAATGGTCACAGACCAACGATCATATAATAGTTGAAACCCAATGATCGCATTTTAATTATACACATTTTATTAAATGAAATAGTTTTGTTGAATATAAAATAAAATTACACACAAAATTATTAAAAAAAATATTAAAATGTTCGGGTTGTTACAAGAATTGGACCTTCATTACTACATACATTGAAATTCTATGTATAAATTGGGGTTCATGATTTATAATAACATTTTAACTTAATATTAAATTCATATAAATGTTAATCGTATCATGTATGATGATTTATCATCATGGGTATAACCTTGAGTAAGTTGAAAAATGCCTTATACGAGAGGGATATGTGTATATGGTTTATGATATAGATGGTTCCAATTATGGTAAAAGGGTCAAGAGGGTTGAGAAATTAGATTTTTTATTTATTACAAGATGATACTGGGTAGAGTATGTTGATTTGTTAGATTAAATTTATGTATGATTTTATAATAAATTGGTTTGTTCAAGCATCATGGATCATGGGTTGGAATTAATCTCATAGATGGGATAATTTTTTTGGGGATGTTAGATATGTGAATCCAATATGGATCAAATAATATTGGTGACTGAAATGAGTTGGGTCATCTAGTAGTTGATTATTCATTTGAGAATTACCATGGATTTCCAAGACATGTATACTCAAATCAGGGGAAAAAATATATTCCTTACATATTGTTTGAATGTCAACTAAACTGAACTAATTTTAATCACCCATAATTACAAAATAAAAATACAACATTATGTCACATATGTTACAAATAACTTTTTGGTTTATTGTTTTGTATATTTATAAAATAAATAATTTATCTAATAGAACCCATGTATTTCAGATCAAATGGGAATGTTTCCCATTACTCCGAGATTTTCTTATTCTATAAGAAGACAAAAAAATCTAAAAAAATTACACAAGATAATCCTTGTGAGATGTATTATTTAATATAATTATTTATAACAATTGGAAATGAAAACACAGAGAATGGTGAGCTCATATTTCTAGTAAGTGTAAACATGTGAGATACCAATCTAAGCTATCACTGTTTCAGTCGAGTGGTAACTTCTAGTTATACACCTCGACTTCTAGGGGAAAATGGATTTGTCTTGATTACATATAATATCAGAAAAATTTCATATTATGAAAAAGTATATTCAGCTCTTTTATATTTTCTTGGGAATGTGTAATTAGTTGGGTTGGAATTCCCACCATCAGGTAAAAGGGGTACTTAAATGAAAACCATGATTTTCCGACAAGATGGTCCCAAGTAGAAGAGGCTTCTACATGGAATCTTATAGATCTATGAGAAATTATTGGTTGGGGAGAAATTCTAGGTTACCACAGAAGTACCTATGATATTACAATAGCAGTAACCATGGAAGCAATAACTATTCATCATATTTGGGCCTTTGTGTCCACAATTTGGGCATATGGGTCCCAGGGCCATTGAGATACCATGGCCTTCGGGCCTCAAAGTATTTCAGCCACAAAGTCCATGATGAAACCTAGAAATACTGCACAAGAGAAGAACCATAAGAGGATATAGAGCAATTATAGACCACCATAGAAGATCTAAAAAGATTAGAATAATGATATGGTTTGACAATTTCCATTGGTACAAGGAACCATACAGCTCTATATGGGAAAATGTTATCTGATCAGCCATGTGAGATGGGTATCAAGGTGACTTTAATTATATAGAAGTCAAGAGGTGTTGATTCAAGTGTAATAAGGTATTGGACCTTTATGGTTAGGTATTGGGCCATGTGCCTCTTCAAATTCTTAACATGTATGGGCCATGTGTATTGGGAATACGGGTCGTGTAAGGGTTCCCTCTCAACCCTTAAATATGGGATTATCCAAAAAAGAAATAAAAAACAAATTCCATTAGAATTTCAGAGTTGGATATATCAATTGTGGACTATATACATAGATAAAATTATCATAAGAGTTTGAGATCATGATCATAACCCAATAATATCATACATAATTATTAATTGATCATAAATCATGGGATACGGAATAAATTACAATAAATTTAAAATACATAGAAAATAAGAGTGAGGAATCACTATTAATAAATTAGGATACATGAGAGCATATCATAAGAATAATTTAATGTAATAGAAATTAATGGAACAACCATAATTATCAAAAAAATAAATTCATTTGTCATGTTCTGTAAATATAATTATTATAGTGGACAGAGAACAGTAATATATTGGTTTATCTTTCGATTCCATAATTTCTTTTTTCATAGTTCACTATGATGACTATAATTGAGAATTGAGTCTCATACTAAAGTATTTTAATTCCCCATTCAAGTCTATATTATATCGTGAGATATCAAAAATTACATATTTCATTAGAGGGATTCAGTGGACCAACACTTAACATAATGAAAACCATATATATGTGTTACAATCAGTTGTATAAATATTCATCATTCCATCATAGAACTACCGATGCAAATGAGTAATGTTTCATAAATGTTTTCTCATTATATAATTGTAAACTACCTAGAGAAGTAACCGGGATTATATAATTGCTTATATCCATAATGAATGATAGGAAACATCAATATATGTTCAGAATAACTAAAATAAACATTAAAAGTGAATGTGATCATTTCATTGAAAATAATGTAAAATATCATTTTTTTAAATAATTAATTTTATTGTCAAAATATTGGGAAAATATTTTTCTTCAAATATAACAATGAAAAATTTCAAATATATATTCAATGAAAATAAAAATCATGATCATAGAAAATTATGATGCATTAGTTAACATTAATAGATAGTGATCATTCACGATTTTGGTCAAAATCAAATAAGTAAATTTTTAAAAAATAAAAATATTAATTCACATAAATAATTATAATTAAATTAAAAATTTGTTTGAAATTACTTAAAATAATCATATGATAACAGAAGATAATATTATTCAAAATGGTTTAAAAAATATGGATGTGAAAGAAAGTGTTCAATAAACAATGATGAAATAAGGTTGATTTTTTATAGAAAAATAATTATTGATCATTGTTAGAAACAAAAAAATTATTATATAATTAAAACACAATGAAAACTAGAAATAAAAATATGAGAAAAAATAAATAGCATAGAGGATATAAAGATAAAATAATTTTCTAAATTGATATTCAATCAAAAACAATCCTCAATAAAAATAATATTGGAGTAGAATCCCTTACCACTTTTGTATCATTTCGATAATAAACCAATTGAAAAAAATAACTAAAAAAAGAAATATAAATACCATTAATATGAAAATATTCAGAAATAATTTATCAATGGTGTTGTATATACATAATATAATCCAAAATAGGAGTCGGGAAAAAATATTTTTAAATGAAACCATATTGTGATGAAGAACCCTTCGATATAAAATTTCATTAAATTGAGAACATTAGATGGATTTTTAAACCCCTATAATTTTCATTAAAATAATCCTAAAATAATCGGCATTATATACACCATATAAATAAAATAATGTGGATATGGAATATGTTTCATAGAAATAAAAGTGAGAAATGGGAAATTCAATTTCATTCAGTAATAAAAAATATATCGCATACTCATATATATATATATAACTGAACTAAAACATGGAATTTCATACAGTACTTAAACAAGTTAATGTAAAACCAAAAGTACCAAAAAGTTAAATATAACAGTGACCACAAATCCAAAACATCTCTTGTTAAATATTGAGCTAGTAAAGTCTGTTCTTACTACCAAACTACTCCAAATGACCTAAAAATGGTTCATATCAATTTTGGGTGAGTATAACAGTACACCCAGTAGGATCCTATTCAAAGCATCTCTTATAATAAAAAATGAAAGTGTCCAACATATCATTGAACAATAGTAAAACTAACTCATAAAAAATAGGTATTCTATGTTTCCAAATTGACCATAGATTACTCTAACTACGTAACACATACAAGAGCCCATATAATATAATAAGAAAATAGTAAGGGTACCCCACTCTTACATCCCACATGTTTACCGCTCTCCCCCAACATCGCATGTCTTAAGCATCTATCTCTAAATTAAGACCTACAGAAAATACTTGGTAATGTTATAATAACATGAGCCACATTGATCACATGCCACACCATCTCATCCACATAACCATATAGTAACCATATATTTTACAGAATCCAACACATCTTGTATGATGTATTGAAAACATCATGTGTTATAACTCAACCCATTATATCACATAAATCGATTATGTACCTCATGCCATTATAACCTATATATGTCAAAGTTACAAAAATCTATTAGATAATATAATTGGTAATACATGTCTGTGAAACAAAAAAAAGATATAACCTCCTACTAAACACATATAGGAATAAAACAAACTATCATGAAAAACAGTATAAGTATCTACTATGTGAAGAGAGTGTTCCCAGAGGGGGTAGTCAGTCATCCATCCTCGTACTAGGATGTTGGGGAAAACACCGTCCCATAGTCTCCCATGTTTCTTTTTTTCCTTAACCAACAAGGGTGGGAAAGCGTATGAAATATAAAAATATACATGTTATAATATATCTTATATCCATATTATTGGCATAACCTAGTCTTAGAATCAAAAAATAAGTAACGTCACATAGGCTCATGACTGCCACTATCAAAACCTAATATCCTATAAGCACATAATCATTTAAAATAGGTTCATCAAAATGATTTTTTCCTTATACAAACCCCTTCTATTAATTAAATCACTAACTTTTAATTAACCATTAATACATTCCCCACATTATACTATTTTAATCATTTGAGTATATTTTATTCCCTCCATGCATAATGTAATCTATGTCCATTGTTTAATATGATTAGAAAATTTCTAGCATTTAATTCTATCATTAACCAACTCCATGGGTTAAAAATATAGTTAAACATTATTACCATCATTCTATATATAGGTACCCAATGAAAATGAATCATATACTATCCTAGAGAGAAAACATGCTTCCATGATCATCGAACTTCCTCAAGTAGTGGGGGAAGGTATGTAGATAAAGAATGAAACATGTTCATGATCTATTAACCAAATTAAAAGGATCATACATGCACATAACATCTCTTCAACCGGTAAATCAATATTTAAAACATTATCTAACCTCTAGTTCCATCCCCAACACCCACTTGCATATACTGATGAATCTCTTCATCGTAGGAATCAACTACTTCCACATCACATCTGGTCATCACTGCCCCACATTACACATCATCCATCTAGGGGCATATCAAAAGTCTGACAACCAAATTACATCCAGAAGAATTAAATAGAAACAAAAAATAAATAAGAAAACCAATACCTCAATATAAGTCATTCAACCTTATCATGATAATGATATCTCATTCCACCAAAACATGGAAATCATACTTCTCAAGAAATTGATAATCCCAAGAACTAAGAAAGAATCTTTATCAAGGAACTTGTTATAATTAAATTTTCAATTGACAAATTCATTTAGTAATAGGATCCAAACATGATAAACCTAAGACATTAAGATACAAAAATATATCACAAATTAATTATTGAAATAATTTAACATTCTTTTTATATTATTATCAACAAGAGTTATCATGATTATGGTTAATTAACCAGTGACATTATCTCATGTAATAAACAATTTAATAGAACATGCATACATGCATCAGTTTGATTTTATTTCAAATTACAACACAACTAGTTTTCATAAACATTCCCCTTATTATTTATCCAATTAAATATCAATTATTTATGAATATAATTTCATTAATAATTTCATTCATGAACTACATGCAAATAAGAATAGAACCATGAGGTCATAATATCTATAAAATTCAGTGTCAAAATACTATCAGTGTATCAAGAAACAATATTGACATGATATCACTAAAAAATTTATTTAATCCAAATAAATATTTATTAGGTCAATTTTATTTCAATCCAAAAGGTTAAATCATGATTAATTAATGATGGAACATATGTAAAATAAATGCAATGAATCCCCTCCCTTTAAGATTTTAGTGTCCCTCGCATGATAATAGACCACGTTGCAGATCCCTAATCACCTCTCATGTAAGTACATAAATAATTAGACGAAATCATGACACAACCAAATTAGAAAAAAAAATGAAAATTCCCCATTAGGAACAATGGATATCAAGAACCACAACATAGAATGAAATATGGGTGGAAAAAATTATCAAATCGGGAGGAACCGATAGAAAAGAAAAAAAGGGCACACCATGGATTGACCCAGGTCACCGTGAATTGTATATAGAAGACTAGTGATTTATCCCCTTCAAAGGAAATTCGAAATTACAATGAGAGGGTTATCAGCCAACTCGAATGAGAGGGGAAGCCTCTATATCCATTGGGATATGAATAACCCAAGTGGATAAAAATATATATACCAGTACTATAGAAGGGAATTACATGTCATGTAATCCCTTATCACGTCATGAAATCCTTGGGGTCTAGTTTATTATAAAAAAACTTGAATCATTTTTATTATTATAACCCAAAAAATAACATGTTAGGAACATTTACTGCACATGTCCCAAACCAAACATGCACAAAATGTAAGGCTTACATGACATGTAACCTCCATGTATCCAACATATTACAACCAAACCCGTCTAGACCACTTCCTAGATTCCTCTGAATTCTCTTATCCTCGAAACCAGCTAAAGGGTCAGACCACATGAAATCAAGCTATTTCATTATAATTCTCTCAAACAATATACATCCTTAGGAATCTAAAACCGTACTTAGAGAGTAACCAATATGGGGTCTCTGAACAACCACCCCACGAGATTTCTCTAAAAGATCTTCTCACCATAGGACTCCAGCCACTAATTTGAGGAATAAGCATAAAACCATGAATCAACCACAACTAGATTTTGAACACTCTCCATGTATAGATAATACTCAAATGGGATTAAGAAAAAAAGACACAATAATAAATGTTATCATAAAAAAAATAATAAACATATAAAAAATATTAGTGTTACAAGATAAGTGGTTAAACAAACTTGATGTACCGTGTGAAGGTTTTAGCTCCTACTCCCAGGTATTATCCTCTATGCCACAATGCTATCACAAGAAACAAACCACGTGTACATCATGCCCACACTATACCACCTCTTGGAATTCCATGATATCCACATGCCACTCCTTGAAAGACGCATCATCCTCAACATTGATCTTTACCCAATCGATGATGTGAGATTTTTCGTGAAGATAACGACATAGTCGTGACACTTAAAAAGAATCCTGAATCTATGTAATATATGTATGATTTTCTATATGATAATCCTTGGATACAACAAGACACAACACCTCAAAAGTCCCTACAATATATGGTGAATGAGTACTCCCACTAAAAAACCTTCACTGCCCAAGATGAGGAGTTTCCTTTAGGAACATGTGATCCCACCCATAAAACATTAGAGGTCTCCTACAATAATCAGAATAGAGTATCGGGTGATCCTAATATGCTTTAATCCTCTACTAATTTTTTTGAACCATCCATATAATATTATCCACTAGTTATGGACCATGAATTACTTCATTCTCTAACACTAGACCTACATAATAGAAAATATAAAGGTCGAACATAAAACAATTAAAATAGAACCACATTAATAGTGGAGTAAAAAATATTATTTTAATCAAACCCAACTATGGTCAGATGCCTCGGGTATGAACCTCAATTATCCAGGATGCAAGAGAACAAAATTCCTTTAAAAGTGTGGATGATCTACTCTATTTGACGATCCATCTACATATGAATTGTAGAGATAATGAATAATTGATAAAAAAAGCATGATGAAGACATATTCAATACCTAGAAGTAAAAATGGGTTTCTATTAGAAATAATATTCATCAAGAATTTAGGGAGTTACACCACCTCCTCTAGATACTGCCTCAATATGACCTCCAAAAGGATCATCTCCCAGATCACTATAAATTAGGATGATTTTTTCTAATGATCAATTATCACTCATATGGGGTCATAGTCTCTCTAATCTAGAGGTAAATCAGTAATTTATTCCATTTATATTTTCTCCCACTTCCAATGGGTAAAATCTAATCACTAGAGAATACCACCAGGAACATAGTGCTCATTCTTTACCTTTAGGCAGATGAAACATCGAGAAAAAAAACTCAACAAGTACACTCTTTAAAACATGCCACCAAAATTACCACTCAAATACCTGTACATATTGTTCAAACTAGGATATACCACCAATAGTGAGATATGGAAATATTAGAGAAATATATGTTACATTTCTAATGGAAGGAAATTCCATCTTTAGAATAATACCCATTGTTGTCTGTCCTCAAACCAACCACCATGGGAATCACTAAAAACAATGTGTCATATCGAAAACTCCACCTCAGGATATCCCAAAAGGAGATAATCCATATAAAACACCAAATATGACTAAAAAGAATCTTGAAAATACATCCTCTACCTCTAACCTCTTACATATCAAGATTTTTCATCGTGAATTCATCGATCAATTTCCAAAAATTCACTGACTCACTGACGATATCATTACATGAGTTTTTTCTCAAAATATCTATTAAATTGTATCTCATTCATAGAATATATAATAATTAAAAATTTTAATCTTATAATAATTCCATCCACCAATTCTGGTGAAGGTTTAAGTCACACTAGGAGAAGAAAAACATCATGCTATTATGGTTAGTAAAAACCCAAAAATTCACATAGATTTTGTAATATGTCCACAACATCAAGGAAAACAAAATGCCACCAACTCAAGATCATCTTTGGCATAGTTACAATAATGGAAATCAAACTATCTCATAATATAATAAATAATTGACCTATGAAACATTATAATATATCCCTAACCATTACATGAATCATCATAGAAAATTGGAAATTGTACTCCTGGTGTTAGAAAACAATGAACTTCAGTGCTTAAAAAATTATGACTTATGTACTGAAAATATATTTAAAAATGTTTAGTCAATAATAAAAATAAATAAATTGTGAAAAAATCCATTATATGAGTCACAAGCTAAGATAAATCATCTATGAACCTCCTATAACAACCAAAAACACCAAGGAAACTATGCACCTCTGCCACTATATTTGGGGCATCCTAAGACAGAACTTCCCCTATTAACGAAAGATCCACAACTACACCTGACTAGTATACCACATTCCCCAAGAAAGAGATGACATAAGCCCAAAAATCACATTTCAACAAATTCCTAAATTTATACTCCAATTGAAGAAGTCCCAAAATGACACAAAGATGATCTACATGGTCCTTCTGAAACCAAGAGTATATAGGAATACTGTTTATGAGAACAACCGTGATATTATCCAAGAATTCTCTGAAAATTTCATTTATAAAAATATTAACTACATCTAAATACTTCACCTCATCGTAACAATTAAATAATACTCATAATTAAGATAATGAAAATAGAAAACAATATTTTGAATATCCTTATATTTAAACCCATATGATGGTATCATGAATGCAAATGAATAATTAAGAACCAACATAGTCTCTTTAAATGATCATACAAATTTTCAATCTTTTGAAGAGGATAATGTTTATTCACAATCACTTGGTTAATGATATTATAATTAAAACATATTTTCAATCATCCAACATTCTAATTTAGGAACAAAAACTAGTGTACCTGAAGGTGACAAACTCGGATGAAAAAAAATCTTCAAAATAGATCATAGATCTATACCCATAGATAATGTAATTTAGATGGTTCCATCCTACATAGGGACAACAATATTTAATACATGCATGACTGTAGATCTATCCCAAAATCGATCTCACTTCGAGGGGGTAACACTACAAACTCATCAGGAAAGTCATCGAGGTACTCTTCTACTACCCTGGGAAACACTAACTACTGATCTTCTGATGAGCTTATCATCAACATTACCATAATATAAAACAGGGAGAGGATAAGCCTTTGAACCATCCTAGGGTCTATCTCACAAAAAAACACTTTTATCTCTCTATTAGAATCATTTATCCTAACATTCCTCATCAATGAATCTATGATATGGTTCACCATATAAAATCAATCCTTAGTGAGGATGATGTCATATGGTTTTGTCTGTAAACAGTAGAAATATATAAAATTATATTGCTTCCCCAAAACTTACTCATAGTCTCTGTATAATTTATATAGTCATCTCGACCTCAATCTGGGATAATCACTGCCAAGTGAATTGGAAGCCTCTCTACCATATTTCTCACATCATGGATGAGGGTAGGTGATAAAAATGAATGGTTCAATACGAATCCTAAAAAATAATGAACCCATGTAGAAAATATGAAAAGGGTACTGCAAATGATATCTGGCTCCCCTAGCACTAGAAAAACTAAAGAGTGATGGAAAATGGGATCTGCTCCTATTCCTCTTTGGCCCCACTGAAAACCACTTCCAAGCCCCCACTATACTATCTACGGAAGAGGATAATATTGGTAATGTACTCTTCCTACCCTATATCCTCTATTCAAATCCCAATATATAGCACCCTGTTGCTTCTACCTCAGCTAGAACTACCACAACAGAGGACTCTATAGTGGATCACCTGGCACATGCTGACTGGACAGAATGGTCGGGAACTCTTGCTCCTGATGACCTCGAAAACCAAAAGAAAAAATATCATATGATCTGTTAAAATAGGTCTGAGACCCTCTTACATAGGAGACATTAGTTGATGAGGGTAGGGAACCACCCCTTATTGATAAAAAACTATTCTACTCAAACCAATGGGAACCATGGATCACAACTCTTCTTCGTGAGGATTCCCAACGACCCCCTATCATGATGGCTCACTTGTAACCCACGTCATATTTATAACCTCTACTATATATAGAACCTCTAGATACATATTTTTCATAAATGGGGTTATATTACACTAGATATATTGATTAAAAGGCTATTAGAAATGCATCTCCCTAGCCTATTAATTAGGGAACAGTTCTAAATCATATCACAGAGGGGTCCTGAAATAGACAATGAAGTCTCACACAACGATGCTCCCCTATGGAAGGGTAGGAAGCACTTAGAAACTATAAGTCATAATGGTCAAAGAAAGAAACTAGGATATGAACTAGGCTATGAACTTCTGTAATGATACAGCCAACTCCTCATGATCCCAGATGAATAAAACCCCCACAAACTAACAAATACACATAGAATCATCACAATTATTGATACCCAGTGCCCCTTCTGAGCATAAATTGAAATAAAATCTATCTCAAGCACATCAACTAGTATTCTATGACTACATCTGAAAATGATCCATCATACATATTCAGAATCTTATGCAGAAACTATCTATGTTTCCTCCTATATGTGTAAAAATCATTAACCTATATTCTATGGATATCAACTGGAACATCTTGTTGATCATATTTAGTTTGAGATAGATGATGATGTCCACCTTAAGACATTCCTACAAGAAGAACAAAAGTTTATAGTTCCTAAAACCAGAACAGAGAACATTTAACATTATCTAATTAATTAATTAATTAATTGTATTATCATGTTAATGGTGTTAACCAAACCTAAGGTCTGCCCATTTCAAATACAGATGAAAATAAGCACAATGCGTGATCCATTAATGGGTCTCTACCATGAAACCAATATCACTTATTTTAGTAGGATCAATAAATTTAGTTGTATATACATCATATCACAGGGGCCCTAAATAATTTATTTATCATTCGGTCTCCCATATTTATGTCACATAATAACCATAGTTAATGATTTATCCCTACCAACCCACATAACCTCATCTATGCCAACTCCAACATCCATCACATCCCTAGAACATGAACATTTGATTCCACTATTTCATGATTTACTTCCCAAAATAAGGCCACAATAAGTGGAGAGATATGGTGATTTCTGAGTCCCACAACTAGAAGGCCCTATGATGTCTACTAGATCCAATGGTATTCCAAAGAATAAAGTGGGTGGAATTACCAATTAAACTAACCATGCAGAAAGAAGAGAAAAGGCGGATATAAGAACCTAAAAATTCTTATACATATATATAACGAAACATTAAGTGAAACATAAAATTTCACAAAGTAATAAAATAATTTAAAAGAATAATATGAGGTCCAAAATAAATACGACATTGACCACGATGACCAAACATCTCGAAGTACAACCCAAACTAGGAATGTGAAGCCCGATCACCAGCCAACTCTAACTGACCAAAAAAATAGTTTATATTAGCACACAGAGAGTATAACGGTATACTTGTTAGGGTCCTCCACAAAGCCTCTCAAGAAAATGATAATGAAATCATGCTAAAGGAAAGTGTACAAAAGTAAACCTAACTCATCACCGAAATAAGTACACTATGTTTTTGACCTCACCATATAAAACATTCATCATGTAATGTATACAAGAGATAATTTAAAATAATACTAAAATATCAAGGGTGCCCCACTAACATCTCCCCATTATTTTCTACTCTTCCCTAACATCGCACATCCTGAGCATCTCTCCCCAAAATTATGATGTATGGATAATACCTGGGAAGTGCACCACAACATGAACCTCTTGAGTCACATAGCACACCATCCGATCCTCATAACCAAATAGCTACAAAATATCTTCAGAATGACACCACATAATTTTTGACATATATCAAATAGATGACATGGGGAATATACCTCAAACCATTACAACCCATAAATCGAGTAAGTACCTCAAGGAATCACATCTTATACACACCATAACTATAATATTATTTGGGATATGATATAAAGAATTTCATGTTCTTAAAACAAACACAATAAAAAAAAACACTATACACACATATATTGAGAATATTTTCCCTTATGCATACCATCATAATTAACCTCCAAAAGAAGAGAGGGGCCATATGGGTTAGAAAATCATATATACTTCTATTGAGATGTTAATGAAAAAATCCTTCCATAGTCAACTAAGTGTCAGTCCCCCAAACCAACATGGGTTGGGAAGTGTATAAAATCATTAAATATACATGATATAATATGTATTAAAAACACACTATAGGAATAACCTATTATTTTACTAAGCTCTAGCTAATTTTACTAGAACTATTAGTAACCACCACTATCTCCAGATATCCTATCAGCACACAAGCATGTAAAAGTGATACATTCAATTCATTATTTTCTTTATTTAAATTCATTAAATTAATTCATTAATTATACATTAATTAACAGTTATATTTTTTTACAAAATTACATTAAATAAATCATCATAGTAAAGTACATTTAATCATGGATTAAAAAACCCCATGCATTAATCATTTATTTAATCATTATTAGAAACATTACATATATACAGACCCTTGGAAAACAATCCTAAGAAATAACCATGATAAAACATGAAGCAAATCACTTATATCTTCCTTAAGTAGAGGGAGAATGAAAGGAAGATTATGAAAGAAACATGAAAATTAAACATTAAAAAATTCAAATGAGAATATCATCTACCAATATCTCATCAATGAGTAATCATTGTTTTAACCCCTTACATAACCTATAGTTTCCTCCCCAACACCCACATGCATATACCAATGCAACTCTCCATCATAGGTATCAACTGCTGTAACATCCTATCCATGAAATCCCACCCCATATGACACATTATCCTCCAAGTCTCATCCTTAAAAGGATCTTATCACAAGGATAAACACTAGATCACATGAGAAAAGTTTGTATAGAAATAAGAAATCAACATGGAGAATGGGATCTCAAAATAAGGCATCAACCTTCTCATAAAAATGTGCTCTCACAGCTCCAAAACATGGCACTCGACCTTATAATGAAAAGAAGAAAATTTGACCCTTAGAAATCATCGTTATCAACCAACCAGTTCATATTCCATATTAAATTAACTGATTCATTTATTAAGAGGTTACAATAACTGGAAACCAAAATAAAAATATATCCCAATTAATTTAACAATTAATTTAACATTTATTTTCAATTATTATAAACAAGATTAATCATGATTATTGTTCATTAACCTATTTCGTTACATTATGGGTAAATAAAATTAATTTAAAAAATACAGGAATCAATTTTATTAACATCAAATTAAAATAAAACCAGATTCTTTAAACATGTCCCTTTATTATTTTGAGGAATAATTATCAAATTATTTTTGATTTACGTTATTTACCTATTTCAATAAAGAACAACTTTATAACAATCATATAGAAAATATATAACACTATCATGTAAATAAAGAGGCATAATTCTATCACCATATCAAGTAACAGCACCAATATGTATTAACTATTCAATTTTGTTAATCATATTAAAAATTGATTATGTAAAAAT
This sequence comes from Viscum album, assembly GCA_963277665.1. Taxonomy (NCBI): domain Eukaryota; kingdom Viridiplantae; phylum Streptophyta; class Magnoliopsida; order Santalales; family Viscaceae; genus Viscum; species Viscum album. The sequence goes on from OY728125.1 coordinate 888,370,131, forward strand.
AATTTCCCTCCAAAGGGATAAATCCTGATCATTTCTTGATTACAAGTAAATAAAATGGATTAAAGGAATCCCCTACAAAAAATATGTTAATTTTATTCACACATGAACAGACCACATTATAAATACCTGATCACCTCTCCCATAAGAACTATATCCATCTGAAAAAGCTAGGAACGAACCTAACCAACAATAACCAACAAAAATCACCATTAGATACAACGAAGACAAAGACACATTGAATGGAGAGAATAATGAGATGAAATGGTATAAATCCAAGAGGACATGATAGAATATGAAGGGAGAATACACCTTGGATTGACTTAAGTCACTACATTTCGAATATGAAAACATAAGGATCGATCCCATTAGAAAAGAACCCAAAAATCCAAAGTAGAGGGTCATCAGCCACCATGAATGAGAGGGGGAGCCCCTATATCAATAGGATGATGAATAACCTAAGTAGTTTAAAATGATTATAACTACATTGTGGTATGAAATTAATTGAATTGTATTCCCCTTTAACAGTGTTTAATCCTTTTGGTTATTTTTTTGTCAATAAACACCTCACCTTTTAATTATTTTAACCCAAAAACATACATCCTAGGAACCTTCCTTACACTAGCCATGAACCTCACTTGCACGATATGTAATTTCCCTAATTCAGTATTTTAATAGATAAAACCCCTTTATATAGCATCTAAGCCTCCTCTGAGCTCCCTTATCTTGAAAAACATAAAATATTTTGGACCACACAATATCTAGGCCCTTACATGAAATGATTATTAAATCATAAAATTGATTTTATTATCATTTATTTAGTAGAAAAAATTTTATATGAATTCATAAAGATTTTACTAAATTAATGGTATAATGAATTCATTAAAACATTCATAAATAATTTTTTTATTGAAATTAATAATTTTAATACACATTGCTTGTATAAAATCTATTTTCCGTATGAAATCGTTTTTTCCTTGATATGATTATAATTAAATTTATAAAAAAAATATAAACAATAAATTCGTTTAAATCCTATTTAAACAATACATTTTCATAATTTCAATGCTATGAGTAAATATGTAAATAAATAATATACATAAAAATTTAATTCTTATAAATAAAATATTTAAAAACATATATTTATGGTCAATAATATTTTATAAGTGAATATTAAATTATTTTGAATAATTTTATTCTATTATATACCATATCACATTGTTCAATTTATAATATTTTAGTATTATTTAAACAAGTTCATTATTTTATATATCATAGGTTGTCCATAACATTTAACATTTGAAATATATAATATATTCTAAAATATCAAGTTGTTACATTCAATCCACTAAACGAAATTTGACCTTCACAATTAAATATCATGTCTGCTAAAAAGGATTTAAAACATTAATCAATCAATTATATAGAGTGTCTGATAAATATAAATAATTTGAAAGAATATTTTTTTAATATAAATATATGAAATATAATATTAAAAATGAAATTACTATCATTGTTGTGACTATGAAACTTATCATTTCAAAATTATTTCATCAACTAAACATTTACAACATTAAGACACATACATGAAAATGGGTAAAATAAATCATAATTACATAGATAAAAAATATTATCCCCATAGGACTAGATAAATTTATCCCTCTCTTGACTGAGTTTCCGGAATTATTTTACCATCAATATAGATAATGTGGGGGAGTATATTTAGTGGAATTATTCCCCAAAAGTATTCCTCTATTCCAATTTTTTTATTTTTTCTTTCTCGATGTCATATAATGTGACTAATAACAATGATGAATTTTTCCTTACGGATTCATGGAAATTATGTTTTTAAATATCCATATAAAGATGAGAAATAATTCATATTATTCATTCCAAGTAAGAAAAACCAAAATGGTTAGCATATATTAATATAATTCGAAATTGTAATAATCCTTTATACATCAATATCTAAAACCATAAGAACAACATATACTATTCAAAAAAAGTAATTCATGTATAATTAACCATAGAAATATTCGAAATTATTGTTGACAAAATTCAAATCCCAAAATCCAAAATATGTTTTACATATTCATACATGATCATCATAGTTTTTTTCCCTAAATAACATTAATCACTCATAAAAAATCATAAAAAATGTGTATACCATAATCATTTAGCCTCTGAAATATAAAATTAATTTCCCAAAATATCATGAATCAATGTAAAATAAGAAAAAGATATCATGGATTTTATAAGTTTGCTTAATAATATTTTTGAATGTAAAATACCACCATAGAAAGAAGATTTAGGATTCTAATAATAATATAATGTTATGAATAAACAGAACATCCTAATAAATGTCTTTTTCCAGTTCTTCAAAAAATGAATTTTAAATATATTGGTTATCAATAAATATATCCTCAGAAAATGTTAACAACTTCATTCCCAAAAACCATAATTAATTTATCATAAAATAAAATATTAAAATATAATATTAAGTGTTTCTTTCCAAAAATATCCCAAATAAGATTATTCATATTTTATTTCACACATAGTAACATGATAAGTATGATAGTTACATATATATAATTTATATATTTGATCATAATACTAATTTAACAAAAAATACATTTGCCACATTAAAATATGATATCCAAAAACCTCAAAGGTTTTTTATTCCTTTAAAAATATATATATCATTAAAAATATCGATCCATAATTAAATCGTATATTATCCAAATTTGATAAGATAACAACATCTTATGTTTCCTAAACTAAGGATTGAAATAATATAAGATAATCTGAGATCCATATACATGTATTCTCTTCTAAAAAAATATTCAAAACATACATTCTTAATAAAATATAAATGAAAAAATTATAATGATATATAATTGAAAACTACAATGAGAATAGGAAGTCACTTATATAACCATGAACATTTAGGTTTATTATTTAGGATAATTAGTGAAAATCATAATGTAAAAATTCATGTCTTTCACATAAAATTATATTTTTAACAATTATATATATTATTATTCTATAGTAATTATACAAAAAATCACACTATGTTATTTACACATGATATTATCCTAGGAATATAATATATTATTATATTAATAATATGGGGAAATAGAAATAATGGAAATTGATAGATCAGATTCTCATTAAGGGTAAATATATAATATATCAACTAAAGGTCATATACAAGTATAAGTAAGAATTTGGTTAATAGGGAATTATCATAATATATTATTCTCATACATAATAAGTCATAGATCCTAAATCATGTATAATGAAATAAATATTATGTATTTTGAAAGAAATTAACCATTAGAATTAATAATTATCATTAAATAAACCTAGTTCATGAGGGAATATTATAAGAATATAAAGATATTATAGGAATTTGTAGAATAATCATAAACATAGAAAATTATTCCTTTATTATAGGTTCATTTAAAAGATAATAATTATTTAATGATTTCTAGTTTGGGTTGGGTTCACTCATTATTCCATAATTTCCTTATTCACGTTTTACTTCCAGGACTATCGTGGTGGAAAAAGTCCCTTACTGGACTAGGATTATTCCCCATTCTGCTATATATTATCCAATTATATTTTAGTTATTACACAATTAATTTGTTTTCTTTAGTATAAGTAACCATCTCATAATTAAACCATATATATATGTTTTACAGTATAATATAAACATTTGCAAGGCTATAAAATCCAAACATATGGAAATAGAATATGTTTTATAAAGTGTTAATCACCGCATAATAATAATATATCTTAAGAAACAACTCTTAAGGTATAATAAGTTCATATTCCATGTTACACATAAGAATCGTCAAAGGATGTTGATATAGATGAAAAATACTTTCAATGGAGCTCTTGAACATTTTTTTTGGAAAATAAGGTAAACTAACCATTTCAATTTGGATCATTGAAAATACATTTTTTTTAGAATATTGAGAGAAATATTTTAATTGAATGTAAAAATGAAATGTTCTATGTTATTTTTAAATAACTAAATCATCATGATGATGGAAACATATATTTTAATGGTAAATTTTAAAATAAATATTATTTTTAAACTTTTGGTAAAAATTCCAAATGTACTTATTTTAGAAAATGACAAGAAGAGTAATTTTAAAATAGTTAATGCAATGTAAAATATGGTTTGAAATGAATTTAAATATTAATTTCATTTTATAAAATATAATTTGATAAGTCATTTTAATGAACATAGATGTTGAAGTATAAGTTCCTGAACTAATGATGAAATTTGGTTCTCCTCTATTAAATAACATATTCATGATTTTTCTATGTTGAAAAGTTATTTTAATTAATTTGAAATATGAAAAATATATAAATAACTAAATGAGAATTAAATATATGAGTTTAATGAGATAAATATCAAATAATTCTCCAAAATGAGATTCCAACATGAACAATGTCAATAAAAAAGTAGATTGCAATATTAACCCATAACTCATTGGTAAAATTTAAATCATAAACCTAGTGAGAGGAATAACATAAAATTGAAAGTTTAATACAATAAATATTAATATATTCATGATATAATATATCAAAAGGTCAATATATACAACATATAAAAACAAGGTACACAAAAAGAAGAATGTCTCAATAAAAAATGTTGTGACAAAGATAACTTATAGTTATTGTAATCTTAAAATAAAAACTATATTGAAGAGTGAAATAGAGATATATTTTTAAATTCCAAAAAATTTATGAAAAAGAACCATACAACTCATCAATGTGTATTATATACACCCAATAAAACAATCAAGATGTGAATAAATAACACGTCTCATAGAAATAAAATATAGATGATAAACACTTACCTCATTTCCAAAATTTCATCATACATACACATTAAATAATATATAATACATTTTTATTTACTATATGTCTATACCAACACCATATTAATATTTTAATTGATTCAATTATAATATCTTATAACTTGTTTATTAATTGATCATAATTAAAATCATCACTTCATGTGTTAATTGTTCTCTTTTCAATGATTGTTATTATATGGTGGTTCTGATCGTTTCACCAAGGTTGTGGGTTTTCCAACTAATAAATATTAATCAAGTAAAATTTATAATTTTTTTATATATTTATATAATTAATCAAATAAATTTCAAATAACCAATTAATAACATACCAATATAGATATTGTAATCCATACGTACCAACTGGTTATTTGTTAAATTTTTGATGGATTGAATAAAATTAACATAAACAGTAATACAAAATTAAAAGATAATAATTATTTATTATATATAACATATATCAATTAAATATATCCTTATGACCATAAAAATAATGTGTGAATTCAAATCGTAACAATTCACTTTGTTGAGTTGGTAATCCACACATACACATGAGTGACTTTATGATCATACAATAGAATGGAGGGATAAAAGGAAAATATAACATTACCATTATATAATCATAATAATATTATAAGGATTAAATATAATAAATAAATCCATAAATAAAACTAACCATGATAGGTAATGGTAAAATATATTGGTTATGGATATGGAAGTATTTACGCAAACATGATGACATTTTAATTTTCCATTGGGTACGATGATAAATAATAATGGATATTGTGATAATATAATAATATTTAAAAAAAATAATGTTAGTAATGAAATTTTTTAAATATGTTAAGAACTATTTAGAGGATGTAAAAGAAATAATAAACATAAACGGATCCATTTAAGATGATTTACTGTTATTTGAGAAACCTCATTTGGTTCTATTCTTAAGGATGCTTTGGTAGGTCTTTTAAAATAAACAAACCACCATAAAAATGATAGTGAATGTTATAAGAGTTATAGGATGGTTTTGGAATATATAAGTATCTTAGTAAGGTGTGGTGAATAGATGAGGGGATGAAACATTTCTAAGGGGTGATGGGTGGAAATCATTTAAATACATGAAATATTAATATATAATATCTTTCTAAAAAATGTAATATAGATAACATGTCACATATATTTTAATATACATTGGATAAAGTCTAAATAATGTCTTAAATTAATATTTATACTTGATTAAGTATCTTTTGAACATTATCTATTAGTTTAACCTCAATTATTTAACCCATTTAATCTTATCAGTCGAAAAAGAATACATTGTCTTTAAGGGTAAATAATTTTATTCAAAATGAGAATAGGGATCATAAGTTGAAAATTGTATAAATTGTAGAAAATTTTCCATTATATTTATAGAGGACAAAATATTTATGGTTTTTCAAAACAATTAATTAAATATAATATGGCATGAAATTTCCTTAAAATAATTTTTAGTACTATTAATGTAATTTGACATAAAAACATTCAAATTAATATGGAGACTTAATTTTAATATTTAAAATGTTACATCCAATTATTTTCCGTCAAATAAAAAATCAATAATGAATAAAAAAGGGCCATAACACAACACAGTTAATATTTTTAAAAATAATTAATTTAATGTTTCTCCCACTAATACAAGCACTACATCAGTGATACATATATATTTTAGATAATTATACTACCTCAAAAAATAAAAAACTATTCTTATAAAATTAATATATTTATATTCAAAATATAAATTTAAAACTATTCACAAAAGATTTTTATTCTCAAAAAAACTTATTGATGATATTAAATGAAAGAGAGTGACATGTTGTAATTATTCTTCACAAAAATAATATAAATACCATTAAAAAAATAAAGTGTTAAAAATTTGCATATTTTTGATATTATGATTACAATTTATGAAATAAACACGTCCAATCAGATTAATTGATGTTTTTGATTGTTTTATAAGACTTATCCCATAATTGTAACCCTATTTACCCAATTTTACACTTCACCAATGTGTTATATTTTTTCCCATGATACAATTCATTATGAATAATAATTAAACTAAAATTATAAAATATTATTTATTATTCTAATAAATACAATTCAGTAAATTTAAATTATCTTATTAATTTAAATGTTATAAATAAATTCTATTAACTACACAAAAAACATTTATAATTTATATTTTGGAAACATGTCTTATAAGCCTGAAATGACATTCCTCTCATTTCATGGATAACAAAAAACATTTTATGGATATACATATATATATATATCTTATTCAAGAAATTATAAATAAATTATATTTAAATTATTCATCAATAATGATGAATTTAATTTACTTACATATAAACACATTACATGCATGAATAGGTTTTTAAGAAAACATATTTTTATTACTTCAATTTTTTTTCATTTAAAACATTTAATAATAAATGATTTAATTTTATAAATGAGTAAAAAATATATTTTTATATTTTTAATACTCTGAATAAATTTTTATATAAAATATACATGTCAAAAAATTATCATATGTATGATATTTCGAAACAATTCTTTGGGATCCACAATATTTCACATTTGAATCAATAATTATCTTCGACAATTTATATTTTTTTAGATACCATAAAATGCTGGTCATATTATAACTTATAATAATTATTAACATAATTTTATGGTTATTTTTCTCACATTCTATAACATCGAACTTCGATTTTTTATTTAGATGAAAAATTATTTTTGGAAAAGTGGGAAACTTGTCAAGATTCAAAAGGACATCCCCCAACTTGATAAGAAATAGCAGAATCACTAACTTATAATTTAATCCTATTATAAATATTTCCTCTGATGATAATACATTTCATAGGAGAAGGCTTCTAGTCTGGAGTAGTTATGGGAATGATCTCAATGTTTTATTGTATCATATCCCATGTCAGGATGATCTCTTCCATCGAAATATTCTTCTCGTTGAATCAACATGCTTGTATTCCATGATGTTTTTTTGATCTAGTAGCCTTTCTCCTTGGAGATACTAACCCAAATACACCTCCCCACAAACCTATCAAATTATTCTTTTGTAGTGATGACCTGAAGGCCCTTGTAATAGAAATCATTGTTACTATTGACGATGCTTTCTCACTCATCACATTCAATCAATTCCTTACCGCACTGGGGGGAATTAAATTTAGAAACCTCCTTATCATAAAGTGGCTTCATGGAATCCTTCATAGGTAGCTTACATTTTCTTGAGGATCGAGTAATTAGAGGGACATGTAACAAAGAGTAATCCTTCTTCCTATGTGGCCACCGAGAGCACTGGATAAAACCTTCTAGATCAATTAGAATGTTGTCCCCTTCCTTGAAGAGGATCTGAAATATTCCTCCACAATGTCCACAATATATAACATAGATCAACTATAATAATGAAAAAATTACAATCTTAAATCCTTGTGTGTTACAATAGCTATAAAATGTATACTATTTAATTGGTAATGATCCGCTATGGGAAGAAAATGAGATGAGGTATTGTACATGGAGAATAATACACTAGGGGAAAATAATTTGTTCGGTCCTCAATTACATGGCATGAAACACTATGGGGTTTTATCAGGTTTTATCCTAAAGATTATCAGTGTCTTTGTTTGGATAAAATTTCAAATACTTGTGAGACTCCTTTTAATTAAAGAATATTTTTATAAAATTGGTCAAATATTATATTTTTGGGCATAGTTGTGTCTCAATTAGAACAAAATGAACAAATATTGCATTCTAATTTCATTTCGTATACTTTTTATTTCATTGTTCTCACACTCACAAATATACAATATAGTATATTTTATTGCTCATTTTTTTGGTTTCATGATGATTTTTATAATCTTACCTTGTATATATACCTTATATGATATGAATACATCACATTTGAATTAAATTTTATGGAATAAGATATTTGATAAAAATTAGACTTAGAGAATGGGATGATATGGGAGTGAGTCATGAGGTACTTTTGAAGAACTGGTTAACTATCGTGTCTCTATATGAATTGAATAGTTAATTTTTTTGATGGTTATGATTTACCAATTGAGAGACATATAATATTATAAAACTGATATATGTATAAAACTAGATCCATTTTGGTAAAAACATGTGATACTTTATACTTATCCCTTTTTCAACTATAATACAATATAATGTGTTAATGGATATTTACAACTAATTATTATAGATGATTATATAGTTATGATACTACTGCTATACTCTCGATGTTTAATATATTATACCCTCGATCCTAGACAAGAAACTCATTTTTATTAGGAATCCTTCTTGATATATTTTAGTGGATTGACTGAGTTACTCATTGGGTTTAATGAAATTTCAATATTTAAAATGGTATTAGATCCCTTGATATGGGCATATTACATATTTTGAGCTTCAAAATTCAACATGAATGATTTTTAGAAAGGTATGAACTGTTTATTTTTGGTTTACATTCTTTTTTTACCCTGAAAATGATTACCAAAGCAGTCAAGGCAGCCTTGGGTTTTTTTGGGGATCGTTTGAAGTCCACAGTCCCGAAATTGAAAGTCATAAACTATACCATATAGTTAGTTGAAACCATGAAGCCCAACCCATACGATTTTGATATCATGTGCGGCTACAGACATAGGGTTTTTGGGGGATGCACATATATTCTGTAACTATGTGACCCCAAACGTATGGCCATGTATGATTTATGACTTTCTAGATAGATCAATTTCACACTTTTTGCATGTGGTTAGACAGACCAAGAACCTAGCCTGTTTGGGATAAACCTTAGAGAAGATATTAGAACATAGTTACCCCTCTGTTTAGGCCAATAGTATGACCAAACCATGATCCCCTTTTTATGTGGGTGATTTTATGAAAATTCCAATAAAAGTTTTTAATTCTAAAACTAATTTTTCCCTTTTTATTCTCAAGAGGTTTCTTCCTCCTCCCATGCACGAATCATTCTCATTCCCTCAAAGTAGGTATGTTGTTCTTTCCCCAATGTTGCATCCATTCCTCTCTTCGTCATATCCATCATGAATTTATATGCATGATCGTTAATCCTCTCCCATCTATTTTAAGTTTCTTCCATCCTCTGTTAAACGATTTTGGTGAAATATCATTTTTTCAATTTTTAGGGAATATGATGGTTTCTCTAATTTCTTCCATTCTATCTAATTTCAAGGGTTTCTTCTAGATGTGGTAAAAACAATATGGATAATATATCATGATTGGGTTCTTCCACATTGTTTAATTTAACTTTATGTTGTGATTAATTGTGCCACCAGTAAGAACAATCTGTTTCTGCCTCTAATCTATTAAATTAAATTTAAATAGATTCCTTACCATTCCAAATGTGATAAGATGAAATAAAGAATCAACCCAATAGGTTGATCGCATTGAATTTAACCAACCTAATGGGTTCTCCCAACCATAGTTTCCATATTTCACCTTTAATACTTTTTTACCTTATACATTAGTTTTTTAAATTCATTGAAGGTTATTTCTGTATAAATAATTCATTGAGTTAGTTACTTAGGTTAAACTATGTTAGCATTCCAAGAGTCCAGTCCATGATCCTTATTACTTATGACATAAAGTTATTTCCCAATGAAAATTACCTGACCAATATGTGTACTAAGATATAAAGGCTTGAACTAATGAAATATTCCCTCTTTCTAGACATGTTATATATGTAATTTTATGGATTAAAGGTGTTCACCTTACATCCATGGGTGATATATGGGGTTTTGACTTAGGGTCCAGTTGGATGGAATATTCATTTCTTCTTATTATAACTTGTTAATGCTTTGTAAACACATCAAAAGAGAGACTAGCTATGCATTGGATGTGCTCACTGAGTGTTACTTCGTTGTATCACCATACGAGTGATACTGGTTACCTAATAGAGACCCCTTGGTAGGGCACAATAAAACATTGGTTTTATAATCCAATAAGAGAGTCTCAGGATGCTACATGTGATATTATGTATAGACTCATAGTTCGTTTTTTAATGTCATCACATCATTGATGAAGTGACCCTCGAGACATAAATATTGGGTTACCATGGATAGACTCCCTAGTCATTAGACATATTATATGCCCATCGGGCTATACTTTGTAATTCTCTCTATGTTTCCATGGGTGGGTTCAAGGTGACACTTTATATTTTATTAATATGTTTCTGATTAAATTAAAATTAAGGTGAATATTTTTAATAGATACATGGTTATTTTGCTCTTGAAATGTTGGGATGTTCCCACTAAAAACATTAACAATATTAGGTATAATCCACCATCTAACATATTATTCAATTTACATTACCATTACAGGATTCCATGGTCAAGAATTAATTTCTTGGCTGAAGAAGGAATATTGGGTTCATGTCCAAGTGGAACCAAGTGCAATTTACATGGTTATTTATTTTTTATGAATTTATTATGTATGGAAAACTGTTTATTTTATATTTCATGAGATGGATTGATCAAGACACCATTGGTGGTGGCTTACTGGTATTGTTTCTCATACCCTACTCAACCCACCCTTGGTACCCATGTAGACATTATGTTTTCAGGAATTGATAATCGGAAATGATCAGCTTTAGATGCTTGATTTCTATTTCTAGTTTGTATTTCGGTAGAAGATGATGAATCCTATACCCTAGATGATTGAAGTATTTATTTCGATAATATTTTTATATTTTTAGTTGGATGTATATGCTTGTATACCCTAATTTACCGGGTACATTTTAGTATGGTTACATTACAATGATCATCATATTGTATCTTCCTATTATTTATCTTCTACTAGTCATTTGATGTCTTTCATTATTATGCATGTTATTTCCACTGATATTTTCTAGTTATAATGTATTCTAATATTTTATCTTAATGTATATAAATATATATTTCTACATTACACTCTATTAAATGGGGGAATAATCTCCACACAGACATGCCTTAATCTATTGATTCTATTCATCTGCCTTTGGCATTCATGGAGATGTTCTTGAGGATTTATGGATATCGTCTTAGGTTGTAGTTAAGTGGAAACTGGGGCGAGTTGCTAAAAAGTGGTATCAAAGGCGAATTTACTTTTTCCTTACTATTTGGGCATTAAAAAAGATCCTAGTATATTATATGTTGTTAATGAGCCTATGAATGAGAGTAGGTACCCCATATATGGGGGAAACCCAAATTTCTTATGATGGGAAAATGTTGTTATTGATTACATTATTGTAGTTTCATTAAATCCACCATTTTATAACAAACATTTCTTTTATTAAGATCTTAATGGGGTGTTTTTTATTTATCCCAATTATTTGAGTTGTAACACCCCAATCTTCCACGGTACTCTTCTCTTTGAATAATACAGTAGCGTGTGTTGTACGCAACTTCGAGTTCTAACACACACCACAACCAATCAAACTAGCCGTTATGAATAGTAATACCAACCTTTTGAAATTTTATAAATTTTATCATGCAAAATGGACTTAGTTTTTGGATTCTAAATATCAAAATTATCTTAGGGTGAATTTTGGGTATTTTTTTGAAAACATTCAATTTTTGATGAATAGTGAAAAAACACTAAGTTATACTTTAAAACTAAATTTTTATTTAAATACATATTTATTTTATGTAAGTATAATTAAGGAAGAAATAGATACATAATACCTATATATGTTCAATTTAAATCATTAGAGTTAGTTTATAATAATTTTAGATATATAAAAATTTTATTGAACTTTTCGCCGTCTTTTACCCATATCCTCGGAGCGTTTGCAAATTCACATAAAACATAATTTTACCATTTCCGTGAGTGGAATATTGAATATCCGAGAGACATGGTTTATGTCAAGGAGTTAAAAGTGGTTTAATAAGACAAAAATAATTTTTGGTGAATATTAACTTTTTACTTTTATGTACCACGGTTAAAAGTAAATAGGGTAATTATGGGAAAAATAATATTAATATTACCCTAACACGTGTATTAATTCTATTGGAAAATTGTATCTAGACCAAAAACAACATTAGGAATGGAATATTATCATTTAGGTCCACATGGATTATATTAGTACATTTATTATTATTTAATAAAAGAAGAGTTAAAAAATTTAAAATAAAAGTTTAATTACTAAAATTTTTCTAATATATGGTAATAAATAAAATAAATTCGATTGTATATATTCATTAGAAAGATAAAAATATTTCATACATAAGGGTAATTTATTTATAATTTTTAGACATTAAATAATTTAACTTATTTATTACACAATGATGATGCAGTAATTACCTAATTAATGAAATATTAAAATAATTTATATTATAAATATCAAAATAATTATAATTTGAGAATTTTATGAAATTACACTAATTTCATAGGTTAATATGACATATTATTATTGGTTATATAAATTGTTGTTGAATTAATAATGCTGTTTTTAAATTATCAAAAACAAAATACCCAATAGTGTTAAAATTGACATAAAAGAGTTTTTTAAAACAAATATTATATTATTAATTGATATTCTATTCCTAAAAATCAATGGTTCTTCCAAATAACATATATAATGATAGGTGTATTATTAATGGACCACTTTGGGGTCTCATGGAAGTATATAGTATGTTTATTAAAAAAATATAATATTAAAATACAAAGAGACATGGTAAATGTCAAACTATTTAACTAAGAATTAAATATAAATGATATGGTTAATATGGTAACCCAAACCCACCTAAAATATATTGGTTAAAATGATTTCAACCCATAATAACATTAACCTTTAAATAATCCACTTTGGAGCCATTAATAACAGAATATTAATTTATTATAAAATAATATTTCTATCATTTTAAAAGTTTCCCCTCACCCCTCTTATAAAAGGGCACTCCGCCTTCTCTCAAATTCATACCATCAAAGGATTTTGGATCAGCCAACCCCTACCCAAATATTCTCTCAACTTTTATAAAATCAACCTAGAGGACTTAGTTTGATCATAAAGCCAACCTAAAGTGCCCTTTTGATCAAATCAAAAGGAAGAACCCGAAGAAGAGGTAATGTTTTCACCACACTTTTCAAGTTCCTTTCTTCTTCAACTTCTTCTTTCTTTGTTATTCTCATACTAAAAAACTAAATCCTGTATATTATATATACTTTGATGTTATTATAAATATGGAACAATCATATTCAATATTCTATATATACTTTGAATGACATGTCACCATACGTGCGTACGTACGACTTATAGTCTCCACGTCGTGGTGTAATTGTTATTCAAAAAATTATTATTTGGATGGGTATAATAATGATGTGTAATTCTTATAAATAATAAATATAACATGATAATTATTCTGTATATATTATATAATATTAAATTATATATTATTTTAATTTCAAAAGAGTGATATTGTCGCTCGTGCATACATACGGACTACTGTCTCCACGAACGCGATGAGATTCATTCCTCATCGTATCCATTCATGTATAATTCTCATTTTATGATTAAAAATAATGTTTAAGAACTTGATATCATTCTGGATATGAATAATATACAAACCTATCCATGACAAACAACACTTATGAAACAAAACATATAAAATAAAACGAGTAAGTTAACACCCGAAACGACGATAATACTAAGATATTATTAAAAATTCAATGTTAAAATATCATATATGATATCATATTAATGTATATGATTCTTGTATAATTTAATAAATAATATTTTACCATTATATAGGAGGTTAACCAACCATCAAAGTAGGAAAAGTACAAGGTAAGTGTTTATTTCACAATCTCTTCATTATTCGATAATGTTTATACGTAATTATCAACTGGGGCCTTTTTATCATCCACATCCATGTTTCTTAAAAATATAGTTAAAATAATTATTACTATTTTACAAACTATGGGTTAAAATCATTTATATCCTTTCTTTATGTTAATAATATGTTTAAAAAGGAATCTTTATGTCATTTTCCAAAGAAGGTCCTTTTTAACCCTTTCAACAGAATTAAGGTAAGAATGTATTTTTTAACTTCTATGGTGGGTGCGGAAATTTTCCACCATTATAAAATCATCAAAGCTTCAATTAAAATATTATAAGGATATTTTCAAAGTAAATGTTTTATTTTATAATTATGTGACTTTTAAATGATTTAAAAAAGAGATATTTCTCTCAAATGGTTTTGATTTCATCTATGTCAACATCCTTTGATGGATTATTAGCATATTTGAAGATGATTTATTATGATTCAAAACTTATCTATTGTATTTGAAGGTTTTATGATATGTTTGACTGTGGATGTGTTATTTTTATACAATTCATGGTTTATGGAGAAAGTATTTCAATTTCTTATGCTATTTTAATACGAATGATTATTTTATGTTTAAAAATATTCATATGAGGAATGTATTGGACTTAATAAGTGATGGGTAGAGCCCGCTATAACTTCTCGATGCATCGGTAGGTATCATGAGACAAAATAGTGTCTTGGAACTAGGACTTGTCAAAATATTATTTGTATTCTTGGCACAAGGCCTTGACTATGTGGTTATGATAGTATGACATTATACATTCCATCATTATGAAATTGGTTATTTTTATTTCATGTGATTATTCGACAAGTAGAATATCCATGTGAATAAGTAAATGGAATTATATCATTTTATTTATTCCATATTTTTATGAAGTTAAAGTTTAAAATGATTTTGTTTCAGTTATACATTGCCTTAAATGTTTATGCCTATTTATGAATGTTTTCGCCGTATTGTTATCCTTACTGAGCATCTGAGCTCACCCCTTTCAATTTTTTATTTTTTCCAAGATGTGATGAAGTAATTTATTAATGACATGCAGGGATAGTATGAGGGGATATGAAGACAAGATTTTGTTGTAGTTTTTTTACATTATGATGTAATGTAAGACTTATGAATATATCTTGAGTTTCATCCAAGATACTAAACTAATCGGTCTTTCGATACATGATCTTTTGTGATCATGACAATGTTATATAATAATGCAGTGACTCTGGGTAACTAGGGTTGGGGCGTTACAGTTGGTATCTGAGGATTTTTAGTACAAACCATGAAAACTATATTAAGATATACTCTTATTAGATCACATAGCCCTAAGATAGACATTGAGGATTAGTATAGAATAACTTCCTAGAATTTTGGTATTGTAGAGATTTTGGGAGTTTTCCGAGAAATACATCCCTGTCTGGATACGAGCAGGTAGAGGCGGCTCTAGCACATATGTACATAGGGGTAAAACTAGAAAACACTGCTTTGAGCTTCACTCGAACGAGAACTGGTGCACGAAAACAGGCCTTTCTACACTCTTGGTTACGACACTCCCAGGGGATATGATTATGATAATTATCATTTTCCTTACAAACCATTATGAAGTGTTTATAAGTATATACTTCCCCAAAGAAAACATTCTTATGTTTATGGATTATATGCATAAACGTTTCAATTTATGTTAAGTGTTTTACAAGTTTGGATTTATTTGTGTGATTCATAAACTAATCTAGTGTATTAAATTGTATAGAAACGGTGCCAAGTGGAAGAAATTGAACTTGTATAAATGCACGCACTCCATGTTGGGATTTCCCTCCTGCTCAAGATATTTATATTGGAGCTGGTTATTCAACTTTTGTTGATCAGCTAATCACCATATCGGGAAAAATCACTCAGGTTATGAATAATAACCTTACCTGTATGAAGAAACCTGATCCACAACATGGAGGATCAATGTTAGATCGCATCATGAGGCAACAACCACCAACATTCAATTGGATTAAAAATCCCTTAGTAGCTGAGCAATGGATAAATTGTTTAGAGAAAATATTCCATGTCTTGGGGAGTAGTGAATAGGAGAACGTTATCATGGGAGTTTACCACCTCACTGAAGATGCTGATCAATGGTGGTAATTGATTAAAAACATGAATGAAGATGATGATGTATCAAATATGGAATGGAGGGAGTTCGAAGATCTGTTAAAAAAAATACTTTCCTCGTGACCATCGAGCATATTATGGAAAGGCAATTTATATGTGTGAGAGAAAAAGAGGATGAGAATGTCGCAAAGTATGAGTCTAACTTTACAAGTTTAGTGTAACACCCCATGATTTCATAGTGTGTTATTTCTTCAAAATAATTCAATAACTTGCACTACATGCAACACCGAGTTAAAGCCCACCATGACTTACCAAACTAGCCATTATAAATAGTTAAACCTACTTTCTAAAATTTTATAAATTCTATCTCTCAAAATTGACTTCATTTTTGGATTTGGAATATCAAAATTAGCCTAGGGTGAAATTTTGGTACTTTTCGGATAACATTAATATTTTGAGGAATAGTGAAACTTACTAAATTTTAATTAAAAACAACTTTTTTAATCAAAATAATTAATAGTAATAAATTATAAATTTGGGTGGTTTAAAAGTATAATTAGAGTATATTTTTACCATTTTATCCAATTGTGTTAATTAGAATTAATTTCACTTTGAAATTGGACCTAAACAATTGTCAATCTTTTGATATATATTGTTTCTTAAAAACATGCTATTTGTTGTGACAACGGGAATTAATTATAAAATTAATTAATGCAACTTATATGTTTGTAATTTTTTAAAATATACATCATGTTTGAATTTGGAATATCAATTATAGCTTAGGGTGAAATTTTGGCATTGTTCTGAAAAACATCAATTTTTGATGAATAGTGAAACTACTAAGTGGTAGTTAAAAAAACTGAATTTTTCATAAAACATAATTTTACCGCTTCTGTGAATGGAATTTGGAAAATACGAGAGACATGGTTAATATCATGAAGTAAAATGTGGTTCATGGAGATAAAAATAATTTTTGGTGAATAGTAACTTTTTACTTTTATTTACCACGGTTAAAAGTAAATAGGGTAATTAAGGGAGAAATGATATTAATATTACCCTAACACATGTCATAATTCTATTGGAAAAGTGTATCTCGACCAAAAAAAAACATTAGGAATAAAATATTATCATTTAGGTCTACTTGGATTAGATTAGGACATTTATTATTATTTAATTCAAAGAAGAGTTAAAAGAGTTAAAATCAAAGTTTATTTACTAATAAACATTTAATATAGGGTTATGCATAAGCTAAATTAGATTGTAAATATTCATTAGAAAGATAATTGGATTCACTATATAATTATATTTTATTTATAATTTTTCGATATTAAATAATTTAATTTATTTATGACACAATGATGATGAAGTAATTACCATAATAGTGAAAAATTAAAATAATTGATATTATAAATACCGAAATAAATATAATTTTAGACTTTTAATGACTTAAAATAATTTTATAAGATAATATGACATATTATTAATGATTTAATTGTCTTTTTATGAAGTAATATTTCTGTTATAAGTTTCACAAAAATCAGCTATTGAATAGTGTCAAAATTGACATAAAAGCGTTTTTAAAACAAATTTTATATTATTAATTGATATTAAATTCCTAAAAATCTAAAAAAAGGCCAAGAGACTTATATAATAATTGGTGTATCATTAGTGGACTACTTGGGGGGTAGCTTTTATGTATATAGGAAGTTTATTAACTATATAATATAAAAATACAAAGTGACACGGTAAATGTCAAACTAATTAATTAAGAGTTAAAACTAAAAGATAAGGTTAATATAGTTACCAAAACCTGTCTAAATTCTATTGATTCAGTGGTTTTAGACCCATCCCATCCTTAAAATTTTAATAATCAACTTTGGTGCTATTAGTAACCGAATATGAATTTATTATAAATTAATATTTCTAGCTTTTCCAAAGGTACCACTCACTCCTCTTATAAAAGGGCACTCCTCCTTCTCATTTCTTCACAACATCGTAGCCTTTTTATTCGGCCAAAATCCTCCCAAATACTCTCCCAAATTCCCTCACTACAACCTAGTGAACTTATTTAGATCAGAAATGCAACCTAGGGATCCCTTTGTATCAAATCAAAAGGAAGAACCCGGAGAAGAGGCAATGATTTCACCACCCTTTTCCAAGTTCCTTTCTTCTTCCACTTCTTCATTTGTTGTTACCATTCTAAAATAATAAATCCAGTATCATATATATACTGTGATGTTATTATAAATATGGTACAACCATATTCCGTATTCTATCCATCCTTTGAATAACATGTCACCATACGTGCGTACGTGCGTCTTACCGTCCCCACGTCGTGGTGTAATTGTTATTCAATAAATTATTATTTGGATGGGTATAATAATGATGTGTAATTAAATTAAATAATAAATTTAACATGATAATTATTCTTTATATATGATATAACATCTAATTGTATTTTATTTTAATATCCAAAGAATGATATTGTCGCACGTGCGTACGTACGGACTACCGTCTCCACGAACACGATGAGATTCATTTTCCATCGTATCCATTCAAGTATAATTCTCATTTGATGATTAATAATAGTATCTAAGGACTTGATATAATTCTGGATATGATTAAGATACAACCTATCTATTAAAAACATGGCTTATGTAACAAAACATATAAAAGAAAACGAGTAAGTTAACTCCCGAAACAATGATAATACTAAGATATTATTAACAAATCAATGTTAAGAGATCATATATGATATCATATTAATGTATATGATTCTTGTATAATACAATAACAATTATTTCACCATTATACAGGAGGTTAACCTACCCCAACAAAGGAAAAGTACAAGGTAATGTTTTATTTTACAATCTCTTTATTATCAGAGGTTGTTTATACGTAATAATCTACTGGGATCTCTTTAACATCCACATCCATGTTTCTTAAAAATTAATTTCAAAACATTTTGAATATTTAAAAGAATATGGGTTAAAGTCATTTATACCCTTGTTTTACATTTTATAAGATTTTTATAAAGGAATATTTCCATCATTTTCCAAACAAGGTGCTTTTTAACCTTTTCGACAGAATTAAGGTAAGAATGTTTTTTTAACTTATACAGCGAGTGTGGCTATTTTCCGCCATTATAAAATCATCAAATCTTCCCTTACAAGCTTATAAGAATTTTTTCAAAGAAAATGTTTTATTTTATAAATATATGACTCTTAAATGATTTCAAAATGGAAAGATATATTTCTCTAAAAAGAGTTTTGATTTCATCTATGTCAACATCCTTTGATGGATTTTACGCTTATTTGAAGTTGATTTATTATGATACAAAAATTCTATATTGTATTGAAGATTTTTTGATATTTTTGACAATGGATGTGCTATTTTTATACCATTCATAGTTTACGGTGAAAGTATTGACATTTCGTATACTAGTCTTAATAAGAATGGTTATGTTATGTTTAAACCTTTTCTTATGGGAATGCATTGAACTTAATATGTGACGGGTGGAGCCCGCTATAGCTCCTCGATGCATCGGTAGGTCTTATGAGACAAAATAGTGTCTTGGCATAAGGCCTTGGCAAAATATTATTTGTAGTGTTGGCACGAGGCATTGGCTATGTGGTTATGATAGTCTGGCATTATGCATTCCATCATTATGAAAGTGGTTATTGATATTGGATGTGATTATTAGATTAGTAGAATATCAATGTGAATAAGTAAATGTAATTATTTCATTTTACTTTTGCCATACTATATTGAAGTTCACGTTTAAAAGGTTTTTTTCAGTTATACATCGCCTTAAATGTTTATTCTTATTTATGACAGTTTCTGCTATATTGTTATCCTTACTGGGAATTTGAGCTCACCCCTTTTCTATGTTTTATTTTTCCCAGGATGTGAAGAAGTAATTTATGAATGACCTGCAGGGATAGTATGTGGGGATATGAGTGTGGTCTATGAAGAAAATATGTTGTTGTACTGGTTTTTCACTTTGTGATGTAATGTAAAATATTATGAATATATCTAGTGTTTCCAAGGCTACTAAACCAATCAGTATTTCGAGATTTGATCTTTCTTGTGATCATTACAATGTTATATAATAATGTACCGACTCTAGGTAACTGGGGTCAGGGCGTCACATTTGGTATCAGAGGAAGTTTAGTACAAACCTTGGAAGCTAGATTTAGATAAACTCTGATTAGAGCACGTAGACATAAGATGAACATTAAGTATTAGTATATAAGAACTTCCTAGAATTTTGGTATTTTAGAGATTTTGTGAGTATTCTGAGCAATACATCCCTGTCTGGATACGAGAAGGTAGAGGCAACTCTGGTACATATGTACCTAGGGGTAAAACCCGAAAACACCAGTTTGAGCTAGACTCGAACGGGAACTGGTGCACAACAACAGGACTTTATTCCCTCTTGGTTACAACACTCCCGGGAGATATTCTTAGGATAACTCTCATTTTATATACAAATCATTATGAAGGGTTTTTGAGTATATACTTCCTCAAAGGAGAAATTTTTATGATTATAGATTATATCCATAAACTATTTAATAAATGTTATGTGTCTTACATGTTTGGGATTAGGTATTGTTATTCATAAACTAATCTAGTGTATGCCATTGTTTAGAAATGGCGCCCAGTAGAAGGAATGAGAACTCCAACAATGAACAAGATCCCAAGAGAAAGAAGGATCATATATTTCATGGTCTTAAGCCAGAATTTATAAGAGAAATAGTCTCCCATGTATTATCATCATATGAAGAAATACGATCATGTGTTGATAGGATATGTAAAGATTTTACTGAGTCCTATGACTATGAAGGGAAGCAAGAGAAGAAAAGGATGGAAAAGAGAAATATGGATAAAGGGAAGAGGGAAAAGAATAATTTTCCCATATGTGATAACTATGGGAAGAAACACCCTGGAACTTGCCTGAGAGGAATGGGAGTTTGTTATAAGTGTGGAGGAAAAGGGCACAAAGTACGTGACTGCAACAGTAAGAAAATGGTTTCAAATGTACAATGCTTCATTTGAAAGGATTTTGGACACTACGCGAACCTATGTCCCAGTCATCAGACTATGCCTCAAATGATTCTATTGGATAATAATCAAGTTATGATACTACGACAGATGATGAGGACTGATTAGAGTTCTTATGTTGATAATGTCATTTGAGTGTTGTATCAACAATGTACTTGTTATAATAATTATGGAGTATATAAGGATTATACTGCAGTATTATTTCATTAAGGACTTGAGATTGTGTGGAACAATGAAAAGTGACTCAATATCAGGTAAAAAGTTTGGAAAATATATGGTTGAGAGAAAGATAATCCATAATATGGTTCTAATACTGAGGTAGTGATTTTAGAATAATACATGATTCATTTGGATAAATTATATTGGATATTCTTGACTACATTGAAACTGATTAATGATTTGTATATTCCACCATTGTTGGGGTTTACATCATTTTTGGGATTGAAGGAGTATATCTGTTATTTTTTAAGGAATAAGGGATCATGAATGTAATCAATAAGGTTTTATGGTAATTCAGGACGATGCAATGTTTTAAAAGAATACATGATGAAGGTGTTCAGATGTTATTACGCGGAAAAAGGATCTTCATTGTGTTTGCCTTCATTATAAATTTTGGAATTAAGTATTTGGGATAGTTCTAGTTTGGACTATTTTGGATTGCTATAAAAGGACAACCTGGAGGTTGTGCGACAACCCATCTCGTCCGGCAAGGCCGTGAGACTTGAACCCACAACCGAAGGGCGACAAGGGTGTATCACCTACCACTTACCCACGTGATGTCCTAGATTGAATAATGTTGTTTTTTATTGGTTCTGCTAGATGAATTATAAATTCATTTTTTTAACCCTATAGGAATAAGATAAATAGAATATTATTTTTATGTTCATTTATTTTTTAGAGTGAAAGATGAGTTTGTGGTAGAACTTAGTTAATGGTTTAGACTCTACTTGTCAAGTAAATATTTTTCTTCTTCTCTTATTCAATGATGAAATTAATTCATATTCTTTAGTGAAGGGATCGTAAAACAAAGAAAATGTGTTATCCCAATACCATATGTTTTGCTGAACCGATGGTATTTTAAATCATCGTAGATTGTTGAATTTAAGGCCCTTAATTTTACACTTGTTTGTGATTGATGACCTCAATCACTACCTATAAATATTTAAATTTTCCACCAATTATATGTCTCTAATTTCCACCACTGTTCTCCTAATCGAGATAATAATTTGGTGGTGACCCTTTCATTTCTCTTTTCCTCGTATTAAGACTAAATTTTAGTAACCCAATTTCCGATGTGGGTTTTCCCACAAAGATATTTTTTATTTTCAACCTTTTATTTTCGAAGAACAATTTCAAATTGCGAGGACACAATTTATTGAAGGTGGGGAGAATGTAACACCACAACATTTCCTAGTGTGTTATTATTTCAAAATAATTCAATAACTTGCACTACATGCAACACTGAGTTAAAGCACACCATGACTTACCAAACTAGGTGTTATGAATAGTAATACCTACTTTTTGAAATTTTATAAATTCTATCTATCAAAATGGACTTCATTTTTTGATTCAGAATATCAAAATTAGCCTAGGGTGAAATTTTGGTACTTTTTGGATAACTTTAATATTTTCATGAATAGTGAAAATTAATAATTTTTTATTAAAAACAACTTTTTTAATAAAAATAACTAATAGTGATAATTTATGAATTTGAGTGGTTTTAAAGTGTAATTATAATATATTTTTACCATTTTATCCAATGGTGTTCATTAGAATTAATTTCACTTTGAAATTGGACCTAAACAATTGTCAATCTTTTGATATATATTGTTTCTTAAAAACACGCTATTTGTTGTGACAGCGGGAATTAATGATAAAATAAATTAATTCAACTTATATGTTTGGAATTTAGTAAAAAGGACATAATTTTTGAATTCGGAATATCAATTATAGCTTAGGGTGAAATTTTGGCATTGTTCTGAAAAACTTCAATTTTTGATGAATAGTGAAACTACTAAGTTGTAGTTAAAACAATGAATTTTTCATAAAACTTAATTTTACCACTTCTGTGAATCTAATTTTAAAAATCTGAGAGACACAGTTAATATCAAGAAGCAAAATTTGGTTCAATGAGATGAAAATAATTTTTGGTGAATAGTAACTTTTTACTTTTATTTACAACGGTTAAAAGTAAATAGGGTAATTAAGGGTATAAATGATATTAATATTACCCTAACACATGTCCTAATTCTATTTGACAAGTGTATATCAAACAAAAACAACCTTAGGAATAAAATATTATCATTTATGTCCACTTGGATTAGATTAGGACATTTATTATTATTTAATTCAATGAAGAGTTAAAAGAGTTAAAATCAATGTTTATTTACTAAAACATTTTAAATATAAGGGTTATACATAAGATAAATTCGATTGTAAATATTCATTAGAAATATAATAATATTACATACATAATTATTATTTATTTATAATTTTTATACATTAAATAATTTAATTTATTTATGACACAATGATGATGTAGTAATTACCATAATAGTGAAAAATTAAACTAATTGATATTATAAATACCCAAATAAATATAATTTGAGACTTTTAATGAATTAAAGTAATTTTATAAGATAATATGACATATTATTATTGATTTAATCTACTTTTTTTGAAGTAATCATTTTGTTATAAGTTTCAAAAAAATCAACTATTGAATAGTGTCAAAATTGACATAAAATAGTTTTTAAAACAAATATTATATTATTAATTGATATTAAATTCCATAAAATCTAAGGATCATCCAAGACACTTATATAATGATAGGTGTAGCATTAATGGACCACGTGGGGGGTCTCTTTGATATATATAGTTAGTTTATTAACTATATAATATAAAAATACAAAGTGACATGGTAAATGTCAAACTAATTAACTAAGAGTTACAATTAAAAGATAAGGTTAATATAGTTACCCAAACTTGTATAAATTCAATTGGTTGAGTGTTTTTCGGAACATACCCACCTTAACATTTAAATAATCAACTTTGGAACTATTAGAAACCGAATATGAATTTAT
Organism: Viscum album; assembly: GCA_963277665.1. Classification (NCBI taxonomy): domain Eukaryota; kingdom Viridiplantae; phylum Streptophyta; class Magnoliopsida; order Santalales; family Viscaceae; genus Viscum; species Viscum album. The sequence goes on from OY728125.1 coordinate 888,395,104, forward strand.
TATAAATTAATATTTCTAGCTTTTCCAAAGGTGCCCCTCACTCCTCTTATAAAAGGGCACTCTTCCTTCTCATTTCTTCATGCCTTAAAAGCCTTTTGGTTTGGCCAAACTCTGCCCAACTACTCTCCCAAATTCATTCACTACAACCTAGTGGCCTTTTTTTGATCATAAAGTCAACTTAAGGAGCCCTTTTGATAAAATCAAAAGGAAGAACCTGAAGAAAAGATAATGATTTCTCCACCCTTTTCCAGGTTCCTTTCTTTTCCACTTCTTCTTCATTTGTTGTTACCATTCTAAAATAATAACTCCAGTATCATATATGTATAGTGATGTTATTATAAATATGGTACAACCATATTCAGTATTCTATCCATCCTTTGAATTACATGTCACCATACGTGCGTACGTACGACTTACCGTCTCCACGTCGTGGTGTAATTGTTATTCAATAAATTATTATTTGGATGGGTATAATAATGACGTGTATTTCATTTAAATAATAAATTTAACATGATAATGATTCTGTATATATGATATACCATCCAATTATATATTATTTTAATATCAAAAGATTTATATTGTCGCTCGTGCATACGTACGGACTACCGTCTCCACGAACGCGATGAGATTCATTCTCCATCATATCCATTCAAGTATAATTCTCATTTTATGATTAAGAATAGTATCTAAGGACTTGATATCATTATGGATATGATTGAGATACAACCTATCCATTACAAACATGTCTTACATAACAAAACATATAAAATAAAATGAGTAAGTTAACACGCGAAACAATGATAATACTAAGATATTATTAACAAATAAATGTTAAAAGATCATATATGATATCATATTAATGTATATGATTCTTGTATAATTTAATAAAAATTATTTCACCATTATACAAGAGGTTAACCTACCCCATCAAAGGAAAAGTACAAGGTAATGGTTTATTTCACAATCTCTTCATTATCCGAGGTTGTTTATAAGCAATAATCTACTGGGATCTCTTTATCATCCACATCCATGTTTCTTAAAAATGTATTTCAAAACATTAATACTATTTAAAAGAATATGGGTTAAATTAATTTATACCCTTGGTTTAATTTTTATAAGAGTTTTATAAGGGAATCTTTCTGTTATTTTCCAAACAAGGTGCTTTTTAACCTTTTCGACAGAATTAAGGTAAGAATGTTTTTTTTAACTTATACGGCGGGTGCGGCTATTTTCCAACGTTATAAAATCGTTGAAGCTTCCCTTAAAATATTATAAGAATATTTTAAAAAAAATGTTTTATTTTATAAATATATGACTCTTAAATGATTTCAAAATAGAAAGAGATATTTCTCTAAAAAGAGTTTTGATTTCATCTATGTCAACATCCTTTGATGGATTTTAGGCTTATTTGAAGTTGATTTATTATGATACAAAAATTCTATATTGTATTGAAGGTTTTGTGATATATTTGTCTATGGATGTACTATTTTTATACCATTCATAGTTTTTGGTGAATGTATTGACATTTCGTATGCTTGTTTTAATATGAATGTTTATGTTATATTTAATCCTTTTCATATGGGAATGAATTGGACTTAATATGTGACAGGTGGAGCCCACTATAGCTCCTCGATCTATCGGTAGGACTCATGAGACAAACTAGTGTCTTGGCACAAGGCCTTGGCAAAATCTTATTTGTAGTCTTGGCATGAGGCCTTGGCTATGTGGTTATGATAGTCTGGCATTATGTATTCTATCATTATGGATGTGCTTATTGATATTGAATGTGATTATTCGATTAGTAGAATATCCATGTGAATAAGTAAATGGTATTATTTCATTTTACTTTTTCATACTATGTTGAATTTCAAGTTTAAAAGGCTTTTGTTTTAGTTATACATTGCCTTAAATATTTATTCTTATTTATGAATGTTTCCGCTATATTGTTATCCTTACTGGGCATTTGAGCTCACCCCTTTTCTATGTTATATTTTTCTCAGGATGTGAAAAAGTCATTTATGAATGACCTGCAGGGATAATATGTGGGGATATGAGTGTGGTCTATAACGAAAATATGTTGTTGTCGTATTTTTTCACACTATGATGTAATCTAAAACTTTATGAATATATCTAGTGTTTCCAAGGCTACTGAACCAATCGGTCTTTCGAGATTTGATCTTTCCTGAGATCATGAAAATGTTTTTTCATAATGCACCGAATCTAGGTAACTGGGGTCGAGGTGTTAAATTTAGCAAGGTATGCAACAGATTATATAAATAGCCCAAGAAGTAAGATTGGTCATTTCTTTAATGGGTTGAAACTGTTTCTCCATCGAGCATTGGTCTCACAATCCTTCTCGTCATACGAATAAATTGTATCGTGTTCTATCAAGGAAGAAAACAAATTCTCTAATTTTTATGACTTTAAAGAAAAGCAAGAGAAAAAGAGATCTGCCGATCACTCTGGAAATGAAAATAAGGGGAATAAAGGAAATGTTAAATATCCATACTGTAGTAAATGTTGGAAGAAACACCCTGGTACTTTCATGAATGGAATGGGAGTCTGTTACAAGTGTTGTGAAAAAGGCCCCCAAGCTCGTGATTTCAAGGGGAAGAAAGAAGCTACTGATGTTCAATGATACAATTGTAGGGATATGGGACATTATGAAAATGAATGTACTATGTGTCAAGGAAACTTACCTAAGAAAAGGATAAGGGATCAAGTCCAAGCTTATTCTATCACTGCTGCTGAGGTAGAATCTCTGAATGACGTGGTGACATGTAATTTAATGGTTTCCTCATGTTTGGAAAACGAATTATTTGATTCTGAATCATCATATGGTTTCATATCTTCCCAGTTTTCTAAGAAAATAAGATATTTCCAATTTGATTTAACAAGGGAGTTTTCACTCAAAACTCCTAAGAGAAATATCATTGCAATAATGTTTTGTGAATAAATCCCCATTAGAGAACATAAATGTTCTTTATCTGCAGATCTCATCATCATACCTATGATTTAATTTGATTAAATCCTTGGTATGGAATGGATTTCGGGCCATGATGAAAAAATTTACTGTAAGGAGAAGGAGGATACTATTTTTTATGATGATGATAAGGAACACCTTATCTTTAGAGAGGAATCATCACCACCTAAATCTTACCTATATCCACCCCAATAGCTCAACTAATTTCAATTATTGGGGATAAGAGAATGAAATGACTGTAGGTGAGGAATGGAATGTTCAAATAGAGGATGTAACAATTGTGAGAGAATATGTTGATGTGTTTCCATAAAATTTACATGGACATCCTCCAAAATGATAAATTATGTTTTCCATTGATTTAATTCCTGTTTCAAGGCCGATATCGAAGACCCCTTATAGAATGGACACTATGGAATTAGTTGAAATAAATAAACAAATAGAGGAAATGAGTAATAAGGGATTTATTTGCCCTAGTGTTTCTCCATGTGGAGCCCATATCATTTTTTTTAATAAGATAGATGGATCCATGAGGTTATGTATCAACTAGAGGGAAATCAATAATATAACAATAAAGAACAAGTATCCCCTACCTCGCATTGATGATTTATTTTACCAACATCATGGAGCTCAAAACTTTTCAAAGATTGACCTCCGATCTTGATACCATCAGTTGTGTGTGAAAAAGGAATACATTCCGAAGACAGCATTCCGAACCATGTATGGGCATTACGAGTTTACAATAATTCCTTTTGGACTGACTAATGCACCCTCTGATTTCATTGATATAATGAATAGAATTATCAAAGAATCTCTCGATGATTTTGTAGTGGTATTTATTGATGATGTATTGGTATATTTCAAAAACTACGAAGACCATGAAAATCCCTAGCACATTATCCTGACAACTCTTAGAAGACATGAATTATTTGGGAGGTTTAGCAAGGGTGAAGTCTTGCTTCAGGAGAACTCTTTTCTTCGCCATATAATCTATATGGATGGAATATTTGTTGATCCTTATAAGACCAAGGCAATCCAAGAATGGCCAGTACCAATGAACATAACCAAGGTACGTAGTTTTATTTGTTTAGCAAGTTATTATCGGCGTTTCAGCCAGAATTTTTCCAGATTGGCTAACACATTAACAAAGGTCACATGTATTGGGGTAAATTATTTTTGGACAAAAGATTGTGAAGAATGTTTTGAAGAAATTAATAGAAGATCAGTCAATGCCTTTATATTGACTCTACCATCAGGGAGTGATGGATTAATTTTTTATAGTGATACATCAAAGAAAGGACATGGTTGTGTCCTTATGAAGAATGATAGGGTTGTTGCCTATGCATCACGACAGCTATAAATCCATGAGAAAAACTATCATAATCATGATATTTAGTTAGCTGCTGTAATCATTGCTAGAAATATATGGAGACATTTATCTCTACTGAGAAAAATCTGAGATATATACCGATCTCAAAGATTTTGAAGTACATTTTCTCATAGAAAGAAATCAACATGAGGCAAAGTCGATTGCTTGAACAACTCAAGGATTATGATTTCATGATACACTACCACCCGGGGAAGGAAAATAAGATGGTAGATGCTTTGAGCATAAAGGATCATGGAGTTTTGAACAGGATTAGAGTTGAAAGGGATCCTATTTTAATAGATTTTTTAAAGATGGACATGGGAATTATAATGGAATGTGAAACATCAATTCTTTTTCTAATGGTTTCAAAACCATATTTACTAGAAAAGTTTAAGAGTTCTCAGACTGATGATGAAGAATTCCAAAAGACGATTAATGCTGTGAATTATGGGAGATTGAGAGACTTTGTGTGTGAAGAAGGAATTTTGAGATTTGGGAAGAGACCATGTGTTCCTGATATACATGATCTGAAAAGGTAATTGTTAGATGATTCTCATAGATCCAATTTATCTATACACCCTGGGAGTAGCAAAATGTATAGAGATTTGAAGGAAAATTTTTGGTGGGACAACATGAAGAGGGATATTTCTGATTTTGTGTCAAGATTTATGGTTTGTCAAAAAGTGAAAACTGGTAAGAAATATCCTGGAGGAGTCATGCAACCTCTTCCCATACCAGAGTAGAATTGAGAGAATATTACGATGGGCTTTATCATGGGACTACCAAAGACTCCTAGAAGGAATGATGGAATGTGGGTTATTATTGATCATCTTACCAAGTCATCACATTTTCATGTTATAAGGGATGATCTACCATTGGAACGTCTATCAATACTATATATTAATGAAGTTTTGAGACTTCATGGAGTACCCCTATCGATTGTTTCTGATTGTGATCCCCATCTTACTTCAAGATTCTGGAAGTGTCTTCAGAAGGCCTTGGATACTAGAACTGTTTGAGCACTACCTACCACCCTCATACAGATGGACAATCAAAACGGACTATTAAAATATTAGAAGACATGTTGAGATCACACTCACTTCACTTTCAGGGTATGTGGGATCAATATTTACCTCTGTTAGAATTTTCCTATAACAATAGCTTCCATTCCAGTATTCGGATGGAACCATATGAAGCGTTGTATGGAAAGAGATGTTTCACACCAACCTGTTGGGATGTCGTTGGTGAAAGAATAATTATAGGCCCAGAACTGTTGGAGGAATGGATGGAAATGGTGAAGGTAATCCAAAACCACATCAATGCAGCTCAATGTATGTAGAAGAGTTATGCCGGTAATCAAAGGAAGGATTTGGAATTTTAGGTAGGAGATCAGGTTTTCTTGAAGTTATCTCCTTTTAAGGGAGTTATATGTTTCATTAGGAAAGGTTAATTGAGTCCCAGGTACATTGGACCTTTTGAAAATCTAGAACTAATTGGTGATGAAGCTTACCGTTTTGTAATGCCGCCAAATCTTTCCAAATTTCACAATCTATTCCCCGTATCACTGTTGAGAAAATACATGCCTGACCTAACGCACGTACTCAACTATGAGGAATTAGAACTGGAACCCGATTCATCTTATTGCGAAGAACCCATCAGGATTCTTGATAATAGATAGAAAGTGCTTAGAAACCGAACGACTCGTCTGGTAAAAGTTCTATGGAGAAACCATAAGATGGAAGAGGCAACGTGGGAACCTGAGGAATTTATGATGAAGAATCCCCCGAGTCTTTTCATGTGGTTGTATTCTAGAAATTTTAAGGAAGAAATTATTTAAAGGGTTGGAGAATGTAACACCCCAAACTTCCATGTTACGCTTCTCTTTGAATAATATAGTAGTGTGGGTTGTACGCAACTTTGAGTTCTAACACACACAATAACAAATCAAACTAGCTGTTATGAATAGTAATACCCACTCTATGAAATTTAATAAATTTTATCTTTAAAAATGGATTCATTTTTGGATTTGGAATATCAAAATAAGCTTGGGGTGAAGTTTTGGTATTTTTATGAAAACATTCAATTTTTTATAAATATTGAAAAACACTAAGTTATAGTTTAAAACAAAATTTTTGTTTAAATAATTATTTATTTTATTTAAATTTTATTAAGGTCAAAATAGATACATAATATCAATATATGTTCAATGTAATTCATTGAAGTTATTTTAGAATAATTTTAGATATATATAAATTTTATTGGACTTTTCACCGTCTTTTACCCACCTCCTAGGAGAATTTGAAAATTCACATAAAACATAATTTTAACACTTCTGTGGGTGAAATTTAGAAAATTTTGGAGAGATGGTTAATATCAAGTAGTAAAATGTGGTTCAATATGAAAAAATAACTTTTGATGAATAGTAACTTTTTGTTTTTATTTACCACGGTGAAATGTAAATAGAGTAATTAAGGGAAAAAATGATATTAATATTACCCTAACACATGTCATAATTATATTGGAAAAATTTATCTCAATAAAAAACAACATTAGGAATAAAATATTATCATTTAGGTCAACTTAGATTAGATTAGGACATTTATTATTATTTAATTCAAAGAAGAGTTAAAAGAGTTAAAATCAATGTTTAATTACTAAAACATTTTTAATATAGGGGAATTCATAAGATATATTCTAATGTAAATATTAATTAGAAAAATAAAACAATTTCCTACATAATTTTATTTTATTTATAATTTTTAGAAATTTTATAATTTAATTTATATATGACACAATGGTGATGTAGTAATTACCTAATTAATTAAATAAAAAAAATAATTGATATTATAAATATAAAAATAATTATAATTTGAGACTTTTTATAAATTAAACTAATTTCCTATGTTAATATCACATATTAGTATTGGTTATATAAATTTTCTTCAAAGTAATAATTCTGTTATGAAATTATCAAAAAGAAAATACCCAATAGTGTCAAAAATGACATAAAAGCGTTTTTAAACAAATATTATATTATTAATTGATATTTTATTCCTAAAAATCCATGGTTCATCCAAAGAACATATATAATGATAGGTGTATCATTAATGGACCACTTGGGGGATGCTTAGAATTATATAGTAAGTTTATTAACCATATAATATAAAAATACAAAGAGACATGGTAAATGTCAAACTATTAAACTAAGAGTTAAATATAAATGATAAGAGTAATATAGTTACACAAACCTGTATAAAATCTATTTTTTGAATTTATTTCGACCCATACCCACCTTAGCCTTTAAATAATTAACTTTTGAGCCATTAGAAACCGAATATGGATTTATTATAAAATAATATTTCTAGCTTTTCCAAAGGTGCCCCACACACCTATTATAAAAGGGCACTCCCCCTTCTCTCAAATTCATACATTCAAAGCCTTTTAAATCGGCCAAACCCTGCCCAAATATTCTCTCAACATCCATCAATTAATCCTAGATGCCTTATTTTTACCATAAAGCTAACCTAAGGATCCCTTTTTATAAAATCAAAAGGAATAACCCGAAGAAGATTTAATGTTTTCACCACCCTCTTTCAAGTTCCTTTCTTCTTCAACTTCTTCTTTCATGGTTATTCCCATTAAAAAATAATAAATCCATTATCTTATATATACTTTGGTGTTATAATAAATATGGTACAACAATATTATGTATTCTATCCATCCATTGAATGACATGTCACCATACATGAATACGTACGACTTACCATCTCCATGTCGTGGTGTAATTGTTATTAAAAACATTATTATTTGTATGGGTATAATAATGATGTGTAATTAATGTAAATAATAAATATAACATGATAATGATTCTATATATATTCTATAATATCAAATTATATATTATTTTAATATCAAAAGAGTGATATTGTCGCTCGTGTATACGTACAGACTACCGTATCCGCGAACGTGATGAGATTCATTACCAATCGTATCCTTTAAAGTATAATTCTCATTTGATGATTAAAAATAATTTTTAAGGACATGATATCATTCTGGATATGAATATGATACATCCTATCCATAACAAACATGGATTATGTAACAAAACATATTAAATAAAACGAGCAAGTTAACACCCGAAACGACGATAATACTATGATATTATTAACAAAGAAATGTTAAACGATCATATCTGATATCATATTAATGTATATGATTCTTGTATAATTTAATAAAAACTATATCACCATTATACAGTAGTTTTACCTACCCTCAAACAAGGAAAAGTACATGGAAATCGTTTATTCACAATCTCTTTATTATCAGAGGTTATTTATACATAACTATCTACTGGGACCTTTTTATAATCGACATCTATGTTTTATAAAAATGTATATAAAATCATTCTTACTATTTCACCGACTATGGGTTATAGTCATTTATACCCCTGTTTGACTTTTATATGATGTTTATTAGGGAATATTTCTGTTGTTTTACAAACAAGGTCCTTTTTATCCTTTTTGAATGAATTAAGGTAATAATGTCTTTTTTAACTTATACGGCGTGTGTGGCTATTTTCTGGCATTATAAAATCATCAAATATTTCATTAAAATATTATAAGTATATTTTCAAAGTAAATGTTTTATTTTGTAATTATGTGACATTTAAATGATTTAAAAAAGAGAAATTTCTATCAAATAGTTTTGATTTCATCTATGTCAACATCCTTTGACAGGTTTTAAACTTGTTTGAAGTTTATTTATTATGATACAAAAATTATATACTGTATTGGTGATTTTATGATATGTTTGATTCCGGATGTGTTATTCTTATACTGTTCATAGTTTATGGAGTAAGTATTGACATTTCGTATGCTCGTTTTAATACGAATGTTAATGTTATGTTTAAACCTGTTCATATGATAAATGTGTTGGAATTAATAAGTGACTTTTGTAGCTCGCTATAGCTCCTTGATTCATCGGTAGGTCTCATGAGAAAACTAGTGTCTTTCCACAAGGCCTTGACAAAATATTATTTTTATTCTTGGCACAAGGTCTTGACTATGTGGTTATGATAGTCTGGAATTATTCATTCCATCATTATGAAAGTGTTTATTGTTATTACATGTGATTATTTGAATAGTAGAATATCCATGTCAATAAGTAAATTGAATTATTTCATTTTATTTATTCCATATTATGCTGAAGTTCAAGTTGAAAAGGCTTTTGTTTTAGTTATACATTTCCTTAAATATTTATGCCTATTTATAAAATTTTCCGATATATTGTTATCCTTACTGAGTATCTGAGCTCACCCATTTCAATGTTTTATTTTTCTTAGGATGTGAAGAAGTAATTTATGAATGAACTACAGGGATAGTATGAGGGGATATGAAGAAAATATGTTTTTGTAGTTATTTTTCCTTTATGAGTAATGTAATACTTATGAATATATTTATTGTTTCCATGGCTAATTTACTAATATGTATTTTGAGACTTGATCAATTGTGATCATTCAAATGTTATGTAATAATGTACCGACTTTGGGTTACTTAGGTCGGGGCGTTACATGAGTTTATATAAGGTTTTTGAATCATAGTATGCACACTAGAATTTTAGTTTTATCCATTAGAGACTTCGTTAGATCTCGGTGCTTGCACCCATATTTCAATGATATAAATTTCAAATGTTTTCATTCAATTCCTGGATGTTATATACATATTCATCCTTTGTTCAATCATGCAATGGTAAACAATGAAAAGAAGTTGTCAAAATCCCCATAAAATATGAAATGGTATGTGTTTATATTTTTTCCTAAATCGATTAATATTATTTCACCAACAATTTATTATTTATTGAATCATCGGGGATTCCATTTTATGTGAATCTGGTGATGTAAAATTTTAAATCTTTAGACTATATTCTTTAACAACACACCCCCGTACATACAATTTGAACTAGATAAATTTCAAAAATAATTAATCTAAGAAAAATTAAAATTATATTTAATTTCATAAAGAAAGATCTATTCTAGTATAATATCCAATTAAAATATCCAATATGATAACATATGGATTAGTTATATCCATTTAAATATTAAAGGATGGATCAAAATAAATTCTTATAGTAAAATATTTGAAGAACAAAAATGAAATTAGACTGAGATATATTTGGGGTGGAAAATTCAAGCATTCACAAAAATTTATTAGTAATTATGACTGATGAAATAGTTTTTTCTAGATATAGTATATTTTTACAACATATAGACTTATTAAAAGTACTATATAAATTTTATTGTAAATAAAATAGGTTTTGTTTTTTTCTAAAAGAAAAATATTAGGATTCATGTTTTTTACAGTACAAAAGTATAGTAGGGTACACTAGATGGGAGAAGAAAAATAAAATAACATAAAAATGTTCCTTCTATATATTATTGATATAAGACAATAATAATAATAAATAGTGGGGAAAAACACTCCATCCCTCACCACTAGCCTCCCACAAGCACGACTACCACCCGATTAGCCTCCTGCTAACGACACCTTATTCGACGGGCCTCACCATCAAACCCCACTTCACATGGCTTCATAGACTACCCCCACTGATGACATAATACAAATATGGTATCTTACTATAACTGATGCCTCCAACTCAGTATCATAATTATCATCATGTCACGCATACCATCATGAAATACCTCCCACTATCACCTCTATAAAAAACCTTCCATTGTCATCCTCCCCTACTCAACCTCCCTGCAAGATAGAACATAATGATTCCACCCCTTAACCATTATCACATAGATATTATTGATCCCCAATGGGCATGAATCATGGACATTCAATCCAGTCTGACCCCATCCAGGCCCCATAATCCCTAATAACATTTTAGGGGGTTCTAATCCATTTGAGGGACTGAAAAAACTATTATTATTATTTAATGATTTAATTAATAATTATTGGAAGAAAGTTAAAATATAATTTGTTTCCCAGTCAAATGAAACATGATATAAAATTATAAATAATTTTTTTAATTCATTTTAAAACCCTCAAGTTATCATAAATATATTTTTTTATTTAATTAATTTGTCTTTCCATGGATAATTGGTATTGAATAACTAATGTATGTATGAATTGTGATTTTAATTTATTATCACATATTTTTTTTATAATTTTACTATATAGTTAGTGAATTAGATATTCCACTCTCTAATAGTCATTTTCAATATATGTATAATGTCATATGTTCCAACTAGAGGTTTTTTTCATGTGTATTATGCGTTTTCAAGACACCCTCAACTGTGTGTATATATTACTATATTATGATGTTTTAAAATAATATGTTGAAAATTCCAATTTCGGAAAAATATATAGATAACATGTAAATACATTGAGTGAGGTGGCCGATACGACATGAGTTAGACAATTATAAGATAAATAACAATAGTGTTTGGGATAATCCATTTACACTGAATAGATCAACCAGTATTAAATTATATTCATTATTAATTTTATTTTAATTTATTATAGATTATTTATTATAATTTTTTTATTGTTAAAGAATAATTGATCACATAGAAAAACAAACTAGAATGAATATATAAAATTAACATGTGTGATGAATGTTTCCAGTATACTAAAATTTCAAATTTTTATTGTGATTATGTAGTATATACACCAATAATTGGAAATGAATACATATTTTGATAAATAATATTAAATACACTAAAAATGTTATTAATTTATAATTCCAGAATTTTTTTAAATTTGAACAAAACATTATGTATGAGGTTCTCAAATTCCATAGTTGATGTTAGATCCTACCAATGGATATTAATTATTTGAGTGATAGGTCAACACAATAGAATATGATTTCATAGAATTGTACATAGCTACCTTGATGCCGCATTACAGTCAAAGTGTTGTGGGAATCATGGTTACGATTACTAAAGGCTCATACATCAATAAATATTTTATGGAGTGATGAGTTCAATGTGGCTAGCTAGTGTTCAACCTACTAAAAAACTCAACGAGTAGGGGTGTATCTTTATATTGGACTATTATATGAGGTTTAGAAGAAAAATTTCACTAGAATACATAAGATATTGGGTTTTTTTGAATCATGTATTCATTGATTCCAAGGGTCTATAATAAAAGTGGATCGTATCAAATGATTTAATTGGTAATGTGTCAATGGTAATCAATATAATTTACAACAAAATATATTTATTTTTCATAGATAAAATGGTAATCACATATATATGTTCATTATTAGTATAACTAATTACATAAAAAGAAAATACCATGGTCGGAAATAGCTTCTAGGAGTAGAAAAATGCATTCCTTATGTATGATGAAAATCAAGGAATCATTATATGAATGAGTCCTCACATTATACTAAGCCTCTGTAGGAAAAAAGAATGTTGGATGAAGAAAAATATAAAATGGATATAAATGTTACACTAGATGTATAGTGTGAGAAGTTTACATTTATTTCTAGTCAGTAATAGAAAATTTTTGAGGGTCAATGTTTCTATAATATTCTTTCTTATATCCATGAGTTATATCTTGAGAGATAAATAAACGGAATATATGAGATATCAATTTCACTATATGGTTGCTAACTGATAAAAGGGAATCAATTAAGACCTCATCTATTCAATATTATTGGGTATTTTGAGGGTCTTGAATTCCTTTTTCTAAAAAATTACCAATAAATAGTCTCTGATATTATTCTTTCCTATTAATCACCAATCTTATAAAATTTTATTATTAATTAAATCATGAATAACATGAAAATTTTTCTCCCAAACCTACTGAATTTTTTTTAGAAATATGTTAAGGATATGATGAATATAAATTCTTCTATAGTTGTGGTAAATAGAGAACGTATGGAAAGGATAATAGGTCTATGGTTAAACCATAGCTAAAGAAAATGATGAATCGTTCATCAGAAAATCCAAAGATAAAAAATTTAATGAAATTATAAGGATATGTTCTTCTTTGAATGTGGTGGGAAAGTGAATTGGAAGAAGAATTTCTAGGATTGGAAATATAATCAAGTTAATGCTTCAATATCAGGTGTGTTTTTAATTGAATGAATCCTATAATAATCTGAATATTTGTTATTTTATATTTCTTGTGGGTCACACATTAATAATCATATATATAAATAAAATAAAAATTTGATGATTATAATGAATAGGTGGATCATTGTGAAAAAAATGTTTGGAGACAACCAAAAATTGCAGTTGTATACTATAATTTAACCCATCATAGTGGTTGTGATATTATTTTAAAAACATGTTATTACGTCTCCTTAGATACATTAAATATAGTAACTATGTTGAGTTAGTACACCATCAAATTTTATTTCAAGTACATATATAAATGTTTTTCTCGTTTTTATGGATAACATTTATTATGGTTTGGTGAATCTAAACATTGGATTATATATATATAAACATAAAAAACCAATAATATAATTTAATGAATATAATAATTAATATGATTTATATATCACCCAGACTTGGAACTTTAGGCTTGGTCATAAAAATTAAAATCATTTACAAAAATTATATCAAGATGGGTTATTATAATAAACCTAGTTAAAATCCTTGGATGTATTCCATGATTGTTTATAAAGGAAAATAACCAATGCACCATTCACTAGGAAATGGGTAAAGGTTGTTGATTGGATGGAATTGATTCACTGTAATGTTTATGGAACATTTCTAGATGAGGAAATGGGATGGTTTTCACACATAATTACTTTTGCCAATCCTAGTAGTAGGTAATGTTATATCTAAATAATATAGTATAAGTCATATCCCATTTATATGTTTATTTAATTCAAATTTGACATACAAAAACATTCAAAATTATTATGGCACATGTTTCTTAATGAGGATAATATTATATAGACAAACCCTTCATTGATCACTTAAAAGAGGGTGGGATAATATCAAAAATCATTTCACCTTATACACTTTAGTGGAAGGGTGTTTTTGTACCATCCCAATTATTTATAGGTTAATAAATATTCATATCTAATAATATTTATGAAATATATTTTAATTTTACGTTAAAGGAGATATTTTTTCTGATAGTATACTAGATAGGCTACAACGTGTTTCTCCAAAATCATATGTTGCACACAAAATTTAGTTATACAAAAGCATAATACAATAATAATAATATTATTATTTAAAATGGTTTTTAACACAATTCTATTATATTAGATAGAAATAACATACCTAACTAAAATATTATTCACATGTTTGTTTAATTTATTTACATTTATCTATTGATGTTTAGAGGAATAAAATGAGAATGAATTGACTTTTAAGTATAACATACACAAATATTTTTAAAATATTTTTACCTCCATTTGACAGAGAACCATTTTTAGAAATGATTTTTTAACTTTTATATGTTATATTTGATAAAATAATATTAATATTTTGAAGTGGGACATCAAAATTTAATTTGGATAATTTTTGGAAAAACATCATATTTAGTGAGCAGTGAAAAATACTAGATTTTAATTGAAAACTACTTTTTAATCTAATTTAATTATATTGTTGTATTGTTATTTTAAATTTTTTAAATTTTTAATAGGATTATTTTTATCATTTAACTCAGTTATGGTAATTTTATATAATTTCTAGTTTTAATTGGACATAAATAAATGTCAATCTTTTGATAGATTTTACATATTAAAAACTCATTTACTAGTTTTGATAATCGAAAATAATTTTTAAATATTTTCTTCCAGTTATGGGTTTGGAATTAGGGAAATTAGAATCCATATTTGGAATCATAATGTCCAAATTATGTAAATTGGTACCTTTTCATTTATTACATTATAAATATTATGTTAAGTAATTATTTTTATTTACCAATGTTAAAGGGTAAATTAGATAAATAAGTGTAATCAAAATAATAATATAATAATATAAAACTACTCTAAAACCTGAAATAATCATATTGGATGAGATATTTTTGTCCATGATAATCTTTAGGATAAATGACTGTCATTTGAGAACCAATTGGGTGTGAAAATTAATTTATATAATATTTAATTTAAAGAAATGAGAAATTTAACATAAACATATATCTTCTAATAAAAATAATTAATATAGGGTTATTTTAAAAATATCCATGAATATAAATATTATTTGGAAATTCAAAAAGATTTCATATATCATGGTATTTTATTTTAAAATTAAAAATAAATAAATAAATGTATTTTTGACACAATGATGGTGCAATGATTACAATAATAATGAAATATTCAAATAAATGATATTGTAAATAATAAAATATAATTTAATTTGAACATTTTAATGCCATAAGCAATTATTTTGGATGAAATTGACATTTTAGAGATGATATATCGACTTTTACTTGATGAAATCATGTTTTTATGATTTTTACAAAAATCAATTACTAAATAGTATTAAAATTGATATAAATGACTTTTTAAAACAAAAATTGTTTTATTAAATGTTATTAAAGTCCTAAAAACACATTATTCTGCCAAAGTAATTATATAATGTTTTAAATTTCATTAATTATTCACTTGTGGTTTAATTGGAATTTTATAGTGAATATAGTAACCGTATATTATTAAAATACAAGAAGACATGGCAAGAGATAATGTTTTTTCTAATGGTAAAAGCTAAATAATAAGGATAATTCATCACCTAAAAATGTCTAAAACCAATTGTTTGATATAATTTTGACCCATCCTCATATTACAATATAATATTATCTTTTTTGAAATATTATAATTGAAAAGTAATTTTGTAACAAAAAAATGTTTCCAGACTTTCCAAAATTTCCCCTCCCCTTCTTATAAAATACCACCACCTCTACCCACTGTCTCACACCTCTCAATCCCATTGACCCATCCCAATTTCACTAAAATAATATCCCACTATCTTTTAAATCCTTCTAGTGGCCACAATTTGGTATTAAATCCATCATATAGAGACCTTTTGTGAAAATCAAAAGGAGATACTCAAAAGAGTAGTTTTTCAGTTTTTACCTAATTCAAAATTATTTTATTCTTATACTTCCACTTCTTATATATTTTCCATTATAATGAAATATTTAAAGTATCTAATACATTATGCGATATTAATATAATTATGAGACAACCTTAGACCTCCTTTTAACCATCGTATGAATAACAATGTCAACATGCATGCGTACATACATCTTTCCATCTCAACATCATGGTGTTATTTGTTATTAACCAAGACTAAATTTTGAAGTGTATAATAATTAGTATAATGAAGTTAAATAATGAATATAACAGTATAAAAAATCTTTATAATTATTATTCCATCCAATTTTATACCGTTTAACCATTATGTGAATGATATTGTCACTCATGTGTATGTATGGCTTACTGTCTCCACGGTGCGATATGATTAATTCTAAATGACATTAATTAAACCACGATTATATATATAAATATAATGAATAAATATGATATGTATTATATTTATATTAACTATATTATTCTATAATTTTTATTTACAACATACTTTTATGTGTTACACAAATTGTAAATACAATAATTTCATTTGAGGAAGTGTGGACTACCACCTCTTCAAAGTGATATGATGCGTTCATGTCATAGATGGAACATATAAAGGATATAATTAATTAACATTTTTAAAATATATAAAATTTATATTTTAATGGAATTATAATATAACTATGTATCTTTTAGTTTTCATTCCATTAATATGATAATGAAATGAATGTAGAATTCATGCGTACGTATGCCCTATTGTCTCCATGAACGGTGCATTTAATTTATTTTCTCCAAATGTGATGGGATATTATAAATACATATATACAATATATATATGGTATTTACATCAGGAATAAAATTCAAGAGGTGATATACGTTTTACCTCATAGACTATTTACATCAAATAGATTCTTTTTTGACTCAATTAAAGAATAAAAACAAAATTTACTATATGAACATAAATAGTTATGTAATTTCTATAAATTTTATTAACTTATATAAAATTAAAAAGAAAATTTAAAAAAGATAACATGAAATTATAAATTAACATCATTTAATTACTCAATAATATAAATAACGAACGAGACAAGTCAGATTTGA